>CM073309.1:24714333-26147096 GCA_037043255.1 Diadegma fenestrale
GAAGGTCGTATAGATCCGAATGAAAATAATTTTTCAGTGGCTTAGGCTGTGCGTTCTCTGTCAGTCAGTCAGTCATGCAACAGTTGTATATGTAACCAAGGTACGTCCGCTTCGCCGGGCACACAATGGTATCGCACACAGATTGCCATATGACCTATGTGGTACTGTGTAAATGTATGCGTTTTCATTTTTTCACATAGGTTTTCGCACGGGACTTCGCTTGTGTTTCACAATATAAAATTTAATCTATTATTATTTTGATTTAACTCTCTACGAATCTGCCCTTAAAATGCAAAACTTAAAAATATCAAATCTGATATAGAGCGAAAAAAACTGTGGACAGTAATTTTTTTCTTTTTTTTATAGAAGGGAAATGCCAAGTTACGCACTACTGGCTCTAATTCTTTTATCAGGAACCCAGTCATCCCACTCATCCTGACTCCCATCTTCATTCGCTTGAGCTATCATCGGTATTGATAAAATGACAACATTTAAACAATTTTGTCAAGTTTTCTCGAGCCAAACATCGAATCAAAACGACACTGCAGTTCGCAACGTTTGGGTCAATGAGAAATACCCTTACCCTTAATTTTTTGTTAAATTCAAAAAATAATAACCCAATTTTCGTATGAATTTTGTGTTTGAATCCTGAAAAACGATCGTTTTATCGTCTTGATTGAATATTGAATTGAATTAATGACTTTTGCTCGAAAAAAACCCGAATTTCGTTGCAGTCCAACGAAGCATATTTCGACATCGTCAAATCAAAATGACACTGAAATTCGTAACGTTGAGGTTCAACGCAAAATACTTTTTCTCTTAATTTTTTGTTCAATGTGAATAGAAACGCCAATTTTCTTATCAATTTTGTGTTTGAATCCTGAAAAACGATAATTTTATCGTCTCGATTAAATATTGAATAAAATTCATGAGATTTGCTCAAGAAAAAAACGAGTTTCGTTGCATTCCAACGAAGCATATTTCAACATCGTCAAATCTGCCCATGTGAAGTCCTATGTGAAGAAATGAAAACGCATCCCCTCACACAGTACAGTACCACATAGGTCATGTGAAAATCTTTGTTGGATACTATTGTGTGCCCGGCGAAGCGGACAAACCTTGTAAATATATAGAATTACCATGGCAGTGGTTGCTAAGGAAACGATGACCATGGCAACCGTTGCCATGGTAACCGTTGCCATGATAACCGTTGCCATGGTAACCGTTGCCATGGTAACCGTTGCCATGGTAAACGCCAAGTGTTTGTATAATCTTTGCAGTGAATTCGTCCGGGAAGTACGTGTACGTGTTCGCGTACCCTTGTGCCTTTGTAGGGGAGAAACCCTTGAACCGAATGTGTTAAGGGCGTACCTTCGTCTATGAAATTTAGTCATTCATTTATGAGCTCTTGGCTACGGCACGATGATTTCATTTTTTTTGTCTCAATTGAGTTTGACACTTTCTGATAAGATTTTTATGAAGGTCAAAACATGGTTTGCAGTGAAGGAAAAATAAAATACATAAATTTAGTAAATCAAAAGTGTTACATTGCAAAGTAATATCAAGAAAAAATTGGGTCGTTATTTTTCAACTGAAGTTGCGATTTTTTAATAGTTGGCGTGCCTTTTTTACTTTTCTGGAGTATTTTTCCACGGATTTCCCTTCTTTTTGGAAAGGGCAATATTTATCAAAACTTTAATAATGAAGAAATTTTTATACAAAGTAATATATAGATATGTGAGTCATAATTTTCCAACGGCGGTTGCACTTTTTTTATACTTGGCGTCCTTTTTTTACTTTTATAAAGTATTTTCCCACGGATTTCACTTTTTTTTGGAAAACAGAATGTTCAGCAACATTTTTTTTTATAATCAAGGTATTATTCGTTGTGGTTGGTTGTTCTGGAGAGAGGATAGATCTCTTCAAAAACTTACGTCGACAGCCCTGGTAGAACTTTTCCAATATCTCGACGAAAGACATGATCAATCACTTGAAAAACTCTCGTACAGACTCTTGTTCAATCCCTTAAGGAAACCTCGGAGAGACTCGTGGTCAATCCGTTCAAGAAACCTAAGTGACGCCATTAAGCAATCACTTGAAAAAATTCCGTCGCGACCCCTTGAAAATCTCGTCCATAAAGGGCCCGGCGAGATTCTTGATTAATCCATTAATCCCATAAAAACTTCAATTGAGATCCTATTCTCAACGCTTTAAAAAAGATCCCAGTCGAGACAGGGCTCTTTTTCAACGATCAACGGAGAGTCAAGACTCTCGGTTGATCGGCTTCAATCCCTTCAAGAACTTCCGTTGGGAACCCTGGTCGAGCCCTGAAAGAACACATTGCAAACCATTTGAGCCGTCGACCTAGACACCGAAAACCATGGAGCCGCCGATCTAGACATCCAAAACCATGGGGAAATATACCTAGACATCAAAGACCGTGGAGCCGTCGACCTAAACATCGAAAACCATGGAGAAATATACCAAGACATCGAAAACCATGAAGAAATATACCTGGGCATCGAAAACTATAGAGCCATAGGCCTAGCGATCGAAAACCATGGAGAAATATACCTAGACATAAAAAATCATGGAGCCGTGGACCTAGGCATCGAAAACCATTGGGAAATATACCTAGACATCAAAAACCATGCAGAAATATACGTAGACATCAAAAATCATGGAGCCGTGGACCTAGGCATCAAAAACCATGGAGCCGTGGGCCTAGACATCGAAAACCATGGAGAAATATACCTAGACATTATAAACCATGGAGCCGTGGACCTAGACACCGAAAACCATGGAGCCGTGGACCTTGACATCGAAAACCATGGAGAAATATACCTAGACATCAAGAACCATGAAGCCGTGGACCTAGACACGGAAAACCATGGAGCCGTCGAACTACACATCGAAAACCATGGAGAAATATACCTAGACATCAAAAACCATGAAGAAATATACCTGGACATCAAAAACCATGGAGCCGTGGGCCTAGACACCGAAAACCATGGAGCCGTGGACCTTGACATCGAAAACCATGGAGAAATATACCTAGACATCAAAAACCATGAAGCCGTGGACCTCCTAGACACGGAAAACCATGGAACCGTCGAACTACACATCGAAAACCATGGAGAAATATACCTAAACATTAAAAACCATGAAGAAATATACCTGGACATCGAAAACCATGGAGCCGTGGACCTAGACACCGAAAACCATGGAGCCGTCGACCTAGACATCGAAAACCATGAGGAAATATACCTGGACATCAAAAACCATGGAGCCGTGGACCTAGACACCGAAAACCATGAGGCCGTGGACCTAGACATCGAAAACCATGGGGAAATATACCTAGACATCAACAACCATGAAGAAATGTACCTAGACATCAAAAACCATGAAGCCGTGGAGCTAAACACGGAAAACCATAGAGCCGTCGAACTACACATCGAAAACCATAGAGAAATATACCTAGACATCACAAACCATGAAGAAATATACCTAGGAATCAAAAACCATGGAGCCGTGGACCTAGGCACCGAAAACCATGGAGCCGTCGAACTACACATCGAAAACCATGGAGAAATATACCTAGACATCAAAAACCATGAAGAAATATACCTTGGAATCAAAAACCATGGAGCCGTGGACCTAGACACCGAAAACCATGGAGAAATATACCTAGGCATCGAAAACCATGGAGAAATATATAGAGGCAACGAAAACCATGGAGAAATATACCTACACATCGAAAACCCTGGAAAAATATACCTACACATCGAAAACCCTGGAGAAATATACCTAGACAACAAAAACCATGGAGCCGTGTACCTTGACAACGAAAACCATGGTAGCTAGACAACGAAAACCATACGGAAAGAGAGGCCCGATATATCTGTCTCTCTCGCTCAGTGCCGCGCGAAGAGTGGGGATACCGCGTTCAGCGGAGGGGGTGACGTCACAGGCCGAAAATGTCCACCAGTCTCGCAAAGGGCGTATGTTCAAGCGCCTGCGCACACAACTTACGCCTTTCTGACTCCAAGAAACAGAAGGGATCCCAAACCTTGCGTCCAAAATCTCTGGATTGGCTTAATAGATTTTCTTCTACCAAGGACCATTCGAAAGATAAAAAATCATAGAAAATTCAAATCTAATATGAGATTTTTCCCTCAACCCGTTTTCCTGTGAGAACGATTTAAAGTTTCTGTGACGTCATAAAACGCCTATTTTACTGTATATACGGCCGGCTCGCGCGCTACGCTTTTCTTTTAATACTTGGCGTCGAGCCGCTGCCGCGTCTCTTGAATAAGAGTACGGCCGGCTCGCGCGCTACGCTTTTCTTTTAATACTTGGCGTCGAGCCGCTGCCGCGTCTCTTGATATTCGACAGTATTGCATATAAAGAGAAAGAGGATCAAAAAGTACTCAGCCGGATTATGAGTCTCCTTAATGCCAGGCCTGGTCTCTCGATGATGATTTTGACGGAGAACTCTTCTTTTGGCTCGATGTTAAAGAATACTTTTGAATCTCACTCTCTCTTTTCGACGATTTAGTCAATACAAATTTCGTACAAATAATTGTCTCTTGAGTGGAATGGGATGGTTTATATACCGGTGGCGATGGTCAGCGATTTTCCCATTCCACTCATGATGTCCCTTGGAAGGGACGGTTCGGCTCATGATTTCACGCGTCACAATATATATATATTTAACATCGTTACTCGATCGAAGCTTCGTCGAGTTTTGGCTTCCTCCCAATATTATCGATTCCCAAATTCAAACGTTCATCCACACGTCCGTATCGGAGTTCCTGCTTCCCCGTACATTGTCAAATGACCCAGGCCCAAAACACAGTTCGACGTAATTCGGTTTATCGGCATTTCGCCTCACACACTCAAGCCAAATTGTTTCGTTTCAAAGAAACGAGGAAACTATTAAATATGTTAAATAATAACCAACTGTTTCACCTTATCAAAGGGTCACAGACATGCACGCACTTGTAATATCTGATAAAAAAATCTTTTTCCTCTACTACGTTGGGGTCATTGTGGAGCGGAATGAAATTTCGCTGCTTCTTTTTGCAAATGGAAAAATGTTTTTGTGCAGCAAACTTGGCATAAGAAAAATGAGCAAATTTCTTTTGCTGTTCGTCGTGAAAAACACGTGCGCATGGATTTTTCGTAAACTCAACAAAATTTTAATATAAAATTACAGGATTTCGAAAGCTTTATCAAAAAATGTGATTGTTTGTCATTTTCATCTGTTAATAACATTTTTTTTGTTTGTTTGGCTGAGTCAACGCTCTATTGGTCACGTATTTTTATTCGGGTTTATTCTTCCCATATTTTATTTCAGTTTCTTGCAAAAATACGATTTTTTCTACTCAAACGCTTGCTGGTCCCTTTTTCCACACATTTTTCCTCGATACTCTCGTGTAATATAGTTGTATGTGTACAGACGACCTCTTGATCTCTCGCTTCCTCTCTCCTTCCTTTCCCGTTCTCAAACAACGAATGTGTGCCGGACGCTTTTTTCATCTAGCCATGGAATTTATTCGTTCCGCAATAACACAGTTGACGGGAAACGCGAATGAATTTTCTCGCAACCGGAATATTTATACATCCACATAGCCATATGAAATATATAATTTATATGGGGCTTTTGGAGTCGCTTTAGAACATTCCAAAACCCCGAGCGAGCACGTATTTCAAGATTTCGACATTTTTTTCGATCCTTACGAACATTTCGCTGGGAAAAAGTCGAAATGAAAGGTCAAAATCTTTTTGGCTGACACGCGATGTTTTTTTCGTCTGAAATGACGACGAAAATCGCTTTAATCTGTTTTATAATGATTATTTTTACGTAGCACCGACGATTTCCGGGCTATCCGAGTCCGATGTACGCTTGAGAAAAAAGCCGGAAATTCGATCGCGAAAATGGAAAAACCGCTTGAATACGTCGATTATTTCTTGTATAGAAAAACAGAAAAAAAATCCCAGGAACCGGAAGTGGTCGAAGTATAACGTGAAATGCCCAATACGTCTATTTATGGGTTGGGAAAAGGGGAGGCAACCATTCGGTCCATCCAGCCTCACTTTACTTTTTTTTTCTCATACTCTGACTTTAGTTTGAAACCCCCTCGACCCAGTCACCCTTACAATTTTCATCTGTTTCCATCTCTCTCTCCCTCTCGCTTTCTCTGTTTCGCTTGCTATCGCTCTTTGTATTTTTCAGACTAGCCAACGCTCCATTTTGGCTCGCGCGTTTGCCCGAGCTAGTCATTACGGTCCGTACTCCAAAATGCAAAATCACATATATTGTTAACTCAATATGAAGGAAACCCTTGAATGGAGGTTAATTGCAAAAAATTATTATTCAATTTATTGAAAACTTCAGGTTCTGTCAATTCTCTCGCTGCAGAGCTGTTTCGATTAATCACGAGTAGTTGTCCTTCAGAAGTGTCCGTCCCAGATTTTTTTCATAACTTCTATTGATTTCTTAAATACACGATTTTTCACAAATCGAAAAAGCCTGGAAAATGTAAAATCGACAGAATTCGTACGAGTGCATTATTCTCCATGGCCACAAAAAATACGCCGCCGTAATAATGGTTTTCACTGCGGGAATGCAAAAAAAATTTCGATTATAGGTCGAGCCAGACTTCCGGACAATTACCTTTGTGTCCACAACAATAATCTATAGGAATTGCTTTTCCGACGTCGAAAGAAACGCTGTGATAAAGTTCCGAGTGGTGCAAGGCGAAGCGTGCAAACTTGCAAGTGGAAATAGTTCAAGGCTTGAAGAAAGCACGATCGAAGGGTACCCGAATAAGCTTCGACACAAAACTATGCGAGCAAGTAAACTTTGTTTTCCGGTGGACCTAATATCGTGTCATAATATTAGAAATTTCACAAATATCTTGAGAGGTCGGATGCCAAGGAATGGGAAGCCAGGAGCTGAGTCAACGACATGATTGGAAGGGGACAAAAGAGATGGAGGAGACAACTTATTGTGAAGGTACAAAAACAATTTAGCAAAAGAGATGGAGAAAAAAGTAAAAATACTAGGCAGGAAAGAGAACGAAAAGAATGAGGATCGAAAAAATCACGAAAAAGAATAAGATGGAAAGAAAAGAGAAACAAAATACCGTAGAATCCATATTTTTTAGCAATTTCGACAAAACTCTCAGCAAACGAAGATCTGGTATCGATTAACATCTGTGCAAAACGGGAGCCAAGGAAAATGTCACCGTCAAATAGCTTCCTCTATGAGGAAGCAAAAAACAACTTAAAAGCAAGTAGAGGGCACGAAAAACAGAGATAGAAATAGAGGAGGCGAAAGGCAATGAGAAACAAAGGGAGATGAATACAGAGAGGTAAAAAAAAAGGAAGAGATCAAGGAAATAGGGAGAAGATAAGGCAAGAACAAAGTTGAAGTTGTGAAGTTGTAGAAACATTGGAGAAAGCGAAGTGGACCACAGAAAGGGTAGTGAGTGAACGTGAATGGCCATCCAGAAGTGGAAAGGAAGTTAAAGGTGTCAGAGGGCAACCGACGAGTGTGGAAAAGCAGGGTCGATATACAGTGAAAGGAGAGATGAAAAAAAAAAATAGAGACCGAAAAAAAACAGGTAATGAAGAAGCTCCGAGACTTGGACCAACGAAAAATTTCTGCAACATAATGATAATCGTTACGAGAATTACTTGAAAATGAAATTTCAATAGATTTTCCAGAATTTTACCGCTAATTAGGCCGCATTAAGATTTGTCGAAACTTTTGTTCATGTGAAAGTTCCAGATCTGCGCCGTCACAAGCAATTGGGTCGTGAAATAAAACAATCCCTTTTTGGTCTGATACTCAATCGAATCAACGTCGTGAAAATGATTTTTTCGTACGGGGGTCCATATCACCCCACCTGCTCCCAATCGCGTTTATTTTTGATAGAATGCTTCAACGTGTGTATCCATATATGAAATCCACTTGGTGGAAGTGCAATGCCAAGGCGCACAGGTAAGAAAGATTTCCAAAGGAAAAGAAACAGGTAAAAATGGGAGCGCGCTAGTAGGAGGCATACAGGGTTGGATAACTCGTCCCCGAAGTGCAGTAACCTCGACGGAAGAGACTCACCTCTCTTCTCGAGAAAAGGTAGAAAAGAGAGAAGACCTTATGACCCGAAGAAAATTTGTACCTCCTTGGTACACGGTTGGTGTGCGATATGTGCGTACGTGTGAGCATATAAGAAATACTGCAGACTCGTCGGTTCTATTTGCCCCCGAAAATGACGGATAGTACGCTCGGTGCTATGTACGCAATGTTTTTCCATGCTGGTTATGCATTTTACTTCCAACGAAGGTGCAAAGCTCAACAAATGCAAATAATTGCAATAATTAGAGGTGGATTCAGAAACAGATTATAATGGAGAACGAAATGAGCGGATTCGGTAGCGTGGGAGGTATCACAATCATTCAGGACGTAGAACCTCGAAAAAGTTGCAGTTCGGAATCACGAGTCTCTCTCTCTTTCCGCCTATATGTACGTAATCTACCCGACAATTAAATTAACGCGGCCAGACGATTCGTCAACCCCCAACGAATCACCATTACCAGTAATTGCCAGCGGTTAAATTAACGGGGGAGTGGGGGGTGCAGCTGTGAAGTGAAAGAAAGAGAGAATGGAAGAGCGTCCTGAAAGCAGCGTTTACGCATTAATGGTCCATTTGTCTACGCCATTGGAATTTTCGGATGTGTTAGCACTCTCGCTCTATTTTCATTCATCCAAGATCCGCTTTCTCCATCTCGACCTCTACTGTCTCCCAAATCGTGCTCAAAGCTTTTTTACGAGAAAAAGGGGACAAAATGGCCCCCGAAATCCTACAAAGAATTAATTGACATAAGCCTCTCGTTATGTTCAGTCTTATTGAGCGAAATGACAAGTCTTCAACGATTTTCACTACATATTTCCGCTTGGCAGAGACAACAATCCAATGTGGGGCAATATGGCCCCCTTGAGACATCGAACTATTCGTCCGACATTACTTTTCGGCTTCCGTAATAGATTTCTATGATACGAAATAAAAATGGAGGTTGAAAGAAAAAAAAAAGCTTGAACTGTAAATGTTGGAATCGTGAGTTAAAAATGCTAGAAAATTCCGAGTGATTTGAATTGATCAGTTTTATGAAAATCTGAATTTTTCATGGGTGGTCCATATTGCCCCACCTCGCCCCAACTAGGTTCTAGTCTGCGTAAAGTGTTTCAACGGGTATATACATGAACACACCCCCTCGATTAGACGATGTGGTTACGTAGTTACTTCACCGTACAACGGTGTGTATTTCCCCGTTGCTTTCGACCTCCAATGCCCTCTACTCTTCTTACCCTTCTCGTTCTATTTTACTCGGCTGCAGGGTGCATTTCTCTCTCGTACGCGAGAATTTCAATCCCTCTGCCCGCCCTCTTTCCTCTCTTGTCTACCGTTCGCACCCAACGCCGTCGCTCTTCTTCCGCGCCGACCTGTCGCGACCAGGTTACAAACGACGGGGCCTGGGCCAACGGGCGGTATTACGAGCCGCAAATTACATCCACGCTCGAGCGATAACCAACTCTACATAGCTGTCCGAATCCATAAATATCCCTTTTTCTCTGCAAATGTTAGCAAATGCTTCCATTTCCGTTAATGCCAACCACCATAGATTTAGTTAGATGTTCCATTTATAAGCACAACATCTGTTTCTGTTTTTATCATTTCGATCAGAAATTCACCTTGCGGTCCATTCCTAACCATCGGAGGCTCGTCAAGAGTTGCTGTTTACTTTTGTGTTCTTAGTTATTGACAGTCGCGAGGAATTCATTCATAAAAATTGCTATTTCGTTAAGCCCTACCGACCGTTTTGTTCCATTCCCATACAGAATAACAATGAAGTTCAATAAGTCAACAAATTCACGGCTTCTAGTGAACCATCCCGATGGAACTGTCGGCCCTGGATAATGAAGTCGAAGTTTGCATCGTTGAAATGCAACGAAATTCTGTTTTTTCTTCACCAGAGCTGTTAATAATTATTCAATATTTATCCCGAACCATAAAACGATCCGGTCTCTTGAGTCAGAAAAACTGAATGGAGACAAAAACTAGCCAAGACTTAAAAAATCCAATAAATACTTAATAGAAACAATAACATTTTTCGTTGAATCTCAACGTTGCAAACTTGAGAGTCATCTTGGATATATCTTCAGCATGAATTCCTATGAAACGTGTATGCAATAAGCAAACCCCCGATCTTAACAACGTCTCGGCGAATCGTCGAGGAAACACGATTGTTGCCAATCCTGTGCACCGAATAGTGAGTTATTACAAATCTCGTCCGCTCTCGAATCGCTGCTACCCGACGCTCCTGGCATCTATAAACAAGTTGAGCCCATGCTGTATTCGCAAACACATACATTTGTATGCATGGCTTTCCACGCGAGTTGCACCCAACTCGTCAATGACCTTGATACTTCGCACGGTGTATCTTTCCCCCGCTCTCCGACCATCCCTTAAATTTAGCTCCCCATTTAATGTCTATAAAAAATCATCAAAACGTCGTAACTTATGATTTTTAAACCTCCCGCCCTAAAACACTGAAGAATGAAAATTTGTTGTTGCTCGTAATGGCCGATACATCGGTCGGTGAGAGAAAGGAAATATCGGATGGTATTACCGCAGCAAACTCGAAATATCCATTGTATTCTCTGGTGCGTGTGCATTTCCCTGCTGATATCGTAATGTCCAATTATAAACAACTATATCTATAACATCGTGGCATCGCGAATAATCACGTATCGTTCGACGGCTTACAATCCCTTGGGGTTCGTATCTTCGTCTTCTATTTGTGTGGATACACGATTCACACTCCACGACAATTTTTTTCTATACATTTGCCACTTGTAGATTTTTCATTTTGTCACAAGACCGATTTTCCCATGCACGATCTTTATCTTTCCATCGTAATTTTTCGTAAATTCGTTTGTTTTTTCCCTACACACGCTTATGGAAAGGGTTTACCAAGATTGGGTCTCTAATGATCAAACGTAATAGCGAGGGTTATGTCGGAGGCTTTTGCGCGCGAGCAAGATGTTCCTAGTGCAGAGAAACACATTTAGGAGTGAATTACGAGATTGCGAAAGAGACATGGGCGAAATAAGGCGAAAGGAGAGAGAAACGAGGAAAATTCGTCCACCCCAATGAGCCGAAAGAACCATGAGGAGAAAGGGACGCGATAACCCTGCGTGGCGGATTCAGTTATTTCCCTTCCAATTTCTTGCCCTAACGTCGCGGAATTGGATGGAGAAATGAGTAGGCGAAGGGAAAGAGAAAAATCACGTGATCCGAACGAAGAAAAACATCGATAAGGTTAGATTTTTCGATTGATTCTCCAATGAAAAGCGATTTTGACTCGACAAATTCGATTTACAGTCGTCGAATGCATGTCTCAATCGCCACAAACTATGAAAGGCCGCGAGTTTCAGTTTTTTCTCTGAAGAGCCGCGATACGCAACCGGCAAGTGCGATTTCGTAAAAGAACGAGATGAACCTCAATAATTGAGTAGTCGACAACGATAAAAAAAAATACGACTCACCCGAATAATTCGTGTGATTCTTCCGTCCCGAAAGTACTGGTTTTCATGACCGGATTCTCTCTGCAATGAAAAAGAAAATGAACAGAGTCCGCAGTAACTCCGAAGCGTGCTCATACAAGCTACGACTCAATAACAATTTTTGTACACGGTGAGTAGAGCGCCATCTGTCGAGCATCAACTGTACGAAGAGTATTAAGAAATGGCGTCACGACTCGCCACACGACGCGCTCGTCCCGATCCCTGTACCGCTCCGTGTGCATTGAGAATTTTTATTATCCATCGTACACCATAATTATTGACCAAAAAAATCTTTCATTCTTTTGCGAAAAAGATAAATCGGCGGTTATTTGACATACTGTGACACCGGAAAATACGCGAAAATTATGGGTTTTCAGATATTCATAGTCCGAAGTATCGTTTATATACGCAAAACGTTCGAACGGGCGACATGTGGTCAAGTGCGCGTCAAAAAGTTGTCCTGCTACTATTAGGGCTCGGAATGGCACTCTATCGGAATGAAATATGCAAAGCTTGATAATAAAAATTCAAAGTTTATCTTTTTTTTCTTCCGTCCCGACGATAAAAATACCATTTCACATGGAACAACCTATACGTACATGTTACATTAGTTTTTACGAGTGTGAGACCCCGGAGAAAAGTCGTAGGACGATACGCCCAAGTTGCTTTTGCCTCCTGTATATTTTACGTGTCTCTCTCTGCCCCGAGGGCTGTGTATCCTCGCCATATGTATACTATGCATAGAAATACATAGAAATATATATATGCGTTTGTATATAAATATACATGCATACAAGAGAGGAAAAACGCGATAGAACCTTTCGCGAATTTCGTACGTTACGTACGGGTATCTCTTCTCTCTTCCTGCTGTCTTGAAACACACCTACCTCATTCCCTAACCTCTTTTCACCTACCCTCGGAACCCCCCCCCCCCCACTTGGCCCTTTCGCTTACTTTGCCTGCAATTGGGCCACACGGGTCTCGTACGTTAGCCCCGAGACTGTTATACCGCAGCATTTATTCCATTTGTTTTTCTTTCCCTCTCGTTTTCCGCGAAGGCAACGAGAGGCTTGTTTTATACGATACGACAGCTCGGTAATTGATATCGCGCTGATTTACGACACAAATTTCATCTCACCTTTGGCATTTTTTTTTCAAGTCAGATCATACCTACATTTTTATTCGTGATCTCTTTACACACGGACGTTTTCTGTGCAAGCGATTATGTTTCATGAAAAAATACGCCGAGATGATGATAGTTTTGATTCCGATTTTTATTTCCGTACGTAATCTCTTTTTTCGTTACGCACTTTTATTCCGTTTATTCGAGTCCGAAATACTGACGAATTTGTGGGCAGCCGTTCACAGGATACGAAAAAATACGAAAGAATGCCCGAGCCAAATTGGGTAGAGATTTGTTCAATTGGAATTCACCTCGAGGGATATTTATTAAGGAGGTTGGCTACATACGACAATATTATAAGAATTCAATTAAATTTGGTGATAACATTCTTAAGCATCAAATGCAATGACACAAATTTTTTTTCGAATTTTTTGTCTATACAGTTGGCGAATAATTCGAGTTTACGATATGCAAAAGATATACCTATATATATATCTGAATCCCATGCTTACGCATGTAAACTCCAGTGTTGAATTACTCGATAACTGTGTAGAAAAAAAATCTCAAAAAATTTGAATATTTAATACGAAAGAATATCCTCACCAATTTTCATTAAATTCTAATCATTTCGATCTTCCCTATGCTTTCAACATGGCAACATTGTTGTCTTTGAAAAATAAATTAAATTCATTATTAATGAGCCTGAAGTTTGCATCGACGCAATGCCACGAATTAAAAAAAAAAATTCAACTCCCTGGACGGGGGTGTTTCGGAACGAATTTTTTTATTTTTTTTTATTTTTCCCTTCCCTTTTTCGGACCTCACGAATCGATTCGTCAAATGAAAAAGTGACAAATGAATTTTTTTTTCCATTTCGTGGCATTGCGTCGATGCAAAATTCAGGCTCATCTTTATTATCAATATTCAAAATATTGATGAAACAAATCCTGATTGGTCCATCACGTAGCTGGCAAGACTTGCTAAGTATTCAGAATAAAACTAGTTCATCCCTTTCGTTGGTACAATTTCCATAGCTGTTGAGACAATCAAGGATGTTCCTAACAGCATAGAAAATACGGAGCAACAATTTTACAAAAATATTTCTTTATTTTTCCATCAAGTTTGTTCATTTTTTTCGGAAGTGAACATAAATACAATGCGATGCTCAGACATTATTCGGCATATTCAATTCACGGATCAAAGTGAACTCAGAGTTTAAAAACGTAAATTATGCAATTATTAAAATGATACGACATTAATTAGCGATCTGTTTCCATCATTATGTCGTTCATTGTCGAAACAAGCTCATGTAAGTGACGACAACAAAACAAAGTGCAAAGAATGCTCATTGATTATTGATTTTCAACTTTTTTCCTCCACGAAAAACTGGCAGCGGAAATGCATTCCTTAATCTCAGTAAGCGCGACATTTAAATCGAAGCGATTTGACAGAAAATATTCATTTCGAACGATTCTTTGCGATGATAAATTATTCAGAATCCCAAGAATTTTTTTTTTTACTTTTGCCTCGTTGCTGAGTATTTTTGTCCGTTTTTCTTTTTACTTTTCGTACGAGACCGCGGTACACGTCATACCATGCATTCTACTTGATTTTTTTCCTTCTCGTATTTGTTTTCTGCAATTATGTCGGCGGATTTCATGAACATCGATAATGGAAGAGAAAAACAGCAGTTCAACTCGAAAATACATCATTTTTCAGAAATATATATAGATATATATATATATGAATCTATTTTGACTATTATTTTTATAGGATCTAAAAAAATATTTTTTCTCTTCATCCACCTACAAAAATCGTACGAAAATAAAATTTCAATATAAATCTGCAAATTATTCTCATCGAGTCGATCACGACACTGCCTTTTAAGAATTTTAAAAACTTTTGAAAGGATTTCCGGAAAATATTCAAACGTTTGAAACAAAAATTATGAAAAAATTTAAAAAAAGTACAATTTTTTTCCCACGGTTGTTAATTACATGGAATTCTGTTAATTTATTATTGAAAAAAAAGGCAATTTCCCGTTAATTACGTTGTAGAAATGTCGTTGAATTCCGCGAAAATCTTTTCTGACAAAATAGAAATAAAAAGTTTTATAAAATACAAATAAAATGGGGATTTTTGCATCGTTTATAACAATTTTCAGTGGGTGACGTCCGTAAAGCTGCCTTGGCCGAAGGCTCAATTCGTTGCGGTAATATCGAGTCAAGCTTTGAGGATCGCGTGACGCGTCGTCACTCAATAACGGAAGAGAAAAAAATGTGCAATGACAATAAACGTAAAAGAAGGATTGATCCTCGAAAGCGGAAGTTGATGAGTTTCTGTTGATTGGCGCGATAAATTATCGTCAGAATTGACGAATGCTCGAATGAAAAAATACTTTCTCTTTGATGATTCAATGAAGCAGACAAAAATGTTGATCAACTAAAAATAAAGTTACAGAATAATTAATTAAACTTTTAAACCGACGTTAAATAAATATTATTCGTTTTTTTTTTTCATTATGCAACGATTTCTCTTTTTTGAAGAAATTGGTTTTTCATTCGAACGGTCGACCGTCCCGTGTGAGAGAATCTCGAAACGGTTTGACCCAAATCTCATTCACTTGGATTCAAATTATTGTCATGAGAGAGCCAAGAACAATTTATCGAATGATAATAATTCAAAGAAAAAGATATTGAAAAAATAATTAATTAATTAGTCATTATTTATAGCGCGGAAATAAGTCGGTGAGATAATTATTATCGCTGTCTCCGATTAGCCCAACATTGTGAACAGTAATATTGATTTTCTGGCGCCCCGAAGAATTGGCAGTGCTCGCTACGACACTCTTGAACGATTCCCTGGAACAAAACAATAACAAAAATGTTAATAACTTTGTAACATTTTTATAAAATATAACAAATTTATTTTCCGACTCGTCAACTCACATCGAGAACGTCAGAATTTTTCCAGAGCTCAGCCTCCGATTCTTGCGAAGTCGTTTCATTGTTGTAAAACGTTGATCTGTAAATATTAATTATCGTGTTTTTTTAAATTTGTTTGCGATCAATTATAATTCGTAACAACTCGCCAAGTTTTTATGAAGGCTTTTCGAGAATTCTTGCGATAACGTGGGCTTCGCTTACTTCGAAAGGTAAAGTGTACGATCTTTGTTCGTATTCTTGGGTTGAAGTTTGCTCACACTTGCATGACTGTCGCTGTCACTGGCTGCGTAAAATTTCGATTTTCCGGCCCCGTAATTCATTTCGGAGCCATCGTTACGATGATCCTCCACGTACCTGAGTGGATGCAAGAAACTCAATTGGTATATTCAAAAAATACACAGGAATATGATAAAAATCGATGGTTCTCAATTTTTTGTTCACCGGAAGGAGAAAAAATCGTGAACTTCGAAAAAAAACGGACATTTCGAAACGACCGTGTAGAAATTTATTTGAAACCGATGCTTCGGAGTCTCGAAAACAAAAGTCAATTTTTTTTTTACCGGAGAAATTTCCAACATGCAAAAATAGCAGCGATTGAAAAATTCAATTTCGTGCAATTTTTGTTCGAGGCAGAAAAAAGGGGGGCGGGAATGTACCTGGAGTGGGCGCATTGCAAATAATTCTGCAACATTGGCTCGACGTATTGGTGACGTCGGCTCCTCATCCTGACGCAGAGTACTCCGTCTCCGCAGCTCGGTCCATTGGCCAGAGCCGGTGGACTTTTGGGTCTCTTGGCCATGGACCACAGTCTTTTACTCACAGATTTACCGATCGAGCCAAATTGTTTGGCTACACCGAGTAATTGTTTGGCTGCTTTGCTCTGCCTGTTGGAGGAACTTCCATCGCCGTCCGAAATCCTCTCGAGATCCTCTGACGTCAGAATCTGATACTCGCAGTCGAGATACGCTCGAACCAATATTTGCATCTGTAATTCAACAACCACGTCACAAATAAGACAAAATAACAGAGTAAATTGCGTTTAATTGCCGCTAAATTAAAAAACTTTTCCATAATCCACAAAAAATGTTGAAAAATCACGTTTTTTTAGAGATTGCATCAATTTTAGTCAGAAAAATTAATCGCCAGTGCGCGGAATTCTCTTGTTCTTGGAAAAATCGTTTTAGAGTAGGATGAAAATGGAATTTCCCTTGTTGGCATAAAAAATATTGCGTCGCGACGTGAATAGCCGATAAAAATGACGTTTGAAAGAAATTATCAGTGAGCAAAAATGATCAAGAATTCCAAATTCTCAATGCATTTTTCATAACATCAGATTTTCTTCGTATTTTATAAAATTCATTTTTTTGAGTAAATTCGAGAAAATTTGATATTGCGTTAAAAATCGACAATTTTTGGGGACATTGGAGAAGAGAAAATCTCGTTAATTTAAAGTTTCGAGAATGGAGAGATGATTTGAGTGAATTTTACAAGGTTTACAGTGTCTTGTTGGCAGGCGAGAAGATCTTGGGAGGCTGTCCAGTCCCAATCAGGTCCAGGATCGACGGCAAAAAGAACCGGAAGCAATTGGCCCGTGTCAGGATCGACGAGCGGAATACTGACGCCTTCTCCGCCATTTTCAGCACAATCGTTGCCACCGTCGACGGTGACGAGTGGTGAGAAATGTGCCGAATGATAAGCCAGCAGGAGAGGAGTTCGGTGGCAAATCGAGGGGGACACTTCAAGCGGAAGATAAATACCACCGAAAGGTATCGGAGCGAGCGCAACACCCTCGGAATCCCGTAACATCGTTTCCGCAATAATTATAATCGGCCTTCGTAAAACGTGGGCAAGAGCGAGTACATGAACTTCCTCCAAACTCTGATATGATGTGACGTTTTGATTGCGTGGATTCGCTGATGCCATGTCGACAATGCACTGCCATTCGTTCAGCCATTCAGCCTCCGTATACGACAATCCTGCCGCTGCATTCAAGGCCATTTGTCGCCATTTCCATCTCCTGTCGACAGAAAATCAAAAATATTCAAAATTCCCACAATTTTTTTTGTTTTTCGAGAAAATTGCGATAGTTTTAAAATTATAGTCTTAATTTTCGTTTTTCGGGATTCAACGGCTTCTCGTACCGAAACAATGCCAGCCGAAATTCTCCGCGCGCCAAAATGTTGTGCAATGCGTCTCTCAGTGTCAACAGGCGGTCGTGGAAACCCCACATTCCCAGAGAGGCTGCGTGCAATAGACAATTGCCATCACCCTGAGTCGCCAATGGCCACAGCACTCGAGTTCCACTGTTTTTTCCACCGCACCACCAATTCAATCTTCCTGCCGATTCCAGGGAACTCAAACATCCTCCTTCGATCAAATCCTTCTCCAAAAACTGGCGAAACGAATCTGGACAATCGAAAAAGAGTTTTAATCCTTCGGAATGCAATTAAATCTGCTGCGACTCCAGGATTTTCTAATCCCCTCAATTACTCTAATTCGAATCTGAATAAAACGCAAAAATTCACCTTATTCGAGAATAACTATGAAAAATTCAAAGGATTTTGAACTGACCGGGGTAAACAGAAAGGTCCGGCAGCGAAAACGTAAATTCAGGCGTATCTACAGAGCTGCTGGAGGCCAGTTGTGACCGAGCATAAGAGACAATCGCCGCGTTCTCCGTCGCTCGAGAAATTCCTCTGGCCAATTTTTTGGTCGCGCCTCCTGTGGCATCCAAGGTCGCATTTTTAGCGGTCGGCTCTTTCTCCAAACCATCGTACATGGACAAAGCGCTGCTCATACCAGGCTCGTTAGATCTTGCAGGAATAAAGTTTTTCATTATTGTGCCAGACGGCCAGAAAAAAACAAAAAATTCTTGGTCGACAAAGATTTTTTCATGATTTATCGAAACAGGAACGTTTTTTCCTCTTTTTTAAACAACAGAGACGGCTAATGATTCAAAAAGTCCTTGATTTTAAAATGAAACTCGATTTTCTTCGTTTTTGAACCAAACTTCAAGGTCGCTCGATAATTATCGGCTGCACTTGCTTTTCATATGCTAATTCGTTAATTATTGTTCAACTCACTTTGGGTTATGAACTTGCAAGATCAGCCTGCATTGGGTCTCCTAGGGAGAAAGAAAAAATCGTTGGTATTTAAAGAGAAAACGAGGATTTAGGAAAATAAAACAAAAACCTTATTGAATTCGACTTATTCGACTTGCAAAATGGAAAAAAAAATATAGGACATGAAAAATTTTTGTTTAAACAAAATAACAATCGATAGTTTTGAATATTCTTCGGAATGATTAAAGAAGGAATGTCTACGATCAATTCACAAAAATTCCAGTAGTTTATAACCAAAAAGAGGGGACAGAGCCATCGAATGAGAGAATGTGAAGGTCACGACACAAATCGCCTAATTAAAAAAGTCGAATAACAGTGTGGAACAAAAAATCAACGACTGACAAAGGATTTCTTGGATAATTTCATGACAGAAAAGTATTTTTAAAAACGATACCGTTCGAAAAAATTCGTGAAAGCAAAACTTCGAAATTCGAATGGAAAAAAACTCTTTAATTTACGAATAATTGTGAGTTTTCGGATAACGCATGAAAAATCAGGCAATTAAGCAATTTGCCTGAATAAGCAAACGCAGTAAATTCATGTTCAAGGACACAAAAAAAAGTACAACACAAAATCTTGGATATCGAAGAATTTAATTCGTAACTATAAACGTTTGTACATTTTCGTCGTAGATTTTGAGCTGTTTACGTGCGTTTTAAGCGTTCTCGCGACAATTTGCATTTATCTCCGCCTCTCTCTCTCTCTTGCTATGCAGATGGGTATATCGGTTACGTTATAAAAATAGTACGAAGCTTTGGTGCTGGTTTCAAGGTGAATTATAAAAAGGCAAAAAAAAACAGGCGTAGTTGTGCGGTGTAGGAAAAACTGTGGTAGATAGAACGAGCACGCGATACTACCTCAACAGGTGTACGACAATACAAGTCTCATGCGCGTATAATTTATTATTGTTTTATTCCTAACATCACGGAAACGACGATTGCCCAACCAACATCGAATTTCCAAAGTTAAAAAGCGTAGCAAAAAGAAGAAACA
This sequence comes from Diadegma fenestrale, assembly GCA_037043255.1. NCBI lineage: Eukaryota > Metazoa > Arthropoda > Insecta > Hymenoptera > Ichneumonidae > Diadegma > Diadegma fenestrale. The sequence continues at coordinate 24,734,152 of CM073309.1, forward strand.
TAAAAAAAAAACGAGATTTTAAAATCAGGTGTACCACACGATAAAATGGTCAAAACTAATTCCATTTCTAGTCGTTCCGTAAATAAAACATTGTCATTGAATTTTGACTAAACTTTATGATCCAAACCTCAAAACTGCCAAGTTATTCCAAAATCGTGCTTTATTTCTTTACTTCGCGCACTTTTGAGTCACCAAATTTTTAGGGATCATTATTCGTAGGATTATTTTTCGATTCCGTTCAGGTATTATTTTCATTCCGGATTAATGAATTCGTTGTTTTCTTTTCGGGGGTTCTTGTTTGTTTTTTGGCGTGAGAGATTGTATTCAGGCGACCTTGAATTTCAATGGAAATTTTGATTCTTATTGAAATCTCATTGAACCGATGATTCGGCGGACATAACCTCGTACAAAACCTTAACGTCCTTAACACGACCGAGTCAAAGTCGCAACTGCAAATTTTCTTTCTTGTTTTGTGTGGAACCCACACAGCCTTCGGCAGCGTCCACATGAAGCGCGACAAAAGGCGAACCCGCAACTCTTGTCCAATGAGACGTCGCCCTTTTCGACCGCCACCAGCTCAGCGTAGCGCGCCCTTTTAGTTATTGTTCCCGCGCGGTCTCGCATAGACGACATTATCTTGCTCACTTATTCTCTTTGTATTGTCAATAAATATCTAATTAAATTGTTACCCGGCGGGTCATTATTATCCTCCACGGACCTCGAACCGCCACAGTAATTAACTGGTGACCCCGACGTGATCTTAAGACACGAAAAAAGACTTTGCGATTCCGCGCTTTTTCGCGACACGCGTCCTCGTGATACCGCGTTCCAACATCGCGATCCCGAGTCATCCGCGATCCCGCGTTTCCGCGTCATCCGCGTCATCCGCGATCCCGAGTCATCCGCGATTCCGAGTCATCCGCGATCCCGCGTCATCCGCGTTTCCGTGTCATCCGCGATACCGCGAAACGAAAAACATTTACCGGTGTTTCCAGTGCGCGTTTACGTGCTTGTTTTGCCGCCGTGAATGTCCGAGTTTTCTCTCGACCCAGAGATAACCGACGACGAAAGCGAGAGTGACAGAACGCTCGGGGACACATTGGGCGACGAAGGATCTGTTCGCGAAAATCCCCCCGGAGAAACTATGGCTAACGGACAAGTATCTCGCATAGCAAAATTGCCGGCGTTTTGGAAAGACGATCCCACCGTGTGGTTCTTCCAAGTCGAAGCCTCGTTCGGTATAGCCGGGGTGACCGTCGACGAGACCAAGTTCCAGTACATTCTCGCGAACCTCGATCCCAGCGTACTGCCTTTCGTCTCCGACCTGATTCAACAGCCACCGGCACAAGATAAGTACGTAGCTATAAAAGAACGCATTCTCGCATCTTTCTCCGAGTCGAAGGAGAGCAAATTACGACGAATGTTGAAAGGCCAACTGCTCGGAGATCGCAAGCCGAGCCACTTCCTCCAACACCTCCGCAATTTATCGTCAAACCAGTGCGACGACGTAATCCTCAAATCTCTCTTCCTCGAGCAATTGCCGCAGCAAGTTAGTGCCATTCTCGCGGCCAGCTCGGAGGCAGATCTCGGTAAACTCGCGACGATGGCCGACCAAATAATGGATCTCCAACGACCGGTTCAGGCGTTCGCAGTTCAGCACGCCAAAACCTCGTCGGCGCCGCCGCAGGCCCAGGCGCTCGCCACGGAGGTAACGACAGCCGATCTCCTTCGTCAAATCAACGCGTTGACCGCGAGGTTCGATAAAGCTTTCAACGGCCGACAAAGGGAGAGGGGCCGATCCCGCAATCGATCGAGCAGCGGGTACAGCCGCGACCGAGCAAGGACACCCGGGGGTTGCGACAGTTGTCGTTCGAAATCTCCAGGGCCCAGGGCAGACTCTGAGAGGACGTGTTATTACCACAACAGATTCGGGGAAAAGGCTGAGAAATGCCGAAAACCGTGCTCGTGGAATTCTCCGCCTCCCGCGCCGGAAAACTAACCTCGCCGTTGCACATCCGGGCGGTTAACGACGGCGATCACACGCAATACCGCCTGATCATCCTCGACAAAGTCTCCGGAATATCATTCCTCGTCGACACCGGAGCAGACATCTCGATAATCCCTCGTGAGTCGATCAAGAACGCTCGCACAGAACCAACGACATTTAAATTATACGCAGCGAACTTTTCACCAATCGACACTTTCGGAGAAAAACTTCTGCATCTCAATCTCGGCCTCCGGCGACAACAAAGCTGGATTTTCACCATCGCCGCAGTGACCAAGGCTATCCTCGGAGCCGACTTCCTTGTTCACCACGGTCTCTTGGTCGACCTGAAAAACAAACGACTTATCGACTCAGAAACGGGCCTATTCTCGATCGGCATCGTCGCGTGCGAAGCTTATTCGTCGGTCTCAACGGTCTCGAGCGATTCGCCATTCCGAGAGCTCCTCAGAGAGTTCGTGGCCATCACTCGACCCATACGTTTCACGGGATCGAGCAAACACGGCGTTCAACACCATATCGTGACAAGTGGACCTCCGATCGCCGAACGCGCGCGACGGCTGAGTACGGAGAAGTTCAACGCAGCGAAACGAGACTTCGAATTCATGGTAGCACAGGGAATCTGCCAACCGTCAGACAGCCAGTGGGCTAGCCCGCTTCACCTCGTCAAAAAGGACTCGGGCGACTGGCGTCCCTGCGGAGACTACCGCCGTTTAAACCACGCAACGGCCCCGGACAAGTATCCCGTCCCTCATCTGCACGACTTCTCTCACCGACTTCGAGGCTGCAACGTTTTCTCGACCCTCGACTTGACAAGAGCTTACTATCAGATACCTGTTGCACCAGAGGACCGACCGAAGACCGCCGTTATTACACCGTTCGGACTTTTCGAATTCAACGTAATGACTTTCGGACTCTGTAACGCAGCACAAACCTTTCAGCGGTTTATGGATACCGTTCTCCGAGGATTGGATTTTTGTTTCTGCTATATAGACGACATCCTCGTCGCTTCGAAGAGTCTCGAGGAACACTCCAAGCATCTGAGGACCGTATTCGAACGTCTACAAGAATACGGGGTATCGCTAAACGTCTCAAAGTGCAATCTCGGCGCAGGAAGCGTTCAATACCTCGGCTACGCGATCGACAAAAACGGCACCCGTCCGCTCCCGGATCGTGTCGCAGCGATACTCGATTATGAAAAGCCAACGAACGTCTCGGAACTCCGAAGATTTCTGGGAATTATCAATTTCTACAGACGCTTCGTTCCCCACGCCGCCCAAGCACAAGTTCATCTCAACGCCTATCTCTCGGGAGCAAAGAAAAATGATAAACGACCGATCGAATGGACACCAGAGGCAGAAGCGGAATTTCGTGCGTCCAAGACGTTGCTGGGAAACGCGACGTTGCTGGCACATCCGCTCGAGAACGCCCCACTCGCACTCCACACGGACGCATCCGACACCGCGATGGGAGCCGTATTGGAACAATACGCCGACGGAAAGTGGGAGCCCCTCGGTTTCTACTCGAAAAAACTCACTCCGACTCAACAAAAGTACAGCACGTACGACCGCGAGCTACTCGGAATTTTCGCCGGCTTAAAATTCTTCCGATTTTTAGTCGATGGGCGAAATCTCACGATTAAAACGGACCATAAGCCATTGACCTTCGCGTTCGATCAAAAAAGCGACAAGGCTTCCCCGAGACAACAACGCCAGCTTGATTTCATCGGTCAGTTCACCACGAAAATTGTGCACGTGAGCGGAGACAGCAATATCATCGCAGACGCTTTTTCGAGGGTAAATACGATCGACATGCCCGTGATTACCTCCACGCAGGACATCGCACGAGCACAGGAAACCGACGAGGAACTCCAAGAACTTCTTCAAACCGAGAAATCTTCTTCTCTAAAAAAACTCCGCGTCGACAACTCTGAAACGACAATTTTCTGCGACATCTCGACGGAAACGATCCGGCCGTACGTCCCGAAGCTCCTGCGGAAGAGAATTTTCGACACCGTCCATGGATTATCGCACCCGAGCGGTAGAGTGACGAGAAAACTGGTCCAACAAAAATTCTACTGGCCGTCGATGAATCGAGACATTACATCGTGGGCTCGCTCCTGTTTGCCGTGTCAGAGAAGCAAAATCTCGCGCTACAACAGAAACATCCCAGAGCACATTCCGATGCCCGACTCGAGATTCAGCCACGTCCACATCGACATTGTAGGACCGCTGCCACCATCAAAAGGCTACCGTTACGTCCTCACAATGATAGACCGCTTCACACGCTGGCCAGAAGCCACGCCAATCGTCGATATCACTGCCGAGACCGTTATCAACGCCTTTATTGCAACGTGGATCGCGCGTTTCGGAGCACCCGTCACGATAACGACGGATCGAGGTTCTCAGTTCGAATCCGCGTTCTTCCAGGCGTTATTGAATTTCATCGGTTGCGAAAGGATCCGCACAACGGCGTATCACCCGGCGTCGAACGGGATGGTCGAGCGTTGGCACCGTTCTCTAAAATCGGCGATTATGTGCCACGAGAACGCCCAATGGACCGACATTCTCCCTATCGTCATGCTTGGCCTACGGACGAGCATCAAAGAAGACATCAACACGTCAGCAGCAGAGCTTGTATTTGGCACAACGCTTCGAATTCCTGGCGAGTTCGTAATCGACTCAGAGAGCACCGACGGTCAGCAACTGTACGTCGAAAAACTCCGTCGCCACATGCGCGAAATTCGCTCCGTTCCTACAGCGCACCACTGCAAACGAAAACAATTCACGCACAAGGACTTGTACACTTCCACTCACGTGCTCCTAAAAATCGTCGGTGGGAAGAGAGCGCTCGACCAGCCTTTCTCAGGGCCATACGAAGTACTCGAGAGGATTTCAGACACGATTTTCAAAATCAAGGTCAACAACGAGCCGATGACAGTCTCGACGGAACGTCTAAAGCCAGCTTTCTACGAAGGCGTTCCACAACAACCGGCAAACGCAACGCCGATCCAAAACGACTCTCAAGAGCAACCAGGATTGTCGCTTGCACCTTCGACAACGCCTTCGCCTCCCGTCCCGAGTACGTCAACACCTCGAGGGCTCGTGGCGTTTCCGTCATCACAAGATCCGTCTGCATCATCATCATCATCGAGAGTTCTTCCGACACCAACAACGCTGCCCCTGAAATCATCATCAACGTCGCCGTCGAAACAGCCGTCCAAAAAGAGCCTAGCAAAAAAACCGCTCTTGGTGCCTCTCGCGCCGCCGACTCTCACACCTCGTCCGGATGCTCCTCCTCGGACGTATGGAAGAGCAAAAAAATCAGCCAAAATAGTCAAATTCGCAACCTAACTAAGTTGCTGGTGGGGGGTACTGTGGAACCCACACAGCCTTCGGCAGCGTCCACATGAAGCGCGACAAAAGGCGAACCCGCAACTCTTGTCCAATGAGACGTCGCCCTTTTCGACCGCCACCAGCTCAGCGTAGCGCGCCCTTTTAGTTATTGTTCCCGCGCGGTCTCGCATAGACGACATTATCTTGCTCACTTATTCTCTTTGTATTGTCAATAAATATCTAATTAAATTGTTACCCGGCGGGTCATTATTATCCTCCACGGACCTCGAACCGCCACATTTGTCAAGTTGGTTGGGCCCTCTGTAGCAGGGAGTTCCAACCTGGCCACCCGTGAAAAACGTTTCGGCCAACATTCGCTGTAGCGCTGATGTAGTGGCGGGTCATTCTGTGCGGTGTTTGAATCCCTCGGGACGGACAGTAATTTTTTTTCTTTTTTTTTAAAATAATAATCATTTTATTCGTTGACAGACATTAAGAAACCGGAATCAGTCTTTTTTTTCTTCTTATTCTTCTTATAATCAGACAGCTCGTTCGCATTGTACTCGGCCTCGATAGCCCCTAAACATTCGCGAAAAAGCTTCATAAAAGTGTTGGCCCGGTACTTTGGTCTCCTCTAAATTACGACTGCGCAACTGTTGGTAAAGCAGGTATTTTTGCTGAAGGACAATTCCATCATTCTCCTTTTTCGTCTGATTGTTTTTTGGAGAATAATAATACTTGAGAATTCGAAATTTCTCCGAAATCGCCAGGTCCTTCGTGAGACCTTTCGAGTCCCCAGGACGACTGTTGAAAACGAACTTTATGGAATAAAGTATACAAATTCGTAGCTCCTTGCATCTGAAATGCCATTCGAAAATAATAAAGAAATACCGATACGTTTAGTGGCAGTTTAGAGAACTAAACACACACGGAATGAAGAAGAATTTTTCGAGGTGTATCATGCAATTTCTTACGTCTTTGTCGATCGAATCTGGCGCCAATTTCCGAAGTGTCATTTACGGGAGAGACGAAAACTTTGGTTAGTTTACATTGGTTTAGTTAGTGCGTCGTACGAAGTGCAATAACAAAAATATGTTAAAAAAGCCAAAAGTGGTTGAATGACACGATTGAGCGATGAATTCCGTAGACAATAAGAAGAAAGAGCCCGAAACAGGTAAGATTGAAAGTTCATCCGCCAATTTTTTGATTCGAAAATACGCAATAATGAACGAAAATCATTGACGATTATTGCAAAAGGTGCTGACACAGAAAAGATTGCGTCTCTCGTGAGCAGCTTGCCAATCTTGAACGATCTTTTTGACATACATTATAAAGTTGGCGAAGGAACCTTCAGCTCCGTTTTTCTGGCAACGCTCAAAGCACCTGGTGAAAAAAAAAAGTTTGCAGTTAAATATCTCACCGCGACTTATCCGCCAAGTAGATTAGAACGAGAGTTGCAATGTCTCCAGGAAATTGGGTAAGATTTTTATAGTTTTTGCTTGGAAATTGCTGCATCAGCCATCGTTACCAAATCCTCGATCGTGCACTGACATTCCAACAAATCTCTAGCGGTGCGGACAATGTTGTGGGCGTCGAACTGTGTCTAAGGAATGCAGGGTCCGTCGCCATCGTAATGCCTTACATGAGGCACGATAAATTTTCCGTAAGTGAGGCAAAAGAAAACAAAATTGAATAAAACCCTGAGTTTTTTATGTTTTATGACCAAAATATCTGCCGAGGAATAAATTCACAACAATAACAAAAAAATAATCATAATCGCCAATTATGCTCAATTATTATCGTCTTTAACGACATTTTATAAAATCATAGAAAAAATTAAGACCCCAAAAATTTTCTGTCACCGATTTTCTCTTTTTTCTCTACGAAAAAAAAAAAAAAACGAACATTTATTGGAATTCAATGATTTGGAAAACGCCTCGGGTCAAATTGACCCGACGATCATAAAAGTTGATCATTTACTGGAAACAGAGACTAGAAATTGTTGGTTTGGAAAATTTATCTCCAGAGCTCATGAAACGAGAAAAATTGCACAAAACGTACATGAGCGAGTGGTTTATTTTGCTTTCAGGAGTATGTCAAGGACATGGACGTCGCTGAGCTCAAACGTTACATGCGAGGCTTGATGATAGCTGTGAGAAAAGTTCACAAGTTCGATATTATTCATAGAGACGTGAAACCGAGTAATTTTCTGTACGACCGTAAACGAGGCAAATATCTGTTGGTCGATTTTGGACTGGCTCAAGAATACAAACCTCACGTAGAGCAATCTATCGAGGAAAAAAGTGCGTTGCCTGATGTGCAGTCAGTGAAGAGAAAACGGGGTGACGAGGTGAGATTTCATTTGGAATATTAAACTTAAATCCTGAAAACTTAATTAATCGTGATAAAATGTCAAGAGAAAGTTTCATTTCGGCCAATCTCTTTTCGTTATTTCAGAATAATGTGAAATGCTCTCTGTCCAATTCGAAAAAATTGGCAGAAGATAAATGTTATTGTTTTGGCAAGCCGCGAATTTGTTCATTATGCCTTTCTCGTCCTGGACAAACTGCACCGAGAGCTGGAACTCCGGGTTATCGAGCGCCTGAGGTTTTGCTCAAATATCCGTACCAGACACCAGGTTTGTTTTCACCTCGCGTCATTTTTTCCCCTTCCACGAAATCGCCGAAAATTTTTACGGAAAATTAAAAAAACAGACGTCTCAAGTTCCTTTTTGATTTTTATTTTGTGCTGGAAAATAAGAAATTTAAGAAATCCTCGTATTTTTTAGTCTTTACATTGTTCGATGAAAATTTTCTTCCAGCAATCGACATTTGGGCCTGCGGGATCATAATGCTGTGCATTTTGAGCGGAACTCAGCCATTTTTCTATTGCCCCGACGATTGTACAGCGCTTGCAGAAATAACGACGATTTTCGGGTCGGCAAGAATGTCGCAATGCGCTCGAAAATTAGGTAAAAAAAGTAGAATTTTGGAAAATCGCTTTTTTATCAATTTTTGTTGTTTCTTTTTAAATTTTAGTTGACTGCTCGATTTTTATTTGTTTATGATTTATTATTTCATATTTTATGTTGTCAAAAAAACTCGCTGATGATGACGAATAGGAAAAAAGCTTATATTTAGTGAAACGGTACCGAGCATTGACTTGCCGAGCCTCTGTCAAAAATTGCAAGCGAGAAACAAAGGTATCAATGCTCCAAACGCACTAGAAAAGGTATTTTCAAAAAAAAAAACTTTTTCATCTATTTTTTGTTGATTTTTCTATCAAAACTTAAACGTCTCAATTTTTTTGCATTTTTTTGTTCCTTTCGTACCGCCCTGTGTGAAAAAATGACCAAAATTCGATTCTAATTGGGACAAATAAATTGATCCATTCGTTTTTTTCTTCCAGGAGGAATTGGAGCAAAAATATCCACCGGAAGCGTATTGTCTGCTGATAAGATTGCTGGACATTGACCACAAGACACGAATCACAGCGGAACAAGCTCTGAACCATCCTTTCCTCAAACTTTGACGAAATTTTCACAAACACTACGATCATCGTTTTCCTCGCACGGGGAAAAAAAAGTCAGTCAATTAATAACAAATAAATAATATATTTTTATATGTCAATTCAAAGTACAAAGTACAATATTCTCTATTTACAATACTGTAATAAGAATAACGGAAGACCAACGGTTATTTTTTATCTTTTTTAAGTCTCACCGGAGAATTATACTTTAGAATATATCGAAATTCTTACTCTCGCGATTGAGATGTTGGCAATTAATTGGTGCAGAGTTACCAGGCTTTTTATAGGACGCAGTAAAATAAATAACATTTCAGAAAATAACTCCGGAATCTCGTATACAGATTTCGTTGGTTTATCTTCTTTAGTACAGACGAAAATTTGACAAGGTTCGTTTAATGAAATCAACGATACGAGAGTTTACAGCGAGCTGATAAGAAAATTTCGTCAGGTTGTGAAAATAATGAAATAAAATAATTTTTTGATTTCTGCTGCAGCGGAAAATGCACTTTTTACAAAGTTTTCGTTGTCGTAGAATCGCTAAGAATATAAATTGTAAAAAAAAATCGCGGTGATTTGGGTTGAATCGGTTGAGCAGGAAAAATTATCAAAAGAGGATTCTTCGAGGTGGAAAATGCGAAATTGGTGAAGGCACTGAACTCGAGAGAACCCCGGAAATTGTTTTACCCCCGAGGAAAAAGTATTTCCTGGTTTATTCGACAGTATCGGCGGGGGCTTGAGTTTCGGGTGGTTCAGTTGCGGAATGAGATTCCTGCTTGTCAGAGCCGTCTGCATTTTTCTGTATGAGATCCCAGCTGGCAGCGGCCTCGAGGGCAGAATTGGCGATTTTTTTAACTTCGTCACTCTGGACGAGGTCACTTTTGGTAAGGGCCATGAGGATCTCGAGGATGTCGGTTTCGATGATTTTGGAAGCGACGTTTTTGGTGCTTTTGATCATATTGAGAACGACGGTAACGCCGCGATGTTGAATGCCGGGATTAGGATTGGCGAGCATGAAATGCAGAGCGTCGAGCCAATTTTTGGCACCGAGAATTTTCTCGCATGCTTTCTGGCTGACCGATGTTAGCATGGCAAGCGCTCCGGAAGCTGCGAGTCTCGTGGGCTCGTCTTCGTCCTCACAGAGAATTACAAGATATTTAACTCGATCGTTGTCGCCTTCGAAGTGGGGAATAGCGTCCTCGCACATAATGAGGTTGGTGATTACTTCGGTCGAGGCTCTTTTCAGCATTTCGTGATCCTCGTACATGTAAGTTTCGATTTTAGTGAAACCGCCTTCCTTGAGAATTCTCTTTCTCGTTGAATCGCCGATGCTTGCAAGATTGCACAGAGCCATGAGAGCTTCAAAGTTCTCGAGGGCCGAGCACTCAGGATCAAGAAGATTGAGAAGAGGCCGAATTACCTCGAGCATTCTTTGTCCTGGGAAAGCAGTTTCGGGATTAATCGTGATACCGATACGTGCGAGAGCTTGTGCAGCTTGTTTTTTGCCCTTTGGAGTTCCATCGGTCGCGAGAGGCAAAAGAGTTTTGGCGCCTCCTTGTTGGACGACGATGCCACGAACGTCTTTTTCGCTGCAAATGGCATTGAAAACTCTGGCAATGAGTTCTTTGCTATTTTGACTGTCGGTTTTGGCGAGACTGACGAGAGCGGTTGTGACTCCAGCTTTGGCCAGAGCGGTTAGGCGATTCGAGACGAAATCAGGATCGTCGAATTCGTGCTCTTCGGGTATATGGTGTTTAGCGAATTTTGCGAGTTCAACCATCTCCGGTATGATTTCTTGTTTGTCATAAGCATTGCAGAGATTAACGAGGGTCGTGACGACCCCGTACAGGACGGACTTGTCCCCGGATTTGGCGACTTCGATCATCGCCTGTATCGCAGCTTTGTCCTCGATCAATTTTTCCTTTACTTCCGCGTCGAAAGTCAAATACGACAAACCTTCGACCGCCCATTTCCTCATGTCGTTGTGTTTCTTTGGATTAATGAGAAATCTTCTGCAAGCTTCTGCGAGCTTTTTCGTCGCTCCGTCCGCAAATGGACGAATCGTTGCGTCGCTCCCTCCGGAACTTCCCAGTTTGCAAAGCCCGACCAGGGCTCGAACGCGGATCGCGTCGTCTTTCGATTGATAAAGCTTTTTCAAGATGTTGACTCCTTGAGCCATTATCGCAGTCGCTTTGTCCTTCTTCGAAGCCGCTGCGACGATACACTCGCACGCAACTTTTTGCTGCAAAACATCTTCGGTCCCTGCCATCACGAGAATCATCTGAATTATTCCGTCTCGAGCGATTATAGAATTTCCCACGTCCAAAGGACCCAAAAGCAACGTCGTTATGGCCACAGTCACTCGAACTTTCGACTCAATGTCCGGAGACAATAATTTCTCTTTTATAAACTCGTCAATCGCGTTCATGTACTTTTCCTTGGCTGCGTCGTAATACATATTTTCATAAATCCTCGCCAAACACACACTCGTCACCGTCCTCGTTGACGGTGTTATGTTCATCGCCGATTCGTATTTGTATTCCTCCAGCTCACTCGCCACTTCCATCAGGCGTTGCAGTCCACGAATCTCCACCAAACGTTCCGCCCAGTCCAAGGTCGAATAGTGGATGTTTCGCATTATCAATTCGATCAACGCGTCCCGAGCCAATCCCGAAATCGTTCGGTCCGTTATGCTGTACACCAAACAGCTCAACAACGTGTCGATCTCCTTTTTGTATTTCTCACACAACTCCTTCTTCGGCTTCGTCTCTGGTTTGTTGTCCATTCCGCTGTAGCTGTTCAATATCGTCTGCAAAAAAATGTCGAGCAAAGTTCTGAATTATAAAGAATCGGCCAAACTTTACAGTCTCTGAAACGCAGTCAAAAATAACAGAATTCGAAAAAGTCTATGACTCTGAAGTTTGCAACGTTGAGATTCAACGAAAAATAATGTTTCTATTAATTATTTATTGAATTTTGAAAATCATGACAATTTTTCGTCGCGATTGAGTTTCCGAGTCTCGAGAGACGATCGTTTTTCGTCCGTACCAAATATTGAATAATAATTATGAGCCTGCGCTGAAGAAAAAACACAATTTCGTTGCATTCCAACGATGCAAACTTCAACATCATAAAAGTCTTTCTGAGTTTTAACCAAACTCGAATTCTTACCTGCATGCAATGTTGAGCAGAAGTGACTCTTTCCTCGTTATTGCTGTTGAGCATTTCCAGTAGCCAGGGAATTCCGATGTCCATCATTATTTTTCTAGTTCGTTCAGCGTCGTTTTTGCAAAGTTCAGCGATTATTCTGATTGCTGGAATAATTATGGCATCGAATTTTTTCTCCAGTTTGAATACAGGCATGAGTTTTTGAACGATGCCCTCTTGGCACATGACCTTGGCACCGGCTTGTTCTCTGGAGAGAACCAGAAGATTGTTCATCGCCGTTTCCCTTCGCTCTTTGTCGATTTTTATGTCAAAAGCAAGTTCCATCATTTGTGAGACTTTGGCGCTGACCATGGAATTTTGTTTGTGACGTTCTTGCACCACCTCGTGCAGCCGTCCAAGGATCGGCTGAATCGCTTTGTTCGAAGGATCCACATTCACTATATATCGTGCGTCCCTGTAAGACTCCTCAAAACGTTCCAACGCCTCCAACGCTTGACATCGACGGAACAAAGCCTTGGGATCGTTGGGACAAATTTTCAACGCCTGATCGCAATCCTCCACAACTTTGTTGTACTCTTTTTGCTTTAAATACACGGCAGCTCTGTTTTTATAATAAATTGCTTTTTCTGCGTTCTCCTCCGTTGAGAGTTTCAAAGCGTTTGTATAATGCGCCAACGCCGTGTCAAAGTTTCCTTTAGAAAATTCTTCGTTTCCCTTCTCCTTCAATTCTTGTGCCGATAGATTCTGTTTCGTCATTTTTATTCTGCAAATGTGCGCAATTTATAAATTCATCAATAGACGATAAAAAATTGTGTAATTTTAATTTATTAGTGTCAGTTCTTCGAGCGCACACATCCCGCGCAAGTGCACTTGGGTCAATCTGACCCGAGGCGTTTTTCAACTTCTCCTAATCCAGAAAAAATTCGTTTTTTTTTTATTCAGACGTTTTTGATAGTAAATTATCCATGTTTTATGATCCTGAATTTGTTTTTTTGACAAAAATTGAATGCCGAATCATTTCCTGCTATTGAAGGCCGAGCGATCGGTGATGGAAAATTCTTGGGGTCAAAATGACCCAGTGTGCACTCGAAGGGTCAAGTGGAGCATATTTTGCTCGACCGAAAACGGGAGCAAGATTTGCTGGGGACTGAAGTGACTTTTGAAACTTGTGCAGCATCGATTCCAATAAAAAATTGAACAGAAATGATATTTTTACAAAAGCTGAACCGAAACAATGCAGTTTTGGCAAGCAAATAAAAATTTTCTGTGATTTGTGCCCTCGGGAGAAACAATATCAAAAAAAGTGAGAAAATGTGAGTTTAGGAACTGTCAAAAGCAAGAATAATTGAATTAGCGGGTCCCTTTAAATGGATGTGACTGAAAAATTATTGTGAGCTAACAAAATGAGTTCGGGAAACTTTATTTTCAAAGTATACTCACTTGGTTTGTTTACTTGGAGACAATAATTGATTCAACTTTGATAAACAATGTTGAAAACGTGTTTTTGTTGTTCAGTAGATCGCGCGTATTTGATACTAATTTTGCAACTGAGATGTGCGCGAACGCTGCAACGCTTTAAGAAGGGAAATGAAAGAAAAATCTAGATTGTGCTGGTAGTCGAAAAGAAAGTTTATTTTAAGCTACACACTCGTTAGAAAATGCCAAAACGAAACATAGCCGATGTGTGAACATAAATAGAATGCACTGAATGTATATACACAAGACCTATAGTGCGTTGTTCTTGCTGCCGGTTGAGATAATCGGGTACTGGATTCGTCCAGCTGGCGCTATAATTAAATTAAATTTTCTCGCTTGCGGGATAAAGGGAAAGTCAATTAATTCCGAAATTGAAACAATTGTTGAACATGGACAAATATTTTATTAAAGTTATTCCATTGCCTATAACCTCAAGTTATCTCACAAAACTACACAAAACATACACTTTGCTGCGTAACTTCGAAAAAAAACCCACAGCAACAATCACACACGTTTTACGATTCTTTTTATCGACTGATGGACATGCAAGTTCCTGCAGCGATCGCTGGGAATCTTTCACTCGCGAAGCTCGCGTATTAGTTGGTAATTATAATTAGACTAAATTATCGGATGGGGTGCGGAATTTTTGGAAAAATTATACGTCATTTCACGATGTTTTCGATAGTGCAGACAAAAAAAAAAGTTTGGTCAAGAATCAAGAACACGACTTATTCAAAAATCCTGTGACAACGTGGCGAACTTCACAGGAAGAGTCAAGTGCGAAATAATTGAGGGTGTGGCAGCACTGGCTGAACAGCTACCTGTTCGATGTTCAGCATTTATGTGCTTACCTGTCGACAGTCTGTCAGTGGTAGCCGTTAGTCTGTTGTAATTGAGTAGCTCATGTCAGTAATATTTATTTCTTTGACAAGTGCAACGTCGCGGTAAAGGTTGTTTACAAAATAAATATTATTGAGAAATGTGGAAACGTTGAAACTCGTGGAGACTGGACGTGGTAGTCCGCGCGAATCTTTCGAAATATATAGTATAAACGTAGGCAACAGGTGTCAATAAAGCGGATTTATACACATGCCCGTCGATTGTTCTCATAGTTTTTTTTCACCTAGTTCATTTATTGACAATTTACGATTCTTCCAGTCATTGTTGCGACCTATTTTTATTTTCTTTGCGCACTCTCCAATCATACACGACATAGATTATCATTTTTTATCGTTAAAATATTGTCACGAAACTGAATATTCAACAATATCAATCGCTAGTTGCTTCGGGAGCTATGGATTATGATTATTTGATCAAATTTCTTGCTCTCGGTGACTCGGGCGTCGGAAAAACAAGTTTTCTCTATCAATACACAGATGGTAGTTTTAATTCGCGATTTATTTCTACTGTCGGAATCGATTTTCGAGAAAAACGTGTGGTAAGAAACGCAAAAATTCATCATGCTGAAGTTTCCAATGTTCGATGAATGCAACGAAAAATATTTCATTTTATTGTCGATTCGTTCAATTTCCAATGTCATCCAAATTTTTCGAGCCGATATGTTTTCGGGCGGCAAAAATCGTCGATCATTTTATCATCGTAATTAAATTCGCCATTTAAATAATTATTTTTGCGAAATATAAAAAAAAATTTCGTTGCATTCTAACGATGGAAACTTCAGAATCATAAAAATTTGTGCAATAAAAATTCGATTAAAAAATCGCCCGATAAATTCAACTTTTTAGGGTCTTTTGAACGTCCATTGCTCATTATCCTTGTTACAGATATATCAAACAACAAATGGCAGAAGCCAGCGTGTACACCTGCAGCTTTGGGATACAGCTGGTCAAGAAAGGTCAAATTAACATTCACATTTCAAGCTTCTTAATCCTCAATATTTCAATTTATAATTTTCAAACGATTACAGGATGTTTCAAAATTCAAAAAAATCGCGAATTTTAACACAAAATAAAAATAGCCGAAAAAAAAATCGAAGTTTGAAAATACGATCGAAATCATGAAGTTTCGAGTTTTTTTTTATCAAGTCCATTTTTAATCGATCTCGAAAAGAATTCGGTACAAAATGAAACACCCTGTAGGCTTTGATTTCCGCCCCGATGACGTTTTCATCATTAAATCAAGTTGATGATATTTCTAACAAGCGATCCTTGTGCTTGGATAACAATAAACAGGTTCAGAAGTCTAACAACCGCATTTTATCGGGATTCAATGGGTTTCCTTCTTCTTTTTGACTTGACGAACGAGCAATCATTCCTCGAAGTCAGAAACTGGCTGGATCAGCTTAAGGTACAAAAACAGCTTCTTAACACTTTGTCTGTAGATGTTTTTTCTCCCCACACGTCGTTGCGTCTGTAAACCTGGAACGACCGTTCTTTTCGCTCGAAAAATTGATGCCAACTGTTCGAAATCTTCAATTTGAAATTCCAATTTCATTTTCCAATCAATTCCGGTGAAAAGCGATTTTTTTTCCGTCGAATAGAATTCTAAGAAAAAATAATTTTTTTCCATCCATGTTTGATCCAATAAATGGATTAGAAAATCTTCTCGGGCACGAATGGGCCAGGTTTAAAGACCACGTGTTAAAGCACGAGCCTTCGGCGTAGTCTTCTTTAATATTTTCATTCGAAATCGCCAGCTACTACAGCCACGAAAACAAGCTTTTGAGAGATGTATTAAACTTCCCTTTAAAGTGCCCTATCTCCTTGCATCCCATTATACGACTGACCTCTATTTCTTATCGCGGTAGATTCATTTACCAGCATGTGTTGCTAGAAAGTCATGATAACACGCTCGACAATACATTTTGAGTAACGTTATTATACGTCCATGAAATTGAGAGTCGTATGCATGTAAAAAGATGCGAAGAAAGTGTTTTGAATGGATGAAGCAGACGACGATCGATGCGAATTTCAAAAACGATTTTCATTCATATATTTTGATCTCGGAAAATTCTCATTAGACTACTCCAAAAACGATGAATTTTGCATAGTTCTGCTTTATCGATCCCAGAGGTCACGGGGTGTCGAAAAACGAGCGTTTTCTCTTAGTTACAAATGCAATTGCAATTATTGAACAGACCCACGCTTATTGCGAGGATCCTGACATAATTCTGTGCGGGAATAAAGCCGACTTGGAGCATAGACGAGTCATCAGCGAGCAGAAAGCTCGAGAGCTTGCCGAAAAGAATGGGTAAGTTTTTCGTAAGATCTAGAGTGTCAAAATCGAAAAATTCAAGCTCAAAAGTTACAGCGTCGTTGAGGGAATTGCTGGCACGTAATTTGTCGGATTAGAATTGCAATTCGCAGTGATTTTTTCACTTTTAATTGCACTGATTGGTTGTCGATAAAGAAACTTTCTATAGTTTCAACAAAAATAACACCCTTCGAGTGCGCACCCCCAGATTGGGTCAATCCGACCCAATGCATTTCTAAAATCATTGCAAGCCCTTAAATATGCATTTTTTTTGTAAAAACTTTTTTTTGTAGTTTTATTTTCATTTTAAAAAGTTTTTTACTCACACAACTTGCACATTTTTTATTTTGGGTACAAATTTCGAAAACACGCGATTTTCTGCTCGAGGGCTATAAAACGCAATTCTGAGACATAGAGCAGAATGTTGAGCTTGTAGTTGATTTGAAAATTGATTGAATAAGTGATGTCAGGGAAAAATTTAGGTGGCAATAGAAAAATTCTGTTTTTGTAGTTAATTATCCAAATTTTGTGACCTTCAATTCATTTCTCAACGGAAACGAGAATTAAATGGCAAACAATCGGCGACAGAAATGGGTTGGTGTGAAAATGAGCCGCAAAATGCACTCGAAGGGTTAATAACGAATGTACCAAAATTTACGACACATTTACACGCCAGTCAGCTCGTCAGCAAGTAACGAAATCGTGTACGAAGTGGAATCGTTGATCTTTGTAGCCTGGTGTATCTGGAAACGAGCGCCGCTACGGGTCAGAATATTGCTCGGGCAGTTGAGGTACTTCTCGACCGCGTGATGCGTCGAATGGAAGTAACAGTGGACAGATCTCTGTTACCTCATCAAAGGGTTCTAAGATGCCACGAGCAGGACACGCCGCCTCCGAAGAGTTCGTGTTATTGCTGACATTGTCATTTCACGTAGTGAGCAACTGCATGCACAAGAGTTGCTCGCTGCGTTTCTTACAGCCGGAATAAAAGAGAAACGGTGAGTAAGGGAGAAGAAAAAAGTCAGCAGGAGGGGATGACGAGCGGACGATTGAAATTTTAGAGCGATGGAACGAGGTCTTCCTTATGACGTTGAAGTTTGCATCGTTGGAATGCAACGAAATTCAGTTTTTTCTTCCCCAGAGCTCACAATTATTATTCAATATTTGTCCCGGACAATAAAACGATCGCCTCTCGAGTCCCAGGGACTTCATCAAGACGAAAAATATCCACGATTTTCAAAATTCCATAAATAATTAATAGAAACAATATTTTTCGTTGAATATGAACGTTGTAAACTTCAGTGTCATTTTTCCTTGACAGCAGGTCAAACTGTAGACAATCCTCGATGGAGTGTAGAAATCCCATCGAACTGGGTTGCAACTTTTATGTCCGATATTGATTTACTTGCTGGGATAATTCTCGTGTAATAAAGTAAAATAGAAAATATTCGCACAGCTCGTAAACTATGAAGAAAAAAAAAAAACGAGCGATATACAAAAAAGAAACGCTGCCATTTTCTGAATCGGAGGATTTTTTCACGCCATGTGCAAATGCGAGCTCTCAATGTCTTCCATCAAAAAACTACATGCGTTATTTGGAAAAAGATCTGATTTTTGCAATCGTATTGTTACATGCTTGCAATTGTTATTCTCATCGAGTTTTCATGCGACCTTGTACAAAATATTAGCCCACGAATCAACACTGGACCACTGCTGTGCGTGAGTGATTTTTGCATCTCAAAGAAAAATAAACGATTAGGAAAACAGAGTAACTTCGGGGTAAATCGGAGTTCGCGTTTCGTGACCTCCACTTGAATTTGTACTTTTTTATCTTCATCCATGTTGCTCGAAGATTCATCATCCTCGAGGAAAGTATTATTAAAATCGATTAATAATATTCTGCACTATAAAAATGCCAAATATGTCGGTGAAGCTGGACGTGGATCAAATAATTCTTCCCTAACATATAGAAATTGTCAAGTTCCCAAAATTAGCTCTAATTCTCTAATGTTGAAAAAAAATGACAAATTAAAACAATTTTTTTCGCTTTTTCTGGCGATCCCGCCTGTCCAAGTGCACGAAGAATATACGCCTGTGAAGTCGTTCGACAATCAGAGATTTGTTGTGCATTGACAAAGCAAATTTTAGGAGCGATTAAGATTCAAAGAAAAAACCGAAATTTCTTGTCAACTCGGCAATTCTCCGCTGATGGCAATTAAATTAATCGAACAATGAAATCTCTGTTGGATCGAAAAGATTCGTTTTTCGTCGAGATAATCTTTGGCGGTCCAACAAATTTTGTTTTCCAGGCTTTTAGTACGTTTTTGTATCGTGTGCGTTCTATTAATGTTGATGTTTGTTCCGATTGTGTTCCATTTGACACGAGCGGTATAGCTAAACTTAACCCTTCGAGTGCATGTTGGGTCAATCTGACCCGAGGCGTTTTTCACACCCTTGTATTCCGGTAAATCTGCATTTTTTTTTTGTAACGACGTTCTTTGTTGTAAATTATTCATATTTTGTGGTCCTGAATTTTTTATTCTCACGAAAACGCAAATTAAATGCCAGATCATTAGTCGTGACACCAAACAATCGATGGAGGAACTTTTTTGGGGTCAAAACGACCGAGTATGCACTCGAAAGGTAAATAAATAAACTGATTGATATTTTTGCGATAATAAACAAAAAAACACGCACTCAATTTTTTCGAGCACACGATTACTTACGCCTCGCCACCATGAGTGTGATATATTGTAATGGAATGAATATCGTAACGTTGTACGAACACGTGTTTCGAGTATTTTTCATGCGTCGTACGCTAGAGTAAGCCCAATCGTATTTATTATACTTATATACACGATACGATTATAAAAAGAAAGAAAAACTTGCAGACTACACGATATTATGTTGGAAAAAGATCTCAACGTCTTTGTTTAAGCGAATTATAAAATC
The DNA here is from genome assembly GCA_037043255.1 of Diadegma fenestrale. Lineage (NCBI taxonomy): Eukaryota > Metazoa > Arthropoda > Insecta > Hymenoptera > Ichneumonidae > Diadegma > Diadegma fenestrale. Next base: position 24,753,823 of record CM073309.1, read on the forward strand.
TTTCGGCTGCATTGCTGCATCAGCGAGTCGGAATTCCTCTGCATTTCGTGCAAAACACGATCCAAAATTGTGTGCAGCCGAAGGGTTGAGAAGACTGTGTGCTCGAATAGTTTGCTCCGAAATTGCAGAGTTCTGAAGAGACGGTTCTCGGTGATTTTTCTACTCACGATGCAACGCCATCCTCGGAAATTATAAAGTCCGGATTAACCAATGTATCAATCAGGGTGTTGGGACTTGAATATTGTATCAAAGTTTTTCATCGTTCGAAATGTGCAGCAAAATTGTTGTGAAATTTCGAATTCAGGCTTCAAAGAACATTCGACCAATTAAAATACGCTCCTTCATTAATTTTAATTAAACAAGAAAAACGAAAAGTAAAATCGTGTATTTCGGCCATTCAAATTTCAAAGCAGTCTCATAATTTTCGAAACTTTTTGTAGTCGCTTTTGGGGTTGACGTAAGCAGCCCATATCGAAATTTTCGATAATGTTTTTTTCATTAGTTACTTTAATTAATCTTCGGATTCACGATCTACTGTGGAGTGTGAATTAATTTACAGAGGTGAAAATAATGCCGCACCATAATGCGACTCCTGGGAGGGTCGTTCTTCGATGCCAAATATTACGAATCTTGTTAAATATGCATAAATAAATATTTCCGAGTTGCAGTTAACCGTAGAGTTTTATCGAAGTCTGGAGAATTATAAGGGTCATGCCAAAATTGTTATACAATTAATGCTTAGTCTATAATATATAAATAAATTATGTTCGAGTTGAAAATGTTTATCGAATAAAAATTTTGTCTGTTCAACATAGGAAACGTAAATGATTTGTTTTATTCATACAATACTGGCTCGGGTGTTAACCGATTGATGCCATGAAAAACGAGCTTTTCCTCTGTTTCATACCCTTGGGAACCCTCCAGTCGGCTGTTCGCGATGCTGGATTGATTGCAATTTGCTTTCTCTCGTCTTGTTGGCCTTATTCTAGATTGCAACTCATCGAGGCTGAGCAAACTCACAAGAGAATGTTTTCATTCTTGATTTTTCATGATTTAACTCATTGATCGATCATTCGCTTTGACCCTCAGTAGACACACTACAATTAGCGCATTTCCCTAGACACACATTTAACTGTACTTGGGCTTGTTCAAAAATTCTTAAAAAATTCAGAAAAGTAGTTTTGGATAACATTTTTTAATTTTATTATTAATTCATGCTAATTGATGCGAAACCCGAAAAATTCACGCGATTCTTTTAACTCATTACTATCACAAAATCAATTTATTTATGATTCTTCAATTTTGTCCATTATTGACACAAGAATTAATAATTTTCAAGAATTCACAAAATTTGATATCCATTTTTTAACTTTTTCCATCTAAACGCGTGAAAATTCAAGTCGCGTTTCGTTTATGAGTTGCAAAAAAGTGTGTTTAGGATTTTTTTTTTTTCATTTGAGCTCATAACCTTTCTGCCTATCTGCAAAAAAGATTCTAAATACATTTTTCTTTGCAACTTGATTTTAGCAAATTTTCAACGAATCGTGACTTCAATCAACACGCGTTTAGATGGGGAAAAATTCAAAATTGCATATTGAATATTTCAAATTCTAAACGTCAGAAAATATTTCTTCGCATTACAACAAAAATCGGTTAATCGAAGTTGCATTAATTCGCAGCGATTCACATCAGTTGATTTCTCGATCTGAGGCTATTTTAATTGCACACAAGCTATCCGAGCTTTTATCAAAACATTATGAATTCAAAGACGAGAGTGGAAACTACTAGTGCGGCCTGGACACTGCCAAGTGACGCGGAAAACTCCGTAAAGCGAAAATTTATGCAAAGCCGGTATGAAAAGCTGATATTCCGCGGGAATAGACTCAGAGTGGAAATTTACGTGAAACAGGATTTTATTCTGAAATATACACGTGTTAACTTTTCACTCTTTTTAATATTCGTGCGCTTTTGGAAATGCTGTGAGGTATATGTTGGAGGTAATATCACATCAGGTCACACGATTCTATCGCCGGCGTTCAAAACGATTGTCGGAGAAACACAACTATGCATTACAAAGTTTTAATATTAATAAATGTTGAAAAAGTTGGTTCGCTCGCGTGCTAAATTTTCCAGGTGGTATTCCTTGCCTTGCAATTTTCCTTGAAAAAATTCTCACCTTAATCGATCTGTGTGAGTGCAACGAAGTCGTCAGCAAATAATTCCAGACTACGAATAAAATTCGACTTGTATAATTACTTCTTACCTTAATTTTCAACCAATCATTTGTAAGAATAAACTATTGCAACAGAAATTACCCAATACCAGCACTATTGATTATCGATAGTGCATATATAGTTGCAGGAATAACGTTCACGATAACAGTGAAATTTAGTAAGGGTGACATCGATATTATCGCGGATAGTGTATCACGATAATGGGGTGTTACGAGTCTAATCACGATCCGAGAAACCCATTAGTAGGAGCGATGTATTCCCTCACTGGAAACGATCCCTCGAATGGTTCATTTCGATAATTTACAAAACACACCAAACAGCATCTAGTTTTTTTTTCATCCAACATTTTAATCAAGCTGGACTGCTGCATTCTGCATCTCGTAATTACTCCAAATATTCTGAGAATCAAATGACACAAGAAATACTGCTCTAAAAAGTTGTGGACTAGAATTTTTCAGGAAATAAATCATTGTCGATTTTATGTTCACTTTCAACCCTTCGAGTGCATACTGGGTCCTTTTGACCCAGATAATTTTCCGTCACCGATTGTTTGGCATTCAATTTTCGTTAAAAAATACATTTAGGGCCATGGAATATGGAAAATTTACTATAAAAAACGTCTTCACGAAAATAAACTCATATTTATTGGACTACAATGGTTTGAAAAACGCCCTTGGTCAGATTGACCCCTATGTGTACTTATCGGAGGTGTGCGCACTCGAAGGGTCGACTGATACATCAATTATCACCTTTACATCGAAACTGTAACGAAAGCAAATCAAACAAAATTGCTTTTTTCACACCTGCATTCTGATGCGCCTGCATTCCAATACATTCGCGATCTCAATCTGAAAGAAATTTTTTTCTCTGAATTCTCCTACGCATTAGTTTCTTGATGCATTTGCATTCTTACAAGTGTCTCCCGATTCATCTGCGTTCGTAATTCACAGAAAAAAATCTCTTAATGGAACTCTATTCTTAATTCATGCAGGAAGCCTTGATTCTGATGCAAGTGCATTCTTGCACATCTGCATTTGGATAAAACTGCATTTCACTGCAACACTCTCTCTTTTCAAGATAATGGTTCATTTTTTTCTCTCTATATTATCTGCGTGGCTCGTAGATTACGGTTCGTGACATTGTGTGTGTTTATTATTAATTTAAGGGCTTGTAGCAGAATGAAGTTTCGACCGGATGTTAACGATGCAGTTCAATGATTCGTGAATCCAGTTTTCTGCATCAATTAACAAATGGACATGTATCAGAATTCCGTAACGTGGTTTCGGTGATTCGCAGCTGATTGATTTTCTTTTTCCGATGCCTCACGAGTGGGTAATGACGCTTCGATTATCCAGTATCGAGAGTTACTCCGTTTGCATCTTGTTCCTGTAAGAGTTTCGGGGAAAAAGGAAGCAGGATGGAAAAATCGTTTCCTCGCATGGGGCGTTTAATCGTTGAGGGTGACAAATTTATTATTCACAAGAAAAAAAACAGTTGAACGTTATGAAGGATGCGACGATGTATTCACGACTTGACTTTACATTATTTACACAGAACGATCGCTTTTGGCGTACATGTTGCGATCGTTTATGAAAAAAATAAAAGAAAACAGATGAAAATATTCGACAGCGGTAAAAAATGTAGGATCGATCACCGAGGACGAATAAGCGTGAAATCAGTTGAAAAATAACTTTGGGAGCGAGTGGTAAAAATAAAAAATGAGATTATAATTTGGAATATCATTAATATAAACATTTTAATGACGACGAGATCGTTTTTACAGCTTGATATAAAAGTGTCACTAACTTTCGGACAAAAGGTCATCGAGATCGGACGTCACTGATCTCGTGTCAGCAATATCCGATGGCGTTTCTGGTGTACCCGGCGAAACAAGAGGTTGGCTCTGATTCGCTCTCAACTCTTCGCCAATCGATGCAGCTAAAAACTTATCACTTCGAAATATCGGAGAATCATAAAGTCTCTCTATTTTCCTCATTTTATCACCAATTTCCGAAATCCGTTTGCAAATTTGAGACGCATCAGTTTTTTTTCTCACTCTGAATGTTTTTGTGCGATATATTCTGTGAACGAATTCGGGGAAAGGCCAATTTTTTTCGGGAGCTAATTGGTCAGCAGTATTTTCCAAGACGTCGTCATTAATCTTGATTGGCTCTGAAATTTCTTGTCTTTTATTATTACTTTCGAAGCTGTGTACACTTTCGATGACTTTGTCTCGACCGGACTTCCGGTTGGTGAGGTCATGATGAGTTTTACGGTTTTTCGTATCGCACGAAGAATCCATTTTGCTTGCTGGAAAATCAGCCTCCGTTTTCGACTCGTCTGGAGCATCTTTTTTTTGGCATGACGTTCCAATCACATCTTGTGACTTGATCGATCGATTTTTGTCCCTCTCTTTCGTCCCAAAGCACAGAATCTTCGCGATCCTCGAATCCTGAGATAAGAATGACGAATCCTTCGCCTTACGGGGCGACGCCAGCGTCTTCATCGTCTCAACTATACGTCTCTTGAATCTCGCTATGCTACCGATCTTCTTTGATCTCTCACGATCCATCACCCCTGGTCCCATCACCCGTGGATATCTCGATTGATGTTCGTTCATTGAGATACCCTTCAATCGAGCTTCCCCTCGTTTACCCAACAAATGAGTCACTATTGTCTGAAACAGATTAAAAAACGGATCGACCAGTTTTTAAATACCATTCAATGAACCCAAATCCACCCCAAAATCTCATTTCCGTTCCAGTTGAACAACCGAATCGATTTTAAAAATCATTGGTCATGCGAATGATGGAATCGCATAAAACTTCAAAAACCACGTGAATATAAAAATTTCAACCCTTCGAGTGCACACATACAAGTGCATATGAGGTCAATCGGTCCCAAAGCGTTTTTCAAACTGGGTTATTCCAGTAAATACGCATTTTTAGTTATTTATTTTCGTAGAGAAGTTTTTTTGTAGTAAATTATCCATATTATGGCCGTAAATTTATTTTCGGTCAAAAATTTCATCACAAACAGTGCTGGGGTCAATGCGACCCAGTAGGCACTCGAAGGGTTGATTTCATAGGGTCTTGGAGGTTTCGCTAGAGCTTTGAAACAAGCGAACTCCGAATAACTTCAAAGTTACGAAGATTTTTTTGAAAAACAGGAAAAAAAATTGCCAAAGGACATTCGGGACTGAATTCGAAAAACGACAGCAGCTGAAAGGTTTCCGAAATCACTTGGTGCTCAATGAGTGTTTAAGATTAATTACATAAACTATGAAAATCTAAACAAGGTTGGGTTGCGAGTTACTGAAAACGTGGGCATCTGACAGTTTCTTGCTCTCGAAGCTCTTAACGCAAATTCCAGTCATTTGTCATTGTATATGTTAGTCTCTGTCCCATCTTTACGCGTCTCCAGCTTCACCGCGGACTATTATTCCTGGCTCACTGTTATAAGCCCTGCCTGTATCGAGACATAGAACATAGTTAATCCTGTTTGCTGATTAATATTCGGATGCTTTGTGAAAGGCAAACGCGAGGTCGGAAGTCGTCCAAGTTATAACGAGCTTTGGTACTTAGTCGTAGCTTCGTAATCTTCAAAGGAGTAAAGTCCTACTATAAAGTGGCCTTGTGGGATCAGCCATTTATGGCTACTTTAGTTCTGCGTTAATGAGCGATTTTAAACTCCGACTCCCACCATCTTTTTTGCTCCTCGTGGAGCAACTTCTCGTGGTAACGCGAATGGATCTTCACGGTTTATTTAAATTTAAAGAGTCTCTCCGTATGGACGTGAGAAAGCATCAAAATTCGTCAACGGATCTTCGTTACATTTTCTTATCACGATTTCGAGTTAATTTGGACAATTTTTTCGACGTACGTAACTAATTGAATAAACTATTCGCCCGATTTGAAATAAAAAAAATAAAAAAAACATGCAGGGGATGCTCAGGGGGTTGGGCAATTTCGGGAAAGAAGCGAAGAACACGAAAAAAAAAGTATATTTTGCGTTTTTTGTAATAAATTATCCATATTTTATGGCCCTTGATTTATTTTTTTGATGGAAACGGAAATTGCATGAATGACAAAACATTTTTTCGCCTCAAATCTCAAACAATCAGTGACGCAAAATTGTTGGGGTCGAAGGGTTGAATCGTAAAGACAGGAATTTTGTGAACTATTCTCGTACTTATGGTCTGGAATAAAATTTGGATGAATTACTAATTCTTAATTATGTAATTAATCAATTCTACATCGTGCTGGGTTTGAATTTGAGAGCGAGGGTTTAGTGTACACGTTGCTAATTGAGTTATGCAAAAAGGAATTGCTGGATTTCTCAAGTTTGCGTGGTTGCGTTTACGTGGCTCGATTCGGTCGGTTATACATTTGTCCAGAAGACAGAGATACAGAGAATCTTGGAATGGAATCGCTGTGTCGTTTAGCGAGGCGTCCAATTAATCGCGTTGGCTAGTCCCGCCTCTTGGCGAGGAAGAAACTCAAGGGAAAGGCGGGGTGGAGGGTAATTGTGAAGAGAATCTTCGGCTCTCCGTCGGGCTAGAGAGAGAGAGAGAGGGCAAAGGTTAACGACGTAATTTCCCAACGAGAATATAGAAGGTGCCAACATTTCTCGTGGGGTTAGAGAAAAAGACGATCGAGATAGACTTTCTATGAATTTCTATGGCTATAGCGATTCCTTGACTGTGGTTCGTACTAGAACATGTAAATTTCTCGAAAGCGAGCAAAAATATGAAAACCATTCTTCGAGTAATGTGTAAAAAATGCACGGAGATGATGAAATTTTCCAAATAACCTCTTCAGAATAAATTCAGCGAACAACATTGAATTTTAGGCATTTTTAAATCATTTTCAACGAAATAAAAAAATGTTCAGAACATCCGTCGATTTTTTTTTCAGTCGTAGTTATTTTTTTACTTAAATTTTGTCCTGGCGTTAGGAATTGAATAGAAATTGGATTTTGATCGCTTGCAGGCAGTTGAGAAGACTCGTCTTAAATATTGATTTCAATCTTCCGATAATTATTTTCTCGAAAATCAAAATGTTACCGAAATACGTTTGGTTAAGCAAGAAATCTTGAGAAAACACACCGGAATTTCGTGTCCAAGTTCGCTCCTCGGTTCAATTACCGAAATGCAACCACACCCTCGTGTTCGGAAATGTAATATACGGTGATGCAATGTTGTGATAAACTTACCAGGCTGAGAAGACCGACGAGGATGCCCAGTGCGACAGTGTACCAATGATCGGTGATCCATCGTTGGAATTGAGCGAAACTGACATCCGATAGCAACAGTCTCCTCAAGGTAGCCAAGGGTCCGCTAGGATCGACCTGTATTATGCAAATTCGAGACAAACCTCCGTAATTAAACGTTCGCGTATGCCCGTTCATCACTACCCAGGAAATTCTCATTAGAGACAATCCCCGAGACGCAATCATTGAAATTGTAATTTTGATATTGAAATATAGGCTGGCGAAGTGTTACTTCCGGATTTTTAATCAATCGGAGTCGCATTTGATTTTTTTTTACTAATTTTCCATTGGCTTCGAAAAGAAAAAACTGAAATGGGAACTCGCACAAGTTCTTCACGATTTAGTTTCATAGAATAAAATTATTCTTTGACGACTTGAGGGATCTGATAAATGACTGGAACTTTCTTCATTAGTGTATTGCGAGTTTACATATGAAGTGATTTCCGGTTTCGGAGTGTAGACTTTTAATATTAATAGAGAAAAGTAGCTGAAAATGTTTAATCTTCCACGACGTCATGGAACTTTGGGGTGAATATTGATAGAATAAGTTTTATTTGCCTTTCTCGGATTCTCAGTCGGCGAGAATATCGCGAATTTCAATGAGCCTTGAAACCGAACTCGAGGATCTCAAAGTTGGAGTATTATTCGTTCGATATTAGCGTGACGAAATATAAAAATACATTTTACCTCGCGGCAGCGTTGAAAAACATCGCAATAACCGTTGTAATCGTTGCATGGCGTACCGGGCTTGGACATCATGTCTGGTATTTCATAAGGGGCTGAATTCCATGAGAATGAGGATCTGGAAAGAAGTGGAAAAATGGAGAGCGGAAGCCAGTTGCTCCAGATAGGGTACTCAGCTCGTTTGTTTTGTGGCGAACCCGCTATCTTCGGGTTCTTACCGACGATACATAATTTTCTTTCTCTACGTGTACGTGCATCTCCGAATGCACAGAGTGTCGCGAAATTCGCAGCTCAATTCTGCGGAGGCCAAATAAATCACAAATTTTTGAAGAAAATCGTGATCGTGCATTCATTTTGTTCACTGCTGGCTCGGTATTTTTTTTTTCCATCGGAAAATTTTTTTTCGCGTATGGCGAAACTGATTTTTTTTGTTCCTCTTTTGAATTTTGCGATTGAAAGGATCTCGCATAGTTTGGGTGTTGCTTTCGAGACATCCTGTATAAATGATGTGTCTCGTTCTCTTTCCGTATCTCTCGGTGATTTTTCCATCGTTTTTTAGTTCTTTATGTCTGTCTCTATCTCTTTTTTTTCGCTCTCTCTCGTTTGCTCGATGTTCCAACCCGTAGGGTGTCGCGTCGAGGGACTCGCGGAAGCACGGTCGTATGGTAATGCAACTACGAAAGAATTTTTCTCCGTGGTGGAGAAAGTATGCGACGAGTGTGTACCAGACAGACTGACGCCAGAGCGCGGGCAGAGGAGAGAGGGAGAGCGAAAAAGAAGCAGCAGGAGACGCGAGAAACTGAATGAGAAAAAGTAGAAAGACAGAGAAAACGGGAGAAAGAGCTTACAGGCAAGGCTGATCCTCCCCAGGCAATTTGCAGCAGAGCTCGCAGCTCTTGGTCGGAGGATCGTTGGGTCCCGCGATGCACTGACAGGACTCCAGACCGTAAGCCAGACAAATGCTGCCTGTGCATTCCTGCAAAACGGAAGCGAAGATTTCTCCTGAGAGGTTTGAATATCGCGAACCCTTTCTCATGCTCTTCAGTGCCAGAGCTTTTCTCTTACGGATTTTAGATTTATTTCGTTTTATCTACAATAAGAACGAGAGAAGGAAGGGCTAAAGAGGAACTGGCCCTCGGCTTGCTGATAAACCAGAGGGTGGCGAAAAAAAACTACAGAAAATACCAACTCCGTACAATAAAAATGTGAAATAAAAGAATAATAATCGTGAATCGGGACAATTGATCTGGCAAAAATATAAAAAGGTCTATGCGTCAGAATAACTTTTCTCAGCCGAATATCAAGCACGAAAGAAATTTCCCAAGGAAAACGAATCAATAAGAATCCTATCGATAAATAATTCAATGGACAGCAGTTCTGCCATTGAATTCATCTGGAAATAATACAGAATCTCATGAGATATTGATGGACCGAGGGAACGAACACCAGAGAGCATAATACACGTTGACTGTGCACAATGAAGATTTATTAAATGAGTCTGTCGTAAAACTCAAGGTCGTACTCCTCGTTGGATTTTTATTCTCGAAAATCATGTTCAAAGTACAATTAATCCAAAAGCGATTAAGTTTTCTTGGTCTCAATATTTTTATTCGCAATTAGTGATTCTTCAAAAACGCGTACAAATCAACAAAAAGCAAAAATCATAAACAATCCTCAAAGATTTTCTTTTCAATTGTGAATGTAACTGAATTTTGCCAGTATATTACCACACTGGGTAAATTTGACCCAGGCATTAATTGCCTGTCACCGGTAGCACTTTGATCAGTTTTCAGTGCAAAAAAAAAAAAAACACGAAAAATACCGGAAACTACAACTTTTGTGGGCACTTTAGAGAAAAAAATGATCAATTGTTTTTTTTTTAATATTTTTGCGACCAATAATCGAGGATGGAGTTGGGAAAAATGGGATGGATTTGCTTTTGAACGCAAGCCGGACGCTATAATTTGTGAGGACCTTTTTCCTCAATTGGAGTAATTAGAAAAATTCAGGGGACAGTTTTGTCGACGGAAGAAAAGGAAAAAAAAAAACAAAAAAACTAGGAAGAAGAACTCCCGATTAGATGTGTCTCATGAAACATAAAGCTTCTTCGTCGTTTACTATTTATTTGGAACGGATTAAGTTTTGCAGGGATTGAAATGGCCTGAACGATTTCCTGGTCACCCGGTGGCCTAGACCTGACAATATTGATTCGGTGAGCAACTAAATATCTGTATACCCGAATTCATTGAAGAGGACGAAGTGAATTCTGTGACTTTTGTATAAATTGAAAAGAAAATAAATGACGAAAGAGTTTTCGACCAGAATACAAAGCTCGTATTCGTTTTATCGAGCGAAGAAAATACTGATGTGGACGTTTTATATAAAAGAGTCTACACTCCTTTTGGGAGAATGATTTTCTTCCATAAAACACTTGCTTCGAGGCACATCCGCTCTTTTCTGGAGCTTCGGTCGGATCCATCTCATTCTCGTCGTTCGCTCTACGTCGATTTCACGCGGGACCGGAAGCGCATGGAAAACTTTGTTCCCTGCCCTGTTCACTCTTTGCCTTCGTAAGCCTTGGGCATTCCACTTCACCCCTATTCCCCATAAGGGCGGAAGGAGTTGAGGAGTGCATGCACACTGCATTCAATGGAGTTTCGTGGTGAACAGCATGACGCTTCTTATCTCTTGCGATTCACTGCCGCTGCTACTTACCTTATCTCTCACCATGTACCGGGTGTCCCGATTCGACGTCTTCGAAAAAAAGTCATTTCTACTTTTTCTATTACAATTAAACCATTTGCGTGACTTCCCATCGTTTCGACCCCTCGCTCACATCCCATACGTGCACATAAAAATGCATCCCGAATTGCATTTTCGATTCACTTTTTACGTGATACGAATATCGGCACATGTATTCGCAAAAAATTCATCAAGTTTTGGCTCTTTTTTTATTATTAGTATTTTTTTAAATTTTTTTTGTTTTTACGCGCCACTAAAATGGTTGGACATCAAGAAAGTTGGTTTGATAGTATTTATGAATATATAGAAATCGTGGGTAAAAAATAGTAACTGTCGAGTATTCGTTTGGCGAGAAATATGGAATTTTGAGGACACCTCGTACATGCATTTTTTATGGGCGAAAATGGAGTTAAACGTGGAAGCGAATCGATGAGATATATATCTGAGAGCATCGTATTTTTTAGATGCCGGTGGAGCGACCAACTTATAGAAGAGACGCAGTAGCGCGGCTTGACGCGAGGTAATTTATGTTTACCGTTATATCGTAACGTTATCTCGAATCCTTAAAGTATCCCAGAAGATGGTTCACCGGAAACAACTGATATACTATTGCCAAGAAATACTCTTCAACTTTCAATGGAATATTCACCGAGTCAACGGCTCTTGGGATATTTTCCAGTCGAATAAATAGTTGATATCGGTCTCTTGTTCCTGTCGAAAAAGGCGACCGAACTAAGCGATAAAATAAAACGCATAACAAATCAGAGGTGAACTTTTAAATTCACAGTATTTTCCTGGCCAGATTTATGAAAATGATGACAAATCAAATATTCCGGAATAACGATTAATCATAAAAATGTGTGGGAATAATAAATTAATTGGATAAAAATTCATTTCGATGTGATCGGACGATTCTCCAAAATTCATTTTTGAGTTTTTCACGATCCACGACGAGCAATCCGACGAATATCTGAGACATTTGCAATAAACAATCTTGTATCAGGCGATAAACAAATAAATTTAACGAAAATGTTGATTTTTTGTTAAAGTAAACGATTTCAAATTTGAATCGACAATTAATGATGCCCGATTATTTTTACTGTAAAATGTCGTCCAATCGATAATCACTTCGATCTTTTTCAATTGATTCGAGAACATTTTGTATATTTTGTTTCTACTTACGCCCATGTAGCACACAAACTCGTCGTTGCATATTGTTTTGTTGGGTTTGTTGACGGACGGAGGACACTGAGGTGCCAAGCCGTTGCAGAAACTTGGATCCCTGCAACCATTATCGTCCCTGCATTTCTCGCCTGTGCGGAGGGTGCAGCCGGGAGTGCAGCACGGACCCTGCAACAAGGAATCGAACGGATAACATCGCAGACTTCGTAAGTAATGAAGTCGATGCATTGAAATCTTGACACGGAGGGAACCTCAGTGAGCGGGAGAACGTAAAGGGAGCGAGAAACACGGGAGAGCTTTCAGGAAATTTATTCCTTCTCGATCCTTTTCCAAATTGACGTTGATGCATTTTATTCGCCTTCGTTTTATTTCTTAGCGATAAATCTTCTTCTCAGTAAATAATTTACAAAAATACTTTCTGCGATTATCCATTCCTTCTTTCTATAAAACTCTTTTCACCGATCCAGCCACTCAACGTTTCGCGTTTTGCTCTGAAACTTGAAAAATATCATTTTTGATAAAAAAAAATGATCCTTGAGGCGATTTATTGGTCGTAAAACGTTGCATCTTACACATTATGCCTGCGATAGCGTTGAGACGAAAATAATGAGAATTTAGTTGAGAAAAAGTTGGAAAATTTTGAAAATGTTCTAAAATATCGTTTCGCAAACGGTAATGCAGGAAGATTCACTTCCCTGGAGGATAATTATCATTATTTTGAGATCTATCACTATCCAAAAGCGGAGCTATATTACGTCCATTAATTGCACTAAAAAGACATTAATTTCGAGGTTCATAGTTGAGCAGGAGGGTGTGTGCAGACGGAATGGTCAGCGAGCGATCCATCACAGTCAAGTCTTTATTACCATGGCGCGGATGCTAGTGTAACTCGAGGTGTAGCACCTCGACGAGCAAATAAGAGAACTTCTGGTTGACTAGTGCTTTCGTGGGGGTAGGTAGAGTCTCAAGCTTCATCGCCAATTCCGTGTGGGATACGAGGGTGAACGTTGGGATAGTGGGCCACCAGGGGATATCCGTTCGAATTACAAAGTAGCAAGATTAATTGTTTTATCTCGCCAAGCGGTTGGTTGGTGTTCCCGCGCACCATCTACAAACATTCGTGAATAAGGACAAACACCTAGGCGAGCGTACATCCGCACAAACACACCTATATAGCTTCGGATATGTTTGATCTCTCTCTCTCTCTCTCTCTCTCTCTCCCTCTCTTTGGGCAATGGTTTTCGTGAGGACACCTTCTCTTTGCCGATAGTAAACGCCACCGGTGGCACGATTCATTTGATTAATTGTTCCCATTTCCTCGAGAACCGCCGCTGAGAACACACCTTAGGGATGGTGACTCGCACGGGGAATTAAACTCTATCTACGGTCTGCCAGCCCTCTGCCACATTTGTGTAGAAACCTCTCATTCGTTCAGGCATATACCCTCCAAACTCAATTTCAAAAAAGCCAATTTTCCATTAATTCCAATCACTCTTTTCATTTGCGTAGCTACACTTGATATTTCGTAATAAAAATCTTCAATTATCTTCCTGAGAGTTAATTACAGTTCTGCGTTGATCGTTCTGTCCACAAATTTCAGCGCGTACCCTCAATGACTTTGCGGGATAATCTTGGAGCTCGAATGAGATTGTATTCGACTTTCTCTTCATGTTTATTCCGCCGGCAAAATATTGAAAAAAAAAAAAAATAGAATATCGTCAATCCATCAGAAGTTTCAGTGAGCGAATGTTTCCATTGCGCAAAACGAATTTTTCCGATTGATTGCGGTAGATTCATCCCATACCATGTTCATTAATTTTATTTTTTTCGTCACAGCAAAGATTCGCCTACGGTTTTAAATTCCAGCGTCTGTCGGTTGATCCGATTAGTTAACTTCGGATTTCGTGTTTTATTAATAAATCATGATAATTTCTTGAAAGCCTAATTGAGCGAGAAATATGGAATTTGTAAAAGGGAATGAAGTAACATTGTGATTAAGAGAAGGAGTTACAGACAAGATGACTTTGAAGGAAATGGTTGGCAATTGATTCAATTTATTGATCGTTTCCGATGTGGTATCGAGATACGAACTCACCTGGCTGGGACTGCACACAGCGTTCTCCGTAAGACGGCAGGGTATTTCGAAGGGCGCATGATGTAAACGTTGGGGATGACAGCAAGGGTCATTGCAATCTTCCTCCCAACCACAATCGCACTCCTCTCCCTCTTCGACCACGCCATTTCCGCAAATTGCTGTCTGGGCTTCTGTGGAAACGATCGATTATTAGTCTTGATGTATGAGATATAACGTGACGGCGCCAGCATAGCCAAGAGATGCATTATCTGCTCCATTTCCGCAGGAACGTCTATATACATCTATATCCATAGTGATCCCTGAGAAGAAGGTCGACCAATTCTGCCAAATTCATCCATTAACAATGACTTTGAATAAAATCATGAAAATCTACGCTTTCAGGGGCCTTTCAATGTCAATTATAAAGCCCCGCCTGTCAGACGCTCAGTTTTCTATTTGAATAACGTTAACTCGTGTGTCACTCGTGTCATCATTCTTCCGCAATTCATCCAAGCGTACAAAATCCATATCGTTCAATCCCAAATGCACGAAATTGTATACATTAAAACTAAAAGTCGAGAATTTGCAAAAAAATATTGAAAATCACGTCGACGGGAAGTTATTGCCGTTTTTTTTTTTTTTTATTTCCTACTCCCCTCGCAGCACTAGAGTACTACAAAGTTAACGTTTCGTGTATTCGAGGGGATGTTGTGAAACAATATTCACTAGGAACCGGCCAGATGCTTTAGAATGAGGAGTTCAATTTGCGATAATGGACTAAAATAATTTGTAGGACGCCGAACTTGATGCACGACTGAGTATAAACATGAGTACACAATATTCATGATAGATAATATTTGTCGGGGAGCGTGCGTTTGCATTGAGCGCACTAATGATATTGATGTTGTATGAATTATTATAATTTATAAATATATCGACGTATGTGTTCCATTCACATGTACTCGTTAGTTCTGGTGAGTTGCACATATGCTGAAATATATACTACGAAGAGATCAGCAGCAATGGCGGGATATTCAATCGATCGGCTACGCCTGAGTCGGCGTCCGGTAGATAATCCCTTCAATTAATAAAAGTAAAAAAATAATTTATCCCCGTATACGCATTTGCCCGAAGACCCTCGTATACGTAATGATAATAAATTTCCCAAATCATCCGAGCGGTCGCGAACTCACGATTTTGCAATATGAAAATAATAATCTCGATATATACGCCTGATATATGTTTCTATCGGAAATTCAATTATTAATTGAACGTCGCCGCATTTGGTCCACCGGTTGCCAAAACCAATTTGGTAACGTAGTACCCAATATATTTAATGTCGCGGGAATACCATACGGAAATCCATAAGAAAAAAGGAGATGGTTCTCAACAAAAATAGCACAGGGACCTCATAATATTTGCAATCAAGTGATTGCTACAGAAATGGCCTCGTGGACGATTATTTGTGTCGATAGTTTTTAATTTTACCAAATGGGATAGTAATGCCTTCATTATGCAGATGTCATCACAATATGGGACCAATGTATAGAAAATTAGCTAACCAGAGTCTTTTTGTTGGCTCTTTGAAAATCTCAACAGTTATCGATGCAAGTTATTTGTTTTATTAACCTCGAGGCAGGGCGTGGACCTTCCTATTGTCAAGTATCCATTGTTCCTGTTGATGTCTTCAAAGTTAATATTGGATGCAATTATGACGTGCTCACTGAACAGGACAACGAGAAGCCTCTTTGTGCTGATATTCCACCCCTATATCGTTGCGATCTCCTTGTCTTTGGCACGGCCAGTATGAACTGAGCTATTTGCATCTTCATGTATATATTTGTGTTATGCCAAATGCACGTGTCATCTATGGTTAATGAAGACAAATATTAGGTCAACTGTGCACGTGACTGTATATCCAGTAGTCCATAAACTCATTAATTCTCCATCTCTTAAAGTTGCACTGATAATTATGTGTAAACTGTTACGTATGATGTGATGAGTGTTTATAGAGACTTTGATGAACGTAACATATAATACTGCAGGCTTGATTGATTAATAAACACATGCTAATTGACAGAGATCGTTTTCTTTCCAGTTTTAAATGCTCAAAATTAATGGCTTTTTTGTAATGTCACTCTGAAGTTTTATGAAAGTTTGTTCACACGTCGATGTGACCCTTAAAAATTCAATTCGGGGCGATGTCGTCGCCTTAACTTGGATACGGATTGATTGAAATAGGAGAACACGAGCAATATTGAGTAATTCAGAACTTTAGTCTTGCGAACTATTAGCGATGCCTTTGTCGAGTTTAATCAAGCGACGTGTTAAATAGCTCATTCATTCGATGTTGGCCAACCCATGTGAGGAACCCATCGAGAGAAAGACGATGGATGGAGAAAGAGAAGATGCATAAATTGAAACGCGGAGGCGTATATCGACACATATCTCTGGATGTGGACTAGTTCGGAACTGGTTACGATGGCTACCGCATTCACTATGGGATGGGTTCGTTCATCTCCTGATTCCGTATAGATCTGTCGAGTGTCCAGAGCTTGGTGTTGTACGTTTCTAGAACACCAACAGCAGCCGAACACTGAAACATCGCTGGACGATCACCGATTGGAATAGTCATATTCTTGACGTTGTCAATAGATTGTTTATCATGGGACATTCCATGCCGAACCGAAATCTGTTTCGATCCATACTCGCGCGGGCGTTCACACAATTTTGAATATTCCGTCATTCCGTAGTTAGAGAAATTATTGAAATCCTACATTCTTAATCGTTCGAGTTCACTCCTCATTTAAGAGGATCTTGGGTCAATCTGACCCAAGGCATTTTTCAAATCGTTGTATTTAAGTAAATATGCATTTTTTTTTGCCATGGAGACGTTTGTTGTAGTAAATTTTCCCTATTTCATGGCCCTACTTTTTTTTTTTTTGCCGAAATGAAAATTACATGCCAAAACATTCAAATGATCGGTGACAGACAATTGTTCGGGTCAAAACGACCCAGTATGTACTCGAAGGGTTAATGGTAGAAAACCGTAGAATAATTGGAGGATTGTACGTTCATATTTATTCGGATTAAATTGAAATTGTTGAGACTCTATTGTCGAACGACTGATTTATTGAATAAAAATATTTTTCAACCGGAAATTTGATTATTCGTAGAATAATGCATAAGGGCATGAGTATCAATGGAAGTACCTTAAGAGTCGAGTCCTCGAGGCTTCGAAAGATTCATAGCCGCCTCGATAACAATTGAAGTTGTATGAATTATTGAACAGTTCGATAAAAACGATCACGACAAAGAATATTAAAAACGAATGAGTTTCCGATGTGGTTGAGCTAGAAATTGAGGTATTTGTGAAATTGAATAGATGGAAATTCCCTGGACAACGATTTATATCGAACGAGGATAAAAAGATTCCATAGAAAAGGACATTAACTTTGATGAAGACCTGGACAACGAACATGATGGCTTTTTGCTGGAAAATGAAGTTTTCTCATTCTGTACTATCAACCGGTTGACCAATTCTCTTTGTTAGTCTCGATTTTTCAATAGCAGGGAGCACCAAATATTGGAAACCCCATTGGAATGTTGCCTCTTCATACAAAATGGATCTTCCTACAATTGCGGTGTGTTTCATGTCGCTTCGAACGATCTTGCTCGTATTTTTATGGCCAACACATTCACGTGCGTGCAATCCTCTTCAATAGTTCCACTTTGCCTATGAAATTTCCAAAGACAGAGGAAATGGAATCGAGCAATTATTTCATTTTCTTTGCCCCTTCGAGTGCACTCTTCCTACAAGTGCATATTGGGTGCATATCGAAAAATATTCCAAATCGTTGCATTCCGGTAAATATGCGGTTTTCGATTTTTTCGGTATAGAGACGTTTTTTATGGCAAATTATCCATATCCTGTGACCCTAAATTGATTTTTCACGCAAAGAAAAATCACCACCAACGAGTATTTTTCTTGATCGACTGCGTCAATGTATATCTACGAAAAATGTTAGTGCAGAGCAAACTTTATTCTTAGGCTCTCCAACAACGACCTCGTTAAGGCGTTAAATTCGTAAACTTGGTGGCCTTATATGACGTTGATGAGTCGATAGAAAATTTATAATGAATAGATTTGATCGGATTTCCGTAGCCACCAACATTGATCGGAAAGGATCCGTTTATATAAAGCTCACGAATCTAATAAGAGATTCAATTTTGGTGGATATCAACGTCTTTCTCCAATTACGAATACATTTCGAAAGGAAAGCTTCGAACGTTCGAATGTTCTATAATTGGCGTTATTCGGTTGCCACGTTTTCAGCTGCTGTAGATATTTGCAGGTTCCGGAGGCTGAGTATGGGAAAATCGATCTCATTCTTGAGATTTTAACCGGAAATCAAACACCTGCCACTAATCTTGCGGAACCTTCCTCAGTCTGCCACGGGGATTACAATTCAGTCTAATTTCCGTGGCTCCAAAATGTCGGAAAATAAGTCAGGCAAAGTTTCCGATGGTTTCATAAAAGTGTACAAAAGACTTTTTAGTGTTCTTCGCAAAATAAATAACTAGCAAAATGGTTTCTATTTGACTCTGTATCAGAAGATTAAATTTTGCATGACGGTGCGGAAGGTTCAAAAAAAAAATTAATCTTGTCGCATTGCCAACTTGGAAGGTCATGATAAGCTGTGACCTTTCTTATAATTACGTATTGGGTCAATCTGACCCAAAGAGTTTTGAAATCGATGCATTTCGTTAAATATCCATTTTTCGTTTTTTTTTTACAGACACTTTTTGTTGTAAATTATCCATATTTTATAGCCTCGAATGAATTTTTTGACGGAAGCAAAAATGAAATGTCACAATATGAGTACAGTGTAGCGTATGATTAGAATACATAAAATTTTCACGCACCTGCAAAACAACCTTTGGATGATCGAGCTTTGACATTCAAAACTGGATTAATGGAGACGAGACTGCATGGGCTGAACCGATTATTATTTCTCTTGTCACCGCTGGTGGCTCGTGCGAACATTATGAAGTTACCGTCCTCACCCCCTGGTGAACACTCGTCAGGATCGTGCTGTGTGTGCAAATAGAGTCAACGGAAATAGGCTACAGAATATTGGCACATATGGAATCGATGAAAAAAAAAGCACCACTCATACGATAATTTAAAATCCACTCGAATTCCTGAAAGTGACATTGACAGTCCATGGCATTTATCGAAGTCCTTTGACAGAAAATACACGACGTTCAGAGTATTTTAGAATTTAAAAAAGTCGCTCCATGGCATTTTCTGGAAAGCTTTCACTATCGAGGAATCGCGAGAAAACAATAATTGAAAATTCTGTTGTATTTAGTTGCGAGAAAACAGATTCGCTTCTCATGAGCGTTCTACAATTTTCAACTCGCCGGAGCAGGGAATGATGGGGCCAAGTACTCAGAGTAATGGAGTGCATGTAACATAATGTTTGGCAGAAGACCAGTGAAGGAAGGATGAGATATTAAAGTAGCCGAAAGGGGTAATGTTTAACCGTGATCGGTGTAATAGTAACATATGTATTAGCATCGTGGATCGGAGCAGCAGTCGCAGCTGTTACCATTACGTACAACCAATGACGTTCGTAGGCTATGTACAGTTTTCCGATTTCTCGCCCAACGGACGATATATTACGAGAGGTATGAGGGCACGTCATCACGACATGGTACCTCCAAACGCATTCGGCGCACGTCGATATTCTCGCTTCGAGACGTTATTTCTGGATGGAAAGCTTGGTAGAAAAATATGTGCCAGCCATTCAAACCGTTCGCGTAAAGGGTGTTCCCAAACTCATGCCCAAAAGTTCTACGGCCCGAGCAACTGGTTCGCGATGCTCCGAAGAGAAACATTTTTCTCACTTTTTTTTACGATCCGTAATCCCCGAAAATTAAACAGCCAATTCGTGTCGTTGATAAGAAAAAAGGAGAGCTCAACGTTAGGCAAGAGAGCTCTGCGTTTCAAACCTCCGGAATTCGGCCAATTCGACAAGAAAACCGAGCCAAAAACTTTTTTAGTCATAATTTTGACAATTTCATGGAGTTTTGAAAATTTCTCTCAGACTTTAGAGACAGCCTGTACATGAGATCACGTTTTCACCCTGTCGTGAACTACAATCTGTTGGCGACAGTGTATTTGGCGTCTAGACACTCGAGTCTCTTCATTTAACCGATACGTGACGGATATACAAGGTACCGAGTTGAAGGAGAAAGGAAGCAACATTTTTGGATGGAAAATTTCGAGTCAAAGTTGCTTGTTCTCATGGGCTCAGAATAAATTGCGTTTTCTCTCGAGATACGCGAATTTTAAACCATAAATTCACGACTAATTCTTTTGTTTCTTTGCTCGTCAAGAAAGGCTGAGAGTCTTCGATTATTTTATAACTTTGGGGGGAAACAGAAGCCGAAAAATGATCGGCTTTTCTGGAGAACATGCTAATTCGCGATTATAGCGCCTGTGGGGTCTTCTAAAGAAATTACGACAATGACAAAGAAAGAGGAGAAGCGTGAAGGGGTAAGAGACGATATCCTGTCGTGCCAAGTTCAAAGAATCATGAATATTCGAAATTCTCTCAAGAAGCTTAGCTCAAGAATGCGGCCTTCTACGTTCCCCATTGCTCGCGAGCGTTTCGCACTTTACTCCAACATTCTAATTATCTTTTTCCCATCCGCGAATTCTTTCCAGAAAAACGTTGATTTCTTCATATATTTTTTCATCAAGTTTCATGAGCAATGCATATAAAATTGCAGTTCACTTTTCACATTTTTCCTACTGGCAAATTATAACTCGGAAGTTTCGTCGTCGAAATGGAGCAAATTTTCCTATTCTCAAAGTTTTTTTATCTGTTTTAATCACTCCCTCAAAGAAAATCGTTTTCTGTTTCTCACTCGAATTATTCAAAAAAAAGTCCCCAGCAAAATATCGGGCAAAATTTTCAAATTTGCAAAATTCAATTCACGAAAACGGCTGTATTTTTTTAACTCCAAAAACAAAATCTTTATTTTTCGATCATCCATAAATAAATAATTCGAATTTCCATCAATCTGGATGTTTTAATGGGTGTCGAATTTGCAAAGTTCGTTAGTGAAATGAAAATCGACATTTATTTGGCTTCCGTTTAAATTTCTGTCCTTTTTTATACACGTTTTGTCGAATTAATTTGAATTACCGTAGCGCAGTGCCGTTGGTTCGCAATGATTGAACGAAACGAAATTTTTATCTCACCCTGCAGCCGAAGGGTTGGAATTAAAATCCTCAGCTTACGTATGATTTTGTTGAAATAAAAATTCTCAAATTGAAGAGCGTTGAAATTGCTCGAAACTGATTTCTCATTCTCAGTGAATTTACATCGTGTAATTTTTTGTTTGTGTAATTCGACAAGATGAAATGTTTAGTTAAAAATGTACTTTTTTATGATTTCGAGGTCAATTAATGTTCGTCGTTCTCTTCTGATTTAATAATATTATACACACGTTTATGGACATGTATAAATATGTATAAATGTTGTGCATGATGGGAGAGTGAAGGGCGAAAGAGCACTGAGGCGGTATACTCTCTCGATAGGCGATTAGAGGTAAAGTTTGCTGGGGTGTTAGGCGTTCGGGGATCTCGGTCGTGCATACCGTACTCATACCCTGTCTGTTTCTCGTCCACGGTCTCTGCTCGTTACTCTCTCTCTCTCCTGGCCCATAATCTCTCATCCTTTGCCATCGCACCCTTTACGTGTAAACTCGTCTAACCAATCTCACAGTCACCTATCTTTAAGTAGATGTACTTGTAACTTACGGGAGATCCGAAGTTGTGGCCGATCTCGTGAGCTAGGGTGACGTGGGATACGGCAGGTGGCACGTGCTTTCCATAGTTCAACAGGGTTATTATGCCCGTGTTCAGAGATTTCATGCTCCCGCGATAGTGCTTGAATATAGAAATATCCAACATTCGGAATTATACACAGTCACATTGTATGTAGTGTGAACAGCTTGTCACAAAATTAAATGAAAGCTTTGTGCAACTGAGAGATGGCGATATTTCCAAAAAAAAAAAAAAAATATACATTTTCGAAAGCACGAAATTCTCAATAGAAACGTCGAGGAAAATAAACTCGAAAAATTTCCAACTGCTCGTTAAATTGTTCATTTATTGAGTTCGCTGCTTTTGCAGGGACTCGGGAGACTTACCCCATTCTTCTCGCAAACTCCCCCGGCATTCTTAAGATCACCCGTCCATGCAAGACCCAGTGTTCCCTTCTCAAAGTCCCGATACGTGAACATGTACGATAGACAGAAAGCGTCGTAATCCTCTTCTGCAATTATACATCAAGACATGTCTTTGTAATAGTGAGCGTCAGAATCTTTCCAACGAAGCTGCTAACATTTCCCAGGAATCAGTGTTTGGCCCTTCGAGTGCATACTGGGTTGTCTTGGTATTTTGGTATTTTATTTTCCCGATTTTTTGGTATTTTATTTTCATGTTCGTCCACAGAGAAATTCAGGACCATAAAATATTGATAATTTACTGCAAATAAAGGAATACAATGGTTTGAGAAATGCATTTGGTCAGATTGACACTGTGTGCACTTTTGGGATGTGGGCACTCGAAGTGTCGAGCACGAAGATATTCCAAACGTAATAAGAATTCAAATCTGGATCGCCATCAAACAGAACTGAATAGACAAATGTCTTTAGTGATTTTTCTGCCCAAAGGCATGGTCCAATAAGATTATTGCTGAGATGAATTTTGTAGGAAAGATCAATTTTTCGTAATATACGAACTTGAAATTTTATTGAATTCCTTGTTAAAAGTTCTGTGAATGCAAACGCGATTGAAAATTGAAGGCGTTTTATGGAGCGAAGCAGCGCGATTACGACACCAGTTTCAATGAACATCAGGTCCAACAATGGAGCTTGATCAGTGTAGGATTTCTTGCAGGAGTCTATTATTCTCATCATTACATCGGTGTACGAGTTTTGTTCGATCACGTGCTGCAGTGTGCGTTTCGATATCTTCGGAATTTTTCATTTGCCGCTCGGGATAAAATTGAATTCGATCAGAAATGAGATGAATGGAAGTTGGTCGACGGAAAATAAAACGCAGGGAAGAAAGCACGTAGAGAGGAAATGCTGCGATCGGAAAAGAGTATAAATAAAATGATGGTGTATTCTTATCCATCTGTAGAAAACTTATTCCCTCCCTAACGTCATCTTTTCAATTTATTTTTAACTTCAGCAGATTTTCCATTCAATTCATCTTGTAATGATTCTCGTGATAGAAACGCCATATCGAGGACTGTGTATTTCAGTTCCAGCCCGACAACTTTGTCATGAAAAAAATGTTTCCTGGACTATAAACGAGCAGACACGGTGTACACTTTGAAAAAAATTTCATTACCGGACACTGTTGACGTGATTTATTATTCAGAGACTCGTACTCGTTCTGTTGTTCCCCACGAAACTCGATCTCAAAGCAAAAGTTGTTATGAACGAAAGGCAGGAGGCGAAAAGCTCATAGCTCGTAACGAGCAGCATGTAGAGTCGAAACAAAAAACTAAAAAAAAAAAAACGAAAAAGTCCTCATGGGATACAAAGATGGGACCGAATGTTGTTCGCGCTGTGGCGAGTAAAATACTGCGAGCCAACGAGACCATTGGAAACGACATTAAATGGAGCAACTATTCCGTTACTTCCCCATGGGTTTTTGGTTGCAAAAAGGCTGAACGGACCTGCAAGAGTGAGGAGCGAAAAAAAAAAAATAAAAGTAAAGAGAGAAATAAGTGGTGCGCGAGTAGTTCAAAGCCATTAGAATTCTCGCTCCCTATTCGTCCAGCTCGATTCCCGAATCTAATTTTTTCAGAATACCAATGAAGTCCCTGCCCGACATCGCAGATTATTCCATCACTTTTCCGCACCTACTTGACAAAATTCATAAATCCCCGAACCCGTTCGAATATTGTGCATTAAAATGAGCTAAATTGAGATTATTCACGACTGCATTTGCAGTCGACAAAAATATATAGCGGTTCGGCAAACATCCTCGTGAACGTCACTGATTGTCACTAATCCGACGTAAATACGTACACCGAATGATATTCCGGTTGTCGATGTGCTTTCATAGCGGAGCTATCAAAATAAAGCCGAATCACTGTATCCTCGAGTTTTACGCTCGTTCCACGCGTGAAAAACTACTCGTTTCATCGCAGTATTGTGTTTTCCGATCCGTAAATATTGTTATTACTATTATTATGAGCGCAACACGCGCTTATTCAGCGACGTTATCTGCAAATATTGATATTAATAATAATTTCATTATTACTGCTGATAATTACTGCAAAATCTACAGTACTTTTCACGTGAATTTTGCTATTGATATTTTACCGATGCGTTTACACGCGACGTCGAAAATTATTTCGTAGAAATGGAACGATTTTCGATGGGCTTTTAGTCAAAACAGATAAAAATCGAATATCTGGAGATTTTTTACACACACAAAATGATAAAAAGCCATCAAAAAATTCATTTTTTCGGTCCGTTTTATTGTTTAGATTCATTCAAACATTTTGAGGTTGGAATCTTTCATTTTTTTTCGCCAACACCATTATCGCTCGTAATAGGGGCTTTTTTTAGCCGAAATATTATTTGATGGAACTTTATTAACTCTCCGTCCGTAAACCTCAGTCGGTGCATCGTGTCCGAGCTCAAGCGGTTTCGGTTTTGGTGAATTTGTAATTAGGGAAGGTAGAACGCTGCTACCCTTACCTCGAAAAAGTTACGTACAAGAGAGAACCGACAGGGAAGTTTTGGGAAGCCAGTCCCTCTTAATTAGTTTCTGTGGCCACGGAAAATTCGGAGTGGACACCTCGTAGACCTATGAGCTTATAGACGGTGTACGCCAAAAATGTTGAGCTTCTCCGGTTGTTGTTGAACAAATGAAACGATGAAAAATCCATTTTTTTTGTAATTTTGTGGTTCATGCGTAAAGTAGAGAGTTTCAACGACTCTTATAAAGTTTTTCAGAACTTTTTTTGACTTTAGGAAAATATGACGGAACTGGATGGACTCGGGTTTACCGGCGGAGAGTTGATTGACAGGTGCGGTAAAATAAAGTTGACCGTGGTTCTGGGTTTTCCTGGCAAGTTTACTATGAACATTTCCGATCAACAGGGAAGCTTCGGGAGTTTCCCTTTTGATTGAAGCTGATGATTCCCTTTTCCGGAAGGCCATCTTTGCTATGTGGAAGCGGTCGAAGCTTTGATATTGCACAAGGTAAACGATAATCGTTTGCACTGGCGTTACCAGCGTAACGCTTATCACAGAGGGAGAATGCTGTGTTCTCGTCTCTTTAACAGCTTTCGAACAGCTCCTCGTTGGCGTCACCATTGTGTCGCTTTTCTGGTCGAACGGCAGGTTCAACGAAGCGGGATATTATGGGGTCTCTTCAACTGACATCCCCTTTTGTTAGGACAGCATTATGCTAGGAACGCGATAGGCGATGCTTGTGTGTCACTGGCTGTGATTCTCTGACGTTCTCGAACGTTATCGGTAAATGCATTATATTGCGTCTCGGCTTACACGAGCTTTTCATGTCTCCATATTGGATTCGGTATCCAGGTGTCCGAGGCAAAAAAAAATAACTGTGCAGAACGAACGTGTGAAGATTTTGACGAGTTGAACAAACCGATTGAGTTTCTGATTGAATGGTCAATTAAAAATAATCTTTCGGACAATGTCACATTGCACAATGTTATCCCTTAGAGTCCACACATGTTATGAGTGCATATTGGGTCAATTTGACCCAAGGCGTTTGTTTGAATTGTTGTATTCCGGTAAATATGCCTTTTTGTTTTGTAGAGACGTTTTTTTTATAGTAAATTTTGTCACAAAAACAAAAAATGACTGCCCTGAAATGCCAAACAAGCGCCGACAGAAAATTTTCGGGGTCGAAACGACCCAGTATGCACTCGAAGGGTTGAAGGGATGTTTTATTCGATTCGTGGCTATACAAACGGTTGACGATTGGATGGAAGAATAAAACTAACAACATCGTCGGAATCAGTATGAACTCGAGTCTTTTTCAGAGGCGAAAAGTCGAGTGTTGGCAAGACTTGGTGCTTTTTTGGTGATAAACAAGTTGGATTTACATGTTTACATAGATGGGAAGAGATATGGCGACGCGTACACACGAAAGGAAGATAGAGACAAGTTTTCGCGAAGGCGAAGGCACGAAAAAGAAGACAATTCTCGGGAGGAGCTGGAAGACAAACAAATTGATGCAGGCATAGAAAGAAAGTCAGTGTGAGGGACTTCCACGTCGGAGTGTTTACCTTTGGACTGTGTATAAGAAAAACTATGCGGGTTTCTCGCACAAAGCTCTCTTTTTCACTTCCCCTCAATTTTCCTCTTGCATGTTCTCTCTTCTCTGCTCCTCTCTCAGCTGTCTCTGTCTTTTTTATCCTCTCAACCCTCTTCAATCGTGGGCGCCATCTCTCGAGCCCCACGACAAACTATTCCACCCAAAACTCTTTTTCTTTGCTTATCTTGTGTGTGTGTGTGTGTGTTCCTTTTCTCCGGGCTACTAAATAAAGTCGATAACGTTGAACAGTTTTGCCACTGGACGCCACTAAATAAAGTCGATAAGGTCGGACGGGTTTGCCACTGGCTGTTGGAGTGGCAATGTACAAGACCCATGCCCTTACCCTTCCAACCCTTTTTTCCTACTCTTTCTCTTCTTATCCACCGAAGCAACGCAATGGAAAACACTAATCCTCTCTCCACTTGATTCTATTTCACCTCCACATTTTTCTTCCTGTCCTTTTTTTAGTCCACCTTACCTCTCACTTTCTCCTTCTTAGATTATGTGCACCAAGTCGAGTGCACATATCTTTGGATGCAGCGAGTGGTGGCACACGATGCTATTCGCTAAAACCAGCAATATCTGTAAAAGACTCTCGATTCACGGCCAACTGGGTGTCCTAAGAGCTCGGGCTCTTGACGATTCTTTGCGATCGTCACACATTCATTGATGAAAACTTCTCGCGCATTCTCGCCTCTCTGATGCATCATTAACTAGTTATTAATTTTATTAATTCATTAATTGATTAATTAACTTGCTATCGACCGCAAAAAATACATGAAAAACTTTTTCCTGCAATATTTTTCGAAACAATTGATTTTTCATGGGTTCGTGTGCAACTTTTGAGACACTCTCTGTGCAGCGGCAAGTCCATACACAATGCAGTGCAATGCTGTGCTGTGCAGTGTGTATGTATACAATCCGTTCATGTTGACTCGAAGATAAAGTCGAGGGAGCATCGTTCATGGATAATCCGGGCGGGCTGGATAAAATCTTGCAGGAAAACAAGGGAATTCGCTTTGTTTATTGTCTATCGAGTGCATCGCGACCCGAGCTCTTAAATTTGTAAGCTCGGGATCATGAGATATTTCACGATCGAGAGATAGACAGAGAACGTCATGGCGAGTCGAAAAAAGGCAGAAGAACCCTCGAGTTTCTATTTGTTCATGCTTCGAGTATGGTTTTATGGAATTTTTATTCTCTGCTCGCTTTTCAGTAGAATTCAGTTTATTTAACGATTTTGTAGAGTCGATCAAAATATTGATATAGGACGAACGACATAACGGTAGAGATTTATCTTGACATTTTTTCATGCAACTCTCGTTCAACTCACCTGAAAATAGTTCGAGAAACTCTTCGACTCCGTACGTCCCTGTAAACCGATAACCTGGATCGTTCCGTGATTCCTCTCCGTGAACTTTTATGCGTTTAATCATGAAGCTGATGTTGTCCGGCTGACCGTCTTGGTTGAAATCTGTACAATCATAATTCCCATAATCGAGAAATCACTTTTTAGTTCACATCGATGTCAAGGACGTTTCTTTGGATTACGAAAAATCAATTGTTTACATATCTTGTATAAAAATTATTCTGCCGTGTCTATTTTTTCCGTGAAGGTTTAAGGACGTACGATCAAAAGCGAACATCTTGATTAATTTCTCGCAAGTTGAATAGGCTGATTTGTTTTCATATTTATTGCGTCAGAATTGAGCAAAATATTAGTGAAATTTTGTTGTGGTAAAAAAAAAATTCCTCCAAATATTCCGGCGTTTGGCTGAATTCGATTCAATCACGTTTCATTCGTTTGATTCGAAGGTGCCGGGCGCCTATGGCAAAATCTCTTATTTTTATCCAATTTTTCAATCCTTCGAGTGCACATATCAAGCGCTTAGGTCAATTTGACCCAAGGCGGTTTCATAATCGTTGTATTCCGGTAAATCTGCATTTTTTATTTTTATATTGACGAGACGTTTTTCTGTACGAAATAATTATTTGTACTCGACGGTCCTAAACTTATTTTTTGAATGAAACGAAAATAAAATGCCGAAACATTCGTTGCCATTAAATGCGAAACAAAATCGATGATGGAAAATCGTCAAGGTCAAAACGACCCAGTGTGCACTCCAAGGGGTAAATAATAAAGTTTATAGAGAGTTTAAATGCACAAGAAAATATTCTGTTTAAGTGGATTGTCCCTCGAATTGTCAACATTAGCGAATATATCTTCACGTAAGATTTGCAGTGGCAAATTTGCGTGAAAGGGTGTGACCAATCACTTCTAATGCGATTTCTGAAAAACGTGGAGAACAGTTGCTTTTTACTCTCCTTTGTTGTCAGAGACAGAGACGAATGGATATCGGGAACGAGGGAACGCCGAGAAGCTTTCAATGGTAATGAAAGTTTCCGTTCAATCGATCCCCATGTATTCAATCTGGAGTGTGGCAATGAGCTCAATTGGTAATCTTCGCTCGAATTTGTCAGTCTGAAATGAACTCGTACCACTAGGAACACACGTTCACGCGAGTATTCAACAGAGACGATGGAAAAACGAGTCTCGATGTAAAGGAAGAAAATGAAAAATGCGGTTGGTCGATGAGAAGATGAAGTTAATAGCAATTTTATTGAGACTAGCCTCAATACTTTTTTTGTTCTATTCCCTTTTTCATTCTTCTCACTGCTACTTCATTCCCTCATTATTTAATGAAGCGATTCCATCAGATTGTTCAGCTCAGTGTATAATAAAGACGCTTTGAAACAGTAATGAATGAATAATGAGAAATCAAGCTCGATCTTCGATCCTGTAAGAGGAAAACGAACTGTAGTCCATTGAAATTAAGGACGCAGTAGCCGAATAACCCAAATAAAATGTCCTCGACAGGTTTCCGATTAAAGTATGAAATTGGATTTAAAAAAAAACGTTGTAAATTATCAATAAAAAATCAACCCTTCGAGTGCATACTGGGTCGTTTTGACCCCAAATATTTTATGTCACCGATCGTTCGGCATTTAGTTTTAGTTTCATTCGCTACAAATGAAAAAAAAAGTAATAAAATGCATATTTAGCGAAAATACAAGGATTTGAAAAATGTTTTGGGTCAGATTGACCCAATTTGCGCTTATAGGAGGCGGACACTTGAAGAAATAAATCACTATAATCGTTCGAGAAATCCTGGGGAAAATTTCGCGAATTATAGAAGAAGGAACAGAGTTTTTGAGTTATTTATTATGCAATGAGAATGAATAATAATGATTTGATCCTTCCGAAAGTAAAAGACCGACAAACTGATTGAATAAATATCGCTTTGAGTATGAAAACCGACGAGGAGTACCATGTTTAAAGTTAGAATTAAAGCTTGAACAGGGTAGAATTAGAGAGTTTCGAAATCAACTTAAAGGATTCGACCAGAGGGCGAACAACTAATTGAAATTCCGAACAAACTCGGCTGCATAACGCCCGTTAATTGCACGCAAGCTTGCATACGAATACAATTAACAAATGCTCTTAGCAAACACGTATGAGTACGTGACAGAGCATTGCATACGAATAAAGGCTATAAAAGCGGATCACTTTTGCTCGCAGTATATGTTCCCAGGATTCTCGTGAGAGATAATGTACTTACGCTCATGCAAAATTACGCCTATGAGTCGACTCCCTGTAATTTTGCAAGACCCCGTCGCACTAAGAATTCTCAATTATTCCCAAACATTTCTTTTTCTTTCGCGATGATTCTATCCAAGGAAACTCTACAAAATAAATAAAAAGACGGTTCAAGCTGTCAAATTCTTATCTCAGATCCTCTCGGTCAGAAAGGAAATAGGAAAGAAAAAATTTTTGACTGCTTAAGGGCGACCATGAGGTATGAAAATGTCAACAACTTTGGCCAAAAATGTCATTTTCATCCGTCAAGTGCATGCTGGGTCGCTTTGACCCCGACAATTTTCCGTCACCGATTGTTTGGCATTTTAATTTTCGTTCCAGTCAATCAATAAATTGAGAGTCATAAATTATATGGAAATTACAAAAACAAAAGCATATTTACTGGAATTCAACGATTTGAAAAATGCCTTGGGTCAGATTGACCCGATATGCACTCAAGGTGTGCGCTCGAATGGCTAATTTTGGCTCGTTGTTCTTTTTATTAAAGGATAAATCACTAGATCGAAACGAGTGGCTAGGAGAGCTTCGACATAGCTGTTGAAGGCCGAATATAAAGAGCGACAAAAAACTTGGAATGGCCCTCTTTTAAGTGGGTTTATATCCAGGAATCCATCAAATGATAACAGGACAAAAATATCAATGGTCCGAGACAGGTCTATCCGAAATCCACATACCGTGTGCATACGCTTTGCAAAATTTTCGCGCAGACACTCACACGGACACGCACACTGAGCCTCACATACTTTGTAGAGTTCGCACGACCGGACACCCGAGATGATAGATAAGAAACACGCGAGAGATTTTACGAACTCTCGTGTTAGTTCAGGGCTGGGTTGGCGGAGATGACGGACTTGGATGGGAAAAGTAGGTAAACCCTGTGCTAGGCAGTTCAGAGTCAAATTTCACGTGAAATTTACGATCCGCCGAGCTTTCGCTCGTGACGTCCAAACGAGACGATCGTGTGCTCGCTTTTTATCTCTTACCCTTTTGTTTTGTGTTATCGCGAGTTTAACCTCATAAGAAAAAAGAAAAATACGCACACGTGCAATGAAATTCAGAGAAAAATAGCAGGGCGGAATTATCTCAAGTTGCTGTGGAGTTCATCAGAATCTTTCGA
Organism: Diadegma fenestrale; assembly: GCA_037043255.1. Taxonomy (NCBI): domain Eukaryota; kingdom Metazoa; phylum Arthropoda; class Insecta; order Hymenoptera; family Ichneumonidae; genus Diadegma; species Diadegma fenestrale. The sequence goes on from CM073309.1 coordinate 24,785,182, forward strand.
ATTGTAGGCAATCATTTTTCGTGAGATTCCAATTTCGAGGCACGGAAATTCTGAGGGGTCTCCTCGTCGAATCTCAAAGCTCATTGACTAAGCATTTTCCACTAAATATCATTGAGCAACATAAAAATAAATGTTTCATGAAAATAATTCGCACGTTCCCCGATTTTTGTGAAGTTTAGTAACAAATATTTACTTTCCTCCGTAATTCCGTATTTTTTTCAAGCAATTACTGGAAAAGTGCGAGATTTAATTCAGTAATTAAACAAACTTCATAGTATTTCGTACGATAGTCGGAGAAAATTTAGATTTAACGATTTTTTTATTTCAATCTAATGCAGAATTTCACATCTTACCTGTGTGACGGTAAATAGAATTTACTCTTTGCACGTGACGGGTCATAACTTCGATACAAGCCTCCTCGGATTTGTAGTGATCGAAGAACGTGTGATCTGCTTGAAGATAAAGCATACAAGTGGTTTTCTTTGGATCCACGGAAGTACGTCTTCTCAACACCCTTGAATATCGTTCCCGGTAGAGTCTGAAGAAGGCAATGTTTCATGTTGATTTTGACACTTGGAGCTCCGAGCTTCGTGATCGTACGAAAAAGATTATGAATTCTCGTTGTAAAATTTAGATCGTTTCTCATTTCTACCGGGCGATTTGTCTATGGAAAAAAATTACGACCTACGTATGTGCAAATTTCTGCAGTTTTTTTTGCTGAATCAGCTGAAGATTTTTTTTTGAATATTTCTGGCAGAATAATGAGTTTTCTAATAAAAGCGAGTCTCCGAGCAGGAATAAAATTCCATTTTGGAGCCTCGATTCAATTTGCTTTCCATATTAACGTCGTTTCAACTTTTTTTTTTACTAAAACGAAAAAAAAAATATGTAACCAAGAATTTTTCACGAGTCCTTAAAAATCAGTGCAAATTTTCCAAAGAAATATATTTCAAAACTGTAAAATTAAAAACGATCAATTCGATCGGAAAAAAACTCAAGCAGATTAAAGATGCTGTCAAGTTAGCAATAACTTACCTGTCGAGGAGTTCAAGATTGTGAGAACTTGCGCTGGGATCCTTTTTCCTTGCATCTTTTGGATAGAATCCTGGGGTTGGCGGATTTCTCGTGTCGTGCATACGCTGCTGTGGTAAACTCGTCATATTCTTTAAATAATAGCCTCGCACGATGTTCGAGCTGCAAATTGATTTGAAATGTTCACGAACGTTAAAAAAAAAAAAAACTGAAAATACTTCAATTCGACGAATATAACGAAAACCATATGATTCCAAGAAATGAGCACGTGTGACGAAAATTTTTGATGCCATATGCGAAAGGTGTTCAAATTGGGTATAATTTTAATAATAATAATATTTATTATTTATCATAATGATAAAATTCATTAGTTTGTAGCTCCGAATGTTTGTAATTGTGAAAATATCAGGAAATATTTTTTCGCTTCGTGTTTTATCAGGATTTCAGAATATTCCTCGCCGTATTTACGTGGAATGCTTTTTCCCCCTGATTCGATAGTTAATTAGTGTAAATCATTGACTTACTCGCGAATGCTCGAATCGAGAGGATGTTGTATTTTGGCGGTTATCTCGATATTGCACGATTTCTCGTGACAAGGGGGTTGAGCGACGTCGATCGAACGGTAGGCGATGGTGTGATGAGAGATCACTTGGTTGTCGTGCCTTGCGTGATCCTTGTCGACGTTCATGTCCCGTTGCTTCGATGGCACATACCTCTTTGTCGGTTCGATGTAAATTTCATCCCCCGACGCTGTAATCACCGTACCATCAAACAATCCATCCGACGTCACGATTCCGTGTACCGACGAATTCTCATCGTCTGTAATAAAAACGAGTTTGTGACAAATTGATACTCGGATGAGAGAAAATCATAGAAATTGAGACAAAGGACAAAAGAAAAGGAAAACAACAAGCGACAATCCAACTGTTTCCATTTTTCCTAATTTCCAATATCGATGGAACCAGCGGAAAGCGTGAATTAGGGTAAAGAGCAATTAAAAAATGAAATGAAAAGCGAAATCCTCAAAAACGTAAAGTATTTGACTTGTCCAGGGCAGAATTCAGTGAAGACACTTGACGAAATCAAAAAATTTTTAAACCCAAGGCCTTTTCCACGGGACCAACTGAATGCGCTCCCTATTTTTGCTTGCAATTTTGATTCCATCGCTGAGATACAAAGAACAGTGCAATATCCAAAAACAAGAATACGCTTCGTGCAAAGTCCGTGGAAATGGAAAAATCTGGGACGGTGGGTTGAAAAATGATTTTTCGAGTTCCAATAATTTCTAGTTTCGCCGGTTTCATAGCGACGACTGCAATTTTCCGGAGTAGTGTAGAAACGGTCAAATGAATCGGTTACTTCGAACATTTTCTAATGGCGAAAGAAACATCATAAAAAGAACTCATCAGTCGTATTTCATGTTGGTATGCATAAAGACGAAGGTTATATGGGCAAAAATCTGAGCCATGCACGTTTCAGTTGCGCCAGTCTCGAGTTTATGGTCCAACTTTTCAGTCCCGTTATTTTTTTCTCTTCCGTGTGAACAGAAAGTCATTCCCTGCTGTTGGTGACGTTGCATCGTTGCTCGGGATTTCGCATTCCTCACAGAATTGTCTCTTTTCAAGGATTCTTTCATTACTATTTCTTTTTGTCCAGCCTTTTCAACTTCCTTTTACCAATATAACGATATATTTCCGCCGTATGGCTTATACGGGGTGCTCAAAAAGTAAAGTTCTCCGTTGACGGGAAAGATCGATCAGGAAATTCTGAAAATATCGAGACTCGCGGCTGACATACGCGGCCTGTACGAACTAAAAACTCGTGGAAAATTGATGAGCCGTTAGTCAAAGTTATTGATTAATAAAAAGGAAGAATCTCTGAGGCGAGTTTTGAAAAAATTGCTCCCCCATGTTCGATGAAAAGCTTTCACATCCTATTAAATGTTCGAAACAGAATTCCAGCGTCTGTACACCAGATAACGATGAAAAAGAACTTTTAAATAGTCCTAATTTGTGGAAGTGAGGAGCGTCTTGAAGAATTCCTTTCAGAACTTTTTCCAGCCAAGTTTTAAACAATATTTGAAACACCCTATGTATAAATATATACGATGAACTGTTCCGGTATATGTCATACGATTTAGCGGCAGTTCCTGATTTCTCTTATTTTTGAACGAGAAGCCGGTACCTTTCGAATCCCCTCAACAGCCCCGCCGTATATATCGGAAGGTCTACACCATCGCCAATATTCCACGATGCCGCCATTATTCACCCTCAACGACCCTCTTAACCCCCTCGTCCTCATACCCCGCGCGTTGTGTGGAACCCCATCTCTTTTATCCTTGTTGCTGCACACCGAGTCTCACCGGAAGTGTGAAAAGCCACCGACGCCCTTTCTTCGTCCGATCGATGTAGGAGGCGCTGAAGAAGGACGCGCGTGGTTATTATGCGAGAAGGCCATTGTTACACCGCGAGCATCACTGTCAGAATGGATTGAACATTCAATTCTATGGGGAATATTCAAATAGCAATGCATCCAGATCTAACGAACGACCGTCATCCAATATCGAAGCCAAAACACACTTAAAAAAAAAAGCAAATAACATCGCATCTCAGAATGAACGCGCGCTTGAAATTGATTCAACGAAAAATAAATTAATTGACACTTCAAAAAGTTATATAGAGTCTTTAGGAAAATAAAAAAATGTCAATTCCAGGGTCTTTAACCCTTCGAGTGCACACATCGTATGAGCGCACCTCGGGTCAGTCTTGAGACGTTTTTTGTAGTAAATTATTCATAATTTTGGACTTGAGAATTTTTTTTTTATACGAAAAACGACAATAAAGTGCCAGAAAAATCGTTCCGATTAAAATGCCAAGCAATCGGTGACGGAAACGGCGGCAAAACGACCCGGGATGCACGATTGCAAATGACGTTTTTTTGTTTTTAAACGTCACCATACGCGACACGTGATAGAGCGTGACTGTTCGTAGCAGAAAATCCAAAACGGAGTTACAAATTTCAAACAATACGATGATCGACATCATTATTTGAAAGCGTTGAAAAGCAGATACGCTAACGGATAGTTATTCAGTTAACAATCGTATAAAGTGACACGGAATGAACCCGATCCTCATTATCCACCGTCGTACTCCAGCGACGTGTGTGTGAAATAGCAAAACGAATGAGTTGAAAACATACACGAGTGAGCCTGGCTAATGGATCGTTTTGTACATTTTGGTGGCCGTTTAAGTGGCCAGCGACAAATTAAAAATAGCTTTCATTAACCCGGTGGTGTCGCTTCGGTAGAGGCTTCCCCAAGCGGAACAGTCGATACATAAAGAAGTTTGAGATTCCGTCGGAATTTCCACTAAGCAAGTTCAAGACCGTTTCGTAAGTATTTCGCATCCTGATTGTTTTTCAGTTATTGAAATTTCTCATCCTGAACATCGCAAAAATGTTTGGATCGGTTGTTCGTAAATTTGCTGTATACGTTTGTCAGTTTTAACGATTTTAACGACGCGGGAAAGAGTTTCATGGAAAATGACGTCGCAGCTATTTTGTTTTTGTCCGATACTCGGTGGAAACTGCAATTTTTAATGGTCGAACATTCAACGTGAGCAGCCCATGCGTAGAAACTAATGAACATTTGGAAAATCGTAAACAAACGGGTAATTATTAGCAGTTAATTTTCCATTGCTAATTTATGCCACCATAAAAGTGAGTGATTAATGGTATTTGGGTTTCAGTATATTCGGTTCTACCAACGGTAATGCAGCCATGCATATTTTACGAGATATAAAATAAATTTATATACATGGCTCGTATGGACTGAAATTGGATGATTTTCGTATACGACGATTGTACAAATGAGTCCAATTTGCTATTCCAGCGACTGCGCTACCTCACTGAACAAAAGAAAGTCATTATTTTACTCGCATTATTATTTTCAATAATCCACGTCAAAATAATATTGGCAATCATTTGTAATCCATATATTAACAGCGCATACAAATGCGCATAGAAAATTCTGCTCCAAAATGAATTTATTTTCACCAGAAACGAAATTGAAAACGACGATTCGAATTAAAAATGAAATTCTTTATTTTTCACAGTTTGTAATTCAATGACGTTGCGGCTGCATTTAATTTGAAGTGAATTAATAAAATTCGTCAGAATAGATAGAATCAGTTATTACCAAATTTTAGCTGAAGGTCAAAAAATCGGTATAACGCTTTTGAGTGATTGGTTTTTTTATGGTTAAAAACTATAAATGTCTTATCCATTAAATATGTTGGATTGATATAATTTAACGAAACGACTTGATATTCATTTAACGATGTTTGATGGAAATTTGAATCGAAATTTAGTAAATGTTTGCGTCTCTTTTATGTTTGCGAATGTATTCGTATTGGAATAAAATCTTTTTACTTTGGTGTGCCTCGATGGGGTGATGTAAACTTTCATTAATTTGTCAATACTCCATTATTTGGTATTGACTTTTATTTACACGTATATTTTATTGATTTAAAGCGAGAGGAGAGTCAAGTGCGTCAGTGCTTACTCGGGGAGCTGTTTCACCGAACGCGATCGATGTGATAAGAGGGTAGAATATTTTCTCCGAAAGTCACGAGAATTTGTCGTAGATAAAGATGAATATAGCTTGCCTCGAAAATGCCCTTGCATCACCTTCGAAATTTGTATCGACTGATCGCTTCGCAGCTTCCACTTCGACATAGTGCACTTTCGTTCTCGCTGGAAAATACTATTTCTCAGAGTACACTGCTGAGTTGGATGTACAGCGCACACAGAGCATCGTCGAACGTTGCACAACCTTCGAACGTGATCCGACGAGACATTCTTCCAACAGCCAGCACTTTTTATACGTGATCAGAGAGAAAAAAAATGCATTTTTCCTGCTCGATGTGTATTGGACATTGGACGGGACTCAAGTTTTTTTTTCAACATGGGAATGATATTGATTTTTGCAATTTTTCATCCTTTCGAACGAGTTCATGTTTCTGTACAATAGCAAAAATATGTAGTCGGTTTTTTTTTTTTAAATTCATCCGTCTGCAAAATTTTCAAGTCTGGGTCTCGATGCTTTAAAAATTTTAGGCACTCAAGCTGTCGAGCGTGATTGCGGGGATCGTGAGTTCGTTATTATTTTACTACTTCAAACCAAAGTGGTCCGTTGCTACTTTCTTGTCTTTAAATACTTCACTACGTTTGCAAAGTGGTTAAGGCACTTACTCCATTTTCGAAAAAAATTTGAAAGGTAAATGCTGTCCATCAAATCCCGGAATAATCTGGATCTCGATTGTTGAGTTTTGAAGCTCGAAAGACTCGAGCAGTGCAAAATTATTTAAATGTTGACTGAATGCTCCGAAGGCACTCATTATGCCGAAATAATTGGAAAGCTTCCCGATAACGAGCCACGTTTTTTTTCCAAACTATTGCAATGTCGATGCAAAAAGATTTGAAGATTTTTTGGAGTGAATTTTACAATGAAAAAGCGTTTCTGGGAGAATTTTTTGGAATTATTGAAAACACGTGATGGCTGGAGAAAATTTAATGAACACTCCTTACATCAAAAGTAATTAAAATCGTGATTAACCGCTGATTCGAGAAGGAATTTCAGTTGCGAAAAAGTCTCTGCAAACGACAGGAATTTTCCTGCATGAAAATTTCGTTTTGATAATTTTTTAGGTAAAATCGCGATGGTGATTCAAGAAAACTCGTTCGTTGAAAAGTCGGAGGAACGACGTGATGGGAGAGCCTATTCCTCCCCTCTCAGATCACCATTCCTTCGATAATTTGATAATTCCAACTCTTGAGAGTGGAAAAACGAGCTAAAGAGACAAAAGTTTCGTTTCTTTTCAACTCATCCCATCGTCTTGAAGACATTTTCGAAACGCTGTGAATGCGGCTTGATGCGAAAGTTCTTCGATGAGAAAGAGGTGAAAATAGGTTCAAGATAGAAACGATGAAAAACGCCTCGATGAGGGGAATAAAAAGGGTGCGTGAGAAGCTGCGTAAAGGGTATCAACTTTGCAAATTTTCCTCAGCCTTCCGGAAAGTATTCTCACGAATCTTTACAGCCATTTTTTTCGCTCTCGGAAACGAGCCGTATTTTTTATTTAAGCAGCTATTGCGAACAATTCGCCGCTGATTCGCAAATTCATTGAACAAAAACTTTAACACAGAGCCATTGAGCTTTGTCTCGCTTAATCCGCCAAACCTGCTCAATTTTTGTTGTCATATGCCCGTACACGTCGATCGGATTATCAGTTATATGAAGTTGTCCCTTAAAGATTATGTAACAACGTTACAGCTCAGGCAAATTTGCCCAACTGTTCTTGATTGTGGGACATTTTATCGACGAAGTAAATTCAGAAACGAATTCGGAATGCGTTTAAATTCCTGGCCAACAAAAAGAAAGCGAATGCAACGGAAACACGAATCCTTCTGCAACTCTAATGCGTTAGACAGAGTGGATCGCTGCATAAAAATACAAAAAATTGCGTAATATTTGGACGTTCTCAAAACCGAATTTGCAATAAGGGTGGGACGTGCCAAAAATACCACCTCAGAATGTATGCATGGCGTGTGGAGGTCCCGTGGATAGAATACATCTGTATAAGCTCCATCCCGTCGACATCGAAATAAAGTCTAGCACTCTGAATGAAATATTTCGACGAAACGCTTTCAGCAAAGGGCGTTCCGAATACGATTTTCCAATTTCCGTCGACTCTCCTCTCATCTCTCTTTCTGCTCACTCGCTCCGAGATATTAGATTCAACGTCGTGATATACGCATCAGTCTACAAATGTGTCTGAACCTTCCGTGTATGTGTGTGGGTGTTTACATCGGGAGATCAAAGTATTGCCGTTTGTTCATTTGAGGATTTGCCATTGTAGAAAAATTTGAAGATAAGCATTTCATAACGAGTTTGATCCAATTGAAAAATCGCGTGTTTTTTTGTTTCAATTTGTTCCGCACCGCGTCGTTGCGTAAAATAACAAATCCTTTTCTTTTTCTACTAAGATTCTCTTTGCGTCTTCATTACCTCAGCGCTCTACACTCGTTGCTTACGTATGAAGACATAATTATTTTTCTGAATTTTCCAGTGAACCGATAATGTGAATTTCCTACAAGGAAAGTGCTCGCCCACGCTATATGAGATCTCATACATCCCGGCACGTTATTTCCCCACTAGAAAATCCATCTCGAAGCAAAGTGGCGAAGTGGAAGTAATAGTAATCGGTACCGGGCTTGTTGAGAGCTATCGAGCCACATGATAATGCAATAGTCAATGTGCCTATTCGATTTAATGTACACATTTTCATAATGGAGTTGTGTGCCAGGTCACACGGGCAACTTTCTGTTGGAACGATTTTCCACTTCGCCGTATCGACGGTGAAGGAAAATCAAGCATTCTCACACACGACGCAACGCAACGAAAAAGTATGTGTGAAGCATGTGAAGGGGAAAGAAAAGTTGACCCGAGGAGTGCACATGCACCTTGTACAAGTGCATAACGGGTCAATCTGACCCAAGGCGTTTTTCAAATCGTTGTATTTCCGTACCTATACATTTTTTTGTTTCTTTTTTTGGTGTAGAGACATTTTTTGTACTAAATTATTCATATTTTATGGGCCTTAATTGATTTTTTGGCGGGAACGGAAATGGCATCAATGCCAAAACGTTCGTTGCCGTAAATGCAAATTAATCAGTGAAAGAAAATTGTTGGGGTCAAAACGATCCAGTATGGACTCTTCGCGCGAGGATCTGCTTTTATCGCGATAGACACAAAAGCCTAATCGAGAGAATAGAACTGTACAGCCGTATACAAACTCTTGAATCCAAAGGTCCGGGAACCTGTCGAAAGTGCAAAGGAGATTTCGATTTTGAAGGCAAAAAAGAAAGATCACCTGGAAGAATTTTTTTTATAGTCAAACCCACTATGTATTCGATTACGACACGCTCAAAGATAAATTAATAGACTTAAAGTGCTGCATTGCCTGGAGCTTACGGAGCTCGATTTCGAACTTTACATAGAAATACGAAATCTTGATTTTCGTCGATCTGCTACCGAGACCTCGGAGTGGCCAAATATATTACGAGAAATCGTCCCTAAGAAAAATGAGATCCGTTGGGAAGTTCATTGCGTTGATAAATTGTGAAGCGAAACACTAACGACATGTTACTTGGGTTGAATGATGACATTTCATTCTGGGTTCGATACGAAGTTTGAAGGGAAATTTGATTTGCATCGTAATGCAAAACCAGTGTGAATTCAGCTCCGAACTGATTCTTCAATTTTGAACGTGATTATTATTTAGCTCTGAATGTAATTTCGAATGAAACGTTGGTTTGAAATTGACTATGAATGTAAATTCGAATTTAATTCTACCCCTCGCAAGGAAACTCGATGATATTCAGTCTTCTCGAGATGCGGACCTAAAAATGGCTGTGGTTGGAGTGAGAAATGAATGCATGATGAATCAATATCCGGAACGTGAAAGCTATTTACCATTCCTAATTAATTCGCGAATACCGACTGTTGCCAGAAACTCATGAATCGTTGCCATCTCGATAAAATCATTTTTACTTTTTATAGCCATTTCCAGAATTATACAAAATAAAGGACTCTTGGCTCCGTTTCCGATTCTTTATTTATTCAAATTCCTGAAGCTTTTCATTTGGAATTGAGCGAATAATTAAAGATTGGAAAATTAAATTACAAACGATGCAAGAACTTGCAGCAGGAAGCAACGCCGTTTCCGGCGCGATTCGGCAGTCCCGGTTCACTCTTTTCTGCAATTAATTATTTTTCAACTTTATCATGTCGACATATGAACGATGTTTAGAAAAATCACGAAGAGTTGCTGCTCCCTCGATTTCTAGCCGTAACCAAAACACAAAATTCCAGCGGCCACTGTAAAACTTTTTCTCGATCAGCTTGTCTGTTTTTCTGTAACAGATCCCACCGCCTACCCTTGTTCGTTCTCTCGAAGAAAAATCTCGTAATAGGGGGCTCGTATTAGAAACGAAATGTTACGGAGAGAGCAAAATACTTGTGGAAATTTCGATGAGGTTTTTTTGTCTTTATCTGCGATTACTCTTATTGTTTTTATTTTCATTTCGTGTATCATTCGGCTAGAGATGTACCGAGAGATAAATGATAAAAGTACTGCGAAGAAAAAGACGATTGGAAAGGGTCGTGATGGTTCGCTCAGCCAAGAAACCCAACAAGATAATCTCAGCGGGTTCGTATGTGGTTCGGACATTTTTCAGACAAGAAAATGTTGGTTTGAGGGTGGGTCATTGCTCTTTATGAATTATATGTCGAAAGGACCATCCGGGTAAATTGCTTTCTCCGTTTCGTGGTCGCCTCATTCCACGTTGCAGCATCTGTACAGATATAGAAAAATGTTGTCCCGTCGCCTGTACAGATCGCATTCCTCTCGCTTCTATTACTGACGATCGAAAATCTCTTGTTCGATCGGAAGAAAGAGACAGAACCATCCCAGCGAAGATACAATCGACTTATTTCAGTGGACAACTTTGTTTGCTCTCAACACAGGACAAAGACGGAATGTTGTAGGCAGAGGATGGAGGAATAAAAAAGCTGCAGGATCTATGCTTTGTCTGGGCGAGTGAAATCGATTTCACGAATCGAATTATTCGAGGAACGAATACCACGCTCGTACCTATATCTCTATAGAGGATACAGATCTGGAGATATCTGCTGGTCCAATAACTGGGAGATGAAGAAAAGAGAAGGACGAAATTCCATCTTCGAGCAATCGTCTCATATACAGAAGATTTGAAAAAAATGTATAAAACATTGTCGAAGCCATTTTCGTTTTTCCATAATTGCCAAACTGGTTTCCACGACAAATTTCATGGATATTTACGATCGGAAGTAAGGGAAATATTTGCATAAACAGTAAATGACTTTGAAATTTTTTTGAATCCGGTGAACCCTTCGATTACGTTTGGCATTTAATGACAATGGAATTTTTTATGGATAATTTACTACGAAAAATGTCTCTGAAAAAAAAAAAACGAAAAACGGATATTTAGGGGAATACATCGATTTGTAAGACGCTTCGGGTCAGATTGACCCAATATGCACGTATAGCGTGCGTGCTCTCGAAGGGCAAAAATTATGCAACAGTGATTTTTCCGTCGTGAAAGTATTTGGTATCTGCACAAGCCGGAAATGAAAATTTTCTGGGTGTTAAGAAGCTCTATAAACCACTGGGTTTGTTACTTTTAATCTGCTCGGTCCATCTCGGAGTTGGTGAACTCAGAGAAACATCGCGAGTACGTGTACGTCATAAACATACCGGAAAAGTCATTTCCGTAAAAGGGAAAAGAGGACTGACACTAATTCAACGAGAGCCACGAGAGAAATATTCTCGGCTGTCCTCCTCATTTCTACTCGGCCACAGCAAAAGTTCATTAAAGTTTGAAGCGTGCGCTGGAATGTTTGAAAAACATGCTTGAGAATTAAATGCCGATCTGGGAATCATCCCTGCCTCTCTGTGGGCTCTGCTCGCAGTTCACGGCTTACAGAAGGTTAATTTACAGCACATAATTAAAAATAGAGTTGTGTGTTTCACCCTTGTCAGTCATCCTTAAATTCAACTTATTTTTTGGTAATTCGTTCAAAGAGTTGATAAAAATTCTTCCCCATAATCGACGCTAATTAAAAAGTTTCCACCGACGATCCATGAACATTCTTTTTCAATCAAAGGATTTTTTTGAAAAGCAAGTCAAATTAATGTTTCAGAGTTTTAAGCAACAGGATCAATCCTTATTTGGACCCGAACAACTTTCTGTCACCGATTGTTTGGCATTTACAATGGCAACGAATGTTGTGATGCTACTTGATTTATATTTTCGTATTTTCGTATTTTAAAATATCGATAAATCACTACAAAAAACGGTGTGCAGTCGAAAGATCAAGAACAGGCTTTTCTATGTAGATTCCTGCTTGAAAGAACGCAACGAAATAATTATGTGACACAGAGAAAATGAATTTTCGTTCGAATCGCCAGATATCGGGGAATCTGCGCAGTTTGTTCCTTAGAGTAAGTTTTTTTTTTTGAGATTTCCAATATAATGTCATTTTGTCCTTGTCTTTCCTCGATACATAGACAGTGGATTGAAATATTCCGATGCGCCTGTTATTGAGGTAGAAAAGGAGACCTAACGAAACCCGACTGCGAGCTCCTTCAACAGCATCATACCTTACCGAACAACATGATATCGTATGTGAAGATCTTTAATAATATTTATATGTTCGCGTAGAAACGAGGCCCCAAAGGCGCTTTTAATTAGGCTGGAGCTTCTCTCAAGCTAAGTATATATGACCGTAACGTTAGCTTTGATCGTATTTCAAGGCTTCACTTGAATAACGTTGTATGCGATGTAGGTTGTAAATACATAGAGTGACCAAAAAATGAAAGGTATTCCTGGAGAATGGAGGAATGTTGAGAAAATGTGCCAGAGGAAAGCTTCGGGTCGTTTACTCTTTACTGCATCGTTGATGAGATTCAATTTTTTGGGGAGAGCTCATCAAGTGGGTCAGTGTTACGAGAAAATTCATTGTAGCCTTTTTGCAAAGGGATTCGTGATCCCTTGTCACTATTTTTCCAACATGACACCGAGATTTCGGGGAGAAAAAAGGACTGAAGTTTTGCCGAGGGCTTTTGAACTATTTCCACTGGAATTTCCACTGGAATCATGGTTTTTGGACCACCTTCTATATGTTTTATCCCATAGCTCGAACCCACTGCGTGTGCATCCACTCGTTCCCTTTGGTACAACGCGTAGATTTTATACACGAGCTGCTTATGTAAGAGCGCTCTCTTACCTCTCAGCTTAATTACGGCTTCTCCGAATCATAATTAAGTGTTGAAAAAGTTTCCATGCATCTTTTTTCGCCGTTTGATCTCGCCTGCCTACCAAGGAAGCCGCGCGCTTTCAGAATTATAAGTGGAGGAAGCTAAAGTAATGATTGCCACAGACTTATTCCTTGAACATTCGCCATTCACATTCCAATCCATTTTTCAACTTCTCGATGTTTTTTGTGCAGTCCTGATGTGTTTGTTAAATAACTCACTTCGCAGAGAAAAAGGATGCGGAAGAAGAAATTCATATGGGATTTCATTTTTCTAGGTTTCGAGAATTTCGGGGACTGTCAGTGACCTTGGGCAAGGTCAATACTCGGTTGGGTGACCGCTTGGATGCATGGACTTGCTTGATCACACGCTGAGCGGGAAGACGTAGTTTTTTTGGGTTTCTGTTGGGGCTAAGAGACAGAAATTTAGAAAAAAAAATGGCCGCGTGTATCGCCCGCATTTTTCGCAGTTCCCTGGAGCCAATACGATGCGGCATAGCACGGAACAAAGTTGCCGTCAAGACTGTGTAGCAGAGGCCCACAGGAGCAGCAAAGTGAAAAAAAAGGAAAAGATTTTGCAATAATAAAAAATAAATCGATAATCATTTCTAAAAAGAGTTGAAGTTCAGACGAAATTATTACGTCGTTGGTTATTAGTTTTTGCGACGCTGAACAGTCGTTGCAATTTATTGGTGCAAAACAATGTTCGAGTTTCGTTCAACTTGACGATTGATCGGTGTCCGATGAGCGGAAACTCGTGATGTAATAGTTCGTTCCTCAACTGACTCGATCAATTAATCGATTCGTAATTACGGCATTAAACTTTTGGACGTTCCTTTCAACTTCCAATATAATTCTGTTCGGATCGTGTCTCTTAATTTGCAGGTTCGTTTGCTAGGAGTGAAGTCGAGTATGACAACTTGAAAAACATCCATTACGGCTGTGACCTGTTGAGAATACCCACTGTCAATTTTGCCTGACTGCATTCGGCGATACGAAAATAAAAATCAACTAAGCTGTCGGGTATGATAATAAATCCTGAACAAAAAAATTCATGCGGCTTTTCAGTCTCGTACTGTTTCATGAAAAATCCAGTCGCTATTCAACCATAGAAGAACATGAAAATTTTCCAGAAACTCGACAGGATTACAGGATTACAGGATTTTTTCAAAATTTTTGATGTCTGCGTTCTCTCTAAAGAAAGTGAAACGATTATTTTCAAATCTTCAAGTTCCGAGGCCATGAAATTGTGGAACAACAAAACGTATGAACGCGAGAATAATTGCGAACTGTCGTAAACTCCGATACGTAAATGCAGGGTTAGAGCTTAATTGTTGTTAGTACAGGCGCGAGAAAACTCCCTTTAGGACCAGCCGAGTATTGTTGGGGACTAATTTAGTTAACTTTCGGGCGAACTCCCCAAAGATCGCAATCCACGACGTAATCAAAATGATTTTAGTACTTTATGAATTTAACTTCAGTTGGAAAATAACCGATGACTGCGGGAATAAATATTAGGTCAAAACAATTTATTCGATTCTAAACTAACGGTGGAAAAAGTATATTTATCGATGTTTCATAAACACACGAGTTAACTGCAAGTCAAACGAACGTATAGGACCAACGTCAAACTTTCGGAGTGACGAAGCAAAATCGGCCGAGATAATCGAGCCGGAACGCTCTTAATATTCACGATAACGGGTCAAGATTAATAGGACCAGCAGCCACCCTGTGTTCCTGCATCGAATCTTCAAGACGTTAAGTTTGCATGGACTTGCACGAGCAAAGGAGATTCTGTACTAATTGAGAATGTACCGAAGAAAAAAGAAACTCTTCAATGAATACAAACCATGGGCCCTCGTCGGATCAATTAACCTTACGGCCAAAATAAGCTCGGAAGTATGCAGATCTTTTGGCAGAAAAAAACCATGAAAAAAATATCGTGCTCAGATTTTTTGTTACTTCGAATCGATAGAATAAGAATCGATGAAGAGTCTGTCGGCAAACTTCTTGGGTTCACGAGGCATAAACATTCTTGGACTTAAACTTATGATTTCTCCACTCAGCTACTTTCCATTTAGATCGATATTGCCAATGATTTTTAGAAAAACCAACAATCAAAGTTGTAAAGAAAAAATAATACGGGGGAACTTTTGCTTGGGTCTACGAGGGAATCGAATGAAAACTGATTTAGAACTTTCCACACTTATAGAGCCGGTATCGCAGGCTTGGACATATCTGCGCAGAATATGAAACAAATATTGGTGAGAATACTGGACGAAAAGTTCGATGGAGCCTTTCTGCAGCGTGGTAAACTCAATAACGAAAGTTTTATAAACCGTGAGTCTATACAAGAGGGAGTTAAGAATGTGGGGAGAGTCATGAAAGAAGAGAAATAACACAGTGACGAAAGTATGATAAATGTAGCAAGGATGTTCTCCTGATAGATGGCTAGTGCGCATTTTTATGAACGCGATCCCCCGATTTCGATGTGTATGAGAAACTTCTGCGAGAACAGCAACAAGTTGAACTCCTTGCCGGCACAATGTTCAACAAGATATGAAAGATTCGTGAAAACACTGGACCAGACTGACTTTCCTGACAAAGTTCATGTGCCAGTCCCTGATAGCCATGTAGACTCGCGATAGTCGATCGTGCGGAATTATTTCCGTTTTGTATTAGCAAGTTCGTATGTGGGAAGAATAGGGTGAAAATGAGCTTGAAAGCCTCTGATTATAAATCGCTTGTAAATCTGACTCGATCGACAACACATTGTCACTCGACCGTAGCAATACAATTTGGAATCACTACATCGTTGTTGGTAGAACTTTTCAGGATGATTGGAAAGGACAACTGGAGAGGAAGGTCGAAACGAGTTGCTTGACATGGTACAAGCTCAGTTAGAGCTGTAGTTGAATGGGCAAGAGACAAACCCTTTTTTAAAATGCACGCTGTAACGCTGACCAACCTTTCTGCGGAGAGAAACCATGAAGGTAGTAGTAGATGTGATGGGGGAGCATGTAGGGAGGGTGTAGAAAGGATTTTCAAGGAGGGGTTGGGTTTAAGAGGAAGGAGTAGAATGGGGGTGCAGGAACGACTCCCACGTACATGCTTGGCTGACCACGCCGTGCAGAAGTAATCCGGAGGAGCATGGGGTGGTTGCGTGCTTGGAAATTGTAATCGTGTCGTCGTAGTCTCCATCTTTGTCCTTCTACTGCTTGATGTCGTTGTATGTTCTACTGGTCCTGCGTATAACGATGTTCTCACACCATTTCCAACCATCGTATGTATCCGGTACCAGACTTTTGACAAACTACCTGCTCACGTGACAACTCCACACGAGCCCGATTTCTCTTTTCGTCGATTACAATTTAGCTCAAGTCTCATCAGCTAGTCACAATTGTTTATTGACTTGCTTGACGAATCGTTATCTTATTGTCAGGCCTGCAGCTTGAAAGCGGAGGTTGCGAGGAGTTCGAGGTTCATGGTTCGAAATCAAGTCGGACGAAACGTTGATTAATAGGTTCATCGTTATCAGCTTTTCGGATAAAGATAATCGGTGAAAAAGGAAGCGGATTTGCGGTTTTGTCGTCGTCCAAAGAGAACTTTCAAGCAAACCAACCAACCACTAAACATCAGTTCCAACGCATGGGGACCGCTTGCTACAGTGTATGCATATATATTCGAGCTACTTGGCGAGGTTTTGAAAATTCTAAGGTTGAATGGGTAGTGTCTTCGCGATCAGGCTGCGAACACAAGGAAGAAAGAGGAGAGAGGGAGAATTAGGTTGGTTTAAAAGGAAGGAAGGAGAAAGGGTGACGCGGTGAACTTAATGCTGAGTAAGGGCTTCATTCGCTCGTTTTCTCCAAGCGAAAAGTAAGTATGTGCGCGAGTGTCGAGGAATTACCCTTTTCCTCGAGCCAGCATGGTACGTGGTATTCCTCCCGTAGTGAAAGTCTTTCATTCCTGCTTGTTCTCTGCTCTCCAGAGTTTATACTGTCTTTCTTTTTTTCGCGCGTCTTTCCGACTTCCACTTACATCCCTTTATTCCTCCTTATACTCCAAGCCTTGGGTTTTAGCAGATGTTTTAAAATCTTAGGTGAAGACGTTTTTGTTATCTCTTTATAAAACTTTTTAGCCAGGCTAATAAGAGCGATGGCTGACATTCTTTGGTCTATGGCAAATTCTCCAGGCACACTCCCTCATCCCCCGTTTGCAGTTATTCGTTCCCACGTGGCATCCTTTCGCGGAAGACCGAGGAGGAAGATGCTCCGCGGTAGAAGGGGAAGCTTGGGCTGCTGCCCATAGGTTTTTACGGGGGATAGTAAAAGGTAATGGTGAAGTGAATGAGACCAAGGGAAAATGCCTTAACGACTCCATTGCCGGGAGTTCATGCATGGAGCTTCGTATTAAGTATGGAATAAATGTGTGAGACACATGTTAAGGGGAAAATAAGTAGAGAAGAAAGAAGCAAAAAGCTCTGGTTCTCTCAGTCCGTGGTGAAAATTTTGGTCTCGCTGAAAATAACATTGGCTGCGGACGTGTAACGATGTTGCATTTTGTGGTTAGCAAGAGGCTGCATAAGATATGCAAGTAGCTTCCGTTAGGTATTAGTTGAAAACCCTCTGTTATTATACCGCACGTAACTACTCTCACTATAGCTATATCGTCATCCTGTAGATATGTCTCAGCCACTTACACTTCTGGTTCTATAAGGGTTGAATAGGCGATGAACATCGAAGGGCACGGTCGGGAGCCGAGGATCTTTGGGACGCCGGGATAATACGCTCACCCAGCTCGGGTTTGTGACATTTATGGTAATGTATGAGTGACGATTATCACCTCAAGTCTACATGAGAAGACATGGCTGAGGGATTCAAGGGTATACCAGAATGGAAAACATGAGGACAGACAAGTCATCCACAAGAACGAATGTTCTCATGTGAGAAACTTGATTCTCAACAAATATATATGAATGTTATGATTGTTATGGTTTCTTTTTACGGCTCGGTATGTGTCTGCGTTCCTCTTGATTATTGATTCCGAAACGTTAACGATCTTTCGTATTCTGTTTTCTCTGTAAACAGAGATAATATTATACGAATTTTTGGCCTACGTTTTACGACATTTTTACGAGGCTCTTTGGTAACAAAATAGCATGTCGACTTATTACGATCATTTCTGTGATGCCGCATAGTAATTTATCGAAGGGCTCAAGATTCGGGAGAAATAACAGAGATGATAAATTCTCTGACGATGTTCCTTCAATGAAAAATGTGCTTTACGAAATTTTTATATTTACCGGTACGAATCGTTCCACAATTACGAGTTTTTAATAGCTGGTCGATATGGTCGCTCACCCTTAATGCCCTTATCCTCACCGTCTCTACCCTTGTTTAGATCATTCTGAATAATTAGAGGATCTGCAAACGAGGATTGCGGGAATAATTGTCGTTTTATTTCATCACTAAATTGCCATGTCCTTTGTAATTTTTTTTATGCTACTATGTAAAATTTGATTTATTAAGTATTAAAAAAAAAAAAAAATACCGGACTTGGAACAGATTTTGCCATGTTTTGTAGTAGAAACTCGCGTCGAAAAAAGTTTAATTTGGTATCCTGCAAAATTAAATTTCAAGGGTGGATAGTTTTTGGTATAGTGCTCTGATGAGATTCTCTTGTTCTGTTGCGAATGTGCAGCGACCCCGCGAAATTCGTATGTTTTCATAATCATTTTTTCTGGCAATGACGACACGAGTTCCACGCTGCAATAGAAACAAATAAATAGTAATTTTTCGTGTAAAATTCTCTCCGTATACGGAAATAGAAAACAAACGACTGGCTCGAGCGGCCATTAATAAAGGGAAGCCGGTAAAAGGGTCAAATAAAAAAAAACTCTAGCCCACAAAGTCGTGTGGTTTACCTCGATCCATGGTATCATGATAAAGGCAAAGGAAACAGAGTTTACATTCATGCGAGTATTCTCGCCAGCTTTTTCTTTTTACGTACTACCGTAAAACTAGATCAACGGGTCAATATGGATGAGTTCAGAAGTTTCTTTCGAGTACTGGGTCCTTTTGACCCCAACAATTTTCTGCAATCAATCGTTTGGCATTTAATTTTCGTTTCCGTCAAAAATGACGTCAGGCCCATAAAATACAAATTCACCACAAACGACGTCTTCACAAAAAAAAAATCATGGATATTCACCGAGATACAACGATTTGAAACACGTTTTGGGTCAGATTGACCCAATGTGCACTTAAACGACGTGTGCACTGGAATAGTTAAACTATTATCGAGAGCTTTTGTTGCATTGACTGATTCATGTAAAGATTCGTAATGATATTTGACCAACATTCCAGAGTCCTGAATATTTTTTTATGCTTTATGACTTTGTCAGTATCTCCAGGGTCTGATATCGAATCCGAAAGGATTTGGTTTAATGGCACATGGAATAATCACGCGCCAAGATATTTTCGATGAAGGTCAAGTATAGGTCGAAGAATGGACGTGGTGCAGGACCGGAAATGGAGGATGGAAGGGGAGAAGTTTAAAGGGGAAAAAAATACTCCCAATGGTGGAGATAGCGGGTGTATCTCGAAAAATATACAACTCTCATGAGACCGGTTGGGGCGCTGGACGAGAAATCCGGACATGATAGAGAAATGAAAAAACGATCCCTCGAGGATACGGCCGGAAAGAATTCCTTACTTAAACGTTGAGAAAGAAAAATGAATTGCTTTGTTATACGCAAGCAAACCGGAAACGTTAAAACTCTGCATGTTCTCAGAACTTGAGAATGAATATTTCTTTTCAGTTCTATTCGTGTCTGTGTCTGCGAGAATTCTCCAGAGTCGTTTTTGATCGAACAAGAATTTATGTGCCTTTTCGATTTTTCTTTTGATCGATTCTCCATTTTTAACTACGGTTATTCGATCCTTCGACGCCCTCCCAAAGATTTATTGGATAATGTAGTTTCGAATTATTCACAATGCATTGATTGAGCTCGATGGTGAAGATTTAATGAATTAACTTCAACTTTTTCTTCGAATTATAATAAAATTATGGATCGAACGCCATATCAGCCATGGATCGACTTGCTAATAGATCGCTGAACGGGGAGGCAGTTTTCCTGTGTTCTCGATCGTACCAACCGCCAGAACAATGCTCGGAAAACTGCCCATCCAATTACAATAATGAATGAACAGCAAATAATAAAAAATACTACATTTTTATGGAAAAATTGTAAATACGATGGGCAATTTTGTTAATCGTTTTTTAAATGAATTAATGCTATTTCTGAGGCTCAGGAAGAAAATTTCTTTCGGTCAGTTTTGATTTTGCAAGTCCAAGTGTGGCAAGCGATTATTCAAAACGTTTTCTCGTACACAAATACGTGGAATAAATGCTTGTCAGATAAGCACAGCACGGACATGGGCAATTTTTCTCTTCAGACATTGCTTTTTATTGGTCCGCCTGGCGAGGTGAGAGGTCAGGTACATAGATCGAGGCACGGAAGCAGTGAGCGAAAGAAAGAATAAGAAAACTGTTGAGTTGATTTCTGAGGCTTTTGTGGTCAGTAACTGTGATGGCGTGACTCTTGTAACGTTTTTCTCAGCAACCAATGGAAATAAACATGCCAGGCAAAGAAAGAAGAATAAAAACAGCGCCAAGTAGCTAGTGAGGAGATGGTCTTAAAAATCAGCGTTTTCGAGAGGCAGACCAAGAAAGCGGAGGGTTTCAGTTTGTTTACAGGCATACAAAATTAAAATCCAATCATTTTCAATTCTACATTTTTTCCGCGAAAATGTTAAGTAGTGTTCCGATGCGTATCGCGTGAAACCCACCAAAATGATTTTGATGAATTTTCCACAGGATTAATGACAAATTTTCAGCTCCAGCCCAACGTCAAAAATTCAGCAGAGATTAAAAAATGCACATTAAACGAAAAGAATGGCCGAAAAGAAAAAAGTTGAAGATTTTTTAATTTTTAATATTTTCCTGACCGTTTTTTTTCATCACTTCACGAAAAAAATCGAAATTTTATCAACACGTCGATTGGATTCGGTTAAATTGTTCAATTTGGGCTTAATTCGCTCAAAGCAACGATTTCTAGCCCCAAAAGGTCACGATCCGTGGCGTTAGGCCTTATTGTCAGCCCATCGTTGGACGGAAAAATGAAAACGATGAGGGACACTAAATTTTTGCAACTTACTGTCGATTCATGTGATCCCGCCGAGGGTTTTTCGTTGGTACAAAAATTATTGCGGGACTGAAAATAATTTATACGTTGGAGGTTACACGACATAATAATTTCGTGGCAGCTTTACATTGCGCTCGTAACTCCGTCGTATTTTCTTTCTCGTAATTTACAATTGAATTTTATCCCACACAGTTATTTTACTCACGCAACATTATTTTTTCTCCACAACCACGCGATATACAGAGAAATCGTGACTTTTCGCAAACAACGATAATATGCCAGGAACATCGGGTTCAAAGGAGCACTAGTGAGAACTTTGAATTGCGTGACTGTGAAATTGTTTGTCGACCGTGCAAAACCAAGCAATGATGCCTAGGGAAGTCAAATAAATAGAGTTTCATGATTTATACAGTGACGAATATGTTTGTTTAGGAATATCTACTTTAAACCGTGGAGGCTTCTGTTGATTCTGAATCGTGCAAAATCACCTTCCAGCAGTTCCGATTCACTCCTTTTTTATTTCATTAGCATGCACTTGTTGGCATCAAAGTTGAAACTCAGAAGAGTCAGAAATTGAACGAAGCAAATGTGGAAAAAAAATGAAACCAGCAACATGACCAAGATGGAAAACTACGCATAACGTTTTGTTGAGTCAATTTTTTTTCTAAATCACCTCCAAGACCATGGGCTCGAAGTTATCTCATTTATAGTCCAGACACGTTGCACACACGCGTATAACTTCACAGGGAAGCGCTCTTTGACCCACTATAAAGTCGAATCTGGTTTGCTCAGCTCCTGAATGAAAACTCGACTCATTCGTCACAACTCCGCTTTCTTTTTCTCGTTTTATTTGAGGTTCTCATTTCATCTCTCCTGGCAGGCAACGTACAACACTGATTTGCCCGTCTACCAACCCGGTAACTAGATGCATCCTGCGAGTAAGTTCCGTTGAAGATTCTGAAGGAAAGAAAAGTTTGGGCGAAGCAGATTTGCTGCTCTCGCTTTTGGCTAACTTGGCAGTCCACAGGCTGACCCAGCCCCATTCGCAACTACAACCGTGAGCGTTCTCTGGGTTTTCGCTACTTCCGCTTCACCGTTTTGAATTTTACATCCAGAAAGCAATTATTCGGGTGTA
This sequence comes from Diadegma fenestrale, assembly GCA_037043255.1. Lineage (NCBI taxonomy): Eukaryota > Metazoa > Arthropoda > Insecta > Hymenoptera > Ichneumonidae > Diadegma > Diadegma fenestrale. Next base: position 24,807,469 of record CM073309.1, read on the forward strand.
CCCTAAAAATTTATTGTTTGGCATTCAATGGCCACAAATGTTTTGGCATGGAATTTTCATTTTCGTTGAAAAATGAATTTGGGATCATGAAATATGGATAATTTGCTATAAAAAAAAACTTCCACAATGAAAAAAATGCATTTTTACGGAAATACAACGATTTGGAAAGTGTCCCGGGTCAGATTGACCCAATATCCACTTATATCATGTGTGCACTCGAAGCGTTAATCGCAATGCCTGATAATTTGTCAAATTGAGATTTTCCACGATGAAGGTCGCGTTTTCTTGCGAACGTCATGATTTCGGTGTCGAGCAGAACTGTGTAATGAATTTTTGAGACATCCGGTACCCGACGTCTCCATAGCAGGATTCGGAGGGTCTTTCGCTATCAAGAATCGCCTCCGGAACACGGCGTTAAGCAACGACCAACTTTTAATCCGGTTCTCCCGCTCTTTTGACGATGTTAACGACGGATTTGGAAACTCGTGATTGTCGCGGGCATGAGACTCTTGTTCCTTCTTCCACTAGAATTTCCAGTCTTAAACGGAATCTCCACTGCCTTACAAAAGGATTTCCGAGAAACTGGAGTCGCCTCTCGATCCTCTAGCCGTGGGATAAAAAAATCATTGCAGTGGTGTTTCTCTTTATTACTCCGATTCGCTCTTTTAACTTTTCTGACTGCGGCAACATGCAAGAGTTTTTCCCAAATCGAAATTAAATGAAAACTTCAGTAACGCGCCAACGAAATGATGAGAATTTTTCACCAAAAACATCAGAGTCGAGGAAAGATTTTTCTACGATATGATTCTCAAGGAATCCTCCTTGACTTGCGTGAGAATCGGGCCGAAAGGGGTGAACTCAAACATCTCCTCGTTGTGTAAAGAGGCTGAGAAAACGTGTGTATATGGAAGCCACGAGCTACGAGTGTAACAATATCCTGGTTTACTTGAGCAAATTCAACGGAGCTTGAATTTCAGATATTTGTCTTCCTGATATTCGCACGAGCCTCATAGAGTACGGATCTGCACTAACGGATAGAATCTTACACTTCCGGTCTCTTCTCGAACATATGCTTATGACGATAATTTCCGGAATTTTCTCCTGAAATACTCAGAAAATAAACTCTGCGTCGTTTTACTTGATTCATGGTTTTTGTCTCTTGACCGTGGATCTCCGACAAATGGAATTCAAAGTCTTCCGATATAAACCCGGCGTCATTACTGCGGAGGGATTATTTTCTTTTAGAACGTCTGAACGACGATCCAAAGTTTGCGTTTCGTCCCTGCACTGATCCTGGGATTACAGAATTATTTTTTTTTCTAAAGTGTTTTCCTCTACTTGGCATTTTTTTTGTATCTCGTTTGACAATCATTTGAAAAAAGGTTCGTCGTAGTGAAAAAAAAGCCGGAGAATTATTAAAAATGTAATAGCTGAACGCAGACAAATATAAAAGTGACATATAAACTGATTCGAAAAAGTTGGATTCGACCAACGGTGACGGATATTTGTCGATGAAAGTGGAGGATACCAGGTGGACCAGGGATGAAATTCCAAATTACAGATTGGAAATTCCCAGGGCGACCCTACGTCGATAAGTTCGAGGAGAGCCGAAGTTCGAGTGGCTCTTTGGTCGTGTATATAGCGGGGGATATACAGTTTGGTTAAAAAAGAAGAAGGAAGAGTGTGTGTACGTGTGAGCATAAGGTCTGCTTGTGCTTTTGAAGTTAAGTCAAACTAGAAAGGGAAAAGAGAGAAAATGTGGAAAGAAAGAGAAATAAAGGAGACGGTGAAAGGGGGAGAGGAGATGAAATGCCAGAGAAGAGACGCAGTCAGTCTCCGCGTTGGGCGAACTGGTCCACATGCCTCGGGGCTACCGCTATTCGCATCTTCTCTTTGCTTCTCTTCCTCTCGCGTCCCTCATACAATCGCAACTTTCGCAATAAATCCTCTGTCACTTGGAGTAACTGGTGCGATCGGGCTTTCCAGTCCTGATGCCATCCAGCCTAGCTCTTTTCGTCCCTTCCCTCCAACCCCGTTCCTCCTTCCTTCTCTCTCGCTCATTCCGTCACCATTATTTTCTTTCCTCCACATTTTTTTCCCTTTCTATTCCGTATATATCTTTCACTTTTCTTTGGCTATACCATTTCGGCTTTTATTTATTTCCATGACAGATGGACGGTTAAAACCATCAACTTCACTCCCATAAAGCCAGTGTTGAATGAACATATTGTATATCATTTATCTGTGTCTACTTTGTCAACTTAATTACCAATTAATCAACGCAGATGGTCTGTCGTTTATACGGCTTACCCACAAATTGGTGTACCAAATAATTCGTATTACTTTCTCTTAGGTCTCTCGGAAAATAAGGAAAAATTATCATTTTAGGTTCATCCTCATTTTCAAGAAAATCTTTTTTCTGCTTTTTCATACTTCTCAATGATTTCAAATAAATAAATAAATAACTTCGTGTTTTTCGATATTTCATCAGCGTTTTTTCTTTCCAAGTATCCCATCAGGAAAACTCTGAATTTTATTTCGTACCGAGGACGAAACCCTGAAAACAGTTTCAGTGGATTTAAAAATATTTAGAAGTAAATAATTGTCCGTGTATGTTCGTCTATTTGACGAAATGCAACAGACTCGCGGATGTGCATGTAACTTCACAAATAGATACATTATTTATTCGTACATTAGTACATACACGAACGCGAACGTCAGTTTACGATTGCCGATCGTTACGGTCATGTTGAACGCGATTGTCGGTGCACCGTGATACGGTGCAGGCATGTCTGCAATAAAACGCCTACGAGCACTACTTGATTTATTAACGCATTCGCTCTCCGGTTCTCCCTTGCAAATAGAGAAAAAGACAACATTGCAAATCCATGCAGTTTGTACACGTAAAAGTTAGTGCGTAACCAGTAATTTTTAATGCGAATGTTTATTCGGTAAAGTTCTCGTGCAGAACGATTTTTACCAACATTCGTTGTCGGTAAATATATGTTGATTTTATTTTATGTTGAGTGAATTTTAAATCTTGACCGAATCGTACTCAAAGAGGTGGCGAAAGATTTTTTTTAAGACTTTGTAGGATTTTGTGAGAATGGATCGTGAAGAATTGGGAGTAGGAAATGTTGAACTTGTCGTTTGCTATACGCGTGACGAATAATCCGTTGGTAGGCTACGATGCGAGAGTAATGAACTTCGATTAACTGCCGCGCGGTAACAATCAACCGGAGGCTGTACGCGAATGACTGAGGGGCGAGGAAGAGAAGAGGGCAGAAGCTTGCAGGCAAGCCACTTTACTTCTGCTCTGTTGGCTATCCGACTCGTGTGGACTCGCCGCTGGGATGACCTCTGGAACGTTCAAGCAGCGGTATAGCTTGCATGGGAAAAGCTCGTCGCGACATTCGACCAAAAGCGTTCCTTCTCTCATCGTTCCTGCTCTACGAGTATGGGAATATATGAGGCATTCCAGTCCAGCCAGTCCCACGGAATTCGTCCTTTTTCCCAAATATTTACTCCACTTTTTATTTTACCACATTTTTACCGCAGTGTTTCCGGAGCTCCATGATTTTTTTCCTCTCTTTTATTCAGAGCAAGAAAGGAAAGGACGAAGCCAGAAAAAAATCTCTGGCTTCCTCCAGGTCTCAAAGAATCTTTCATCCTCCATTCGTGTTTAGGGCATCGTCCTCGAATTCGGCCAGCACAGCCGAAATTTCTGGACACCAGGACTCGGCGCTTTTCTCACAGAACTGGAAGATATTTTTTGATCGGAAAGACCCATGTATATGTATATACGAACGCTACATAATGCGGCTGGGATTCTCATCGACTCGATTGTGCTGCTAGTAGTGGACGTCTAATTGCCGGCCTGGACCATTAATTGTTCTCTTTTCCCGACTGGGCAACAGTCACGTACAACCGGAAGCTCGGAGTCTGACCAAGGGTTGAAATCTTTACAGGGGGACATTGAACTAGTTGTACAAATGACAGTTGATGTAGCGTAGGGAATTTTTTTTCTCCCTTGTCAAAATTTTTCCGCTCCATCATTTTAGGCCGGTCACGTATTTCAGTTCCTTTTTTTTTTTCAACTATCCACCTGACAGATCGCGACCGACCATTAAGCTTGGCGATGAAAAGGAAAAAAGAGAAGAAAAATAAAAAGGAGTTTCGAAATATCAAGGATACTCATTTTTTTCATTAATTTTCACGATTCGTTTAAAGAATTTGTTCGAAATGCTGCTCGCGGTAATAAGAAGACGCTACGGATTCAATATCAAGCGATATTCTGGAATCCATTGTGGTTAGCGAGCTACAAGTTTCTCTGGGAATATCGGTCGATAGCCCTCACAATCTTCGTGTCGTCATCTTCGCATAGCAGCCAGCAAGTTTAAACGACATCGTCGGGACGAACAAAGACGACTCGCAAAATTCATTCCCGTCACATTGACGACGAGAGAGTGAGGGAGAGAGGCAGAGTTACGGCCTGTACGACGCCATTGCTCAAGAGTCTACCGCGCACCACTGCTCAAGAGTTTAAATTGAATTTCGTGCAAATAGAGACTGCGATAAAAAGTTTCTCGGTAAGGAAAGCAAGGAAAAGCCATAATCAAGCCATAGGACATAAGACTGCCCCCCCCCCCTCATCCCCTTCGATTCCTTAAGAAATTAAGGGCTTTCTTCAAGACTCCTTGAGACTGCTCGCTCGCGATCGCAATTTCGTTAACGAATCCTGGCTAACAGCGATCAAATGATTCAAATTTTCCTAAATAAACTTCTTTCCCATTTGAAATCCAATCATGTAAGTCAAACCTTTCCAATCGTACATGACAACATGATTCGACATTTAATTTCACTCCTCTGCTCCAATGGAAAATGATTTTTTAATGATCGATGAAGAACTTTTAATTTTCCACTAAAAACATTTAATATTCCTATGGAAAACACTGCAGTGGCTCAAACTGGAGCATCCCAAGTTTGACGTCGACGTAGAACCACTTTCATTAATTTCAACATTTCGATAAAACTGATTTCTAAGATTCAAAATGGCTGTTTGCCAATATTCTTGAATAAATATTCCATATGTAAATGAAACAGCACTGTTTACACACGATGCCAATCGATGCGTACAGGGTGTCCCGTAAAAAACACGTACAAACGAATAATCTCAAAGTCCTGATGTGGAAAGCGCAGTTTTGATGTTTTATTTGTTTTTTGAATGAAATAAAAAATCGTATTTATTTGAAACTTGAAATTCAATGTTATTTTCACATGATATTCAAATGTAATATGTAAATTAAGGTACTCCGTGTGAGGGTGAGAGGGAGCAATTCGGTATCGTGTCTCGTGTCGCGTTCATCACTTCGGCATAGAGAAATGCGGACAAACCGCCAACATGATATGCATATGGGTACACGCAGCCAAAGCTTCGATTCCCATGTGAAAAGTCGATGTGTATACTTGTGTATATATATGTATATAATATGCATAGGTCATCGATGAATTCTCTAGGGCCACGATATGCACTGTTTGCGTTGAGCACGTTCGCTGATTTATCGGCAGGTCAATTAAACTGTATATTCACGAGAGCCAAGGTTTGTACGACAAACCGGCGCTGCGGCCGTGAAAAAGGCATGAAGATTAAGGGTGATGAAGGTGTCCGAGCGTGTTTGTGTGCGGGTGGTTTTGTACAATAATGATCAGGAGTTTACTTGGCCAGTAATCGCACCATTCGTGGCCGATTATGCCGAAACGATTCATTATTCAACTTGAATTGTACGATTCGTGCTTTGCTTATACGCACGGTCCACGTCCTCAAAAAGTAAAAACCCTTTTTAATCAAAAAATACATTCGTAAAACCAGGGCAGCAAATAGAAATGTCTTTGATCCTGGACACCAAAAAAATTATTATGGTTTATAATTTTATTAGCCAGTGGGACGAATGGAACAAAGTGATGCCTCAAACGAACGTGAAAGAAAAATTGACACATTACCGAAAATGGTCAATGATCAAAATTACCATTATTAAAAAAATGGTGACGATGGCGCGACTACTGAGAAGAACATGCGACGTTTTGCACAGCAAAAAACTGAAAAATATGCTGGCACGATGGTCGATGTGGTACCGCAGGGTATAATGCGGACCCAGTAATTTTTCGTGTAGAATTCCGTGCACCATTGCTACGCGGCAAAGTTCGATTTGCTACGTTGCTGCGGACGAATTTTTCGGGGGAAACGTAGTGAAGAATAGTGGAAACAACAGCCACGTGCTTGCAGCTCCGAAGCCAATTTCACACATGGTTGGAAATGGCCGAGTTTCTTTCCAACGTTGCATATTATGGTATTCCAGCCAACAATAACAAGGTTTTATGCCAAAACTTGGTTATTTAAAGTTTGATCAGCAATGCGACCACCAGTGCAATTAAAAACGTAGGGGTGGGGTGTGAAGGTTATGAGGATGTGAGGTCGTTATTAGAAAGTGGCGAAAAATTCCATCAGAACTTTCTGGCGAGTTGGAGTTATCTCAAAAACGGAAAGAAGCGCGTAGGTTAGTGTTCTGTGGCGCGAAAACGTTCCACGTGTTCGTGAAAATATTTATAATGTGTTTATGTAATGTGTGTGTGCGTGTGCTGTGTGTGGGAACCTTAAATCGTGTGGTCGGTGCAGAGAGGCGACAACATCTGGCCATTAGAATGAAATACCGTCACGGCTGACCGTATCTCACGAGGGGGTGGCTGCATTCCCAACCCCTTGCATGCCTATCCTCTCTTTCTCCCTCGCTCTCTCTCTCCATCTTTTTTCTCTTCCTCCGTCACCTCCGCACATCTTTTTTCCATTTTTTTTCGTCCTTTCTCGTTCTCGTTTACTTCCAGTAGCTTCTCCCTCTGGTACGATATCATTTTTATACCTTTACACCCCATTAAATCCGGCCAACCTTAGCACCTTCACCTTCCTGCTCTCGGCAATTTTCTCCAACCTACCCCTTGCACCCTGCTTTACTTTCTGCAAGAATTCTCCTCCTCCGCTAAAACCCCCCGCCCCTCTCCACCCTCTTCCATTTTTTTCTCTTTCTTTACACGTTTTTCTGGTGTTCGTCAACCCCTGAACGTACTTCATCACACAGCCTGGTCTATCATCTTGTCACTGATGACCCGACACTCGAAATGCCTTCACGAAACGCGATGGCTATCTCGGGCCTCTCATTACTATCGAACAACCCTTCCGAGAATCGATTCGAACTAACAAAAAAATTAGCTCAACTCTTTCTACCTTTTGTAAAAAAAAACTTGGAAGTCCTTGGTGGAGAAGATTTTTTTTAAATTCAATTGAGGATGATTGCCATGACATTTGAAAACTAAGAATCTGCGAGGAAATAAAAAAGTTATCGTATTTCTGCATGTTCAATTTTCGCTTTCGATCAACTTGGACAGGAGCAAGAATTTTTTTCTCCCTTCCTATCGATCGTTGCAATAAAAAAGACGTTTTATCAATAAATGAAATCTCGAAAAATCGTAGCACTCTCGATAGTGGATGTGAATCTGTAATCCTGAGTACGATACGATTGGAAATTCTTTAGGAAACCACACGTTTCAAGTCATTGTGTGTGCCTACTCGGTGAAAACAGCGACTGGTGAACATAGTTTACAGTTTATATGTACTGGTGGCTCATAAATCTTGCTAAATTAGGACCCCCGAATGAAAACGAAGCGTTTGCGCTTCAGGGGTTCAGAGGGTATGAGGGCTCGAGGGGGAGGAGGGGAAGTGAAAGGTTACCACCTCAACCCAACGATTTAGCCTCACGAACGAAAACGCGTGAGAGAATTGGGTGCAGGGAGAAATACAAAGAGCAGGCACTCCCTGAACGCGAGAGCGGTTGAATTCGTAGCGAGCAATCGACTAACTCTGTACACCCTCTACGTACCTCCTAAATTGGGGATATCGCTTTACGCGTGAACGAACACCACTTTCATTAAAACGTGTGGCCACACATTCAACAATGCTCGCTCACGTACACGTATACACCCGTAAAATACACATGGGTACGTGTATGATCGAGAGCTACAGCAGAATAGCTCCAAAAATCGCGTCTCGTTAGCGCGTCGTACCTTTGAGATCCGAGTCCATGATATGGATCAGGATCAGGCAGACGAGAGACAACAGAAGAGGAAAATTATCTTGATCCAGAAAAACAAAACGTCACAAGATATTTTTTCTTTAACTTTATTTGAGAGCCTGTCGTCACGTCCTTACCCAAGATCATGCGACAGCAGAGACTTCGGTATCGTTTCTGTGTGAAAATGAATCAAGAAACAATATAATCATGCGAGAGACGCGGGAAATTGTCTCGCTGCTAAGTGAAGACAATTCTTGTGTTTGAAGTGGAGCGATAAATTGTCAGGTGGTGAATCTGACCCGATGGAACGAACTTCAACCAAGTGTAAAGCATTAAAAAGCAATTATGTCGGCGATAAGGTCTCGCACTGTCTCGTGTTTCTGGCTGATGGCTCTCAGCAATATGACTCGTTGAGCTTGTATTTCTTGGAGTGATTTTTAGCTCGAGGACAGGGATTCCGTGTAATATATCGATAGTTTTCAGTATTCCGACCATCACGTTGCTGAACTTTAACTCTACGACTCTCTTATCAGTCTACCTTGGGTAAATTCGACCCAGAGCGTTTTCCAAATCGTCGTATTTCCGTAAATGTGCATTTTGCGTTTTTTTTTTTTTTTTGGTAAATTGTTCATATTTTATGGCGCCGGATTTTTTTTCGTTGGGATTCAATTCCGAACAATTGGTGTCGGAATATTGCTGTAATCAAAAGGATTCGGTATGCCCTCGAAGGGCTAAGACAATGTTTATTAAAATAGGGAATCGTACGGTGCAGAGCAGAGAACAGACAAAATAGAATAAGAAAAGGTATTCACAGCTGAAACCCCTGTCACCGTAACCCCTGAGTTTCTTGAGCAATTGGTTCGAGTCCCCAACTGCGGCGTGAAATTTCTTTGGTTCGATACATTCGAGTACTTGGATTTTTTTTGCAGAACTTATTCGATGGGCAAGACAAAAAGTGGTTGAAAAGTAACGCCTGGATTACAGAGCGGTGAGTTTTACTCGAACTCCGGTATATGAAAGGGGATCTAACCGACCCTAAGCTTCGATCGTTCACCCTTTTCATCTTCACGCCATTCCATTCTGAAGCGAAGCTTAATTTTGCCAGCACCTGGAATTACTCTGGTTTCGTGCCAACTGTTTGCCTGTGTTATTCATAAATACGTCGAGCGTTAAGTTCTACGATATCACGCCCTAAGACTCGAGCAGTTCTTACAGTTTCGCAATATTGGAATAATGGACATCATAGAGAACATTCATTAAAATATACACGAACAGGGTTGAAATGAAACAGCAACGAGAGCGTTAGTTGGTAAATGGCAGATTATTTTTTACTCTCCACCGGATTTTTTTGTTTATTTGTCTGAAGAAAAGAATAAAATGAAAAATCCTATCGCGAAGGCGAACCATAATTTTTAATCGTGTCCTTTGTGTCTGTTTTTTTTTTTTACTGATTCTTACTCGAGTTTACAAATGTTTGAATAATAGTTTCTGAGTCTTTCAGTGGATTCTGTGTTGACGTTACCGTTTGGCGTAACACCCTTTCGAACTGTGTAACGTCTTATGGTCAACACATACGATATAGGTCGGAAACTCGAAGGTTCTACGAGTTTCCGTCCAACTTTTGCGTCGACCCTCGTCCGGTGCATCTTTCTGTCACTCGATAAACGACTTTGCCACTTTCGGATGGCTTTTTTGCTATTTTCCGAGTCGACCCTTTGGGACTGGATGACCTGACCGACCTGGAGGATTGAGTGGCTTTCTCGCTCTGGTAGTTCCGGGTCGGCCGAACTGTTAACGGCTTCGAAAAGTAAATCTCGATTTTCAATTTAAAGCGAGAAAAAAGCTTGGGAAGAAGTTGCAATTACTTGAAGTATTTCTATGAAAATCCTATTATTCTTTGGCAACAATCCCAAAGTTTTGTGAATTAATTAATTTCCTATTTTTTAATGAAAACGAATCCATTTTAACAGAATCTTTCGATTAATCCCTCAATCATGAGATTTGCAAAGACTTTTTTGCAAAGAGTTTCCGTATTCGGCAGACAATTCACTGAATGATTTTTGCCAACTGACAGAAACTGTCAATCGCTGTTCGGAAAGCAAAAGCACGTTCGATCCGAATATGAGAAGGGGTTGTCGTTCGGTAATTGGCCGGTGGGTGGAAGATTGAAAGTTTTCCGTTGCTCCAACTCCCGGGAGTGCAGAAACGAGAGTGTGAATACGTGGAAACTGTCGTATCGACGTCGCCAACTTTGTGATTGAATCATAGATACACGTCGTTTATTTATCTGGTTAAATTTTCATTCGATCAAAGTAGTTTGACCACGAGAGTCGACGCGATGTTGGATAAATATATAAGATCACGATGAGACCTCTGTTTTCGCAACAGCACGAGCAAGACCCGATGGGCTCGTAAATTCCTCGCAGATATCTTGCTCGAGTGTCACTCACAGATCAGAGTCACGGAACGCGCAGAAGTCATTCAAAGTTAGCAACTTTTTTGTATCTCAGAAGCCAGCAATCGCTTTTCTAAACGTAAATCCCGCGGTACGGTAAATATAACTGGCCTAGTTTTTGCTCTTCAGCATTAAATGTTCCTCTCCCAGCATAATGGAGCGTAATTTACGCGATTCTCTCGCATTTTTGATGACGTATATAGTCGAACCGTGTACAATTTTTTGTTCCTGCCAATGCGACGCGGAACCAAATCCTGCGCTATTACGAAGAGAGAGAGAGCTTCTCCCTCGTACGGGACAAATTAAATGCATTTTTTCCCAAGGCTAATGAGGAGCAGTGTGTTCGTCAACTTTGGAAGCGTTTTAGAGTGCGACAGGTCTAGGAATATGGAAGTGGCTCAAAAGCAACAGAGGGACACTGGAATTCAGCTTATTTCTACGAAAGAGTTTTTTCATCCATAAATATTTGTATGTGAACACACAGATGTGGGCCGGTGCATACATTTACGTTCTGTATTGACATTTTAATAAATATACGGTCTATGTATAAAAACTTCCTACTTTGCTTCCCCAAGAGAGCTGAAAACTCAATGGGAGCAAATTCGAAGGGAAATGTAGGAGTTGAAGTGTGAATTCGGAGTCAAACGAATTTCCCTTTTACTCCGTACACGCATGCAATCGTGACCAACACGAGATTAGAATTGGTACAGCAGCAGAGCTTTGAGGGCATGCGATGAACGTATATATATGTAAAAGAAAATATAAAATGTGTTTGTCAGTGTGGAGGAAAAGGGATTACGAGGGATGAAAGGGATTTACATGCGATGAAAAATTGCTATTCCCCATTTCTTTCCTTTCCAGTCTATCCAGAGATCGAAAAATGTTCCATCGCAGATTTCAAATGATATTTTCGTTTAGCCTTCGAGTGTGAACGTGGCGACTGTAATTCTCAAATTTTGTCTAATCCTTGATTTATTTTTGCACCATGAATAACTTGTTTGCACAATTTTTATTTCTTCTTCAAGCATTATCGAGATTTCACAAGTCTCATTTTCAATATATTCCGTGATCGTTTTCATTTTGTTTTTTTTTTTAATACTGATAAAGTAAAGTGCTAAGAATCGAATATTTATCACCGGGTCCGAACGTAAAAGCGAGGCCGATATAACGTCAGAGAAACTGTGTTGCACTCTTGAACTCCTAACGACCCGGTTGATCAATATAGACCATTGCCACGTTTCCTTTTCTCCCTGCGCTTCGTTTACCATTCCTCGTTTTTTTATTTTTTATTTTTCCCAAAGGATCGCTTCACTCGGCTCTTTCCCACGGGTAGTTTTTGTTTAGTTGTTTGTTTGGCGCACTTTATTCCAACAAGAAATATATACGTTCAATGTCTCGAAAAACATCGTCCATTCGCATCTTGACTCTCGATTTCATGCAGGATACAGTTTATTTTTAAATCGCAATACGTTATCGAACTATAAAGCGACATCACAGCAGTTGCCAAGTGAAGTCAAAATCGCTTTTCTTAATTGCCATCTTGATAATTTTTTTTGAGAGAATCTTTGGATGACTGAAATAGTCTCTGTGCATCATTGCAGTTGCTGCAAAATGTTATGTGTGTTTCCCCCAAAAGATGCAGGAGCTTCATTTCGAGCTGGAATAATTGCATTTCGAGAAAAGTTCTTCGATACTTTTTCGACACTGATGAGGTTGCTACTGTTCGCGATCCTATGTTTATAACATCGTGGCTTTTGTAAGACTCTAAACACGCAGCCATTGGAAGACGTTCCCTATTGCCAGGGATATTTGCATATCTCATTTCACGGAAATTCAGTACTTGAAGCTGCAGTTTGAATGGAAAAATGATTCTGTATAAAACGAGGCTAGTGAATGGCTGTTACAAGGTATTACCTGAGCATAACGGGATATTTAGAGGCAATTAGGATGCTGAATAGGATGCCTCTTTGACGAAGTTCTGGTAATTTTCAATATTTGCATTAGAAAAGTTTCCGAGAAAATCGAAATACAATTTCGTTCCATATTGGAATTCCATGATTGCATATGGAAACTTGCTAAATTCACTGAATTTTTGGTTTCGATTAATTTGAAAGGATTCAACGTTACAGGGGAAACGTATTTTTCATGAAAAAATGAAGTTTATTGGCGAAAATTGGGAAAAAACTCTATAGCAATACGATAGCTTTAGAAAAATCGATAAATCTGCGATAATTACGAGCAGTAAAATTTGTTGCCATTTCGGGCGAGCATTGAAGCTGCTGACGAGGATGTTGGAAAGTATCCAATGACTAACTCGACTCGACATGCGGAAACTTGATGGATAAAGTGGTAAAATGGTTCAGAAATATAAAATTACATTATTGTTCTAAAAACCCATGGCAGCTGTGAAAATTCTATTATAATGAAGGTGAAAATGTATTGCAGCAGATGCAGAAGGTTTCAACTTTCGTTTCAGCGTTTTTTCTACTCCACTAGTTTTTGCTTACGCTCAAATTTTGCGGTTAAATTAACGGCAACGTTCGCGGCACTCTGAAAAATCGAGCATCTTTTTTCCGAGCTTCTCTCACTCGTTACATCGTATTCGCTCTGCGTGCCTCAGGGCGTCAGAGCAGTCGAGGGAATGCGACTCGCAGTGCGCTTTAGGTGCATGGTCATTTCGTGCCCCACGATGTTTGACGCCGTGAACGATCGCGAGGGTTTCACTTGGATCAATTTAATCGATTAGATGGCATCAAACGAGACTCTCCTTTGTTCTTGTATCATCGTGGTTACAGTCGCAAAAAGAGCTCTCTGAATCGAACAGAGGCGCATCACTATATGTGCTCCGTAGCACCAGCTCGAAAAAGCTTAACGAGATGAGTGGATCGTCGCTATCAAAGGCGCTAATTATCATGATGAATGGGAATTTTCAGAATTTCTCAAGACCTCGTAACGAGAGATCATGGATTTCTGAATTTTTTGTCGATGTTATATTTTGCATCTGCAGCAAATTCAACAAAAATACTCAAACTGACGCTACTGTATCGCTGCGATTGATAAATAAAAAGAAAATGGCGTCAAACAGAAGTTTTAGAGTATCTAGGACAGCCCACATAATTTAAAACGATGTGTATCGATCGTCCAAGGGAAAAAGCATGATCAAAGAAGTCAGAAAAAACTATTTACTCACCCTCGAGGGTGCCCGTGTACGTGTGAGATGGGTCAAAGAAAATTGGACGCTCGTTCGAAGCTTCAAAGACAACATCCTTGTGAAAGAGTCCCGTGTCTCTCACGAGCCGCATCTTGAAAGTCCTGGAACAAAAGCATATAAGAAACGTTACTTTACATTATTTGAATTTACATTTTTATTCTGAAAAGTGAAACAACTTTATTCGCATAATGCAGAATTTTAAGTTCAGAACAATCACATAACCGTGGATGTGTCTTCTGGACTGTAAGAATGAAAATTTACTTGAAAAAAGTATAAATGAATTCGGTAGTTCGTTAATTATTCATCAGTAGATCTGAGTGTGCGACGTTAAACTCTTTTTTTTCGTAATTATTCGTTGTTTTTTCATTGTCAACTGTGTAGCAAAAAAAATTGATTAATTTACATTTAATCCAACCGCAGAAACACGAATGCAACGCATATACACGAAAGACTAAGATCAATAAAGTGACGGGTATGATGCGAGGACCATGAACGTCCAGTCGACTCGCGTTAATTAGAGTACAATTAGCGCGAATTAAGCGCAACGGTAGAGAAATTGGTAGGATAGCGTTGACACTATTCTCCGCGAATAGGTGCGTTGCAGTATTTGTTTAAATAATGACACATCGGCATCAGCAAGGATGTCGATAATGGTATAGTTCGTTTTTTCCTTGCCCAGGAACTCGTTGTTTCGATAAGAAGTGCCGCACACGGTAATCAATCATAACAGTGGAGTTCTAATCTGATTTATTCATCATGCAATCTCTTATCGATCGTTTCTACTGCAATAAACCAAAGTGACGAGAAATTTCAGGATATAACGGGAAATTATTTTTTTCATGATTCACTGTTCACATTACTAATTGAGTCAACATAGTCAGGGAGATAGAGGATCCCGGTCACGTTGAAAATAACCTCGTGGCCATCGGTTCCTTCTAGACCAATGCCGATAGACGTATAATGTATGCCGAACTCAATATCTTTACTGGGGCTCGAAAATAAACGTATGATAAAATATTTAAGAAGCTTCGACCTGCATGAATAATTCCGGTTTCTGAAAAAAAACTCCACAGATGTTGAAACGTCCTCGCAAACGCTCTAAGGAAGGCTCGAAGGAAATTTAAGTGTAAAAGTTAATGTCAAAATTATTGGTTACGTATATTCTGGATTTTTGTGCAAACTAATTCCAAAAACGCCATATTTGGGATGTGGGAGCGCAGCAAGGGTCCATCCTGATTTTTCTCATATTTTAACCCTTCGAGTGCATACTCGTTTTGTGTCTTTACAAAAAGCAAAAAAACTGCATCTTGATGGGAATGCAATGGTCTGAAAAACGCCTTGGGTCAGATTGACCCAATATGTACTTATATGAGGTGTGCACTGGAAGGGTTAAGGTTGCTTTTACAAACAGGAACGTTTCACGAATCTTTACACACTATAAAGTACTGTAACGACTAGAAAAATTTCATGAACCCTTGAACGGTAATCGTATTTTTTTTTAACGAAAATTTAACGAAAAGAGTTCGACTTGGGCTCATTCTTTTCGTTTTTTTTTTTTTTAATGCAGGATCACGTGAGCCTGGGGCAATTTTGCTAGGAGACAAAAAATCAGTAAAAAAGGCGGTGAAACGATAAGAAACTTTAGGAAGTTCGAATCCTACAGATTTGTGAGTGTAGTTCAGCCCTTAAGGTTGTACGTTTTCCCATAAATCTCAGGAGGACGCTCAAAAATGAGCTTCCGTACGGGCGAAATTACACCGGAAGTCCAATAGAGAGTTCCAAGACATCTGTGCGGGACTTTGGCATTATTATGTCGCTGGGACATGCCAGCGAAACGATGTTTAGTTCTGGCCCTGTCATTGACGTGAAATCCGGCCTTAATTGGACATACCCACTCGATGTAACTTCTGCTTGACTATGAACGCTTACAGGGTGAATCAAAGAATAAACCATAAGAGAGACTCGTCCCTTCAGAACTTGGCGATTATTCAGTGACCCAAGCTCCGGGGATTTGATTTGTGGAACGCCCTGCATATGTGCATGCGTCGATTCTCATTGCTGGAGGGCTGCACTCTGTCGCGTCGCAGCCACCATAGGTCTTTACAGAGAGTAACAGCGAAATGTCCACCCATTTCTACATGCACCGATGCCCTCACACATCCTCGATGTTCGTATGCATCCGGATGCATACGAACGCACACGTCAAATGTAGTTATAATGCGAATTCTCTTATCACCTAACACGTGATTTTGGCATCGTCATCAATAATCATCCTCCAGTAATTCCCATCGTTATCAGTTATGGAATATCGCGCGTACTACTACCCCTGTAATTTCACGCTGGTCCATATTCTCCTGATTAAGTGATGAATCATGCAAACGATCGGCTGCTGATTTTTTTTTCACCCTCCAATCAATTCCCGCTATAAAAATATAGTGACTTTTAACAAACAAACAGTTTTTACCCGCCAACCATAATTCGCGCGACAAGCATTTTTGTGTTTGCCTTCAATTATTTCCTTCTAGTCGCAAATATGATTTTTCTGCCTCCAGCCATACACGTTGTTATCGATTCAATGGAAAAATGAAAATTAAGTCACCGAAAGTAATCGATTTTTTGTCCAACCGACCGAAACCTTTGCAACCGTATAATGATGCTCCAAAGGTCATCTGGTCATTATACAACCCATTTTATTCTTCATTTTCGCATGAAAATCTACAGCAACAAAGTCTCCAATGGAACGAGCAACAAGCTTTTCTCAGTGCCTCCGTAAATATGTTGTATGTGCGAGGACATTCCTGAATTCTATACGGTCCCGAGGAATTGGGGAGGTTTTATCGGAAAAGGCCAGAGATGTATATACATATAAACACGTGAAGAAAATAACTGGAAATACTGGGGGTATACCTCGTTGATTCGCTAAAAGGATCGACAAGGATGGGGAGATTCAAAGACAGACTTTCTACACAGTTTTCTTTTCAGCAAATATTTTTCCGTAATATCGCAAGAATTGAGAGTGTCTGGTCGCGTGCTAACCAGGGTATGAGGTTTTTTTTGTTTTTCTTTTTTTTTTCTCATTTTCTTCGACGGTTTCCAAATTCATTTTGGCGAATTGCAGAAATATTAATTTCATTAAGAAATATTAAACGAAAACCGACGATCGGCACGGGTTGGAATGAAAAAAAAAATAAAAATGAACGTACATCGTAATAATTTCGATAAATATGCTTCACGTTATATTTCCAGCTGCATAACAAACTCAACTGTGCAAATTCAGTAAAACCTTGAAAAGCGGAGAATAAATAATCGTAGAAAATTCACATCTAATACGAAATTTTTCTGTCAACCCGTTTTCCCGTTAAAACGATTCAAAGTTTGTGTGACGTCATAAAATGCCTATTTTCGAGTATATAAGAGTCCGGCCGGCTCGCGCGCTACGCTTTTCTTTTAAACTTGGCGTCGAGCCGCTGCCGCGTCTCTTGATGAATTTAGCTTCTCTTTATACATCTTTTTGCCAACTTTCCGAACATTTTCGCTCGAAAGTCCAGGCTTCAAAGGTATAAAGTTCCCTCGAATTTTTGAGAAACGTTTTGTTGATCCTGTCTGACCGACCAAGTGGAAAAAAATCTGTTCAGCAAAAAAATGACCGAGATATGTAGCGACGGGGACTGCGATCTGTGGAAAACGTTCGCTACTAAAATTTGTACCTTCGCCTCGACCGGTGATCCGGAAACCGTTGAAAAAAAACTCTTCGAAAACATTTATCAAAGAATTTCAGAGAAATTATAGTTCAAATATAGTCCAATAAAAAAGAAAATCGAACCAATATTTGAAGAAATTTGCAGAATTATTTAGTTATTTCTGTAGACATGAAAATTATTTTTCTCAGCATCAATTACTTTCGAATGGTTTAAAGGAATGAATTTTCAGCTGAAAAATACTTCAGTGAGATTTAGGAGTGAGAATACGCATGGAAAGTATGAGAAGGTGATATAGGTTTGAAATTAAAATGTGAGTGATAATTATCGAAGCACACCAGGCCTTTAATCGGTTTATGTCGTCAAGAGAGAGGAGTGTGTGGGTGGGGAGGGGGGGGGGGGTTTATCGGCGATTTTCAGGTTAATTGGAAGCAGTGCAAGTTTATTCCAAACAGTCTGGTTTCATCGTGGCGTTGACCCGGTACTGCGCGTTGAACCGTCCTTTAGTTTGGCTCTTTCTCTTCGGTCGCGTCTTTCTCACGCTGCTGTGCGCCCCTTATACCCAACTACCCCCAACCAGCAACCCCCTTGGTTGAACCGTAGTCGCCCGTAAATGGCTGATTATCACGGAAGGAACTCATTAGCGGACCATCCAATTAAATCCCCGCTTGAGTATAAAAACTCAACGAGGGTAAACGAGAGTTTGAATCGGAGTAATCCGTTTAACTTCGATTGAATGCTAACCTTGCTACGCGATTGCGCCTCATTTAATCGACTATATCGCTCCTCTCGATCTATCTCATTCGCCATAAACATCTCATTTTCGCAACCACTCTTCTAGATGAGAAAGCAAAAAAATAAATCCAACAGAAACTAGAATTTCTTTCATTCTAACGAAGACATAATGATCCGCGTATCTCGAACGGCGAATCGGATAATTTAACGAGCTCCACCTCGTTGCCTTCTCCTTCACGTCATTCCCCCTTCCTCCCCTTTGAATGAAACTCGACGGCGGCATTCTCAGGGGACGCTGCGTGCGTTTAAAATTAGAAGAAATATTCTGACGTGAAATTGAGATTAAAAAAAAGGAGAATCTCGGTATTTTTGTTGGAGCTCGGCTAATTGTTTCGTCTCTACGTCAAGAAAAAATAAACTCGGGAACGAGTTCGAATTCGCGATTTCAATCAAGATCACATTAAGATTATGAATCTCGGCTGAGGAATAATTTCACCTCATTGAATTCCAATATCCTGCCGGAAAGAAAAGTCGAGATTTCTCCGCCACTATTCAAACCTCAATCCGGATGAAGACAAAAACATTTTTCTTCATATAAATTAATTAATCAATCAATTTCCTCGCTATGAATGAAATCTGGCCATTTTCTCACGTTTAAAAAATCATTGCGACATCGTTCGTCATTTACCCATTCGATCAATAATCTCGCATTGGATCGATCGAATGATTCGGTCCACAAGTCTCTCTGTAATTTACACCCGCCAATGGACCAACCGATTGGACCGAATGCTTCGTTATTTACAGACTCAGTTTATTAAATTGAGCTCAAGCGTTTTTATTGAGACTTTATTGAGATTGAGAAAATGCAAAAAATTGCATATTTATTTTTTAAATAATTTCAAAGAAACGAAATTCCACTGACAGTTGCCAATTTCACTTTACAAAAAAAAACGTTTCGTACAGAAATAAACCATCAGCGTCTCTACACGTGAGGCAAATAAATATTCGTGGATATACATAGAAAACCAGAGGGCGAGAATAGGAATAGACTTTTCTCACCTCTTCACCCTTCAATCTCATTTGACGTAGAGAGCGATAGAGTAGCGCGAGGTAAATCCAGAGAATACGTAATGTTGCTGAATGTCGCTTGGTTACCCTCTCGAGCTTGAAAGACGTCACGTATATATCGCTCGAAGTACTCGGTTGAGGTAGACGACCATGTGTACTCCAGCTCACAGTCATTGATGCAAACGGACGAGAGGAGAACCGGGGAGTATGCAAACGTAATACCGAATAGTGTGCACCGGACGAATGTCAATAGCTGGGACAATATAGTCCGTTGGCTGAGGAGAGTATCGACTGCTAAATAAGATCTTGAATCGCACCTGTTCACACGTACGTACTCATCATAAGAATCCAAAAAGTAGTGGATATCATTGAACTGCGTTTCGATCAAGATTTCAATGAATTAAACAACAAAAAAGTGTTTGACATCTTTCGAGCAACCCACTTTTGTGTTTTTTTTTTTCAAAGATTTTCATGATTTAAAGGAACGATAGATATTTTTCCAGGGTCAAGAGTTTCGTTCAGATTCGAGTGCCTCGCACGAAACACGCGATATGAGGATCAAGATTGATCCAGTTTTGAAATAATAAAAAAATTGCTTGACATTGTTTGCGAGACCAAATATCTTGGGAGCAATTTCTACAGGATTTTCCGTGTCGAAGACGATTGACCGAATCCAATCTGAAGGGCCACGAGAAGGAAAGAGAGCAGGAAAAGGGACACGTGGCACGATAGCCTGTGGAGTCATGAGGATGTGTGGCGAATGCGGTTGTGGCTTTGAGTCAATATTTAGAGCTGGTGAGCCGTGATAATACTACTGCAAATCTCTCCATCCCTGTCCCATACCAACGGCTTTACTTGCTCTCTGCCTTTTCAATCTACCTCCTTCTCACGTTTCCACTACTTCACACATTTGTTTATAAGCCGACGAGGACACGGTCCTGTCATTCGGCAATATGGATTTTTTTTTATTCAAAAAATACTAAAAAAAATTGTTGAACTTTCGATGACCTTTCGTTTTCATTATTGCCACGAAATCTTTGAAACCTGTCCAAATACATGAGACTGCGTTTTTATGAAACGTCTCGATTGCTTCTGCATGTTCATGAATTTTCCGATCAAAATGTAAACGGCAAATTATGCCCATGAGATGTCTCGTGAATTGGGCGATTTTCAATTTCGACAACGAAGAACTTTGCATTAAATTTTTGAATTCTTCATAAAATAGATTTAGGGAATTTGGATAATTTACTACAAAAAATGTCTCTTCAAAAATAAAGAAAAAAATAGATTTTTACCGCAATACGACGATTTGATGAACGTTTTGGGTCAGACTGACCCAATATTCACTTATCGCATGTGTGCACTCGAGGGTTAAAAATTCGGTAACTTGCCTCAATATTTTTACGATCAATTGACAGTTTTTTTTTTTACCGCATCTTACCAGAAATTATCACGTAAAGATTCGCATTTGTTGCAGGAAAAGCGAACAAAAATGATGGATAAGTTTTCGAACAAAGTCGTACATTAGAAAAAAGGTGTGACGGGAATAATTTGTTTCGATTAAAGGGATTTAGCAAGGGATTTGGAATGCTTTTTCCTTTTCTGAAAATAAATTCAATCACTGTTGTTGACAGTCGTTTCTGGGCTCTGAGGTTTCCCATTTCCTTTGCACCTCTTTTGTACGGTGTATGTACCGAGCAATCGTTCCCGTCACTTACAGCGAAAGTATGTTTCACCTACCTGTCAAGAGCTTTGACATCAAGATTTAAGGTCGATTCCTTGCGACGTCGTGTTGATTTCTCAAGAGCCTCGTGACGTGTTCTTTCATGATGCTTTCGCAGCAAAGCCGTGTCATAGTGCGCTGGCGTATAGTGCCTCACGTATGAGCCTTTCGTGATAGCTGAAATGAAAATAACATAAAAAAGGCTGCTTTATTGCATCGAACAGATTTCCACCGAAAGTTAAAAGATAGTGAGCCTAAAAGTTATTTCCTTCGCTTCAAATGAAAATTCGGTCATTCCATAAAATGAGTTTTATTGATTGAGGTGAAATATTTGCTTCTCACTGATCAAATTCGGATTTAATTGTCCACGATAGTTGTAAACAAAGTTCGACAGAAACTAAAAATCAATTAACAGAATCGAATGGCATAAAAATAATAGCGCTAGGTGACAAAAAAAAAGTTTTCAATCGAAGACACTGGAAGGCCTGAGATTATTTTAGCTTGGCAGGTTGAATGAAAACGAGAAATGGACGAAATCAGGGAGAAAAGTAACTGAAACTAATGAGGGTGATGATTGATACGATGGGACTTTAGCTAAGAAGATTGAAGTGGGATTTATTGACATGGCTACTGTGTACAAAACGACCTTCGCACTGACTAGCGCTTGGAGTTAGTGTTAAGTTCAAAGCGGTAGAGATACAGGTAGAATGCTGAAAGTTCGTATAATTTTGCCACCTAACTTTGCTGTAAGAACAATAGCGCGTGAACTTGATTCGTTAGTCTTGTTCGTTTTCCTAACGACCCACCATTTTCCATTATTCGACAAGAATATTGTTTGATTACTTGTGATAAGATGCAATCACGTTTTGATAACTATCGCAAGTCATGTTCATCTTAAAATATAATAAATGGAAGTTCTACCCAATGTTTCTAGTCCCGACTACCCGGAGGGTGAAAACACATCATGGGTTTGACGTAAGATTACCAAACGCTTCGACGATAGCCATCGCAATCCTTTACGACCAATCCACTCGGATCAGTCGTGCTCTTTGCGGTTCACCACGAAAGAAACATCCACTCAATTATGATTAAGTGCTCACATCGTTGACACCCAGCAATGTTTGATTGACTGATTTGACCGAATGGTTTTCACTCTCCAACACGCGAAGTAACCAGAGGATGATGTATTGAAACCAAGCGGAAGAGCGTCCATGAATGTTCTCCAAAGCCTCGATCCCAGCTTTGAGCTCAGACTAGATGGATTTATTTAATAGGAAAGGTTACGACTACAGGTTACACCGCAGCTCAATGGAGAGGTGAGGAACCATGGTGTTATGGAAACCATTACTTCTTTGAGTGTTAGTCGTAGTACTCAAGCATACAAGACATCTACACTAGACCGAGCTTCACTGCAGAATCCTCAGACTCGCTAAAACTGTACAAGATGTCCCAAAAGTTTTCAATGCCCCAAAGTTGATATTCATTCGTCGATTGTTGTCAACCTGATACGCCGGACAAAGAAGCGTTTACCGAACAGGATACTCTTAACCCTACGAATGCACACTGGGTCGTTTTGACCTCGACAGTTTTCTGTCACCGATCGTTTTGTATTTGATCTTAACCAATCCTTTGGCATTTTATTATCGCTTTCGTTAAAAAATAAATTGATGCCCATGAAATATGGAGAATTTACTAGAAAAAACGTCTTTATAACAACAGAAAATTCATATTTAGCGGAATACGACGAGCTGAATCCTTAGGTCAAATTGATTCAAGATGCACTTGGAGCAGATGGACACTCGAAGGGTTAAGCGTTTCGAATTCGAATGACCTGAAAATTATTGGGCATCTATTCTGCTGTCTCTACACTGTTTATTATAACGCAGAACCTCAACAGCTGACAGCAATGCGTCAAAGATAATGATCAAATGATACTGATACAGAATCAAAGTGCAAAGTGGGTACCAACGTTTGCCATTATAGATTGTTGGAACGTACTTGTCTGGGAAAGCTTCGCCACAACTTTTGGAACAGTCTGCACCTCGGATTAGTATGGGAACTTGGTCGTCAGTAAGAAGGGTTCACATGTTTTAGTATGGTTTCGGATTTCTCCACCCTTCCTCTACACTAGTTTGTTGGTCAAAGCGGTAAACACCACTCAGAGTGGGTAACGCACACAACTCTCTTGCTGCTCGAGGTTGTATTCGTTATCGGAAATTGCAGAAGCTTCCTTCGAAACGTTCTCAAGCAATACGATATTTTCCAACTGTATAAAACAGATCGAAATGCTACAATCATCAGAGCATGAACTACGAGACACTGTTTCGACGAGGGTTGACATAACTTGAACTGAATTTCAAATCCAGTGCAAGTTATGTCAAGTTAATTCTGAGAATTACAAATTCGAATCCGTGTCTCATGTCAATGAGTTATTTCACCAGAAGAAACAATGCCATCTACAGTGAACAATAAATCCGACCATTTTATCATCCTCACAATCAACATTCAAAGACAGTAGTAGGATTTCATGTCATATTCCCCAGGTGCAATATTCATGAATTCCACCCCCTCCCCCTGTGTGCCTGTAGATAAGAATGCAAATTACCTGGCATTAGGTAGAAAGCTACAAGGGAAAGGTATATCGATTCCATGCAGAATAAATCCTATATCTCTGGTAATGGGTCTGATTTTCTGGCTGTAGTCGGTGGTAGTCAGCTGGAATTCAACTGCTCAAATATTTTCACAGTAGAAACGCGCTGTGTGCGTGCATGTGGCACAGTGAATCCGAAGACCGTTTCTACTTCCGGTGCACTGGCACTTTATAGAACCCAGTGCTACTGACTCGCCCACCAGCTAGGCACCAAATCCTTTTCTACGCTCTCCAATCCGAACTGCAATATAATACCTCTTTCACGCTTTTGCACCTTTTTTCACGCAGTCAGTACAGTTGTACAATATTCTTTAGAGGATTTTGTCATCACGTCCTTCCCATAATATTCATCCAACCTCAAAGTCCTTGATCCAATTTAATCCGTGAACACAACAAAATGGAGGGTCAAATGGAATTGCTAATTATGTACCAGAAATGTGCAATCATCAGTGGGCTAGGAAATATTTCGGGACTCAATCTTGTCCCTTTTTTGTCAGGCCATGATTTTCATGGTTTATCTTGGTCCAATAAAAATACATTATTATTCGTGGATATAATCAACAGATCAGGTTCGCTCTCGGTCTCGTCGGAAAGATCGAGAAGTCGTGTTGAAAGCTAGTCCGACGTTCTTCCATTGGCATGAACGTTATCAAGCACGAAATACAAGCAGCGAAGCAGCAAACATCCGGTAGCGCAGACCCCAGGACAGTTATGTTTCTACAAAGCCAGGAATAATGTCCTGCCAACTCGACATCACGCTCTAGAGAATCGATCATTTCTAACAAGCATATGGTCCAGATGCACGCGATCGTTGACCGTGCTGTACCTAATTTTCGTCGTTGAAATGCCACCAACGCAACACGTGATCATCATACTTGCTCTCCTTCCACATCCTTCCATTCTACGTGATCCTTGTCTAATGTGTTCGCTTTCCCGCATGCCCTTAACGAGTGTCATCCGTGCCAACATTCGATGCAACGGTTTTTTATCAATCTGTTGGACACTATTAATAAAAACAACATGCCAAATGGAAAAATACTCGAGAGTAGCAGGCGATGGAAAAAAAAAGTTAAAATCATCGAAATTCGGAAGAAAAAACAGTTTCGTTTATTCGACGAATACGAATTAGCGTGACCAATCTTTTCGATGTTGTTCCTGCAATTAAATATACTGACCGGCGAACACAATGTTTTTGTCTTGCCGTGACTAACAAACAATTTACAGAAAAGTTGGTTTTTCTTTCTCTTAGAACGACTGTCTGAATTATTTATGCAAGAAAGACAAATCCACCACGTGTATACTGAGATGAGAAACAGAGAATGTCACGACCAGGTGGCATCGGATGATTGATGAGATTGTAAGAATTGTTTTCGAAAGAATGGTGACACGATGTGCAACAAAGGAAAAAGTATCTCCATGATAAACGAATTCCTCGTGTGATAAATTGAGGCTTCGAAAAAAGTAACTAGACAAATTGAGATGTAACGGGAAAAAGATGCTCGTTAGTCAATTGGAATGGAATTTATTTTCCACGTTAGCATTATTAAGAGTGAATAAAATCTTCAGAGTCGAGCGTTTTTGGGATTTCAATTCCCTTCCTCTATTTCTTTGAATTCAACGCGACACGCAAAATGAGAAAAACATTTCTCGAATCACGTCTGCAGTAAGGATTAAAAAAAAAAAAAATTATGAACTGTATATGATTCAATTAAAAAAGTAAATTAATTCCAAATGAAATATAATGTCTGGTGCAGGCATAAGCTGTTGCTGCGGTGCATAATGAGATGCAAAAATGCATTAAAAAAATTATAATTCACAAAAGTATGTGCAGGTTCATCTTTTGTGACGTTACTGTTCTTTTAGGGGAGGAATAAAAAGAGCATAGTTGCAGTCAAGAATCTCCACCAATTAGTTTTCATTTCCTCTCTGGAGGATGCTAACTTTCCCCTTCTACTTGTCTGAGCTATTTCTCTTTCTTCCTTATCCTTTTTGCTCTTGATATACCCAGGGTCGCTCTTTTCACCCACGGGACCGTAGCTTACTTTGTAACTTACAGGTCGTAATTTCCCAAACCGGCGCGTGGAATTACTCGCCGGTGTGTGTTGTGCCGCTTCTTGAGCATCAACAACTACTACCATTGTTGGTACGTCCTTCGAAATTTTCGAGGATAATACGCAGACGAGATACTATACTTTTCGAGAACAGAAATTGTGCGCATGCAAGATTTGTTGTATCGAAAGATAAATGAGGGCACGGGTAGAATTTAATTCCAAAGTCATCTTTCTTCACCTGCTGTACAGTGAACACAATTATGTTGGAAATTCACTTTCCTTCACACAGTTGAATTATTTTTTCACGATCATCCTTACTCAGTTAAATTTTCATTCCCGCACCAAAATTTTACGTTTTCACCCCATCAAAATATTCTCCACATAAAACGACTGTACAGAAATATTTACAGTGGTAGAAAAAATACAGAAGTTATAATACCAGTCATAATTATTATTTGTGGTAACTTCTGCACAATCTCCAATGTAAATTTCTTGCTAGAGCGAAGTGCACCAATAATATTTCTAATTATACTTCATAATGAGATCTAGTCAGGAATCTTTGACTGCTATACATTTCATCATCAGAGATATAATTAGTAACAATTTCTAGGACTCCCGATCCTTAATGAAAACTGATCAAAACATGAAAAAGTGCACCAAAATGTGCACCTTTTATAGGATCAATCTGGCCCGAAATCTGGCTTTTTTCGAATCGCTTTATTCCGGTAATATCTTTTTTTTTTTAGACGTTTTTCGTAGTGCATTATCCATATTTCATCGCGTTAAATTTATTTTTTGACGAAAATTAAATGCCTAAGAATTGGTGACGGAGAATTGTTGGGGTCAGAACGACCCAGTATGTGCTCGGGGTTGAAAATATGTGAATTACTTGTTCCCTCACATATGCCTGGTATTTAAAAAAATTGTTCTGTTAATCTGGCTCGTTCGTAATTTGACAAAATTTAGCCAAAATATGCGGAGTACTCAGACATGGTTATAGAATTATTTACGGAACTCGTGCTGATAAAAGGGCCGAATTACTGACGAGTGCAATCACATCCAGTCCTCGTTGGCATTATTTCCAATGGTGAAGTTTCTCTTTTCTGCGAATTACTTAATCAATCCGATTCCTCGATAGTATCGATACTTAAAAACGAATTAGGCAAGTGGGAGGCTGTAATGAAATCAGTAACGAAATCACTGATGAGTTTATTGACTAATTCACTAATGACATTGCGAATGAAATTATCGGACGGGCTATGACAGCAATCAATTCTAAATTGAAATATTTTTCCGTAATGGATATTTCTGGTATATATTCCAGTCGATATAATCATTTTCGTGTTGGATGAGGTTGTAAAAAAAAATTGGAAAACTGCTGTGCCGTTAGCTTGACCGTCTTTCAGGTCGATTTGTCGTCGCATTACACAAGCTTCGGTCGATAATTCATTGTAGTCTGTAAACTGAATCGGTTAGTTTGCTATATTCGACATAGTTTCCTCTTGATGGATGTATCGTGGTGCACATTGGGTATAGAAACGAATAGACGTATTGAGGGGTAAGTTAACATGTGTAAATCGGTATATTTGTAGGATATATATAGTGGGTGACATGGCCACTTTTCCGCCAATCAGCTTCCACGAGGCTCTAGATTGTCTCGCCAATTTGTGCACATGGATGCCTGATTTTTGTTGTAAATTTATCTTTCGCTCGTTGTTTTTTTTTCTCTGTTCATCTATCCATCGCTTTTTTCCACTTTGCACTTTTTCCACTATACAACCTCCCAGTAAAAGGGCACTCGTTTTTTTTTTCCCTCCATCGTGTTGCAAACGTTCGGCCCATTTTCCTGCTCTGCTCATACGTGCGTTTCATCGATGTTCGCACAATCCAGTACTATCTCTATCTCCCGAAGGCATTGTTATTTCCTACCTCACCCTTTCGCCCTCTTTTTCATTCTCTCCGTTTTTTTTTGTTCATCCCACGTTTTTTACTCCGTTCTACAAATAGGGAGAGAGCGAGAGAACGCGAGAAAGAGTTGTGTGTTTTACTTTTAACAGAAAACTTGTAGTCGTTTTTTTTTTCAGGTACACGTAAGTTCAACGAAAAAAAAAAAATAGTGGGAAGACGAAACAAAGAACACGCGCACGTTTCAAAATTGATGCTTCGATGAACAAAATTTTTCATCCAATACATCAATATTTTGTTCACGCACAATGGGAATTCATGTCGATGTAACTGAACCTGAAAAATTTATTTTTTCCACCATCTAAAGATAAATATTTTCTGCTTTATAACCCGAATACAACGGTATCCATGTTTGCATCGCTAGCAGAGCATATTTTCACCTAAAAAAATGTTCGGAAAATGGATACTTGTTGGGATGCTGTCAGAGGACGATAACAACGTAGCGAAATAGAATCCTCGGAGTTCTGTCGTACTGATAATATTTCTAAACGTCTATATCGGCGTGTAGAAACCCCCGAAATGATCTAACATGGCGTGTTTATGGAAAAACACGATTGACTCGGGGCGACAGACTCGTGATAATAAAAAAATAACCCATGCCTCGACGCTCTTGCTTTGTAAAAAAATAGAAACGGCTGGGCAAGCCAACCACGTTGGCGTTCGAACATTTTATCGACCCCGTTCGAACGCATCTCTGCATCGCCGTCGTAAAAATTCATGACCGTACTTTACGACGGCAGGGAACAGTCCGAATTTTTGCTAACGATCGATACGCTACCCCGAAAACAGTCGTGCCATGTCGTCGATATTACGCCCACATACATATGGTACGCGTGTCCATTCTCACACATTTTCCAAAAACTTTTTAAGAAAAAAAAGCCATAAAAATATGACGAACAAAAATAACTTCGTCTCTTGACCCTCGTGAACCTCTGAATTTCCACAATATATTTTTTTCGCTGTTTCTCTTTTTTCTTTTTGCATGATTTCACACGCCGATCCGAATCGCACACGCTGCAACATTTTATTGCGAGCTACTTCTCGTTTACAACCTTACCTGCTCCGCCAGTTGGGAGGAACATTTTTTTACGAGAGATCAATAAATAGATGGGTTGAAATATAACCTCGCCAGGATCTACGCAACAAATATCAGATCAAATCGATTTTTCTTCAAGCCAAACACAATAATTGCCTGACACCATCTTTCCAGATGCCTGATATCATATTTCGGCGTTCTATGTAAATAATTATCTTCAGTATCATTATTATCATTGTCGAGAAATGAATTACGGTCTTGAGTTAGTTTTTCAGGACTCTCAGGTATTTAAATCGATTTTCCACCAACTCAATCTTGACGAAATTGAATTTCTTCTTCGTCGTTCTCTTTGGAATGAAAAAATTTGAAAGATTCGTGGCCTCATAAGTCAAATTACTTCTGTCCGAACGATTTTACGAACAAGAAGCACGTGGGGTGAATATTTACCCCAGTTTGTAATTCAAAGCTTGACAAAATTAGTTTTTTTAGTTCTCAAAGTACAGAAAAATTATAGGAAACGACGAGAGCGAGGGTAGCCGTGACGTTTTTTTGTTTTGCCAGAATTCAATGGTTTTCGATGGAGAAGCACGTTGAGTGGGATCACTTAGGGAAAAAAATGCTTGAAAATGTTTACATTATTCAAGGCAAACGAACTCTGGGATTTTTCTGTTGTGTCATGAGTCGTTACTTTTATTGAATGCTATCGAAAATTCCCTTTAACATCTGATCGAGACTTTTGTCCACTGCTCGCAGTTCTGTAAGAGCCTGAGCCAAGAACACGTGTAATTGTCGTTTTTACTGAAACGTTCGCAGGGGCAATTTCCCATGAGAGCAGCAGAACTTCCCGAAGCATGAGCGCAATTAGGCGAAAGCTTCCCAATGACTGATCGGTATCGAAAGCTCCTGCTTTTTCCGCAAAGATGTAGGATTTCTATGGTATTTGTGAAGGTTAAGCCAGGGCTTGCCAATTACGACGATTTATATCCAATTCGCTGTAAACGTCAAAATAGCTTACGCAATTCCATGTTGTGCTGCACATCGTGGGTTTGCAAGCAAGACATATAAATGCGAAACTCGGGTCGGTTAACGAGGCAAAAAGCTTCGATGCACGGATGATAGATCGGGGTAAACGGCTCATCGATCGCAATGTGATTCCTACGTTTTGCAAGAGCGCGGTTAGGGAAGTTGGCGGGTTTTCTGCCTGTTTTGTTTGAAAATGTTTGAGGTCGAACGATCGTTCCATTCCATAATTTTGTGGTTGTAAATTAGAGAATATCGGACTTCCGTTGCTGTTCATTTTCTCTGAACTCAGATGCTCCTCGAGTTCTCCATAAAATAAGAAAAATGTTGGCTCCCATTTGAAAAGTTGGTAATAAGTTGCGGGCCAATATAAGTTGGTGGTGCGTTGTAATACGAAGTGTTGTAGGTTTCTATTTCATGGGACGAAGAACGCATCCTTTCCCTTCGTCCGCCCATATGTTTCTCCCTCGCCAACGTATCGGGGGCGCGATATTGCGATCTTATTTTTGTACCAACGCGAAGCAAACCTTCCGCGATAGCGAACAGCGATAGCAAGAAACACCATAGCGGAATAATGAAAATGCAGAGTTACTTCGGTGCCATGACGCATCCAGATGTATAGCATCTTCCAAAAGTCACTCTAAGGTGAAATTATTGACCCACGCTCGGCATCGACCCTGCTGCCAAATTTTATGCAGATCGATTAACCTCTGAAAAAAATTCGAAAATACATTTCGCTCGTCTTTTGACCTAAAAATTCCTTTCCTCCGGAATATGTCGACGTAAAACGACGTTAATGAGATAAATATCAAATGATTATCACGCCTAACGAGAAATGGAAGCGATTCCAGGAAATTCAGTATCTTCGAGACGGTTTGACCAATTAAAAAAAGCCCCTGTCAGCGAATTTTTGCCATCGTCGTGAGTACACTGACAGAGCCATTCCCTGATCAATCAAACGACAATGGAGAATTTTCATTTCGAAAATTCGACGTAACTGATCCATTTTCTTAATCTCAGGGTTTTTTTTTGGCCGAGCAACGATTTTCCTGCTACTCAATTAATTAGATTGACGACAATATTTTTTGTTATCAATCATGGTTTTGTAGTTGCAGCCTCAGCGGAAGAAATATTTGGGAATGTCGTTTCAGAATTGCCCGTTCGTTATTTTATAAAGATTGAGTGCAAATTTTGGGACACTCTGTACTTCGCATAGTATGGTCGTAAAGTATACGCCTTGCCTGGGAGTGTGGGATAGGAACTAAGCGGCGACAGCGAGGCGCCGCGAAAAAATATGCCCCTGAGGGTGGAGTGACAAGGAGGATTGTAGAGAATGAAGAGTAAGAGAGACCGTGTGAGGGAGGGAAAAAAATGAGTGAAACAACGAAAGCAGTAAGCCCCAAAAAGAAAAACGAATAAGAGAAAAACGAATGGGATAAAAACAGAATGCGAGAAGGTAGTGATGGAAAAAAGTTAGGAGGAGAGTGCTCGCTTTCAGAACACGGAATCGTGATTGCTCTCAAAAGTTAATCAATTACTGCACCAACTACGGGATCTACGTATATACCATTCCTAAGCTGATGAGAGTCGTTGACTCCGTTTTTTCGACTCAACGTGTATCAGTTTCGTTTTATATACTTTCCAATAGTACATGTGCTTGAAAATATGTTGCACGAGAAGGTAACGATTGATGAAACTAAAGATAATGTCAATTTAGTGAGACTCGCATAATCCGAGCATTTTTTTTCACTGTCCAATTGTTATTTCATCAATAAATACCGCAGGTTTTCACTCTGACCGTCACGATAGCTAATTTTCATAAACTGAATACACTGCGAAAAATGTGACAGAATTTTTCGATTAAATTCGTTCGATGGTACATAAAAAATTTCAAATTATTTTTAATAAACGAAATTCCAGCTATATTTCGTTATCAACAAATTCCACTCCGATTATTCCAGTTAACGAATACCGGGAGAAATTCATGGCCGGAGGGTCACAGACGTCAACTCTCTATTTTGTTGTGTCCTCTAGCACGAATAATCCGCAAGTAAAAGATTTTATACTTGCGGATTATTCGTGCCATGGTTTACCATTTAATGGCAACGATTGTTTTTGCGTTTGATTTTAGTCTCCGCCAAAAAATGAATTTGGAGTCAGAAAATATTTACCGGAGAACATAAAAACAAAATTCCAAACGATTCGATAGAAAATTTCAGTGAATAATATTGAATTCTCATAATTTCAACTTTAATCTCGTGTTTTGTGACGTAACTCTCCAGATTTTTTGACCTGGTTCCATGCGCTCACGGAAAAGATGAAAAATAATAAAAATCGTGGGTATTTGAGCTGTTGCGATGATTACTAGTGGCCTGACCGAATTCTATATGGGTAGAAGCAGAGTCTCGATTGAAACGATCATAGAATCTTGCACGTACGGGCTCATGAGTAGAGTCAACAATGTTACGTCAAAGAGATAACTCCTTTTTTTCTTTATCCAGGCCACTTTAACACTAACCAACGTTGATAGCATACTTTTATGTATTTGGAAGACTCACACCTGCTACTTGGCGATAAGATGATTTCATATAAAGATTGAGTTAGAGCCTCCCTTGTAAGGTCGTTAGACTCGGGTCTAGTGGAGCCTTCGAGGGCTCTCCTTTCACGAGAAGAATGCCATGAAAGTCTCTCCGTCCGCAAAGAAGCTTTTGCTGCCTTTATATTCTTCTGATCCTTGTCCCCTCTGCGTTTTACAGTTTTATTATACAGTTCGCGCGTGATCGTTGTCCGTCGTTCTTTCCATTCGTTCTTTCCTTCAAGCTATTCGGATCTTAGTTTGCTCTACTTATTTTCTTTTTTCGCACACATTTTTTGTCTAAACTTATCATGTTTCGCGTTAATGAGAGCGATTCTCATTTCAACACGATTCTTTCGCTGTGCCCTCAACATTTTGTCCATCCATTCAGAAGCGCTCAGCGAAATAATCAAATAATTGATTAAAATTGAATAATCGAGTTCTCGGAATTTATGGGAAGAAAAACAGAAAGTGTGCAGAGTTTTGAAACTTTTGCCTGTATCTGGCAACGAGAAAAATAGAGTTGCTGGTCACAAAGGATAACGAGCGAGACTTGGGGTTATCTACTCATCGAACATCTTCACCTTAATGACGAATTATAAGGGACTGTAGTTATGAAGCTCGTAATAATTTCCCTCAGAGGGAAAATTGCCTTAGGGCCATATTTCGTAGTGGCAAAGTGTCTCGCACCCCCTCAGAATTGTTCATCACACACCATGCTTCTCAGGATATCTTGAGGGGTGAAAATTGGGAAAGCTCCGTGTGTGTCTCGATACATCGAGAGGGTGAAACTGTTGAGAGTGTGATAACGAGCTCGGAGCGATCGTTTGTCTTCGAAAATATCGTCCGTATGTTTTTCTTGTCCGTTTGACTATTAGGCCAAGCAATATAGATTTTTTCATGTAAAAAATACTAATGGCAAACCGCGAGTGCCATTCGACGCGGAATCGCTCCCCGATCATAACTGCATACTTTTCCACTCGAGATTTTCACTACTTATTTTGTTATTAACAAAATAGTGAAAAAAACAGCACTTTTTTTTGTTTTTTGCTTATAACAGACAAACTATTGGAGGAATGTTGTTTGTTCCAAAGGACGAATTATAAAGAATTGAAAAACGAAGAAAATGAGAGGTCAAACAATTTGATCGCTTAATTATTAAGGGAGAAAACTGCAAAAAACCGAAAAAAAAGCGTTTTTTCAAAAATTTGTTACGTCACCATTTTTTAACTAATGGTGATGGCTCTTCGCGAGATAGTTCATTATGATACTTACTTCCTGTGTGCGAAACCCAGACGCTGTCCGATAATTAGTTTTTGCGTAATTGCAATAACAAATTTTTTATGCCATATTTTTCCAAGTCTCTTCTTGCCCTGGAAGTCGTCCGATTTGAATTTATCGAACGGATTTGGAAAGTAGAAAACTTCAGCTACAAAACGTCAATCTTCGTTTTTTGATAAAATGCCGAAAAATGGGTGAAAATTGCGCGCAAACATGAGCGAAAACGGCCGAGCGCGCGAGAGTGGTCGTAGAGTGGGGGTAGAGCAGCGGCGTCGGGGAAGGCGTATCTGAATATCAACAACTTGCGTGCAGCGCGCTTGTATTACTATACGCCTTCCCCGACGCTCTTGCTCTACCCCCACTCTACGACCACTCTCGCGCGCTCGGCCGTTTTCGCTCATGTTTGCGCGCAATTTTCACCCATTTTTCGGCATTTTATCAAAAAACGAAGATTGACGTTTTGTAGCTGAAGTTTTCTACTTTCCAAATCCGTTCGATAAATTCAAATCGGACGACTTCCAGGGCAAGAAGAGACTTGGAAAAATATGGCATAAAAAATTTGTTATTGCAATTACGCAAAAACTAATTATCGGACAGCGTCTGGGTTTCGCACACAGGAAGTAAGTATCATAATGAACTATCTCGCGAAGAGCCATCACCATAAGTTAAAAAATGGTGACGTAACAAATTTTTGAAAAAACGCTTTTTTTTCGGTTTTTTGCAGTTTTCTCCCTTAATAATTAAGCGATCAAATTGTTTGACCTCTCATTTTCTTCGTTTTTCAATTCTTTATAATTCGTCCTTTGGAACAAACAACATTCCTCCAATAGTTTGTCTGTTATAAGCAAAAAACAAAAAAAAGTGCTGTTTTTTTCACTATTTTGTTAATAACAAAATAAGTAGTGAAAATCTCGAGTGGAAAAGTATGCAGTTATGATCGGGGAGCGATTCCGCGTCGAATGGCACTCGCGGTTTGCCATTAGTATTTTTTACAAAATCTGGTGATTTTAGAGCTATATTGCTTGGCCTATATTTAAAAAACGATCGGCTGAGGCAACAGTGAAGGTAGCCCTGAATCGAGGGACAATCCATTTTCACCTCTCGCGGAGAAACGTGAAAAAAAATCTGGAGCTTACTGATCGCATTTTTTTGCTCGTTAGGATCCCTGATGTCACGAGAAATTGTTCCACTCGTTTTTTTCGCACCCTCAGCCCTCATAAAAATGAGGGTGATATTTTTTTTCAAAAGAGCGTAATTTTCCACATTATTAGAATTAGAGGGCTTGATGAAATCCTTCAATTCAGATCCTCCAGAGCATTCTTTTCCAAGCCTCAAGGAATGAAAAATACGCAGAATACAATCGTCGTGGGGATCAAATTGTACAAAGATTTCGAATTAAATTTCCAAAGCCGTGCGGTCGTTTACTATCATCTTATGTAAATGTTGCTTCATTTTATCCAATCCTACCACTCAATGAATGCTCGACGTACCGCAATTTGCATTTTAAATGTAATTTACACAGACGAATGAAATACTTTTTTCGGGGGAGAAAGCAACTTGTCAAAAAATGGTTCACGCTCTACAATTGTTTATTTTTTATAAAATAATTCAACGATAATAGAAAATAGTGCATTCGCAAAAAATCCTCTCAACATTGTGACTTTTTGACTGAATTAATTTAAAAAATTCCACTCCTTTCAACATTGATTCACTTGACTTTTTTACCAACCTGTTCTCGACCGGTTGAAGAGGTATTAGCCGGAGGAATGCGATTGGTAAGCACAGAGCGAAGCAAATACTGTGGGAAATAGGAGTGTAATAAAGAGCAATAATCAAGAAGCTCACGCTATTATTTTCTATCGATTCAGCGAACTCGCAGACGGTCCATCCCAATAATACGTACCATAATTAAAATTCGAAAACCAGAAGTTAATTGCATCGAAATTTGCAGAGAATTCTTCGAAGAATTTATTGAAGGATGACGATATTTAATTTTTTAAAGATCCGACCAAATTTCAATGGGACACTATAAGTTTTTTTCGACTTGCACTCCCAGCGAGGGAAAAAAAGTATGAGCGATTTTTTCGATCCGATAAATGGCATCGTTTTTTAAAACATATTCCAGAGACCTCGGAATGTGAAATTTATTTGAGATTATGGAAAAAAAAGCATGTGGCTCATTTCATTGGGAAATGCACTCAATTCAAATGGAACGACGAAAAAAAAAAAACATAATTCTGGGCGAGGAGTTCCATTCAGGTAAATTCCATCGTCACTAATTTCATTCTAATGCATTTTCCTATTGCGATTCGATGATCTAATTATCGAACAGGATCACAAAACAGTATTTTGTGACACGACAGACAAATAAATCGGATTATATGTTGCATCGGTGCAACTGTAAAATAAAGTAGTGCCAGGCGTTGCTGTGGCACTCGTAACTGATGCACTCGATCGATACTTCCTAAGTAACCTGCCTCTCTCTTCTCTTTTCGTTTTATCACGGTGTACATTCGTCCCTTCTCTTAACTCCTCCGCAGGCTTTTATCGTATACTTTAAGATCTTTGCGGTTCGTTCATCCATACACGGGAAGTACTACGAAGTCCGTAAGCTGCAGGTTCTTTGTGGAACTTCCAATCTAGCCGTAATGATGAGGACAACGTTCTTCATATATTTTCATCTGACACATAACAGTGGCTATTGGAACTAACGATGTTTTCCCACATATTTTAATTTCAAATTATCATAATATTATTAAGACAGTAATTTGTTGATCTTCGTATTTTGAGTAATGGTTTAATTACTGATGGAAATTTAGTCCATTTTTCCGAAGAAAAATACAACTCGGGCAAATGCTCCGGCCTCCCCGGGAAAAAGCCTGGACGAGTAAATTTTTTGGACGATGAACAACTCGAAATCGAAAGATTCGCGTTGTTCACTACGAGCGGACATCACACGGATCACACAGCAAGGTGATGGATCAGTCACCGAACCTCACATCGAGTTTTCGCAATAAAAATTTTTTGATTTCATTTGACTAACGACATAAAGGCTCTGTCAGCGAACGCAGGTCGATGTCAAAAATCCGCTGACAGGGAATCCTTTTTTGATCGATAGAAATGAGTCAGGAATTTTCAATTTTTTAAATTGCAGCTTTCTGCAATTACGGCATATCAATCTTGCTGATTCAAGGTGCAATCGAAAACTTTTATCTTAAGTAGTCTCCGGTGCAACTTTAAAATCATGATATTTCATGATGGTGCAACCACCGTACGCGAATTGTTTTATTCAGAGTAAAAATAACTGTCACGAGAGCTGTCAAATGTATCGGTCCCGATGAGACTCTGGCGAGTCTCAGAAACTCTCGTGAGTCTCGGGCCAGCAGACGACAGAGCTGTCAAAAGTATACCTGTCGCGAGACTCTGCCGAATCTCTAGATGATTATGATTCAGGACCAGACGAGAATCAGTGGCAAGACAAAATGTATTTTATAGTAAGGTCTAGCAAGGTTTACGCGGTCGGTATTTATTCAGGATTAGCTCAAAACGAGCGGGCATGAAAGACTTGAAGGACAGAGCGAGGTTCACTTAATGAGAATATATTCAGAACCAGGACTCCGTTGTCAAGAATTAAGTATGTTTGAGATTGACAGAAAGTTGACCAGGACCAAGAGGGCTGATGGGGACAATTCAAGTCACTTGATCGTGATCTCTTGGGAAAAATGTCATGAGGACCTGAAATCCAAAGTTTAACCAGGACCAAATGTTCGTAAAATCTAGCAGTTCTGATCAGGTGTTAACCCTTCGAGTGCGCACCTCCTATAAGTGCATATTGGGTCAATCTGACCCGAGGAGTTTTTTAAATCGTTGTATTCCGATAAATATGCATTTTTGGTTTTTTTTTTTGGTTTTTTTTCGTTTTCCATAGTAAATTATCCCAAGTTTTCAGAACATCAATTTATTTTTTCACCAGAACAAAAATTGGATGCCAAAACACTCGTCGCCATTAATGCCAAACAATCGGTGGTCAAACAATTGGTTGGGGTCAAAATGACCCAGTATGCACTCGAAGAGACAAGATGAATGTGGTCAAAACTTCGTTTGAAGATGGCCAGGTTCTCAACTAGTTGAAATGTGTTCTCAATGTTAAATTGTAGCCAGAGGATGACAGCTGGACGTCCAAACGCTTCACAATCGTTCGTTTTTTAGTTTGGTTCAATAATTTCGCAACACAATGCAATAATCCATACCGTTGTAACAAAAATTTCATAATATTCTTATGACCTCGCGAATCAACCTGCGTTTAACAAAGTAACCGATTTTTCATAAGTCAGATGAATTTGCCAAAGCGCCAGTGTTGTCCTGCGCTCGATTTTGTCGCAACCTGTATCGTGTGTGATATTTTATCCCTTTGAGGCACAATCTCAATTTACATGAATGTCAATCACATTGCAGCCGTTAAACTACGGATGCCGCGCTTTTGCATCAAAGGAATAATCGTCACATGCATGATATGGCATCAATGTGATAGTCCGCATGTCGCGTGTGAACATGAACCAATTTTTTTTATTTTTCCAGGATTATTGACAAGCTCAAAATACTTGCATTGATATGTCGATGTTGGAGACATTCTCGAGCAAATATTTCATGTTTCTGCGAATAACGACAAATGTTGATATCAAAGTATCACTGTTGTGAGAATGTGGACAAAACATTCTTGTCTTTTGTGTATTATATTTGTTTGTATATTTTCTCCAGTCAGTTTGAATGAAATTCTCAAACCAAGTGCCTCAAGTCTATTTTGCGATTTCGGAAATCAAGTGGAAAATTTTCATTCGGTATGATACGAGTGTCACGAGTGATCAATTCGTAAGACGAAATGGAAACGATGATTCATTTTTGTATGTGAGAAATCAGTGAGGCGAAGGAATTCTTAGAGGAAACAAAGATTTTCTCTTATTAGTTAAGTTTTTCAGTAAACAGAGCCAAGATTGAGGCGTTTGCAGGCAGTGAAAATATGTATACTGAGAGGTAAGACAAACACTGATCGAGTTCTGTACCGTACAAGCTCATTTCTCGTTTGCTTACCTTTATTGGGTACCGAAGTTATAGGATCGAGTGGCGAGCCCGAAACCAGCCAGACACACACGAGCAATACTCCGACAAACATTTTCAGCCCCATTCACTGTGAGTGGATGAAAACTTTTACGATTCTCACGGTCCTTTTTGGACACGATTTTCTCGGTCTCTTCGTAGTCCTCCACCCTTGCTGCTTTGCCGTCCTCTGAACAATTTGTATTCTAACAGTCCCCCAACTACCCAACCCTCTAGTCGTCGTCGTCGTCGCACTTTATAACACTTGCAGTTCGGCGAAAACCAACACATTTGATACTTCATAAAACACAACCTGCTGTTCTTATTTTATTCTCTTGCTAATTAGCGAGTCAGACACCACAGAACTTAATGACTATTCTATTGATTCGAATTTTTTCAAATAATCCT
Organism: Diadegma fenestrale; assembly: GCA_037043255.1. Taxonomy (NCBI): domain Eukaryota; kingdom Metazoa; phylum Arthropoda; class Insecta; order Hymenoptera; family Ichneumonidae; genus Diadegma; species Diadegma fenestrale. Next base: position 24,846,559 of record CM073309.1, read on the forward strand.
GGAAAGATATAAAAAACATTTCCATAAGATCCATCGCCCATTCAATATTGTTTAGTATTTTTGCCAATTAGTGAATTGAAAGAAACAAATAAAGCCTGGAGTTGCAAGATTTCGAAAGCACATTTCGTTGGTAGTTTTACTGTCAAAAAAGTTCAAAATCTTCGCGTCAATTCACGACAATTTACTTTATGCTATTTAATTTTTGAATCTCCCTGTGAAACTCAATGATTTCAGAAAAAACTCAACTATGCAGCTGACTAAAGAAGATTCTCTTCCTTCGAACTTCTGTGGTCACAAAACTCAAAGTGAAGTGAGGTCAAGATATTGGATCCAGCGTTTATCGCTTTCTATGGGCAGGACACAATGCTCGAAAAGCTTTTTTCGTTCCGATTCTATAAGAGTAAATTCACTGCGGAAGCTTAAACTAAGTTAGATCAAAAGTAAAATTGTCTTTTCATCCACTCGGTTTCTGGCGCACTTTTTCTAGAGATAATAAATGTCAAAATAATAAATCTAAATTTAACTTTTCCCTAAATGCAATAATCTTTGAAAACAAATTTTACGTGTAGATTTAAAAAAAAATAATTTTCAATCATTTTCAATGATAATTGAATGTGAAAAATTAATTGAAATCTTAATCGAATGTGAGGTGGCATTTTTAGAGGCTCGTGAGGGAGAAAACACGAGCATAAATTACGCGCAGGACAAGGAAAAATGAAAAAGAGTGAAGCATCAATTTGATTATGATTATCAACGTTACTACAAGTTAAAGATATCGTAACGATGCGAGTCGAGAGAAATACTTGATGATTGAGTGAGCCAAAGAGTTTAGAAGATTCGCGTTTCGATTCGACCGATAAAGCTCGTATTTTAGGAACACGGTCCATACGTTTGAACAAATTGTAACATGTGTGCATGTGTCGGACAATTAAAGCTCGCCAACCGAGGAGCTAGAATGGCTGCTATAGTACCGTAACGAATAATAAATATCCACACTGTTTCCAGCGTTGTGTGAGGGTTACTGCAAGATTCGACGTTTCAACATGTGTAGTCTGTTCGTGCACAACATGGCAAACGTTTTTGTCTGGAGTCATAAATTCATCAATTCATTGGCGAACGATGACGGCTTTATTATCAAACTAACGGTCCATGTTTTTTTTTTCAGCGTCAATTCTGTTACATTTGTGTAACAATCTGTTATTTCTATTCGTTCAACAAACTACGAAAACTGAAACGATTCCGATTGAAAATAAAAATTGAACAATTTCTTAGATTGTTTGCTTATTTTTTGGGCCCAATAACTTTTTCACGGCAGTCCCACGAAAGTTTATTTTCGACAGTTTGAGACCTAATTTTACTCAAAATTTTAACAAGCTGACGATACATGTATTAAAAATATTTCACTATTTTATATTTTCCGTGAAATTTTTAGAAACTCGATTCGTAATTCCCAAGCGTTTTTCCAGCACCATGGCTGGCTTTGTTTTTTTCCTGTTCGACCATCGAGAGGGTCATTAAAAGACGATGAAACTCGTTCGACTATGGCTATTTTGTCTTAATCCTTCGCTTACATGCATTGTAGACGAAATTTTAAGAGTCACTTGCGTTTACTTTCAGGAGAATATAATTTCGGTTTTTCAAAAGTTCAACGACAGTTTTACGATCAGATTAAATTGTTTACGAGAATCCCAAAACCGTTTTTCTTTTATCGTGGATGTTCGAACAACTTTATCATCAATTTGAGGAGTAAAAATCGTGGCTCGTCCTGTTTATTATGCTAAAAAAATATCAATATTCCGCTGATCAAGACCCGTATAAAATTTGCAGAAACATCGTTATTCCCTTCCCCCGTGTTTGTTATTCGTTCAAGTTCATCAACGAGACAAAGAACGGTTAAAATTTGATTTACAAACCAAATCAGTTTCGTATAATCGAAAAATATACGCACGAGTGTTCGAAAGGCCGTTGATTGCATTTAAATTTCGATGAAAAAAAAGTGCCTGCTTTTTTGCTAAAGTCGTTGGAAGCTACGAGAGCGATTCCAAAAAGAAATTTACACATCGGGACAAACGACGAGTTATCTCGTCTCGTTTTATGATGGCAGGCAAATTGTGTTATCCTCTTTTCCTGGCCCTTCATCACTTTTATCGCGGTCCTGTTTCAATCGATAATATAATTTACGTTCACCCGTTACTTTATTACACGTTAAATTCTAAACTCTTTGTTTGCTCAAATATTGATGTCATTTTTATCGAAAATTTTTACAGAGCCATGCCCACAGTACAAAATCGATTAATTGTGAACATATTTTCATTGTTCCATGGGTTTTACGAGGGTCCCAATGCAATATGTTTGTTATTTAATTTCTGTTTGTTATTGACAATAATCCGAAACCGTATAGAAATAATACGAGTTGAAAATTATCTTGCACTGACGGAAACGACTCCAGTCTGCGACAAAATTATTGTGAATTGTCAAATTAATTCATTCTTTTTTAAAGAAAGAAAATCCGTTTGACCAAATTCCTTTAAAATGAGGTCGACTATATGAAACGATCAAATTATCCTTCCAGAATTATCGTTTTCTATGAATGAAATCATTGAAAAATGAAATTTACGGAAAATCACATTCTGTACAATACAAATTGGTCGCGATTGATTTTTCGATTTTAATCCTGAGAGCGTGTCGACTTGGAATGTAGGAATGGAGATTACTAATATTTTTCAGCCGCTTTTCGATGCGAATTTGTGGAGAGTAACGTTTTTTATATATTCTTTAAATAAAATATATTCACGATTGTGTCTGCACGTAAAATGGAATTTAAATAATTCATAACTTCTGTCAGATTCATGCAGCATCAGATCGCTTTGAAAATGGCAGCAATTTTGCCGCTCTTTTTTCGCTAGAAAAGTATAGCCCCGAAATCGTGGCAAATAACTGATAAATATTTATGGAACACGCGCATAAAGATGCATGATATTATTCAAATTGCGTTTCGTTCATGTTGTTTCTTGTGAAAATATCACGTGAAAAATATTTCGAGTGAAACGTTAAGTAGACGGAGAATTACAAAAATTCAATTTGCAAATATTTTCAAAACAACAAAATATTTTTTTCCCCATGAATATTCACAGAATTTACAAAGGGGACGAAAAAAAAAGAAAAACTTGCGTAAAAAGTCAATTATGCATTTACGACTAGTGTTAAAAACTTTGTATTGAAAAAAAAAGTTTAAAACTATTTTGCAATCACTCTCGAGTGCTTGTTGAAAGTTAATGGGAGCTCCACATGCGATCAAAATTTCAATATGTTTCTCGTTCTCGTTGCATGGGATCTCATGCATTCGATAATTGATCATCAATTATATGTACGCCGCATTCTCGGCTCCACGTAAATTAATTTAAATCGATTCAGTCTTTTTAATCTTCGTGCGCTGATTAAATTGATGGGATTTTTTTGTTTCACTCGTTTCAAGACTCACTCGATTGGACTTGAGTCCAAATGACATTTTTGCTGCCATTTGTTTCCTTAAAAGTATATTTTCCAATTGGATTGTACTGAGGAAAATTTTGATAGATGTTAAAATTTGATGAATGAAAATCCAATAGATTCGTCCGTGAATAGAATTTATGATTCGTCTGAGAATATTTCGATCCGCACAGCTTTTTGATAAACGAGCTGGACTTGATTAATCGATTCACGATCGTCTGCGAGTCAAGTTTATGATTCTCTCCAGTAAATTGATTGCACAAAGGAAAAAAAAAGTCGAATTTACTAATCGGACTTATTGATTCGTCATGAATTATTAGCGGAATCTTGTCGAACGAACAAAAATATCCTGCGCGGTGTTTCTTTATGACGCTCCCGGAGATATAAACAGTGCGAATGAAACGTCACATGATTATCACGTGTTGGTGAAAAAGCAGCGAGAGTACCGTCACCCTCTGCAAGAAGGATGGAAGCTGGGAAAAAACGAGGAGAAAGCTTCTGTTACTGTCACAAAAACAATCACATCCATGTACACTGGAAAGTCCACGGGGAGTGAATTAGAGTACCGTTAATTATTAACAGCACGAAAAAGGTATAAACTCGGTACGTCCAGAATAATTTAGCTGTCGCTTCCATAAAATTAAGCACACCCGGAAAAACTTGTCATAGAACAAGAACGACGAGATGAAAATGTTTGGAAATAATGTTTGCAGTTGTCGTGGGCTTTGTCACTAATTCAGCTCGCCATAAAGTTTTCATGAACGGAGCGAGGAAAATTATTGTCATGGACAAGATTTTTCGAAAGAGTGTGTTTGCTCACGGGGAACGATCTAATTTTCTCAAAATTGGATGCAAAATGAGCATCAGGAAAAACTTAATAAAACGACTGATCGCGTTTGAGAGTTTCTATGAATTTCATCGGTTTTACAAACAAACACTTTTTTTTATTGATTTTTTATGTTAATCCACGAGCAAAGCTTCTGTTATTATCGTGACGATGCTCGAGTGGAGCGCGTGTCTGAAATCCTGATTGTTTATGCCTTGAAACCGAGCACGCCTTGCCCCGTGGAGCGCGCTCGGCGCACTGTCAGCTTCTGTGTGAAACACGCTCGACATCCCAACCAAGGGTTCAACTTCCAGCGGGAAAACCGGCGTTTGCGTACTACGACGAATTCATCCGTCGGGGGTTGTATGAACAGCGGATACGAGTGTGCAAGCGCGAGACCGGCCGGCGCCTTTTTATCCCTCTCGACGAGGATTAATAAGCGGTGCACGAAAACGGGGAGGGAAAAGTAGCTGGAGGAGGTTCGATATGAAGGAGGGAGAGGCGGGCTCATGTAATATCGAAAATACGACAGCGTAACGGTGAGTGACACACAATATGAAGAGAAATGGTTTATTGACTTTTTTATAGCGGTCATGGAAAACAAACATTAATGAGTAAAAATATTACATACGTAGATCGACGAACTCGGATCGATGAAAAAAAAAAAGTTCATTTACAATAATTGTAAAAATCGAAGAAATTTCATTTTCTTATCGATTGTTGGAATTATCGTCATGGCTATGCAAAACTTGACGAACCATCGAGCGAACTTTCAAATTTCATTTTTCAAGATATCAACCCTCCGAGTTGTGCTGGGTCATTTTGACCCCAACAATTTTCTCTCACCGATTTTTGGCATTTCATGGCAACGATCGTTTTGGCATTTAATTTTGATTTTCGTAGAAAAAAAAATCACCATAAAGCTGTATTAAATATAAATTATTTACTAAAAAAAAGTGTCTACCAAGAAAAACAAAAAAGTTGATTGGAATTTTAACTATTTACCGGGATACAACGATTTGAAAAACGCCTGGAGGCAGATTGACTCATTATGTACTTCTGGTCGTGTGCACTCGAATGGTTGAAATCTGGAGCACTACCGTAACACGAACTAGGGATAAACAAAACATTCTCGAATGTAAATGAAAGTCAACGAGCTTGATAATCGGGATGGAATTCATCTATTCAAACTATAACTCTCTGCTCTCTTGGTAATCAATCTTGAATATTCAACATGATTCATCAAATGAGACTAGAAAAAACAAGGACTTTTGGTACACTCTTCGGAAACATTATGATTATTCTGTTATAGTGTTTGCATAATGAGTCTGAATGAAGATGCGAATGCTTGGAAATGATCGATATAATTTATCTACATGAAATATACAGCAGCGCACCCGCGCAGAGGAAAATAGTCTCGGGGAGAGTCTTAAAGAGTCTGGGCGAGACTTTCGCTAAATTGTGAAAAACAGTCTCAGCAAGATTGAAACAGTTTGGGCGAGATGGTTGATCAATCTTGAAAAACAGTCTCAGCGTGACTTGGAAATAGTCTCGCCGACAAAACTCCCTCCAATCGAGCGTTTCTTCGCCGTTGTCGCTGGCAGGTGGTTCTTGAAGATTTTCTGCTCATCATTATCGTCCTCAGTTTTTGGTCCATTTCTCCTACCCATTTTCATGGAGTGCTTGTAATTATGAATCGTGGATGAAACTCGGTTTATAATTAATTGTCACCAGCCAGACTCGATCGTTGGACGAAGGAATTTTCGTACTCGCGGGACGTGGAACAAAGTATGATACAAAAATAAATGAGCACGAGAATCAGAGTGAACGAAAATCGATGAAAATCTTTACAGAGTCCAATACTCGTCGTGTTGTGTGACGTTTTCAACATATGAACGTGTTTGACTCCATTGATCGGACATTCATAAAAATTACATGAATATCTCCGTCGGCCAGCTTGTAACGATCCATTAGAAAGTTCACAAACGGTGCACTTTGCCCGATTGACGATGAAAGGCCGTCTCGAAATTGTGCAGAAAGCGTATTTGTATGCAAAAACGACTTTGCCCCACGCTTTTCAAGGAATAAGTTTCTAGTTATTCAGCTACACCGAACATTGTCATACAGAACGTTTTCGTCTTCCTCTTCGACTGGTGTCAAACGGAAGTCTTCACCTAGTGGTGCTAGTTGAACCAGTCGGTCGAAGTTAATCAAAGGCAATAGCAAGACCCAAGGATTCATGTAAGGAAAGCATGATTCAACTGCATCTGTCTAGTGCTTCCCCTGTAATCTAAGCGATGTACTAGACTTATTTATCTACAAGTTGTTCCAAAAATTGGGTCTAACGTTCGTACGATAGAACAAAAATTGATATTCTGCAGTAGAACGTTTCCGATTGTTTTCATTTGCCGTTTTTTAACGCTTCAAGTGCATGCACGTTCATTTTGACTGATTGTTTGGCATTTAATGCCGACGAATGTTTGTATGCGCATTGAATTTTCCTTTCGTCGAAAAAAAAAATAAGTTCAGGACCACGAAATATGGATTATTTACTGGAAAAACGTTTCTAAGAAAAAAAAAATTGGGTCGGATTGACCCAATTTGCTATGGGAGATGCCTGCATTCAATGGGTTAACGAAGAGACGAGGATTTATTGTTCCCACTGAAAACACGACCGTCGGGAGATATTTCCTATTGGAAATTCCGCAATTGTAAACCCTCTCGAGGCTCGGATCCGAATTTTGGGTTGACCTGTATCTCTTCACTTTGAACCGAGGCATCCTTCGTATTCGATGGGACCTTGTGCTTCCAGAACTGCTGGTTAATCAATGCCGGACCTTCCTCCTTTGAAGCTTTTATTTGAATAATTCAACGGGTTCCAGCGACTTCAGACGGTGGTGCAGGAGCATCAGCAAAAGGAATATATAACGCTCAGACGACCATGCCTACATCCGTGACTTTGTGATAGCAAGAGCCAGCGATGGACTTTTCTCGTCTGATAAGATATTATAGACAACGACGACTGTGTGCTCTGAGGAGTCCTTTTTCTTCGTAGAATTGCATGTTCATCTAGAAGTCCTTTTAACGGATGCTCGCGGTGGGCCTTCCAACAAGGGCAGTTAGAACTTCCGGACGATTTCAACCTTTGATTGTTCAGCTTTGGTTAATCCGGCCGAGCTCATTTATCTCCACAATTAATAAAAGATTGCACGTCGTTAGAACTAGTTAACGGAGTTTTTTCTTTCAATATCAAAAATACGTAAAAGCTCGATCCTCATGAATTTTGTCGTACTTTCCATAATTTCAACACGATTAAACAACTTTTGCATAATTTTGCAGTCTGATGTAAAACATTTGAAGGGGATCCGATTAAAAGACGAACAAACGATGAAAAATTATACAAATAATCTTGCAAGGATTTTAACGAACGTGACTCTTGCTGGGGTGGAATATTGATGCCCACTGGCAAATACGCCTCAAACTGGAATAATTTAATCCCTGATGAAATAACGGCGGTAGGTTTTAATGAAGGGCGGTAGGACGAAGGAATAGGTTGGACTATTGTAACGCAGAGGTAACTTCAAAAGACAATCGTCCTCTAAATGGTTATCCTCTGGGTCTTGAAGGCAACTATATTTGGAAGGAGGGGGATGAACTTTATGAAGTCATAAAAGTTTAACGATGGCCGTGAGCTAGTAACATCGACATTGAAGAGCGGAACGAAGGAGGACAGACAAAGAGGGAAGAATGGAGAATGATGAAAGCAAGAGTACGGAGGAGGATGAGAACACGGTAACGAGGGAACCAGGGAACAGAGGAAGACCGGCGTAGCGGGCGAATGCCCCGCGAAAGCGAGCGGAAGTGGCGTGAGATACGAGGCTGAAAAAAGATAAGAACTTCGATTTCAAAGACCGTTCATCTTCATCAAATTGAAATGGATGATTAATCCTGATTCTCGGAGGAGAAGGATTTCGAACTCATAAGCATAATACCCTAGGGATTACGATGATGGGTTCGGTCACTCTTCCAGGCCTTAAAGCAAATCCGTGCGGTCATAATAAATAAATAATGATTAAGCACTTGAATAAATATTGACAGAATTCATATAGATTCTACGAGTTTCCTAATTTCTAGACAACAGAAACCTGTAAGCAACTTTCTGGACACATTTTCTGGCAGAAAATTGATAAAATGGCTACTCCGTGGATCAGTTTAACGTCCAAAGCTTGACCAAGATTGATCATGGCTCTCGCTGAAAATTTTAAAGGAATTAACCAAGGACATCGCTCAATTTGAGCGAAATCGAGAAAGAAATCGAGAAAAGAAAAACCTTTTTCTTTTTCCCATTTTTGAGCCTGCACGAGCAATTACCTCCGGTGTCGTGAGAATGATTACTTCGTACGTACATCAGCATTCCTATGTAAGAATGCACGTATGTGTGAATTACACCGAAAGTTCTAATACCATTTACCAGACTAGTTCAGCTTACTTGTGAATTGTACGCTTTTCACATACGAGATTAAGAAAATAAGAGTAAAAGAAGGTTGAAGGGAAACAAAAATTTAAACCACTCGCCCGAATAGAGTAATTGCCAGCGTGTCTCGAGCGCCATTCCTCTTGTCTCTTCTATATCCTGCACGCTACCTTTCAGCCCCCTACCCTTAACTCTTTAACTCCGCTACTCTCCCAGTTCAGACGTCTCTCCATGAATTTCTACCCCCTCCCCCTTCTGCCCCTCCTCCTCCTACTCTCTAACTTCATCCTTTTCCTGCCCTTCGTCTGAATGTGACTGACTATAGTCAGACCGCTGTTTCATACCAACTAGCACTGCCTCTCCCCTCGAACGAATTCCCCCTGGCCGCATGGTAATTCACTTCTGGCAATCTCTGAGCAAGACTCGATGAGCTACTCGTTCATAAATCACCTCTCTCTCCTTCTTTAGCTTCTAAGCTCATACGTCAGTGACTAAAAGGAAAGCTTACGTATTTTATTGTGCGAGCAGTTTGTTGAACGAAATATTGAATTAGTTGTTTATTTTCAAATACAAGGAAATCTTGTCGCTCAATTCAGATCATTCGTTAGAATCGTGCTCAAAATTATTCCGTCCAATAAATAAAAAGTTTAGAAAACGTTAGTTTGTCCAAAGAACCGATAATTCTTGATGATGTATCAAGTTGTCACCGGGCAGAATCGACAACATGCCATTGTAGCTTTTATGAAGGTGGTAATCCGTTTTTTATTCCATGTATTATGAACAATGGCGCTTTGGGAGCCTATAATCGCAAGAGCTGAGTATGCGATGAACGTTACAAAAATCTCGAGCACTGATGGACTTCAGGACCAGAACTTTTATTCAATCTCTTGACACTCAATTTTTACTCGCGCTTAAAACGCAATAAAAATCGTTTCTCCACACATTTTACGTTTCCTGCCCATCCTTCTGCATTATTTGACATGGAAATGTTAAATAAAACAATAAATTTAATTAACCGAGACGTACGTAAGCTGCATAATTTTTGCGAGGAATGCAGTGGATTTTTAAAGCAAATTCGGGTTTTCGGGGCGATCGTGAGGCTTCGGAAACGTATGGAGACAGAAAAATAATCTCTATCTGGTCTTATTTTAATTTTTGATAGAAATCCTACGTGATGAGGAATTCTATGGTAGAAAAAGAACTGGAATTCAAGAATGAACGTTAAAGATTAAAAATCGAAACATTTCATATCTGGATATATAAATATATGAAAATTTGAAGATACAAGAAAGGCTGCATTTTATCTGAGCATGAAGGAACGTTGGGATGGGACTGGTCTATGCATCGAACAATATACGGTACGTAACGATTTCGCGATATTGGCAATTGTACGTACTTGGAATATCCCGAAGGACCTTTACATAACACACGTGTACGTTACGATGGTATAATGTGCGAATTATTGTAACTCTCAGGTAGTTGGGTTGGCAAAGCCATGGATAGAAGAACGAGCAGACAAGTGGACGATGATGGTGTGTGCATATACGGTGGGCTAGTAACAACGTACAAGCTTTGAAGGATCGTGAGATGATAAAATTAGGGGGGGGGGTGGAATTTCATGGAATATTCAATAATTAAAACACCAGGACCTCTTTTTTCGCAATAACTGGCTCTGCACCGGACTCGTAGACGTAGACCTATGCCCACGCTCCGTCTTTCCATCTTCGGGCATGGTTCTGGCCACCGGATAGGGCCAGAAGTCCTCTTAGACAGCGTGGCGACAATATTACGTTTAGAGGGGTTACGATAATAGAGTTTCTGATATTAATGCGGTGTAGACATCGAAAGGAGTCGGCATGGACACGATTCTCTTGGTCTGGACTAGAATCGCATGGAATTAGCCCAAGAGGATTATTCACGGTCTGGAAGAAAGAAAAAAGAAAAGAAGAGAATTGTGTTGGATTGTTAATTTCGAGCATGGTTTTCGGTACACCCTGTAAAGAATTCGGAAAATGCAGTAAGTGTATGCGTGCAATGGCGTTCCAGCTTATCCCGGAATAACGTCTCGTTTCTCTCGGATACCGAGAGAAATCGAGAGAAATTCTACAGATAAGAGACGACGCTACCGAGAATATTCGAGAAATATGACTGTCTCATTTTATATCTGGAGCCCAACCACAGGCGAACGATTCCGACAAAATTTCTAACGCTCTTTCCATTATTTCACAACCTATCACAGGCTAGACAATTCCGAACTTTCGTGTAGACTCACTGCGGGCCAGAATATCAGATAGTGAGTAATTGTTGAAACCCCCGCATCGATTTCCAGCAGCCGCTCTGCGAACGAGTCCAATTATAAGGCCGCAAATGCGGTTTCCTCCTTTTTGCCTCTTTGACGTTTTTATTTTGTGTATTCCGTAGCTTTCATTTCTATGTTCCATATATTAGTTACGACGACGTGAATGTTACGAATATTCCATTTTTTCATCCAACTCAATGTTTGTAATGTTGAATCAACACTTTTTCCAATAACAAGCAAAACTGCGTATCGCTCATAGAAATAAATTAAAAAATGAATGAAAATTTGAATTTTTCAGAAATCAATAAGTATCGGCTCGTAAAGTTCAGTTTGACGCCAGAAGCTCGAAAGTTTTGGGATTATATGCAGCTTTACGAGCCAATTTGTCGGATCTACTTGTCTCACTCATACACCTGCACACACACACACACACTACTGGATTAGTAACAAACTTCACGTTTCATATGCGAATTAGCGTTAATTAGTGGCCCTAGATAAGGAGGAGCGAGCGCAGCTCTCAAATGCGTGACGCTCAAGGTGTGCGATGCACAAACTGCGCCAAAGCCGCTAAGTTCGTTCGAGTTACGAGGCTTCGCAGAGTGTTAAATTTTCATTCCAGTTGGGCACAGTACGAGAGCTCAGACCGAAAGAGAGCAGCTAGGGGGTAATTTGCCATTTTCTATCTTTACGGGGTTCGGTGCACGAGTAACACGATGTTTACATATAACTATGGTTTTACGAAGATGTTAATAATAAATAGAACCATGCACCTTGTGAATAATTTGAGGTCAGGTTGATTGAGTTCCTTCATTATCGAAAAGACACGACTTGCGGATTTTTCGGGAGGTAATTGAATCGCAATTGCAGATCACAAAATAGAACACCTCGTACGAAAATCCTGGTAATTCTACGTCTTTCGTCAGTGAATGGCGGATTTGGCCATGGAATAAACGTCTCCGGGTCCCCGTCCACCTCTATAGTGGATGAGGGGTCGTTAAGGTTTCGGATGACTACAAAATTAAACGCGAGACTTGCCTACCCGGGTGCTACACGGTTTCTAATTCACTCTCCAATTAATCCTCCTACCCCGTGAACATTTTCTTCTTGCCCGGAATATAACGCAGCAGACTTTCCACTTGGCATGTATGTGTGTATTGATACATGGCAAATACATTATAACAAAATCGAATTTCGTACGTAAACGTTTAGATATTTCTGTACAGTATCTCTTAATGATTCGAGGATCGTTATTTTTCAGCTTATTATTCCGGTCGAATCGCCTTAACCCGAAAACTCCTGAAATATTTTTCCAAACATGAAACCCATAATTGGGGTCATTATTACGATTCCGCGATTTCCTATTATCGAAAATCGTTCTTTCAGACTTTGAGACGCTCAACACCGGAAATAAATCTTTCAATTTTTTCTATTTTCAAGTGGACCACGTGTCAAACAAAGCTGAGAATTTTTTTCCAACTCATTTATCCGAAAAAGTCACCCGTCTGTACCTAAAAATCAGAAAAATTGAATAAAATTCTTTTTAAAATCAACCCTTCAGGTGCACACATCCTATAAGTGCATATTGGGTCAGTCTGACCCAGGATGTTTTTTAAACCATTGTATTCCGAGATATATGCTTTTTTTTCTTTGTAGAGACATTTTCCGTAATTATCTACATTTCATAGCCCTAAATTGATCTTTTGACCAATAAAATGCAAATTAAATGCGAGAACCTTCGTTACATGCATAACAATCGATGGCAGAAAATTGTTTCGGTCAAAATGACTCAGTCTGCACACGAAGGGATACGAAGGGCACACGAGGATGGTTTTTGAAAGAGTATTTCTTGATTTTTTTCCCAGAATTATGCACATTTTCCTCGACCGGGTATATTCGTGGACGCGGAAACTAGAGAAGTTGTGGGGAGGGGGGAATTATCAACGCAGAAGAAGTTTCGCTGAGTTTGATGATCACTTTGTAGATAAATAAATTTGAAATTTCTTTCAAGATTGCACGGAGGATCGTACAATTGATGTAATCAGAAGCGGGGGATAAAAACGGATAAAAAAGTCAGAGAAGAGGACGAGGACGAGGACGTGAAATCTGCTAACACTTCCGTTTTCCTCGGCGCAGCAGACGGAGTCCTGTGAAAACGTGATTTCCTCTGTAGGTCGACTATTTTTTTTTTTTTTTTCATCTCATCATCATTGCCATTTGTATTCGTTGCGGTCGTTAAAGGGACGGCGAAGACCGACAAAGACGAGAATCTTCGGTGTGCTCGCTTTGTAAGAAGGGGAAATTATGAAGGACCACGTGCAAGAACACGGATGAATGGAAGAAATAAGAAACAGCAGAAGGGAATGGACGTGATGAAAGAGAGAAAACCAAATGCAAACGAAACAGCGGTCCCTGCTGAATCCATTCGGGCGAATCGAGAATTCCACGTCTACTTGCCGACTCAAGAATTATAAGTCTTAATTATTGCTTGTTGAATTGTTCGCAGCAACTTCCACTGTAATTTAAAGCAACAAATGGGAACATCTCAAAGACTGTAATTTCAATGATTAAATTGTTAATCATTGTTTAACTTTTTATTCGTCATCGTAGCGTAAATCCCCGTAGAATTCCACGACCTTTTTTTCATTCCAGGGTTTTTGTTCCCGAGAGAAAACCAAAATATGTTCATTACAGCCATCATTTTTGAACACACCCCGCAATTTCCTCGAGGACCCATGAAAAATGTGCAAAACTCAGCATGCAGGTCAGACCGTCAATTCGGGCAAGTTGAGCTCGTTAGCATCATCACAAACTCAGGAATTTTCATCTAGTTGGCGATTAAACTGTCAGATAGATTGAGCGGCGACCTAACCAAGTATTGACCTCGCCCGCGGCTGCGTAACTTTGGAGATCGCTGCACGCATCAACTTACCCAAGCCCGTTAGTTATTTTGGATATCAAAAACCGCCCGCAAATTCGGATCGTCTAACTCGGCAATTAAAACCAGTGCGAAGAATTTGGCACATCGACGGGTTTAAAGTTCCCGAAAGACTGAAGTGATAAAATGATGAAATTCTAGTCATATCGGACGGAAAGAAAAAAGATGGCAAAACCTTTGAGGAGCAATTCAAATTGCCAGTTATTTAACTACCATAAGATTTCGTAACCATGTAAATACAAGAGCCAATCTACTTGGGATCCTGAAAGGAGCCGAAGATTAGCTAATTCAGCACGGAATTTCCCATATACGTATCTTTACGAAAAGCCAGCAGCAGGAGAGGAAATTTCGTCGAAGAATCTCGCGACTTAGTGGAATGAGGAGCACGGGAGAGAAGAGGTTGAGAGGGTAGGTAAGCCGGACGCAGCCAGTGGTTTTCACCCTCCGCCGTTTTCCCTTACCGGGAGCGTCGTATCGCGGTTTCTCGCGAGTATAACGAAGGTTTTTCCGATAACCCTGCGGTGATGGTACGCGGCGGTGAAATAGAAGCGGAAAATTAATAACGTCACTGAACCAAGCTCACAGATTTTTCTCATTCCCTGGAGGCGAAATATATGCAACCGCGTTTTCTTTCCTTTTTTCTTCCGCTTCCGGTTCTACACAAAATTCAAGATGTGTATACATAAATATATAAGCACGTAATTATGGCTCCAAAAGCCTAATATCCATGAGGAAAGCTGCTGAATTATAAAATTGTGAAGACAAAAGTTTGATGGAAAATTTCTGGCTTAGAAATTTGTGCCTTAATCTCGCTTGTCCTTAGCTCGAAATTCGCCATGATTTTTTTTTTCTATCAAAAAATTTTGTACTTCCGTAGATCGCATTAAGGCAGTCGGAATAAATTTATATACACGGTCATGGCGTATAGAGTTTTAAAAGAGACCGACGAGGCGTTACAGTGACTTTATCAATTATTAAAACGGACTATATAATATTATTTTGATACGAGCTACGGAAAATAACGGACGAAGGTGGTTACAAGGGCTGGGAGGGTGCAGCGGCTGCATACCCAGCTGCCCTGACGACCGGATATTCCGTACTGTACTGTTACGCCACTGCTGCTTTTGCGATCTTGCCATACGAGACATTGCCAAGGGAGAGACCTAAAGAGAGAGAGACGGTGGAAAAGGAAAGAGACTGGCACGAGTCGTTGCGTATGAATATCGCGCGCTGCATTATTCAGCAGAGGTTTGCATAACAATTACGCCAAGATTTTAGCATACAGACGCAGCCGCCTCTTTCTTTTTCTTCCCCCCCCCCCCCCCACCCTTGTCGCACTCACTCCATTCTCTCTCTCTCTCTCTCTATTTTGTTTTTTCATATTATTTTCCTCTGTAGTAGCGACCATCGTGAACGAAAGGAGAGTCTCGGTGGCAAGGATAAAAGGGAAACATTCCGTGCGAGACGATGAGCACTGGGAATTTACAGTTCATTACGATTCTTTTGATGATATTCTCTTTTCCAACAATAAAAAAAAACTCTTTGTTCTCGCAATAAAAATCTGTCAGCGATACCTGCTACCGAGCATCAAACATATTGCCAATACTACGTATAGTTTTTCTTTGATTTGGGATTTTCTTTTGAACTCGTCCAGTATTAATAAACGGCCGGCTTCATCGATAAAGAGATTACTTTTACTATCAGGTGCTCAAAAACACAATCGAACTATATACTCGCATTTTTCAACCCGCAAAACGAGAATTTTCTCGAACGATTGGGTTGAAAAATCTTTATTTATTGTCAGGTTCAAGTTTTTGAGAAATTCATTTTTCAGATCAAGTCAGAATTGTGGGCATTGTTTAATTTATATTTATATTGAGATTCCTCGTTGCTATCTACAATCTTTTGCTGTATAATTTTTTTTACTGCAGACGCTGAGTTTTTTGTTTGTTAAAATTGTTCACGATTATTCAAGTGTTTCGGAATACACGTAGAATTTTTTTTTATTTGGGACTTGAAATATTGATCACAGTTTTTTTCAGATTATTGTCGCAGTCTGCTGTCGCTAGATTCAGTCGACACAACTTTCCATTTGTACACTTGAGTGAAATTTGGTGGTGAAACATTCGAGAAACAAGGCCTTAACTAAACGATTTTTTGTATGCACCCAATTAGTGCATTGATCAAGCAGCACTCCAATCCTAATTGCTGTCTTGGGCCAGAAGTGTTAATTAGCAAAGATTTATTGCTTTTGAAAATAAATGTGAGTAATGCTCTCGTTAGGTGGAGGAGAATAATTTTTTGGGATCGAAATGGCGTGGAGAAATGTCGAGGTGTGAGGAACAGACGATGATCGTTGGCGTAGCTTGCCAAGTGGCAGCGGCATTAGTGGTCAAACGCATGAGATACTCAAGGGAAACGATGGAGTTTGGTCAGCCACTCTCTGGAAGCGACGGTCTCCTGATAACCAGAGCAAACCTCGGCTCTCGTTAGCCTCATCGCTCCACATCCATACTGTTAAGATTCTGAATATTAATTGGCTATTATTTTGATAATATTGCTGATACCTGATCGGAAAGTCAATACAATCCTGTTGCAATATGATTAGATAAAAAATAAACCGAGAGATTAAATTTTTCTGTTATCTGGAGATTGTCCATGGAATGTGTTTTACGGATTATGGAAAATAACTCAACATTTTTTACGTTAATGAGTGTCATTAAGACCATCATCGTTTTTATTACTATTTCGTCGATACACAAGTGAAGATTGAACGAGGTAATTACATGTTTCTATTACAACTGGATTTAACTGGAAATCCTGTAAATTCCAGTGGTAATTAACTGGATTTACAGTTTTTTCTGTATGTCTATCATCAGAAATCCTACGATCTGGATTTATCTGGAATTCCAGTAAATTCCACTGGTAATTAACCAGATTTCCAGTTTTTTCTGGATATCTATCAGCAAAAATCCCACGATCGTTATAATCACGAGTTGCATTTGGAATAAAAAAACAACAAAATTAGGAATTCAAAGCATTTTTATTCTTGGATCAGGTTGACGAGCTGAATTTTTGACGTGATCGAGCGACTTTCCGGCGTCTCAATTTTGTTCTTGCGAGTTTTGACTCGAAACGTTGTTCCAAACTGGGTCGAAATTTCAGCACAGATTCGACGAAATTTACGAAATGATGTGTCAGTTTTAACCATTTTTTTTCTCCTTTGTACACATTCAAATGGTTTTGAATTTCTGAGCGAATAATTGTAGTGAAAACGATTAATATTTTTTTCCCATAAGTTTAATCGATTTGTGCTTAATCCCGGGAAACTTTTCTGTGCCATCTTCGTTCTTGATGTCAGCAAAATCGCGCTCGAGAATTACCTCGAAGCCAGCCTTGGCAGCATTGTGGGCAGCGATTTTTGACGTGAACACATGCGCGGTTGCGGGAATATTATACGCGGCTGCTATTTCGTTACTAAAAAACGGATGAAAGACATAAAAATGAAACATCAGTCGCGCGCGATAATGACGAAATAAATGTCAATGACAAACACTCGAAAGTAGAAACTTTGCGCAATTTTGTAAAACATTTTTGAAAACTCACCGTGCATCCAGCAGCTGAAATGCGAGACCTTGACCACGGAAGTCCGAATGAATGCACAACCCATGGGCCGATATCACTTTATCGACGTTAAAATACTTTCGAACATTTATTTCTTCCTCTATAACGCTCAAAGTTCCTAACATCTTTAGAGCTTTTTCCGATTGGAACTGCAAAAAAATTGAACAAGTTTTTTGAATTCAAAGGATTGCACATTTTATTCTCACAGTTATTCGGGGGATGGATCAAATTGCTTCGGAATTTCAGTCGCACCGTGCAACCGATTACGATAAAAATAAAATCGCGTACAGAATGCTATGGCAAAAAGTCGCTGACCGGACAATTTTTCGTAATTTCGAAAAAAAACTTATTTTTTTCTTTTCTTACCGTCGGAGACTTTATGGAATTAATCTTGAAATAATTGACGTGTATCAAAATTTTGGCTTGTCAGCGGGGACGCGCAATATATCGAGACAAACATTTCGAGCTCTGTTGCATTAAAATCGATGCAAAAGGTTGTAAGTTCGTTCTCTCGTTTCACGGTTATTTTTGACGATTGCATTTCAGAAGAATTTGGGGAGAATTTATTTTTTCATTCATTGATCGTCTACGAGATCGGGACAGTGTGAACCCCAGGAGGATTTTCTTTTTCTTTGCAGAATAATGTCGCCGGTAAATGTTAAAATTAATTCGATTGGCTCGTTACCTGGATGGCTTTTCTTAGGGTTGCCTTCGTGGCATCGCAGGCTACCAGCTTCATATTGACACCAGCCAAGACAGGCTTAGACTCATTCTCATCATCCATGAGAAAAGCTGCCGTAACAAGACCTTTCTGAAGGTCCCAGCTCCACAGTTTGATGAAATCTTCGACCGCCGCAGGGTCTTCGGAAGCCTCTGCAGCATTGGAAAATATTTTCACCATAAAAAATCGTCCACAGACTCATAAGCACACGACGAATTGTTGGCTTCGTATCACGGTGTTTAACAATTGTTGGAACATTGTGAAGAGATTTGCAATATTCCTCCATCAAGATTGTGATGCAAAGAAAAACTAAAATTTCGTGTCAAACATTTCCGTGTGTAATTACGATAAGAATTTGGAACAAGAACTCACTCAAATATTCACACATCGGTTCGTGTCTCATGAATTCCGCGCACATGAAATCCAAAACATCGTCGAATCGATCTTCGGGTATTTCCTGGATAGAAAAACGTAAAGTTTTCCCATCGGCGCTTTTTTTTCGACCGTCCACAACTCGCCATACTTTTATCGGGCCAGCCGGTCGCTTCCAGGCCAACAAATCGTCTGTGTATTTGATCAGTCTCGACATTTTTAAATAGAATTTCGAAAAATTCTCGCCTAGAACTGCAACTGTGATTTACGAATGAGGACTGAAGTCCCTTTGCGTTCCTTTTTATATGCGATATTGTGAAAGTCCTCAGCACGCGCAAGTTCAGCGACGATAACATTTATGTCTCGTTGAGAGGACCGATAATTATGTTTCAGTTCTAATGACAAATCCATTAATTGCACACGACCTCCCGCCCAAATCCCCAAATAGAAAGTCTAATCTTTTTTCTTGTTCCATACTCTTCAATCCCCAAACAGTCGATCAATCGTTTTAAGAGAATGTAGACCCGTTTCAACAGAATTACTAGTGAGCGGAAAATCGACGTGTTTTTAAAAAACTGCTTACTAATTTTCTAGGGGCTCGCTCGATTGGCTTCTTCGAAGAATCAATTTTCCTCGACCATCTGAGAATAAACTTGTGATTTACGAAAGACACTGGCTATTAAAAAGTCGTTAAGGACGTTAAGAATGAGTCGTAAGGTTAATGTCACGTAAATTCTTAAAAATAAAATTGAGGTCACGTCAGCAAAAATGTTTATCCAGCAGGTTAATTATCAGCTTTTAAAGTCTTCGAGTGCATACCGGGTCGTTTCGACCTTAAAGATTTTCTGTCACCGACTGTTTGGCATTTGATGGCAATGAATTTTTTGGTATTTGAATTTCGTTTTCCTGAAAAAAATTCGAAAAAAAAGTGTCGCCGAAAAAAAAAATGAATATTTACCGGAATACAACGGTTTGAAAAACACTTTGGGTCAGATTGACCCAATTTGCACTTATAGGTGTCTAGCCCAAGTGTTAAAAATAATCCATGCTGTAAAAAAATCATGGAAGCTTTCTGGAGCAGCCAAAAATTGAGGTGACTGAAAAATTCCATAGAAATGAGGCACTGAGGCGTGAAATTTTTTAAACTGAGGGTTTTCTGGCTTGGCGAACCGGAAATTTTTGCGGAGTCGCTGGAAGGCGTAGCGATCAGCACTCATAAGTCTCACGTATACAGGATAATCGTCCATGGTCGTGACAAGCGCTAGACTCGTAGCCAAATTAAATGAACACGGTATAAATGTGTAAGAGAGTTGTCCTCCATGCTTCTCGCTGCTTAATTCCTTAACCCGACAGGGAACCAAAACGAACTGGCACATATCGGTCGTATAGTGAATAAGAAGCAAAGGAAAAGCAGAATCCGTGTGGAAACTTATTTTCGAGCTCGCGCCAGCATGCAAAGGTCGAATAGTCCCGCGTGCCAAAAACGACATCGCCAACACGAATTCCATCACTTATTCTTCCTCGTTTTTTGGGACTTCGCCTCCGCTTCCTTTTGGAACCTCTATCACCCAAAATAATCCAGACTTTCTGGAATTTTTACCCCGGCGATGCTATTTTCATTTATTGATAAAAGTTGGAAATTTATAGCCAACAGAAACTTCTCTCGCTTCGGTTTCTTTTGACCAATAACAACTGAACTTTATTTAACAAATCATTTAATACAAATCGTTCGAACTCTTTTACCGGAGCGATTTTAAACTCTTCGAGCCTTCACATCCTAAATTAAGTGCATATTGGTCCTGCAAAGTGTTTCCCAATTCGTTCTGTTCCCCTAAATATGCCATGCATTTTTATTTTTGTAGAAACGTTTTGTGTCGTAAATTATCCACATTTTTTAGCCCCAAATTGATTCTTTCACGAAAACGAAATTTAAATGCCAAAATATTCGTTGGCATTAAATACCAAACAATCGATTAGGGTCAAAACGACCCACAAGTATGCACTTGAACGGGTAAATATAGTCGGATAGCTCGTGAAAAATGTCATTGTTTTTGCGATGCGCCAAAATTCGGTTGTCGGAGAGGTTGAGCCGATTGATATGCGAATTCGATATAGAATCCGAAGAATGAACCTATATCGTATTTTCGTTCCTGCAATGTCCAGATCTCATCACATTTGGGTGAATTATTAGGACGGACAGAATTTCGAACATGATCGTCTTTTTGCAGTTTTTATTTGTGAATTTTCATACGGTTTTTGATTAAGGAAGTTCTTGCTATTAATTTTTATTGCGGTTAACATTGGAATCTTCACGGAAAGGGAAAAATGTTGAGTTCGGCGATGGATTTTATTATACGTTTGTTCTGATTCATGGATTTTGAAAGAATAAGCTAGAGAAATGCTCTCAATTTTGATTCGGATCGTTATTTCCGAAGGAGGGAGAATTGTAATATTTCTTCAAACAGACGGCAGTGATTTGGGACAATTATTTCGCTGTAAAAGAGAAAAGGAGGAGGAAAGCTGGAGAGCAAAAGAGGCAAATTGAGAAGAGGGTGAAAGCAGCTAGGGAGGAATGTAAAAAAGCGTTGGCGTAATAGATCGACGTCGGCGACGAAGTTGGTAATAAGAAGGAGGGAATTGGGGGAAGGGTGAGCATATAGTGGGCTGCGAGAAATTCATGTTCGAGCAGCGTGGATCAGAGAGACAGTCGATAAATCGTTTTTCGTGGTGCACCCGGGCGACGCCGCGCCAATTCCGCAATTCAATCGGAATATCAAAACGAGGAACGAGCTCGAGTGAATGGCAGAAATGCTTTTGAGAGGAAAACAACTTTTTTCTACCGTGTCCCAAATTCTACGCTCTCACATGCTTTCCCAAACACTATACTTATCCAAAAAGATTTACAGGATCTTCCAAAAGGAGCCACTGGACTCAACGAATAGTTCAAATTACAAAATCCCGAAGGAAAAGACTTCGAATCTATTTTTCTTCTTCATGAAGCCCTGCCGTCGATGAAAACATCAAAATCGAGGGTGACGAAATCTGTGAGAAACAAGAGCAGTGCGCGAATTAAAAGCTCGAACCTCATTTTCCTTGTTCCGGACATTTTCTCACCATGATTTTCAAACCGGATGGTAAACTCGCTACTGCGTGGGCCCGTGAGAATTTCGGCCCTTCAGAGTTTCGCGATTCCAAATTCCTGTACCTCAATATTTTTGGAACAACCAGTAGACGCGGAACCTACGGAGAGCTTTCTCGTGCCAATACACTACGCAGTTTTGCCGGGAGGCCCAAGGGAACAAGAGAGAAATCGCATGGTTCAACGAGTAGAAAACAATTTCTCCAGCTTGCCTGGAGTTTTCCATACAAACGCCCCGACAATTCTTTTTTCTTCTTTTTTTTCAAACTCATCTGCTGCGCGACCTGTAAGCGATGTCCCCTAGTCGTTTTTTGCATCATTCCTTCTCTCTGTGACGATAGATCCATTGCAGAATTTTACAGCTCCGTCTATAGGATCCGTCGCCCAAAGCAGTAAAAAAAATTCGGTGAATATCTTTTTTCTACCGACATAACGTACGCAGTTTATTAATAATGTTGAAAACTTTTGTTTCCATTGAAAAACTGAAGCTCTACAAAAAAAAGTTACGAACAACTAACGATTTTTAATTAAAACCCGTGCGGTGACGTTCCAGTCAACAATGAACCGATCGTTGATCGAATATTGAATCTCAACCATCGCGATCGAGAAACCGCGTCGTTTCGAGAGGATTTGCTAACGTTCGAGTGACGAAATGTCACGACAACTTTCACAATTTTCATGAAAATATATTGTTGCGACAAATGTGAGGAGTTTCTCATTGCTCTCGAAGGATTAAGGGGATACGAGGAGCAGCCGTTACACCTGAAAATGTGAAACACACATTCGTCGGTTATTCAGCTCTTCGTGTACGTAGACTTTTCTCAGTTTCGTGAAACCCAGAAACGACACGACATACGTTACCCAAGAAGCTTTAAGCTCGTGGTTACAGTATTTACAGGGTGTCCCAATTCCAAAACGTTGATAGTGTCGAATAAGGAAAATACGTTTAACAAATTTTGTTTTCCATTTCCTTTTACGATGATATTTAATTTTATTCGTAAGAAAAATTGAAACAATCCGAAAAAATGTTAAGAAGGCACAAAAGGTTCAAAAGAAGGCACAAAAATGTACCTGGACGAGTCTTTTCAGGGATTTTCACACTGTTTGTCCGTGTAATCGTTGGATTCCAACAACATATATTGACGATCCGTTAGAAAATAAATTTTTCCATCAGAAACGCTGTTCTTACATTCTTTTCGTATCAGAAAAAATTAAGCCTCTGATGGGACACCGTTTGTGCAGTAAACACAGTTGGTATGATGCGAGGATCTGTGGCTCAGAGACAACTGTAGGAAACATTCTTCGGGGCGTTTCATGCACCTTTAAGCTGTCGCGTGTTGTCATAATCATGCAGTGCACAAGAAATATGCACAGTACACAGGGCGTTTCATTAATTAAATTTCTCTAATGATATTATACGTTTAATTACTTCTCGCTCACGACATTATGCCGTCTCGGAGAATGACTTAATTTTGAGATTAATAGCGACTGGGGTTAATTCGAAAATCCTGTGTTAACCGGTCGGAGAGTTTTTGGCACGAATTTACTGGAGGAAAGTGTAAGAGAATGAATTGCAACGCAGTGGCAAAGGAAATTTGCAAATTCACGTCCGATCAGCATTTTCCTTCGTATTTCCGTGCTTCCTTTTTTTCCAGGTTTAAACTTGCAATTCTTCGTCAACGAGCTCGTAAACGAGAAATATCATTATCCGTACATCCTCATTTATTATTCAATTACAGTTTTTTTCTCATTTCCCTCAACTAGAATCGGTTTTTATTGGTGCATTTAGGAAAATAGTAGGAAGAAGTATGTATACGATGGTCATACGCGTGTACAATTGTGAAAAAGCGTATCCAATTTACGCCGAACATACAGAGTGCGTGTTCGCGCTGCGTACATCCGGACGAGCGTTCGTTTCACCGCAGTGAATGCTTTTTTTTTCACTCTATTCTCTTATTCGGCGCTCTCTTTCTCTCCATACATTTCATGTTTCCCAAAGCTGCTTTTTCCCGCCTTCCTTTCTACCCTCCCAGAACCCCCCGCACCCCTCTTAACCAATTAAAATCGCAACGGAATTCGCGGAGAGGTTCAGCATGCCGAAAAGCGAAAATTCTCGTACCGCTGCTTTGCCAATGTTTTTTTTCGCAGTAGATATTGTTATATTGTAGTAGCAAACTATATTTATATATTGCAGCAAAAACCCGATACCGTTTTTCGGATCGAGTCCGCTTTCGTTGAATATCATCAAAATCACTCAATGTATGATCATTTTTTTTTATACGTCGTTATCCGTTTATAAAAAAAAAATAACAATTTCCAAAAGCTTTTACCGAAGATTAATGATTCCAAAAGTTTTTTAACGAGTCACAAAGTGGGACGGATTTCTAGTTAATTACAGTTTCGAGTGCACACTGGGTCGTTTTGACCCCAACAATTTTCTGTCACCGATTGTGTGGCATTTAATTATTGTTTTCGTCAAAAAATAAGTTTAGGGCCATAAAACATGGATAATTTACTACAAAAATCGTTTCCACAAAAAAAAATGCATCCTTACCGGAATACAACGATTTTAAGAATGCCGTGGGTCAGATTGACCCAATATGCACTTATAGGATGTTGTTGCAATGAAATTTTATTCTAAACCTTACTGACAATTGAACAAAAACCGAGGCAATAACAGAAGTTCGAGTCATTTCATAATTGCGCTCGTAATAAGTTTTCCAAAGCACGTTCGTTTTATCTCGTTCCACAGTCTGCATGGAATATTCAGTATGAAAAATTGACGATTCAGATTCAAAGTTCGACGACTGAGAACCTGTTAATGTAAACTGAAGTGACGTACATATTATACGTAAATATACGAAATTTCGAAATTTACTGTCTCATGCATACACACAGACAGCCAGACACATACACGCATGTCTATATGTGTGACAGGAAATAATTTCGTCGTAAAATTCATCGTGGAAACTGTACATGCTTGTCATCAACATTAAACGAGAACTTTCGAGAGGCAAGGAATACTCGAGAGAATTGAGCCTCATGTTCTCTAGCATACTGGATAGTATTACCTGGGGGACTTGCCCAATTACAAGTTTAACGAAACCGTGGATATATGAGGAGATAGATGGAGAGAGAGTGAGAGAGAGAGAGAGAGAGAGAGAGAGAGAGAGAGAGCAGCAACTGCTGTTAGAGAAAAAAAAACTGATAAAACGTTACACGCCAGTCGAAAATCTGTCCCGCAACGAAATTTGCTCTCCGATTCCCCGTTTCATATAGTCAAGGCGCATGCTGAGTAACAACGCGATTTCGTTTGATCTTCCAACTAATTTTGGAGATTTATCAATTAACGTTTTGAAAGCTGCGTGTAGAAAAGAACTTTTACGTTCTATTTTTGTCGATTTCAACTTCAATTGCCTACGCGGAGACGTCTCTTGACGCGTTATCGATTATATGTCGCTTCCCCATAAAACTTTGCCGTAATTAGTCTCCAATTCTATCTTAAGGTCATCATCGGTCTATCGGGCCCGGCAATTATGGAAACGATACCGCCACCACAAAATCTACTGTGTGTTCAGAGATAATATACTGAGTCCCAAAATTCATGCAGCGAGTCTCTAGATAAGCCAGAAGTCAATCAAGATCCGAGGTCATTCGGAATAGACCATCGGAACCTGCGCTATAATATCGTCTGCATTTTTTTCATGCCTGCAAAGGATTTCGAAAAGTTGATATCTTGAAAACTACGTGGAAGGAGCGTTCGTGATTTTGCAAGCCCAAAAAAAATCGACGTGAATCTTCAATTAAACCCTTCGAGTGCACAGATCCTAGAGATGCATATTGGGTCAATGCAACCCAGGGCGTTTTACAAATCGTTGTACTCCGGTGAATACGCCTTTTTTCTTTTTCCTGTAGACGTTTTTTTATAGTAAATCATCCATATTTTATGACCTCGAGTTTATTTTTTGACGAAAACAAAAATTCAATGCCAAAACATTCGTTTCAATTAAATGTCAAATAATCGGTGGCTTCTGAAAATTTTAGGGGTCAAAACGACCCAGTATGCCACTCCAAGTATTGCATTAGAATGAAAATTGAAAACTGTCTCAACGTTTCATGCATTTTTATTTTTTACCGCGACTAAACGTGGTGAAAACGGTTCCGTTAATCGCGACGATAATGTTCGAATCATGGCGAGTACAAATTTCGAACATGATATGCCTTTTCCCGTGTGAATGAAAAGCTGCGTGAGCTGCTCTTACAATGTGAGAAACGTTTCTGCCACAAAACGGCTCTTTAGACAAAAATGATTCAACATTGAAAAGTCTGCATATCTAGGCACGGAAACTTTATACCGATCGATAAAAGCCAACAGTATCTATAGAGGTAGGCAAGGAGTGTAGAATTGCATGGACGGATAAAAGATGGACAGGCAATAGAGATTACCCGGAAATCCCGGTAGAATTTCGGTTTTAATTGTAATCTAGTTACGTCAATCTCCCCCAACCTATGAAATACATGCAACGTAATGTACAGGGTCTCCTGGATGTTCAGGGATAATCTGATCCCACCGATTTCTCGCGCGTGAAAACTTCGAAAGAGCACAGAACGCTGGAACGATTTCAAATATCAAAAGAAAGTTATGAAAGTCTACAAAATTACGAAGCGTTTCACTTTCCGGAAGCAAATAATCAGCATTACTCGTTATTAAGTAATTTGTCCTTTTTCACAGAAAAAAATTATGATTTTTGAAAGAATTTGAATAAAAAAATGCACGCTAAAGTTCTTTTTAGATTTATTGATTTTTTAGACCTTGTGAAATCGAATGAGGACACCCTCTATGCACGACTATCGTTGTCTCGATTTAGGTATATATTCCCTGTCAAGCATGTCCGTACGGAGGCCTGAATTGCGAAGGGCTGTTCATCCCCCGGAGCTAAATCCTAGTGGCGGAGTTTAAAAGTAGAAACTGAAAAACGAGAGAAAAAAGCGTTTGAACATCGGGAGCACGATTGTGAGGGTGAGAGAGAGAGAGAGAGAGAGAGAGAGAGTGAGAGCAAGCTGCGGTCCAGCCTGCTAGGTTTAATTAAAGGTGCCATTTGCGTGTTCTCGATCGTTCGCAACGACTGATCATACGTATACATAACAATGAGCTTTTTGTTTTAATAAAATTTCAATTTACTCTCTGTGTCAAACGCGATCGTGGCTGTGAAAAGATTAAAACGAATCGCCTTCCACAAATTGCTTCTCTATTGCCAGTCAGAGATTCGAATATATTTTTTTCACCAGAGAATTAAAAATGCGTAGCAAACGGTACGCCCGGTTTACCATTGGTCCCTTGTGAGTGCACGATCTGTTGCTTCGGGGGAGCAAGTTCGGAAAATGTTCACAGAGCCATGCATCGTCTCGGATATCAAAAGAGGCAAAAGCTTTTTGTTGAATTTCCTGACGGTGAAAATCGATCAAAGTATTGGCACCTGTATCCGCTGGATATTTCCATAGCTTTCCTGTCCATCAACATTCTGAATGAAGAACAAAAAGTTTATGAAGCAATCGATATTAAAAACTTTGATGAGTGGAATTTCGCCTTTTCTGGTGCTTTACAATTATTTTGAGAGAAATTGTAACATTTAGGATTCATAACACGATGTAATGGGAGCAAATTACAACAAAAAGAAAAGCCGAGTGTCTATAACGGTGGATTACGTTTCACGCTATAAACGGAACCGTAACTTGACAACTTGCTGGTGAACCAAATAGCCTATTAAATCGTTTCGAAGCTATGAATCCTTTCGTCGTAAGCCCAGTGAACCCATCTCGTTACAAACCCTGAATGTCGTCATCAATGTTGTTTACATTTTAGATAGTTCATGCCTTTTCTCTGTGCAGTTTCGTTTCATAACATCTGATGTCTCTACTCCATGGAAAGCCACTCGCCTAAGAACGTAACTCTGCTTCCCATGCCATTCTAAATTCTGGAATTCAACGCTCGTCGCAAAGAGCATTATTCACCCAAGAGCGTTACGGACTAAATTACAAAGCATAAGTTATTTGCAAGCGACAACTCTACGAGAAACTCCAAGTAATGAAGTTCCTTTGTCACTGCCTGTAACCCAAAATGAAACGCACTTAATTCCGGGAAACGAAAATGATCCCTTCATAAACTTCTTGATTTCGTTTCATTTTATGTGAATTTTCATCTCGTTGGAGTTACTAATTTTACGTTTATATGATTTCCAGAGAATCACTTTTGAAATATTTGCTCAAATTTATTTTCCTCTCTAATCTAGTTCACTGGAAGGCTCTTTTTGAAGGTTTGCAATTCATTATTATGATAAGAACTTTGGAATAATGAGGCTTTCAGAACTCTCGCTTCCCAACCTTCTTGATTATCTGTGCGATGAAATTATTTTCATACAAAATTTTTCTCTCCCTCCTTCGCATTTTTATAAGAATACGGATCCATCGGGATAAAATTTTTCTATCAGTTAGTGCTGCGATGTGGAAAAAATAGAAGAAAATATTTTCAACTAATAATAAATGCCCGGCCACGTCCAGACGTACATTGATTTAAAAATCTTTTGAACGAGCTTTTTCTTCCAGAACTTGCAAAAGCCTCTTGAACAAGCATTCACCGCGTATTATGTGTAAAAGAATTTATTTTCGTGCTTGCATTTATTACGGAGTCGAGCAAAAATGTGAATTTTCAACCACGTCACCCCGCAAAAAATGGAGATTTAGTGGGAGGGCTTAAAATGTAATCTTCGTCGTGAAATTCCAGCAAAAGTAAATCCGACCAGAAGAATATAAAAATGATAAAAAAAAAGCGAAACGCACTGTAAAATTCTCGGAACCTGATCGGATTCTGATCTAATCCTGGGCTGGTTCCACTGGTAAAGTGCTTACGACTTTACTCAAAATAAATTATCCATGAATCCTCTGAAAATTGTTGTCCATCAAAAGCGCCGACATTCCAATCCCAGTTCATTTGCAGCTGGTAGAATCGGTGGAAATGATTTGTTACCAGAAATCACGGACGATTTGACTACCGAAAAGTCGAGAAGAGAAATCCCAATCAGTTCGTCCAGAGGCTATACAACGTTTTGACTGATTGGCACAAACTCATGATGATTTATTCGCAAGTTTCAACAATAAACTTGCCACATCGGAATAACAGAAAATCCAGGAGAATCTGAGGGCTCCAGACCATTGATACATTCAACCGCAGACGTCCGATGGTTGTTCAACCCTGTATGACTGGTCCGTCGCGAGCCCAAATCCAAATGACGGATTGCTCGTAGAAGTTCTAGACACTTTGATATCCATATCGAAACGTTTGATTAATCCAGAATTACTCGTGCATTTCGAGAAGCAATTCCTTCATTAGCCAAAATAATCAAGTCGTCGAACAATAATTACCAGTCCCGTTTATGAAAAAACAAACAAAACCCGAATCGATTCTTTGAAATATTTCATATTTCTATATACTAGTACAATTTTCGTGGCACTTCCGGTTGGATCCTCAAATGTTTGTTCATCAAGTTTGGTACAAACAGTAAACCGAAAGGTTTGTAATTTCGATTCTCTGGGCCGATTGAAATAATGATGGAACGTCGAGTCTGTCATAGAATAAGATTCGAAGGGCGAAGCGACCGAGGATCAACATTTTTTTCTCGCCTCAGTATTTCCATTCAGGGACTCGGAATTTTTTTTTTTTTTTAAGGGCCTTCCAGAGTTACAGCACTCTAAATACATATCGAGAAGATTCACAAAAGGAGTGAGAGAAATTGTCTAGCTGTAAAAATAAAACGAGGCAGAAATTCTAAAAAGAAATAATGGTCGAGGGAGAATATTTGAAAATGTTAGCATGAGGTAAAAATCCTCGTGAGAGATTTTTCATCAAATTTTTACACCCGAACGGTCACTTCCATTTGCGACGCAATCCTCTGATGACGTTACACACAGGAGGATCACAGTGAACGCACGTAGTAAACGCGATGAGGAAAGCTGGTAGCATTTTGACAGGAGATATGGCGAATCTATAGAATTTCGCCATGGCTACTTATTTAGTATATAGTTATGGGTGGCATTCGTGCATGACCCAGTGTATCCTGTAAATCCGTAGGTCTAGAATGATGCATTGCTCGCACACTGTTCTTGGCAGCTAATACTGAGAGATTGTTAATTACCCTATTAGCATTCGTATCAGACTCGGGAGGGAGACCAGAGGTCTGAACGCGGGGAGGCAACAAGATCACATCGGGCCCGAGTCCACGATCAGCAAGTACATAGTTTGGGATCGTCGTTGGTCGTGTAGTCAATGTCGTCGTTACACAACCGTTCATGTACGTTGGATAATACAACTTCTGTTAACTAAATGCTAACAGGTATTTCGTCGTGTACTTGTTTCGTGTCGACCGAACCAGCAGAGGCGTGAAAAGCAAGAGCGAGAGAAAGGGAGGTAGAGAGAAAAGAAGATTGCAGGAGTCGAGCAAATAAATAATTGAAGACAAGATTTTTGCGTCAAAAAGAAACGCTCGATTGACGCAACCAGGATTCACTTAAATTCAATTATTTTTTTTGTTCTGTCGTGGTCCTAGGGGGCTGACTTGAAAAAAATCATTTTTTTTTCATTTCAGTGTTTTTTATTTTCCTCCACTAGGAAGCGTAGTCATCAGCTTTCTTATACCGGATAAAAATGTATTAATCATTTGCAACCCTACGAGTACACACCTCCTATCAGTGCATTTAGGGTCAATTTGACCCAAAGCGTTTTACAGATCGTTGTATTCCGGTAAATATGCATTTTTGATTTAGAGACGTTTTTCGTCGTGAATCATCGATATTTTATGGCCCTGAATTGATTCGTTGGCATTAAATTCCAAACGATCGGTGACAAAATTTTCCGGGTCAAAATGACCCGGTATGCACTTGTGGGGTCAGTTTTTAATACATTAATGCAATTGATCTGTAGCCGGTCAAGGTACGGTATAGTTGTCAATTCGAATAATCAACTTTTCTCTCGGTTTCTGCATTTTATGCAGCAGACCCATAAGTGCAATTCCGATTTTTGAGAAATACTTCGAATCTCTGCAGCGATCGAAGGTTTTTGACGTGAATACATATTCAAAGGAATGTACTCAAATCTTTTATTTGATGGATTCAAACCAAGTTTTTTAGTCGAAGCAACTACAAATTTCGTTAAATCGAATGAAAAATAATCAAATGGATGATTTCAACGGAGTTGAGAAATTCTTCGATTGGAACAAGTAGCCAACATAATTTCCTTGATCGTCGTGATGAAATATTTGTCAAATTTCATTCACCTGTGCGAGTTTTAATGAATGGACTGGTTAGTGAAAGTTTACTAAAGACAATCGTCACTGAATCAACCGGATGCAACAGCAGTATTCGGTATAAATTTTGACTTGAGAAGTTTCTTTCGACCGCATGCCACGTACTTCGTATCCGTCGGTCGCGATTCGAGTTACGGGGGTTGGAGGTTAAACGCAGAAGGAAAATCTACTACGGCAGCTTGCTTATTAGCTGTTCCGCTTCGAGGAATGTCTCAACCCGTTAATTGGAACAGAACTGCCGTCGAGGTGATAAGCCAATCAACGTCTCAGCCAGACAAGCTTATATAGAGATGCTGTGTGAGTGTGTGGTCTATCCTATTGGGACAGGGAATGCTGTTTTATATCCGGAATTCAAGAAGAGCGTTATCTAGACATTTGTGGTGGTTTTCTCGAGAAACAGAACGTCTTCCAATCGCAAAAGTCTTGTTCGCAGTTGGCTCGACTCGAGTGACCGCGAAAGTAAACAAATTGTATATTTATTTTTTTAACGCTATGATTTTTATCGCGGGAGACAGGTTTTCAATTTCCGAAACCGTGCTGGCTGCGACGAATCATTTCCGTTGATCTATGAAAGAAAGCAATAAAAAACAGCTCTGCAATCTCGATAGCGCGTTGCCAGTTTCTCAAGTATGCAGAGACGATTGCGATCTCCGGTTCTCCTTCGTTCTGTATATATAGGAGCACAGTTTTACGATGTACCACATGCGATATCAGCAAACTCGAATAGACACTATGGATAGAGAAACGAGGACTCTGGGAACACTGTCAAGAAACGACGTTTCGAGAGGTAAGAAGATGTCTTGGAATACGGTCACCAGCAGCACTCTCCGAGGGCCTCCCTTGATATCTTTTACAAAAGAGAAAAGTGTGCCATAAAAAGAGAACATAAGCATCGAAGCGTACAGTGAAAAGTATCCCGAGAAGCAACCAACCGCGTCTAGATTTTACGACCAGCGGCGATTCTTGCTTTGAAAAATTCTGTCTTTCGAATCAACGCTCGTTCCTCGCAATGGACCATGCAAATGCCCCGCTGGGACTTGTCTTACTGCACTAAAAAAATCAGCCAACCAATCAGCCACCACCATCGCCTCCTGCTTTCATCGCGAAGAATTCGAGTCCAATTTTGTCGCTTTATATAATTTTTATGACGACCATCTTGACAATTTGATTGAATTAAAAAAAAGGTGCTAATCTCGTTAGTTTAGAATGTCAAGGTCGCTTCACCTTGAAATTGAAATCTTTCATCCCAGAAAGTTGCTCTGAGAGCTCTCCAATTAAATACAGCCCAAGGACAATTGATTCAAAATTTCATAAGGTCCGAAAGGTCAACTTTCCAGAAAATTTTTGCCCTGGCGTTAACCGTTCGATAGGATAAAGGAAATGGAAAATAAGACGTCAATTTCGAGAGCTTCCGGAATTAGAGACGACGTGACGAAATATTTTTCCAATCAGGGAAAAGAAGACTAATTTTCTATGTGATTATCATTCTTGGTTCGAAAATGAAAAGCTCGTTTGGACAATAGTTGAAAAAGAGCCAGATGGTTGATATTTTTTTTATATCTTTGAGCTAAAAGTTGGTACATTTGGTGGGATTCACGTGGGCTCTGCGAGTTAACAATTCTTTTGTTTGGTGGAATAAAAATTTGAAGAATTTTCATCAACATGCAAGGAAAAGCTTTTATCTTGATAGTAAGAAATGAGGGAGGAGGGTGAGAAGATAAAAGTACTGAGGCGTAGCATAAGGCGATGAGAGAATTAAGCGGATATGA
This sequence comes from Diadegma fenestrale, assembly GCA_037043255.1. Classification (NCBI taxonomy): domain Eukaryota; kingdom Metazoa; phylum Arthropoda; class Insecta; order Hymenoptera; family Ichneumonidae; genus Diadegma; species Diadegma fenestrale. Next base: position 24,879,563 of record CM073309.1, read on the forward strand.
GAGGCGGCGGTGAGAAACAGGAAAAGAAAATTCGAAGTTATAAACGGGGAGCACAACTGCGAGAAAAAAGAATAAAAACAAAAAATAAAATGGCAGAGTAAAAGAGAAAGAGAGAGGGAGAGAGAGGGAGAGGAAAACAGAAAGAAAAGCTTTTCGCCAGAGACCGAGAAAAGGAGATAGGGGAAAATTTAATCGTCGAACCGTTTTTAATCCCATCGCTTTGTTACTCGAAAGCTCGGTGCCAGGACGCCACAGACCTCGACTTTTGCTGCTGGCTCAACTGCTGCCTGGGAAAATTGAGAAGAGAATAGTAAGCTATCCTCTCTCTTCTCTCCACCTTTCTCTCTCCCTCCCTCTCTTTCTCTCTCTGGATTAGTACGTTTCGATATAGACGGCATCCCCAAAGCGTCAGCACCAACTCCCTTCCGGCTTCCGCCCGTCGTTCCCACTAGCCTTGCCTGTCCATTATTTCTACTACTTTGCAGTGGTAAATCTTCGCACTGCTCAGACGATGAAGACGGCTCGATGAAACCCCCACACACATGTTCATTATGACTCGTTGCTTATTTGGCTCGCACAAATACTCACGATCGATTCGACAATCATCGCAAAAATAAAAAAAAATCATATTTTCTTATTAATTTCTTAAAAAAAACTTTCCTTGACGTCTGCTCCCTCGTTGGGATAAAAAAAAATGAAAAACGGGGAATCGTTAAATCACCGGCTACGTATTTGGGGAACATTTTTTCGGAATGACTTTTTCCAATCACGCTGAAATAAAATCTGTAGAATTACGTCAACAGCCGAAAATCAATTTCTCACTCAAATGATCGGTAAAATGTTGGCAATTTTTCGCTGGAGAGAGAGACAACAATTTGTCAATACATTATATTAACGAACTGATTAGTTCTCGGAGTCGAGCTGCGTTTTTTTTCATTTTAATTGCCATAAAATATTCATCATTGTCATTTCTTGCTTGATTGCTCGATGGATCAATATTTTTACAACGAGCCATGTTTTTGCACGTGGTGTAACATGGAAAAAGGTGTGGGCGAAATTGCAGATCGGTGTGTTTCACTGTTAAATATTCAAAATTAAGTATAACAATATTAGTTACGTAGATGCTTAGCGCAAAATGGGAAGATACAGTTAACAATGTTTTCGTACTACCCCAACGTGCCTTTGCATAAATAAAGCGACGCCCTAAGGCCAATCTCTATGGTTTTTTCTCTTTTGAAGCCCCATAATCATGGCTGAGTAAACCCATTGAAACAACGTTGTGTATATATAAAAGCTGGCATAGCAGACAAGCAAATCGTTTAGCCTCGGCCGACATTACGAAAGCGTATACTTGGGGCTCCAGTAAATGAACTTTCCACGCATAAGCCTCCCGTATAATTAGATTAATTCGTGCCGATAAGCAATTTTAAAATGGACCACGTATGCATTCAGTCTGAAATATCATTACCTCCCCGAGCCGACTGAAGTACTCCAGCTAAAATCATCATAAAGAAGCTGATTCAAATCTCTTAAATGGTTAAAATTATTTCAACTGTACAACACAAAAAAATTATGCTTGAATCTTGTCCCAAATTCTGAGATTCCGAGAAATTCAAGTAAACCGACCATTCAGTTGGTACGGGAGTGAGAACAATTCCAAAGAACCTCGAAATATTTGTACAGAATTTTCGATGTATTAGAATTTATAAAATTCATCGAATTATCAAAAAAAAAAAAAAAATTTGCTTCTTCACGACGTCTTCAACGGTTTTTCGTGTCAGATCGAAGGAAATTCAACAAGCTATGTGATTATTTATAGATTGATGACAATAATGCTTAATTAATGGCAGAGTGCAAAAAGGTGGCGAATATTTAGAGATTTTGATCTTTATGTGTTCCGGTACATGCCATGCCATTTTCTCGTCTTCTGGACTTTTAGGACTTGGTAGTTTTTAAGTAGAGTTAGGAAAAAGTGTTGCACGAGGTGCCACGTACGTATGGGATCGACTTTCGTGACGGTTTGACCACAACCTAGAGCGTTGTAATAACAGAGTGGCGAGGCTTATAGTTTGCCTGGTAATAAGTCAATATATGAGTCTGGCTCGGTTGTTTATGGGGACAAAATAGGGGTTGGTATATTTATTATGTTTTTCCCTCTCGTTAGATGTTCTATCGGTTACCTATTGGTTAGAGGATCGCGGTTAGAGAATCCTGTAACGAGAACTGCACAGAGAGGAAAAAGGATAAAGTGCCAGAGTCAGAGGGTGGGTCGAAGGGGTGGCGGTGGAGTAAAAAAAATAGAAGAGGAGCGAGTGGAGGTCTCACAGGAAAGGAGGTTAAAAAGAGAAGTAGGTCTGCACCACGTATGTGGAGCAGAATTGGTAAACGTGGTAAACGTACGAAGGAAAACAGGATTGCCGGGTTGTTGAGAAGAAACGGCGGAACGCACGCCAGCACACGCGATATATAGACTCTACAAGCCTCGCAAATGTTGGTCTGGGAAACTTGGATCTATAGGCATTGTCGTATGCCACGTGGTCCAAATGGTTTCATGCCGGCATATATTCAAAAAAAAAGTACTCACCCTCATACAGACACACGTTTATATTTGTAGATGTATATAGAAAACGTCGAATCCATGGAACGTGCTAAGAAAAAGGATTTGCACAAGCTTGTCCACCTTCAATTTTTTTACCCAGCCAAAGGACTTCTTCTTTGTCCCTCTTTTCACACCCCTGTACTGAATGTTTTTAGGGGCCACAGCTGTTAGGGTTGGAGATGGCCTGGAATGAAACAATCGAGACAGGAAGAAAGGGATATAGGATTGTGTCTGTATTGCCAGGGCCACATCAGCTATACCAACATCCCCCTCGACTCATCAACGTTGTGGAGCTCCGCTGCCCACAGCCCGGATGCGCCCACCGTAGTGGCTTGGACGGTAGTGGCTTTTAAAGTGCCTGGCCACAATAAAGTGGTGAGTCCTAATGGCTTTTCCAATATCTCACCCACCATCCTCACCACCTCATCCTTCTCTAACCTTTTACTTTCTTCCCTTTTGCTTCGCCTCTTCTAACTCGTAGACAAATAATTCACCACCACCATCCTTTTCTGATATGCTGCTTGCACCAAGTTCATTAACGATTTATACCTGTTTAAAAAAACGCATCGGAAATTTTACCTGTTTTCGTACATTTTATAACAACCATTCCGTAAGTTTTACTTTTCGCGGTCATTCAGACATGAATTTTAAGATCGACCTTAACACGCAACTCGAATTTTGGATTAATTTCAAATGTTTATTTTCAAGTTGATCCAACTAAATTCAACATTGAAAAAAGGTCGTTTTCGCAATAAAAAAATTCGATACTGTCAGATGGTTAAATAAAAGTTTTCCGCACAGTGATTCGATGTAAAACTCAGGCTCTCCAGGGACATGAGTACGTTCGCACTTCGCGTTCAGAAACCCATACGAATGAAAAGGCTCCAAAAAAAAACCGCGAAAAGTTGTTTTTATCTGATTCTCGATGTGCGAACTTGTCCACATGGCTATCCAGGCAAAAAAACACAAATTTGAAAAATAAAAACTGTCCAATTAGTGAAGGACATAAAAAAAATACGTGAAGGAAAAACCGCCGCTCTCATTGAGTAATTTCGCGTTGTCATAAAATCATACGGTGATTTCAAAAGAATCAAATTAAATTTTTTTCTTCTTAACAGCGAAGTACATTTGAGTTTTTATCCAGGAATAAAAAGTAATTTTAATCCATCAAGATCGTTTCACTAACTTCGGTTTTTTTCAAAATGATTGTTTATCATTTCGAGCTATCGCCTCTGAAATACCGGATAAAAAAAAGTTTTGAAAATGCAGTTTTGACGTTGCACATTCACCGCAGGACGCACCGCGAAGCGTGTTCAATCGCATTCGAAAATGGCTGGAAGCGTTTCCCTGCATGTAAAGGTTTCGATAATAATTATTTTTTTCAACGGATACGGAAGCTGCGATTTAATGGTAATGTCCGTTTGACCAGAGTTCTCTACACCGGAACCAGGATGCGAGACGATGCGCATAGATTAAACGTAAACAACGGGTGCAAAAGCACACACACACACAGACATACGCTTCGTTGCTTGCAAAAGCGTTGCCGCGTGCTTCCGGCAAGTATTTGTGAATTTATATGTATACAGGTCATTACAAAGGATATCCAGCAGCCAAAACAAAAACTGCTGGGGAGTTCCAAAGAGAAGAGTCCTAAAAGTCTTCGTTTTTTTTCGCTTGAGCCACCAATCAAAATATCAAATCATTTTTGACGCTCCGAGACGTTCCTGCTGAGCCTCATTGATGGTTAGCCATCAAAAAACGTTCAACACGACTGAGAGACATTTCTTAAGCAGGAAGTGAAGATTCTTCGATGGAATGGAGCAGGAAAAATGGCTGATGATATTTCTCGTTGTCCTCAAACTATTCGTCGATCCTGTCCAGCTCATCTTCATTTTGGAACACTCTCTACATCATTCGGACGTTTACACGACAATGTTACCAGTCATCTGTGTTGCTTCAACTCTCACAAGCAGATGAGGTCTTGTATGTTTCTTCATAAGTATATGTTGTTGAATGAGGACTGTTGGTTGTGTATATCGTTGTGGTAGGTTGCGATACGGAAGCTCGGCTCCGTCCATCAGAGTGTATAGCGTGGCAATAAGCACAGAGCACTAACAGAGTGCGCTTACGTTTGCAAAGCTTCGCGGCAGGAAGTGCTTCAAACACGCCTCTCATTTCCACACCCACGTTTATCTCCTGCCTAAGCGTATATCGGCCCGCCGTGAATTTCAATTCCTGATAAGCCCATTCCTACTATCTCCCAACCAACAGTAACGTTCATCGGCACATTTCAAATTCTGCGTTGATTGAACATGCCTTCGATGACTGATCAAATACTCGTAGATAATGCTACTGATTGTAACGTGTTGCTTCCGCTAGATTTAAATACATTGAAATCCGCTCAACCCCCTATATCTATGGATCATCCAAAATACAAAATAATTGGTATCTCTATAGATTGTACAAAGTTTACAACAATTTTGCAGGAAAACGAAACACCGCGTGATCAGCTGTGCCAAAAGATAAAGTTTTTCTTTTAATCCCTGCGGAAAAAAGACAACCAATCGAATCGACGATCACAACGCGATTTCATTATGCACGGATTTATTCCCCGAAATGCGAACGATTCCTAATTAGTGTCAATTGATGGTCTGTTCAGAAATGTGGGACGAAAATGAGAGTCAATCATCATTTTTTATAAATTGTCAAAATGATTATAAAATTATTTTCGTCAATCCCACGTTTCGTTCGAAATTGGCGTTTACCAGTATTTCTAAATTTAAATTGGAATGGAATGAGATTTGATTAAGAAGAATCTCAAGATGCTTGATTGGGTGGACATTTTTAGCCTGAGCTTTTTTCGGTGAACGTTATTTATGAATCTTTTATAATTAAGAACATAAAATTTTATATTGAATTTCTCTCGTGTCAATTGAGTTTTTACGTGTTATAGAAAAATCGAGAAAAATCTATCTAATGAGCAACCTTTTGCTACGAGTTCCTTAAGTTAATGAACGGTGAGTTATAAATAAAAATACTATTATCACATCGGGGCATTTCGAAGAGTCAACTCGACAGAATTGACTCGATTTCTTACTATTTTGTCGGACATATTCCCGAGCAAACAACGAGGTGAATAAAATAATTAAATTGCCAATTTTTTTCGTCTAATTCTGTAATAAATTTGAGCGTAAAAATAAACCTACTAAAATTGTAGCGAACTTTTCAAAATGCAACGGGAGTATAGAAAAGAAGACTCATTGGAAATATGATAGGAAGGCGCTCGCAGCTGAAGCTCTTTTTACAGGACACGGATAAATGTGTAAAAAAAAAAAAAAGCGGTAACTTTTAGCACAATATAACGAGGTAGTTTCAGAAAAAACTTTGTCCTCGTTATATCCTCTCTGAAAAGAGTGTGTTCCACGTGTAAATTTAGCGACGATAATATATTTATATATATATATATATATATTTATATTATAAAAAGAGTAGCTCGAGAGAAAGGACGCAACGTCAAAAACACCGGAGTGAAACTGTGCGCGGTGACCAGGAAAACAGGCTCATGCGACTATGCGAATATTCGCGGGTACTACTTCCGCTTAAGTCGTTTTATTTAGTTTTTCTCCCTCTCTCGCGCTCTTGTTACTTCTCACAATTACAAACTATTACGTAAAAGTTATTCTTACTCTATTATTTTGTTGGTACTTGGTAGATTTGCGTGCATTAGTACGCCAGCTCGACCAACCGCTTGCTCTCTTCTTCTATCTTCCTGCCTCATTCTCTTCCTACACTTTCAGGAAAACGTTATCAAGTTGGTGCCGAGCGCTTTAATTAATTGCCACCCTATCCTCCTTTCCCATGGTCTCTCTTCCTGCTTAAACAAGCCGCGAGCAGTAATATACTCTTACAAGTGTAAACCTCGGTGTCTCGATTTCAAACAACTGGCCTGGGTCAACCAGCCAAGTTTTCCCTCAATGAAGCAAACTCGAATGTCACGAAACTTTGTCAAATATGGCAATGTACAAAAGAAAGGACGCTTCGTCCCAAACCGTCGATATTTGCAGTTGAAATTTCGAATCTCCGATCTTGCCATCTTAATTTCACTCATAGCGAGCTCCCTAGCATCATTTTTCGGAGATTTCCCAAGAGAATAACAAATAAAGATAACAGGGACTGTAAAAAACGTTTTTGATTACTTCGGACCGGAATTTTATTGCAAATCTAATTATCTCAGAGGACAAAGAATTACTTTTCAAGTTTCGGACAAATTCAAGTGTTTCTCGTGTGTAAAATCACGTGAAAACGTCGATCACATCGAATTGCATTCGTTACAAAAAGTTGAGTATACATAAAATTCGTTAACGTCAATTTTTTCAATAAATAACTGCTCAATCGTCGTGAAATTTGTAATACACGGCCTCCTGAATACTTCATGTAAAAACCTATCAAATTTGAAGAATTTTCGTCACTTAACCTTAAAATGAAGGAGCTCGTTATCAGAAAATTAAAATTTTGTTAAAAAAAAATTTCTTGAACAAAAAAAAAAGATTTATCAATAAACTTTGTTTTGTTCCCGTTGCTTTCAGTGGATTGTAAATATTTAAAAATGAAGAGGTCAAAAATAAAAACTTATCGCAAAGTTATAAGAGTTTCCATGAGCCTAAATTCAATTTATCAATGTTAATGACTCAATGTCGAACTTCCTAATCGTCGTGAAATTTTTACACGATTTCTTAAATACTTCATACACAAAAAAATACTAAATTTTCTTATCATTTGCGATTTGGGACTCAACTCTATAGATTAAAGTCATTTTTCCGTTCTGCCTTGTAGAAACTCTGAAAGTATCGTAAAAGTCTTTTTTTTTTAGTTTGTAATAATAATAGTTTGATAGCGAAGGAACATAATTTGAAAGACTGCGTAAACATTGCATCGTGATGGCAAAGTCTTTGCCGAGAGGGAAAGACTTTCCAATGGTCGCGTCTCCCGAACTATATATGACGATTCTGGCTTACTCTGGTCTCTGGTAAGTAATCGAGGATTATATATACCGTCGTGGGCAAACTGTGAACATAAATCGTTATCTTATATCTCTTCAGGGACTCCCCAGGATGCAGTTGCTGGGTATGCCCAACATCCGCCCTACACCCGAGAGTCTTTCGTCCTTCTTGTTCGACATCCCAGAGAGTGGTCCTCGGCAGACGAGGAAAAATATCCATTGGTGTACGTGGCAGCGGGTGTCTCGGGGATGTTTTTATTCGCTGAAAAGTTTATTCTTTATGGATCTCGGTTTTGCGGATTCTGGCCATCCCTTATAGCCGAGTACGAAGCTATGCGGACCCAACAATTTCGTACCTAGGTCTCATCCCAGATTCAACATACACGGTGGTCCATACGGTCTCGAAAGCCTCGTTATCCAGCGAAGAAAAATGTTGTGTCAATTTCTCACAATGTTTCCAATTTTCCAGGCAAAAAACTCAATGTCCTGGCCGGAATTGAGAATTTTCGTACCAACTGAAATACGCAAATTAAATCTTGCCAACAATTATACATTTTTTGTTGTCTTTACTTGATAAATGTGACAATTTGTATTCAGGCGTAATAACGATCGATCGTTATTCCGGAGTCAAGACCTCATCATTTATTTGTTATTAAAAAATGCCATTTAAACCATCACGAGAAAAAAAATCGTACGAGAAAAATGAGCCGGAATTCCATGGGTGAATTTTTATCAAATTCCTTCTCCATATAAATCGTATTTAAGTTTGGACACATTGTATATCGTAGGTGTGTTCGTATACAGCATTATTATTTACGACTCGCGCCTATTACACGTTTGAGACTCCGCGAAACACGTGAGCAACGCGTGCGCGCTTGCCGGACCCGCATTCGCGATTTATTGATCGGTAAATAAATCGTCTGAGGTCCTGTCCAATTGCATTAAAAGGGAGATATTTATATCTCGTTAAACTATTCATGCTTCACAGAGCTTGAGCCTTGCAGTCTTATGGGGCTGGATGCAACACAAATTGAACGAAATTGACGCGATAATGCAATATTCACATTATTTGGGATTTTTATTGTCTTTATTGGAAAACATGATTTAAAATGTTCCCGACAAAACAAGCGTGAGAATTTTTTTCTCGAACATTTCCACAATGCTCAACGCACACTTTTTTAAACGCTGTAATTAAATATTATTGATCACGCGTGCACAAAGAATCATGAATTCCATGCGAATTTACAGAAAAATTATCAGGTCACACTCATCCCCGTCAAAGTCCCTCAAATCGTTGGAAAAATTTGATCCAATTCCAATGATTCCATACGAACTATGCTTCGGAATTTCCCTTTTAAAGGCTCAACGATATTCCCAATAAATTTCGTCATGTTGATGAAACGCTTTGTTACATATGACTCGTGAACAATTCATTCATTTGTGAACGAAATATTCCCTAGCAATCACACGTTGTCAATGAGATTGGGAGAATTGCTCGCGTAGGCAAGAAACGAACAGGATTCCCATTTAATTGGAATTTCAATTTGATTCAATAATCTCGATGATTTTGTAATGTCCAATCAATTTCATTATTTTTACAATCCTATATCACATAATTAACTTTCCTGATGAATTTCCCTCATAATTGTGAATAATCGGAGAATTTGTACGTAATTCAATAACCGGGACTTACGTAATGCTGTCCTCGATAACTCGGAAGTGGATGGGCCGACTGCCTTCGATCGAGGATCAATGAAGAGACTGAACTGTTATCAGAATACGATGTGAAATGTTTCTTTGGTGTTGTTTATTTTTATTTTTATTTATTTTTAAAAAATATTTCGTTTCGAGCTGCTGCCATGCATGTTTTTCAATGAATTTGCAGCCAGAAGGAAATTTCGAGTGATGCTCAAGTGAGAATCCACGTGAAAGAAAATTGAAACGGATTTGTCGAGGATTTGGATGGAAGATTCAATAATCATTTAACCGCTCGAACGTAATGAGAATTCATGCAAACCGATTCCTCGGAAATCATGACCTATTATCCCATTACAGAGAGGGAATTGGGAACCATTTGATGAGCCGAGTGGTTCGTTTGGGGTATCTGGGTCGTTGTGAATTTATACCAGTAGTTTCGGTGCCACTGAGTATAGACGTATGGTATGCAACGGTGCTCTCAAGTTGTACGAACTTCATGATCCGTTAACGTACGAGAGCTGATCAATTGACGCATGCTCGCGAGAATCGAAACTTATTGTCCCACCGGGGGTTAAGAGGGACCTATGCCATGGACACAAGAGAGAGAGAGAGAGATTGCGAATTCGCCTGTTCCGGTAATCCCACCGGAACATGATTTAAACGCAGGCACCAAATCCCACGTGGCTTTTCAGCCGGATGTTCATTTTTGACTCCCTTCGTGTTTTTTCACCTTCTATTATTTGATGACTAGCAATTTTTTTCCAGCAGCCATGCGTCTGATATCAAATGGATTCCCATGTATTGACATCCGCGTTACGTATGTTCCGGATTCTTCGCCGTATATAGAGAAACCGGTAACGCGAGAAAAAAAAACGAAATTGAAAGAGTTCGAAACTTTGTGAGGTCCAGAATCTCATGAGCAGTTTCAATTTTTATAACTTGCAGCGTTACACCTTCATTTTCAAGGGTCAATGTTTACTCTGTATACACACGGATGAAAATGGCGGATAAATCCCCAGGCCCTCAGGATACGCTCGTGCATTATATACTTCCCTTACATATATGAAACAGGGAGAGAAAATCCGTCGGGTTGAGAGTCATGAGATGGCTAACGTGGACCCAAGGAGTACAGGATCACCAACAGCAGGCGCCAGTCGACATTCTCCGAGTTGCTTGTTCATCGTTTATTCCGGGACACCAAGTAAGACGGAGATTTTATACATAGATATATTTCGGACTATGAAATAAAGGCGTTGCAAGCAAATATCAAGGTGGTGAATATTCTGCTGCTGGACGCAATACTCAAGATCAAAATGCATGCAATAGTAATGGAACATCTGTTGCTATGTGGAAACTCAATAAGGGTTGGCACGCCACGACCCTGTGGACAAAGTTTCCACAATATTCAACTCCAAAATACATTAAAGATTTATTTTTATCGAGCCCCAATGAGAAGTCTGTCATTCCAACGAAATTTTCCGCGCGTCTAAAAAACGTTGTCTTCATTTTTTATCTCAACGAAAATCGAGTCAGGCTCATAGCCACATTCAGACTGTGTTCAATATCTTTCCACTTGGATACCACGAGAAGAAGATGATGGAGAAGAAGGCCAATTTTAGTACCAACCCAGATATCCATTTGAGGCAAAGAGCCAAAAACATGGGCTGGTCGACAAAAAGACCAGCATATTGGACAAGAATAAAGGACATGAATTTCGATGCCCAAGGACCCATAATCTCACTCATAACTACGGATCAGTTCACCGACAGAAGATCAAGCAAAAAAATGTCCATTTTTCCACCTATTTAAGCATCTTGAGATTCTTCTCAACCAAATTTCATTTCGATTCAAATTTTAATTCAAAAATATTTGTCAATCATTTTTTTCGTATAGGAAAATTAAGTTCATATTAAGGAGGTTGGCTACCCACAACAATGTTGCTATGTTAAAAGCACAGGAATCTTCGAAATGATTAGAATTTAGTCAAATTTAGTGAGCATTTTCTTCACTATTTAAATATGATCATAAAAATTTTTCAAGATTTTTCTCCTACACAGTTTTCGAGTAATTGAACATTAAAGTTTACATGCGTGAGCATAGCACTCAGATATATTTATGTATGTTTCTTGCATACTGTAAACTCCAATTATTGGACAACTATGTAGACGGAAATTTTTGAAAAAATGTGTGCCATCTTATTTGATGCTGAAGAATGTCATCACCAACTTTTATTAAATTCTTATCATATTTTCCTATGCCAACCCAGTCAATTCGGCCCAAAGCGTTTTTCAAATCGTTGCATTCCAGTAAAAATGCATTGTCCTTGTTTCGTGAGGACGTTTTTTTTAGTGGATTATCCATTTTTAATGAATTTTTTGTTAATTTATTTTTTGACGAAAATGACAAACGAAAGCCAACAGCAGTCGCTGGCATGGAATGCCGGCGGAACAGTGACAGAAAATTGTTGGGGTCAGAACGACCTGTTGTGCACTCGAAGGGGTAAAAAAGGTCCATTTTTGTATTATTCCCTGGACAAAACTCAGTGTGTCAGTAGCTCGACGAACGCTGTTGGAATTTACAGCGTCTAATACGAAAAATTTCAGTTGAACAGCATTGGATCGATGAGACTTCATGAAAATCTTCGCGGAGCTTTGGCATGTACGAAAAACTTTGAACTAATACGATGGAGTTTTAGGAAAGGCTCGATGGAGAGGTATAATCTGTTGAAACAGGATGTTCCCTTGCGATGAGCCATAATACAACAATGGTTGAAACTATTTGCTTTCCCACCGCGATATAATAGCTTTCTGAGGCTGAATGCTCGAACGAGCGCCTTGGAGTAGCGCGAGTTCAAGCTTCTCGCTACATCTCTCGTACATACTTCGTACCGATTCCCTGTGAATTCCAAATTTACCACCGATGTTGGCTGCTGCTGCAAGTTCACCGGTCCGGTGAACCGTAGTACTCAAACCGGATACAAAAGGAATTCCGTGCAAACGTTTGGTATTCCGTAAAATGGTTAGTTATAGAAACAGTAGGAGCTTAAACTTTGGCTGGCAAGGGACGTGCACTTTCCGGCTGAAACTTATGCTACGTAGCAAGATATTGACTTTCCACTATATCCAGCGACAAACCATCTTTGTTCGATATTTTATCATTAGGTCTTTCAATGAAATTCAATACCATAACAATTATTTGTGGATAAAAAGCCTGGCGCAAAGACGTCGACACGATTCTCTTATCTCTTGTCATTTGCGAAAGGATTGGAAGCTGAGAAATTAGTTGTAAAACAAATTACAAAAAATAGTCCCCAGCTGTGTCATGAAATCGACGATAATCGTCGGATTTGCAGCGTTTTCTTGCCGCTCAATGTCATTGACTGAAATTTTCGACAGAAGCTCGATTCGATGAAAAATAAAGAGAGAACGGAGTCGCCAATTCAGACGATATTGTCACTGGTCGAAGGTTCGTGGATGCTCGTAACGTTGTGATGGTTCTGGAGCACTTCAACTGTTCGGAAATCTGCATTTCGAGGGAATGTTGAATTCGTAGTGTAATCTCGATTCTATCAAGAAGTCTTCTCATCGAAGACTCCGTGTCGAGAGAAAGCGATGGATCGTCAGGTTGCTGGATCAATGATCCAGAATGAAGGTTACTGGATGGACCATTAGCAATAATGTTGAAACGAGTGGCAATTTGGAATTGTAATACCAATTTAGCAACTTGAGTCGGTCATTAGACATTGATGGCCTGTAAATGGTAGCTGCTGGGATGATTACTGCCAGCAGAACAAGCAGCCCAGCAATAAGGCACAGCCCAGCAAGGTTTCTATTAAAGGTCCTCGTAACGGGAATAAAGTGCGACAGGAAAATGTCTACTAGAATAGTTAGAGATCCGATTAAAAGAGAGTAAAATCAAGAGAAGCCCGGGAGGACAAAGAACAAGAGTTGGGGAACAGGGAAAGAGAGAGAAAATGATGAAGGCACAAAGTTAAGGATGTTGACTCCTAAATCGCAAATATGATAAGAAAACTCTGAAAATTTGGTATGTTTCAGTACGACTTAAGGGTGTTGAAGTAATGATGATAGAATTCATTAAAATTTGGTGCGTTTTTACACGAAGTATTGACGAGATCGTGTACAAATTGCATCACGATTAAGAAGCTATTTATTGAACAATCAAAATCAACAAATTTCGTAGGTCATCCTTAAAGGGACACTGAGAATTAAACGAGAAAGGTAAAATGCCAGACAGACGGACAGACACACGTGAAGCAAAAAAAAAACAGGGAGATCGTGGGACAGCAGGAGGAGGACAAGACGGAGGAGAAGGAAATAAGGTACGACTTGAAGGACTGCAATACAGTGAAAAGGGAAGATGGAATTGAATAGGAGATCCAGCAACCAGAGGGCATCGAGTATAAGATACGTATGTCCTTAAACGAGGTTACGTCGGTACAAGCTGGCGCGCTTTACTCATACTCCAACATCTCTAGTGGGTTTGCACACCAGCCTGTGCGAATAACAATATCGGCCTTTCTCTGTCGACGCTGATGCCATGCAGTCGCATACAGAAACGTAGCTCGCTTCCCCTCGTACGTTTAGCTTCGCCCTGAGAGCTTTCATCTCCCGACATAAGGGGCACACCGAAGGGATTTTCCTCTTTCCAAAACCTTCCATGTGTATGTCTATACATACATTTTATTCCATGACTGTCGTAACCCTGATTCGCAGCAAGCTGGATGACTCTCGAGCACGAATTTCAACGAAACCCAAGCAAACGAGGAGAGATAAACTTTCTATACAGTTATCGCCTGGCACACCGAAACCTTCGGATGTTGGTAACGAACTTATAGATTCAATTTCAAGTTTCTCCCATGATCATCGTGAGAAAATCCGCTATATTCGATGTTTTCATCATCTCACATTGTTGCAACAACATTTTCACGATAAAAAAAAACAACAACAGAAAAAAAACATTAATCAGGAGATTTACTGTGGAAATACCCAACGAATATCGAATTTAATCTCCAGCTCTAAGTATCTCTTCATTCTTTTTATTATTCCTGCATATGGTTCTCGGGATTTTACGAGCCCAGCATCCCATCCCTTCAACCCATGCAGCTCTACAGTTCCTGTGGCCGCGAAGCCTTCCGGAGCGTTATATCCCAACCATCCTTTTCCGAAGCGGTACTCTTTAAATAGCACATTCAGTCCAAGTATCTTTCTAGATGCGAGCTCAATCATTATTTCGCCCGAGTTATTGGCCAGGTCGAACGATAATGAAACGCATTTCCTGCCTTTTCTGCAGGTTGCGTCTCGTCAAATTGTATGACGAGAAATATTTTACAATAATTACTATTTCGTGCTCTTATAACTCAAAAAATGACTTATAACTCAATCGAGCGAGTAAAATCGTCATCCTGACAGTTAACAACATCGTTAGACCCGTTGGAATAACGTAGCGTGGAAAAATGGCGATGTCACTTCGTCAGTAAACATGATTAATTCAGGATATTTACAAACCGAGTGACACTAATGAATGTGAGACTGAAAATAAGGAAAAAATATCCTGCAACGTTCCTAGAATCGTGTACCTTCCGCGTGCCTGACTAGTCAACTTTCTGCGATGAACAGCAGTCACAATTCCGAGAGTGCTCTGTAAATTATGACTCTGAAGTTTGCATCGTTGGAATGCAACGAAATTCTTTTGAATCTTTGGCAAAAATAATGATTTACATGTAGAATGTAATCGTGATGATAAAATAATCGAACTTCGCCACCCGAAAAGCATATCATTTCGAAAAATTTGGTTGAAATTGAAAATTGAACGAATCATAAATAAAATGAAATATTTTTCGTTGCATTCCAACGTTGCAAAATTCAGAAAGTCTCACGTCGTCCAGGTCAAGCTTTTGCCAATTTTTTGTTAACTTTCCAATGGTTCTCGAGGAGGAACAATTTGACCCTTTAAGTCCGGACACCCTACAAGTGGCATTTTTTAAACCGTTGTATTTCGGTGAATATGCATTTCGTGTATTCTTTTTCTCGACACGTTTTTTGTAGTAAATTCTTCATATTTTACGGCCCTAAATTTGATTACTGACGAAAATCGGTGACACAACATTTTTGGAGTCAGAAGAATCCCGCATGCAATCTAAGGGTTGATTTATTAATAAGACAGCTCAAGTGCACATTTTCTGCATGTAATAATCGTCCGCTCAATCGCCTTGAAAGATCTAATGTATTCGGACTCGGCGTTATTACAACGTTCAGGTTAAATGATGTTATATCAGTAATAAGGAAAGCTCTGCATTCGGGATTGGTGCGGTACAAGAGGAAATGTGTACACGTAATCTGCATGTCGAGACACCGCAGGATTCAACATGGCGAACGAGGGACAGGATAGCACGATGTATTATGTATAAGAACTTTGGGAACAGCACGACTACGTGAGACGGCTTTGTGCTCGGTGTGTATGGCTCGGGAGTATTCTATATAATATATATATATATGTGTATATATTTACATTGATATACTAAGGCAAAGCCATGTTGGCGTCGTGTTATATGCTCGTCGTATAAAGTACCGTTATACCAGTGTATATTGAATTTATATTTATGGTCATATATATACCGGACGTTGGATTTGAAATAGCCTGATGGTTGGGCGACGAGGAAATTCAGCAAACGTCGCTTGGATACGTTTCTCGTATGTTCTCTCGCGGAACAACGAACATGGGGTTTCACGGTATATTAGATTAAATTCCGTGGACGAATACGCGCACCTCGCTTGGCACGGCAACGAGAGAGCATATGAGAAACCGTGAAAATGCTCCTGCATGAAAATACGAATTACGTACAGAAAATTACAAGCCACTTCCATCCAGCTCAACGTTTTTCTCGAATCTTTTCAATTCAACTATTCACCAAGCTCTGGTTTTCAGGTTTTTTCGGACGCTGCCAAACATAATGCATCCAAAATGCATTTTCTGGAAATGGTCACCACGTCGGCTGTTTAAGCTCAAATCCATTTGTATGACGGATAAAGGGAGGAATAAAAAATAAATTGACTCATACAAAGATTAACTTTATCATGTTTCGGCTCGTCTGGCCAAGATTCGTCCCCAAGATCCCACCGGAACAAGACAAGAAACAGGAAAATGTGATTACTACGAAACGAGTTCTTAAAAGCCCGTGATACTGGGTCAATCACAAAAATCCTCGAAAAACGGTTCGATTTTTTGTGTGGCATTTTCTTTTTTTTTATAACGACCGATTTATTGAAACGTAAGTTGAATTATGTCCTTGCTGGGTGCATCTGGAACGTCCAGTCTGAACTGCAATTCGGATTCTGGTACGAAAACATGCCGTTAAATCGATGCGGAATGTGTGGCTTGATGATGAGCATTCGAATCTGATATCGTACTATGAGAAATTGGCAAAAAGATGCTCCCGAAGCGACACCATTGCGAAACTGGAGCTGACATTAAAACGTGATTTCGTCGAATGTCATGTCTGACCGAATGCCTGCCCATTTCTTATCGGATCGTCCTCACGAGCTTCCCACATCCCGGGGATCAATTTGCGCTGACCAAGCGGCGTTCACCACCAATATACGAATGTGTGAATACATGGTATGAGGAATTCGAGTGAACGAACTTTCAGACAGAATTCACGACGTTTCGAGCCATCCATGAAAAGGAAAAGGCAGAAGACATTTTTTTCACGGTTCGACGAAATGAAACAAAAAAAACTATAAAAAGGCGTCGAACTGCAGCCAGGAAGGCGGAGTAAAAATAATATCGACAATAAAAACAAACGTATGAAAAAATTATAATTAAAAACAAAATAAATTCTTTGCGATCGTTTAATAAATAAAAATTGCATCAACCAATTGTTACTTTCGCATCCGATGGTGGCGGAATTTTCCGATTTATTCTGCAAACTCTCATTTTAGACATTTTAGACATTTTAGAAAAGAAACCTCCGACCAATGGCCACTGAGCAAAGGAAAATATTTCGTCGCAAACTTCACATCGACCTTTAAGAAAAATGAATAAAAAACTCACAGACATGATGGTTTGGTTTTCCAAAGAAAATTGACTTCGTGAAAAAACGGCCTTCGAATGCAAAATAATACGTAATTTTTGTGGATCCAGGAATTCTGTAAATTCGAGAGAATTGAGGTGAGAGAAACATTTTTTATAATTTTTTTTTTTGTCATTTATTTAGGAGAAAGTTTACATAAAAAAAATCAGGGAGCTATGAATTACGAGAACTTTGAGGAGATGTAGATTTGCTGACATTGCTGCGGCGTGTTCTGTTGATTAACAATCCATCGATGTCGTACATAATTTCTTGCCTCTCTTTCTCAGATATTTTTCTCAATTTCTTAGCGATAAGTTTGCCGTACAAATCACACTCGTCGTCTTCCCTGCTTTGTTTTTGCGATAAAATACTGTTTAAGGAAGTGAGAGTTTGTTCCATCTGGTTACTGCTTTCTTGAAGTTCCGATTCTCTCGGCACTTGCTCTTGAGGATGAGTCGAACGGATTTGCCGCGATTGAACTCGTTTGGGTTTGGAAACGTGAGGCGGTGGTGTTGCTTGTCGATCGTTGGTAATTGCATCCTCTCCCGATTCGATCAAGTCATCGGCTTCCATATGTTGTGTCTTGAGCAACAATAATATTTCAAAAATACAAGTCTCAGTTCTTTACATGCATTAGATATTGCAGTTTCATCTTTCCACACGTTAAGAGCTTTCTCTGGTTATTTGTTTGAAAAAAAATGATCCTGAATTTTGCAACGTTGGAATGCAACAAAAAATATTTCATTCAATTCATCATTCGTTCCATTTTCAATGTCAACCAAATTTTTCGAACCGATATGCTTTTCGGGTGGCGAAAATCGATCACGTTATCATCGTGATTACACAGTGCATTTGAATAAATATTTTTGCCAAAGATTCAAAAGAATTTCGTTGCATCCCAACCATGCAAACTTCAGCGTCATGAAAAAAAAAACGTCTTGATCCCAACAAATTTCTGTCCCCGTGTTTGGCATTCAATGTCAACCAATGCTGTGGCATTTAATTTTCTCTATCGTGGACAAATTAATTGAGGGCCATAAAATATGGTTCATTCCATTCAGAATTCATTGGGTAATTTAATTTAATTGGAATTTTCGTTTTCGTGAAAAAATTAATTTAGCGCTATAAAATTTGGATCATTCGATTTAATATTAATTGAGTAATTTAATTTAATTGGATGATTCTATTTAATAAATGTGGAATTTTGGTTTTCGTGGATAAATGAATTTGGGGCCATAAAATTTGGATCATTACATTGAATATTATTGGCTAATTCAATTTAATTTAATTTAATTCAATTCAATTTAATAATTTTGGAATTTTCGTTTTCGTGAAAAAAAATGTATTTAGGGCCATAAAATTTGGATAATTCCTTTTAATATTAATTGGATAATTCTATTTGATAAATTTAGAATTTTCATTTTCCTAAAAAAATGAATTTTGGGCCACGAAATTTGGATAATTCACTGCAAAAAACATCTTTTTAAAAACAAACACAAAAAATACATATTTATTGGACTACGACGTTTTGAAAAACGGCCTGGGTCAGATTGACCCAATGCACTTATGGGAGGTCTGCACTCAAAGGGATTGCTGATGATTTTGTTATATTTCGAACGAAACTTATCGGCAAGCATTTTTGCTTCGTCACGGATATGGAAAGCACGTGACAACGTTAACGAACATTATGAAAACATGATCGTGGCAACATGGCATGGCGCTTTGTCAATGGTTCTGAGAGAATAGAATTGAGATAAGAAAAAAGCATATTCCAATGGAACTAATGACAGCGTGGCCGGTTTGTTCAGCTGGGGCTGCACGAGCCCGAAATCTTCGTTCGAACAATTCTCAGGGAACGTGCCACATTTGGAGTAAATTACGAAATGATCGCGCAGTGCAAAGACCATTTTGAAAATCCTGTTGCGTTGGAAAATTCATTTTGTAGTGACATTGGAAAAGGAACTTTTGGCACTGTACCCGATCGTTTGGGGGATGAAAATGAAAATGAAAAAAAAAAAAAAAAAAATTTCTCAACGCTGGTTCGTTTTTGGTTATCGCTTGAATGGTGATTGCGTACACTTACCGATTCCTCATCGTTGCATTTGTAGACTGCGGAGAGAAACTCTTCCATTGCTTCATAAGCGAACCACGAAGGTGTGTAAATTTTTTTAGCACGTCCACCACCGCTGATAGATTTTTTCTTCCGTCTGAAATGATGTCTAAAAGACGCCATTAACGAGTCCTTTTTTCTCTTGACTTCGGGCACAGGCATTTCCATTATTTTGGCGATGCGATTCCAGGCGGCGTTCATCGCAACTTTGTCTTTGTGCTGGCTGTGTTTTGGGTTCCATAGTATAGACTCGACTTTGTAGATTTCTAAAAACTTGAGAGCTACGTCGTTGCTCCAATCCGGCATCATATTTTTCAAGAGAATGAAAAATGGAGGCGGAACTCGCGGAGAAAAGATGACGAACGTTTGTATGTCGTTCACGGTCGGGACACAGTAACAGTCGCGTCGTTGAGCCACGCTCGATACGAGTGAACGAGCAAAGGCGAAAGACCCGAGGGATCCATAAACGGATTGGTATTCGGGCGGCTTCGGGCATGTTCGACGAATGTGAAACCCATTCGTGCCCATTCGGTTAGAATCGACCGAGTCTCCTCGGCGTTCGGGCACACTCGAGTACATTCGACGCATCTTGACAACTTCCGGAAACGTTCGGGCTCGCTCAGCGAATGTTCACGGGAGCCATTTGCCTCGGGACACGCCGTCGCGAAGCCTAAACTCCCGGAACAGCTCAACATAGGCGGAGCAATTGCCAATTCTTTCAGAACCGCAGAATTCAAGCGCGTTCCATCGCATCCTTTCGTCAAAATCACGCACATCTTCATTGCAACGACTAAAAACCGAACAAACGAGGCAAAAGAAAATACAAAAATTTCCTCGATTGCCTCTTCGTTCTGCCATGAAAAACCAAGAAAAATAAAAACGTGGACAAAAAAGTTATCGGTTTACGTAATAATTTATTGTTCCGCGCGATACCCCACCGCGCGTCCATCGAAAACGTTACCCTCGAGAGACAAAAGAACCCTTGACCAAACTACCAACTTTTTCACCCACAGGATCCCACTTTTTTATCATATATCCAAGGCCAAAAACTTTGCGCATTCCACAGACCCTCCCAGCACCTCCAACGTATCACGACCATTTGATTTATTGCAAAAACGATTCCCCTCGAGTGTCCAAAACTTTGTTTCTATCTTCGCGGTTCGATAAGCGCTCAGCATGAGAAACGATTGTCGTAGAATTCTCCCATTGACGAAATACACCAAAAGTAGCAATAATAAGAAAATCTGAAGTTCAAGTTGGAAATTATGGTTGAAAATCCAAAACGACCTGATTTGTGGCAATTTGGATAAAAGTTACATTCTCCATAATCGCCACGAGCTTGACTCCCATAATGGAAAAAGTTTCGGCTCCCAAGACCCTGCAAGTGGATGATCGAAAGATTTCCATCAAATATGTATTGAATTTTCAAAAATCTTGGTCCATAAGGATAAAAAACAAAATTTTCATTTCTAACCCTTCGAGTACACGCTTCCTGTAAGCGCATGTTGGGTCAATCTGACCCAAGGCCTTTTCCAAATCGTTTTACTCGGATAAATATCACTTTTATAATTTTTAAAAATTTTTGAGTAAAAGTTTTTGCAGTAAATCCTCCCCAGTGGCCCTGAATGAATTTTTTGACTGGAACGAAAGTCGAATGCCAAACCATTCGTTGCTATGGAATGCCATACAATGGACGAGCCGTCACGGGACTCAATCTTGAGCTAGAGACTTGCCATGTAACGATATGAGTTTTTTTTCGCAAGCTCGTGGCAGAAAAATGCCTCAATGCCGATTATCAGTCACGATGAAAAAAAGCCTCTGAGGCTAATCGCCAGTCGCACGTTTTTCTGGCCTCATTGGCCTGTTCCTTTTTCATGACGACGAACCGTGAATGACCCATCGCCTCGACGCTCCGGTTCGTTTTGTACTTCGATTGACATAACGGGGAAAAAAAACATGATGGTTGAAGCAAATGTGGTGAAAAAACAACACTAAATAAACAGAAAGTCGCTCGATCGGTCCAACTGCAGACGTATATCGTTTAGGCAGTGAATTTCGAGAGTATGCCGAACTCGAGTGCGGATATTCAACGAGCTTGTATCTATTCACTCCCAAAGAGTTACCAATCAATTTACTGGTTTCATTGGTGTCGTGTCGTGCAAGCACTAACAGCATTCATACCGAATCCTATATACACGCATATTGTTTATTTGTATTGTGTGTGTGTGTGTGTAGAGACTAAAACATGTACCAAGTAGAGCGTAGCGAATGTTGAACGCCCGGGTACAGCCAACAGTCCCGATGGCCTCATTTCGTCTAACGCCCAAACGGATAACAAAATCGCGTTTCGCCAGTGGTACCCGGGAGACTTTCAGCATGAATGTCAATGTGATCCGCACACACTGTATATGTTTGACACACTCAACCAACTTTCCCACCGGATTTCTATTCAGAGTCATCTGGTTATAAAAACCACCACATTTTCCATTTCATAACGTTAAATTACAAGTGCATTCGGGTCAATTTGACCCAAAGCATTTCTCAAATCGTTGTATTAGTAAATTATCCATATTTTTTGGCACCAAATTCATTTTTTTACCATTCCGAACCATTCGTTGCCATTAAATGCCAAAGAAACGGTGACAGAAAATTCTTCAGCTCAAAACGGCCCAGCATGCAATTGAAATGTTAAAGAGTTGGTGCAATGCTGAAAAAAAAATCAAAGGGTTGCAGGAATTGGCTAGCGACGTGTCAAAAAATTGGAGCAGATCGTCATTTTTAACGATTGTAACGTTTTTGAATATTCTTACGATTTGAAAAATTGTAATTCTGCTCAGTCCGAAAAACCTTTTTTCTGAAAACACGAATTTTTCATGGATGCATGTCTAATAATTGATCGCAAGAAAACTGAAGAATAAAACTTTTTTTTATAAATTTCAACTTTGCCAAAACTTGTTCAATAATTTTTCTTAAACACCTGAATTGAATATTTTCTAAATTTTTTTCCGAACACGTGTCAAGGAATACATTGAAGAGACTGCCAATTTTTTTTCAATGGAAGGACCCAAGTGTTCTGCGACGAAACGCTGATGAACCTTTGACCCATCGTGGATAATTATCGTTGCATTGACAAATGAAGAAAACAGTCAAAATCGAGCTTCCATAGCTCAGGAAATCGATGTCCCGAGACACCATAAAGTTGGTCTCTGTAAATATTCAACGAGGACGGTTCTCTATTGCTAGATGCGTTTTACGTTTGCTGGGAAAGTCCGCCAAGCCGGTAAAGAGGATCGGAGCTTATGAAAGTGGAGGAGTCGATGGGAGTCGTATGGGGTGCTGTATGGATAATTTTCTGTGTGCGCGTCAAGAACATTGTGTAACCGAATGCACACACACTCAGCATAAAGCTGGATGAAGTTCTTCGAACGGTGAATTGGCTTTTGTTACCAAGAGCGTCCACAGGGGTCTCTTTCGTCTGTTCATCTGATCCGGATGCCTTGCCAGTTCCACGCACGTTGTAGGCTGAATAATTCATTAGACAAATATCGTCGAATTCGTATTGGAGTCGAAATATATTCAAATTTTTCGAAACTCGCTTCTCCGTTTATTCGAATAATTTGAATAAAAATTGTTTCCATATTTGATCACGTGAAAATTTTTATTATTTGCATAACAGTTTCAACATTTTTAATCCACTTTCAATAAAAATCAAATAAATTCAATAAAAAAAGTTGAAAAGATAACAAACAGATTTTTGCAATGTTTCAGTCGAACGATTTTTATAAGCAGAACACACAGATCAATATATTCGGATCGAGCAGTTCATGGAAAACGTAAACCCTGTAAATGATTAAAAGGGTTCGCGGTAGTAAATATGCGTTATTAAAATCGTTGGGCCGTTAACAAATTATACAAAGGGGTGTAGAAATATTTTTAAAAATTGTGTGAGTGCTCAACACACAATGGGCTTGTGGCAAAACACGGGTCGGTTGAATTTTTATTCCATATATATTCCAGGAAAGAGTGAATCCAGTGTTTCCATACAAAAAGAGAAAAAATTGGGAAAAAAAAACGCGAGCATTAGCTCGAGCCACGCTAGCCCGTTAAAATATTTGCACCAGATTTTCCGGTAACCGCAGGAAACGTGGGAGAGATTGAGAAAAGAACGGAAGACAAAAGCAGCCACCAGAAAAAACAAGCGAATACATATCACAATAGCGCACTCAGATTTTTCCATTTTCAGCACGTTTTCCTCCGATAACACAAAACATTTAAAAAAATTCACTGTCCTTCGAATCTTGAACTCTCGAGAACTCGTTTTCTTTTTTCTATACTCGAACTTTCGGATATTTACTTCTATCGAAGAGAAATGGAGAATATTCATAAATTCCAATTTGCTTGTCAACCCCAGGATTTTTCCTTTCGTTATGCACTTTTTCCCCGATCCTTTTTCCATTATTTCTTTCGTTACGCCGATTCAAATTGATCTTTCACCGACTGTCTGCAGTTGAACCGAAGGTTCGAACAGAATGCCGTATAAGCCCCTTGTCCACGATGTTACTTTCTCGTGCTCTGTAGAGCATCGTGTGCAAAAAGCTTTCACCTATAAGGCCTGGATCGAACCAAACAATGGGAACTTTCGAAATAATCAATCTTTAAACTTTCGAGTCCGTCCGTACAGTTATTTTTTTTTTTTAATGGAAAAAATAGTTTTCATATTCAAAGAATAATCGCATATTTCGAAAAGTGCACTTTTTAGACAAGTATTTGATCATTTTTTCTCGGAAAAGTTGCTTTTCCGATGACCGCACGTCCTTTTCAGATTTTCCCCGGATTTAAATGAGAATTTAAAAAAAAACACACACACAAAAACGAACAAAGAATTCTCAATTTTTGCTTCCATTTTTTTTTTATATTATTCAAAACAATTTCGCGTTTTTTTTTGTATTGAAAATTGCAATCTTTGGTTAAAAAATGTCTGGTTGTAATTGATAGTTAAGAAAATCGCTGTTTCTAAATTTTTTTTGTGGGCGGGTGACACAAAAGTTTTTAATTTTTACACTTTAGGGTCAGCAATTTGAAAAATCGTGACTGAAGCGCAATTTTCTGACGGGATGCCCGTGAGCCTGCCCATTTAACAATTTTTATTACAGAAAAATCATGAGGTATTGTTTTAAAAGTAGTTTAGCAATCACGAAATGAATCGTTGAATATGAAAGCGTCGTTTTCCTGGAAACAATAAGCGAAAAGCCATGGGTTTTTCGTGATTTCGACCGAACATGGACCCGCAATACATTATTTTGAATAAAATCGACATGTGAAAATAACGAATTCGCACAGAATTTGTGGAATTATTTTTCAAAACTTACAAAAATATGGGAAAAAATCTCGCCACAGCGGGATGATGAGAATTTTTTGTACAGCCGGTTTTGCAATCAGCAATAGAAAGAAAAAAATGGTGCGGTCGGTAAACTCGAGCCTTGAAATCCCTTGGACGAATTGAACGTTAGTTCGTGTATTTTTATCATCCGACTATTTTTCTCTTTTATTTAAATCTCCAGAATTATGTATGCATTTCATAGATATGACATGTAACGGAGCTATAGATATAAATAATAAACAAAAGGGCACATGTACGAGTGAAAAACGCATCACCGCTTCGAGAGTTCCGGAATTCGAGAGCCCGTTAGTTTGATAAACAATTGGCGTGATTTATTCAGACCAGCATTCCCCGACTCTGGGACTTATCAGTAAATCGAATCCTGCATTTGTCATTTATCAACGGGGAAAGGCAGACGATGGGAAGCGCACAGAAAGCTCGCGATATTCCTGTCCCTCGTATGGGCTCTTTCACGAGGATCAAAACGCATTTTCTTCCCGCATCCTAACAATTCTAATTCTTAACGAATTTTCGGCAAAATTTTAAACATTTCTCTGTCGTTACATCGTTTATTTCTATAAAAATTATCCTGTTAGCATTAAAATTTTTTTGTAACGTTGAAATCAAACGCTGTCAATCGACGACATGAAAAATTTGAACTTATGAAAGTATTTTTTTTTTCGTAACCGTTTCTTTGATAAATTTTTCCATTTTTTGGATTAAAAACCCGCGAAGAACAGTTTTTTTCCGTCGAAATATGAAAGGGATTTTTTTCTCGCCCTCAGCGCTTGCAGCAAATTTATTTATGAACGAAAAAACAAACGGAAATTGTCCTGGAAAATCTGTATTAAATAATCGAGAGAAAACAAAAATGATGCCAGAGTTTCGTGTGCCAAAAACGGAGTAAAAAATCGAGACTAAATCTGGAAAAGGTTTTGGCAAAAATTGAAATAATATATTTAGCGCTGAAATTTTTGATGGTGATCCGTTCAAATGATCGAAATATCCTTCGAACAGCCCATACATTATTCTATATACGTATTTACACTATGTAACGTATATTATGTACTGTCAGTCGTCCAGAGCTATCGCTCTACCGCGCTTTCGTTCTCTCTTACTTTCGGTGCGAGCTTTCCCATCGCTATCTCCGCAGAAGCAGCGACGAGACTATGCGATAGCAACAACATGACGGGCACAGTTCGTAAATAAAAGCAACGGACTTGAATGTATTCCGTTTCTTCGTGCCGGACTGTTCGTGAATAATCGAACATCCACGAAATCATGTTTGTTAACTTGATCACGCTGTTGAGCAATGTTCATCGGACAAAAAAAAAAGCCATCGGGTCAACGATTTACTATCGTTGTAAATTTCCGATATTCAAATATATTCAAACGTTTACGAAAAATCGAACCAAATACGGAAACGAATTTAGTTGCCTTTGTTATCGATCCTGGAGGACGTTCAAACTCCGCGTTTCATTTTTTTCAGCCCATGAAATTCAACCAATTGTCAGCTAGAAAAAAACTTCGTGATAAAGTCTTGAGGAAAAAAAATGAAACGTGCTCCGTAAACTTCCGTTCATGAGTAAAAAAAAATTATACTGGGTCATTTTGACCCCAACAATTTTCTGTCAGCGAAGGCCATGGAAAACATGGATAATTGATCACGAAAAACGTCTTTACAGAAAAAAAAAACCAAATGCATATTCACCGAAATACCACGATTCGAAAAACGCCTCGGGTCAGGTTGACCCAAGTTGCTCTCGAAGGGTCCAGATGTACGATTGCAAAATCTGGTTTTTTCGAACATAATTTTCATAATATCGCAATTTCATTGTTACTATTTCATGAAACGGTCACATGACTGAAAAATTTGTCAATTTGTACGAAAAAATGGAACGATTGCATTTCTGGAAAAGTAGCACGAGTTATTAACGAAACTGAATTTTCAGTTGGTGTTGGAAGAGTAGAAAATCTTGAGCGGCAAAAAAAATTGTTTAAATATAATGAGAAGTTTGTGAATTGTCTAAATTCTGTTTCGGTATGTTGGAACGCGTAACGTCATCGACGTTAGATAGGATAGTGAATAGTTTGGAAAAGAGAGATAGTTGTTGGATAATGGAGAATTGCGACACGTGGGCGGAGAAGAAGTTTAAGATAGAAACTGCAGTGAGAAAGTAAGAAGAATAGAAACAGATAGAAGCAAAGTGAAGGCGACCCTATACAGCTGTTGTTGTGCACACACAGGTATGTATATATCCGGGAGTATAAAGCTCCGAAGTTTGAACCTCCGAGAGTCCTTATCGTCTATTTTGCTTAGAGATTTGTTAAGAACTCCCTCCTACGAGCACGGAGAACCCAAGAGTCTCGTGAAGAAGAGGAAACGAAGAGACGAAGGGAGCACCTCTGGTCGTTATACGAGTCGGGCGTCAAATCGTTTTGGCTACTAAAAGCATTTCCTTCCACGTCCTTCTGCTCCTCTGCTCCGAACAACACTCTTACGTCTTTTCAACAATAAAACTAAAGACATATAAAAGTTTAAAGCGATGAAAAAATAAGAACAGGTACGAAAAATCCTCCATGGGACTTGCGGAAGTAGAAAAATCGTATTTTGTTTGTTCGTTTCATTAATTAACATGATTATTGAAAATTTTCGTCAGCTCGTTGACTATTCGTCTTTGGAACTGGACAAGTTCTTATCCGATCTTCATGAACTATAACAGATCGCGAAGGGCACGACACTTTGAAGCATTTTTAACGAAAATTGGTAGAGAAAAAATAATGTGAAGTACGTGTGTGGCACTCCGTCTTGGGTGACCAGTCGTTGCTCTCAATTTCCGCAACATTTCCTCGACATTTCCTTCTCGCATCCCCACCTCGTTTATCTTCTTTGTTTTAAGTTGTTTTTTAAAGTAGGTTTTTCTCTTTTTCGTGTATGTAAGTGCGCCCACGAGCTGAGAAAAATCGACTAAGCGAGAAGAAAGTTTGTTCCTGAGGTGGTATATAGACTTCTCTTCCACTTCTGCCCCTTTCTTCGGCACTCTCGACGCTTTTTCCTTCACGTGGCTACACTCGGGGGAAAGGGCGAAGTTTCTTGTCACGAAAATTTCGCCACTCTCCGTTGAAGCAATGTGTTTTCGGATTACTTTCTTCCGCGAATAGCGTCAAAGTAACTGAAAATCCAGGGTCTCGCGAAAGAAAGGGTGGCAAAAGTGTAGGCGCGCGGGGCGGGGGGGAACGTGGCCAACTCTTCGAGTCCTTTCCGAGGTCCTTTCTTATAGTATTGGTGTTTTTCATTGTTGAAAAGAGCAGGCTGAATCAATTGTTCATATCGATCCATGTGATTTCGTTGAACATTCAATTTGTCAATTTTTTTATTCTCCCTTTTCAGGCTTCTCCTTGTATTAGCAGTTTCACGCGGAGCTGAGCGCGAGAAAAGGCGTTTAATCACTCGAAAGAAATTCGGTTGCCTTCGAACGCGGAGAAAACGTGCTCGCGTGTACTGACATATCTATAGATGAACTCGAACCCGACAAAATTTCATCCCTCGACACACTCGCTCATGGCGTCTCGCAATTTCTCTTCGTTCTCTGCTTTCAACTCGCCCCCACCCTCCCGCTCTCTTAACCTCTGCCTCCGCGTCAATGTAGACCATTTTTTCTCTTATTCCTCCTGTTTTTTGCTCCCGTCGATACGGGAAATGGGATTAAAGCGCGACGACGACTGGCCGCTGGTTTCGAGTACACTGTACGAAAGACCGGAAGCGTTGATGCCAAAGCTTTCACCTGCTTCACGAACGCCGCGCTCTGTTTAAAGCAACTTTTCTCTTTTCGTTCTTCGCTTATGGACATCCTCTCTGCAATCTTTCGAGCTTAAAAAAAAAATGTGTTTTTTTTATTCTCTTTTTTTCTCTGATTACTTTCCAGCATCGTTCTGTTTGACTTGTCGTTACACTCAGGCTTCAAAGTTTCCTCCTTTTTTCGCAATTCTTTGACTTTCTCCTCCTTCCACCGAGTCGTGTTCCATCCAAGCTCTTCGCTCTGCCCCATCGACTTAGTCTTGCTGGCTCACGAGTCCTGTACACACGTACACAAAAATTTACACATAGTCTAGGCTCGCAGAGCAGTGTGCAAATCCCTGGGGGTGAAAGTCGAGACTCAATGGTGAAGACGAGCCATGAATAAAATTATTCCTTTCTGGCACAGGCATGAGGAGACACCGAGTACGAAAGGAGTCAGCCAATGCAAGAAAAACGCACCCTGCGTCTCACTTCCTTAGGGACCAGAACATACTTGCTTTTCACCGGAAATCCTACGGGAATACCACGTCCTGTACACCCTTTTCCTTCTTCCTTTTTTTCGCCTCTTCCTACTCGTACCTTTCCTTTTTTTCTACCTTTTTATTTCCTCATTTCATCCCTTGCGTTTCCCGCTCGTGTGCAGAGGGTTTTTCAACACTTGTTTCGAGGCTCCATCACGTGGCATAACTTCGAGAATTCAAATTACAAGTTCATTCCAGCTTTCGTGTGACCGATCAACCGATAATTTATTTTTCAACCCTTCCAGTGCAAACCACCTGCATAAGTGCATCTTGGGTCAATCTGACCCGAAGCGTTTCACTAATTGTTGTATTCCAGTAAATATACGTTTTTTTTTTTTGTACAGACTTTATTCTATGGCGGTGATATTTTTTGTACAGGAAATTAAATGCCAAAGCATTGCTTACTGTTTTTTCTTCTAGATGAAAATTTCGAACTCAAATATCAAAAGCATCGTAGTCAGCAATGTTTAGGAAAAACCTGCGAGTGCATTTAGTCGGATATTCTTTTTCGGCAGATTTTATCGAGTGGTATTCGCGAGCGTACTTGCACCAGAAAGTACGCGTGTATACGGCCCGGAATAAATCATCTCACGCGTAAATAAGCTAGACCATCCCATCACCATTCCTTCATCCGCACATGTGCGTTCGTCTGGCTGCGTGCAGTCTTTATTTTCTGAAGTTTCTTGTGTTCGTGCTTGCGTGGCTCTTTTACCGTTGCTGAGTAAAGAGACATGCACGCGGTTTTCTGTATTTCGTATACAGGATATGCTGCCGCGTGCTGGTGCAGGAAGAGGCGAGAGATTGTAACCAGCTGAATGTGCGCATCGGAACAAATTGGTACAACTGTGATGGTACATATTTGTATGTGTACACACATGTCTGGATAAAAGCGTATGGGGAAGATAACACATCGGCTGTTCTTCTGATATGTGAAACAAGTTCGTTGGGTGCTTCCCTGAAGCAGCTTTCAAGAACGTGCACACACCAACGAGTGCGTTCGTGCGTGTACAAAGTGAATAGACATGCATAACAATATCTGTACGAACGTGAAGAATTTTTTTTTCTTTCTGTATTCATACATTAAGCTCCATGGGGAAGAATGAGAAATAGGCAAGGCAGAAAGTTACACAACATTTTTATCGCCACCAGAACGAACCAGCCTATATGTGGACGTCAAAAGTCTGCAAAAACGTGTATGAAATATGCACACAACAAAACTCTACATTGCTTCTTCATGAATTCTGTATACCCACAAATCTTCATACCCGAGCTTACTGGCTTTGGTGCTTTTAACTTTTGGGTACGAAAAATTCGTGAAATTTTCACAACTTGCATTAGCCTCTTTCTAGAGAAATTGCAAACACAAATTCGATGCGTTCAGCGATTATTCTTCAATATATTTATTTCATGCTTTTCAATTTTTTACGTTTTGTTGGAATATTTCAAATGAATACAAAAAAGAAAATTTTAAAAATTTATAGAGCCAATGTGTGACATCATCAGGAGGAAAAACATTCTTCATTCTGCATAATTGAGAAGTTTTCCTCTAAACCCTTCGAGTGCACTTCGAGTGCATTTTCGGTCAGTTTTTAATCGTTGAGAGAAAATTGTTGGGATCAAAACGACCCAGTGTGCACTCGAAGGGTTGAAATCGAGTGACTTAAAAACTCATGCAGTTCCATCGAAATACGCGGAAAAAAAAATGAATTCCAATTGAGAAAAATATAAAAACTAGCACAAATTTATGTAGAATTTGCATTCGTGCAGGAATCTCTAACGAACGAGGCTCGAGATATGCACACGAGCCTCTTGTAGCGTGATGAAATGTATTCCCGGGCGTTGCATCAATCCCGGTATTATTAATTCCGTGTACTCTTCGTTATTGGCTTCTATTTTGATCTACATATTTAATTGCTCGAGTACGAACTAAAAATTTGAGAATATTGATTTTCGCCGAACATACAGCCTTTGTTTTCAACAATCATTCATTCTGTTGGTCATGTTGATCAGTCCCGATATCGGGAATCTGCATGAACACATGTTTCCCTTTATTAACTAATGAGCGGATTTCCATGGCAGTTCGCAACGAACCATATGATGGAATTTTATATGCGATCGGAATATTTGAGTTTTGAATTCTCTCCCAAAATCAAATTCGACATAAATTTTTAATAAACTGCATTAATCTTGATATAATAAAGTCGAAACCAATCACCGATTATCTGGGGGAACAAAATTCGAATTATCGACTCAACTGGCTGGGCTCGAAGAATGTTGAATATTTTCCGGTGAAAAACACAGCGACAGGTTCCTGAAAAATATTGGAAAATTATAAATTTGGCTAAAATGTGACCTAATTTTTGGAGAGTAAAAATGCTAGCTGTACAGCAAACAGTTTTGTTGAACGTTATCCGACTCATTGTTTCCGTCCTTGGTGTACGCAAACTTTGGAATTTTCTGGTACGCGTCGGACTATTTTGATGGAAAATCTGAATTTGTTATTAATCAGAGGATTTTTTAAAGTTGATATTGTTTGGTGCAAAGTTCGGTAATTTAACTTGATATTTTTGCAACGGCCAGGATGTGTTTTCACTTCGCTTTACAAAAAGATATGTTATTTGTAAGGCGAATTCACGTTCGTGAAGAGAATACCTTAACTCTCTGAAAGGAATCGCGTAGTTTCATCACGTTTTTCGGGCTTTCGGAAAAACTCGAAAAAAAAAAGTCAGGCTTACTGTTCAATGTCTGTAGAAATGTATCCAGTAGATTATCTAATGCTTTCAGGGGAGAAGGACGAGCTCCAATCTCCTCTATTTGATTGGGTATCACAGCTTGAAATTCAAACGGTGTGTTCTGTATTCTGTGCACGCTTAGCTAAGGGTTGAAAAGTCACGTGTGACGAGTGCACGTCATTCAAAAAATGATGCAATCGATCGTTGACATTAAACAACCAAAGCTAGTCAACAAAGAGGAAGGTGTACAAATTTGTAACATAAACTCGTTAAGCTGATTATTCGGCTGATTTAGCAGTATGCCTGTACATTTTAAGCGCGTTTGCCAGCAACAGTGCAGGGCGTTGTATATTTTATCGTACGGCGAGAAACAACGAAGAGTAACGCGTACGAAGCAACTTTCGTTACATACAATTAATTGAATTGTTTACCTAACGAGTGACTCGGGTTGCACCCGAGGCTCGAGGCTATGTAAAAATGCAAACGAGCAAGAGAAAGGGACCTTTTCGTGAATGCTCCATAACCATTAGGATAATGAAAATGCATTTAAAGCTCCTCTTACAAGAGGA
Source organism: Diadegma fenestrale (assembly GCA_037043255.1). NCBI lineage: Eukaryota > Metazoa > Arthropoda > Insecta > Hymenoptera > Ichneumonidae > Diadegma > Diadegma fenestrale. The sequence goes on from CM073309.1 coordinate 24,912,059, forward strand.
GATGGAAGCTGGAGCATGGGATGCTGGCACGATCCCTCATTCTATCTTGTGTACACTATCCATTATTATATCTTAATATACTCCGCGATACAGGTCGAGTGTATCATCGTCGAGTGTAGTGACTTAACATGTACAAAATTTAATACTCATCGTTAAGGTTTCACGAAGTATAGGAGCTAAAAATTGTGCTGTATGAGATATTTTTGCAATTTATCAGTCACGGTAAAATCCTTTTGGCGTTTTTCGCAATTTCGCTTTTTTCCTTCTCCGCAAAAGAGCTGAATTACTGCCTCGGAATCTCCGCGTCCAACATTGCCCGCATAAACGGTCCGCACATCCGAATTTCATTGAACTAATCTTAATGAACATTGGCAGTAAAAAAGTTTGCTTACTGGACATCTGATTATCCAGAAGCTTCCAAATGGTGAAAGAAAAAACCCCCATGAACGCAGCCACTTACTTTTTTCTCTGAGAACGACTCCATTATGCAAATAAGCAAATTTATACCGATTTCCTTCGTTTCCACCAGCCTGAACTTAACGAACTTTTCTTCCATAACATTTTGCTTAATTGGGAAACAAAATGCATTATTTTATAAGCGTTGGGTCTCGAGATCGTGACTTTTCAGATGAGTCTTTTCTCTCGAAAGTTCTTGGCAATTCCAATCGGTTTTCTCAATGACTAAGACAGCAATTCTATACATACGATTGAAATTCCTTCAGAAATAATCAGCCGTTTTTTAATCGTATTTTTCCGCTGAAAAAACTTGCTCGAAAACGTTTCTACCACCTCGAGAAAGAGAGTTGCCGGAAAAAAGAGGAATGAGCTTCGAAAGTATAAAAAGGTCGTGAGAAGGTGGATTCTGGAGCATTATCCCCAGGCGCCATTTCACTGAGCGATTCTAATTCGAGTGCTCTCGGCATAATACTTACTCGAGAGCGAAACAATCTGGCCGTGAGAGTTGCCCCTCGTCATTGCCTTGGAGCCTCCATAAAGATTAATCGCTGGCTGCACAATGTCAGCCTCTCTTTCTCCATCTATCCATCTCTCGTTAACTCGCTCGCCCTCGTGTCTTTCTGTGTCACCAGTAGATCAAAATATGTACATACTCGCTGTACCTTGATAAATAAAGTTTTTTCAAGACACAACAAAAGTGACTGCAGGTCCTGCAGCTCGCTGAGCAACGAGGACCGAAAGCTCATCGTTTCTCCGACCATTTTTTTGCTCTAAATTTGCCATTCAATTTTTTTAATCTAAGACATTTTGTACTTTTGATGTTTGAAATCAAAAAACTGCTGCCCAATTAATCGATTAATGCTGGCGGGCTTGCGCACGAAATGCTGGAACCTTGATTAATCACCTGGCGATAATGATTAATGGCTCAGCTCGTTAAATATTTTGTGCTCATTACAAGCTGGCAACTGGCGCAAATTACCCACCGATACAATTTCCTGCTATCCATTGAAGCGACTCTTGTAACGGAGGAGATTCGCATCGAAATTTCTATATCGAAACTCGTATGGATCGGTAATCTGAAACTTCCGTCAGATGGTCGTGTCAAACGGCTCGACTAGCTTGCAAAAGATACAAATTTATTACTCGGTGGATGCTGCAAAGGGGGCAGTAACTTCCGAGAAGCTCAAAGCCCGGAAGATTCTTTCGGTCCTAACCGTCTCTCATGGAATATGAAAGAACGTTATTTTGTCGTGATCGATATGACGCTCGAATTCCTTTTTTAGCGATCGTCTTTGATCCGAGAGATTTTGCTACATTTTCCGACCCTCTTTTACCCGTCATCTTTGATGTGAAACTGCGGTAACCCACTTTCACTGATCGTCTTCGACATCGCGTTCCCCACACACACACACAAGCCTGTCTTTGCCATCATCCACGCGGCTTTCATCACATACCGGTAAAACGTCTAGGAGAGAATGGCTTTGCCGGTTCCAGGCAGATACCACAGCATATTCGTCTTCAATCTTCTCGAGCGTCCGAGCGTGCGATGACATCAAATTCCAAAGCTCTCTGGAACGTTAAGAATGCCCCGGATCTTGCCTGGATGGAAAAAAAGCTCGTCGTTTGCGATGCCGCCAAGATCGTCTGCAATAACATAATCGATACGCCATCGTTTTCACTTTTCGAATTCATCAAATTACCCGACGAAATATAATCACTAAAAAATGAGCCCCAAAGTAATTATCATCGGATTCTTCATTAGCGCACGACTGGCACAATTACGATTGGCCATTGAGGCGAATGTTTGACGACAGCAAAAACGTTCCAACTCAAACAAACCCTAATGAAGCGACAACTGACATTTAATGACTCTGGACCATTGGAGATATAAAAATGAGTTAATGGCGATAAAAATTGTCGTCCAGAGCCGAACAAAGTTGTGCCTGGCACTCGAAGGAGTGTATTCTGTTAAAAATTCAATGCTAGGCTGGACAACGATCACCGAAACACCCACGAAGAGGGGTCAAACGTTCACTGTGTTCGAAAATACCAGTGCAATTGCTACTTGCATTTAGAATCATTTCGACTAGTCGCCTCTCGAGTTTCAATAGAGCCTCGCGGCTTGCTCGATGATTTGCTAGTCAATCGACCCCAAAACTGTTTACCTCTGATACATCGTTCGCTTTAATTTCGATCGATAGCTCTACAACAACATTTACGAGTATTTACGTGGCAGACTCGTGGATTTCTGGTAAACTATGACCCAAATCCTAACGAATTCCTATAGAGAATGGAAAATAATGAAATTCAAAAAAATACGAGACATATTCTCGATCAGCTCGCAACTCCAAGAATCGGGCTGCACTTGAAATAGCGCAATTTCTCGTTCTCTCTCATAACGCCTTTGTTCAACTCGGATACAACTAGAAACTCCAATATCACCGAATTCGACATTCTCAATTCTCACAGTAATTCAACCTCCCAGGAAACTCCGAGGGAGATTCGGTCATTCCTTTCAAGTACCAGACGTATATTGTAGATGCTGCATTCAGCTACTATTTCCAGTACACGACGGGCTGCGAATAATATGCTCGCTCGATATTGCTAGTAATCAAGATGCATATATGGCAACGTCAACGGACAGCATCGTGAACAAAAGCTGATGAGTCAACAGGTCTTTTTGTCAAGTTTCTCTTTTATTGAAATACTCGTTCGTTCCCGTGTTTTTCCCTTCGAAAAACAAAAAAATGTCAACATTAATATTGGTGGAGTATTTTTCCTCATTTTTCATCTCTCAAAGCCCACAATATTTATCGTTCTCGTCAAAAAATCAACTTTGGGCCATGCGATATGGATAATTTACCACAAAAAACGTTTCTATGTATAAAAAAAATACAAAAATTAATATTGGGTCAGATAGACCCAATATGCACTTATAGGGCGTGGAAATTTGGACGCTCAATGCCCTCCGATCTCTAAATTGGTCCATCGTTGCACAAAACCAAGTCTGAGTTAATATTCACTCAAATATTTCTACCGTAAAGCACAGATGCATACAGTGGACCAGCGAATCACTGATACATTGTTAAGTTATCAAGGAAGCTTCGCTTGCACCTGTTGAGACGGTTAATTAAGAGCATCTGCTTGAAGATCCTTATTCCGAGAATAAGAGGATAATAATTGTGCACGGTTCGTTGAAGAAACGTGTATTTTAACGTAATTTCCTGTATGAAATTTCTGTTGTGCATCAGCATCATACTGTGCAGGGCTGTCTCATTTTGATATAAACCACTCGTAACTACCCTCTGTGTGCCATATCTCTCAGTCACGGTTTTCGCTATGATGACATTGCTGCGAGACAAGGTCAAAGTTGAGAGAGGCGAAGCAAGATAACGGATAAGAGCGGACGTAAACCGCTCTCTAATTTCCATGGTTTATTCCCGACCCTTCTCCCTTCCAAACCATCCTTCTCAGACCCCCTTCTAACCCGATCTACATGACATTACTGTGTACAGGGTGTTCAGCCTGTTAATGCTACCGCGTTCAAAGCATCACCAACACTTCACATATTACTATCGAAAAATAACTTTATGTTGAACTCTTTAATAATTTCGTACACGAAAACTAACGATTTTCTCCTATGAAGGAAAAATTTGCTGGCGTTAAGAAAATCGAGATGTTTAATTTCCAAATTTTTATTTTCACCATCCAAACACGTGTTAATTAAACTCACGTTTCCTTTGTGAGTTGCAAAAAAATGTGTTTGCGATTTTTTCTTTCTGACTATCTGGAAAAAAAATCCTAAATACACTTTTTATTTGCGACTCGATCTTTTTATTTTTTTAACGCGACGTGACTCCAATTTACACGCGTTCAAATGGAGAAAATTTTTTCACCTGGAAAAGCGCGAAAAATGTAATAATTTCCGCGATTTCGATAGAAAAAGAATGAAAAATTAGCAGGTTTTTGCTCAAATTTCTCAGAGGGACGACTTGGTACCAGGGAACTATAAAAACATAGTAAATTTTGATGTAATATTCTCTCTGTGTAGAGAAAAATTTGAAAGAACCATAAATAAAGTTATTTTGTGATGGTAATACCTTAATGAACAAGCTGCACATTTTTTAAATGATTCTCTAAAACTGTTCTGACGTCCCGAGAGATTCTTTTCGCCAGATTCTATTAAAAGTTTTTTTATCAAACATTTCGAAAAGTTAAATTCCAATATTTTTTTGCACATAATTATACTGGAACTTTGCAGACGGTAAGACGCCCTCTTCCCTCTTCCCTTATCGCGTGGAATTTACACGAGGGCCAAAAGAATCTGTAAAAAAAAATCCGGCCGATACAGGAGACTGCAGTTTTGCTGCCTCTTACACAGCGATTCATACGGAAGGCGGTTCGTGGCTCAAAGGTCACCCGACCAAGTCACTTCGCCAGTCAGACATTTTTTTTTTTTTTTAATCATTTATTCTTGCGTGCCTGAGGATCTTTCCCCAAAATGACACCAAATATCAGGATTCATTTGCAAAATGACACGTTTCGAAAAAATAAAGTCGACACGAGAACTGGAGAAAAAAATATGAAGTAAAACTCGGTTATTTTCATGGCAGCAATTATCGCATCAAAACTGATGCATGAAGTAGAACTGAGACTTGAGAGAAGACTGGAAGACTGAAAAATAGTGAAGACAATATTCACGGTCGTCAGTGTGATTAATTAATTATGAAAAAATTTCGTAGCACACTTCCGAAAGTGTTGCGATTCCATTCTGACAAGTTTGTCTATTAAGAGGGAATTTCACGAGAGTCTTTTGTGATGTTCAGTCTGTAAAAATCGAGTGAATCCCTGACACACTCAATTTTTTTCAAAATTCATATCTCCGGTAAAATGCAACAAAAAGCGATCAAATTGATCTCATTCTTTTCGTTTTTCAATGCAGGATCACGTGAGTCTGGGGCGATTTTGATTGGAGGCATAAAATTAGTCGAAAATGCGGTAGAACGATAAAAAAAAAACGAGACAACGAAGGCATGAAGGGCGCAAGATTTAAAGACGTGTGGGGTCGTTTTTGACCCCAGGAAGTCATTGACCGTTCGTTAAAGTTTGAGAAATGATTCATGATTGCCGTTAGAAAATGGTCGTAAATCATTGTTGTTTACTCTTTATTTTCAATAACGAGGAAGGAAAGTTTTTTGCTAGAAGGAAAAAATAAAATTCGAGTTATTAAACTCGAGGTCAAGCTTCGGACACCCTGTACGCGTATATAAATATGCAACATGTACAATATCCGATCTCGGGCTTGGTCTCTTGTAATCCAGGGGTATACCATGGGCAACGTAAATTCATGTCGTCGCGGGCGTTCTCTGTCAAATTAGGATAGACTATAACGCTTACATTATGGCAGCAGCGAAACGGGAGTACCACTCGAGTCTAACCGTAGCCGCAACAATGCAAAATTGGATACGATCCTGCATGTGGGAAACATACCGGCTTGTTTGGGCGAACACGCGCGGCAATTGCCCCTCGTGAGCTTTCTGCCCGTTTTAATGCTCTTTTTGACGCGGTGCTTGGCATTTATTTCCCATAACCGTTGACGTTTATTCTAAATTATTACCACTAGATTCGCTTAAGTGGATTTTTCAAAATCTTACCCGCAACAGCGAAATACGCGGCGCTGGTGTCATTCCGCAATTCAGCGTACAAAAATATGCAACCTTGCCTGCACGGACGTATTTACAAATTATGAATTTCATCAAATTCATATTAAATTCCAAACGTGCCTCAAACTAATTGCATGTAAAAAAAAAACAGGAATGTCTATGAAAATATCTGCAACTCATTAAAAATCCAGAATTTGCTAATCGATCATTCAACTTAATTGCAATTTCTATAAAAAACGGAACTTTAATGCGTTTAGACGATGCAAAAAAGGCCTCGAGGCAGAAAATATAATTTTGAGCTTTATTCTTGAAAGAGTTGAAAGAAAAATAAATAAATGGGGAAATTGCTGGATACAATATGAAAAATGAGGAAATTTTTCAATATTTTATCAATCCATGAAAATCAGCTGTAACTTTTTTTTCTATTCGTCACGGGGAGCCTAAAAGACACTCTCCTCTTATGATGGTTTGAAAATTTTCATGGTATACTGTGAAGTTTTACGTAATAATTATTTGGACAGGAAAAATACGATTTTTTTTATAGAGCAATTATTAGTTTGGGGCTCGTAATAACAAAACGTAGGAACGCAAGTGTTTTGCATACACATGCAGTTTTAGTAAATGGAAAAGTTTGAGTATAGATATAAGAGACGAAAAGGACGTAGAGAGTGTGGTTTTACGATCCTCCATGTTCTACCCCTAAGGTCTCCCTCATACTCCACCCCTTGGAAAGTGTTTTTGCCCGCGGGCTTTTGCCCGAATGGATAAAGTTTAGCGATTTATCAGAAAAGCTTCTCTAGCCCGCTCGTGTGTCCCTTGACTATTGCAACGCGAGAGAATTTTCATTCGTTCGAGTTTACAAAGCGGCCTTTTCCCGAACAGCCTCATCTGGAGAATTTCGTTACCAGCGACCAACGCACGCCGGGCTCGAGCAAAACATCAGTTTGCTACTCCAACTTTCACCTCGTTCGGTATCATGCTCACCGTTTCCCTCTGTACTTGTCTCTCCAATTATTGTTTTGTACCCAGACCAAACTTTCGCCGATAGTCCTCGAAACTGGAATGTCTCTCTCTTGAGCTCAACTTTTTTCCTGTAAACTAAACGTTATCCGTTAGTTCACCATCCGGCTCATTAATTGATCGAAAGATCATCAAAACTTTAATTATCAAGCAAAAAATAGACGATTTTTCAAAAACCAAATTCCCAACAACGAAAAAATCCCAAATTCAAAAAGAAAATTGAATGGATGTTGTAAAAAAGTTTTGAAAGTAAAACTTTTCGAAAACTCGTTTTGAGAAATTCTTAAATTTCAAATAATTGCGGACAAAAAATTTGTATCAAAAGGCATAGACTTTTCAAATTTTTTATTTCAAGCTGAATACAACATTTTTCTAATAAAATAATTACTAAAATTATCAAGAATCCACACTATGTATATAATGTTTTAATTTACGAGTGTCTAATAAATGCATACGTGACTATAAAAAAGCCAGGATAATTAATCTTCCTTTTTCAGTTTATTTTTGCTTTTTGATGATTCCACGTTTCGGCAAGAAGATTGTGATATTTTGATTTCTTACTATCGATCCTATTTGGTCACGGAAAAATGTTCATATAGAAATACGTACGTTACTTTTACTTCAAACACGATACACATTGTTTTCAATTATTAACTATGATTGAACGATAAATCGAGACTTTTTATAATATTCGTATAAATATTCCTCGATTTTTCTTTGTTTCTCTTGGCTTTGTCGAAAAATACAACTTTTCGCGGGAGTGTACAAAAGTTTGACGTTTTTTCTCTCTTTCTGTCTTTCGTTTGATTTGGATGGAGGATTTAATGATATTTTTATTTCTGTATGTTATTATAAACTCCATATTTATAAAAGTGAATATGGAACATTCCAAAATTTCCCTTAATATTTCGAATTTCGAAAATGAAGCATAATTTTTCATTTTTATTAATTTTTTACGGTGCCAAAAATTCATTGCACAGCAATTTGAGAAAAACAAAATGTATTTTTGTCTCAACGGGTTATTCTGATCTTTTTTTCTGGTTCACTTTTTCTTAATTTTCAGTTTATGCGAATCACGATCTCTGTGATCGAAAGATCGCATTTTTCTAGTAATTCCAAAAATCGTTGGAGCTCCATAAAGACGTTTATAAATATGAAATTAATAATATTGGGATCGAGTGATTACGAGAGTTGGCTTACGTGCTATTTACGTTGATTCAAATGCCTAAATTTGGTTGCTCAATGATTGAAGCATTGAGAATATTCTACGACGAGTCAATTTAAATTTATCTGTTCTTACGTATTCGAGTCGCAGGCTAAAAATGAGCATGATATTGGACGAGAAGTTGGTGTGTTCCAGTTTCTTTTTCACGAAGAACTCGATGTGTTCATTGGTAGAATAATTAATAATAAATGATCGAGCTTCTCTCCTCAAGCTTCGATCCTTCGCAGTTTGGCTATGGACTGGCAAACATAATTTCAGACACATGGTTCCACGTAATTACCCGGAAACAGACCCGTTATACCATCCATCACGCCCTCCCACCATCCATCATCGTTCTTCTTCAATACATAAATTACGCTGCTCTCCTGAAAACTCAGCTCGTCCTCTTTGTCGGCGTAATAGTCGTAAATCGCAACGACTGTAAGAAAATTCAAAAAATTCTCATCATAAAGTAACATTTTTCTAATGTCGCAAATAAATAATTCGTTAATTCATTAAATGATTTTCAAATTAATAAAAAAGCAAATTTTTAATGCGGCACTCAATGAAAATAATTTATTCGTATTTTTTTTTTGGCAATCATGAAAAAATGATTTAATTGCATTGACGAATGAATCGACCGTGGAGATTTCGATCAAAATTTACGAAACGATCATTCATTGAGACTCTAAGGAACGAGAAAAACTTTTCGTGCGAGCGAATAACTCGTGTGAATAAAATAATTAGAGAATTGCAGGAATTTGTGCACGTGAAACGTGAGTGGGAAAAATTCTTACCTTTTTCAATGTAATTTTTGGGCACCCAGCCTGGTAAATCTTCCTCGTCGGGAACAATCGGCATTATCGCACCGCTGGATTGTTGAGGGCGTCCGAATTGCGGATGCTCGTCCTGCTCTGGCGGCGGTGGTGGAGGCAACGGTGGGCTACTCGCTCCGCTGCTGCGACTTATCTGATGCGATAGCCTATGTGGTAACGTGTGATGTCCGGTATAATCGCCCAAATCGCTGCCAATCCCGACCAATGGCGACGGAGGGGCTGTTAAAATCCAATAAAAAAAAAAACATTACGTCCAACGAATCGCGAGCAACAAAACCAGAAGTGATTGAATGATTACCAACGCTTGAATTATTTTTAGCAAACGTTTCCATCCACGAACCATGTCCACTGAATAACTCCCATAGAATAATATTAAAAAATAAATAAAACTCACTTTTTGAGCTTCAACATCCAATTTTTATAATGTTTGTCGCGTTACTTTATTTTATTTTTTATAAGTTTGAAATTTTGATGCCGAATGGTTTGAACATTGATTGGGAGAAAAATATTATTGTCAATTGTCCCGGCGTATTGACGAATAATTGCAACTCGATCCTTTCTTCACTCACAAGGCGAAAAATCATCTTTAGATGTTTGCATTTTACGTTTCAAACTGTTGACTCGTTCCGGACCTTTTGCCAAAAATTGGCTCTTTAAATTTAGATTTTCTATTCGAACCCGATTGTCGCGAAACACGAGCCAAAAAAGTTGTTGTCCATGAAAAAAAATGAAATATTTGCAAAACAATTTCAAACTCCATCTCGAAATAGGGACCGTCAGGATTTTTTGTTATTCGGCGAAGTCAATCGGCTTCGAAGCCACCAGGAAATGGCGGTCATTTCGTATTTCTTTGTGATTTAAAAAATACGGCTTAGTGCACCAGAAGCCCAAGTAATAAATTCCAAAGTCTCAACATTTTTCAAAATGCTATTCCTCCTACGCACAAGCCCAAAATTCGACGAATTTTAAATTTTCGAATTCTTCTTCCAATTTTTTCTTCGTTCTCCCGTTTTTTTAACGTTTTACCGCACTTTTTTAACTTGGAGCAACATTGCCCCAAGTTCTCACGTTATTCTGCATTTAGGAACGAAAAAAACGAGCCCAAGTCGAATCCTTTTCGTTACGCTTAACCGGAAATACGAATTTTTTAAAATTGCAGTCATTCATGACTCCAGTTCAGCGAAACAGGTGAAAAAAAAAAAGTTATTGTTCTAGAGTCAAAGGAAAAGTGAAAACATGGAGACTTACGCGGCATAGTGATGTGCTGCTCGGACGAGTATCCCGACGATCCCGTGACACTGGGAGGCGCGGGTGGAGGAATTTGGGGATGACTCTGCAGAGGGTGGACAGTGCCGATCTGAGGTGGCGAAGTGTGTTGGCCCAAGGTGTTGGAATTGTGATTGTTATTGTGGGTGGAATGGGAGGTCGTGTGAGCATGAAGAGGGAGAGTGCTGTAGCCGGGTCCACGCTCTCGTCTGGGATGTCCAAGAGGATAATTGGGAGCGTAGTGGCTGGGAACCTGAGGAGGTGCGACAGCGGGCGGAGTTCTGTATTCTCGAGAGCCTTTGCTGAGAGTTCCGGTGCGTACGGCTTGGGGCGGAGTGGGTGGTTTGGTCGTGGGAGCCGGACCAACCATGGCTGCCGCCAAACCAGATCCGGTGGACGCTGCTCCTAGGCTTTGGACGCTGCCTTGACTTCCTCCTCGCTGTTTGCTCCTGGGAGTTCCGGAGCTCCTGACGCCGTGACCGATCTCGTCGAGAATCGTGTAATCGATACTTTTCCTCACGTACTTAATGGGTTTTTCGGGATTCGCCGGCGCTATGATCTTGTATTGCCTCGTCGTCATCTTGTTGGCCGTCAAAACGCCTATTTCTCTTCTCGCTACTTTTTCCTTGTGTATCATGACCGTTTGGTCGATATGATTCATTTGGCTCTCCATCTCGGCCAACTGCGAAGTTTGCAAATCTAACAGTTGCAAGAAATTGTAAGCCAACGTGTTTATCTGATAAGCCACACTCGCTAACGACTGAGTTGTATAATTCTTCGTTTCTTCCAGCGCTATCCTCTTGTTTTCAGCTTGGAAATAATTGGCCTCGCAATATTCTGCCACTCGCTCCAAATTCGTGTGACTGTCCGCCAAGTTCGTCCTCCCCTCGGGTATGTCCTGACGCAGCAAAGCTGCCAATTCCGCCATTGCGCCGCCTCTTTTCTTTTCCCAGCACGTCAAAAGTTTTGCGATTCCGCTGAATCAACAACAGTCATTTTTTATACATCGTGAACAATTCCGTTGCCAATGACAGAATTTCATGGGATATCATCAGCTCCAAACAAAGCGGCAGAACGTGCGCAGCAAAACTATTTTTCAATCTTTGTGATGGATTTTTTTGGAGTTTTTGGTATTTCGATTCTTAGGAAATAATTTTGGAGTTTTTTACGATGTTTAGTATTGTTGGGAATTTCTGTCCGTGCTTTTCACGGTTTTTGTATCTTTGTGAGTCTCGATAATAATTACGAAAAATAATGCGGACAGTAATGATTATTATGTACCGGGACTGAGAGTGGGGGTAAAGAAAAACGTCATATTCATCGAATTGGATCGTGAACAATGTTCCGCAGTAGAAATTACAAGGGAGGCGTCAAGTACACATGCACGGATCAAGATGGAGATCTATCAAAGTTTAACTGGCACGTCAAATGTGAATTTTCAGATCTAATGCGTTGGGTCTTTTTAACAACGTTTTTATGAAAGCCGCAGAATTCACTCGTTTCGTTTTCGTTGTTGTAACTGAGTCTTAAAAATTACCTCGTTTCGTGAATCTTTCAAACTGATGAAAACTCCTCCCAATATCCAACTTCCGCATATATTTATGTACAGTTAGACCAACACCAACTATCACGACAGTTCTTGCTTGCACTAATTTAAAGGTTATAGCATCGAGCTCGAACGAAGCTCGAACGCACATAGAAGTGTAAACCTCAGGGTCATTTGACGAATGACGCGTTTGACGCCAACGGCTAGTGGCGCCGACGACAGTTGCTTTCCGAATGACTCAAGTTCCGAGAACTAGCATGAGATGGCAGCACCGACTAAAGCCTACGTCAAAAAGCGAGCATGTGCATGCATCGCATGCAGGGAGACTAGAGGTAAGGAGACCGAACGCAATGCTGAGTGGACGGTCCCCGAAAACGTTTGAGTAACGATATTTTGGCCGTGGCGCTAGTGTTGCCGTTTTACCCGGCTCAGCGATATAGATATATTGATACGTTATATATTTTAACAGACGCGCGACGCATGAAAAGTGAGGTTAAATGTCTAGCTATCCAATATTCTTGATTTAAAAATTATAGAAAGTCTTAAAGTAAAAGACGGATAAAAATCAACGAACTCAATCAATAATCCCTAAATATCAAGCCGGTTCTCAAAATTGAAATACTTGTTTTAGCATCAAGCATATCAAGCTCGAAATAGTGACACGGGCAACATTACAGGACCATAACTTGGTCAACTAGAGTTCAAATCTCTCTGCTAACATTTTTTTTTTCGTGTCAATTTTTTTGATATTGTTTCAATAGGAATTGGCTAGAATAATGATCGAAAATTTTGTGATAATTAAATTAACAAAACGAACAGACACAATTCGAACAGATGAATTTTCTTCAGAAATGGCAATTGAACGTTCATTGTTTTTGTGTGGACATAATGTGAAATATTTTGCAAAACAAAGCAATTCAAAATATTGAAAATGAACTATTTGAGCCGCGGAATTAATCCTATGACTTTCTGCCTCCACCATCGTCCTTGGTTTTTCTATAAATGCTTTGGCTCCGGGAGTTTAAGAATATGTTGGGTAATTTTTATACAAATAAAACTTTGACAAATAAAACAACGACAAATAAAAATTTGTCGATGTCAATTGTTCAATAAATAGCTTCTCAATCGTAATAAAATTTGTACACGAGCTCTTGAATACTCCATGTAAAAACACCCCAAATTTGAAGAATCCTACCATCATTAACCCCCTTAAGCGTTGAAATGAAAAATGATGAGAAAATTCTGAAAATTTAGAATGTTTTTGTACAAAGTATTTAAGTAAGAGTTCGTGTAAAAATTTTACGACGATTAGGAAGCTCGTTATTAAAAAAAAAAAATAAGATTGATAAGAACCATTTTTCTTTAAATTCAAAAAACATTCATCAATAAGCTTTGGTTCGTTTCCAATGCTTTTAGAACATTCAAGATTAGGGTGCTTAAAAAGAAACCATGCCGAAATGATTTTCCCAAAAAATTTGAGACCTTTAAAAAAAGTTTGAGAGGTCGCGCAAATCACTTTTATATACTTTACCTGGAATTATGAATTAACTCTGTTTATTTTTTATTGTCGCAACAGCAAATGTTGATGCTGAAACAAAAAGTCGTTTCCCTAGAATTTGAGTTTGAAACAAAAAAATTTAGCGCTGCCACGAACGTCTTTTCGAATTTTTTTTTCATAATTCAGCATAAAATCACGGAATAACAGTGTCAGGTCGACCACTAAATGTTTTTTTGACAGGCTTCAATCTTACGCGTATTGATCTTCCATGGAATACTCAAAAGTACTCATTTGTGATTTCGAGCAAACCACATTATTATGTATTTCTCGTGAAGTAGACAAAAATACAGAAAATCGTTATGACGGTCTTCAGATAAAAAATGAAATTAAAAAAAGAACAAAATTTTGAGAAATTGACGACGCTGAATACCAAACGATAGAATTATTTTTAATACGCACCACACAAGAACAATAGTGATGTCTAAGATATTGCGAAATTTGAGAAGGTTTTACGATGGGAGTTCGAGATATTTATTCATAAAAATTACAATTTTTAGTAGTTTCTCGTAAGGGCGTGTGTTGAAAATTCCCATTATCAACGTCAAATATTTTTATTTCTGAATGGTGAAACCTCTTCAAACTTTGCAAACACTTTTACGAAACATCTAAGAAGCTTCATTTAGTTTGTTTTTTTTTTCAAATCGGGCGTAAATTTTTTTTAAATTTTGTTCATTATATAATAAATACAGATCATTTCGGACAATTTTGAATTAAGAGTGTGTTGTATTTTCGATTGGTAACAACTTTTTCCAATGAACTTAGGTTCGCAAAGCATTTTGTATGTAAGAAAAACTGAAAACCTTAATTTAGATTTGCATGTCCGTCGTCATACAATGGTCAATGTCTCAACTTTTGTACATAAATTACTAAAAAATTTTGTTACCGCACTTGAAATCCTGAAACCTTATTGCGTGATTTTATGTTGGATTAGAAAAAAAATTCTTAAAGATGTTTGCGGCAGCGCTGAATTTTTTTTTGAAAACTAAAATTCTAGGAAAATCACTTTTCGTTCAAGCGTTCGTTCGTTAAATTTTTTTTTACAGGTTCCAAATTTTGGGAGGATCATTTTTGCATGGAATACCATCACATATTTGATTGCACCGTCAAAAGAAAAAAAGTAGTACACAGTTTAATACACACACATCCGGACATTTTTTCTAGATACTTTCACGGGCACTTCCAAGTTAAATTCGAAAGATTGCGCCGACTTCGCTATTGTTATTATGAGAAGTGTATATACAGATATATTGACCATGTGTACAAGTCGAACACTTGCGCCGCTAGTGCCGGAATCGTGAAACTCACGGTGCACAAGTTTGGGGACCGTTTTGCTGCCCGCTCGCCCTATCCCGTTCGGTCTCCTTACCTCTAGTCTCCCTGATCGCATGCATCGAGAAAGAATTTTTCACTCGGACAAAGTTGTGGTCGTCTTCACTGGACGTCAACAAATGAACTTGGTCAATTTGTCTCTCACATTTGTTTCGTTACTGTAATTGTTGTTTCGATCCATCATACAGCCACGTGAATATTTCGCAAAGAGCGATGTTTGCTCTTTCGAATATCACACGCCGAATGTTTTAAATTCTTAATATTTTAATATTCCGGCAATTAACTTTTCTGATAAAACTTCATGTACACAATTTTACAATCTTTTAATCCTTTTTTACCCATAAAAACGCGTCAGTTTTCATAACAAAGTGTCTAACCTACAAAATGGAGGAAAAAACCCAAACGATCCGTGCAAAACACTTGACGTACGTGCAAAAATGTTCAACAATAACTTTTTCGATCTCGATAATGGATCAATGAGTTCTAAAAAATTATACAATAAATATAGTTGATGTAAATTTACGAAAAGAGTTTCAATATCCTATAAAATTATACAAAGAATATTTTTCCTTTCATTAAATTTCCAACTATTTTAAAATGTTTTTCTGGAAAAAAAAATTTACCAAATTGTACAATTTTTTTTACAATTCCTCGAAGCCACAAGCGTCTATTGAAATTTCTCATTAGTGACAATTTGCATGTTCCGTAGTGCCCAGGAGCTTTTGAGAAATAAAGGAATTTGTTCCAACGCGTGGAAGGAATGGGAAGAATCTTCAAGAACGTTGCCAAAAATTGGAGGAAGCAAAGAATTTGAGCCAAACGGATCGTGGCTGGAAAAAAAACAAATTGAAAAAGGCCTGGATAGCCGTGAATTTTTACTCGGTATCGAGAGGGTCGAACGTTCCTCGCAATTAGCAAGCGCAGAATGGTTCCCTGAACAAAAACACGCTAAAGTAACCAAAAAACTTGGCAACGACTGGGCAAATTTTGGACACGAGATAAATTCCAGTCTTTATCTCTCTCCCGAAGAGGCGTTGATTCTCCTAGAGACTGTGAGTTGGCATCGCGCATAAAAATCTTTCTATTGACAAAAAATTGATTGAATACCCATGGAACCATGGTGAACCGTGTTAATCTATAAAAATTCAGATCATTCGATTAAAAATTCCTATGTGTGTATCAACATAAAATTTTCTATGCCAGAAAAAAATATTTTTATAGACAAAAATGAATTCTGTGCAGGAAAAACTGTGATTGGGCCGTGGAAAAAATTGTTGCAACGAATTTTACCGTTTAACATAATTTTCCCCGAAAATTTTACAAGACAAAAAATCATTTTATTCAACGGGGATGACGAAAATTCTTGTCACTTGTGAAGTTGAGGTTTAATGTTTACAGGAATGTTTGGAACTTGTTTGGGAAGGGATTCCCTTGTCGATACAACAAGCCTACGAACTCTTGATAGAATCGAAAGGATCTGACTGCACGTTAGACGAATACAGAGTTTACAGTCAATTGACGCGATTGGGATATCGTTTGCAGCGTTTTAATTACGAAAAATCACAGGAGGGGAGAAATTCTGGTCTTTCTGAGCCGGTGCATCGAAAAAAAGTGATAGTGGATCCGGAGAACGGGCTTTGGATGGCGGGCACGAATGCCGAGTCAGCCAAGTCTTCAGGGAGCAAAAGAAAGCTTGAAATTGATAAAGATGTTGAGGAAATAGTAGAAAAAATGGTAATAACGATAAACGGAAATTCTGAAAATACGAAAATTCCTAACGACGTGGAAAACGAAGATTCTAGCACCGACAAATCTGTGGAACGGAAAACGAAAAATCCTCGAGTTGAAATTATTTCCGAACAGACTATTTTGTCACCGATTAAAATCGTCAAAGACAAGCTCTCGACTTCCGAGCTCAATGTTCCCAAATGGCCAGGCGCCAGGATCCAAAGAAACGTCAAACTTTTGCCGAAGAGAAACGACAAATCGGTGACGAGCGTCACAGCCGCAGAAAGTCCAAGCGCCCCGGCTGCTTCCTCCAAAAGTGAAATTCAAAAGACGCTCGATAAACGAAAGAGCGCAGAAACGAGCGCCGATTCGCCAGAGAATAAAAAATCTAAACACGAGGTAACAAATTTGTTTTATAAAAAATTAAGAGAAATATTTTATCGATAGTTGTTGAAAAATCTCGTAAATACCGCGAAATCTTCAATATTACAAAATCACTGTCAATTTACAGGTGATAGAGCTCTCGGATGACGAAGCCGAAGAAGTCCCGATAGCAATGTCGCGGATGGAAATGTTGAACTGTCTGCCAAACATATCGAGCCAAATTTTCATAACTGAGAATATTCCTCGACGATATGTTCCTCATGGAGTCCGAGCGAAATCGACTTACCGTTACGACACTAGAAAATTGAGGCGGATGGAAGAGAGGGACAGGCAATTGCGAGGAAACGTAAAGCGGACGGCAAACGGTTCCAGCGGAGAAAACGAAACGAATATGTCCCCGAAGAATTCGAACGCGATTGTCCCGTACAGTCCGCAACAATCGCGATTGAGCGGAGCGGCAAATTCCGGATATAATTATTCTGCCAACTCGCTGCGGCCTTACCAACAAAACTATCATCAGTTAGGCGGGTATTCGCTTTTCACGAATGCGCCGTTGGGTGATTTTTTCATGCAGCATCTTGGGGTAATGAGTCGAGGAGGTTGGCTAAACGCTCAAAATCGATGGTCTTTTATGAATATCGCTCGGAGCTCCGCAATGTTTGCGCAAGCGATGCGCAATTTTTCCATGCAAAATAGTTTCGGGCAAAATTTTAATAACAATCAATTCAGCAATAATCAACAGTCCCGAAATCAAGCGCACAGGTGGTCAGTGGATCGATCTTGGCGAGGTTCGCGTTCGGGTCAGTCGCGAGACGCGAGCTCATCGAGAACCTCGCGATCTCCTTCGCGGGATTCTCCCGAGGAACATTGTGATGATTTTCATAAAACGACCTTTGTCAAACTTCCGGGAACTTCGTCGTGGGCCGATCTCAAACAAAAATGGCGAGACGCCAAGACAATCACACTCGTCGATGATGAAAATGGGAGACACGACGAAGGCCTCAATGAGATCGAAATCGTTGATCAAACAATCAAACCACTGATTAATCCCAAGAATTATCGAAACTTTAACGAGGTTTATGACAGACTGAGAATTATTAAACCCGCCGCTGAAAAAACCGTCAGGCGGAGAAAAAACGATTTGAAAATATCGTACAACGTTTATTCCAGCACGCAACATTACAGGAAATCCAATCCTGGCTTGCCCATGTTCCATCTAGTAGTAACGAGGTAAGCTCGAACAAAAATACAATAATTTCCGATAAATTCTCATTTACCAAAATTCACTAAAAAATCATCAAGTTTTTCCATGATTTTGTTCGTTTCGAGTGAAGATTTTTGTTTGGGTCCGGAATCATTACGATTTGTTTTTTTAATAGCAGTGAAATGTCTGAAAAAATTGCTCGAATCTTTTCACAACAATATTCAAGAAATTCCTCCCTCAATATAGTTTTTCTCCCTTTTTCTATAAATTTAATGAAAATTTAACTTCTCGACCTTTTCACGTGTACTTTTTTCGTTATTTTGTATTTTTAACTTACTCAATTTGAAACATTTTTTTATTGTCATTCAAGATTTCTTGGTCTGGATTAAATGACGGGACGCTTTTTTGTTGCAGTAGGAAGGATAACGTTTTTTTACAGCCAGTCGAGTTGAATCGCCTGCAACAAAATGGAAAAGGGGCGCCAATAATTTTTGCGCACGTCTCAAACTCCTCGATCGCTTACATTCAATCAGGAATAATTACGCTTCCGAATCTATTGTGAAAAGACAACTAACCAACAGCAGCTGTAATTTTCAATTTTAATAAAATTCATACAAAACTCGTGTTTTTATTGATTCGCATTCGAATCCGAATTTTCATCGTTAAAAATGAGCCAAAAAGCTCGAAATTACCTGAAGTATCCAATTTTGATCTAAAGTGACGAAAAAATGCATTTTCCAAAGTGTAAAAGCCTGTTTCGAAACTAGCTTTTGAAATATTTATTGCATTTTGAATTGATTTACTGAGATATTTCTATACGAACGACATTTTGACCGATAATTTCAAAAATCTACGTTACCGACTGAGCTCTCAGTCGGTAAATCTGATCCCGTCATTATTAACTGGTCTGAAATTATTTCCTGGCTTTCCCGAGCACAAAAATCTGCTAAACGACCGCAATAAAACGAGGAACAAAGTGCAACTTCGAAATGTGCGATAATAATTTGAATGATCCTGTCGCTATGCGACTTTGGAACTGTAAGGAGTTATTGTATCAAGATTTTCGCGTTACCGCGTGCAGTTACGTTTCGACTGTGTTTTGTGTTGCTGCGAGTGATGAAAAATTGTGCCGGTCGCATCTGTCGTTGTTTTGACACTCACGTGTGGCTGCGAGGACACTCGACATTTTCAGTTTTTCACGATTGTAATATTGCCAAGTAGCGAACGATGGATTGCTGGTCGTTGAACCGAAATGTATTCAAAGAACAATGACGAGTGTGGATGAGGAAAGAGAGTACAGGAAAAGAAGGAGAAAGAATTCGTCGACTTGGATATGCTGGCAAGAGAATCAAGATCGTATAATTCATTAGACAACTTTACAAGTACAATTTCGTCCAACTCGTTTTATTCTTTAAACACGTGCCGCGTTCCTTGCTTCCAACTTGGTAAATGCGATTCTATTCGTCCGTTTGAGTTCGGCGCGGGTTCTAACGACCGAATTCAACAATATATGCGATTGAGAGTAACTTTTTGTTTCTCGCAATTATACAATTCATCGTGCCAAGCGTGCGGAATGTATTTTTGTTAGTTTTTTCTTCATCATCTCGTAACATAATCCCTACAACTGCGCGCAAACACATCGGTGAATATTTTCGTAAATGTTTTTCTTTTTTTCTATACAATGCGCATTCCACTTTGCAGATTCCGTCGTAACTTTTGACTCTCCCTTTGATATGTGCTTTTATTTATTATCTCTCGGTCGTGTAATCGTTCAATCTGAATTTTTGCTTTGCCATGTTGAAATATCATAAATTTTATACTTTTCGTTAGAGGCGGCGTGAAAGAGAAACACAAGTCTCACTTTAGGGTTTTTGAGGCGTCTCGCAAATATATATTTTCATATACAATTTGTTTGACCATTCGGAGCAAATTCAGAGAAAATATCACACCAAAGCTCGAAGCCGCGAGATTGACGAATCTTGGCCCCTCGTACCCCAGGACAATGTCGTAAATCTCGTCAAGTTCTCGCGAGTCATTATTTTTTAAATATTTGTCTTTTTTCCTTTTGTTTTTCGTTATCACACATCGTACACGCGCTCGTCGTTGAGAGGCAAAAATCTTGCGGACCAATATAATCAATGGATAATGCAACTGTCAAATTTATATATACAAATATATATATATGTATATTAATTATCAATAAAATAGAAGCGTAACGAGGACCGGGAGCGATCCCAAAAGCTTAACGCATAAATTTACCATAAAAACTTGACGTTCGTCAGGAAAAATTGTAACGGATCGGAAATTCTGAAAAGTTCACCTTAGTGTCCATCTCGTTCGTTTTTTTTTCTATTCTGCTTTGCTTTATTGAGGAAAGTTTGATCTGATTTTTAAGTGGACATTATGTTGATTGGATGAATTATTTATTTCGCATTGACAATGCAAATAAATTGTAAATTTTATGGTCAAGAATTTTTTTTCCTGCTTCCAGTATCCTTCGTACGGACCTTTGCTTCGCATCTGTATCGATCCTTCGTCCATCTAATTTTACGTAGCTAAAAAAAAAAGCTGTCAAAGGACAAGTTTTAATATCGTTTTTTTTTTTATTAAAACCGAGCTCGAACGAGCGCCCGCGTTATACAAGATTAAAATTAACATTGCTCTTGTGGTAGGGGAATTCGCGTTACAGCGTATCGCGTTCGTTTTTAGACTATGGGCTCAAGTTGCACCCTTGAGTGAAGGCAAACCATGAGACCTTCAAGGGGAATAAATCGTCCGGCTATTTCTGAGCTAATACACGCGCTTTTTCACGCAGATTTTTTCCCTACATGTTAATAATAGATTTACACATCCTCGCCGTATTATCTGTAAAATTGCTCTCTCCTCCATTTTCCGAACCGTAGAAACTTGTATCGTCGGTTTTTTTTGTTTCCTTTTTTTTTTTATTCAATTGAAGCTTATGAAAAATTAGTCAAATCGCAAATGTTCGTGGTCGATGTAATTCAACATATTATGAAAAACACACACGCAATTTCATGCCCACTGCGTACACATGAATAAGGATCGCTTGTACCATCGTATGGGGCAATTCACGTTGAAACGACATTTTTTTTTCATTCTGATAATCCATGGAAAATAAGCCTGAAAAAAATGCCCCCGTTCATTCGGGCTTTATACAAATTTATCCCTTCGTGAGGTTCACTGCTTGCGTAGCTTTTCCCTTCACACTGTTCAACAATCATCACAAATTACCAAAATCGACTATTAACGTATTATTATTATAACAAAAATACTTTTTTTAAGATTTTTGAATAATTTTGTACAAACATTCTTGTCACCAAGACCAAGAATTTTCTCCGACGGAGACAAATTTTCTGACGTTAAGAATTTGAGATAATTCATTTCCAATTTTTAAATTTAAGTCTTGTTGCGTTCATGAGTTGCAAAAAAATGTTTCTTTAGAATTTTTCTCAAAAAATTTCGACTCATCGCCTTTACGGCTGTCTGCAAAAAAAATTGCGAATACAATTTTTTTCCAACTCTATTTTCGCAACTTTTTAACGAGTCGTGACTTCAATTTACACGCGTTTGGATGAGGAAAGTTCAAAATTGCAAATTAAATGTCTCAAATTCAAAACGTCAGAAAAAATTTCTTTATAAGATAAAACTGTGAGATTTGGTGCCAAAATCGTTTATACAAAGTTTTTCAAAGAAGCCAATAGATGAAGTCGTTTTGTGATTGTAATATTTCAAACAAGTTCCGGACATGAGTCGTTACGAGCTGTCCTGCAATTAATAGTTGGAGGGAATGTGTTTTTTTGCAGAAATGATACACTCGGAATAATTCTTTGCCTTAAATTTCAGGCAACGGAGAGTTCATTTTTGTGCATTTTCGTTTTTCAGTCATTTTTACTTTTTCCTTGATGATGAATTTTAAAATATTTCCAGCTCTTGAACCCCACGATCGTTTTTTTTCGAACGGGAACTTTAACCATCGGGTAATTAATAAGAAGGCAAGAACGATTGAACCGTTTTTATGGTTTCTCGATAAACATTAAGAAATATAAAAAATAGTAATGCTGACAAGTTTGGGAAAATTTCACACGAGTATGAAGTTTGCAACGTTGGAATGCAACGAAAAATATTTGATTTTATTGTTGATTCGTTCAATTTTCAATTTCATTCAAATTTTTCGAGCCGATATGTTTTCGGGTGTCAAAAACCGATAATTTTATCATCGTAATTACATTCTCCATTTAAATGATTATTTTTGCCAAATACAAAAACGAATTTCGTTGCATTCCAACGATGCAAACTTCAGGATCATAAATTTCACGTGCAATGCCCCGACGATCTGACAAGTACGATGGTGTACGCGCGCAGGTGTGCGAGTGTGTACTTTTTCCATTAAAACGTAGGATTAAAAAACCTCTCGACTCGTACTGTTTTTTGTTTATTCATTAAAACTTTTTTTTTTAACAATAAAATAGCAGAGTGAGCACGTGCCCGAGAGATCACGCGATCTCCCTCGACTCCGATTGGCCCCGAAAATCAGAAGATATCTCTCTTTTTTTAAAACGCATTTATTCATACAATTTAGTTTGCTTGTTCGTTCTTATCGCTCCGCCACTTATTCACTAAAACCTTTCTCGTCATGCATTCTTAACGCACTCTTTAAATTCTTCTCTTGCTCCTGCACAAGCGCGCTTCGCAGAATTCTATTTCATAAAGATATGTATTACTCGTTTCTTTGTATTTTTCTTCGACCTGGCCGTCTCATTTTCTAACAATGATTAATTCGTCTATTGTTCGTAATATCGATTGGAATTAAATGTTTTTCATCGTAATTGTTAGATTTATTTCGCAATCTTGGCAACTTGACGCCTGCTTCGAGTTTATTTTATTCAATTAAGTTTGACAAGTTCGTCTCCCGTTCGCCACGAGGTTTTTTCTCTCTATCGGTCTATGATCCTTTGAATATAATTCGCATACGAGACGAAGCTGCTTCGATACGAAGTCAAGTACAGTTTGTATCTGTTCGAGCAAAATATTCTTTTTTTTTTCAAGGAATTTAGAAAATAGATATTCAAATGATTATCCATAGTCAATATAATTGGCGATGAGACTTTTAATTTAATGAGAATAATTAGGAAATTTGTCACTCGTCACGATCCAGAATCGTTTCGTATTAGTAATCTGATAATTTTACACACTGTAATAGAGTTTTTTCAAAATAGGACGATTAAAAAAGGATGTTTCTTGTAAAACTTTGACTGAGTTTGTATAATATCGTAACCGAGACGAGAAGAGGGGTTTTCGCTGGAATGATATGCAGGAAAAATCGTTATTCGATAATCGTTAATTCATTGTCGTCGATATGCTTCGAGTTTTAAATGTCTGGGGAGCCAACGCGGGCTTGCTAAATTCATTCTTCGTATTGAAAAGTCAAGCTTTCCCAACAGAAGTCTCTCCACCTCTCGTGACATTGACAAGCTGTGATGTGCTTTACGTTCATATTTACATGCATAACATCCGAGCCAAGTTAACGATTTCGCTCGATATATCTCGTTACCTCGATAAATCTATGACTCTTAATGTTTCATTTCACTTCGTTCGAATGTTCCATCCTCTCACATGACACTTGGCAAGTTGACTCTGAATGACAAAAGCTTTTTACACTTCTGGCAGTCCAGCATGTCATGATTAACGTATGACTAGCTCAAAATAACTTTATTTATAATTCTTTTATAATTTTGTATAAACATTCTTGACACCAACACTAAAAATTTCCTCCGATGTGAAAAAGTTTTCTGTCGTCAAGAATTTGCGATATTTAATTTCCAATTTTTAACTTTTCCCATCCAAACGCGTGTAAAACGAAGTTTCGATTATGAGATGCAAGAAAATGTGTTTAGAATTTTTCTTCAACAATTTCGATTCGAAATTTATGACTATCTGCAAAAAAAAAAAATTCCAAATACATTTTTTTTTGCAACTCGATTTCTGCAACTTTTTTACGAATCGTCACTTCAATTTACAGGCGTTTGGGACAAATTGAATATCTCAAATTCTAGATGTCAGGAAATTTTTCTTCACAGGGGAAAATTGTTAGTTTTCTCGCCAAGAACGTTTATACAAAGTTTTGAAAGGACCCTAAATAAAGCCGTTTTGTGATAGTTTCACGTTAAAAGATGTTGCTGCAAAAATAACGTAAAGTCATTTTTATTTCGCCATTTGAATTGGCTCTGCAAAAACTTGGACTCAACGAGACTCCTACTTCTTTGTGGTTCTTATAAATTGTACTTTGGTGCAGTCTATATGAGATTTTTGTAGTGAACGAGTTTTATATCTATATAATAATATATATAAAAATTTTCTTATCAATATTGTCACTCGATCGAATAATGACTGTGTTTGTGTATCTTTTTTTTTTTGTTTTTGTTCGACTGAGAATGGAGTGATGTATTTTATCATTGAGGAAACTCCAAAAACCTGTGCATCGTTCAATTCAAATGAATCAAAGGAAAAAACCCAACATTTAGTTTCCACGTCGAATTTTATCGATCGATTTTCTTCTGAACGCAATGGACTATTCATTTTTTATCGTTGTTACGAAATAATCAGTGCAGCTCATTTTAATTTAGACTTTGGATACAGTGCGACTGTTTTTTCACAATAAAATTGATTGACCCATGGATTTTGAGAATTTCATTACAAAGAGACACTTTTCCATCGAACAATTAAAAATTAACCAATTCGAGCTGAAATTTGAAGGAAAAACGTTGCATCCTCAAAACAAATATTTCGATGTGATTCTTTTTCCAAAATTAAAATCTCCGTCGACTTTAAATCCATTCAAAAGGAAAATATCGTGACCAATCGATAATTTCGTTGTTAATTTCACCGAATTTATAAATCCGATAAGTTTGTTCGTGCATTCAAGGCATTTTACAATTCGATATACTTTTTATTCCAATTAAAAAAAAAAGCTTTCGAACGTTATTGGAGCTTCCTCAATGCCTCGTGTTGATTACTTAATTGCGTGGCTTTTTTTATTTACAAAGTTCGGAATAATGAATATAATTAGTGAACATGAGTTATTAAAGATTTGTCTATTTTGTTCAAGTGCTTAACATTTTTGCTGTTTTTTCAAAGAATCTCGTTCGAGCAAAGCCGTTTAGTTTCTCGATCGAAACTTGTGAGAGTTCTTGTCACTCTGCTCAATATTCTCACAAAAGTTTAATAAACAGGTGGAAGCCGCGGAGAGCGAAGGAGAGACATCTGTGACGAGCCAGAGGAAAAAGCCGGGCTTCTCGTAGTGATTTTCGGTCAAATCCTGTTTTTTTTTATGTTTCAACTTTGTTGCATTATTTTCTCAAGGATATATCTTCCATGGTCAAATTATTATTATAGTACAAAGAAAATTGAAGAACTGTGTATATACAATAAAAGCGAAGTTGGTGCGAAGCAGCCAAAGGAACTGAGACCATTGTTTCAAAGTTTTATTCAATGCCAAAGAGTATTTGATAAATAGATTGAAAAAATGTGCTTATTCAAATATTGGACGACATTCATTGACGATGTAATGAATTCCGGAGACAATTTGAACGTCTGTGAGATTTTTAAAAAGCTTGATTGTTTTTTATTCAAGTTTCGATAGCAAATAATCAAATTCCAATCGTTTTTATAATTACGACTAATTATATCACGTCGCAAAAGTTTTGACGTGGCGGTACATCAAGTTGGAAAATACATCCTTAAGAAAAGTATAATAAAAACTGTTTCGTCGTGCATTCACGCGCGATACAGTCTTCATAAAGACCATGGCATTTATATTCATGTTGATAATGTTTTTCTGCTCGGTAATTTAGTAGGTTTTGTTTGTGATATTGTTGCTGAGAAGGCGCTAATCGCAATGTACCGTTTGCTACGTATTGGACAACGGCCAAAAACTTATGAGATAAATCACTATTGTAGCATTTTTCATCAGCACGTACGATTTTAAATTCAATTTTTAGCCAGTTTGCCGACTTTTACGCAATTATTTCCTGCACCAACTCGCTTTGCGCTCTCTGTTTGTTTCTTCGTGATATAAATACTCTCTGCTCTTTCAACTTTTCTCTCTTATTTCGTTTTCAATCTTCGTACCATATACGTGACGATAATAAATTCTAGTTAGCGTCATTACAAAAATCTTACAACTATTCAACAAAAACCAATCTCGTAACAATTCTTATTTATGTATTTTCTTTTTGTTTGTTTTTTTCTTGTATATTTTTTAAAATGTAGCTTCGTGATTTATCTTCATTGTCGCTCATCTCGTTACAACTCTCCGAGGATATTTAACATCGAATGTGACTTGTTCGTCCGGAGTTAAAGTTTCAACGCTTTTCCTCGCAATATAATTATTTGTGCGACTCGAAATAAAATTTCGGAGGAAAAGGGCCAACTTGACGTAATTGCCGGAGGCTCTGAGGTCGACAATAACTTTCGGCACTTTCGTTCCAATATTCCACACACTGATAATTAATCACCTTTGCTTCATTTCAATAGTTATTTTATACTCAAGCTCGAAACTGATCGCTATACAAATGTTCATTTTTCTCATTTTTTTTCTTCTGCCTCGCTCCGACTCGTGATCGCGGATTTGATATAAAAAAATAATTTGTCCAAATGAATAAATCCTCGGGATTTGAGGAACAACGCGGTCGTATGGGTTCGATAATAATAATACAAACAGGCCATCGTCTCGAAAGAAGAAAGTCAATATCCTTCGACAGACTGTGTGTATATTTTTCTTTCGAACCGAGGATAGCGATAATTCTTTGAAAATTCGTTTATCCAGTAAAATTGCATTAACTCGTAAAATGTGAAAATTCAATTATTTCTGGTAGAGCAAAAATTATTTACACTTTAATACGCGAGTGAGTATCAAATTGTGGCAATTTAAAATTGTCTTTACGACGGAGCAAAAGCGTTAAGAATTATCAACAGACGATGAAAAAGCCACAAATTCAAATTCCTCATACGCGCCAATCCTCGATTCATCCTCGGAAAGACACGATCAAAAAATAATTAATAAACATAGATAACAGAGTGTAATTAGAACGCTGAAAAGAAAATTCTGTTGAAAAAGATCAATATTTTGTTGGATTCGTTCAACTAAACGTTCTTTCGAAAAATCACGAAAATTTTGTCATTTCAGCAAAAAACATTCTGGAAAATCTTTTCGAAAAGTAAATTTTTGTCATTCCAATCGTAAATTTTGCCGACAGTTCCGTTACAAATGAAAAACATTTTAGACAAAATATTTAGTTCGCTATATTTAACGAAATATCGACGTTTATTGACAAAATTCAATTTTCAGTGTTAATAAACGATGATAAAAATAATATGGCAACTGGGATGGACGCATGATAATTAATGATACATGTCGAGCGACCTACGTCCTTAATCGTCTTATTTTCGAATGTGTTGCTTCATTATATTAACTATTATTACTTTAATTAGTATAATTATTATTTTGTTTTGTCATTTTCACTACTAGATATTAAATAACTGTGCAGCCTATCGTCATTTGACTGCCCGCGTCATGAGATAATTTAATATAAATCGATTCAAGAGTTTTTGCACCAAACGAAATAACGAAAATATTCGTTGGTGGAAAAAATGAGAATGGCGAAACCGAAAAAAAAAACGTAATTGGACGATTTCCTTCGCCACGTTAATGCCTATCGAATTTTATATACATGTACGTTTACATACGTATGGGTTTAATAACAATAATAATGATAATAATATATATTAATCGGAATAATAATCGCAATGATAATCGATAAATATATATTTCTTGTTAAATCGTTCTTACGTCTGCTGGTTCGTCTTCCTTTTTGTGTGTTGGGCTTTTTAAAATCTTTACATAACGGCACATTTTTCCTTAAGGCTTATCGCACTGTTGCTCTGCACCGGTTGCAACGACACCGAACGATTTTTCTCGAGGGTCAGAAGGTCGCGAAAAAGCGCGTTTACGTTGTGGTTTGTCTTCGCTGATGTCTCCAGAAAACCGCAGCCCCAATTAGCCGCCTCCGCGGCTCCCTCGGTCATTGGAACCTCGCGCACGGAGGGACTCTCGTCACACTTGTTGCCCACCTGTCGAAAAAATAATTTCCTTTTTTTTCTCTGCTTTTTTTTTTATCACGTTCAATCCGCCCTACGTTTGGTTGGAAAAGTCATTCCAGTTTCCTTTCCCATTTCGATATTCTTACGTACAATCGTCGTCTTTTGATTTTGTCGTTTGACCTTCGATGGTCTCTCAAATTTTCACATTACAATTTGCAAAATGGGAGAATCAGGCCCGTCAATTCGTTACGTTGCCGTTCGAACAACTGGCAAAATTTTATATTATACTATGCAAATTTCTTTACCACCACGCACTTGACCCTTCGAGTGCACACTGGGTCGTTTTGACCCCAAGAATTTTCTATCGTCTCAGTCTTAAAATAAATTTAGGGCCATTAATTATGAATATTTTACCACAAAAAACGTCCCTACAAAAAAAAACATAAAATTCATATTTACCGGAATACGACGCTTTTGAAAAACACCTTGGGTCAGATTGACCCAATATGCTCTTACAGGACGTATAGGCACTCGAAGGTCTATTCGTCAATTGTCTTTAAAGTTTACTTTTTAAACGAGTTTTACGTCAACTTGTTTGTTACGAAATTTAATTTTTTTCAAATCTTATTTCTCGTCGTTAAAAAATAGAGAGGCTCGTGAAATCGCGAGTCTATTTTCTTCTGTAAAGACGATTCTACTGGCAATAATGTTGAAAAGGGCCTCATACTGAAAATAACAGAACATTGAGTGGAAATTGTCGAGCCGGATGGAATATTTATATTTTTTCGGAATCACTTTGCAATTTGGAATTTTTGAATTTGTTGCTTTGATCGAATAATTAATTGCTGGAGGAATGAATAATTGTATTCAAGGGGCATTCATAAAGTCGATGAAAACTCTTCGCTCTAGTGAAAAATTTGGAAGCAAATGAAAAGGTGAAAGTATAGTTGAACCTGTCAATTAAAACTAGCGAATTTCTTGTTCGTGTGAAAACTCGAGAGTCATAACATCACGTCTCACATCTGGCATATAATATTTCGTAGTGATTTACAAGGCATGTAAATAACAAAAAAAAAACAAAAGCTGACAAAACCGGGAATCTCGAGGACTCTCGAGAAAGCACTCGAAACATTGGCATTTTTGTTTTTCACCTCACAAATTCATTTCCATAATTTAACATACTCCCACTAGAGATTCGCTCGAGTGTCGTTTGCCTTGCTAATAAAGACACTAAAAATGTATACCTCGGATGCTTTATATTCATCGGTTTTAGAAAACTTGTCCGAGCTACTTAGTTTCTGTCATAATTGTAGTGTTTTTGAATTTTGACGAGATTTACTCGTGAGACGCTTTTCAAACTGTATTTTTAACTTTGGCCGTTACGATAATGCCAATTTATCTACGTGGGAGAAAAAAATCCACTCCGACCGAGCCTTAACGGCGTCAGTCACACACTGCAGTGGAATGGAATTTTTTTAAAGGGCTAACGTAAACGGGGACGTGAGGAAAATATGAGGCTCTGAAGAAATGAGAAAACTCGTGAAAAATCGAATTTTTGTAGTTTCTGGATCTGAGGCCTTGAACAAATAAACGTTGTACTAAATTCTTCGGTGCCTTTTCCTAAGCGCCACGGTGTTTTGGGTGCCCGGAATTTTTTTTTCTTACAGATTGCTGATCTGCTTTTTTTTGCCATTTTGAAAATTGGATAAAAAGATTCTCCCTCATTATTCTTATTCGGAAAGGTTCAAACCGAAGTCCGGAATTTTAATCCGTCGTTCGGAGCGATACTGACAACGCGGCAAGCGTTTAAGCATGACTGGGGTCATTTCGACCCTGTGTGACCAGCGCGTTATTTCTAGAACGTGTCACCCCACGGAGGGTTGTAATCCTTCAACTCTCACTAATGCTCACTAATCCCTTTCAACCTTTCGACTGCATACTGGGTGGTTTTGACCGCAAAAATTGTCAGTTACCGATTATTTGACATTTACTACGAATTTTTACGCACTTAATTTTCGTTTTCGCCAAAAAATAAATTCAAGTCCATAAAATCTCGATAATTTATTGAATTTCTACGAAATAAAAATTCACATTCAACGGAATACAACGATTTGAAAAACGGCTCGGGTCAGTTTGACCCAAGATGCACTCACTGAGCAAAATCTCCGGAAATGAGACTTTCGAAGGAAAAATATAAAATTGATTCAATAAATGATAATTAATTTGAAAAAAAAGTTTCAAATCTGTGATTTATACCATTTAACGTTGTGGGCGGTTACATTTTTGTATACACGGAGAGATTTAAATGGAAATATATCTTACCAGCATAATAGGAATTTGCGATATGTCTTGACCCTTCAATTCTCGTATGACAGCCCATATTGGTCGAAGTTCTTCAAGGCTCTGCCGCGAGCAGACCGAGTAAACCAGGATGAAAGCGTGACCCTTGCTAATAGAGAGTCGCTGCATTGCGGGAAACTGATGGGACCCCGTTGTGTCCGTAATTTGAAGAGTGCATATATTTTTGTTGCAGCTTATTACCTGAAAATTCAGGCACGTCCGATAGCTGCTCAATGATTTTCATAGCCTGACAATTTTTTTAAAAACTTATGACAATAATTCAGCGGAATGTCATTGATAAACGTCAATTTTTCGATGCTAATTCGTTATCATAATATCGGAAGAACCATATGCAGCTCTCGGACATTCTCGCATCGCGAACACAGCTCGGGTCCAAACAGTCTCACAGCAGTTTTATTATTCATAATATTTCGCTTCAATACGTAATGCCAAAAATTTTATTCGCCAGCAAAACGAAACTGAGAATGAGATCCAACGAAAGCTCGTTGCTCTTTCGGGCACAACGAACGACAGAGAAATCTTTGCAAGTTCACTGATAAAAAAGCTAGACAGAAAATTTAAAAAAAACCAGATTTCCTAAAAATTCTATCGATAACTTGGATCTAATCGAAAAACAAAACTTACCATTTAAATAACTTCATAATATATTTCACCTAGTTCAACTAAATTTTCAATTTTAAGTAAAAAAACAAAAAAATTGTTTAATTATTCTTTATCGTGGAATATCGATAACGATTAAAAGCGAAAATATCAAAGAGTAATATGAATACTTCATCGATTTTCATGCACCACTTCTCGTTTCGTTGCTTCAGAGATTCTCGAAGAACGACGTGGAATTTGTGTCGGCTCGTTTAGCAAATTGTGGATTAAAGATTGGGGGAACCGCAAAAGACTTGGAGCATGAAAATCGGTCGAAAAGTATGAAATCTTTGCAGGACAATCTCGATCAAAATATTCCATTGGAAAGTTTTCATATCTAATTGGATGGTTCAGTGATTTATTGTTTTTTATAGTTTTGTGTCTCGAAGAGCAATAAAAATGCATCATTGCACTGCATGCAAGCAAATGATCAAATTATGCAATAAACTTGTCGCACAAAAATCAATTTGAAAATGCAGCGTGTCTACGTGCTCAATGTATTTAAACCATTAGCTCGATTCTCCAGATTTGCATGCGACCGAAAATATTTCCACGAATAACTGAATCATTGAATATACAAAAAATCGAAAACGAGGCTATAAATTCATTTCCGTTTGTGTCTGTCCAGAATGGAATGAAATTAACAAAGGGAATATAATTAATTACATTCTACAAAGATAGGAAACAACGAGTCTCGAAAGTTTCGGACAATGCGAGGCCCTTGTGCGCACGACAGTGAGCACAATGAGAACATTTGTGAAATATACGAGACATCGAAATGTTGAGCTAACAATTGAGCGAAATGGAACGCAGCTTGCACTTCAGTTACTTTGTGGTCGTGATTTCAACAATGAAATTTAATGAATGGACGGAGCGCAATAACCCCTGGGTTTGAATTTACATGATCATGTCACTCGACTATCTATACTCCTTTAATTTAACATACGTCTGTTTATATTAATCGAATTTCTCTCGGGTCAGTGACCAACGCGCAAAGGCGCGAGCATACTCTACCACGCTCTTTCTCTCTCTCTCTTCTGTCTGTATCACTCTCCGCTATTCTCATCGTTCGATGACACGAACTACACAGTCTGAAGCCACTAGTCTGTCACAAACATATTTTCCACCACGAGGATATTGTCCGTATAGAAACGTGTGTAACCCACACAAGAGTCCACTATTTCCGAAGTATCTCATTCA
Source organism: Diadegma fenestrale (assembly GCA_037043255.1). NCBI lineage: Eukaryota > Metazoa > Arthropoda > Insecta > Hymenoptera > Ichneumonidae > Diadegma > Diadegma fenestrale. The sequence continues at coordinate 24,944,572 of CM073309.1, forward strand.
TAGTTTCGTATATGCGAGCGTACAAGTAAACCGATAACTAGAGGACTGGAAAATGAGTATGGACAATAGATTATTAAATGGATTCTTGCTCCGTACCATTTCCGTACCTTGGCGAGTTGACCTTGGCAAAAACATGCAGAAACCGCGAAATTTTCAAAGTTGGAGTATTTTTCCGCATTTTTCAATCGGCACTAATTCAAGCTTTTCGATGGTAACAAAAAAAAACATGATCAGAAGGAAATTCTTTCATGCTCGAAAATTTGAAGCAGGGCAAAAAAAAACTGGACAGAGTTTTGTTACGAAAAAAAGCTCGAGATAAGTGCATCGAATGTTTTGGAATGTTTGATGCACTGAAAATTCAATTTTGTCAAAAAAACGTCGATATTTTGTTGAATACGGCGAACTAAATATTTTGGGATGATTTCAAAATTTTCGTTATTTCGACAATATTTTTCATTGTAACGGAACGGTCAGCAAAATTTACGATTGGAGTGACAAAAATTTACTTTCCGAAAAGATTTTCCGGAATGTTTTTTGCTGAAATGACAAAATTTTCGTGATTTTTCGAAAAAACGTTTAGTTGAAAGTATCCAACAAAATATCGATCTTTTTCAACAAAATTTTCTTTTCAGTGTGACAGGAAGGAGGGAATGAGAATTGAGCAAAAAGAGTAAGAATGAAAAGTGAAAAGTTGTTTCGCATAAAGTTGTAATTACCTGTCTATACGTGTCCTCGATGGTGGGTATGTAAGATTCGCGAAAAGTTCCTTTGACGAATCGAAGTACAAGGGAACTTTTGCCAACACCACCGGCACCAAACACGACGACACGATAGTCGTTGCTCTGTTCCGGCATCCTGACATCTGCCGTGATTGCTTTTTAAACCCCCGGTCAACGGGGTCCCCGGTAGCACAGACGATGAGTTTACGTTTTGAATATAATTGGCTGGTGCTTTTGATGCAGCACCGAAGATCTCGAAGTGATATTTATGCGAGTGTATTTTGCGGTGGGAGCAGAAAGACGAAAGAATCGAAAGTAAAATTGGTTTTTTGACTGGAATTCTATTTCCAGCTGATTGCAGTCACTTCCGGTGGGATTTGAAAGAGGAGAATTTAATCGGAAGGAAAATTAGCGAGTGAATCGTAAAATGAGCAAGAAAATAGTTGTTGGCTCGGTGATCCGGTTGAAAGGATTTTTTACTCTCGGTCTATTTGACCAGGTGAACGATCAGAGGATTCGTTCCTGACGAACGATTCTTCGTAAACTGATAGCGAGTCACCATTATGGCTTGATATGTATAAATGCACGGAGGGAAAATCCTGCCGAGCTCAAATGATTGCTCTTCTCCCTTTACACGTACGTCATTCTCGTCGGTGCAGGCACAGGGTAAAAGGTTTTCGCGACTGGTGAAAGGTTACAGACGCTCAAAACCCGCCTACGTGGGATCTGCTTGAAAGATGATACAGAATGTGATATCGGTGTGTCGCGGAGAGCTCTTTGATGTTCACCTACGTTTGCACTTTATCGACGAAGCACTCACCCTCTCGTACAACTTCCTATATATATCAGAGTCTGAGAACCCCTCCACCTGCTGTCACCGGTAAGAAGTGCGAGCCTTTCGAGGAGCACACGCGTTTTCGAGACGCACACCTTTGCAACTTTTTCAAAAACGCACAGTTGTTATCGTAGATTATGAAAGATCGAGTCGGACTTGAAATTTCTCAGGCGTTTTAATTCGTTCTTTTTCCTCGAATGATTTTCGTTGCTCCTGTTTATGTGCATTCGTCCTCGTTGTGTTTTCCCAGGAATGTATTCGTTGAGACACGATCACGTATTAAAATGATGATGAAAGTGTGTGTGTGTTGGAATTTATACCCGAGAAATTGTACTCGATGAATAATTTTTCTTTGTCTTTCCGTCTTAATTGCCTCGTTTTTCTTAAAATGTTTAGCTTCTCGCAGGATTCTCCTCCATTTGAGGAAAATCTTGACAGTCGTTGCCTTGAATCTTCGGAAATTTCGTTGAAACGGAAATCGTCGAGTTTAGAGAAACACGCACACATGCACTAACCGTTTCGTTCAGGCCTCGGGGCGTCAAGTTTCTTATTGGGGAGAGTTTGATTATTTTGAGTTGCGACGAGAAGACGCGCGGGGAACACCCTCTCTCTACTCACTCGACGATGCTCTTACACTCTTACGCGACCAATTTTTCTCTCTCCGACTCTCTCCCTCGCCGTGTGCAACTCTACGTGCGCAATAGGACCGTGAGAGCATCAGCGGAAAGAGAAGCGTGGAAAATCAATAGGCAGCGTGGGCGTATGAGTGTGAACCGGGAAAAATAAGTGAGGATAGGACATCAATGACGGGCCACTCAACCTGCCGTTACCTGTATAGGATGAAAAAGAGTTTTCCGCTATTTATCGAGCAGCAACAACAACAATTCAATTTTTCTTCTTTTTTCCATTCAATATATCGTTTTTTTATTATTATTCTTTACTTTTTCTCGAGTACACGACCTTTGAGGCGAACAATTTCATGACAATACGATCGAAACGAAAATTTTCACTCTGTCGAATTTATAAATCAAACTAAAACCGAACAAAAATCGATTATTTATTTACTTAACTTTACTCACGTGGACAGTTCGATCCAAATTAGTGACCAACTATCGCGGTCTTTTCCGATTAGCCAATGGAATTCCTCGCGAACCGAGACCGACAATAACTTCCGCGGAAAGCTCGAGCGTTGGCGGATAAATACGATTTTGTGGACTAAATGTTTTTGCATTTCTGGTAAAAAAACAAAACGTATTCTGGATATTTCTTCGTTTCCAGTTGCTGATACGATTTTTTCGACGACCGAAGAAACTATTTCGAAACGGAGCATAACACGACGATTTGTTTATTCTAAGAGGGCATAGAACCAGGATTTTTAATGATGATGTCACTGCCCTCGTTCTCGATCGTATCGTAAGTCCATTTCCTTTGATTTCTGTGGACAAGAATAAGAAAACCTATTGTTATTGCATTTCAGAACGATTTATCACAACATTTTTGTTGTTGTTTTTAACTCTGATGACCGTTAATCCCTAAAACTTGTGACCAGGCTCGACATTGAGTTGGGATGCTTAAAAAATTGAGTTTTTTTTTCGATTTGCAGAAACCTCACTGTTTCCTCAACTTGACTATTATGAAATGAAATTTCTCGCCGAATCGTTCTGTCGATTCGTGAAAATCGGAGATCCGCTGGCGAGTCTTCTCGGACGTGTTGCCAGACTTTCCAAATCTTTTCCTCGTCTGTAGAAACATCTTTCAGAGGTTTTTTCATGATATTTCTGGACACGGAAAGATTTATAGACGTTTTTGACGAATCAATGAATCTCCAAGCAAAAAACTGGATCACAAAATGGTCTGGAAGAATTCTCGTGAGGCAAGAAATTTTCACAGTTAGCCTGAGAAAGAAAATTCTATTTCCTATCAAAAACGAATGATGAGGAACAAAAATATTGAATTTCCCCATGAAAGAATTTGAAAAATCGATGGAAAATGTTGAAAGAGTGAAATTTCTCTTTTTTTTTGTCCCTCCAAGTGCGTACCGGGTCGTTTTGACCGCAAAAATTCCCTTTCACCGATCGTTTGGCATTTAATTTCCATTTCCGTCAAAAAATAAATTCAGAGCCATAAAATATGGATTATTTATTACATAAAAAGCCCTGGGTCAGATTGACCCAGTATGCACTTGTAGGCGTGCACTCAAGGGTCAATAATACCTGCACTCGTGAGCACATTTTGTCGAGCCGCATTTGACACAAGGAAAGTGACAGCCTGCGCAATCCAACTGTAAGCAATCGCAAAGATTCGCGCCATTTTCAACGAGAAGGCCTTTTTCGTCATAGACGGAATGTTTTTTGCTGCTCGGGTAAAGGCGTCTGTTTAATTTCCTTTTTTCTCTTTCGCTTCTTTGGGGATCAAAGTCGCTCAAAAACTTTTTGGTATTGCTGTCGAAGCCTCTGAGCCTGGATGAGCGTGTACTCTAAAAATCAAAGTTGAAATAATGAATAGCAAAAATTGAGAGCAGCAGAATATTCTTTAAAATTTGAAACTCTCTACCGAGTCCAGTGACTCACCCGTTCATTGGAATTTGAAGCTGCGTTCATCGTTGAAAAATGTGATCGACCAAAAAATATCTCCTGGAAAAATACAAATTTCGAAACAACTTTTATTCCATGGGTCATTTTGACCCGATAAACGTTCCAACGTCGATATTGCGGCATTTAATTTTCGTTTTCGTCAAAAATCACTTTAGAGCTAAAAATATCGAAAATTTACTCCAAAAAACGTCCCTACGAATGAAAAATAAGGAAAAACGATTATTTTTCGAAATACAACGATTTAAAAACCGCCTGGGGTCAGATTGACCCAATATCGACTTATAGGCCGTATCGAAAGGTTGAGGAAAAAAATTAATTCAGTTTCATACACGCGCACAAGAATCAATGAAAACAATTCATTTTTATAGGTTCAAATTGAAAAGAAAATTCGAACGGTGGATGAAAGACAAAAACGAAATATATCGATGACACGCCGAGTTGGAAATGATCGTAGAGACAGGTTAAGAATCGATTGATCGATCGTTTTCCGAACTTTCTTACCGCTAAAAAAGAAACAGCCGCGATTCTCAAAAAAAACCTCTTGGCAGAATTCCGGGAATCAACGAGTTTTCGATCACTTTGTTTGTTTAAATTTTATCTCATAATTTTAAATCACCGACACCGAACATCGTTATTTACTCACAAGCATTCACAATCTTCAGTCACGCGGAAATCAAAACAACACTCTAATGCTGTGTTTTTGCGCAAATTCGTGAGGTGAAGTTAGGTTCCATGCTGCAAGGAGCCAAGACGGTGATAAGCGATTTCTTCATTATCGACGTTTTATTATCTACTGACGCTAAAGTAGAAATCTTTACGAGTGCTTGATCGGTACCCAGTAAAGCACGACCCGTACCTCGTACACGTGAGCCAGTAGACAATGGTCAGTCTTGATCGTCTTGATTGTTTTGATTAGTATAGGCAGTCGCGTATATGTGCAGGAAAAAAGAGGAAAAGTGTCACCAAATCAAGCGACGTTCGTGGCTAATAATCGGACGGCGACGCCGGAAAAGGTACGATCATTATTTCTTTTCGAAATTTCACTCGAGTCAACGTGAAAATATGACCGGAATATGGATAAAAACTATGGAAATGATTTTTCTGAGTGCCTGGGTCTCAAATTTGTCGTCGTTCGCCTTAGAGCGCGTTCAGTCTTTTCAAGTTGGAACAGAAATGAGATAGAGTAGATTATATCGATAAGCAGCTACGATGTTGATGATGAAAAAGAATTGAGTTTAATTGCATTGTAAATATGAACGACCTCTCTCATTCTCGAACGAGTGTACGATAAAAAACGTTCATTCACTTAAAAACGAGAGTCCCATGCCCCTTCCCTTTCCCCGGACCTGCGGTATGACCGTGAGAGTTGCGTAAGTCCAGTGCGGCGATAAAAATAACGTGACTTCTAGACCGTGACCTTCGGAATCGCAATACGTGTAGTAAAAGTGTCTACTATATACAATCACTTTTACTACGCAGAGACAGCAAAACGACGATGTAATACACGGGCCTATAACAATATAGCAGCATTCTCTTTCATTCATAAAAAAACAGACGCTTTATATACATCCGCACCGTTGATATCGGACTGTTGTTGACAGGAGACGCTCGAGAGAAACGACATCTTATCGTCATCTTGCAACTTGTTTTTCTGCTAGAATTTTATTCGTCGTTAGATTGAGATTGAGATTGCGATTCTAGAGCATGCAACGACGTTTGTGTGAAAGATTTTTTTCTAAGACGTTGCATCGCGTTCGTTCCAAAATTTGATTCGCAGCAGCGTTCCGCGAAATTGACTCTCACGAACCAAAGTAGATTTCGTTTATTTCCCGAGAATACACTCAAGGGTGTGCAGTGCGTTATGGAACCACGTGACCTCTAGCAACACGATCGATGTTTTTTACCCTCAATTTTACGTGTTTCGCGTATTTTCTGACCACATGAGCGCAGATCTTTGAAAAATCCGGACGCGTGAGTTTTTTCATTCATGCGTTCTATCGCGATTTCCAAACTGGACACGAATGACCCAGTAGTCGAAAGTTAAATGCAATAAACCGTCAGCGTTTTTGGCTAGGCGTCATTTATTTTCTTTCGATTCGTCAACGGAAGAGTAAACGCGATGACGAATCGTTTCGAACATCTCCAACTGGTAATTAACTCGAAGTAAATAATCAGAGTAAATAAATGATTCACGCTTATCAGAAAAAATTCGAAGGTTCGAAAAAAATATTGAGAAACAGAAGAATTTTTCTAGTTTATTTCGGAGATTTCGATGAGCAAGTTTTTCCACAGAATTCTAAAATGCGATAAAATTTCTGGAGACCCCTCCGCTCTGTCGTCACGTCAAATTTTACTGAGTTTATATCTTCGCAGTATTTCTTGAGCCTTCTTTACGCGTTGCTGGTTTTCGTACTGAATGGTATGCGTCATGCACTTCCGTAATGAGGCATCGACGGCAAGGAGCCTCGCTCCGAATGGAGCTCGCGCGAGATAATGAAAAAAAGACAACGTGCTTCATGTTTTCAAATTTTTGGCGGAAAATATGGCTCGTAGAGTAAAAATGGTAATGACCAAAGTTGTAGAGAATTCAAATGCCCACAACTTAAGTCCTTATGATTTTCATCAAAAAATTGAAAATGGCCAAGTTATAGAAAAAACACGTTTTGCATTTTGGATGATGAAAATATGCTTCATATTTTCAAATTTTATACGGAAAATATGGCTCGTAGAGTAAAAATGGTCATGACCAAAGTTGTAGAGAATTCAAATGCCCACAACTTAAGTCCTGATAATTTTTATCAAAAATTTGAAAATGCCCGAGTTATGGAAAAAACACGTTTTTCCTCTTGAATGATGAAAACATGCTTCATATTTTCAAATTTTATACGGAAAATATGGCTCGTAGAGTAAAAATGGTAATGACCAAAGTTGTAGAGAATCCAAATGCCCACAACTTGAGTCCTTATGATTTATATCAAAAATTTGAAAATGGCCGAGTTATGGGCCAAATAAGTTTGGCCTCGTGCATCAAAGAGCACGCTCGAAATTCTCATTCAAACGGTGTCAGCAGAAAATGATGCAATAATGTCTCGACTCGTTACGCCCCCGCCCTCTCGTTATTCTCCACAATTTGAATTTTCATATTTTATACAAAGCGTGGTCAATCGATCCACCATCACAGCTGAATGAATGATTGAGTTCCCATGGCATGCAGCGTCGCTTTGGGAACGATATCCATCAACCGGCAAAGTGCGAAATTCCGTTGATTTGTAGACTCGCCAAGAAAATCTCCCACCCCCGCAGACGTGACATATGACAAAGTCCTGGTTTCAGGGTTTTTCCCCATAAGCAACTATAAAATATAAATAAATAAAACTGTCTCGCTGATTTACGAAGTATTCTCATTCTTTTCACATGGAACATCGTGGGCGTAGAACGTGTTTTTTCGTTATCGTTTTTTCTTGTTTATTCGTCCGTTCTATTAATTAACGCTCTAGCAATAAATCCCGATGGGGTATTTTCTCTATGGCTATACTTTGTCGACGATCCCCTGCTCCTTACGTAAAGCTTTTACCTTCAAGGGTCATGACATTCACGGGATTTGTAACCCACAATAAAATCCTGAAATAGAAAATCGGGAAGGAAAAAAAACAGCCATACGCGCAGAGAAAAACGTCAACGTTGGGAGGAGGACGCGAGCTGGCGAGTGGAGGTGGAGGATATTAGCGGGGGCGAAAGTGTTTTATGCGTGGTTGTAACCGCGTGGGTGCGCTGCCGTACCAGGGCAAAATCCCTACAAGCCAGCTTCTCTCTCTGTCCCTCTTTTGCATTCATTGATTATATAGTTTAGCTCGATGGACTCAATGGCGGACTGGCGGCAGCGCCGTCGATGTCTCCGTACACATAACCACGCGACGCGTTCACGTTTTTTTACCTATACGGCCCACATACCATGTCCTTTCTTTACCAAACAACCTTCTCCTACGATTCTGCACGAATATCGTGCGCGAACGTTTAAACAGAATTAACCATAACGATTTACGTCACTCGCATATTCTCTCCCCAAAATCCAAACTCATGGGAATTCCTTAATACCAGTAAACACGATTTTTTCCTTCGACAACAAGCCCTTAGGGATGAAACAATTTTTTTCTTCAATAAAAGAAAAAAAAACAGGTTTCTATTCAAATGAATTGTTTATTCTGGAAATTTCGTCTGTCGTTGCTAATTTTTTTTCCTCCTCGAACGCATTTTCACCATTCTAGTGCATTCCGCTAAATATGCATCTGGGGTTTTTTTTTTCTGTACGAATTATCCATATTTTATGGCCCGCCTGAATTTATTTTTCGACGAAAACGAAAATTAAATGCCAATATTCCGTGCCATTGAATGCCAAACAATTTATGACAGAAAATTGTTGAAAACGACCCAGTGACGGCCCAAAAATTCCATTCCTCACAAAAGTTGGAACAATTTCATAAAAAAAAAAAACACGTTGAGAAACTAAGTTTCTCCACATTTTTGTCCTTCACTCAGAGAAATTATTCTTTTATTTTTATTGATTCACAAAAATTCTATAACGAACATGTCCAAATCCGGAGTAATTTTGAAAAGCAATTAATAAAGCAATTCAGAATCGAATACTCACCCGATATAACTTTGTCGTACACCGTTCTTTCGTTTTTTTCTCGATAACGAAGAGGCCAGCGAACGATGAAGTCGAATTGGATTTCGATGAAGTCGAATTCCATTTTGAAAAGCCTGGAAAAGCCTGTCTGTTGCGAAACAACAAACAACGAATCTCAGTCAAAATTCTCGTAGTTTAACTAATTACCTCATTCTGGGGTTCTGTGCAAATCTATCCGAACGAATTTCATGCCCGACTGATAAAAAATACTTGACAATCGTATCGGAATCTGATTTTATGTTTTGAGGTGAAAAAAAAAACATTAAAAATCAATGATTTCCAACTCTGAAGTTAACGAACCACTATTCATAAAACCCTTCATCGTACCAATGCAATGATTTATGCTCTGGACAAGATTGGAGGCACTAATTTTTCACAAAGTCGTATGATCTTTGTTTTTATTGCGCGTCGGTGAATCGGACTCTGAAAAAAAAAATTTCTTTGCCTTCGTTTTTTTAAGTAATCCGAAAAATGTTGTCGCTGCAGCAAGAAATATTGCAGAACGTCTATTGCGAAAGCAAACATTTGTCAATCCAATCGTAAATTTTACTGTCAGTTCCATTATGAATAAAAAAAAATACTTCGGAAATAACGAAAATTTTGAAATTACCCAAAAATATTTGATTCACCGTGTTTGACAAAATATCGGAGTTTCTCAACGAAATTTTATTTCCATCGCCATTACGGTGACCATAAATTACTGGAAACCGCGAAAATTTGAAAAACTGATTGCGCGGTGCATGGAGAATGATTCGCGGATCGTCGAACGAGGTTTGTTTCTATTGGAAACAGGAGTAAAGACCGTTGACAAATTGCGGGAAAGAAATTTCTCATGCGCGTGGTAAATGTGGAGAGTCCGCACCCACGCGTTATTACGCGATAGCAAGTAAATGGAGAATAAAAATGTGAATAGCCGATGGCGTTGAGGAGCGGGCGCGGAGACTGGGAGTGAGTGAGAGGGTGTGCGGAGCTTGGTTTACTTTATTGATATTGGCAAAAGAGAGTATAATAAAGAAAAAGGAAGAGAGAGCAACGGAGATTGAGGAGGGAAGAGCAAAAGTGTATTGGAACATGCGGCGTGTAGTGTTATAAGGTAAGGAATGGAGATTGAGAATGTGGGCGCACCAGTTTCGCGAGTCATTCAAAGAACCGGACGCCCATGTATTCAGATTCCCGTGACCGCGCACACAGCTCGCTGGAGCAAAGAAGAAGGTGCGTGAATAATATTCCAAGTCCTCTCGTCCTGCTATTCGTCTCTCCACACATGCCTCTCTTTCCTTTATTTCTCACTCTCTCCCTCCCTCTCGCTCACTAAACGATCTTACACCCACGTGCTTATCCACGTCTCCTCCCCAACTTTTATGCGCATCTATAAAATACTATACGATTCCACGTGTTTCAATTTTCATACACAAACTCGAACTCTGCGTGCATCATTCAGCTTGACCGCGAGCTCCCATTCTCAAATTCCCATCCATTTATACACTGAAAATTCAATTTGGTCAAAAAACGTCGATATTTTGTTGAATACAGCCAACTAAATATTTTGGGATAATTTCAAAATTTTCGTTATTTCGACAATATTTTTCATTTGTAACGGAACTTTCAGCAAAATTTACGATTGGAATGACAAAAATTTACTTTCCGAAAAGATTTTCCAGAATGTTTTTTGCTGGAATGACAAAATTTTCGTGATTTTTCGAAAAAACGTTTAGTTGAACGTATCCAACAAAATATCCATCTTTTTCGACAAAATTCTCTTTTCACTGTAGTCAAGCATTCACGACTCTGAAGTTTGCAACGTTGAGATTCAACGAAAAATATTGTTTTCAATTGATTAGTTATGGAATTTTGAAAATCAAGGCAATTTTTCGTGTCGATTCAGTTTTTGGGTCGCAAGACAAAATCGTTTTAGTGGCTGGAACTAAAACTGAATGATAATTATGAGCTCTGCTGAAGAAATAACTAAATGCCGGTGGATCTCAACGTTGGAAACTTCAGGATCATAAGCATTCAACTTCATTTTTCGTCGTCATGGTAACCAACTCATTCGCTGACAAATATTGATTAAAACTTGAGGTCCCCGCGGAGAACGATACCAATAAATTGCTTTAAAAATATTTCTATGCACAAATCGACTTTATTCATAAAGACAAATTTTCTTTACGAGAATAAAAAAAAGGATTTGGGACTTTTTTTTTTTTGCAGATTAGTCAAAAAGGCCGTGAGCCGATTTTTTGAAGAAAATCGTAAACACATTTTTTTTGTGCAAATCATAGACGAGACGCAACTTTAATTAAAACACGCGGTTGGATGGGAAAAGTTGAAGATTAAATATTCATGGGAGAAAATTGTTAGTTTCGATGACGAAAATGTTCATACAAAGTTATTAAAGGCTCATTCGTTCGTTTTTTAGTGCAGGATCGCGTGAGCCGGACAATTTAGCTTGGAGTCAAAAAATAAGTGAAAAATACGGTAAAACACGATAAAGAACGGGCGAGAACGAAGGGAGAAACGTCGCGAGATTTAAAGTCGTCCGGGGTCGTTTCTGACCCCGGGTTTTGGGGTTCCGGGGTTAAAGGGAAAGCTTGCGAGGCGATCAGCGTCAATTTTGCTTTCCATTTACATATAAAGTTTTCAAATATTTCCGGTTGCAGCGATCTCCGGTACTTTTTTCGACGACCCATAAGAAAAGAATCGTGCATTGCAAAACTCGCAGAAACATACAGAAAAAAATGTATTTCGTTGCTATTTTTGTTCGTGGTTTATCGAAATTCTTGAGTTTCGTTTCGCCCATTCACCGGGGACGGCGGTTCACGCGAACAATATTATTTTTTTAACCGCACAGCGCGTTTCACTCGCTTTTATATAGCCACAAGCAAAACCGTATATAGATTTATGGTGATGGAGAGGCTTATAAAAAAAAATACAAGCATGTTTGTCGCTCGTATGGGCGTTTTAACCGATCGATATATAAACTCGCGGCTTCTCCCTACCGTTCTCTGGGGATTCCTAAACCTAACACTGACATCCGAGGTTGCTTTATATGTTTCGTAAAGGTCAAAGGGCAACCGCAAGCTCCATTGTCTATCTTTGGGCTCATCCTATACGAACGTTCGACTGATACGAGCCTCCTTCGCTGTGGGCGAAAAGAGGGAATGAAATCGTGTGCGATTCCGTAATCAATTTTATTTTCTTCATATTTTTGCAACGTCTATACCAAAGTTTTCTCCAGACCGGGGTTTTTATCTTGTGCATGAGATTTGAACTTCCTAACGACTTATTTTTTCTATTAATTACATCCACCGTTCCCCGAGCTACATGAATCCCGGAAAATCATAATTAAGGCATAGAGCGACTGGCGTAACCGAGTAATCGTGTGTGCGGGCTCTTTTTCTATATGTATCTGTGTGTAATTCGTGAACGAGGGAATTCTCGATTGTTGCTGCGATCAACAGCCAACTTAAACCATAAAATCCGTATAATTATCATATTCGTTTCTATTTTTTTCACGTGGATTACATTTAATGAACGAGCATGGGATAAAATTGTTAATTCTGTATCAAGTCCTTTTTTACGCGCCTGCACACCTCACAATTGTTACGTTTTTCCGCAAAATTCATGTGCGTGTACGTGCGTTTGCGCTTGTTATTAATAAGCCGTTGCAAATCGAGTGCAACACTGCAGTTATATGCTTTCTGGAACTCGTGAAACATATAATAGCTGCCCCGCACATGTGACACGCATATATATTTATCCAGTTGTAAATATACACACGGTGTCCCAAAAATTATACATCACTACGACATGCAGCGGGATCAAATTTATGGACGTGTCCGGTTCATGCAGTTTCCCGAAGTTTTGTAAATGAAAAATTGGCCAACTCTAAATAATAATCTACGAATGTTGCATCGCGAATAAATATCTTGATAATATTCTGAGGCAGAATCCAAAATTCATGGGCAATGTGCTGAAAAGAAAATTTTGTTGAAAAAGATCGATATTTTGTTGGATCCGTTCAACTAACCGTTTTTTCGAAAAATCAAGAAAATTTTGTCATTTCAGCAAAAAACGTTCTAGAAAATCTTTTAGAAAAGTGAATTTTTGTCATTCCAATCGTAAATTTTGCTAATAGTTCCGTTCCAAATGAAAAATATTGTCGAAATAACGAAAATTCCGAAATTATCCCAAAATATTTAGTTCGCTGTAATCAACAAAATATCGAGATTTTTTTTGGCAAAATTGAATTTTCAGTGTTGATTTTTTGTTTCAATTCTGAGGAACAAGAATTTTTTTTGTTTATTTTTTACTTTGCTTTATTGCGCGGATCCCGTTGCCGCGTGGAACTTCGAGGACACGCTTTATACAGCACATGTGAAAGCTCGCATGCTATACTTTTTGTTCTATTCTCATGGATACTTTCCAGGGAAAAAGACTTATTTCCGGATTCTGTGGGACCGCGCGATGCTTTCATATGGACCGATTGATTTTTCTCTGGAAAACGCATTTCACGTTCTACAATTTCTATCTCCGTGTTTCGTGCATTTACGATCTCGACCAGTGCCACTGCGATGGCTTTTCGGGAAATACACGACAAGCATCCTGTGGAAACGTCATGGTATCGATTCTCAAATAATAATCCGGCGTATAAAGCCAATATCAAATGCTTTTCAAGCGTGCTAATTATTGGGCTTTGATGCTTGGCTCAAATCGTGCAATGAAAACCACGTTCGTATACGTATAAACGTTCACTGCAGCTGTTCCAGCACGAACGTTTAGATTTGAGTTTATTTCGGCCTTAAGAATTAATTGGATTGTGATTCCGATTGAATTAATGGATGATTTAGCTTTTTGGAAAAATGGGAGAAACATTGTCGAATATTTGATTTTTAATTAATTGTTATTCTAATATTTATTGAATTTTTATAATAATTGATCGAAAACTTATGAAAATTCATCAGTTTTTGACGACGACGACGACGTCCGTGGATTGAGTAACGAATTGAAAACGGAAGAAAAATTTGAAGAGATTTTGATCATTTTCGAATGATTGATTTTTCATTAATTATTTAATTTGATTCATTTTTAGAATGTGGCTACTCGTCCGGTTATTTCGTAGGCTAAAGCATGTCCGGACGGATAAGCAACCCTTGCGCGTCCGTTGGGTAAAGCGCATATTATTGGATAAAGCCTACTCGGACGAATATTATTCATCCGACCACCCGGACGGCTGGCCACTTCGTAATTTTTCACTGTTTAATCAATTTTTATAATTATTGATCCCAAACAACTGAAAACTCATTAGTTTTCGATTTTCATGACTCCTGAAAACGAATTGTAAACGAAATGAAAATTTCAAACGATTTTTATTAAGCGCGCGTTGAGGAGGTTCGAGAGCGTGAGCGAGCATGAAAATGTTAGACATTTATTTAGAATTCCTGCCTCTTGACAGGCGCCGTTGGAGCATCGAGAACGGATGTCCGGTGAGGAAAAGCCCCTTCCCTGGGCCTAGAACAACAGACGGACTGTCTTGAACACACTCTCATTAATCGGACATGAATCTTAGGAGGGGCAAAACGTTGAGGTATGCGCTAGAAGGAAATAAAACGAACAAGAGTGCGGTGAAGGTTGAATCAAGTTAAAGTGGAAGAAGAATTACCAATAATAAGAGAGGTCGCACTTAAAATTCAATTTTGCCAAAAAAAAACATCGACATTTTGTTGAATACAGCGAACTAAATATTTTGGGATAATTTCGGAATTTTCGTTATTTCGACAATATTTTTCATTTGTAACGGAACTGTCGGCAAAATTTACGATTGGAATAACGAAAATTTACTTTTCTAAAAGATTTTCTACAACGTTTTTTGCTGAAATGACAAAATTTTCGTGATTTTTCGAAAAAAACGGTTAGTTGAACGTATCCAACAAAATATCGATCTTTTTCAACGAAATTTTCTTTTCAGTGTGTTGCTCACACCGATGCAAAAATCATCACGGAGTAAATTGATTACGAGGGTCCATTGATCCAAAAAATGTCCGACGGACTCTCTACCCGATAACGAATGCCAAATCTCATGACAGATCGAAATCGTTTGCCAATTGTCAAAATTTCAGCAGCCAAAAGTCGCTCGCATCAAAAAATCATTTTAGATCCATTTCCTCAAAGGCATTTCCGCATTTTAAAATCGATCAACGCGCGCCGACAGACTCGAAAGAACCGAATAGTACAACTTCAATTACCAGAGCCTGTACATACATGCTATACCGGTTTAAGTGGTATATAAAAGAATCCTTTTATAATAGCTGGAAGGCGGCTTAAAGAAAGCTGCCGGATGCAGGATAGAGTGAGAAGGAGCGAGAGAGAGAGAGAGAGAGAGAGAAGTGGAAAAGGAGGGACGTCATTATCTTATCTCGAACCATTTCCTGTCAACCTGGGACTCGAAGAACCTCTCTCGACGTATACGGCTCCTTTCGTGGTAATCACAACGAATGCTATAGCACGCCTTGAAACTTGACTAACACACACGCACGGATATACGCTCTCCCGCTCTCTCTCCCACACGCAGGCTCGTTTGAATAGAAAAAAAGATTGATCCATGTATATAAATGTATAATTTTGGTTTTATGTATGTATGAAAATACATATGCATGCACGAATCTGATAAACACAAGGAAACTCGATCACCCACACTTATTAGCACTGTGCTTTATGGCATCGGTCATTGTAGGTATTACTTCCGGTCGAGAGCGAGGTTTCGTAGTAAAATAACTTTGTATCCTCGGCTGTATATACTTGTGCATGTAAATATGTGTTCCGATCGACGGAGACCATTCGTGTGGGACACACAACCGCTCATGTTGCTGCCATAAAGACATATCTGAGAACACACCAACGATAATCGTTTTCCTTCTGGCCCAGAAGGATCGACGAAGCGTAAGAGTGCACGAGGTGATAGCATCTCTGCGGTCATCCGCCACTCGCATATACCAACGCACTCTCCTTCATCCACATACACAATCTTCACGAAAAATTCCAACTCCAAACCTTACTTCCTCTCCGTCCTCTTTTTTTTGTTCTAGATTTTTGGCCTGCTATGTTCCGTTCCCGGTCGCTGTGGGAATTCGGTGATTTTTATTTCCAGCCACTTTTTCGTTGCCATCGTCCAACAAAAATCAAAATTGACCATTCAAAATCTTGTCTTTTTGATTCTTTAACCCTTGACCCCAACATTTTCTGTCCTTGATTGTTTGGCAATTGATTTCTGGTTAAGAAATCAATTTACCATTAAATCTCGATGACTCACGACAAAAATCGTCTCGACAAAAAAAAATCGACAAATCAGAATATTGATAAAGTGTCAAAACACGAATTTCGTATATTTTCCGTTTGAAAATCAAGGAAATTTCCATGCTTGTATTTTTTTTTTTTTGTATCGTTTCTTACAGCCTTAATCTCGATATTGTAAATGGCCGTAGACACTGACGCAACAGTCGTTAAATCGTATCTTAACTATCCAAATAGGAAAAGTACTTATCTCTCTACCGATACAGACGCTTAACGAGGTCGATCGTACGACGAGCGATTATTTAAACTCTGCTGAGTTTTAAAATGTTCTATTTACTCACTGGCTTCCAATGCCCACGAAGCTTGTAAACATCCGTTTTAACGTCATTCAGAATTCGTAGAGTATTCTTCAAGTTTGGCATTGACTTAGCAAGTGGGCAGAGGACAAAAGCAAACAGCAGGAGCCGAATTAACGTTTCCGCAAAATTTTTCAATCGTCTCTTACATCATTTGTACAAGTATTTTCGCACGTAATTCAAAAAATTCCAATTCATTCAATTCGAAATTAACGAAAAAGTATCCGTGTCGCTGATTCCTTGCTTTTTTCGTCGTTTTTTTTACCTTTTCGAGGTGCTGGGGAATTTTTGGACGAAGCACGACGTAGGTGTTGAATTATTCGAGTATTTAGTCGTTACGTTTCATAGACTTCGATTAACGATCATCTTCTTTTTTCTTTGCCACTTCGCACGATGTTTCATGCTCCTTCTCTTTTTCCTGGGTATTTCTGGCGGTCTCTCGCGATCTTACGGTACGCGATGCCTATAGTAATTTGACACATGTACGTGCGCACATGTAAGAGGCTTTAACGACGTGGCATGTGAGTTGATGCGAGTTGGGAAGGTTCATTAATCCTTAATGTCGTAACTGGTAATTCCAGCAGCGATTTCGCGAAATAGATTTTTCCATTTATTCGCATCGTCATGAGGAACGGAGCATGTTTTGTGATTTTCTATAAAACCCTTGAAAATTGGAGCGCGGATCGAAAAATTTGCTAGTCCCATCGCTGTCTCGTTTTGACGCGAGTGCGTCTGGCAATGCCTGAACATTTTGGTGAACGAAACGAGGAGATCCTGGGCACAAGGCGAACGTGGGTGCTGCACGGACGAAAGAGGAAGCGCGGCAGGGTGAGAGGAAGGCCGCGATATAGTAAGAGAGGGAGGGAGTGTGAATGAAGGAAAACGTAGTCAGGTTAGGCGAGGTTCGAGGTTCCAAGTATGGAGCAAATCGTTATCTGTCGAGGAAAAGAAGGAGGGGAATAAAAAGACGAGGAAGAACAAAAAAACGTGCTTCGTCGTTCAACACAGCTCCGGGCTCTCAGGAATCCTCCCACACTGGGATAAACACCTATACATACGAATGGGAAATTTCGTTTCGATTCGAAACACATTCAAACAGAATGTCGAGTGTCGTCAAAAATTATACAGCTGGAAAATTTAATTGTTTTTTTTATTGGCGAAAACAAGTTTACATTTCCGGAAACTAGTCAAATCTGTCGATATTCGATGCCCTCAAATTATCGGTTGGCGATATCAAGTTGGCCAATAAACTTGTAATTATCCTGCAATTTTCCATGGTCACCGTAACTGCAAAATTATCATTTTTTACGTAAAACCTTAAAATCAAATGTTTTAATTCCCATCGTTGCTATTGAGGCTTGGAGTACATACTGGGTCGTTTTGACCCCAGCAACGAATGTTTTGGCATTTAATTTTCGTTTCCGTCAAAAAACTGATTTAGAGCCAGAATGGAATGACAAAAATATACTTTTCGGAGACACTTTCTGGAATATTTTTTGCTGCAAAGACAAAAATTTTGTGTTGAAAAAAAAACGTTTAGTCGCATCCAAGAAATTATCGATGTTTTCCAACAAAATTTTATTTCCAGTGTGTAAACTGAAGCAAAACTTGGAAGCGTTGAAAAATGGGGAAAAAATTGACGATGAAAAGTTCGATTTTAGGTGGAATGGCCAATGTATAGCGTGTAGTAGAAACGGGTACGGATTCACGTGTTCCTAAGAGCAGAAGGAGCCACAAACACTTCGTGGAAGGTCGTCCTACGTCCACACAGACTGTTCTTCTCGCTCTTGGTGTCCCTCGCCCTCACCCACAGTTTCCCCGCGCGCGCCTCTCAACGTTTCTACAGAGCGCAGTAAAGAAAAAAAAAATGCATGTCTGTGTGTAGACGGTACGCGCGTGTACAGCAAACGAATTCACGTATATACGCGCAGGTATAAAGAGAAAGGAGAATAAGGCGAAAGAGAGAATGCGAGTGGGACAGAGACTCTCGAGAGTGATGCAAAAAGAAGGACCGATCGAACATGAAAATTCTTGAGCGTGGGGCACCAGCCCGCGCTCACTCGGCTTGCGCTCTGTCTCTTTCTTCCAAATGAATGGAATGCCAACCCACGCTGAGAAGAGTCGTCGTACACACAGAGAGAGGGATACGACGCCGCGCGCGAGGAAACTCAAGGGTCGAGGTCCGTTACGTACACACGCACACAAATTCGTATGTGTTTGAGTGTGTATTTTTGTATATATATATAATAAAAAATGAGGTTTTGGCTATACGTATACAAATTCGTGCTCATTCTCGTTATTTCACACTTTCCAACCCCCTTTCACAGCGAAGCACGTTTTCTACAGGTACGAAAAGGCGATACGTCTTGCAAATCTTTAGCTCTACGTACGTATCAAGTATTAGGTGTTTTCTGACATGTTTGCTATGACAATATGTGTACAGCATTATGGAGAGTTTGGTCGATCCTCGCACGAGTACAAAGTTTGAATAATGAAGCCAAAAACGTCCTTCTCCTTGAATGTAAACCCGAGTGCAGCGAATGATGCAATGATTGACACTCCGGATGCGACTTTTAGGTGCAAGTGTTGAGATTCAAGGAACAATCACGAGCACGTTCGTACGGTTTGTTTTGTACCGCATTTTTACGGAAATTGTAACCGTTTGAAGGATCGTGGCACTTGGTCGGTCGTGTCGCACATTTCTTGCAGCTTTTTTTCATTATTCAAAGTCTGTTGAAATGCACAGACGGCAACTTCCGGTTCTAGCGTAGGGAATTCTTATGTGGGTACAAAATGTGTGGACGGTCGATCTCATCTGGTCGACAAGTTCGACGAATGTCCCATTTTCCCAGGGAAAATATGATTTTGTAGCAAAGTTTTATTCACAAGGGAATCGCAATTTTGATCGGACACTTTGGACGCATTTCTCAGATTTTTTTCGCAATTATTTTCACAGAATTTATAGGTCATTACTACGGAAAAGGGATGAGGAATCGATTTGGGTTTATAAATTCGTTCGAACGAGTGAGGGAAATTTAATTTTCTTTGTATTTCATGTGCATTATTTAATTTTATTTGTGGAGAAGATTTTTTCAGTAAATGATCCATATTTGATAAGCCCGAATTTATTTTTTGATGAAAAGGAAAATTAAGTGCCAAATAATCAGTGAATGACTCGAATTTTGATTGAACAGACAACGGTTGAAGAATTTAATGTGCGTTTCGTGCACGAACAGAGGAATTTATTAGGCGTCGCGGTATCGGAAAGTGTTTTCGCGATGGTAGAACTGATTTAGATCGCTTTTGAGAGGAAAAAACAAGTATTTTGTGATTGTAGGGAAAACGATTGAAGAATGCGGTAGCAGCAAGGCGTCACGCATCATCCGCAGAAGTCCCTTCAAGTGCATATACTGTGAAAAGTATAAACACATGTTTCCTGACGGTAACGAGGTTAGAAGTCTCGGATTCTCACGCGTATTGAAAGACACAGGAAGGAGCAGAGCCTGGAGAATTTTCGAAATTGTCGAACAGCGTTGATCGAATCGTATTAAAAAAAATCGTAGCCCATTTTTGTAAGGCGATTTAGCACGGAGTGAGAAAATTTCTGTAAACCGCGATGGGGACGAACGCGGTGTCGGAGAATCTTTCTGGCATTCGTACGACAGCTCTGTCGGTATGATACTGATCGTCGGAGTTTTTGCCGGGAATAAAAGTTGTTTTGGATCACCCGGTATATTTGACATGAGCACATTTATATACGTATGCATATATTTACTCGTATATAAACATATCATCGTTGATACATCTTTGTTCGCCCACGCGGACGTGAGCGAGTGCGAGGGAGATGGAAATATTGAACGATTTGTGCATGTATTTTGTCTTTTACTTTTACAACTCAGCGTAGCTTGTTGGCCGGTGGTGTACGCGGTGTACGCGGCAGCAGTGCACGCACATGGGCGCGCAGGCACAGGACACGCACACAGGAACGTGACATTAACGGGCACATGGGTGAGCATAAAGATAGAGAGAAAATGCGCGCGCGCTTTGTATCGGGTTGCCCCTCGCGTCCCTCGGTGGTAAAGCGACCCCCACGACCCGCGACTACCCACGCCTCGTTAATGAAAACATCTTTTGTCAATGAACTGACGTCAGTCCTCGCGTTCATTGGTCCGTTGTATATTTACCACGTGATCATCGACCAATAGCGCGAGAGATTTTGCAGCGCCGTTCGTTCCTCCGCCCCTCCTAAAGCACACGATCGTGTGAGAGCGAGCGCCATTTGCCCCATTCTCGACGGAAGGACGCTCGAGGCAAGGTGTGGCTGTGGGGTTATCGCGCGCGCGGCTCCTCTCCGGGATCTCTCGCGTTCTCTCTCTCCACCATACATATACACACATATATACACCATATATATGCATATGTAAGATTGAGCGTGTCGTACTTTTTTCGTGTGAATGCGTAGTGTGGTGTTCATGTGTTTTTTCTGCGCGACATTACCCATATGGTTATATATTATTACTGTAATAACGAGCCGCCGTCTCACACGTGAGAGCGAGAGAGAGAGAGAGATAGAGAGACCCCAGAAATCCAAAGGGAACCGCATCCCCCCCCCCCACACTTGGTTCAACCTTGCATCCCTTTCCTCTGTTAATATCGGCCGCGTGTATACATCATATCCACTCGATCAAACTCTCCGAGAAGAATCACGCTTCATTCGCGAAATATTACTCATTCTCGCATACACGCACCGTAACGACTCATACCAGTTCGCTTATCCCGCGAGTTTTCCGTTTTTTTATTCACCATAATGGGTGATCGCCTGTAGAACGTTTCGACCGTTTCG
Source organism: Diadegma fenestrale (assembly GCA_037043255.1). NCBI lineage: Eukaryota > Metazoa > Arthropoda > Insecta > Hymenoptera > Ichneumonidae > Diadegma > Diadegma fenestrale. The sequence continues at coordinate 24,965,893 of CM073309.1, forward strand.
ACTCGACTCGCGCGCGTTCTTTCGTCTCTGAATCTACACCACGATTCTGGTGCTGGCAGCAGCGCAGTGTCCTTTTTTCACGAGTCTCCGCGAGTGTGTGCGTCTCCGGTAACGTGATTGTTTTAATCTTCCCTCTCGTCGTGAACGACTCTACGAAATTTAAGCTGCCGCTCCTCGGCTTCTTTAAAGATTGAATATTTGTGACGTGTGTGTGTTCGACGAATAAACACGGAAATGGAATTATCGTTTATGCTGCTTCTCTTTTCTCTCAATGGTTAAACGTGAAAGAAGCTGCTAGCGAGAGTGCGCGCGTGTCAATGCGCCGAAAGTTTCAACGTTATTCGTTACGAGTGGAAAGAAAAAACGGCCAAAGAAAGACAGAGAAACAGTGGAGAATTAACGTGCGAGTGAGACGTGACAGGAAGATCGTGAGAGTGTGCGGCCAGTTGAGACGAGGCGAAACAAAAAAAGGTTCATACAGTGTGGTCCACCATACGCGCAGCATCCCTCCGATGGTAAAAGGATCGGACTGTGCTCAGAGGACGCTACCATTATTCCAAACACCATGAATTGTAAGGTTAAAACATCTACATGTGCATCTGCGAGTTTGCTACGTTTTGACAGCGAGAGCGAGTGAAAGAAGCGAGGGAAAACGATAAATATGACAATAGGGCATCAAAGGGCTTCGGGCAATCTCGCCAGACGGAAATATTCGTACGGTAGAAAAGACTGATACAGGATGTGCCACCGTTTCTTATTATTATTACCATTGTTATCATTATCAACAAAGAGTGAATGAACTTGATTTTTTCGTTTCTCCTTATAATTGAAGCGATAAAGACATTTTTTTATATTCCATCCTCGGATTAATTTCATTGGTTTTACTCTTACAATTTTACGAACATTCCAGTTTTTGTGTTGCGCCGCTTATTGACAACGTGTCTTTTGGGATGAAAGTATAATCGCCGCGTCGATTATATGCGGGATCGATAATTGAGAGAGCGAAAAAGAGAGACGGAAAGTCTCGGAAATAAGTCGGTTGAACGAGCTCTCGTAAAATTGCTTCGTGTTATTTGACTTTTTTTTCGTTACCGAAAATCGCTAAAATTACAAGTGCCATCTTCGATTGTGAAAATTTTATTTTAAACACACGTGAGATCAATTGACACGTGCGTGTATCGTCGGATGCTGCAACGATGACGACAATGATCGTTGCGAAATTTGCAATCGTAACACGAGCTTTTTGGCTTTATTAAAAAATGCAAAATTGAGTGAAAATCTATCGAATCTTTTGGAATATTGACAAGTGCCATATCATCGACGTACAACTCACCGGAGAATGGAATTGAGAGGAATCGCGTAGCAACTTTCAACATTATTTTGAGCTTTTTATTTATTTATTTTGTCGCTGCCCAGCTAAGGCAGATTTTTCTCGGTCGTTGCTAAAAGTTTGTCTCACAATGCCGAGCAGCATCGGAGAAGAGGGACTTGTCGCCGCGGAATGGCTTTTTGCAGAACTCAGGTCGCAGTCCAGCGGCGATAAACTTCTCATTCTCGATTGTCGAGCTCATTCCGACTTCTCGGAAAATCATATCCGAGGCTCGGTCCCTCTAGCCATACCGAGTATCATGCTCAGAAGACTCGCAGCTGGCAAAGTCGACCTTCTCGCTACGATAAGATGCTTGGAGCTGAGATCTAGGGTTGAAATTTTTCTGTACGGCGATGACCAAAGCAGAGGCACTTTTGTTCTCGTCGGCGATGCCACCGAACCTGCTGGACACCAAGGAGAAACTATCCAGGTTCTCGCTAGAAGATTACGCAGCGGAGGTGGAAGTGTCGCCACTCTTATCGGTAAGAAACAATCAAAAAGGAACAAAAACTGGTAAACCTCGCGTGCCGACAATCCACGCTTCCTCATTTTCCATTTTTTATGCAGTTTGTTACTTCCAACCCCGTCGGTGCTTTGTCGAATCAAAATCTCCATAAGGATTTTTCCTCAAGTGCAAATTAACTCTCCCAGTGCATACCGGGTCGTTTTGACCCCGACAATTTTCTGTCCCCGATTGGCATTTAATAGCAACGAATGTTTTGGCATTTATTGTTCGTTTTTGTCGAAAAGAAAAACCAAAAACTCAGGGCTATAAAATTTGGATTTTTTGCTACAAAAAACGTTTCTGCAGAAAAAAGATTTTAAAGGCGAAATGATTCTGAAGTTTGCAACGTTGAGATTCAACGAAAAATATTTTTTCTATTGGTTGTCTATTGAATTTTGAAAATCATGGCAATTTTTCTCTTTTCGATTCAGTTTTTGGGACTCGAACCAAATATTGAATGATAATTTTGAGCTTTGCTAAAAGAATAACAAAATTCCGTTGCATTCCAATGATGCAACTTTCAGGATCTCGGTTTGAAAACCGTTTTGGAAAATCGAAGTCTGAGCAGATACATTTTCTTTGTTTTGAAAATCGCTGAGTTTTATTATTCCAACAAAAATACAAGACCAAGACTGGAGTTTTCAAAAAAGTGGTCCCTATTCGGAATAACAGATTTTACAGTATTGCAACAATGAAAATTTTACCTTTTCCTGGACATCTGAGTTTTCTCTATTGTTAGCTTTAGAATTTTGTTCACAAATTAGGTTTCAAGCTAGCAAAAATAATTGCCGAATTCTCATCAAATATTGATACTGACGGAGAGAGAGAAAACGAATTGATAAAAATACGACAATGGCATTTGAATTTGCGTAATTGGAAGCTGAAGGAAAATATTTTTAATTATTTCGAACGTGTTTGAAATTTCTCCAACATTGTATTTTCCATTCGCGCCATAAAAACGAGAGAAATGTCGAATTTCGAGTCGGAATCTTCAGGTTGGAAAAAAAATGTTTTCATGTGGGTAGAAAAGGAAATTTTTTGAATTTTCATGAAAATTAACGCCTTGCAAAATTGAATTGGCAAAAATTCGAGTTCGTCGCCGTTTAGAATCTGCTGCATCAAAAACGAGTTTCAACTTACTCGACTCGTCTGCCCATTATGTTATACGTTGGTTGTTAATTTTATTCTTACCGAACCCTTAATCATGCAGTCGATAAATTTGCACCTTGTGTGTTGCGACAATAAAACGGTGAGAAGAGTCGCACACTGAGTAATTTTATATAGGAAAAGTGAGGGATCTTTATCATGCAGCGATTAGATATCGCGAGCAAGATTTTATAGTTGGAGTTGAATGTTGAAACAGAATGAATACCAAGTTGGCGAGAAATAACGATAAAATCATGGGAACGATAAATGCATAAGATGTTTCTGTGCTGCATGAAAGCTGACAATTGTCGGTGGGCCCAAAAGGTCAATGGAGTAAAAAGAGCAGTTGGGAGTGACTTGACTCTGGACACCATTGCACGAGCTCTAATTAACCCTCCAAATGAGTGTGGGCTGTTGGGCAAGCTCCGAGAGGAGAGACAAAAGAAGGAAAAAATGGGAGTTTAATACTAGGAGCTTTCTTAGACGAAGAGGAATGTAGAGAAAGAGAGAGAGGGAGAAAAAAAATAGACAATTGTTGGGAGAGTCCAATAGCAATTTAATAGGGTACACGGACCAGGAGTTTCGATGTATCGAGGTCCTTGTTACATTTTCAATGGTTAAAGTTGCAACGAATGATATTTTTATCGGTAAAACTAAATCGAAATGGATACGTAGGGAATTACAGTAATAACGTTGCACGTTACACCACAGCCACTCACCCATATACATAACAGACATGTATATACATTTACGTGTATATAGATATCTTGATGTCCGCCCCCCGCTTCCGAGACATCAGCTGAAAGACCCGAGGGGAAGTTGTGAATGAAGTATTGATTTGTGTGGGAGGCATTCCGGTACAGTTCAGACACTTAATTCGTATATAGTGTAGCCTCGCTACCGGCCTTTACTGGGCCATGCCCGTTCTTCCTCTCTTGTTAGCTGCCATCTATGTGCCCAGCCATTCATCTCGACTTTCAATCATTTTCATTCATTCCTTATTCGCACGTTGCTGCTACCTCAATACCCGTGTATACGTACGCCCAATTAACATTTAATTACGATGAAATATCTTCTTCGTTCGCTATGCTAAAATACTCTCAACAATGTCATATTCACTTATTCACTCCAAGGACAAATACGATGACACGTTATTACCACTGGGTACGCAAACATTTTATGAAACATCGTTCATTCCTCATCCGGAATTTTCGTTGTTCACTTTTACCACATTTACTCTCTGCTCATTATCAACGCGAATCACCTAATTCTTCTCTTCGCTCGATAAATAATAAAAAGGCAGTAATGCCGCAAATATTCCACATTCGAGCTCGAATTAAAGAACAAATTTATATTTTGGTGGTGCCGTTCCTTTTGGAGTTTTTATCAATTCGTCACATTTTTTTTTTGTATAGCGACAGAATTGACTTTTCGTCACACGTTCGTTCGAATTCCGACGTCTTGTGTCATGAAATGGAAAAATACAACATGTTCCTAGCAACTTATATCGGAACTCGATAATTGCGGGCTTTGGATTTAAAAATTAGTCATTTTTTCTTACTCATAATTGTTTGGAAGCTTTTCATTCGTTTAGATCGAGAAATTATTCTGAAAATTCCATTTTTATACTAAAACTGCTTGTTTTTTGTGAATCTTGAAATAAATAAGGAATCACTATTTTTTCAATGGTTTCGAAAAGAGCAAACGAATTCTGTATCAAACGTTTTCATAATTATCTTCAGTTTTAGTCAAGAGCTGAGTAGAATCAGAAATGACTCTGAAGTTTGCATCGTTGGAATGCGACGAAATTCTTTTGAATCTTTGGCAAAAATAATTATTTACATGCAGAATGTAATGACGATGATAAAATAATCGAATTTCACCACCCGAAAAGCATATCAGTTAGAAAAATTGGATTGAAATTGAAAATTGAACGAATCATCAATAAAATGAAATATTTTTCGTTGCATTCCAACGTTGCAAACTGCAGCATCATGGATCAGAAAGATTTTTTTTTTTATCACAAGGATTAACGTAACACCGAAAAAGTGTTGATCTCAGATTTGGACTGTAACTCAAGGAGATTCGATAACGAGCAACCAATTACAAAGTTAATAATTGTCCTGTGTTGAAATTGCAGGTGGGTTTGGAGCGTTTCGCGATCGTTATCCAGAATGGTGCGAAGGTGGTCAAGCGAACGCAGAAGGACAACCTGGTCAGGAGACAAACGAAGGTGAACTGATGGGTCTTCGTTCATTACGCATTTCAACTCCGCCCACGAGAGCTTATTCGGATTCGGATAGCGACAGTACATGCGACTCTTTCGGTGAGTTTTTGCGCCATTTGTCTCCTGCGAGCCTTTCCATCTGCAGGAGTACAGCGTCGAACTGACGAAATGAAACTCCCATGAAATATTATTTCTGTTTTGTTGTCCCTTCAGGTCCGGAAGAAGACAAAGACTTTCCTGTGGAAATTCTTCCTCATTTATATCTTGGCAATGCGGCAAACAGCGAGGACAGAGACGCTTTGGCACGACACAGGATACAATATATTTTAAACGTAACTCCTGATTTGCCAAATGTTTTCGAGAGTGCTGGTTCCATAAAGTACATGCAAATACCCATAAGCGATCATTGGAGTCAAAATCTTGCGAGTTTTTTTCCACAAGCAATCCAGTTTATCGGTGAGTCTCGATGCACTTTATAGTCTAGCTAATTTTTAATAATTTTCAACGTTTTTGTCCTATTCGCGATGATTCTGAAGTTTGCATCGTTGGAATGCATCGAAATTCTTTTTTCTTTATGGCAAAAATAATGATTAAAATGGAGAATTTAATTACCATGATAGAATGATCGATTTTTGCCACCCGAAAAAATATCGGCTCGAAAAATTTGGATGACATTGAAAATTGAACGAATCAACAATAAAATAAAATATTTTTCGTTGCATTCCAACGTTGCAAATTTCAGCATCATCTATTCGCGCCTCACATCGATCTATTAACAAAGTTGGACACTTGGGAATATATTTTGTCATATTCCACCTTAATGAAGGCCTAAATTAAGCAGATACACTAATTAGAACACTTCCAAATGTGATCAAGTTCTGCGAAAAAGGGAAAACGTGCAACGTTCTAATTTGCGACGCTTTTTTCTGCTTACGAATTCGCCTGGAATGTCTTCCGTCTGTCGGTGACTAGTAAATTGAGTAATGAGTTGCGAAACTGGTATTCGCGACTCCAACGATAATCACATGGCTCAATTCAGACATAGACCAGATTTCTCAATGTTTTCGTATATAAGGCGATATCGAAGAGAAAATTGAGTGGATTGGCTCGTGATTGGGGCTCGATTCAAATCCTAAAACAGAAACTAATGGGGACGAATGAAATTCAGGAATTTCCAGTCATTGCGTATCGCGTGAAAAAGCAAAAAATGTTGGAAAATAAAAAGACGGAAAATGGTGTGATAATTCTCGGCTCGTTTTCTTCATCTCGCTCAATGATGAAATTTCCCTGTTCGAACTTGCTTTTACGTTCAGAAGCTTTGACTCTTTCTCTCTTGCTCTCTCGATTCCATTGCCGAATTTACGAATTTCATTTTCTGGCTTCTCAAACAGGAAATCCTGTTTAAGAAAGCCTCGGCTCAATAGTAAATCCCGCTTGAAGAAACGAGGAGGGAAACGAACGAGTTCTCGGAGCAGGGATTCTTATAAATAGAAAACTTTCCCACGTGTGAGCCAAGCCGCTACTAGACAATTAAACAACGGACGTCCGGTCGAGTCCCTGGGTTGGGCTGATCCAGCTTTTGCGTCTGCTTCGTCTTGGCTCCACCGTACATTATAAACGTCGAGAGCTCTTCACCGATTGCAGTCTTTCATATTATTGTCAAGAAGAGTCTTTTCTCTCGCTCCCACTGTTCCGAGCTTCCTTGGCTGAGCGAATATTTGCATAAAATATGAAAGAATAACAAATTCGCCAACATATAGCGATCCTTCTTGCTCTCCGCCGTGTGACATCGAGCGTTACGTTACAATTTCCCTCTCATTCACACGTTAGTATTGTTAGTCCCTGTTATTAGTGTCCACCAAATTAGAACGTACGTGTTTCCTTCCGGTCTCGAGGCATTTATAGCTCGATCGTATTAATGAATTCATGAGAAAAGTTAAAAAGAGTTTGTCGCGTGCAGAATTAAACAAAACAAAAATGCTCAATATTTCGGCCGATTAAAAAAGTGACGAAATATTTAAAAATTAATAAAACGTAAAAAGATAATTGTCGATTTGTTGGCAAAAAAAAAGAGAGATTTTTTGGGGAAATTCTTTTTTTGATCGATTAATCGATCGCTAATCGATGTGTCTAATTTTTGAATTTTCTTTCGTTTTCAGAGGAAGCACGAAGTTCGGATAAAGGCGTGCTGGTGCATTGTCTCGCGGGTGTATCACGCTCGGTAACGATAACAGTGGCATATCTAATGCACAAATGCAGTTTGAGTCTGAACGACGCTTTCAATCTGGTGAGAAGTAGAAAATCTAACGTCGCGCCAAATTTTCACTTTATGGAGCAATTACACAGTTTCGAGAGGGAATTGAGGGATCGTGGCGATAGGAATAAGCGCAACAATCAGCGTTGCATAGGAGCTTGTCGACCCGGAGGACCGTGCAATTGCCCAGCGCCGAGTTTTCTCAGCCCGATCGATCTTGGACTGAGTCCAGACTCGGGTATCGAGTTCGATCGATGGGCAGCGAGTACGCCCGCCGAATGAGACGGGCCAGGAGGGACCCAATACAAATTTTAGGTCCCTCCTTGGGCACGTGCGCGGAGAACGCATTGATCAAGCATTAGTTATTGGCGAACGAAGAATCTACAAGAAAATTCCATTTTCTTCACAACTTGTTCGACTTTTTTCTCTCCTCACTGTAGAAAAACTTTTTCGATTGTGAGCAAGAATTCTTTTCGCCAGAGCGCTCAAGCGCCAAAAGACGTTCGGACAAATAATTAACACGAGATAAAGAAACCGCAGGAAATGGAAATAAGACTACCCCATATCATGTTCGCTACATCGTCTATGCACGCCGCGGCTGATGAGTGACGAAAGGGGCTGACTACTTCCTCCTCGCATACAATTTATTCGTAACTAAACTCGTAGCTGAATGCGACGAGAGTAAATACAACCCGCGGGGCGGGGGCTCGCACTATAAAAGCTTCCTGCCGAGTTTATATTTTCTTTTTTATCCGTTCTTTTTTTTCTCTCTCTCTCTTTTTCCATTTTATATTTTTAATATTTATCATTGTTTCGTAATGGAGCGCGGTTAACGATCAACAAGAGCCACACAATGTCACCAACTTACACCATTTAGGGAGAGAGTAGAAAATGACTGTGTCGATTGTGTGCATGGGAGTGTGTGTACGTGTGCGTGGCTACGTCGAGAAAATCGTACAAAAGACCGCGCGGCTGTTATTCAATAAATAATGTTGTTGAGGAGAGGATTCCAGGCTCGCGAGAAAAACTCTTCAATTGATTTTTACTCTCGATCACACATTTAGTACAAACCCCGCAAGGAGCATTTACTGATTGCCCGAACAAAAATTTCTCCTTGAGAAACTTAACTCGATAAAATTCGGTCAGTCACTGACTCGACATTTTTCATGATGATACTGAAGTTTGCAACGTTGGAATGCAACGAAAAGTATTTATTTTTATTGACGGTTTTCTTAATTTTTTAAATTATTCACATTTTTCGAGCGGTTATTTTTTTTTTGTGCAAAAAACTGATCGTTCTATCCTTACCATCAAATTTTGAATTAAAATAATGAGCTATGGCGACGAAAAAAAACGAATTTCGTTGCATTCCAACGATGCAAACTTCAACGTCATTTTTTCATGAGCGTCTGAAAAATTTACAAGAGCCTTGAGTCCCTTTTACCCCTCCATCACTTAGTCACGTCCAGATGTTTGAAAGTATTTTGTAACGATAACAAAACAAAAACAGTAATGAAAAAATCCATTATTAGATTTTCTCGACCTCAACCACTCACGCTGCTATGAAAATAATTTTTCATCCTAGTAAAAAAGCAATTAATATGGAACAAAAAACCGAAAGATCGTGACACCGAATATTTAGTGACAAATACTGACTGTTTTGAAAAATAGATGAGTACGTGTTTGTGTATAGACAAACGGGAGATCAATCGTTTGAAATCCCGCTAAAAATTCGCAATCGTTCTATGTCTCAAGCCGCATTATTTCGAATTTATCTCAACAAAGGCCAAAAACCATCCAATGACAATTACACGATCATAGAAATTCGACAATTGTACGATTTCAACCGTTTCCAAAATGACCACAGCGCAAAATTCACAACAACGAAAATGTACCTCCGGAATAAAACAATTAAAACTGCAACAATTCAAGGAAAATAATGAAATTAAAACTACGTTGCAATTCATCAGCTTTTGGAGCGACATGAGCAAATGAGTATTGGATGTTTGGTCAGACAGTAACGAGGCTATCGAGTCATTCCTTCAGCTGCACACCGATGCGAATCTGTCCAGCCAATTTAGCACGTTTAGACTTTTTGACGATGAAAAGCAATTTACAAACATTTTGACCCTTCGAGTGCCCTAACTTGGGTCAACCCGAGCCCCGAGGCGTTTTTTCGAATGCAGAAACGTTTTTTGTATAATAAATAATCCAGATTTTATGGCTCTGAATTTTTGTTATCGAAGAAAACGAAAGGTAAATGCAAAAAAATTGATGACAGAAAATATTTGTGGTCAAATCGACCCGATATGCACTCGGGGGCTACGAAATTATTGATGCAAAATCGAACTGGTAAACACGAGTGTGCAGCGGAGGGTTTCAACGCCAAGTTCCCCCTGGAAATATACACAAACACGTATGTGTTCGGTAATTTTAGTTTACTTTTACCGGCGCATGAAATTCTCTTCAAGATATGTAAATAATTTTATATCCCTATGGAAGCGAGAAATTTATAAATAATGTATTTTAATAATTCTCCTCTGAAACGTCCCCGATGACCTCCGCGAAGAGGATCCGTCAATTGTTGAGGCTGTTTTTATTTAAATCCAATGCCGAAAGCAAAATGAGGGAGAATAAAAATGGAATAAAAAGCTCGTAAATAGGGTAAAAATAAGATGAAAATAAAAAGGCCCTGACGAGTATCATCGAAGCGAAACTGTTTGATTTGTTCGCTCACGGGATTCTTTGATGTTCAAAGTAATAAAAATACATGAGTTTCCGTCTATCTCTTGAATTGCGTTTTAGGGAAGAAAATGATAAAACAAATTGGTTGAAAAATGCCAACACAAACAGACAACGCAAACACACACAAAAGTGACTTATCCTCAAAAGAAATATATATTGATATTCAAGATACAGACGTGCATGATGCTTCCCGATTTTTGGGATTTAATGGAAAACAAAACGGTGAAATAAATGGTAGAACGAGACAGCCGGGATTCGGTGCATTTTTACAGGGCATTCCTGATAGTTTCGAGCTTACTTGAGATCGATCTATCGTTCTATAGCAATTAAGAGAACTAGAAAACAAACATCCAGAACAAATAACAAAAAAACCGAGTGTTTTTTTTTTTTTTTTGAAGCGTTTTTTGGTGGTCGCGAAGCCCGACGTTCCGCACACGATCCGACCGTTTGTTCCGACGTGCGGACTGAATAAACCACGAAGAATGTACAGTCGTGCCGAGCTAAATTTTTCATTTGTGAAACAGGAAGAAAATCCATCAAGTTTCGGCGCTTCCGGCTTTTCCATCATGGAAAAAAAATGGTACCTGTTGCACGCACATTTATCCAAATACTTTCGGTACTTATTGCGTTAAAAAAAACCGCGAAAAATAATGCACACGCTGACTTTTAGAACGAACAAACAAAAAGCCTCAACTTCCGCTGACGATTGGTCTTGCTCTGTAGACACGCAAAAAAAAAGCATTTCTTATGTTGTCTCGCACAGAGTAGAGAAAAAAAAAAGATTTAAAAAATAAATAAATAAATATACGAAAGTTTATTTTTTATAATGGAAGGACATCACATTCCCATCACGAGCCACCACAATGGCCTGAAAACCGTAACTATCTCAATGTACTATATGTATCATTTATCAAGCATTATTGAAATCAATATGAGTGTAATACCGTGAATGTTATTTTTTTCATGTATCAATCCACAAATTAAAGGATAACGAGCGATCTTGCAAATACAAGATTTCATTGATCTACGCATAAGATAAATATATATATATATACACATACATACATACATATATTTGACGTTACTGTAATAACAATATTCTACTACTAAACTGTTGTCTGTTGTACGTTTAATGGGCGAAAATGCCCGAGAAATTTAATCAAATATTATGTATATTACTATAAATTATTATTTTGTATTCATCGTTGTATATATATTTTAAATTAATTTTCATTAGAAATACAAACTTATCTTACCTGCGAAATCGTATTGAATTTGGTATTTATTTAATTAAGCAAGTTACGCAGAAAATCGAACTAATGGACAGAAAAATCGCAAACTTGGCAGAAAGTTAAATAATGATGTAAAAATAACTCGTACCAATTTTTGTGAGCTGAGGTAGGTTTTTACGCGAGATATTTGTAAATATTTGACAAGCCTTGACAACCAATTTAACGTGGCCTCTTATGGGAAGTTACGGAATAGGCTGTACATTATTCCTCATATCTCCGTAATTGATGGATAGATTCAAATGAAAATTAAACATCAGAGAGATTAAATCCTCATCATCATTTACCACGCTTAGAAACGTTCAAAGGTGACTTGTAACGGGAATGATAAAAACTATAAGAAGCCCTTGCAGTGGATTTTACTTTTCGACTCTCCCTAAAATATAGCAACGTATTCGAGGTTATATGTGCGCGAAATTTTAAATTTGACAGATATAATAGCAAGTCAACGAAATGTGACATTGGAAGATCGATTACTACTAAAGTTTAGTCAAATGTTTTTACGACTAGCTCGGTAGCTGCGTAACTTGCTTAATCTTGTTCCCGAAACGTTTGAGTTGACTCGGGAAAAATAAGTCGATGTGACGTGATAATATTTATTGTATTTTCAAATTTCCGTACAAGATTGTAGAAAGCTGTATCGATTCTGTTTAATGTTTTTTTTTTTGCGAGGTAAATCAACTCACTTTGACTCCTTGTCTCCAGTTTCCGTCCTCCCTCCTCTCAGTTTTAAACAATCACGTCCATAGCTTTTGTCATCTTCCAAAATTGAGCATGGAAAAAGTCAGTGGCGCGATGTGCGGTTATATGATCAAATCAATTATTTGTTTCGAACAATTAGCAACTTTGTTTTGGGTGTTTGGGTCAACGGCACTCTCGGAAGTAATTCTCAAGAATGCCAAAGCTTTTTCAGACTCCCGAACACTTTGTACGAGCTTTTCACGATCGTTCGCATCTTGGGCTGTTGCTAATAAAGTTCCAAGCCCGACGAGAGCACGAAATACGGCCTCTGGCTCACTCAAACGAGGTAAAATGTCGAAGAGAACTTGTAACGTTCTCGTACGTCCTGCAGAATCGTTTCTTCTGTTTACAGCGATTATCAGATTCAACAAGTACGTCGATATCGCGACCTGCAACACAATTGCCATTTCATTCCAATATCCAAATCGCATCAGAGTTAACCCGCCGAGTGCACACCAAGTCGTTTTGACCCCGACAATTTTATGTCATCGTTTTCGTAAAAAAAAAAATAAGAGCCATAAAATATGGATAATTTATTACAAATATCGTCTCTACAAAAAAAAAAACACAGAAAATGAATATTTACCGGAATTAAGCGATTCGAAAAACGCCTGGGGTCAGATTGACCCAATATGCACTTACGGGAGGCTCGCACTCGGACGAAGCTTCGTAATTGAAAAGTTTTTAAAAATGAGCAAATAGAAATATATTGATTGGTACAAACCTGGTTATTTTTACTGCCGAGGGATTTCGAACCGACGAGAACCTTGAGCACTTGGTCTTTGTACAGCAGACCCAGTCTTTCTCCAATCTCATGAACAAACATATTCGCCAGTAGTCGAAAGGTGAGCATTTGGTTTGCAGGTACGGCGTCACTTTCCAAATGTGATTTTACTAGTTGCCACATTTCCTCGGTGCACAAAGCGTCGTTGACCGTTTTGTGTAGAACTGCCAAACGAGCGACGTCCAACAAAGGAAATACGACTCGAGGTGGCCACTGGAGAAGCTGTTTTAATATTTCAACAGCACTATTCGTAGACGCAATATCCATTTCGTCGCTCGCTAGTTTTACAACACACTCCAGCTGTCCCTCCGTCATTTGATTAATTTCTACCGTTTTATTCAAGTCTTTGAGTTTTTCTGTGAACGGAAAACAAAAATTCACATGATTCGACGGATCGATTCGTCCGTTACATAAAAACCATTCATTCCTGCACACTGAAAATTTAATTTTGTCAAAAAACGTTGATATTTTGTTGAATACAGCAAACTAAATATTTTGGGATAATTTCAAAATTTTCGTTATTTCGACAATATTTTTCATTTGTAACGGAACTGTCAGCAAAATTTATGATTGGAATGACAAACATTTACTTTCCGAAAAGATTTTCCAGAATATTTTTGGCTGAAATGACAAAATTTTCGTCATTTTTCGAAAAAACGTTTAGTTGAACGTATCCAACAAAATATCCATCTTTTTCAACAAAATTTTATTTTCAGTGCAATAGCTGCGGGAAATTTTCAGATATTTTGCTCAAATTTACCTAAAATTGTTGGCAGATTCGCGTGCTCGAGTTTGAGGTACTCAACGTGAGGTATATACGAAGGAACCGTGCTCATTTGACTGGTAGACGTGCTTGGAGTCGATTCTACCGAAACTGGACGCGGTGCGTTCGGAGTTGCCGTCCCGGGCACGTAACGACTCGCTCCGGTGAATGGATCAGCAAATTGGGAATCGCTCTTCAACGTTGGAACGCTTTGTGAATTTTTCACGATGAAATTGGCTACCTGTAATTCGGATTTTAAAGCGTCAATAGACAATAAACGAATAATTTCAAGGTTTTAAGCCCCCGAGTACACACTGGGTCATTTTGACCCCAAGAAATTTACGACCATTGAATATATAGCTAATTTACTACGAGAAACGTCTCTGCGAACAAAAATTAACTGCATACTTTCCGGAATACAATGATTTGAAAATCGCCTCGGGTCAGATCGAGCCAAGGCTTATAATTGACTATCGAGTCTGCCGAAAATTCGTACCTGATCGAGAAACATTTGACTAAGGCCATTGCGATGGATGAATTTCTGTGCCGCGTGCCAAGGATCTTCCTCAATGTTGTACGGCAATTTGAGAGGCGGCACGCCGTCCTGAATGTCCACTGAAAATACGTAATCGTATTCTTCTCCGTTGTAAAGTTGCTTGCCCGATGATTGAACATCGCCTCCGGTACCACTTAGAACGTCGCCAATCAGGTTCCACTTTTTTTCGCTCGCCGACCACATGTAAGCTTTCGCTTTACCATTGTCGTTGATCATTTTCGTTTGACCGTCTTTTTTTCCAGGCTGTTGCAACGCACTGGGTCCTGGCAATCTGTAAACATAAACCAACATCGTTCAAATATTTTTCTGACTTGTTTTTTTCTCGTCAGGGAATCTGCATCGATTTTTCTTCTTACAAGCGCAGTGACCGAGTTCAATGGAAATGAAAGGCAAGAAAAAAAATGAGTCTGAAGTTCATAACGTTGAGAATTAAACGAAACTTCTTTTTTTTTTCTTAATTATTTATCGAATTTTGAAAATTAAAGCAATTTTCCGTGTCGATTTAAATATTGCATAATAATTATGAGTTTTCCCAAAGACAGAAACGAATTTCGTTGCATTCCAACGATGCAAACTTCGGCATAACGTAAAAAAATGATGAATCGAGCGAATGAATGAACGTAAAACAAAGAAAACATTTACTCGCTGATTTTAACTCCTCCAATCGATCGACTGGCTTGCATCTGATCTTTGGCGACTTCTTCTTCGAATGCTTGCATGGCAGACGGATGGGCGTATCTTTGTGGATTGGCGGTGAATACTCTGACTGCGCAATCGGAGGAACCCGCGACAATATCGCCGTTGTCCAAAAGTTCACAGCACCAAACTGATTGCGCTGGGACAGCTATAACGTCAGCGATCGCGCCGTTTTTCCACACGCGGACTGTACGATCTTCGCTCGATGTGATAACGACGCTGCCGCCGAAACTCGCCGATATGCTGTATATGTAATTGTCATGAGCGGTAAATTCACCGATGCAATTACCCGTCGTAGCGTTCCAATGTCTGACTGTCGCGTCATTAGCCGCTGTCAAAAACTCATCATCCGAAATAGCCACAGCATCACGCACGCAATCCGTGTGGCCAGTCAACGTGTGAACAATCGAAGAGGTATTTTTATTCCATACTATAACTGTTTTGTCCGCAGATCCAGTCACCACCGAGCCATTCGCAAGATCAATCACGCACCAAACAGCCGCCGTATGACCTACAAATGTCTTCAACGGTTTACTGAGATTCTCAAGTCCCCAGAGCTTTGCACTCAGATCCCATGAACTTGAGAGAAACGTTCCATCTGCATTGCCCGAACGTAAATTACACACAGTGTTCTCGTGTGCTTTGAACCTCTCCACAGGCTCCGCTTCCCCCAACACGTACACGCATATGTGATTGTCGTTGCTTCCTGTGATAACCAGACCTTTCGGATGCCTCTCCGATGGATTTATAGCGCACACCGAACTGACGAAATTTGTGTGTCCTTTCAGGATTGCGCTCTCCTGGTAATCCGTCCCGTTTCTAAAAGTAAACAAACTTTTTTTTTCATTCCCTAATCTAAATTTATTTAAGCTCGATGTACCAAATTTTCCACGTGAATAGTCATTAAAAAATCCTACTTTATTCTGAGATGGGTAATAATTAACAAAATCCCGAGTCTGAAGTTTGCAACGTTGGAATGCAACGAAAAATATTTAATTTTATTGTTTAGTCGTTCAATTTTCAATTTCATCCAAATTTTTCGAGCCGATATGTTTTCGAGTGTCAAAAACCAATCATTTTATCATCGTAATTACATTCTCCATTTAAATGATCATTTTTGCCAAATATATAAACGAATTTCGTTGCATTCCAACGATGCAAACTTCAGAATCATATAAAATCAGAAAATTTACAAAACTTTTGATCACTCCGGTTAATGAAATTAAAAAAAAAATTAGTTTACATATAAATAATATTGTATTTTATTTATATTTCATTATATAATAATTTATTAACAATTATTATAAATTAATAAATTTTTCTGTTCATCGACCATTTTTCTTGGTAATGCTTTTCAAAATAACCAAAAATTAAAATCCAGCGATACGAAGAATTTTGAATCATAATTTAAAAACAGCAAAAATCTTTTACATTTAATTAATAACACAATGTCACGTTGTTGGTGATGGTTCATGTCCAGTTATTAGTTATGATGAAAAAAGAGGTTGATCACAATATTGACACTTACGGGCCTGGTGTCCATACACGAGCAATTTTGTCTCTGGAAGCTGATACAATGGTACCATCCTTGAATGTTGCCAAAGCTCGAACATCGAGTTTATGACCAAGGAGAACGCAATTAAGTTTGTAAGTTCCTTCGGTCATGATTTCCTTCTGATTGCGAATAGATATCGCAAGTCACTTCGAGTTGTTGTTCCAACAATGTAGGTTAATAATACAAAATCTTATGAAATACGAAAAAAACGGTCCGGTTGGAAAAAGGCTCTGCAGATAATAAGTGAAAAAACGAAAAAATGATTAAACATGATGATAATTACGAGTGTGTTTTGAATTTAGCGTGACGTTGTTAATATTTTGCACGCGACGATAAATATTTCGATCCTCATATATGAAATGTCATTCAGAATTAGAGAGACTTACAATGTATGTGCCTCGTCAATTTTTCCAAAAAGTAGAATAAACTCCCGCGATACTGATCACTCTGTTTTCAATTTCCCTTTTTTTTTAGGTAAAAGTTCGTTAAAAAGCCTCCTTATTCCCGTGCTCGAATTTTGTTTGTAATTATGTTGAAATCTCGGTCGCCATAACACTCTTACCGGCTACGGTCTTTATGCAGGGATACAGGTTGGAGCGTGGAGACTGTACGGAAAAAGTCCGAGCTTCCTATATACTACGCTAGTCGGTTCGAGGTTGATTTTCATATTCGCGATTCGCGAATAATTGCGCGCGAGTATGGGGTTGCGAGGGTGTCGCGCGGCGGAGATTCATCCAGAATGATAAATTACCGATGATTATCAACCGAGTTCTGAAAACTTCCCGCAGACGAAAAAGTCGCGGAATCACCGATAGATGGCGCTGTGACGCGGCTAAAAATCGAGATCTGTAGTCGCGCGACCACCGGTTGCACTTTGACGTTGAATCTCGAGTATCTAACCACTATAACCATCACACGTATACAATATCACCGCAACGTGGGAAGCAATGCAAGTGCTAGCGTAAACGAATTCTGTACGGTGCGTAGCAATATTTTTTTTTTGCCATTGTTTCGTTCGCATAAATTTGTCGTGTATTTTCAAAACAATTTGTAGAAGCATTAGAGATTATAAAAACGTTCTGGAAAGACGAGAATGCGATGATACATTTTTGGCCGTTCCATCCGCGATCATATTTCAAGCGTTTTATATTGTCTACACAGTTTATCTGCATCGAAAATTGTATTACGAACGTTTTAATTATGTTTACTCGTCCCTAAAAATAACGATTACATTTAAACGTGTCGTAGCTGCACTCTGCGGTAATTTAGAGAAAAAAGCAATTGTCTGCGCCGCGTTATTGTGATAGCGAGCTCTCGCAGATAAAATGTATATCTATATACAGCGCGAGTGCACACAGTCGAGTAATCTAACAACGATAAAAGAGAGAGAGAGAGAGAGAGAGATCCGGGCGGAGTTGAGGTACTCTCGAGCATACACTCTTGAAAAAACATTTCTTTTCGCGTACGGTTGCGCAGTTGTTAAGTGTCGCTGCGCGTCAGTGGTCGCTCGGATCGGTTTGTAATAAAAAAAACTATTCATCACAGAATCGTCGGCATATCGGGAACAAATTGGTGGACTTTTAAAAGTCAAAAGGTGTATCTGTAATTTTGTCCTCGCGTGTGTGTGTTGTGCCGAGTGTCCTCTGGACTTACAATGTTTAGAAGACTCGTGTCGAGATAATTATTCGATATTAAAATCAATGTGAAGTGACGTGTCGTATTCGTCACAGTTTTCAGTTGGGATCGGTACACACTGTGATCGGCATTTCGCGCGTTCGGCCTCTGTCTCCCCCGCTTGCTCTGCACTGTTTTCTCTCTTTCTATTCTCCGCTCATTCTCTCCTTTCTCTCCTGCGTCGCGGTCCGTGTGTTTACGTTCCTCATTGTACTTTTCATCGGGTTTACAAACATCGTATCCAACAGATTGATAAAAAATCTCAACAGTTCTCGTAATCATGATTATCATCATTTTTTTAAATCATCTCACTATTTAAACTTTCCAAATTTTGACCTACATATGACGTAATCGTACTCGCGCCTTAATACGATTACACGCAACATTTATTCTTTCTTTCGAGTTGTTTCATTTGACACGTCGTTTACGAGGGACTAAGCTAAAACCGTGCGCGCGGTTACTTTGTAGCGACTCTTACCTTGTCCAATGCTGTTTGTGCAACATGTCAGGATTTCTGAGGCAAGTACATTTCACGAAATCTTGCAGTTTTTTGATTCATCAGTGTCGCACGCGTCATTTTCGACACTGTCAAAATTCGCGTGTTCGTAAAAACTTTGTAACGTTTGAGAAATAAATTTCGTTTCAAATCGAAACAAAATCGACGAGGAATTTTACGTCGAAAAGGGCCGCGCGTAAAATAAAATTTCGTACTCCCCAGATCTCGAATGTTATCGAAATATTTGATTGAATAAAAATTCCGAGGATGCAATGTCATCGATATAAATCGTAATATCATAGAGTTTTCATATATCAATTTATCACTCGATTTATTCTTTATTAGCAGTTATAAGAGTTCTTTATCGGTTTTGCGTGAGATATATGACTAACACTATGAAACCGCGACGTTGATTTAACGATCCATTGTTTTCGTTCGATTCAGTATCGATTAAATGAGTTGCTACATATATTGATAACAGAAGAATCAAATGACCATGGTAATATCATCACCACAAATTCCATTGGAATTCTCCAAATAGATATTGAGTGAATTCCCGCGATAAAAAACTTTGGAGGATAAAAAAGGGAATCCATCGGGGGCAAAACGGCGTATGCGCTGAGGCACTGATTGATAAATAAGTAAAATATATTTATGAAGCTGAAATCGCAAAGTTGGAATTCAACGAAAAATATTTATTGACGATTTATTTAATTTTCAAAATGACCAAAAAATTTTCGTCGTGAAAATCGATCGTTGTAGATTTGCAGTTTAAATACTGCATTCGAATAATTCGCTTCGCCACAGAAAAAAATAGAATTTCGTTGCATTCCAACGACGCAAACTTCGACATCATAAATATTTATATCTCAGTGAACTTGGAGGGCGGAAGAAAGTCACCGCAAGGACGCAAGTTCTTGGAACACGTCGCAAGTTTTTAAGGACGTCCGCTTGTCAGAGGCGTCAAAGAATTTGAGTAGCTAGAAATTCTATGAAAATATGCCATCTCGTTCATGGGACCGAAGAAATAAACGTTTAAACCGCATTTTGTCATCTTTGCTCGTAAACTCCTGCTTTTTAAGCCGCATCAGTTGAGTATGGCAACGGGATTCGGTGCGCAACAATGTAAGACAATGTTATTGGTGACGAGTATCGAAGGTATTCAACGTTTCGGGCGGGAAAATCGCGTTCGTCACTGGAGTTGTCGATATCAACGCTAATCGAGCGAATATGTTTACATCTACGAACTTGAATGTAAAAACAGGAAATCGGAAGAAATAATACCGAAAACGTGGTATAAAAACATCGAATTATATTTTTCATCCATTTACATCGTTTATGTGTAATAAAGTGTCTCTTAGGCCCCCGGAGAAATTCCCGTAACTCATTCATAGTCGAACGGCGTTAATGTTCGCAGTTAAAAAATAAAAAAAACGCTTCTCCACGTGTTTTTTTGTTCAAACTTATGTCAGAAATGAATCTGGACCACCCTGAGTGCACACTGGGTCATTTTGACCCGAAAATTTTTCTGTTACCGATTGTTCGGCATTCAAAGGCAACTGAAATAAATTCACGGCCATGAAATCCGGACAATTTACTCCAAAACTATGCCTACGAATAAAAAATATAAAAAAATTCACATTTCCCGGCATAGAACGATTTGAAAGCGCCGTGGGGTCAAATTGACCCAATATGCACTTGGGTGTGCACTGGAAAGGTTCAGAAAAAACGAGCGATTCGTTGGAATATTTATAGCCCAAGTATCCAGAGTCTCCCAGAAGCGGGCTCTGCAACAAAGATACCGTTCCGTCTGAACGTTTTTTTTGTTGTTTTTTTTTTTTTACAACTCCAGCTTATCCAAGAATTGTGTGTACAGTGGAGACTAACACATATGGATATTTTTATTTGTACAGAGGAATGCCGCTGTTCAAGGCAAAAGCGACGCCGCGATCTCAAGGCCCGGAGAAAACAAGTAGCACCGCTAACGGGGCTTCCCATCATCACGAGGGTCATGACACCAGTAGCAATGGCACATTGAAGCGTGAAAATACTCAGGATCAAAGCCCGCCAGCTGCGACGACAGGGAATCAGGCGGACATCAAACAACGATTAGTTTTCCGATGTCAGCTGGCTCATGGCAGCTCGACCGGCCAGATATCTGGTTTCAGCAACGTCCGGGAACTCTATCAGAAGATTGCAGAGTCTTACGATATTGACGCCAGCGAGGTAAAACAGCTCTGCACTCAAATATTCTTAAAATCGTCAATAATGCCAAAATAAATATTTCTTGCCGGTAAGGTAAGATTTTATAAAATACAGATAAAAATAGCAACATTTTTTATGAGGTCGTCGAATCCAGAAAAATGCGCAGGACCGTTAGCGAATTTACGGAGAATTTTTTCGGAGTTTTTCCGACAAACAGACAATGGAAATTCCGCTTTTCAGAAAATTTTTCTCTCATTCCCCTCGGTAAAGTTTTCGATTAATCAATCACGACCGAATCATTTTATTATGCCGCAATATTCCGAGTTCAGGACGCATAAACGTGGACGAACAGCGTGAAATATAAAGAGGAATGAGAAGGGGATATTTGGTGCGTTACGCCACCTCGCCCCTCCGAACCGGACGCAGGAAACATTGGTCACGGATTGTGAACGCGCCGTCGAACTCACATGCGTGTGCATACATTTTTTTTCAAAGCTTCACAGATTTTTGTCATAATTCCTCTGCCCAGTTCGGAAAAACTCGGAAAAATGAAAAAAACAAAAATGTTCATGAAAATTTTAAAGTTTTTAAATAAAATTTTTAAATTTTAGCTTTTTTGATAAATGACGAAATAGTTTTCCGATATACTTTTTCTTCCGCACTCTCGGATCAGTAGGAAAATATTTTTTCATCAACACTGAATTTGCTGCCAACTGAATACAAAATTGTTGCGCTACGAGCGTGTCAAAATAATGTCGACACGTTTTAAACCTCAATCGTTTCATTAAGAAAAATGTTTTATCGAGTTTTTTTTTTTCATATTTGCAGATACTTTTCTGTACGCTGAACACACCGAAGATCGATATGACCGAGCTCTTGGGGGGCCAGATCGGTTTGGACGATTTTATATTCGCTCATCGAAAAGGTTTGGAAATATTAAATTGTATGTTTGCACCATAAGAATCAAGGCTTCTGTCACATTGCAAAATTGCACGTTTCTGGTGTTTCGCTTCTACGAACGATAACTATCAAGTTTGCTGAGTGCGCAGGTTTCTCGTACTTTTCTCTGGTCTATTATGCGCTTTGTTTACTCAAGTTTAAAAGATTGCAGCAGCACCGTTGATTTGTATGCAATGGAAAAGCAAACGCTTTGTGATTGTTGGGAATGGCCTTGTCCGGTGTTTTTAAAAGAAGAATTCCCTAATTGAGACATTAAAATTGTGTAAGCGAATAATTATATTCGCTGGGTACGAAAATCAAGCAGTGTTTGGTTTTCTAGGGGAAAAAGTCCGATTGAACGAATGTTTAATTCTCTATTTTCCCAGGTCAACCGAAGGAAGTTGAATTAGTAAAAACTGACGACGCCTTAGGTCTAACGATAACGGATAACGGCGCTGGGTACGCTTTCATCAAACGCATCAAAGACAATTCTGTCATCGATCGAGTCAAAGTCATTCAGGTTGGCGATCACATAGAGAAGATAAACTCGAATAATCTCGTGGGACGTAGACACTTCGAGGTCGCTAAAATGTTGAAAGAAATACCAAAAGGTGCGACGTTTACGCTGAGATTGATCGAGCCACAGAAAAGTGGATTCGGCAGTATCGGGCCCCGTAGCGATATCAAAAAGGGTAAAAAGTCCGCAGGCTATGGCTCCGGCAAAGAAACTCTAAGATTCAAGGCCGATGGCAGTGCGCAAATCGAAAAAGTCGTGAGTATTTCGTCTCAACTACAAGGAAAAAATTGCAACTTTCTAAATAACGTTCGGGTTCGCAATATTTTTATAATTTTTTTCTCGTACCAAGCAAAAAGCAAATTTGCATTAAAATGCATTAAAATGCATTTTATTGCATTTTTATGCATTAAAATAAATTCAAGGCCATGAAATCTGAATTATTTGCTACGAAAAACGTCCCAACACAAAATTTGACAAAAAAATGTTCATTTACCAAAATTCAACGATTCGAAAAACGCCTCGGGTCAGATTGACCCAATATGCGTTTATAGTTTTTCAATTCTTATCATAATTTGCACTGTGCCTTAAAATAATGACAAATATTCAAGATAACTTAGCCTTCGTCTGTTAAAATTTCATTTTTTCCGACAGTCTGAAAACAACGCTGCTGCGTTAGGAATTGACAAAATAAATTCGATCTTGGAGAATTTCATGGGCATCAATGACAACGAGCTAGGTAAATTGGATTTCGAATACGACGAGAAGGATAACGTAAAAAAAATATCGATAAAACATTGATTTTTGTTGCAGCATCACAAATTTGGGAATTGGCCGAAGGCAAAACCAACAGTATGGATTTCGCAGAAGCCATTGACAATTCAGATTTGGAAGCTTTCGGCTTTACTGATGATTTCGTGATAGAATTGTGGGGCGCTGTAACCGATGCGCGAAGTGGTCGGCTCCGATGATGCATCGCTTATGTTATTGCGATAAGATAAAGCAGAAATTGTTGATAGATAAACAACAAGAACAAAACCACTCGAAGAAAACAGAAAAATTTCAACAAGATTCAAACTTCTGGCGCGTGAGGCCAGAGCGACATCTCTCGGAAACCAGGATTCGTCAAAGCGCGAGTAAAAATGTTTATAATAATTAAAACGTACACTTTCGATAACGTTGTTTATCGTATATTTAACAAATAAAGGACTCTGTGAGATTGTTTATACGTCACGAGGGTCAACGAGATCCGAACGACTGTATTATCATAAGTATGGGAAATAGCCCGACAAAAAATCATCCCTGAATCGTATCGGGCGACGAATTTACTACCCGCCATGAAATGTATCATTTATATATGCTTAAGCAAGATCGCCAGTTAAAAAGCTGGTGGAAAATCTTCCATTCGTTGAAAGATTCAAAGAAATCGCAACTAGATTGGATGGAACGATACTGAAGTTCGCAACGTTGGAATGCAACGAAAAATATTTATTTTTATTGACGATTTTCTTAATTTTTCAAATTATCCACATTTTTCGAGCCGATATTTTTTTCTGGTCCAAAAAACTGATCGTTTTATCCTCAAAAACAAATTTCGTTGCATTCCAACGATGCAAACTTCAAGGTCATTTGGATGGATGAGAAATTTCCATCGCCCATGAGGAACAAATTATTCAGTTTGTATCACAAAAGTATTTTATACTGTGTTAATGATTTATAATGAGATTTAATTAATGGCATAGTAATATATCTGTTGTTCGACAAAGTATTATCGTTATAAAAACCGTACTCGATGGAAAATAGTATTTTTTGTTGTTTAAATCGTTCGTGTACGAAGTCAAATGCAAAGATTTTGATAAATGCATCCACGTTTTTTGCGACAGTCACGAATTATCATCAGCGTATAGAAAACTTTTCAAACTATTTAATTGGACCGTGTTTAACCCCAGAACTAACTTTCGAAGCCGTTAAGTTAGTTTTTCAGCACGTTTGGAAACTCAAATCGATTTTCCACTAACTAAGCGCCGAAGGAATTGAATTCCCTCTTTGGCATGAAACAACACAAAGATGTTGCTTCAAGAACGATTTTACGAACAAGAAAACCGTGGGATTAATATTTATCCCAGTTTGTAGTTTCAACGTGAATAAGTTCCAGGGTTAAACTGATTTCCAGTCAAAATTCGTTTATTTATAAATCCATCGCTCATCAATATCTCACATTTCGACGAATTGTTAGAAAATAAACCGTACACGAGTACAAAACAAAATTTTGAACGTCATTTTATTGACTCATTCTATTAACATTTGATAAAAAAAATTCCTCAGTTTTCAGGGAAGCATGGAATCCAAAAAAACCTCGAAAAAAACCATTATAAATACTATTTTCCGTACAAAGTCCGCAAATACTTTTGTAGCCACTGTAGAGATTAACGTTTTTTTATTATTTCCTCTGAAAACTTTCGTAAAAACCTTGCAAAGGCTGAAAAAATCTTTCAATTCTTTTATTACTTGAGAAAAAGTTATTTATTTTTGTTTTGCAAACGTGGTTGCAAGGTATCGAACATGTTAACTCGTGGTAATCAAGAAAAATGTTGGTGAAAGTTTTATTTTCGGCAATTAACTTCCGAGGTGAGGTTTTTACAGATCCCGACGATTTTAGAGCAACCTGCTGGCTTACTGGAACATCATAATTTAAAAAACCCCCTCATTTCTTCGCGTCGTACGCGATTCGTGAAAATACAATACTGTCAAGAAGAGATACTTATAGGGGGACAACAAAAAAAATAGGAAAAACAACGAAAGTCATTTTGATCGAATATGTCCAAATATTATTCCGAAAAATACGAGTTTTGTTATACTGTTCGCGTAAATTATAATAGATCGACAATAATATCGTTTGCAGACCATAACTTGGATATTTATCGGAGAAAATTATTACGCGTTTATTCCGTTTGATTCGATAAACTCGAGAACCTCGAGGTCAATGTGTAAAAACAGTATAAAAATTCTTGATTCGAATACGGGGGTGTGTGAGTGTGCATAAATATATTTATATAACCTGCTTGTTTTTTGGTGGAAGGAATTTTATATGTGACCTCCGTCGAGCCGGTTTCCCGTCTCCGTGTAGCATGAAGCTTACAAAACATATTTTATCATCGAATGTTAAAAACATCCACGTCTGCGTGTCATAAGTGCGACGACGCGATTGTACGCAACACGCACAATCGTCGATTCCATATTCCACGTTTTGATCGAGGCAACTAATGTCCTCAGTTGAACTCTTCTAGGCAGGAAAGCATGTCTAAACGTCAAGTTAGCTCGTGAAATTTTGATATATCGCGTACTTATCAATAGGAATCGCGTATTTTTGTAAAAAAATAAATATGGCTTTTGCAATAAGGCAGTTCAAAGGGATCTTGCGAGTGGGTACAAGATGCCAAAACTTTAAACAAATAAACGTCACAAGAGTGAGTATATCCCAATATTTTCTGCATATAACCTAAAAAAATACTTTTCGGCTTCCAAACAAATTTTCACTTTATTCTTTTGATGTATATTTCGCCGTCTCGTCCCTCAATGATTTCTAGCACGATCTTAATTTTAAAAAAACTTTTGAAAACAAAAATTGAGCTTTATAAAATGAGGAAGCAAAAAAAATAAATCGAACGAAAATCGAAATGACGTCTCGAAATTTTTCTTCGGACTCTGTATCTTTCTACTTTGTTCTTCCATGAATTAATCTGCAACGATGTTATTTTCACGTATAAATCGACGACCCACGTTTCAGGTGTGCGTACTTAATTTTTCTACTCAAGCCGATTCCGCACACGAAGACGGCCAAGTCCCAAAAGTAACGGCACCCAAGGGAGATGGAAAAATATTCACCTCCATGTCGTCGGTCGTTTCGGACATTCCCGACGGTGCTAAACTTCTGGTTGGCGGTTTCGGCCTCTGCGGCATACCCGAAAATCTCATTAAAGCCATTTTGAAAAAAGGCTCAAAAGATCTTACCGTAGTTTCAAATAACGCTGGCATCGAGGACTGCGGTCTTGGATTGCTACTGCACGAACACAGAATTAAGAGAATGATCTCTTCTTACGTGGGGGAAAATGCTGACTTTGAGAAACAGTATCTCAGCGGGCAACTCGAAGTGGAATTAACGCCACAGGTACTGTGCGATAAAATGTTTCCAAATATTATTTACTCTAGAAGGGTAGCCTGCGATAAAAAACGAGCCAGAGCGACTATCAATCGCCTTTTTCCTTTCGTTTTCCCATTTTTCATTGGTTGACCGTATTTTTGACCAATTTTTGGCTTCGAACGAAGTTGCCCCAAGCTCACGTGATCCCGCATTAAAAGACGAAGAGAATGAGCCCAATTTGAACGCTTTTCGTTAAATTTTACCGGAGTTATGAATTTTTCAAAATTGGGCAAAACGTGACGTTAATGCCGGAAAAAACAATCTGTAAATTCGTTGTCCGCAAAATTTTTCGTTTGGACTTTGCTTCGTTATAGAAAAAACATGGAATTCATGAATCTGGAGTTTGCAACGTTGAGATTGAGGGAAAAATATATTTTCTATTAATTATTTATTGAATTTCGAAAAGCACGCAATTTCTCGATAGAACGTGAGTTTTATCTTTTTCGAAATCTGCTGAATCATCGTCAACTTTGCAGTTTTTTGTTTGTTTGAGAAGTTTGCGCCTGAAACATTTTTCAGAATTTTAATCCTTCGGAAGTTTCGATTAATCTCGCGCACAGTTGCTGATGAAAAATTGTTAAACATATTTAACGAAAAACAGGGCACTTTGGCTGAAAGAATAAGAGCAGGAGGCGCAGGAATTCCAGCGTTCTATACGCCAACGGGATTTGGTACGATAATACAGGAGGGTAACGTTGTCGTCAAGTACGACGATGCAGGCAATGCTGACATATCAGGTGATCCGAGAAGCGTGCAACAATTCGACGGTCGAGATTACGTGATGGAGACAGCGATAACGGGAGATTACGCAATAATAAAAGCGTGGAAAGCTGACAAGGCTGGTAACTTGATATTCAGAAAATCAGCGAGAAACTTCAATCCGGTAATGTGCAAAGCAGCTAAAATAACGATCGTCGAAGTGGAAGAAATTTTGGAGAAGGGTCAATTGGATCCTGATCAAATTCATGTACCCGGAATTTACGTTGACCGTATAATCAAGGGCCAGGTGTACGAAAAAAGAATCGAGGTTTGCAAATTCATCACTTTTCGTTTTTTTTAATACGAATTTCATCAGGATATCCCAATCGCATAATCATGTGAATGTTTTACAGCGACTCACTACGAACAAAACAATGAAAACGAAAAAATCGACACCGGCCAGCAAGGCCAGGGACAGGATTATCAAGCGAGCAGCCCTCGAATTTAAAGATGGCATGTACGGTACGTTCCTCGAAACTTTATCGCTAGCTCATCCTTCATTTCGACAATTTGACCCCTCGAGTGCGTCAATCTGACCCAAGGAATTTTTTAAATCGTTATATTTCGATGAATATGCATTTTTTTGCACAAACGTTTTTTGTAGTAAATTATTCATACTCTATGGGCCTGAATTTGTCGTTGAATTGGAAACAATCGGTGACAGAAAATTGTTAGGGTCAAAACGACCCAGTGTGCACTCGAACGCATAATAAAATGGACCTCTACATAATTATATTAACGAACGAAATATTCCTTTTTGTTCCCAGCGAACCTTGGAATCGGGATACCCATGATGGCCAGTAATTATATACCAAAAAGTATGAACGTCACTCTGCAGTCGGAGAATGGGATTTTGGGTCTTGGACCTTTTCCTTCCGAAGAGGAAGTAGACCCGGACCTGATCAATGCCGGCAAAGAATCTGTGACGACATTACCCGGTGCATCTTTCTTCGGTAGTGATGAGAGCTTCGCGATGATTCGTGGGTGAGTTTTTTCACTAAACTTTTGACTTGGTATGAAAAAGTCTAAAAATTTCGTTAAACCATCCCCACGGGATTAATGATTCGATTTTAATTCAATAATTAATTAATAATTAATTGATGATTAATTAATAATTTAATTAATAATAATGATTCGTTGTTTTTGAATCAAAGTGGTCACGTCGATCTGACGATTCTTGGAGGGATGCAAGTATCGCAAAAAGGTGATTTGGCCAATTGGATGATACCGGGGTCAATGGTGAAAGGGATGGGAGGAGCGATGGACCTTGTATCAGCAGCAAGGACCAAAGTAGTTGTAACAATGGAGCACAAAGCGCGTGACGGAAGTCCCAAGATTTTGCCAAATTGTACATTACCGGTGACAGGTAAATGACAGAATAAACCACGGCTAATTATAAACAATAAAGAAGAAGGAATCAAAAAAAAAATCTGTTTCCAGGCCAAAATTGCGTGGATCTGATAATCACAGATTTGGCAGTTTTCGAGGTGGACAAAAACGAAGGCCTCAAGCTTCTCGAGATAGCACCAAACGTTGATATAAGCGAAATCGTAAGCTCTACGGGATGCGAATTTTCGGTTTCGGACGATCTTAAAGTAATGGGCCAAGTGGCAATTGACGATGAGAGTTGAAACTTACAAATGTAATACTTAAATTTTTATGTACATAGCCAGGTATGTCAGTTGGCTCTTCATCATAAGCTTCGTAAGCCTCTAGACGAAGAATTAATACAAATTCCAGCATCGAGACAAGAATCGTGCGTGTAAATATTAACAGAGTCATCCTCGACAATGAATTCTCTGTCAACGTTTTTTTTATTATCTATAAATATATGTGAACACGATTAAAATATCATTTGGCATTTAACTCAAGAACTGCGATTAAAGCGAATGATTATAAAAATGCTGACCCTGCGAGTGCATACATGGTCGTTTTGACCCCAACAATTTTTTTTGTAACCGATTTTTTCTTATTTAATTGTCGTTTTCGTCAAAAAAATTCATTCAGAGCCATAAAACGTATTCAACGAGTTTTTAATACGTCGTGGGTCAGATTGACCCAATATGCACTTGCAAGGGGTGCGCGCACTCGTGTGCACGTTGAATTATTCGCGAAACTTGGCTTTTATTCTAGCAGGTAAAGGCAATAAATAAAGTACACTATTAAGAATAACGAGTCCCAGAGCGAATGCCAATGAGATAAGGAGATTGAGATCGACGTTGAGTACCTCGGAGGTGTTTTCACCGTCGCGTGTGAATCTTTTGATGAGATAAGATTTTCCATCGGGATATCTGCACAATTCCGGGATGCCGGGACACGAGACAGTCTCGTTGTATCGCAAGTCGGCGAAGGATTGAACGTCCATTGCCAATTGATTGAATGCTAACGAAGCGTATCTCGATGGCAATGCCGACGATACCGCTGCCAACCAGTCAGGCAGATTTTTGAGGCTTCTGACCCCGCCCGAGCCAATCAAAAGCGATACGAGAACGACGTACAGCACTGTTATTACACCGGTCATGGGTCTCGCGATTATCATGAAAAATCCGATCGTTACTTGCTCCGCTGCTACGTAACTCGCCCACAATGTTCCTGTCGCGTATGCCCACGACGCTAAATCCAACTCCAGGATCGGTATCAATATTCCTATCGTTATAACAGTCGATATCAAACTCAACGGCAAACTGAGGAGCGTGTACGCAGTCAGAAACATTGCACCGCCGTAGAGACCTTCCCTTTTCTCCTGATAGTATCGGGCTCGAAAACCAGGAACTGCAACATCAAAAAATCAAGTTCGCGAGTAAATCGTCTCCATTAGTAATGAAATTTCGTTACGTGCTCATAAAAAATCGCAGTGTCTAGTCGTCCGGGTAGTTTATTCGTCCGGACATGATCTTGCATAGGAAATTATCCGGACGACAGCCACAGCCAAAAAAAATACATGAAGGACCTTTTTATAATTTAGCTGCAAAGATGAATGCTCTTGGAGTCTGAATCACGAATTGCGGGCAGTTCGACATGGGTCTGAGAGACCCATTACTCCCCAAAAACGATAAATCAAGTTTTATTTTCAATTTTATTGATGCGAACGAACATTAAATGCGAAAACACGCGTTGCCGAGTGCCGAACACTCGGTGACAGAAAATGGTCAGGGTCAAAACGACCCAGTATGCATTCGAAGGTTTATCGAGCAAGGAAAAAAATGTGAAAAACTTACAGAGAAGGGCAGTCGTTGCTATTCCAGCGAGATAGAAGAGCATGAGACAATTGAAAGCGAGTCCTTCGGTCTGAATGAATATCCTCGACTGTACAGGACTTGAATTCGAGTACAAAACGCTAAGAAGTGCAATACAGAACGGGAGCAAGAGTACGCGAGTGGTGAAGTGTCCGAGTCCAGATTTGTTGAAGGAGAACGTTGCGGCCATACCTCGTCTGTGAAACAAGTTTTCGATGAAAAAGTATGAGGATTAACGGTTCACTGGTTCCAAGGAATTTCAATTAATGCAGGGAAGGTCATATTTGAGAATAACTTACAAGTACAGAGCCAACAGAGTTGAAAAGCATCCCGGCTTGATTCCGCGACCTAGACCTTTGTGAAGAAAACCAAGCGGTGTTTCTTTGACACTTGGAGCTGACTGCGGCGCTTCTTCCATGTAAAGGCCACCCTCTACTTTGAATTTTTCAACGAGGACTGATATTTGCTGATTCGACTCGAGAAATCTTTCTCTCGAACGACGATCGACCGTCGATAGGCACACTGCGAATAATTTGACGTTTAAAGGAAATTGGCTACACACAACAATGTTGCCATTTTGAAAGCCTAGGAAAGTCCGATATTATTAGAATTTAATGAAATTTTGTGAGAATATTCTTCAGTATTAATTATGAATATTCAAATTTTTTGGACATTTTTCTTCTACACAGTTATCGAGTAATTGAACACTAGAGTTTTCATGCAAAAGCATAGGATTCAAATATATATAGGAATATCTTTTGCATATTGTAAACTCGAATTATTCGCCAACTACGTAGACAAGAAATTTGAAAAAATTTGTGTCATTGTTTTTGATGCTTAAGAATGTTATCGAATTCTATTAAATTCGAATTGTTCGCCAACTATAAAAATTTGTGTCATTGTTTTTGATGCTTAGAATGTTATCGAATTCCATTGAATTCGATTTTTTTTCGAAATTTCGAAATTCGAAAATTTGTGTCATTGTTTTTGATGCTTAAGAATGTTATCGAATTCCATTGAATTCGAATTTTTCAAATTTTTTGTCTGCATAGTTGGCGAATAATTCGAGTTTACAATCGAATGTTATCAAATTCAACAGAATTCAATAGAATTCGATAACATTCTATTGAATTCATATCATTTAAATTTTATTGAATTCTTATCATGTTGTCGTATGCAGCGAACCTCCTTAATTCATGATGCCGAAGTTTGCAACGTTGGAATGCAACGAAAAACATTTGGTTTTATTGATGATTCGTCCAATTTCCAATGTCATCCCAATTTTTCGAGCCGATATGCTTTTCGGGTGGCAAAAATCGATCGTTTTATCATCGTAATAACATTCTGCACTTGAATAACTACTTTTGCCAAAGATAGAAAAGAATTTCGTGGCATTCCAACGATGCAAGCTTCAGAGTCATCTTAATTCGATATTTGAGTTGCCGAAGGTTTTTACGGTTTTTAACTTACAGTAGTACATCAACGGGTTCTCAAGCTCTGGGCAAGGGAATCCAATGTAAGTGAAATAGTCGAGCATACTCCGGGTTGGTCCGGAGTAAACGACTGCACCGAGACAGAGAAGAGTGACACGACTGACGAAAGGTAAAACGTCGGATCTGGGGGTTTCCATAGTCAAAACAACAATGGATCCTCTTCTCGTGGCGTAGGACCATAGCATGGAAACAATGAGATAAGTATTCAATGGATCAGTGTCCCAAGTTGGCTCATCGAGTAGCAAAAGCGTTGGATCTTTGGCCAGTTGA
Organism: Diadegma fenestrale; assembly: GCA_037043255.1. Lineage (NCBI taxonomy): Eukaryota > Metazoa > Arthropoda > Insecta > Hymenoptera > Ichneumonidae > Diadegma > Diadegma fenestrale. The sequence goes on from CM073309.1 coordinate 24,998,310, forward strand.
ACGCCGAGCATCAGTCGTCGATATTCCGGCCTCGTAAGATCATTTACCGCACGATTTGCAACTTGCGAGAGCGCCAAATCAGCCAAAGTTTGACGCACTCGTGCATCGCGGTTCGGTAAATTTGCCAACCATGTGGCGTACGTCAGAGTTTGACGTACCGTCAAGCTCGGTATCAAATGGCATCTGTGCGCCACGTAACCACCGTGTCTTCGAAATAATTCCGGTGTCAATAGGCTCCCGCCGAGTGTCACACGGCCTCGCGTTTCGCCCACCGCTCGCCCAGCTTCGCGCAACCGAAACAACACAAGAACAATGTTCCATTTACATCATATGGATTTCTCATCATTTTTATTCGTCGGCTCTCAATCCGCCAACGATTTATTATCACGAAACATTATTAATAAAACATAAAAAAACAATGTCGTATTTGCAATTTCTCTTTCTTGCGAGTGATTCCCATCGTTGAAAACCCAGAAAATTCATGTTTTCTCCATCCTCTTTAAAATTTTTGAAACCCAGTCAATTTTATTAGTAGATTCACTTCCCGACTTGCCATGACGTTGCATCGTTGAAATGCAACGAAATTCTGTCTTTTCTTCACCAGAGCTCACAAAAATTATTCAATATTAATCCCGGACTATAAAACGATCGTCTCAAACGATCGAGTCCCAAAAACTGAATGGAGACGAAAATTAGCCAAGATTTAAAAAATTCAATAAATACTTTAGAAACAATGTTTTTCGTTGAATCTCAACGTTGGAAACTTCAGAGTCATGACTTGCCAATAAAGTTGTTTATCACGATCCTTAAATTTCATCGCGTTTCGTCTTCGAGTGTGCACATCATAGCGGGTCAATCTGACCCAGGGCGACTTTCAAGTCGTTGTATTCCGTTAAATATTTAAAAAAATTACCGCAGATGCGTAATTATCGATATTTTATGGCCGTGAACTTATTTTTTTCATGAGAACAAGAATAAAATGCTGAACAATCGTTGACAGAAAATTGTTCGGCCCGAAATGACGCAACATGCGCTCCAAGGGTTTTCCCAAAATTGAATTATTTGTGACAACATGAATGTGCGTATTATTTACCAATAACGTCGAGTAACGCTCTCTTTCCGGAGCCCTTGGATCCCAGTACGGCGAGTACTTCGCCACCGTGAACCCGCGCGGAAACATCGCGCAATACAGCGGTGGGTTCGCTCTTTGAGAAACAATTTCCTTCGATGACAACAGCAGTCGAATGTGAGACACTCGCTATGTCGAGAACGCATTCCGGTAGCGTCATTTTTTTATCCTCCAAGATAATTCACGCATACGATCGTGCGTACGCTCGAGTGTTTTCCCTTGTTTTTTTGCAACGACGTATGTTTGTCAGAAATTTTCGAGAATCGTCAGCCAATGAATATCCTGCAAGCAAACACAGCCTTATTATTTCTGTATCGGTTTTGAAACGTTTTGCGCTGGAAAATGTGAGCAAAACGATAAAAAATAAAGGAAAATTTGAAACTTCCGCGAACCCACGTGATTTCCTTGAATAAATAAACAAATCGGTATTATAAATTTTGAAAAAAAGAATAAATCGTAATAGAAAAAAATTGACATACATGATAAACGACGAAAATCCTCGAAAGAAATTGATCGATCTCGTTGAACTGTAAAATTATGACAAAAACGTCAAAAGTTAGAGCAGTGGGCCATACCGACGAAAATTCTTGACCGGATCGAGTGACGAGGATTATAGAGACAAACGGTATTTTTCCAAGTTTTGATCGGCGAGTGTGTCTGCACTGTTCCAGCAGTGACTGGAGCGCGAAGGCTCTCGGAAGGATATGAGAAGAGAGAAAGACGCGGCGAGCACAAACACGGAGAACGCGGGATCACGTACGGGATGGAGGCGAGCTCGTGCCGAGTCCAGCCGAGACGAAAGAGTGACTCTCCGGTTGCGTATACCTGCGACCAATACTTGGTGGAACGAGAAACGGAGAGAGAGACAGAGAGCGAGAGAAATGAAACAACTAAAAAACAACAGCGCCCTGTAAGAGGTGAATGTCTTCCACTCTTATCCCCTGAAAAAAGTGACGATATTGGAGTGGGAGAAGAATAGAAGGAGAGGGAGTTGAACAGGTAAGGTGAGTGGCGAGAGCATCAGTACGAAAAAAGAGGGAGGGGGGGGATGGTGGATGGACGAGAAAAAGGTGGAAGAATAGTGGCCGAAGAGAAAGAGCGAGAGAGAAATAAATGAAAAGAAAGGAGGAATAGTACGAGAGCGAGTTGGAGAATTCTGGCGTCGTGTGCGGACCGACAGCTCGGAAGTTCCGACAGAGCACAGAGGCAGAGCAACTTTTGCCTCGGTAGTGAGCGCGAGAGTGTCTCGCACACACGCTGTGCTCGAGTCTCTGTTCATTCGCGGACTTTGACCGTCCGCGTTGCATACCGATCCTTGAGGTTGTCTGTTTAGTTCGCGACACTTCAAGTTCATGCCTATATTGCACGAAAACTATCAATCGCACTACAAAAACGTCATAATAAAAGCCGCAAGTACAAAATATAATACTAGTGAAAAGTCCGAGTGACCGATCAGTGTCGTCCGATTGTTTTCCCTCAAAAATCCGCTCGACTCTGTCAGCGCACCACTTGTTGTTTTTTTATCTCTTCGATCCCATCGCCCACACACGGAACTGGTTAACGCACGCGAAGGATTATGGGGAATACGGGGAAGCATCGCCGCTAAGGGAATAGCCTTGAGACGAAGAGTTCAACAGTTGGAAAAAAAAAGAAAACAAGAAATACTTCTCATCTGTTCGCGGTGAGTCATTATCCTGAAGATTCGTCCATGAATTTCCTCGCTCGTACCTCCACCCGTGTCTGTACCTAACAAACCCTCACACATATATTTCTTACACACATTACACACAATTTCAGTAAACTTCGCCCACACACTTTGCCTCTCGCTTTGCCCACAGCCGCGCGCGTCGTTTTACCGGTACTAAAAAGTACATAGACGTTTGTATAACGTACGTGAGTGTATACAGGCGTATAAACACATTCTATTGTACGCAAAACGTGCACGTTTTATTATTATTCAAACGGCGTAGTGTTGCACACCAGACCCTAGACATTTTTTTCCGTATTTTCAGTGCGCGAGCGCGTGTGTGTATACGGACGCAAGTGTCCGAACAGACAAGTATAGAGACGAGTGAGAAAATAATGCAATAAGAGTCGCCGAACTCGGCGAAGGGAATACGCGCGCGCTCATCATCACGTAGTTTCTTCACGTATGTGTACATTTTTACCTTATTACTTATTATGTGCGTGTGTGCATTACACGTACGCTCGTTGGCGTGCACGAGTCCGTTCTGTGCTGCTGTACCGCACGTGTGCATTAAGCCGAGTCAACCGAATCCTTTCTTTCGTGCGAGAAACCGTTTGAAGAGCTTACGAGTCGCTTTAAAATCACTGAAATCGAAAGCTTCGCACATTCAATCTTTATCGTTGCTGATATGCCTTTCAGCTATCTCGATGTTCGTACTTCAAGGTCACAACAAAGGCATTACGGTTTTCCGAGCTCCAGGACGTCGCAGAACAAATTTTCGATGTTTTTTGTCAAAAATCAAACGAATATTCATTTTTTTTGGTCTTGTCGCTAAATACTCAACATTTTTCTATCAATTTTCGACAAAGCTAAACAAAATGAATCAAATCAAAACGCAAGGCGTAGAAAATTCGAAAACGACGAAAACAAAATGTTGTCCGGCATTTCAATTTCGAACTGAAAATCAAAAATTTCATTATTTTTTATTCTCCAAAGCACTCGATGATTCTGAAGTTTGCATCGTTGGAATGCAACGAAATTCTTTTTTACATTTGTCGAAAATAATTATTTAAATGGAGAATTTGATTACGATGATAAAATGATCGATTTTTGCCACCCGAAAACATATCGGCTCGAAAAATTTGGATGCCATTGAAAATTGAACGATTCAACAATAAAATAAAATATTTTTCGTTGCATTCCAACGTTGCAAACTTCAGCATCATCGAGATCGTTTCCGGAAGTGTTTTCACTTACTTCGCGTCCTTTCGATTGGGAAAAATTCCTTGAGAATTCCAATCCAATGTCAGTTATTCGTCACTTTTATCGACGCAAAACACTGTCATTGATAATAATTGTACTGACATTGTTTATCAATGGAACGAAATTCCTGGAATCTCTTGAAATATAAACACCAACCGGAAGTCTCGATGCGGTATCTCGTGAAAATACTTGCACTAGAAATGTTCGTCTTGGAAACTATCGTGGGATGGTTCACAGAAAATCGCTTACGGATCGCTGGACCCGAGGCCAGAGTAGAATCCCGCCCGTATACATGAACTCGAAGAATCCGAGAATACCACTTGCAAGAGTTATTATGATGCTGAACTTTGCAGCCTTGGAATGCAGCGAAAAAAAATTGATTTTTATTGAAAATTCGTTCAATTTTCAATGTCATCCAAATTTTTCGAGCCGATATGCTTTTCGAGTGACAAAAATGGATCGTTTTATCATCGTAATTACATTTTGCATTTGAATAATTATTTTTGTCAAAGATAAAAAAGAATTTCGTTGCATTCCAACGATGCAAACTTCAGAGTCAAGAGTTATTCGCTATTCTGGACGCTGAGGAAAGTAGCGAAACTATAAAGTCACGCATTACGATGTGCATTACTCATGCATGGAGTCACACACCGAAGTCTCCGCTTAATCGCTGACTGTTGGTTCGTTTCGGTTTGTTCTGAAATTGGCGAATAAGCACCAATAAAAAAAAACGATAACAATTAAACTTGTTGGTAATTCCGTCAAAGCCCGATTTTCGTCATTTTTACTATGTCGAGCGAAAGTTAATCAATCCTCCGAGTACACACTGGGTCGTTTCGACCCGCGAGCTATTTTTTGTCACTGATTGTTTTGCCATTTGCCAAAAAATGAATTCACGTCCATAAAATATGGAAAATTGACCACAAAAAAATGTTTCTACCAAAAATGCATTTGTACCCCGGAATACAACGGTTTGAAAATGCACTCATAGGAAAAGATTAATTCATCGTGGAAAATAGTCGTGTGATCGAGAGCAAACTATTTGTCAATTATTTAGGAAAGTTTTGGATTTTTTCCCTCTTCTATTGGAATCAACTCGATGGTTATTGGAAAAAAAGGATGATGTTGAAGTTTGCATCGTTGGAATGCAACGAAATTGTGTTTTTTCTTCAGCACAGGCTCATAATTATTATTCAATATTTGTTACGGACAAAAAACGATCGTCTCTCGAGACTCGAAAACTCAATCGAGACGAAAAATTGCCATGATTTCCAAAATTCAATAAATAATTAATAGAAACATTATTTTTCGTTGAATCCCAACGTTGCAAACTACAGAGTAATAAAAAAGGTCAAGTTGGTTCTCGAATGGCCTTGCAGTAATGCAGTTTTGATGACGTTCAAATCCTCGGCTTTGGTAAATGTCTCTTAGTAGAAAGGCTGGAGATTTCAACGTGTGAGTAAGGGACCATGATCCACGCCTATGATATCCTGTGCACATTTTGCATGCAGTTGATTCTTCGAACACATCACACTCTGGTTGCACTTGCAATTCAAATGAGCCATTGGGCAAGCACATACACGTCGTAATCTCTCTTCGGAATTGAGTATCGATCGAATGCAGAATAATGAGACAGAACTGGCTATTATATCACATAATGACAATCGATGAGGCTATAGTCTCACTTTTTCTTTACACACTGCAGTAAACTTCCAAGTAGAGACTGTGGGTTGGCGATCCTGAAGTTCCCAACGTTGGAATCCGACGAAATTTAGTTATTTCTTCAGCAGAGCTCATGATTATCATTCATTTTTTGTTCCAGCCACTAAAACGATTTTCTCTTGCGACCCAAAAACTGAATCGACACGAAAAATTGCCTTGATTTTCAAAATTCAATAAATAATCAATTGGAAACATTGTTTTTCGTTGAATCTCAACGTTGCAAAGTTCAGAGTCATGAAAATTGTTGGGGTCGAAACGATCCAATTGCACTCGAGGGTTCATTATTTGAAACTTTCTTGTCATAGAATGGAACGCTTGACTCTTACTCACAGCTTGTCGTGTAAATTGGCAATTCAAACGAGTGCCACACTCTTAAAGTGCAGAGGACGTCCCAGTAGCAGGGAAAGGTGCGAGGGCAAAAAATAGCAAGAGAGATCGCGACGAGAGTATATATGATGGAGATATACAAAAGTAATGTGTTTGAAACCAAGTGGAGATGAACCGGAAGTCGTGTTACTTACCGTCGTCTCTTGTATTTGTCGAGAAATTGGCGCGCGCAAATATTTTTTGACGTATATACTTTCCACAATTTCCACGAAAGAACGTTAATATACGTGTGTGATTGTTAAGGAATCGAGGGCACCGGTTTACTTACCGGCATAGTGTCTCGTTGCAAAGGATTCGCGTGTTTCGAGTCTTTCTTCCATTCTCTCTCTCTCTGCCTCTTTGTCTCTTGTACTCTCCAGATCTCGCATGCACTACAACTGTTGATGTGTATATGCGATGATGAAACCGGTGCGTGGGATCCGCGTATCCATAGAATGCGAAATAGGTAGACGGAGAAATTAAGATACAGTTTATTTCTGCTTGAAAATACGTGTTTGATGCAGAAGCTTTTATTACACGTCTCCGACGTCTCGAACGCCTCCCGAGTAAAATTTTACGCTTTTTGGAACGAAAAAAATCGACCATAGTTTGGAGAAAACAATTTTGTCCTTGACTAAGGATTTTCCGCCGTTTTTTAGATCAAAGCGTGGCTTTTGCAAAAAGTATGATGTTGATTCGTTCGATGATTCGTTCAATTTTCAATGTCATTCAAATTTTTCGAGCTGAGATGATTTTCGGGTAGCAAAAATCGATCATTTTATCATTGTAATTTATACATTCTGCATTTGAATAATTATTTTTGCCAACGATAAAAACGAATTTCTTTGCGGTCCAACGATGCAAACTTCAGAGTCATGAATCTTTATGCTCGTTTCTTCAGATGATGTTGAAGTTTGCATCGTTGAAATGCAACGAAATTGTGTTTTTTCTTCAGCGCAGGCTCATAATTATTATTCGATATTTGTTACGGATAAAAAAAAATCGTCTCTCAAGCCCCGAAAACTCAGTCGAGACGAAAAATTGCCATGATTTTGAAAATTCAATAAATAATAAATAGAAACATTATTTTTCGTTGAATCTCAACGTTGCAAACTTCGGAGTCATCAAAAAGTTTGTTGTACCATGTGAAATAGTATGAAAAGCAAACATGGAAGGACGAAATCTGGATTGCGTTATTCGAAAGTGAATGTTTGTTAGTTTCCGAGCTCGCCAGTTAGGAATCTTTGCGGTTAACGTGAAGAAAGGATCGAGAAAAACTGGTGCCGATTTATTTTTATTGTCGAATATATCTGGAGAATGATTCGCCAGTGACACATTTGAATGTAAAGAATATACAACGAGGTTTTTACTCGTTAGTCGTTGGGGTTTTGAAAGCTTTAATGGGCCGGGCAACCATTAAGAGCAACATTCCATTATCAGTTCAGTTCACATGGGAAGTCTGTACGACCGATCGACAAGAACGAACGTAATGCACGTTGACAAACAACCTCGACTAATTGGACATAAAGAAGCCGATGAACTTTCCTTCGATCTGGAGACTCGAGGGAAGAAACGAGAATTTGGAAAAGTAAATCGTTGTTGTTGGTCGCATAAATTTTTCCAATTAGACTTTACCTCTTTAGTCCTCTCGCCAACTTCCGGTCTACTCAAAGAAAATGTCAATTCTACTTTTATTATTTCGTAACACAAGTGAAAAGCAATTTGTAGCTCCGATCCGATCGCCTAAACGATCGTCTTTAATTACATCCACAAAACCGCAAATTATTCCTCGAACAAAATAACATTAGCCTCGTTCATCACAATACAACACGATCCATAGTGATAATCTTGCATAAATATTTTTTTTTCACGTATGAACCTAAAGTATGAATGTTTATTGAAAACTTTTACGTGAATTGCTCGAACACCTGTTGTAACAGAAGTGAAAATTACATTTCAAGACATAAATATTTATTCTACATGTAATACGACAGCATTTTATTTCTTGGATATTCGCGAGGTTCGTCTCAAACTCAGGAATTATTCTCGGTACATGGAAAACGTATCACTGATTTATTAAGGAGAAACTTTTTTTTTCAAGGGATCTCCTTTGTAAACTTTCGGGCTCTTAGACTCTCTCTCCTTCTCACACGAACGTAACAAGGTGTCCGAAGAAATGACTCTGAAGTTTGCAACGTTGAGATTCGACGAAAAATAATGTTTCTATTAATTATTTATTGAATTTCGAAAATCATGGCAATTTTTCGTCTCGATTGAGTTTTTGGGTCTCGAGAGACGATCATTTTTTTGTCCGTAACAAATATTGAATAATAATTATGAGCCTGCGCTGAAGAAAAAACACAATTTCGTTGCGTTCCAACGATGCGAACTTCAACATCATCTGAAGAAACGAGCATAAAGATTCATGACTCTGAAGTTTGCATCGTTGGAACGCAACGAAATTCGATTTTATCGTCGACAAAAATAATTATTCAAATGCAGAATGTAATTACGATGATAAAATGATCGATTTTTGCCACCCGAAAATCATCTCAGCTCGAAAAATTTGGATGACATTGAAAATTGAACGAATCATCAATAAAATCAAATATTTTTCGTTGCGTTCTAACGTTGCAAACTTCAACATCATATAGAGATTAAATATTTCGTTAAAAAAATGGACAACCGTTACATCTACTTATTTCCAAATGAGTTACTGTCATTGTGTCCATTCTTGATGACGGTATGGCGAGATCAGATGACAAAGAAAAGACGTTCTATTTCGTCTTGACGAGCTTCAATTAATAATAAACGCTGAAGCTCGTCGTCGCAGGAAGGAAGTGAAATATTTTATCGAAATGTTTATCATCTTCAAATCTCTATATATATAAAAAACTTAACCACAAAATAGTGTTCATTTCACGCAAAAACCACTAAATCAATTTTGATGAATTCTTCACAAGAATGAAGCTCATGAATCGGAATAGATTTCAAGCTGCATTGCATTCCGATAATTTGTTTCGGGAACCTGAACCGAAAAATTACATTTTCCACTTTCAGAGTTCGCCAGCAACTAAAAAATGACAATAAACCAAAAATCGCTAATTATCAATTAAAGAATAATTCGAAAACCAGTTTGTAAGAAAAAAAAGTTTGAAGATTTTGAAAAAAAAATTCGGTTTTTTTTTATATTGAGCTAGCTGTACCCTTTAGCGCCAACTAAGTGTGCTGCGGAGCGGATCCCGCAGGCACGACTAGTTTTTTAAATGATTGAATAAAGAAAAGCAGGTTTCCGGTCGGCGAGATGTAGAAAATCAAATCATCGACGATCGTAGCTAATAATAAAGGCCTTAACTCTAATGCCTATGTCTCAACGTTACCGTTGATATAATTTCAATATTGGCTATTTTATTTTTTCTCTTTTCGCGAGCTATTCAACAGATATGACGTATATACGTCGCCTTAAAAAAAGGAGCTGTCTATACCGCTACATATAACGCGGCGTATATGAAAATTACAGTGATCCAGTGACGCATGCAGGACCCTCACGATGATTACTTCACTGCACCTTAATGACTCACGGGAACGTATGAGATTCCGGTATATACTTACTCGCCTCTCTCTCTCTCTCTCTCTCTCTCGTTATGATACGTTACGACGATTTATATACAGCGATATGTGTGTACGGTTCGTCATGGATATTTATATCTATATATCGTACGGCATTGAAGTCTTGAGGCAAAAGAACGAGGAGAAGAAGCCGAAGAAACACGGAGGCGAATTGTAACGGTTTGTGGAATTCCCATGGGTCGCTGCTACCACGGGGATTCTCGGTTGTTTTCCATTTACTATATTTGTGTTTCCGTCTCTCCAGCTTCGGGGTAGTAAATAAATCTCCCTCACTCTCTCCTCCGGCGTTTCTCCTTTTTTATCTCGTATCTAATCGCCCGATATCGTGGGAAGATACAAAGTGGAAGAGCGAATAAAAAACTCTGGTACTTTGATACCTTTCGGCTCGATTTTTCGATACGAGCATCAGCCAAAAAGAATCTACGCTTTTTGTCACATTCCAACGCCTTTCGTCATTTCTCGCAAAGTTTTTAAATCCCTGATCAAACTGTCGCAGACTCCATATTTTTCGTTTTGGATTTCGAAACAAGTTGGCGGTATGACTCTGAAGTTTGCATCGTTGGAATGCAACGAAATTCATTTTTATTTTCGATGAAAATAATTATTCAAATGCAGAATGTAATGACGATGACAAAATGATCCATTTTTGCCATTCGAAAAGCATATCGGCTCGAAAAATTTGGATGACATTGAAAATTGAACGAATCTTCAATAAAATTAAATATTTTTCTAGACATTCCAACGTTGCAAACTTCAGCATCATGTTGCCGGTTGCGAATACATTAAAGCAACTTTTATGTTTGCACGCAATTATTTTTAGCAATCGATCATTCGAAATGGGCCAATTGCTCGTGCCCAAATTTAATGAATATGGAATTTTCGTTTTTTATTGATAGAAACAAAATCGTTCGGTGTGATTTTTAGTTCGATTCCTATTTTGAATCCTTCGAGTGCATACTTTTGGTCATTTTGACTCCAACAATTTTCTGTTGCCCATTTTCGGCACTTAATTTTGGTTTTCGTCAATAAATAAATTCAGGCCCATAAAATATGGATAATTTACCACAGAAAACGTCTTCACGAGAAAAAAAAAATGCACACCATGATACAACAATTTGAAAAACGCCTTGGGTCACATTGACCCAATATGCGTTCATAGGATATGAGTTCCTACGGGCAACATCTCGAAACTGTAAATCTTGATGAATATGCAAAGCCCATGTTGCCCGTATGTGACTACTTTTTCATGAGCGTATTAAAAAGTGGTACAATCTTTAGTCGGATGTGGTAATACGATTTTTCGTTGCTTTTTTTGTTCAATGCGGGCTCCGGAGTAACTCGAAGGTGCTAGGAAGTGTGAGTCGGCGATCGTGTTATGGGTGAACGTATATCCAGCAAACATAATGTTACAGCTTGCGTCTGGTGCGGAATGAACGATAAATTATTATTCCGCAATATGTACGCCGTAAATTCTGCATTTTTTTTATCGGATCTTAAGATATACTTTCGAATTTTCTCGTCGCAGATGAATAAATAATTTACGTTCAAATATCTTTACCGATTTCGAGTTAAAAACGAAGTTACTAAATATGAACTTTACATCGTCGCTGTGCGGAATTACACAATATTTTCAAAAGTATATTCCGTCCGAAAAATTTGTCAGAAACTATTCTTTCTCCCTAGTCTGTAGAATTTCAAACGGACCACGACACCGGCATGTGCTATGTCAATTAATTTGAGGCAGATCCTGAGTTGGATAGTCAAGAGCTTGTAAAACACAAAACTAACTGTCTCCCTCAGTTTCTCCTCGTTTTTCTACGTTTCCTCCTTCTCCCAACTATAGATCCATTAAAATGAAACGGCAAAATGCCAATGAACAGGTGGCGTTTATGGATTTTTAGGTCGGTGCTGGGCTTACCGTTAAGTGGGATGCTGCGAGGCAAATGTGTATACAGAATATCTTTCCTTCCATGTACGTGTACCAGGAATTCCAGGTCAAAACGACAGAGCTCGTGACCTTCAGAATTTCCTCAATTGAATGATTTTTTTTTCATGCATTTAAACATTTTTGAATTTTTCACGCCAGATTTCATTTGATACGACACTGAAGTTCGCAACGTTGGGGTCGAACGAAAAATCCTTTTTCTATGCATTTTTTTTTAATTTCAAAACCATGACAATTTTCGTACCAATTTTGTGGTTCGATTTTATAACAAGAGTCCTTTATCGTCCGGACGGAATATTGAACGAGAATCATGAGCTCTGATCAAGAAAAACCCAAATTTCGTTGCATTCCAACGATGGAAACTTCAACATCGTTCATTTAATTCTTGCTGTACTGGACCAGTAAATACGAAAAACATTTTCAATAATTCTATGCACTGCTCACGGGCTGAATTTTCGCTCTAACGTGGAGAGAATTTTTTATATCCGATCAAAAAAAGGAATAAAAAATGATTTATCGAAAACCGAGAGTTTTGCATTTTTAAATGTTGGTATGATGAGGAAACAGTCCCGAGATTGTTGATGTGTGCTCGAGTGCGAAATATGCATAGATAACTGCAAAAGATAATTTAGTGCTCGTTCACCTTCGCAATCATCGTGTCATATCGTCCGTTTTAGCGGCTCATCGAATCGCTTCGAGTCTATGCAATGGATAATTCATGCGCGCGGATAAATATTCCATGTGGATGAAGAAGACAGTTATATAGTCGGATACACAGCTTGTCGCTGCGTGGAGTACGGATAAAAGTCATCCTTTCAGGATCTATGTACGTTGGTCTGTATCACACGATAATTCTGAAACGAGTATTTTGTAGCGGTACACTTCCCCCTTGAAATTTTGTTTTTTGTCTACTTTTTTCGCTAAGCTCGGACGACCGTGCATTGTCATGGAAAAAGACTCAAAATTGTACGAAAAAAAAACAAACAGCTCAGAAATCGTGGGAGTTTTTGTCATGGACAATTTGCTCGTTGATGCAGAAATTGTTTTGTAGTCTCTTCCGTACATGTGCGGGCAGGTATAGGCGCGCCGTGCGAAACCATCGACGACGTACTCACGTTTCTGGAATGCCAAACACTCGATGAGAGTGTCTGCTAAACAGAGAAAGAATCGCGACTTTCACGGTCACTGTATGAACACACCAAGTGCGAGAGATACTTATGGAAACGTGTTTTTTTTCCCTCATCTGCCTTTTAATTTCTCGTACCGATGATGCCTTGCTTTCTGCCTGTTCCTCACTCCGCCGTGTCATTCTCCGGTGTATCTTCACCAACGACCGCATTCCACACATTTATTCTGCTTGCACGATCGTGTGACAAAGCTGACGGAAGGTCGTCGCTCGTTTCTTCTTTTTTTTCATCCCCGAGACATTTCTTTCCCTATAGAAAAGAGCGGATCCTTCAATTTCTATTTTATTCATCCTAAAACTGTATTTCTCATTTTTCGTTATGGAACAACTTAATTTTCGAATATTATTGATTTCTGCGACGAAATTTCGTCCTGTCTCGAGCGGAGCTCATAATTATTATTCAATATTTACCGTGGACACTAAAACGATCCTCTTTTCCGGCTCGGAGACTAAATCCACACGGAAAACCGCAATGATTTTCAAAATTCGATAAATAATTGATGAAAATAATTCTTCGTCGAATCTTAATGTTGTAAACTTCAGTAATTTGAATTTGATGGTTCGCAAGATTTTCCGGATCTCGAGTTTAAAGTTACAGCCGCACTGAAAAGAAAATTTTGTTGAAAAAGATCGATATTTTGTTGGATACATTGAACCAAACGTTTTTTCGAAAAATCACGAAAATTTTGTAATTTCAGCAAAAAACATTCTGGAAAATCTTTTCGGAAAGTAAATTTTAGTCATTTCAATCGTAAATTTAGCTGACAGTTCCGTTACAAATGAAAAATATTGACGAAATAACGAAAATTTTGAAATTATCCCAAAATATTTAGTTCGCTGTATTCAATAAAATATCGACGTTTTTTTGACAAAATTGAATTTTCAGAGCGGTGAAAGCGGTCTGGCACAGTTTCCTATTTGACACAATTTTCTTTATCCCGAGTCCCGGGAAATTGTCGACTCGACTGAACGATTATTCAATGTTCCCATTCGATGAGTTTCGGTCGATGAAAACTTGTTGGTTTTTCGTTTCAAAAGACCTCGAAAATTATTTTGTGGTGTAAAAAAAAAAGAAAAATCGAGAGATCTATAATGAATTCATAATTATCGAGTAATTTGCTTATTCGAGGTGTTTGCTTTGTTGCAGTTAATCATCGAAAATGGGATCAGAAGCTTGGGAATTGGAGAGACGATACTCCGTGCCCGGAGCTCTTGACACCCGCGGGCTCGAGCCACCTGCCAGTGAAGACCTTCATGCATGGTCGATTTACAGGTGAATGAAAAACGTTGACGAAAAATGGAGTACCAAGTCCGGGACGGTCTTCGGAGAATAATTTTTCAACGAAAATCTCAGTCGAACGTTAAATTGAATTGATTTATGACGTTTCAGGCAAAATTTAAACTCCGATTTCACGGATTCGGCTCTGGGATCCGCTGAAAAATCGCCATTGCCTTATGGCAACTTCCAACTTCGTGATTCGACCGTTCAGAGTATCCTGAGACACCCGAGATACGGACCGAAGAGTCCACTAGCGAGTAATTCGTATACTTACTTGAAATTCGGGTTACCGAGAGTGTTGCCACCTTCGAGAGCACGGGACGGTTCCAGTGGTTACGATTCGAGTGAGGAAGGTCGTAGAATATCGCACAGTGGGGTCGGCGGCGGGAACTCGGCGATGCGGTCTGCCCGGAGCGACCCGGACTTTCGACAGGTTCACGGCACGACGCCGAGCCGAGAACATCATCAAGTTGCACATTCGCAGCTCATTGTCCGAGAAAATCCACGATTGCGGAGTTCCAGCGAGGCTAATCTATTGCAGAGCGGAAGCAGAGCCAATCGAAGACACAGCATTGCTCCCATAGACCCCGGTTACGGTCACCATTCGGTGCTTGGTCAGGCTCAAGGAGTCCTCGGACCCGAAAGCTATTCGGCCTTGCAAATGAGAAGGATACCTTCGTTACAAAATCCCCACATACAATTGCGAGGCATTGAAGCCTCAGGTTCAAACGGTTTGCCATTATTACGCGGCGTCACACTCGAAGCTGGTTCCAATGATGTCCTAGCCGTAATGTCTACCACCGAGAGAGAAGGCACTGCCATTATAGAAACTATCGCTGGCCGTAGACGTTTCAAACGAGGCGATATTTTGCTCAATGGTCGTCCCGTTTCCGCCAACACACTTCGGTACACGAAACATCATTTTCTCTTTATTATGCTTTTTCGGAGTAATCCACAGTTCAGAATTTTCAAAAATCACATTTTAACCCTTCGAGGAGTTTGTTTAAAGCGTTGTATTCCGGTGAATATGCATTTTTCTTTTTTTTTCGTTTTGAGATATTTTTTTGTAGGGAATTATCGATATTTCATGGGCTTAAATTTCGAAGGGTTAATGGAATAAATTTTCGGGAAGATCGACAAAATTTGAATCGTTCAAAACGAAGAAGAATCTCTGGGAAGTTAATGGTTAATTAATAAAAATCATTTGTTTTGTGTTCAAGATCACGAGTCGCCTATCTGCCGGCCGATAGCGGTCTGAGTCCGGGATTGACGGCTCAACAAATATTAAACTTTTACATGTGCCTGAGGGGAAGCTCGAGGGCTTCGCCCATGGAGACCGAAGCGATACTCCAGGAACTCGGTCTCGAAGCTACAAAACACTGTCTGGTCAATTCGCTCACAACCTCGGAAGCCCGGAGACTTTCGCTCGCCTGTCGATTGCTACAAGATTCTCAAATACTCACCTTGGACAGACCAACCCACGGGCTTGATATATTCGACGCTTTTTTTCTAGTAGAATATCTTAGACAATGGGCAACGAGGGCACAGAGACTCGTTGTTCTAACTTTGCATCCACCCACTTACGAGATACTCACCATGGTCTCGAGGGTCGCCCTCACATCTGGTGGAAGAATCATGTATTCTGGACCGAGACGTGATATGCTTCCTTACTTTGCTCTTGCCGAGTTTCCCTGTCCACCGTTCAAAAACCCATCCGACTATTATCGTAAGTGTGCAACACCGAATTCCATCAGTTTCTTTATCCAAAAGTGATCAAAAATCGTAAACGCTCGATTCCGTTTAAAAAAAATATATATTGTATTAGAATAGTCAATTTTTGCATTAAAGTTTTCTCATTATTTTACACTGGAGTTTGCATCGTTGGAATGCAACGAAATTCATTTTTGTCTTTGACAAAAAAAATTATTCAAATGCAGAATGTAATTACGATGATAAAATGATCCATTTTTGCCATTCGAAAAGCATATTGTCTCGACAAATTTGGATGAGATTGAAAATTGAATGAATCTTTAAAATTGAATATGTTTCGATGCATTCCAACGTTGCAAACTTCAGCATTATCAATTTTGACGATTCTGTTCTTTATATTCGTTCCGATTTCATTCCAATTTTCGGTCCAACTCAAATTTCGTCAAAAAATAAATTTACGCCCATAAAATACGGATAATTTACTACAAAAATCGTCTCTATAAAGATAAAATAAAAAATACTCATTTACCCGAATCCAGAGACTCGGCAGAGTCTCGGGCCGAGTACATTCGACAGCGTCGTCTGCTGGCGCGAGACTCACTCGAGTATATTATCTCTGAGAAAAGCGATTCGGCCGGTGGGGGTAAACACTTTCTTAAAATACAAAGCTCAGGGGTTATTTCATGATCTGAAATTTGAATTAGAGACTAATTACGTTATCCCCCCTCGTTTAAGCCATAAATCAACCGGATTGATGCTGTAATTGCTGAGAAAAAACTTTGCACGGGTAAAATTATGCCATGATCGAAGTGTGCGTGCGTGTATGTATACGACACAGAGAAAGGGCCCGTGGCGCTAGCCTTCTTCTGATTGGTCGCGACGGTTAGGAGTGTCGCGGTGGTTAGGAGTGACGCGATGGTTTCAGTTACGTCCGTTACGTCTCTACTGTGTACTGACATTTTGCCCGCTAGGTACACACGTTTTCTTCTGTACCGAGCGGGCGCGAATCACCGAATGTACTTGGCCAAGCCTTTTTCCCCGGGATATAAATATTTGGAAAAGGCCTTGGGTCAGATCGAACTCAATATGCACTTGGAGGGTTAAAAATGATTGTTGTTTTGTGCAAGTGTCGGTCGTTATTTGGTAACAAGAGTTTTCTTGATTCCAGTTGATCTGGTGACGCTTGATGACTTGTCGGCGGAAGCGATGCTGGAGTCATCGCAAAGAATTGATCATCTAGCAGAATTGGCAAGATCAAGATTGCCAGCATTGAGCGATCCTGGCCCACCGAGTGCTCTCCCTCCGACGATATCGCGTGCAAATATTTTTGTCCAGATATACGCCGTACTACTGAAAACTCTGATCTACAGTCAGCCGTGGGCTTTGACGCGATTACTCCAAAAAATAGTAATTGCAGCGTCTTTGAGTATTATACTTGGTGCTATTTTTTGGGACGTTGCCAGTGACGGCGATTTGTATTTGAGGGATAGAATAGGCTTCCATTATGCTAGTTTAGGAATTTTCTTCTGGCCTCTTAGTCTCGTTGCTATTTGCGAAGTTACGGAATCGAGACCCAATGTTGAAAGGGACATAAGGGACGATCTTTATGGAAGATTCATTTACATCATTTTGGAGGTACGTTTGTTTTTGTTTATAAAGACTTGATTAGCAAAATCGACAACTTTAGACAAATTATTGAAAATTTAACATTTTCCTCTCTCGTTTTTAGCTCATCTGTAGCATTCCTTCGTGGTGCATCGTTTACATCATGTACTTGGCACCAGCTTTTGCAATGTCGGGTCTCCATCTCGTGGTTGACGAGAATTTGACGTCACTGTGGAATTATCTGGCCTATGGATTGCTGTACATGATGACGCAGCATTTGGTATGCGTTTTTTTCGCATACGTTTGCAAGTGGAGTACGTTAGCTGGATTTTTCGCTGGGATCGTAATCGGCGAGATGACTTTAGGCGGTGGAGTGATGCTCCACTTGGAAAATCTGCCGGTTTGGTATCGTCAACTAAGTCCACTGGAATGGACATTGTCAGCCTTGTTGCCTCAGGTTCATGGGAACGAGATGCTCAACAAGCTGACTAATTGTAAAGGAAAGCAAGTGCTTCGGCAAGACATTATAGTGCAAGCTCCTTGTGAACCACCGGATGGTGTTCTAGCTCTGCGAGAAATCGCTCTGAACGATAGCGTCGCGTTGCCTGAAATGAGATTAGGAATATGCCTCGCAGTTGTTGGACTGTTGATTATTTTAGGATTCCTATTTATTCGATACGCAACACCCAAACGGCCACGAAGTGCTCCGAACAAGCCTTGATAAGGTTTAACAAAATGTTTTCTACGAAAACGATTTCATCCTTAATCTTTGTGTGCAGCGATGTTCGCTTTATCGTGCAGTGAGCAAATACCCCAAAAGTCTTTTGCGATACGGCCTCGATCAATGAATCATTTTCATCAACTTGATTATGTTTTTCAAATATCGCGTTACTTAGAATCGTCGAGTACAACGAACACGCAATATTAGAATTACATGCATTCGGTACATAGTGTTATTATTAATTTTATTATTCTTCGGCTCTAGAAATACTCCATCCTTTTTGTAACGATAACATAAGCTCACCCAATTCCGCTATCAACGCATCGCATAATAGCTTCGAAATATTTCAAGCTCTCTCGTATTCGGTGGACGAATTGTACACGTATTTTCTATAGAGGAAAATTGAAATTGCAAATTCCCAATTAACCGTGAAACGGTAATCTATTTTTTTTTTTTTACCTATTCCGGTAACTCGGGGTCATAAATGACTCCAATTTTGAAAAATTCATATCTCCGGTAAAATTTAACGAACTTGCGCTGATTCTTTGCGTTTTTTAATGCAGGATGCCGTTCGCTCGGGGCAATTTTGCTTGAAGTGAAAAAAAAAATAGTCTAAAATGCGGTAGAACGATTTAAAAAAAAAGAGAGAACAGGCGCGGGATTGAAAGTCGCCTGGGGTCGTTTTCGACCCGCAGCAGGTTACCGTTTTACGGTTACATAATAAATAAATATCTTCGATGGCTTTAGTAAGAGAATTTATTGAATAATTCCTCCTGTCTTCCACACGTTTGAAAATATTTTGTAAAACTGTTCAAAAACGATTTTTGTATAGGAATATTTATAAATAAATTTATTGTATTATCGTGAGATTATTTATTTTTACGATATTTCACAAAACCCACAACTATTTTATACTTTTGACTATTTCTTCTGTCATAAGACTCGGGATTTTCAAATTTACGAGCTTTCGCGCCACTGGCACAACAGTCGCTCAGCTGCTATCACTGCAGCGGACGAGAGTCGGGAGCCGAGCCGAATTGTAATTTGCGGAGCTCGATACCTGCGGAAATGGCATTCTAGAATCATAATACGTGTCCTACGCATCGACTACTTACATAATCGCGCATGCAGTAATGCAAGATTACGAAATTTTGAACGGGAATAATCCAGTATATACATCGATACTGGCTTAATTAATTATTCTTGTAAAATTTGCTCGGTCGGTAAAAAAAGTATTACCGACGTGTTGGTATGTTTATTGGGATGGAGTGGGCAGACGGAGCCGCGAGTTGCTCTCTGGCTGCGCGTAAATGTTGACATGGCTGCATCCACTCTTCTGTTCCTGAGGAAGAGTTTTACGGTTAGCGGTAAGCGTTAATAATAATAATAGAGAATATTCAGGGCAAAAAGAAATCTGAAAATCTAACTTTTGACCGAATGTGGAATAAAACGATGGCGACAATCGCGAAAGAAAAGTATCATCGAGGTATTTGTGACTGGTTTTAAAGACTTTAACCGCCGACGGATGTTCTACTGCGCGTTGACAATTTCTTCACTAGCAAACACTCAAATTTCGTAATATTGCGTTATGACGAGCAATCGAGAAATTGAAATGCCGATATCCGACGAAGAAGAGGAAACACTTAAAAATCAACTTTTCGTCATCAAACTCGGTGAATTATTGGACGAGGGATTGATAGCGGAAGCTCAAGAGCTTTATGAACAAGCGGATGCTCGTGGGGATGTCGCTAAAAGTCTGTGGGAAATCGTGCCTGTACTTGCCGTTCGCCTGACTTCCGTTAATCGGATTAACAATCGCCAAGCTTTTGCGACTTGTGAAAAATTCTTGGAAGCTCTAGCAACGGAATGCAATCCCAAAGAAACGCTTTTGTTGCTCATCGAACGAATCGAAGCTTCGGAGGACCATATAAATTTTCAAAGTCTCCTCAAGCCTCTCCGCATTTCTCTGCTGCGTGTCGGACCCGAACGAGCGATCGACTGGTGCGTTAGAAGCATCAAAATCTACGTGCGCGCTCTTCCGTCTCCGGAGAATGAAAAGCCGCTCGAAAACGAGGAAGAAAATCGAGTTGAAAACGATCCTGTAGCCGAGAGACTCGCCTCTGACTACTCGGCAATATTGTCGTTCCTCGAGCCTGTTGCAGAGTCGTCTTCGCTCGCACGGACCAGCCAGACAAATGCTAGGAAGCATTTACTGCATTTGCATTTGTCGCTCTTTGGAGCTCCGTTTTGTTACCTGCGTGAGGATGAAAAAAAGAAAAATGATAGAGAAACGGATGCTGGCATGTTTGAGATTGCTCTCAAACAGATTTTACTATTGATAGGAGATTTGGTGAAATATCACGCCATCGTAGACTACCGGAGTCGAGGACGAAGGAAACAGGTTGCTGGAGATGACGAAGAAGAGGAAAGCACAGTGACAAAGATTCTTCGTAGCGAACACAACGTTTCCAATTTGGCATGGGCCAATTATTATTATTACGTTTTCAATACTCCGTTTGGTACAAATAATATTCCTCAGGTCTACAGTTACCACTATCTCATGCCAGGAATCTTTTATGTTGCGAATGTATTTCTGAGCCAAGCGCAATATGCCCTGGTGAGAAAAGGACTGAAGATTATTGAAGCTGTACTGGATCGTATCCAAGAGCAATCCGTCGGTCACGAGGTCCTTGAGATTCCTGTATATCGTGACCTTTTTGACGCTCTTTCCAAGGTCATGATTTATTGCGATTCCGATAGAGACAGAAAATTTGCTCTCAAGATTTTTAACCGCTATATCAATGTTTTCAATTACCGTGCACGTTATCTCGTTATTTCGGAGCTTTACGAGACGGCCAATCACTCAGGGATTTTCTCGTTGCTCACAAGCATCACGAAACAATCGATAATCTACTGTTTGGAAATGGGATGGGATTTCTTTTCTGGTGATAAACTCGAACGTTTGATTAAACGTATTTGTCATTTGCCAAACGGTGCCTCGTCCGACCTCGTCGAACTTTCGGACGAAATCATCGGCGCCCTCAATCTCGTGAGGTTCTTGGTCTTAAGGGATCGCCACAACGAAACCGGTATATGGAAAGTGGTCGATTACCTCGAAAAAAATTATTTGCTTCCTCTTCGTGAGGGAGTTGAACTCGCCAGAGCTCACTGGTTGCTCAAGGTCAAGGATCTTGAAGATCAGACCAAAACTGCCGGAGCATCGAACGCGGATCCCCCTAAATGCGACGTTAGCATCATCGTCGGAGGTCAATCCTTACCTAAAATGCAGAATCCACAAAAAATACATTTCTGTCGACAAGCCATCAACGCCCTTGACGTCATAGAGAGCATTCTTGTCAGAGTCAATGAGTGCATCGAGGAGAATGTGACCAGAAAGATTGCACCAACTGGCACAAGCTGAATTTCACGATTCAGGGAAATAAACTATTTTCGTATTACCTTTTTCATTTTTTCTTTCTCAATAGTCTGAAGAAACTTGAGCTTTATATCTCATTGAAATTAAGAATTGTCACAATTTTTATTCCATTATATTGCTACATGTTTTCCACGTTTATTAAATGTAACGCGTATCATGAAAAAACTGAGAGATTACGAAACAAATAAAAGAAATGTTGTGTAACGAAATTCTGGCAATGAGTGACATGCATTTTTTATTTATTTCTGCACCAATCGTTTAGAAGAATTATTTCAAAATAACAAATAGTGTGCAACGATCGATGCTGGACCATAAGTTGCAATGCAAAATTGCACAATGGCTTTTAGGAAAAAGCCGAGCAGTTTAAAAAAACTTGACAAGTTTTACGGAAAGATTCACTCAATTTGAATTCAGCGCGTTGAAAATACTGCTCAGAGATTTTGGCACTCGGTTCGATCGAATTCAATTCGAATTTCGTGAATATTTAAATTAACGATCAACAGGAAATGTAAATATTCGAGTAATTGAGAATAAATTCTCGTATCTTAATTGTCTCAGGTGTAAAAAATTTGTGGACTTCTCGGGCAGTGTGCGCGGCAGAAGCTAACAAGGAAAATGGGCCAAGCAAAAATGAGAAAGCATCGGGTAACGAAAGTGACGAGGATTACGAAAAAAATATCAAAAAAAACATTCTCAGTGCCTCCTTGAATTTCGTAAACGAATATGGCTGGAGTCAACAAGCGATAAGTGCAGGTAA
The DNA here is from genome assembly GCA_037043255.1 of Diadegma fenestrale. Taxonomy (NCBI): domain Eukaryota; kingdom Metazoa; phylum Arthropoda; class Insecta; order Hymenoptera; family Ichneumonidae; genus Diadegma; species Diadegma fenestrale. Next base: position 25,020,746 of record CM073309.1, read on the forward strand.
TTTTGGAGATTCCTGTTGCCGTGACAAAGTGCAGATTCAAATAGTTGTTCTGTATTAATCGTTGAGTTGTTTCAAGGCGCCGAATCGGTGGGATATCCGGGAATAATTCACGGTATGTTTCCAAATGGTGGCGCTGAGTTGGCGCAACATTTCTATGCAAATTGCAACGCCGAATTGAACAAGATCCTCAAAGCTGAGGCTTTAGCCATCGAGGCTGATCCTTCCAGCAAGAAAAAAACTCCAGAGGCACAAGTACGTGATGCCTTAGAAAAACGATTGCGGATGGTCATACCCTACAAAAAAACGTGGCCGCAGGCCCTCGGGCTCATGGCATTACCACCCAATGTCCCGACCTCACTTGCCAACCTTCTCACTCTGGTCGACGATATTTGCTACTACGCGGGGGATCGATCCGTTGATGTAAGTCATTTTTCTTTCCCTCAAGAAGGTTCCAATCTCAAAAATCTTCTGTCACCGATTACTTGGCATTCAATTTTTGTTCTCGTCCAAAAATTCAGATAATTCGCTACAAAAAACGTCTCTACAGAAAAAAAAACAAATTACTGCATATTTACCAAAATTCAATAAAATACAAACTTATTTTATGATTCTCAAGTTTGCATCGTTGGAATGCAACGAAAATCATTTTTATATTTGGCAAAAATAATTATTCAAATGGAGAATTGAATTACGATGATAAAATGATCGATTTTTGCCACCCGAAAACATATCTGGTCGAAAAATTTGAATGACATTGAAAATTGAACGAATCAACAATAAAATAAAATGTTTTTCGTTGCATTCCAACGTTGCAAACTTCAGCATCATCTCATTTTTTAGAAGTTTATTGAATTTTGTTGAATTTACAATAAAAATTGTAATTCAGATTTTCACCAAAGTTTTAGCTAATGAATACGCAAAATTTATAGCAACAAATAACTCATCATTCGGTACTGTCTCATAGCGTGGAATTTAACTCGGTAAAAATGTGTGTTACGCAGTTCAATTGGTACACAAGAAGGGTGGTCCTCGCAGGTGTTTACAAAACGACCGAGCTCTATCTGCTCCAAGACACAAGTGAGGATCATATGAAAACGTGGGAGTTTATGGAAAGGAGAATCGAAGATGCTGTCCAGCTGAATCGGGTTGTATCAGTAACGTCGGATTTGCCACCACCCGATCAAGCGTTCAGTCGTGCAACCGAGGCCGCAAGTGCGGCTTTCATAACGGTGAGCAAAATTTGTTGCAAAAAATTAATTTCCTCGTTTCGAATCTCGCAAGAGCTTAATCAATTTGTATTTTTTTTAAATCGTAGGCAAGGAATATACTAGGTCTTAACTGGAATAGGTGAAAAATTTCAATTATCAACGGATTACCCAGGAATTAATTACACGATAGACGCTATTTATGGATTTGGAAAAAAATCAAAACCAATTAGTTGATCCTTGAGCTCAAGGATAGTTGTAATAAAATAGTCATCTTTGATTGTACAATTTTTTCTGTTACACTTTCATTTCCTAGTTACCAATTCACCAGCGACCAAAATCTCACATCTCAGTTTTTTTTATGACTCTGAAGTTTGCAACGTTGAGGTTCAACGCAAAATAATGTTTCTATTTGTTATTTATTGAATTTTAAAAATCATGCCAATTTTTCGTCTCGACTGAGTTTTCGAGTCTTGAGAAACGATCTTTTTTGATTCCCAACAAAGATTGAATAATAATTATGAGCCTGCACTGAAGAAAAAACACAATTTCGTTGCATTCCAACGATGCAAACTTCAAGAATTTTTTTTTTTTATCACTATATTTTTCATCGCCTCAAAAAGTATTCAAGTTTTTCTTTTCTCTAGACAAGCAGATTCATCTCTTGAATGGAAATGTTTTAAAATTATTTCAATCTTCTGTTTATTGTCTCAATTCGGGGACAGCCAATATTCACCGGACAATTATTTCAACAACTATTCAAGGCCGTGAACTCTTAGTACAAGACAATCCTACGCAATAAATATAAAAAGTCTTATCAAAGAAGGTTGTCAGCACATTGCAGCAACAAACCACGTAAACAAGTACGTTAAATTCTATTTTCTCCAGACGATTTCGAGATAAAATCTATGAAACCTAATGATTTTAAAAAACAAGTAAACAATAATGCAGACTCGAAGAATCAATCTTGAGTGTATTCGTATCAAGATTCATTTTTCTTTTAATCTTGACAAACTTGATTGAAATTCTTCATCCGCCGAAACTAATAAATTTTCATATAATATTATGTACAAAGAATATATAAAGTCTCTTTTTCACGATGCACGTTGCGAATGGAAAAAAAAAGATTTTGTCAACAATCGTATAGTCATCGGCATCCAATATCATAAAAAATATTAATATATCTATATATTTGTCGGTAATTCATCAATTGAGTTTGACTGCAACGATTTAAAGAAACGCGTCGATTCGTTTCAGTTACAATCTGTGTATTTTTTCTTTGTTTATGGAGGAGAAAGAAAAATTGAACTGGCATTTCATTGGTGGTGTGCGGAGTCGGTGATTTTTGAATATTTATTCGTTTCATCGACTCCAACTGCTGCTCACCGCGAGCGAAACGTCGGCTGAAATCGACTGCACTCAATTTCTTCGTGAATCGAATGAAAAACGACTTTTCCAACAATAACTTATTTTTTGCTCTCGAGTAGGAAATAAGGAATATTTTTTTTTTTTCGGTAAAAATGAAGCTTTCCGAAAAATGCATGAAAATTCTCATTAGTCTTTCGCAAAGTTATTCGCCTCGGTATTATCGTGCTTAAATATTTGCAAGTAAATAATTAATAATGAGCCTCCTCTATGTATCCTCTAATAGTTTTTGGCAAAGGCAACTTGTGAATGTTATCCAGTCTCGTGTTTTCTCGTATGACGAAACGACAGAGATATTGCAAACTCCGTACCTGAGTGAATCGACTCACGGGTTTTGTAAGTCGCACAGGAAACGAAGGATAGCCCGGATATCTGGGTCGGGAGTAACAAAATACGGCCGATTGACTCGAATTCATCGAGTGATCGATGAGTGCTGCAACCGATGTAAAACCCTCGTTGTCACCTTGATTGCAGAGAGAAAAAAGGCCACCGCTGTGGTCCATTCGAGCGTGCAAAAGCCTCCCGGACGATTTGAAGCTGAGCGTCAATAAATACCTGCAAAGGAAAACATTTAGTCTAGAAAATAAATAATAGTCCGAATTCATTTCAATGGTCCAATTTGCGAGTTTTTGCCAAAACCAAATTGAATTAACGGATCTGAGACGATTCCAATGAATCATATCAAATGATTCGCTCCGAATACGAGACTTTCCAGTAAGTTGTCTCTACAGACATGGAATAAAATTTGAATCAACCTTCGAGTGCACAGAAATTGGGTCCGTCTGACTCAAGGAATTTTCCAAATCGTGATATTCTGGTGAAATTGCATTTTTTGTTTTTTTTTTTCTGTAGCGACGTTTTTTGTAGTTAATTATTCATATTTTATGGTCTGAATTATTTTTTTCGGCGAAAATAAAAATTGAATGGCAATGAATCGGTGACATGAAATTTTTCGGGTCAAAACGACCCAGTATGTACTAGAAAGGTTAATGGAAACCAGAGCTTGAGGGAAATCGAAAGATATAAACAAAATAATGGCTCTCCATGAAATCGTACCTATCGTCCGATGAATCTCGCACTAAAAAAGCACCGTCAGGCTCCGAAACAAGTTTGGAATCTGCTTCATCGCCGGAAATAGGTCCCCAGTACCATCCGTACTTGCTGAGCTTGAGCAATTCCTCTGACAAATTAACTTTTGCTTTGTTTTCGTTTGAGATCTGTGAGTCGATGATGCTGTCGATAGTTTCGATAGATTCCGTCCCGGTCGTCGACTGTGGTTCAGCAATGTTGGCGCCTTGAACGACCGGAGGATCATTTTCGTTATCAGGATCATTTTTTCTGTCCGGTCTTTCGCACTGCAGTCTGAGTTCCCTCCAACTTTCGTTATCGTTTGGTAACGCACTCTCCTCTTCGCATCCCCTTGCAGGGGCGGAATATCTTTCCCAGCATTGCTGGGCCTCCAAATTCACGGAAAATCTCTCATTCGGCAAAGCGAGCTCGTCCTCTGTAGGTGCTAAGCGTTCGTTCGATTCTATCGTACTTTTCTCATCTGCGACCGACAACCGTCTTTCGGCACTTGGAAGTGTTTGGGCGTCAACGCTGTCCAACTGCGAGTCTATCCCTATTAACTATGTGACAGAATAATAATCAGACAACATTCCTCATTGCTAAAAAGGTAAATGACAAAAGAATTGATTCGTGCCATTCACACAATGTTTTTTTTATATTCTTTATTCTACAAATGAATTTTCTTGATGTTGCACAAGTTTTGCCCTGTATTTGCAAGTTTTTGTTTACATTCTGAATGAATTTGATGTTACAATTTCCAGTGAGCTATTGACCCTTTGAATGTGCACATCGGGTCAATCTGACCCAAGACGTTTTTTAAGTCGTTGTTTTCCAGTAAATATGCTTTTTTTTTTGTAGAGACGTTTTTTTGCGGTAAATTGTCCATATTTGATGACTCTGAATTTAGTTTTCGACAAACACGAAATGCAGAAACAATTTCGGGAAAAAGTTGTTTTTTTGATAATTTGTTGGTGAAAATTGGATTTTCTAATCTATGGTCGGAAGAATATCGTTTGGTGACTCACCTTTTGCTTGACTTTGCACAAGCGCAGGTTTTTAATATGCAAACGTTTTTTAATGCTTTTTAAAAAACCATTAGTGTTTTTCGAGTTGGGTAAATTGTCGGGTGGGAAATCTTTGACGTCCAAATTTCTTGATGCGTTTATCTCATCGGAGTTACGTTGTTTCCAGCGAAAATTGAAATAGCGTGAATTCGTTTTGACGCCACTTAACCTCAACACTTGATTAACGTCGTGCGTTACGCCCGAACTCGATGTCATTGCCGCTTCATTGAGACTCGACGATGACATGAGACGAACGTAGACAAATAAATCGAATCACTCGTTCACCCTCCGGATTATATTGTCAACTTAATCACAAGAAAAATTGAACAATGCTTTTGTCATCACATCCAGAACACTGAGCAACACTACTTTTCGATTCACAACCCTCTTTTTTCTTACTGGACGTTGCTATCAGTATGTTGCAATCAGTGAACTCGAGCAACCCAAGTATCAGCCAACGCGCACGGCAATTGGTTGGTTGTGTCAAGCGAGATAGCGGCTTATTTTTTTCATTTCAGACTGCACTGCGCATGTCGCGTTGCAACTCGTAATCCAGTAATATGTATATTTTTAAACAAATTCCAAGGGAATCGTCAACAAAAATTGACTCGGGAACTCGAGGCTAATTTTCGTAGTTGATAGTAGACACACAACGAACATCATGTTTTTTATCGTGAGACGTAAAATAAGTCCTGAAGTGAGTAATCGACGTGGACGTAGAATTTGCAACGATCGATCCCGGTCGATAATTTTTTCACAATTATTTTCGAAAAAAATTGATCCAGGGAAAAGTTCTGAAATAGAGACCAACATTTTTGATGCGGTGTTTTATTGAGGACTCGTTCGAAATGTGCAAATTCCAGTGAAAATTGAGCTTCGGGATTTTGTACCAAAAGCCTTCTAGGGAATAATCGCTCATTTCTTGTCGTGCGTTGCGTAGACGCCCATCGCTGTCCCAGCTTGACTTTATTCCTAGAGATCAGCCTTCTCTTCCAATTCAGAACACAACAAAACTCTGAGCAATAGAGTGGCAGAGCGAAGCGCTCCAAAGACGAAACGCTGCCCAACCTTGCAAATTGTTGTTGAAAATCTTTGAGGTTAAGATCGTCATTTATTGTGAAAACAATGGAAAACAGTGGTGATAGCGGGGACGATGGTCCTTTGGGATCGGGCGGTTTTCTTAGTGGTAGTGGTGTAGCAACAACATACATCGGTGTTCAATCGGACGATTTAGAAGGTGCGTGAGTGTTGTCCGTTTGTAATTACGACGAATTTCGCCATTTTTCTAAACAAAAGCGTCAAACCAATTCGAACAACGCACAGTTCAAATAACTTTAACCCACTACATAATTTTGTAACAAACAATTCGAATGTAACAGTCGATGTGGTTTCCAATAATGATTGAAAATTCACACAATTTCTCCATATTGTGGTCATTTAGCAGCTTCAAAGAGTCCATGCCATTTTTTCCTTGACTCGTCCGCCAAGCATCAGGTAGTTTAAGCGGCAAGATTCGAAATTTCAAACGTTTAGTACGTTCCTTTAGAGGTTATACCACGAAGCACGAACAAGTCCATAGAGTTCCAACATTTTCAATTATTATTCCCCGAAAATTGTCCACACTTCAACAAACACGTGAAACACAAAATGTTTCAGAAATCCTTGTTCTTTCATGACTCCAACAAAATCTTTTTAAACTCAAAACCGAACTTTATTTTCAAAAAATGTTACGGCAATCGCCTCCAATGCAAGGTCCATGGATTATTCTGCATCGTGTCACACGGTTGCTGTGCCCAGGAAGGGGAAAATAGGCGGTCGTTGATACTGCAAGGGGGAAAAAAAATTCATGTCCGTAACTCTGATCAATGGAAAAATTATATTTGGCAATTTTGACTACAATACTTGCTTGGTTGACCTCGCGAAGAAATAAACAGCCGCATAAACTACCACAAAATCAATTGCATTTGTATGATAATTTGAAAAAACTGTTGCTTGCACGGGCGGGAAAGATTTAAGGAAAAGTTAGACGCAAGTTTGTCTAGTTTGATAGAGAAAAAAAAAAAAATCAATGTCTTGTTTGTGGTAAACGAGAAAGAACGCGTAACGTTAGTTTAAAACAAAAAAAAATGTTGAAAAAAACTGTGGATTTTGATGTTTGATTCGCGGGATAATTGAGGGGATAAATGCCATAAAACGATATCGAGTTGCAGATGATTTGGAGAACACTGACGATTCGAACCACGGCGGCGGAGATCCTTTGCACAGCGGAGGTTCGGGCGGAGGCGGTGGTCCACTTCGGGAGCAGGATCGTTTTTTGCCGATAGCGAATGTGGCAAAAATAATGAAGCGGGCTATACCGGAAGCTGGAAAGATAGCGAAAGACGCTCGGGAATGTGTACAAGAATGCGTATCGGAATTTATATCGTTCATAACATCGGAGGCGAGTGATCGTTGTCACATGGAAAAGCGTAAAACGATAAACGGGGAGGACATATTATTCGCAATGACGACACTCGGTTTCGACAATTACGTGGAGCCACTAAAGCTTTACCTTCAAAAATATCGGGAAGCAACCAAGGGTGACAATCCACCGGGTGGAGCGGCAACGGGCAATGGTAAGAGCGAACCAAGCGGTGCTATTTACGAGGAACAATTGTTCGCAATAACGGCATCAAATGCCACGACATCGGATACACCGGTCATCTACAGTTATTCGTCCAATGATCAGATGCAGTTTCAATTGTCCTGATCGACGTTTAATGCCGACGGGACAGCGACGATCGTTATTGATACCGATGAATCATTGGGCTCAGCCTCACCGGGTGAAGGGGATTCCTCGTGTTTGGAGGAATGAGATAGTAAAAAATCATCGTGTTCTCACGAGAAAAGCGAGAGGAAGATGACCCGGGGATATTGGCCAACGGGGAAAGCAACGAAGCGGGGCGACGACGATATTGGAGCGGAAAAACAATTCGCCAATACGTAAACATGTATAAATATTCATAAAATAATCATTTAAGGTAAAAAAACAAAACTAAAAAAACGAAAAACAAAATAGGAAAAAAAACAACCAACATAACGCATTGGTATTCAACTACGAAAAAGTCTATGATAGGTAGAAAAAATCAGCCGATTCTTTATTATAATAAATGATCTCATAAAGCGCTATGTTTTTTCCACGTTCATTTAATCTAGGCCTGCGACTTGTACGTGTGTTTATGGATCTTTTTTCTTTTTATCATATATATTCGTAAGTATGTGTGTATGTGTTTATGTTTGTGAAAGAGCGATGCGCGTGTCGCGATTAGGATCGAGTCGAAGCTTGCAAACATCCTGTCGTCTCTTTGTTCATTTTTCACGGGAATAAAACTGGGCAGTACACGTCATTGATTTCTCTATTAAAAACGAAACGAACTAGACTCAATAAATATCTTTGCGTTCGATGAACAAATGGCGAAATTCTTAGTTAACGAAATTAAGCGTTGCCACGTTGTTTTTAAAAACTAACGCGTAGCATTTTTCGCATTTATTCTTTGTGTGTTGCAACGATTTTGTTCCACACGATTTGTCTCGCTTTGTCTTTGAAAATTTCTTGTTATTCGCCGTAACTCGATCGAGCTGCTTACGGGACAGAACCGGCAGTAGATGATGTTATTTATCGATTATCAATAATTACTCATTTTTTCGATAACTATTTTTAAGTTAAAATCATGTCTCGGCTTATACAAATTCCGAGATTCTCCCGGAAACGGTTGCTGATCCATTTACAACATTTTTCTTCTCTCTTTATTTGTAGAATCCGTAGAAAAACAAATTCAACGGGGATGAAGTGTGAGATGAAGCGCTACCGCGTTGAATCTTCGGTTTGGAGTCGTTTTATTTTTGTTTCCGAAGCTGGGATTCGTGGAATCCATATTGCGCCTGATTTATAAATCTGGATGACGGAGTTAATGAGAAATTAGAGAGGAGAAGACGAGATTCGCGGTCGGTAGAACGTGGTTCGTTTGGTTTTCCGGGGGCCCGATGTTTTTATTCCGGCAATTGTGCCGGGGAGAGAAGAAGTTCGTGAGCTTTGTGTGACTTTGCGGTCGAGCACGATGACGAAGAAGGCACCGGTGTCTGTTGTCGTTGTGAAGTCGAGGCCGCTGGATAAATCGGATTCGCGGTGGTCAATGGTTGCTTCGAAGATTTCGCGTTGGGTTCGACGTTCGGGCTGCAGCCGGGCAATGATGTAGAGCCTACGATCCGCTCGGGTTTGACGATCGGATTCTTCGTCGCCTTATCACGTTCTGATGCTTGACCTCCCGCTCCTTTGCTCGCATCTTTCGATACCGTGACCAGTTTGCACGGACGCCAACGACACTCTCCGCAACAACGACACAGGCACAAACACAAAAGTACACGTAGAAGACAGCACAATAGTCCGGCGCACAATAGCGATGGCCCAACCAGTCTCAGTTCCGGGCTTAAGAAACCCTTCTCACCGGTTCCAACGAAAGATATGACGAGGCCAAGTGCAGTTGTCCCCAGACCCGCATAGAGCACCGTGTTTACTGCAGCGTTGACTTCGCCACCTCTTCGACGTACCACAGCTCGTCCGTCGTACGTGCTTTCCGGACCTAGTGTGCCATCCTCGTAGTCCTCGTAATCGTCGTCCTCCCCGCTGCTACCGTAACAGTAGCTTGCGTCTCGTATCTACGAATCACACTCAAATAAACAACCAAACTCATAGTCTCTCAGGAAATCTGAAGCGTCCAAAATCGACTACCGGACGACTTTTAATCAGATTGAACAAAACCGCTAAAATCTATTGACTATTTATCGAATTTTGAAAATCAGCAATTTCATGTGTCCCCAGATTTCGTGTCCAGGCCGAATATTAAATAATAATCATGAGCTCTGCCAAAAAAAGAGGCGGATCGCGTTCAGTTCGTGAAAATTTCGGAGATGATAAAATTCGAAATTTGCCAATTTGACATTTTTTCGTATCGACACGACATTTTTCGAGTTGCTCCTTGTTTCGAATTCTTAACGCTATGAGTATGGCATACAAGGGCACTTTTCGGTAACTTTCCAGGGCCCAGTCTCGAAGTATTGGACTTGAACGCTTTTTTTTCCATTTCAATTGGCCAGGCTAGAATTTTTTAAATTCATAAAAAATTGATGAGGATTTCCTCTCTTTTTTCTGGACAGGTCTGAACCCTCGGAGTGCACACGTCCTGTGCATGTTGAGTCAATTTGACCCCAGGCGTTTTTAAACCATTGTATTCGAGTAAATATGCATTTCGTTTGTTTGTTTAAATGTTTGAATTAGGAAAATGCGAAAATTAAGTGCCAAAAGATTCGATGCTATTTAATTCCGAGCAATGGGTCACAGTTTTTGGGGTCAAAATGACCCAGTCGGCACTCGGAGGGTTGAAAAAAAAGTGTGACTATTTTCGAACTGAGCCTAATAGAAAAAAGCAAGATTGTTGGCTCGTTTCTCTTTTGAAAACTTAAGAGTGGAGATGAAAAGTTGAATTTTGTTGAAAAGTGGAGTGAGAAAACGAGAAATGTCTGGAGGGGATGGAGTGGCGAGCTCGCGGTAATTAGGATTCATACCCTGTTCCTTTTCATCCATCGTCGATGAGCTTCGCACTGTTTGGTCTTGTAGCCTTCGCCTCGTGAGCCTTGGGGCGATGCCGGAGACAGAGGAAGCGGTGATGGTCGGGCGCATCCTTGCCACGCCGCTTTCCCCGGCCCCTGGCCTCCGCACTGCAACAATTCGGCCGAGAGATTTCAACCTCCGCAACTATGGGTGAAACTAAAGCAAGTGAGTGATAATATCAAAGGGATAGGGTTACGGAGCACGTGACGTGCTTTCTTTGCGTGGTTCAAAGTACAGAACACTATTCTATTACGATCTAAGTTCCGACTCGGACAAAGTACGAAGACCTGGCGCTAGTTTTTGCCTGAGGGTTTGATACACACTAAAAGGATTTTCCACTAATTTTTTCGTTTACATCGTTCCCCTCTCGGATAGCCTATTTCTTGTACTAAAATCTATTGAAGGGACAGCAGAATTTGATTTTTGTTTTTTTTATCTTCGATCTCAGGAAATCATCCAAGTCCTGTCATCGTAATTTTTTTCATTGTTTACAACATTAGCGAGCACGGTTATGCTCTCAGCCTCGTCTGCTGTCACGGTCAATAACTAAAAACGAAGTGAAAGACGAACGTAGCCAAAGTTCGAATCGCACGTGAACTAGCCCCTTGCGAAAACAGCCTTTTTGGCTGTGATCCGTTCGTCAATGTTACCGTGTGACTGTGGACACGATAAAACCAATTTCAAAGCGTCTTCAGAAGTCTTTCTCGTAAAGTAACGTTCCTAGGATAACCGGAGCATAAACGGGCTCAACCCTTTGCAACCTGAACAACTCGAAGAAAAAAAAGAAAACACGTAATTATATGGCTCAATGAGAAACAAAGGCCTCAGTTTTCCGAATAATTTATTCGCTATGAATTGGTCTGAAATTCGATACGATGACATCAAATTCCGGTTGCAAGGGGTGAACATATTTCTACTGTATGAGATTTCGCCAATGGAAAATTTGTTGCCAAAACTAATTGGACCTGTCAGAAGACGCCATTCCCAAAAGCAATGATCGATTCGAACGACATTCATTTTCTGCTTTTACGTTTTTAAAACACAACGTGCTTGACCTTGAAATACCAAATGAAATGATAAGCAAAAGGTTATCATGACTTATCTAGGTGGGAGTCTGATTTGTCGTGAATTTTCTAATGACAATTCTTATACTAATGTACAAACTACAGGGCAAATTTCACTGTTGCTAAAATTACTTATGAATACGTGTTTCGCATACTACTGGAGCTTTTAATTACTCGATTTCCTTGAATAATGTGGCATCAACAAATCACCAATTTGCAAACTACATTATTCACTAAAAATCAACTTACAATTTTTTGTCCCAAGTTTTAGTTACGTAGGCCGAAAGATCTAAAAATCTGAGACCCAAAATGTTTCCTGTTTTCGTTTACTTTTCCATATGAATTGATAATCATAATTTTTAAAGTCATGCACTCTGGCGATAACATACGAAGCGATATATTCGACTTGCAAAAAATACTTACACGTCGTATGCATGGGAAAATATTGTAATTATATTATCGGAACAGATATAATTAACCCTTCGAGTGCATATGAGTGCATATTGGGTCAATCTGACCCAAGGCGTTTTTCAAACCGTTGTATTCCGGTAAATTTGCATTTTTTGTTCATTTTTTTGTAGGGACTGTAGAGATTGTAGTAAATTATCCATATTTCATGGAACTAAATTGATTTTTTGACGAAAACGGAAATTAAATGCCAAATAATTGCTGACAGAAAATTTTTGGGGTCAAAACGACCCAGTATGCACTCTAAGGGTTGAGCTGGAAATAAAGTCGTAATATGCCATCCCGTGAAGCCCAAATTCACGAATTCACGACCCTCCTCAATGGAGGATCGAGTACATTGAAAAAGACCTTGCAGAACGTCCACCTGGACGAAATAGTACGACGAATGGTAACGTAAAAGATTCTAGTGAACGATAAACATGATTCTGGAAAAATTGCTCTCATTGTAGGCAAAATAAAAACTATTTTTTCAGTGTGCATCTTTGAAACGAATGAATTAACAATTTTTAGCGATTTTGGAAGGAGGCAATGATGTTTTGGGTCACGAAGCTGAGCAAGTTAAAAATCTTCGTTGTTGGATTGCTCAGCAGGAAATACTTGAGAAGCAACAACTTGAAACTCTGGAAACGAAAAGTGCTTTCAATTGATTCAAGAATTCCTTGTGCGCTCTAGTTAGTTATTCGCTTTTATTCAAGCTACAGCTAATCTATAGAAATCCATTGAGTGGGAATGGTACAATTCGAAAGTGCCAAATCCTCATCGATCTTGTCCTCTCAGGCTCAAGGGATTACATGCAATTTCGAAAGTGCCAAGATACCCTCAATTCCAATGATTCCTTTGTGCTGATTATTCCTTTAAATTCTGATGATGCAACTTTTAACGAAAAATTGAAAAAAAATGAGATAAACTCGTTGAAAAATGATGAAAATTTCGTTTCCAAAGTCGACGGAAAACTAGACGAGAATAGCCGAAGTTAGCTCGAAAATTTGGCAAAGATGTTCTGGACTTGGATGAAAATCGATTTCAAGGCTTTTGGAAAGATTTTCACATCAAAATGAAACTTGTTTTCTCCACGTCCAAGGTTTCATCGATTCTTACGAAATTAAACAAACAAATAATCCCTTCGAGTGCATCCTGGGTCGTCTTGACCCCAAAAATTTGCTGTGTCGCCCCTTAATTACCGTTTTCATGAGAGAAAAAGAATGCAGGCCATAAAAATTTGATAATTAACTACGAACAAAAATTACGTCTTTTCTGAAATACGAGGAATTGAAAAACGTCTTGGGTCAGATTGACCCAATATGGAGTACCAAGAGACGTGCACTCGGAGGGTTAATGAAGAAGGAAACTAATGAAGAAAAATATTGAAAAAAATGAATTTCCATAAGACTCTGAAGTGTCTACGAACCCCCAATGCGTTTGTCGACTAATTGAAACGACCGTTTATGGGAATAGCAAATAAACTGAGGAGGCTCGAGCCCATTCGTTGAGGTAAAGTGATGAAAGGGGATCTTTCTTTTGGCCTCAACTAATGAATCAATACTCATTAAGGGTGTGTACGAAGAAAAAAAGTCAAAACGTACAAGGTCTGGGAAACATTTGGACACAATTTCTTCAGCAGTCCTAAAGTCCAAATTATTCGATGTTTCTGAAGTTTACAACGTCGAGATGCAACAAAAAATATATAGTCTATTAATTGTTAACAAAATTTCGAAAATCCCAGCAATTTTCAGTGTCCGAAAGAAATATTGAATGACAATTATGAGCTCTGCTGAAAAAAAAAACCAGAATTTCGTCGCATACCGATGCAAACTTCAACATCATGTTTTGTGGTTGTTAAATTATTAAATAATTAAGCGAGTTGCGGAGTGTGGCATGATAACCTCTCGCTGTAATCTGCGAAATTTCCTCAAGGTCAATTTTCCATTGGTACGATAAAAATTCAATGCTAAAAGGATCATTACTAATACGATATTTTGCTAACGATATATTTCCGGATATGTATTGAGCGGCGATGACGATCGTAGCGGCGTTCTACGGGAACGATGCGTTTGCAGGTGGTTCGAGTGTTTATAAAAGACTCTCATTTTGGTATGTGCATTATTGTTGTTGGTGGTGATAAACAATAAGTTGTTGCGTTTTGTGTGTTGGTTAATATTTGGTCGTGATACTCACCCCGTAAACGTAAGATCTCGGGGGATAACGTGGTAGCGGCGGTATGAGCCTCGTAGCCAAGTTGGACGGCAACTCCCTAAAGTTCACCGCCTTACCCCCCCTTAATCGTTGCTTCTCCCTTCTAATTAATAGAGCAGCCTGCATTCCGCTTATTCATTTGTTTATATCATCGATCTCATCGATATCCACCCCTTCCACCACGCGTATACAACGTCATACATATATGTATACATATATATATTATGTATATATATGAATGTGTGTGATGTATATATATATATGCATATATATACACGCAATGAAGAGATTCACTAAAATGATATTCCTCCCTTAGCACCGCCCCTCAGAGTCCTTCACTGTACAAACATTCGATTTATCATTTTTTCCATTTCCCGCCATCTTTTTATCTCCTCATATTGAGATCACCGTCGCGCATAACGTTAATCTCTGTGAAATCAAAATACACACATCTAGCTTTTTTGTTCCTTTCATTTATAGGGAAAGACAAAAAAAAGTAAACAAAAATACACCGAAAAAAAAAATGATCGAGTGTTGCGCCTTGATTGTCACGTTTTTTCGCATCAACGAACGCAGCCAGTGTATTCGACAAACAATTGTTCGATAAACTGACTCCCGAGCGGTTGTTGATTTTTTTTTTTCAGATAATCAAGGTGCACGCGAATAAAAATACCGAATTATAACGCTTGCGATTAGTATTAATCGTGTTCACTGTAATAACGATTTAATTGTAAGAGGATAATAATTAGAATATCCATGACGCGGACAATGCGTGACGATCTCACGCCACCAGACAGCCCATGGTGTCATATTTTAATTTATATATAAACATATCATTTGTGTATGTATATATATGAATAATAATAATAGTATTCGTGCCCGGCAGTGAGTGCCGGTGAGTGCGGTGCATCGGGGGGGTTGTTGACGTTTTGTTGAAATGTTTTCGAGACAAACGAAAATAAAGATATAAACGAAAACAATAAGGTGAAGAAAGTCACTAGCAGAATTCACTAGATACGTTTCTATCGATTTTCAATCAATTTTACTGTACTAGTAGAATATTTTATCAATTACAGCCGTGATTTTCTAGGTTTAGATACGAGTATCTGTGTATATTTTAATATATATGTATATATTTACATATATAGCGTTGGAGATGAAATTCAGCGATACATTAGGAGATAAATACAGCGTTTTAGGCGACCAAGTGTGGTGCAAAAAAATGGCGGGCATGTCTCGTGTTAAAATAATAATCGAACTACCTACTACGTGAGTCGATTGACGTTCTTACTCCTAGGTAAACAAATCTGTGCAAACGAATTTCAATTCAAGCTTTTCTCCAGTTCCTTTCGTAAGGTTTATGGCCAGGAAAGCTGTAGCGAATTATCGTTTTCAACTCGAACTCGTAGCTATGAATTTTCGCGAAGAATATAAAACCTCGTTAACGGTTTTAGCGAGGGAAATTAAAAGAAAAAGAAAAAAAAACAACACCTGGTTCTTTTTGACGAATTCAGCGAAAGAAATTTCAGAGATCAATAAATTCGATAATTCAATGTTTTCAACATGCGGCATATGTACAAAATAATCGACGAACTTATTCACTGTGTGTGCAAAATACGTTTGCGAATGGTTTTCACTCTGAAAGTGGGTGAAAAATATTCGGTGGTTGATGTTTCGAAAAAGTCGATGACAGAGGCGAGCTTGGCTGGCGAGTGTGTGACTTGCAAAGACCGCGATTAGAAATGCAGTCGCGGTTAAATGGTTTTGAAGGTTATTCCGGTTAGTAGAGAAAAAAGTAGATGGTGCGTGAAAATGTAAAGATACTGGAGTGGTGAAGAAATAAAGAGAAGAGAGTAGAAGCATCTCGCAGGTTATACCCACCTGTAGCTCGGAGGTAGAAGGCGATACTCTTAGGTCGAGGAACGAGGGCGGCGGAAAGGGAAAAGCGACGGCTGCAGTTGAGCTTGAATTATTGTTGCCGTAGACGTTTGTCTTGTTCGCGAAAGATTGCGTGACATTGGCGGCGAGTGAATTGGGTGATTCCAGTGACAGAGGCGGCGGTGATATGGGAAATTGTATGATTGGTGATATCGGCGGTGGTGCCAAGAGGCGATGGCGGCTATCGCCAGAATTATGAAGATTGTGGCTCTTGTTGTTGTTATTATTGTGAAAATTGTTGGTGACAGCGGAGGATGGTTTACGTTCATATTGGGCTCGTCGATTGCCTCGATTGCGATGTCGTTCGTGACTCGAGTGAAACCCGTACGTGGGCTGGACAGCTTGAGACGGCAATGACAGTTGGAGTGACGGCACGACGTGCTGCCCAACTGACAGTTTATCATGCTGTTGCCCGGACCCGTGACCAACCGGCGTTTGGGCCGATAGACTACGCGCACGCGCAGCCGCTGCCTGGGCGCCAGAACCATCTCGCTTGTTCAGCTGAAGACGCTTCTGCTTCCTCCGATTGGCTATACTCGCACCACCCGCCGCCGCGTACATTCTTTCTTCTCTCTTTCCCTTTTCTCCTTTTATTCAAAGTGATTCTCTATATAGTCATTACTCGGACACAATCGGACGGGAATCGCCACATTTGGCTTTCCCATCATCGTGCCAAAAGCATTTTTCTTTGCTTACAATCATTCTTCAGCTTTTTCCTTATTCGCGGCCAACACGTAGACGTCAACTTCTCTTTTGTGTGTTCTCGAACAAGATCAGAAGCATCCACTTTTAGGAAACCTGCTCAAATATGCTCTTCCCCTTCTACCACCGTGAAAAATTCAACAACTTTCGTTCATCCTCTCGTATCTTGTCTCATCTTTCTTCTCGCGTAGCGCTGACGATCCTCGCAATGCTACGACTTCTTCGTCTTCCGCCTCTTATCGTTTCGCCGCTGACTATCGGCATTCTGGGGAAAAATTCGTCAGCAAATACCCCAACCAAAACTAAATATCTCCAAAGCATCTCATCAGCTCGACTATACAGCGACCTTCTAAGGTCCGAATGACGTCCAACAATTACCATGTTTTCTTTTTACACTATATATTATTTATATAACCTATATTTACAAGTTTGCTTATTGCCTTACTGTCTTAGCCACCGAGCTTCTCGTGCTGTGCACGATCGAATTGATATCTCATTGTTTTAACGAAAAAAAAAGATTCTGAAGTTTCCATCGTTGAAATGCAACGAAATTCTTTTTTATATTCGGCAAAAATAATTATTTCAATGGAGAATTTAATTATGATGATAAAATGATCGATTTTTGCCACCCGAAAACATATCGGCTCGAAAAATTTGGACGCGACATTGAAAATTGAACGAATCAACAATGAAATAAAATATTTTTCGTTGCATATTCCAACCTTGCAAAATTCAGCATCATAAAAAAAAACGGTCTTTGCGACACTCGCTTCATTGAGCAAACGATTGGATTCTCTGAAATTCTCTCAATTCTCGGAACTACATCGAGAAGCTCGGGAAGTAAAATGATACACAACTCGATCGGTATCGCTTTGCATTGCAAGAAAGCTGAAGCCACAATGCCAAAAACCAGCAATCCAGTTGCATGACGAAAACAAAAAACGTAAAGGTGCAATTTATCGTATCGTGGGAAAACCACATTCTTCCATCAAATCGAAACCAATTGCATAAAATAAAAGAATTTGAAACGGACATTTGGAGCAGCAATTTGCATTTTTATTCTCAATTTTTCCTTCGTTCCCCCCCCCCCCCCCCCATCAATAACATGCTCTTGATGTTTGACTTTCGTGAATAAAATGTGCCGCATTCCCATTGACTTTTGGACGCGAAATTCCTTAAGACTCATTATTAGTTTTGTGCTGGGTCAAATTCAAACATTCGCCGAGTGGTTTAAACACGAACGATCAAGAATTCTTCTCGCAAATATACTTTATCAGGCCAATCAGCAGCGTGCTAGTATTTTTTGTTAGCCACGTAAAAAATAGCGATACCAAGCAAAAGCAACAAAATACAGCGACTGACGGATCTTTAAAGAGGGAGAGGGCGATTGGACGCGAGAAAAATGATCATTTTCATGAAGTAATTTTGAAAAAAACGTTCCGAGCGGTATTTCGAGGTGACTGCAGCAAAAACTACGCGAATGACCTTGACGGAAAGCGAATTTAAAAACCGATTACATTAACTTTGATTTTTTCTATGACGACGCGAACAACGAAGTGGAATGAATGGAAATAGCAAATTTTCTTCAAGTTTGAAGGAGCACGCAAGACACATTGAGACTATTGACAAAAAAACTGCGAGTTAGGTAAAAAAAAAAAAAGGATATCAAGAAAGTGGCAGCTCCGGGAATCGAGTGAAGAAAAAAAATGCAGGTCAGTAGGTAGCGAAGAGGCTGACCGACCTGGCATGGCAATAGAGAACTGCTGGGTCCTTTAATATCGAGCGAAAGCAGAGCAGCGGATACATGCGTGCGAGCTTCGAAGCGTAGGACCATGGAAAGGGAAAGACGTGAAAAGAAAAAAAAATATATATATAGAAAAGACAAGCTCAAGGTGCGTCAGCTACACGCGTGCTCGGCGATTGTTCCCCGAAGCGTCAAAGCAGTTCAGGAAATGATAAATCTGCAAAAAATGCAATTAAGCTAGTGAAGAAAATTAATTGCATTTTTGTTGGTTTTTTCTCGAGAAATCTAAATACTATAAAGTCATTGGATAAAGAATTTGGTTGTTTTTGCATTGTAGTAAGAGAGAAAAGAGAAAGTAGCATAATCTATGCGTCCTCTAAAAGTGATGGTCTAGGTGGTACCGGTGATCGTGATACGCGGATTATTAAAAATATATATAAATATAGATTAAACATTGACCATAAATAATCATAGTATAGTTGCATAGTATGGCTGGCTGGTGGCCCTGACTCTATTAATTGGTAAGGTTTTATTTCGTAATTTGATTTCTCTTTAATAATACGTCATGAGTTTTGATCGATTAGAGAAATGTTATTTCCGTTAAAGCCCAAAATACCTAACCGAACGTGTGTTTTCGTTCTTTTCTGAGTCTCGTCGTAGAGTCGAAAATACGAGGTTTTCGAACAAATTATCGAAACCCCGAAACCTTCGACTCTTCCTATTGTCAATCAATTCTTTTGATTTTCTTTAACGCTTCTGGTTATTATTCTTTGTTTGAAAAGACAAAAAAAAACAAAAAACAAACAAACAAACACTCGGTTCGACGAAAACATCGATTCCAGCCAACAGGAAGAATGGCAACAACAGCAGCATCAGCAGCAGGATCAGCAGGTCAACACAGTTACGACAAGAGCAGCGGCAACAGCGACGACAACGAAGAACGTAACTCGACGACGACGACCACGACGACGACGACGATGAAGACGATAACGGCGACAGCCAAGCTAGCAGCATCAAGCCGGAATTACACTCAACAAACGAAACTACCATTTTACGGTTAAACCGACCCGCACTAATTATTTCCTCGTGATTCCCCAATTCCGTCTTTGCCGTTCCAATTATTTCAACGATTGATTAATCTCGTCAACGATTCGCCATATTTTCGATGATACTTGGACGCGTACTTTTCGCTTTTTTCAGTCATTGCGTTTTGGTTGCCGAAATATATTTCTATCGATACAGTTTTTCGAGTTGATCGAAATTATTCGTTCTCACATTCTTGTCTTTCGTGGGAATTCTTTATTCTTTTTTTTTTTTTTACTGCCTGAGAACAATTGATCGATTTATATAAGAGGACCGCAACGACTCTCAAACTCTCGATTAAATATTCCAGCCGATCTCTCGTTACGTACGCATTCGATTATTTTCGTAACGTGTTACAAGGTCGTCGTGCGAACGTGAATCAAGTTCCTCAAGCATGATCGATGCAACTAATTATTATTTTTTATCGTGTGCGATGTTCCATGTTGTTGGTCGTTTTGCTGTGGACATTGAGTCGTGCTCGCTCGGAGCCCCATTTACCACACGATTTTTATTCACTTTTTCTTTCATCTTTTTTTCGATGTTATTTACAAAGTGACAGCACGCAATGGGAATCAACGTGCCACCTTGTGAGCTCCGCCGCAATTAACTAATTCCTTTGTCTTGGAAATTCGCGTTTACACTTTGTGAGACGCACGACACGAAAACGAAGGAGTCGTTGAATAAAGCTTGCTTTTTCGGACCAAATGTTTTGTTGACACGGTAGAAAACAATTCGGTGACGAATACGTGAATAATCAGGCTCGAAAAAGAAAAAAAAAACAGCACCACCCGCGAGCGACCGTGGCCGTTAGTATCGAGCGTTCACGTTCCAAAAGCTCGTCGACTTTTTATTCGATTGCTTTCGCCTGCTGCAGTCGAGAAATTCGCGTTCAGCAACGAGAGCTCTCGTTTATCCGTCGTTGTCGTTTCGTTAAGGGTCCTCGTAAAATTTGCGTTGATTTTCGTGCTGAAGTTTTGGTCCTGCGTTCGACGACAACGGCAAATTTTAGTTTTACAATGCTAATAGTAGATTTGTGCGTTTCGTGTTACGTTCGACACTGTCTACGTGATTATGCTCAACGCGAATCATCACGATTTCCGTTGTTTTGAATATTCAATGCATGTTTCCTCGCACTATTCTCAAAACACACGCAATCTCGCGGACGTCGTGTGAATAATATCGGAAAAATGTTTTGCGTAATTCGCACTAATGGAGAATCGTGTCCGCGAGCCGGACGAATTTGCTTATAGTTTTCAACTATCAACGTTAATGAAAATCAAATACTAAGCCCTAGACGAGAAAGGAAAAATAGTCAAAACGGAGGACAACGGAGAACGAGCGGACGATGCGCCGCTGGTTGACGTACTAGCAGGGAACGGATGGAGAAAAGGGAGGTTGGTGGATCGGAGAGACGAGCTTCGCGCATACGCAAGAGTCCACGCGATGAATATGTGTCTATTGGCCAGACATGCGCGGTTTTGTTGTGTTGGTTCGGGGTGAGGAAAGCTCGAAAGCTACCCACACCGCGCCACCCACTTTCAAGCCTATCTGTTCAAAAACCGAACGACCTCCTTTCGGCCTCGCCGCTAACTCTCGCATACGTCGAAAGCCTGATTACGATAACGGTTCTCGATCGATATATTTCTTCACCGGTAAATATATACACCGAGACTTTTCTCCTTTTCGTGTCTGACAAAAATTGACGTCAGACCGCGGAGTTGTTAGTTATATCGAGAGTCCACTGTATCAATCCTCCGCGCTATCCCCATCCCCATTCTAGCCCTTAAACTTTTTTCATTCGTTGATTCAGCTTTATCCCCGCTCTCATCTCGCCCCGCAACTTCAACCCCACCAGTCGATACTTCGCGCTCGCTATTGTTGACCTTTCACCTTTCACCAACGGTAAACCATCCCAAACCCCCGCGCGCGGCCCACCTTCGCCCTTTATTCTCTCCGGCCTTTTCGACGTCACAAACTCACAACCAAACCGACGCATAACTGCAAATTTACCACCAACCAACCAGCCACGATATTCCTCGAACCACATCCCCTAAATACAACTCGCCTCGTCCCTTGTACACACGCGCCTTTCAACAATCAAGATTATCACATTCAAACTCTCCATCGGACGAAACGCGATTCGATCGATATAAACGGCTGACTTATCGACGAATCGGCGTTGGACTAAATTGACTTTTTTTTCCTCATTTTTCGTTACTTTCCGAAAAATTTATCATACGAGATCGATCGAGGCGTTCTCGGGAAAAAAATTGGCATGATTTTTCAAGAATGTAAAAATTTCGAGTTTTTGTGCGTCCATTACGAGCAAATCCGTCGATTTGATGATTTTATCATTTTTGGGAGTGAAAAATGTCAAGTTTTCAAAATTGTCGCCGCCCTGAGAGGAATGTTATTCAAAAATGTAGAATCGATGATAAAAGTTCGAATTTAAAGGAATTCTCAATGACTGTGAAGTTTGAAACGTTGAAAATGAACGAAAATTATATTTTCTGTTAATTATTCACTGAATTCTGAAAATCATAACAATTTTCCGTGTCGATTGAATTTCCGGATGGCAAGACAGGATCGTTCTTGTGTCCAGACCAAAAATTAAATGATAATTGCGAGTTCTGAACGGAATTTCGAAAAATTTCTCAGAAAGGACGGAATTTCGTTGCATTTAAACGATGCAAACTTCGACTTGATTTTTCTCGAGCTTGAAAGCAATACGTGCCTCGTACATATTGCGTTATTAATTGTAACATTTCTTTATGGCCACTGTGATGTCAAGGCCACCCAACGTGATCTGCCCCTCCGAGAAGATTGGCTAGGTGCGGTATCTTAAAGCACGTATAGTAATAGGACTGTTCGATTAAAGGTGGAAGGTCCGCGTGCTCGAATACCCCGAGAAAATAGGTCACGATAAAAGTGGGACGAATGACAAAGTCCGTAGAGTATGTGAGAGATTCGCTTACACAAAGTGTCTGAGCTTGTGTTCTCTATCACCGAGCGAACCCGTCAATTGGCCTCTCACCTTTTTCCGCTGATCCACTCTCGAGAAAAGCCACGAGGCTTAAAACGTCAGTGGGGATGGGCCTCGGCAAATTCGTTGCTTGTAATGACATGGGACTTGAATTTCTCCGGGGGAGTTTTCCATTTGAGCAACACCGAGAAACACTTTGTTCTTATTCATTATATCGATCAAAATTCAGCCGAAATAATGCAAACCATCTTCATTTTGTTTCATTATCTTTTTTCAAGTGACGTGACGGCGCCCAATTTTATTCAATAACCTTGTTATGTACATACGTGCAATTATGGTCTAATTTCGCCGCTTGCGACCTCCAACCTTCGTATGCAAATCCCTTTTGCCCTTTCCACCCTTAGGCTTCTTGCCTCCGCCTTTCCCCTTCTTGCCGTCCGAACCCGCCCGTTTTTTCTTACCGCCAGCTGATCTAGTTCTCTCCGGACTGGAGAGATCGCGATATAAAGAAGAAAAAAAACGGTTATCGAAACTGCCTGTCAAGAAAATCGTTCACAAACATAAATGGAAGGAAAATTCGCAATTACTCACGTCGTGGATGGTGCAGTTGTTGGTATATCCACCCGGATCAGATCTTTTTTGCTCTTTTTGCTTAAAACGTCCTCAACCAACGTAGTGTTTCGTCGCTTCTCATCCGCTATATTCAACGGTGGAGCTTTGCGCTTCTTTTTCAAACCCGGCACATGACTCGCTATGTCCTTCGCATCCTTTTCTTTTGGTAATCTGAACAAATGAACGGAAAACAAAAAAATTGTTTGGTTGTTTCAAAAAATGTACAAAAATGCTGCTTCGGTTCGTGAGATCGTTTCCACTGTTCAATAGTCTAGTCCAATGAGTGCAAAATATCCACTATGGATTTACTTCAAGAATAATGTACGAAAACCTTCGAGTCCACTTATCCCATAAATGCATATTCGGTCAATCTGACCCAAGGCGCTTTTCAAATCGTTGAATTATGACTCTGAAGTTTGCATCGTTGGAATGCAACGAAATTCTTTTAAATCTTTGACAAAAATAATTATTCAAATGCACAATGTAATCACGATGATAACGTGATGGATTTTCGCCACCCGAAAAGCATATCGCTTCGAAAAATTTGGTTGACATTGAAAATTCAACGAATCATCAATAGAATGAAATATTTTTCGTTGAATTACAACGTTGCAAACTTTAGGATCATCGTTGAATTCCAGTTTTTTGTAGTAAATTATTAATACTTGATGACTGTAAATTTATTTTTTAACGAAAACGAAAATAAAACGGCCGAGCATGAGTTTTCATTGAATTGTAATCGGTGACGGAAAATCGTTGGGGTCAGAACGACCCAGTATGCACTTGGAGGGTTAATGTAGGAAAAAAACCCATAACGAGAAATTGGAAAACTATAAATCGATAAATACAAGTTTCATAATCCACATTTTCGTCGAGATTATTCAAACAATATTTTCAATTCCTTCATTATTTTACAATCCACTTTTTTTTCGTTTTTTTCTCTTTCGATTGCAGCTATTTATGAGGGAACATTTCGTTCGATAACTTAGAAATTGACAGTGGCAAAGAAAGTATGAAGTTTGAGAAAACAAAACCGTCGTGAAATCTTAGGAAATCTATTGACGAACGAATAAAATTGCCTTCATTGTTTTTAGAAAATTTGCATTCATCGGTCCATCTTTTCGCAACTTTGACGTTTATAACGATTTCTTAAGATGACGAGATTTGTATCTTCGATTTGGCATGAAATTAAAGTGAATACTTATGATGTTGAAGTTTCCATCGTTGGAATGCAACGAAATTGTGTTTTTTTTCAGCGCAGGCTCATAATTATGATTCAATATTTGTTGCGGACAAAAAACGATCGTCTCTCGAGACTCGCAAACTCAATCGAGCCGATAAATTGCCATGATTTTCAAAATTCAATAAATGATTAATAGAAACAATATTTTTCGTTGAATCTCAACGTTGCAAACTTCGGAGTCATGAATGTGACTGTGTATGAGTGTGTTGGAGCAACGTTACGAATAAATTCCCGTACGATTAAAAACGTTCAAAGCTTCGTGCGATCTTGAACTTTTTCCTCAGGATTAACGAATGGAAAGCAATAATAAAGGCGCCTCACCGACTCTGGAATTTTCCTACAGATGCGGTAGAAGCTCTGGCGACGGTGACAGCGGTGGCGATTTGTTTGGAATCTCTGAAGTGTTCAGTGCTCGGCAAACCGACTCTGGGTAATTTGATATTCTTGGCTCTAGCCAAATTGCGAAGTCTCTGGAGCTCATTCTTTGCTGTGCGTTCCTGCTTCGCTGTGCTCGATGCAGTGCGAGGATCGGTCTCTTTTTTTGGATTATTGTCATCCCCGAGCTCAACCAACCATTCCTTCTGCTCTTGAGCTTTGACTTTTTGGTAGCCGAAGTTCGGTACCCATTTCTGTGAATAAAAACATTCAATTATGGACACAAAGGCATTGAAAAGACAGATTTTGCTTCAAAGAATTTTCCAATTCCTTCCGATGCTGTCAAAATGCTTTTTTTTTATCCTTTTTTCATAGAGACGTTTTTCGTAGTAAATTAACGATATTTTATGGGGCTCAATTCATTTCCAAACCAAAACGAAAATAAAGTGTTGAAAAATCGATGAAAAAATCGCTTGGGTCAAAATGACCCAGTGTGTACTCGAGGGTCTATTTTTGGAAATTTATTTATTAAAAGCAGAGGCAAAAGTCTAATGACTGTCTCTACGCCAATTATTTGCAATTAAAAAACTGAAAGTCAGCAGGAAATTGATTTTCCGTCCAACTCCGACGATCCAAAGAGAAAATTGATAAAAATTTACCCTCAATTCGTCATCCCACTGCAACTTGGATCGTCCCTTCTTCTTTGTCCTTATGCCCTTGTCTTTGGCAAACTGTTGCCACTTTGTGAGAGGTCTAGGCTTGGGAATGGCCCTTGCTCTTGGGATCACGTATTTGGGCTTCGGCAGTTTTACAACTATGGCTTCGTCGACCCTCTCCGTCGGTAACGACCAAACTTGATTGATGAGTAGTTGAACATTGTCTCTCGTCAAGGCTTTCAAATATTCATCTTGATTCGTTCTAGACGTGAAAAAAACAACAAATAGCCATAGAAATAATGAATTTCCACTCGAGATCGTTACTCAAAGTTATGCACGGGTATTCAAAAGTTTCGTGACAAAAGCTCATTATGGTAAGTGTCACGTATTAATTATTCCGATTGACAATCCATTGGATAACGAAATCATATCCAAATTGGATTCGTATGATTTTTATAGGTTAAAAAAAAAATGGCTCGTTTGATTCCGTATTTGTGTTATCTTTGAGGTTATTTAGTCGAAATTTTGAGGTTACTTGAGCTGCGGGACGTCGAGTGCGTTGTAATCAGAAGCAAGGAGCGTTCCCTCATCAATATCGAGATCGATTATTTTTTCGACCGCTGTCGAACGATCGGAATTTTTACTTTGTTCGTCATTCTCCAAGACCGCATTGACAATATCCATTACGAAGGGAATAAAAACACTGAACACGTTAGAAATGAAAGACTCGCGTACTTTTCTGTACGTCGGCTCGTCGGCCAACCACGCGGATCCCGTCCGCGGTCCGTGTGCAGTCGGCTGCGCAGGGTTGTCCAGAGAATCGCGTCGTTCGCGCATACCGGAAACCGACGTATTTTGTTGACAATCTCCTCTGAGAATCGAAGGACCAATCAGGGCTGGGTTATTCAAAAATCCTCGTCACTTTGAACGGATGGCGATTGGTTGCGCATGAAAACTTTGGAAAACCAGCCCCTGAATTGGCTAAAACGCATAGAATTTCAACCAATAGTGCGACAAAGGCGGTGATGGTCGATCGGATGCGAAATCGCGCATTTCGAATTCGAAAGAGTGATCATAATGAAACTTTGATCCTAATGATGTGGCTGAAAGTTGGATAATAAAAATGGCAAAATCTTTGTTTAAAAACTTTATCTTTGATGCTGTAATTACATTTCGTTATATTCGATATTTACACGAATCACTTTTCTGCGTTGAAGTGAAAACAGTTTTGTATAACGTCGTCGTACGCGCGAGGCACCGGAATATGGAAAATGTTTCGAAATACGTAGGCCAAGGTCACAAGTTATGTTTTTACAGTCTCTGTAGTGAGGACAAAAAAATGATCTTGATTGCATGGATTAAAAATTGGTCGATTTTTTTGTTCCCTTAACACCAGACACGTCCTTAACGCGTTGACAACACGCGCAATGAAGGACACTTTATTTATTACTTGAATTATATAGTTACAAGCCGTGCACGCAGACTTCGCCACGCACCACACCTAGTTGGCGCTAAAGGGCACAGCTAGCTCAATATGAAAAGTTAAATTTTTTTTTCTCAAATCTCCAAACTTTGATTTTACGAAAATCGTATTACGAAAAACTGGCACTCCGCAGCCACGCTCATTATCTCCATTTTCGAATCATCTTTGAATTGGTAATTAGCGGTTTTTGATTTATAGTCATTTTTCAGTTGCTTGTGAACTTTGAAAGTGGAAAACGTGACGAAAAATGTGACTTTTTGGTTCGAGTTCCCTAAATAAAAAAAAGATCGGAATGCAATACAGCCTAAAACTTATTCTGATTATGAGCTTCATTTCTGTGAAAGATTAATCGAAATCGGTTCAGTGATTTTTGCATGAAAACTACTACAATTTTGTGGTAGAGTTGCCGAGTAAAAATTTGCCTGATAACTCTGCTCAAAAAATATTTTCGGGGTCAAATTGACCCAGTGTAGCAGGCCAACGAAAGTGTCTCAACGAAGGGTTGATAAAACAGTCGAGCTTGGTTATTTTTTTCGGTTTATTCGAATCACGATGTCTGCACAAACGTCACGCCTTGATTCTGTTGTTAGTGCAAAAATACACGAGACAAATATGCTGTACCACAAAAAAACGTCCATTTCGATGAAAATGATACTTGTGAAATAAAAATACCCTTTCGGATAAAATCGATACGGCTTATAAAATACGATTTTATTGTACCATTGAATCCGTTATCTGGTAAAGCGCTTTATTCTTAAAAATACTAATTGCCTTAATAACTAATCACGAATTAATGTTCATCCATTCTCGCGAGAAATATATTTCTTTTTACTTTCACGTTTTCTTTACAAAATAAATGAGAATATTTAGTCCCAATACGAAGGAGTAATGAAACAATTTGCAATGAAAAATTCTCGTCACCGCCACGAATACAGAGTGGCCGAAAAGTCCCCGATCAATTGACCAAAATCTTTCATTTCCAACTGTTTTTTCTCTTTAAATTTACTTTTCATTTGTTCGTGAAGCCTCTTCGAAAAACAATTCGCTTTTTTCGATCGATTATTTGAACAAAAAATTGAAATAAAACAAAAATTCATAATATCGACAACCTTAATGCTACGCTTTAGATTCTTTTTTCATAAATCTGGATTTGTCATCTTGATACATTTACAAATGTATATTTCGGGAGGTGTGTCTCTCGAAACTGCCGCATTTTCACTTTGGCCCGAACTGAGCTTTTCTTTTTCGAGATCAAATTATCCTTCGATCTTGAATAATCCATCGTTTTTTTATGATTTGAAAAATTAAATTTGAAAATCCGGCGTTTTGCTGTACGAAAATAATGCGATTTTGAGAGACATATGCCTCGGATATGCTCGATGGTATTGAAGTTTGCATGTTTGCTGAGCTTTACAAATTACCCCATAAAGTATTCCACACTGAAAATAAAATTTTGGTGGAAAAGATCGATATTTTGTTGGTTGCGTTCGACTAAACGTTTTGTTGAAAAATCACAAAAATGTTTTCCTTGCAGCGACAAATATTCTAGAAAGTCTCTTCGAAAAGTAAATTTTCGTCATTCAAATCGTAAGTTTAGCCAACAGTTTCGTTAGAAATAAAAAATCTTGTCAAAATTACGAAAATTTTGAGATTATCATAAAAATATTTGGTTCTCCGTGTCCAACAAAAAATCGACGTTTTTTGACAAAATTCAATTTTTAGTGCATTTTTTAAAGAAAAAATAACAGAACAGAAAAAAAATCGTGTATTATTTTTCGAATGCGTATGAATTTAAGGGGGTTCGCTTGGTTCACAAATCGACAACGAGGTATTGAAAAAAAAAATTGAATACAATTATCAGGATGCCCAAAAAGTCACCTCGTAAGATTTCAAGTTGCCAGGACACGTCGTTCGTGAGAAATGAATAAAAACAGATTTTCCAAGTGTACAGAGTCGTTCTTAAGGGTTCCAGTATCTTTTTTCACCTGTTTGCATTAATTTGGTAAAAATTAACAAACAGCTTCGCAACAAAATCCTTGAATATTGATTTGAAAACTGTCCTGAGAACGTTTCCAAGGCTTCCGAACACCATAAGATTTTTATGGGGCTCGGTTATGAATGAAAAATTCGTGAGCCGATTACCCCAGTCACTTTAGTCTGCTATTTTTGTCCCGACTTGGCCAGCATCAGATAAACTTCGTTATAACTCTTCGAAACACAGAAAAATTCAAGTTGCATATCACAAATGATGCAAACTCCAACAGCTTAATTCTCGCATTCTTAAATTTTCATTCATCTTTCTTATTCGTAATACCTATCAGAGATAATAAATAACGTTTGTTCGGATACCGCCGATGGAATCGTAAATATCACCGACCAGTTATCGCAACCATTTTTATTAGTACGATGACGCTTAAGGCTTGAGTGATTTTGTGCACCCAGTAGAGTCTGCAACAAAGAAAAGAGATTTTGTTGTTTGATAACGTCGGCTCTGTAGTCAGAAATTAGAAAATTTGCGCGATTATGTCGGGGCATTCTTGTGAATTTTAATAAGAAAAGAAAAAAAACTAGGGAAATTCCATGCTCCGCCGTTGAGCAACAAATTTTTATATTCGACTTGAATTTTTTTGAGTCAATTGTTTTTTTTTTCGTTTCGCTTATTCATCCTGGAACGGTTTTTTTTACCTATTCCGGTACGAAAAGCGTCCACCTTGGGCTCATTCTTTTCGTTTTTTAATGAAGGATTACGTGAGCCTGGGGCAATTGAGTTTGGAGTCCAAGGAGTTCAACGAAAAATAACTTTTATATTAATTTCTTGTTCAATTTAAAAAACTATGACAATTTTCGTACCGATTTTGTGTTTTGATTTAAAAAAAAAAAACGATTTCTTGTCCGGACCGGATATTGAATCAGAATCTCAATTTAAAAAAAGTAAAGAAACAGAATCTCGCTGCACTCCAACGATGCAAACTCCAACAACGTAAAATTCGGTAAAACGATTAAAAAAGAACGCGAGAACGAAGGGAGAAAGGGCGTGGGATTTAAAGTCGCCCGAGGCCATTTTTGACCGCAAGTTAAAGGGTTAAGCAAGTTCTAGGGTTAAGTAATGATTGTTGACTAATTGAAATAACAAAAACTCACTTGATTAATCGGCTTCTGGCTTCGCTCAAGGTATCAGGATTGTCCTTAAGCACGTATTTCCTTATCCCTAACATGTACTGATGCATGTACGAGTCCCAGTCGAGGGTGGATATATCGACGTTAAAATTATTAGCATCGTTAGCGACCTTGACGTTTTTCGCCAAATCTCTCATATTATCGACCTGGAATTTCCACTCGTTGATCGTGAAGAACTGGCCGACTTTGGCAGCTTTTTCAAAGCGTTTCGTCACTTTCATCATCCTTCATTTTCATGCAACAAGAAAATCGATGAGAATTATTCGAAAATTCGATTGAAAAGAATTTGAGAATGAAAAATCTTCGAAAAACAGTGAGCCACGCAGTACAGACATCCGTGAGCCCTTAAAAAAGTCGATTCGATGAAAAATAACAATATTTATTGTAACATCTATAAATATTAAATTAAAAGGAAAAAAAACTGTTGGACTCACATTGGTTGACTACCCTGAAATCTGAGTATCAGATCGACGACAAATGCAGGCAACTGATGCAGCATCGCTGCCATTACTTTGTGTATGAATCGATTGGTCCTCAACGTGATACCCGGATACCACATCACGTGTTTCGAAGGCGAGACCACCGCGTGTTTTTGCGCCAAATTTCCAAAATCTGCCCACCTGATACGAAATAAAAGAAAATTGAAATTTAAAAAAAAAAAACATGTATTGAAAAGAAAATTTTGTTGGATACGATCGACCCAACGATTTTTTGAAAAATCACAAAAAAGTTGGGATTGCAGCAAGAAATATTCTGGAAAGTCTCTTCGAAAAGTCAATTTTTGTCATTCCAATCGTAAATTTTGCTGACAGTTCCGTTAGAAATGAAAATAATTCTCCAAATTATGAAAATTTTGAATTCATCCAAAAATATTTAGTTCACAAAAAAAAAAATCGACGCATTTTGATAAAATTTAATTTTCAGTAATTTTTTCGATTTTTCTTTGTGAAATGCAGAAAATCAAATTTTGAACGAGCGACGTTTTCATCGAATTGTCACAAATTTTTTATTCGGTGGTTTAAGGTACGTGAATAAATGGTAAACGATTTTTGTTGTTGATATAATTCAAACATTAATTTTTTTCATTATTTTTTCTTGTGGAATTGAGGGAAAAAATAGCCAACTTTTGTATACCGTAGTAAAGTTTTGTAGGGAAAATGTGAAAACTCACGTGACAGGATTGAAAGTGCCACTGGTGCAATTGTAAACAGGTATTTTGTTGTCTCGTCTCATTGCGCGGTGCCAACAGGCACAGATCAGTGTATCAACGACGTAATCGACTGGTATGGCGTCGACGACCAAATCAGCATTGCATATTATACTTCTTATCGTTCCACGACCAATTTCCATGAGGATGCCTAAAACGAAATTAATTTTTCGATCGTTATCAATGAATGAATATGCGAAATTATTTGTGACAAAAATTGATCAGAAATATGAGGTAAAAACAGGCCGATTGAGATTTCATGTTTTGTTATAAACGTGTCTGTGTCTTCCGAAAAATAAAAATGAAAAAAAAAAGGATAATTATTGAACCCTAGAATGGAAACTTAATTTATTTTCTTCTTATTCCGGTGACCTGGGGATCATAAATGACCCGAATTTTGAAAAATTCATATCTTTGGTAAAATCTAACGAAAACAATTCAACTTGGGCTCATTCTCTTCGTTCTCTAATGCAGGATCACGGGAGTCTGAGGCAATTGTGCTCGGAGTCGAAATTGAAGTTCGCAACGTTGGAATCCAACGAAAAATAACTTTTCTATTCATTTTTTGTTCAATTTCAAAAACCATGACAATTTTCGTACCGATTTTGTGTTTTGATCCTAAAAAAAGATGGATTTATGGTCCGGACCGAATATTGAATTAGAATCTCAATTGAAGCAACAGAATTTCGCTGTATTCCAACAATGCAAACTTCGGAATCGAAAAATTTGGCAAAAGGATAAAACAATGGAAGAACGAAGGCAGAAAGTATAGTGCGTGTAATTCAAAGTTGCCTGGGATCGTTTTTGACCCCAGGGTTGAAAGTCGATCTACATTTAGAGTGAAAATTTTCCAAATTTATTCGTTCACAAATATTCGTCGCGAACAAATAACGAATACGAATAAATGTCATGAATTATTTTTAATGATTTTTTACATGTAGCAGGAGTTGACTGATATTTTCAGTTTTAATTATTATTTTTGTTTGCTTTTTTTTTCGGTTACCTGTGATTCCACAAATATTGTCAACCCAGCCTGGGAATGGCTCTTGATACGCGGCGCCTACTATGCTCGGACGGACAATAGCAATCGGAAGTCCAGCTCCCTTGCTCCTAATTAAATCTTCGGCGAGTCCTTTCGTCAGTGTATAAGTGTTGGGGTGTTTTCCCATCAATTTTTTTTCTATAAGTGCCATGGTCTCGTCGTCCAGATTGTCGCACATTTCCAGTATCGTTTGGGGTTTTACTTTAGTACTGAAGAGTAAAGAGAGAAAAAGAAAAATTATTAAAAATCTGTCGTTCATAAAGTTGGCTTGGGAGAAAAGGTTCGAGAACGTCAGGATCGAGAGAAATTTTTTATCGCAGAAAAGCGCGGAGGCAACAAAAATATATCGCAAAAAAAAAAAAATGAAACGGCTCCAGAAGTTTTCGAAAATTTTTACTCAATTTTGAAAATGACCCGTCGACGCTTTTGGACAATGGAATTTTGTAAAAATAAAAAAACAGCAAACTGGCAAGGTTTGCACGCGATGAAACATACATTTCTCGCATTCTTTAGGACTGTGAAGAAAATCCCAATTATCGTGAGAAATTGCGAAAAAAACAGAGTTTTTCATTAGAAACAAATCGTAGTTTTGAATAATCTCCATAAATTTGAAACTCTGGTTCAAAATTCTGTTTGTGCCCTTTTCACGCAAAAATCACTGAATTAATTTTGATGAATCTTTCATCGGAATGAAGCTCATCAATCAGAATAAGTTTTAGGCTGTATTGCATTCCGATAATTTTTTTATTTTCGGAACCCGAACCAAAAAATTAAATTTTTAGTCACTAGTTATTGCAATTTTCGTATAAAATCAAAGTTTGTTCAACTTTTTTGTTCGTGTTGAAAAGTCTTGAGGACAATTTGGGAATGGAAAAGCGCATTGAATCTTTGAGTGTGCTTCGTGGGTTCAATCTCGGAATTAAAGACTTTGTATGGGACGCCATGGTTTCCGGTCGCTGATCTCAAGAAGACACGTAATTAGATCTTACCTGTAAATAGTTTCATTAATTTCTCGTCGGTCGGCGTTACTGTAAGCTGTGCTGACGTGGACGAGGCTGATGAGATTGGTCATTTTCCTGCATAGTTCGATTATTCGTTCCGTACCCCTTGTGTTAAGATTGACTGCGACTTTAAGGGGTTCGTCGAAGCGAACCGTAGCAGCACTATGAAAAACAATATTGACCCGTTGAGTAAGGATCGTAGTGTCTTCGGGACTGAGACCAAGTCCTGGCATACTGACGTCGCCTTTCAGAGGGAACACTTTGCTCAGAGCACAAGGAAACTCCCATTTTACTCGGTCGAAAACCTAAAGCACAAAATCGTCATAATGAACCATTTCCGGAGTAAAATCGGGCCTTCCTTAACGCTAGAACGGTAACCTGGGGT
Source organism: Diadegma fenestrale (assembly GCA_037043255.1). Classification (NCBI taxonomy): domain Eukaryota; kingdom Metazoa; phylum Arthropoda; class Insecta; order Hymenoptera; family Ichneumonidae; genus Diadegma; species Diadegma fenestrale. The sequence goes on from CM073309.1 coordinate 25,054,511, forward strand.
CAAGAACGACCCCAGACGATATTGAATCCCGCGTCCTCTCTCCCTTTGCATTAAAAATAAAACTTGGTTGAAAAAGATCGATTATTTGAGAAATCACGAAAATGTTGTCATTGTAGCAAGAAATTTTCTAGAACGACTCTTTGAAAAGTCAATTTTTCTCATTGTAATCGTAAAGTTTGCTGACAGTTCCGTTAGAAATGAAAAATATTGTCAAAATTATAAAAAGATTGAAATTAATTTTCAGTGCATCGTTGGAATGCAACGAAATTCTGTTTCTCAACTTTTTTTAAATTGAGATTCTGGTTTAATATCCGGTCCGGACAACAAATTGATCGTTTTTAAGCATCAAAACACAAAATCAGTACGAAAATTGTCATGGTTTTTGAAATTGAACAGAAAATGAACAGAAAATTTATTTCTCGTTCAGATTCCGACGATGCAAACTCCGGTGTCATCGAATTTTTGACTCCGAGCAAAATTGCCCTAGGATCACGTGATCCTGCATTGAAAATCGAAAATAATGAGCCCAAGTTGAACCCTCTTCATTTAATTTGACCGAAAATTAGAATTTTTCAAAATTGGAGTAATTTATGACCCCACGTTACGGGAATAAGTAAAAGAAGAAAAAAGGTTACCGTTCTAGAGTCGAATGCAGTTTTCATCAACGGATGATTTATAGAAAAAAAAATATTCATACCGGATTGCTGATTAAATCTTGAAACCGTTGTTCCACTGTTTGATTTTTTTTTGGACGGAGAAGTACATAGATCGAAGCGATTCTTGGACACGATCTAAGGAGTTTTTCCAACAACGCCTTGCCAAGAAAACCCGTGGCACCGGTAATGAGGATTACCGTATCAGCAAAAAAGGCCTCGATCGATGCGCCACTTGGATTCGCCTCGTCACTGACGTGCTCGGGATCCGTTTGTGCGTTAGCCGTACCCATTCTCACGAGAGTTCAGCCACTTCTTGTGAAATCTTGACAAGAAAACAACGACTAATTAATCAGAATATAATGATGCACATTAAAACAACCGACATTTTCATTTCAAATTCATCATTTTTCAGCTACTCTTTGCACTACTTAAACAAATAATCCGGAGAATCGGATCCAAAGGAAATTTCCTTGGAAAAGATCGATATTTTGTTGGACACGTTCGACTAAACGTTTTTTTTTCTAAATAACGAAAATAATGTCATTTTAGCAAGAAATATTCTAGAAAGTGTCTTTGAAAAGTAATTTTTCGTCATTCCAATCGTAAATTCAGCTGTCAGTTCCGTTAGAAATAAAAAATAGTGACAAAATTTCAAAAATATTGAAATTATCCAGAAATATTTAGTTCACCTTGATTAATAAAATATCGACGTTTTTTTACAACATTTCAGTGGAACAGATTTCTGTGGTTCTCGAATCGCATTAAAAATCCTTGATCCGTAATTTTTTCGAGTTATCAAGAAAAAAGCTGCGTGTGTTGCATTATTTAGCTGCGTCACTGTGCAATTCGAGAGGGAGGAATTGAAAAAATAATTCTCGAAATATGGGAAATAAATGGGAGCAATCGAGCGAAAGAATTGTTTGGAATGGCGTGTCGTATGAAGAGTCAGTAGGAATTGATGAAAGTGAAATATTGGATGAACGCGATTGAATGGAATTTTTATTGTTTATTTGGAAAGCACGTATGAATATGGTGAAAAAATGTAATAATCGATCGGCACTCGTGGAAGACAGAGGTTTCCGAGCCGGCATTATTCCTCGAGTATCGATCGCAAGTGTTTCATAACTTAGCAATAGTACACGATAAATGTTATGAACCGTGTAGAGTGTACGGTTTGTATATTCTACGTATTGGTCAGTGCGCACATGCGGACGATGTGCTTTGTGGAAAAAAGGAAAGAATTTAACCCAGGGAGTAAGAAACGTTCGGTATGTTGGACTGACCATCCCTTGGTATAGTTTGTGGTCTCATCAGTTATGAATGAGAGCGTATACAGTGGCAAGCTTCATAATTCGAGCTTTCAGGACCTTAAGGACGTTGTACGGCGACGGTCAAATCTAAATGTTTGTTTTCACTTATTCTCACATACAAAATGGTTTACAAGGCCAAAAGTTCGTTAAAAACATTGTTGTTACAAATTGACTAGAGAACAACAGACTCTGAATCCAAGATTGTCCGAGGTAATCTGTATTTATTATATAATAAACGAAATTTCGACAAAAGTTTACGATCGATTTTTTTGAAAAATTGGATAAAGTTTCTTCGATGTTACATAAAAGCGTGTGCAAAGTTTTAAGAGACTACCCCATTCAGAAATCGAAATATTTAATGTTGAAAATTTCAACTTTTAACACGTATTCTTACGAGAAAGTACTGAGAATTGTAATTTTCATAAATGAATATCTTGGTGAAATCTCTTAAAATTGCGCGAGCCATTATATATCACAATTATCTTTGTGTAGTGCAAATTCAAAGGAATTCTGTTGATACAAAATTTTGCGTCATGGTCTTAATGAAATTGTCTGTTATTTCTCAGTGTCTAATGAGCCCATCGATTATTTTCGCTCTCATTCCATTTTTTCATATTTTTATCTCACTATCATTGACCCAAATACGTCCGATCAGGGTTAAGGCCCTTCAAACGATATACTATAGGACTGAATCATCATTTTTTTCCGATGTCTCCTTAAAATAAAATATTTTATGAATGAATCCAACGTTTGTATGGGCCCTTCATTACTTTTTCTATGATTTCGGTGATCCTGATCCAATCTAAGGCATGATTGAGGCGATTACTATACTCGCTGGCAATAAAAACGCTGTTGCACATTTTTTCGGACTTGGTTAAGCTTTCGAGGAAAATAAAACCTCTAGAACGTCCTCCTTTCATCGATAAATAACGTGTCATTCTGGTTTACCGCGAATATGTTAACACTATTTGATGACCTTGAAATTTTCACATGGATATGATTTGATTTCATCGTTCGATTGCTTTCCCACTCCCCCCTATCCACGCCCTCTTAATTTTGCCACTGTACTCCGTCTGGGGCTACGTGATAAATAAACCAGGAAACCCTTGAGCATGGTTTACGAGCCGGCGGAAAGCAGTTCGAGCTGGAAAGCAAAAGCAGCATCGAAACTGAACGCAAGCTACGAGAGAACGAGAGTCATTGACTTCCTAAATCGCCCATCGCTGGTCTCAAGGTTGATGACCTTTCGATTGGGTGATTTCGTAAATTTCTTATCACTCGATCCATTCTCAGCGATTTTAATCGGATGGTAAAACTCGTAAGGCTTTTTGAATTTCTAGGCTCTCTGACTCAAAACATTACGAAACATTACGAAAGGAACTTTTAATTCTTGTTAACTTCGTGATCTCAGGCTTGGACTACTGTGCACGATCATTTTACGACGAGAAATTCTATACTAAATGTTTATTTCAAGTTTGTCTTGCATACAAAATGGTTTCCGAAAAAGGTATTGCAAATTGACTTAAAAAAAAACATACGCCTAATTCAAGATTGTCCGAGGTGATTTGTATTTGTTATACAATAACCAAAATTTTGAAAAAATTTACAACCGATTTTTTCGAGAATCTAAATAAAGCTTCTTCGATGGTACAGAAAAGCGTATGCAAAGTTTTGAGAGGCTTCACCATTCAGAAATCGAAATATTTAATGTTGAAAATTACAACTTTTAGCACGAGCTCTTATGAGAAACTACTAAAAATTGTGATTTTTATAAGTAAATATCTCGAATTTTACACGGTGAAACCTCTTAAAGGAATTCTATCGATAGAAAATTTTGCATACGACGTCATTGAGTAAGAATGAAGAAAGAAAAAAGATCGATCATCGAATAAGGTAATGAAAGAATATGAGAAAGGAAAATCAAATCGAAATTCTTGCACGAACTCGTTTGACAAATGGCAAAAATTATCTCCACTTTATCGTGGCATTCCATATAGTTGCACGTGGTTATGGCGAACGATTTTTAGTGTCATTGGCGTTCGTCGAATCGCTCGACCGTTGCAACGCTCATTTAGCACCATCGATAGCAAATCATCCACGAAGGACTCGAGTGACTAGCTATGGAACAATATGCCGGTAGTAATTAACGTGACGAGGACAAGCTGCAATGTTTTTAAAACAGATTTATCGCAACAGCCTGTGCATTTTTCGAAAATCCACGTCGTCTCCTGATTTTCATAATCTTGAAAGATTTTTTCCTCATTGTGGGGAAACTCTCGATCTTCAAGTTTGACGCGTTCATTAAAATCGACGACGCTTTTTTTTCGAATCAACCGAATTCGAACAATTTGATTAGCGTACGAGGACAAAATTTCTGGCAATCTGCTAAAGAAGTCAAAAATATTTTCGCAACTCGATTTTTGCAGCTTTTCAACTAAACGTGACTTTGATTTACACGTGTTTAGATGGAGAAAATTAAAAAATACAAATTAAATGCTTCGAATTCTAAACATCAGTAAATTTTCTTCGCAGGAGAAAACTTTCAATTTTTGTGCCAGGAACGTTTATACAAAATTTCGAAAGATCCCTAAATAAAGTCGCTTTGCCTTAAAGCATTTTTTTCTGTTATATATATATTTTTTCATTATAAGTTGATTCGTGAATTGAACTTTGGAATAAGGGAGGAACATGTGCTGCTCCATTATTGTTTTATAGCAATTAAGTGGGATCATGTATTATTGGCTGTTGGCCGCGAGGTCCGTCGACTCAAAAATTTCTCGTCGACGACCACGACAAGAGAAACTCGAGACTGTGGTCTCGTGACGACTTCAATTTAATAACAAACTATCCGACACTGGAACGAGTCGCTGGACGATCGTGAGATATATTGAAGGAAATATTAGACAAGAGACATTTCATGCGTTCTGGAATTCGTTCTATAAATAAACGTTTACCCCCAGGTTTGGTATTTTCTACACTGGGTCAATTTGACCCGGAGTGTATACGTTAATCCGCATGGTGTCAGCGACCTTTCCGATGATTGCTATTGAAAAAGATGGAGCCTTAGGCTTGAGAATATACTTGTGCGTGATCGGAATTGCGAAAGCAATAAAATTCAATCGTTTACTGAAAATTGTATTTTGTCGAGAAACGTCGATATTTTGTTGAATACGGCGAACTAAATATTTTTGCAGAATTTGAAAATTTTCGTTATCTTGACAATATTTTTGATTTCTAACGGAACTGTCAGCTAATTTTACGATTTCAATCATAAAAATTTACTTTTCGAAGACACTTTCTAGAATATTTCTTGTTACAATGACTAAATTTTTGTGAGTTTTCAAAAAAATCGTTCGATCGAACGTGTCCAAGAAAATATCGATCTTTTCCAACAAAATTTCATTTTCAGTGTTTGAAAAAATTATCGTCATCTCCAAAACAAAAAAAAAAATGAGTATTTTACTAAAAAAAAAAAAGAGATGAAATTCATTTTGATTTGGAATATTTTTAAGATCGATGACTGGAAATTTGTTTATGAAAAAAAAAAATTCTTCACGAAATTCCCTAAAAAGAGCTTTGATTTCTTCCAGCCCAGTGTGTAGAAAAAAAAAACAAATACTGTGACTTTTTCGAGGCTGAAAAGTGAGACTTTACCTCATTCGAAAACGCTTTTTTCCCACGACTTATAATCACGGAAATTTTAAACTGATGAGTAATTACTCGCTTTCCCAAGGATTCCTAACAATGTGATTTATGGTTGGAAACACAAATGACTTGTTGCATCGAATCGTCCGGTGACATAAATCCGCAATAATTTAATTACCATTCGCTCATCTTTTTCTGCGACTGAGAGTCTGTCTGAGATGAATGATTGACCAGGAAGTCGATTTTCCCAATTACGTAAAGTCCTCACAGTGGAAAAAAGTATTTTCTTAAAAAGCGTAATTCGTCCCGCGAGATGTGGCAATTTTTTTAAAAATGAATTCTGTCAAGTAGAATGTCAACATATTGCAATCGCCGGTGAACTTTTTTGTTACGCTGAAAATAAAATTTAGTCAAAAAACGTCGATATTTTGTTGAGCAGGGTGAACTAAATATTTTTGAATAATTTCGAAATTTTCGTAATTTTAACAATATTTTTCATTTCTAACGGAACTGTCAGAAAAATTTACGATTGGAATGGCAAAAATTGACTTTTCGAAGAGACTTTCTAGAATATTTCTGTTGCTCTGATGACAAAATTTTTGTGATTTGAAAAAAAAAACTCTCAGCCGAACGTATTCAACAAAATATCGATCTTATCCAACAAAATTTTCTTTTCAGTGTATTTAGGAAAAAAATAAATGAGCAATAACCACGACAATAAAATTTCGTGCAGTTTTTTTTTCTTATTTTGAATTTTTTTTCTCTAGTGCTCAATAACGATTACTTTTCCTGATGGGGATTATGTGACGGAGTGGTTCGTTCATCGGAAGACCGGCTCAGTCCGATTAGGTGAAGCGATCGAGATCAACGAAGCTCTTGAATGGACGAGTACTTAATCGTATTTGGAATTTGATTTGATTATCAAGCCTGCATTTTCTAATGCACCAACGATGTAACCCTCGTGCATATACGGACCTTCAACCCGTTCTCTAACCCATTTATCCCACTTGATAGTACACGCTAGTTGTACGTTTGAACGACACATGGGATATACATGTAAATCGTCGATTTACTATTCTCGCAAAAGACCAAATGAGGTTACGCCGTTTTTAATCTAGAGCAACAAATCGATTACCAATATCTTTCCCTGTGGAGTTGTATCGCAAAACGGGCATAGTATGTTAAACGGCGTATATGGCAGTAAATAAAGCTCTCGAGGTCGGTGGAACACACGTGACCTCACTTTCTCGTCATTTCGATCGCAGCAAATTTTGTTTTCTCGATCTTTGTTGACGAGCGCCAAATAAAAATGTGCGCAACTGCACGCTAATGAGTTGCATGTGACCGCTTTTTTTTACCTAATCCGGTAATCGCGGGTCATAAATGGCCTCAATTTTGGAAAAATTCAAAGGAAAGGATTCAACTTGGGCTCATTCTTTCCATTTCTCAGTACAGAATCACGTGAGCATAAGCCGATTTTGCTCAATGACAAAAAACGGTCAAAAATGCGGTAAAACGATTTAAAAAAAAGCAGAAGAAAGGGAGAAAGGCCGCGGGATTTAAAGACACTTGGAGTTGTTTTTACCCCAGTTGAACGTTCCCTATCCCAATGGGATATTTATGTCGTTTAATCGACGAAACTTGCTGAAACGAGCCTTCAAAAATGTCGAACGAACGTCAGAGCTTCGATGGCCACGCACGTAATATTTTGTCTTATCCTGATAGCACAGGCAAACTCATGTTCTTATCCAGAGGAGGGGAGAAGACCGAAAAACCAGGAAACGCCACTCCCATGAACATAAATCGAATGAGAATGAAAATTGAATCTTTTTTTCAAATGGAATTCCATCAAAACGATAAATCTTGCACGTGGTTTTTTTTTACTCCACTTGCCCCGAAGACTTTCGATATTTTCGACCATCGGATTATCGATCGACTGAAAATTTGAAAAGCAAAGGCAATTTGACTCTGAAATTCCTTCCAACTTTTCGTCGACTTTCACTTGTTGAACTAGTGCCTTGACACACTGGGTCAAATAGACCCGGAGCGTTCTCCGTCCCCCCGGCATTCGGGAGATTATTAATTAAAGAAAATAATCAGGAGCGGCTTCCAAATATTAATTGACACGTCCGGCCAATTTAAAATTTAGAAACTTTCGAATTTTATAGTTTTGATAGAATGATTCAAAACTTTAATTTTAGGGTTTTATGAGACTGACAAACGATCGGAATTCGGTGGGAAAAGTGAGATTGGTTTTTTGGAAAAATGCAAGGATCGTCGGGTCTGAGGAAAAAGCTGCAGGTCTTTGGAAATATTTTTATCAAAGTAAAATTCAACACATTATTTCGATAATATCGAAATTTTGTTACTGAACATTCACCACCTCCAACGATTGACTCGATATCGAAATGGGAAAAAAAATTGGTTGGAAAAGATCGATATTTTGTTGGATACGTTCGACTAAACGTTTTTTTTTTTTAAATCACAAAAATGGAGTCATTGCAGCAAAATATATTCTAGAAAGTCTCTTCGAAAGGTAAATTTTTGTCATTCAAATCGTAAATTTTACTGACAGTTCTGTTGGAAATGGAAAATATTGTCAGAATTACGAAAATTTAGAAATTATCCGAAAATATTTAGTTCACCGTGTTCAAGAAAATATCGACGTTGTTTGACAGAATTTTATTTCACGTGAACGAATCACTTTGCAACTGATTGAGTGAATAATCAAGAATAACTGGGAGTACCGTGAATAATAATCGACACTGACATAGTTTATAGAAGCACTGAAAAACACTTTTGGGCAATTTATTATTCCGACAATTACGATGTCAGATTGAAACGTCGAGAAAGGCACTGGCACACACGCACTTGAAAAAGTAAAAAATCGTTGCTCGGGTAGCGAGACGTCGAACGAAAAGAATTAGTCGAGACTTTAGCGAACGTTAAAATAAGTAAAGCAATGCTTTCTCAGCGTTACTGTTCTATATAATCCCCGTAATCCCTATATACCGGCGACAGCGTCGACGATGACGACCGCGAACTGCCGCGGCAGTGAGGAATGAAAGCTCCGTGGCAAGAACGATAACCATCAAGCATGACGATATCCCGCACACTCCTTTTGTCTCTCTTTTTTTCTTTTTTCTTTTTCTTTTTTGTTACAACCACTTGCCCACGTATGTAACACCGTTTGTCACAGCTCCACTGTATTGGCGCTGTAAAGACAACAACGGTATATTTGACTCTTACTTCGCGTTTATCTTTACTGCTAGACATAGGCGCCCTTCCACGTTGAAATGAAACCTCGTGCCATTAATTATTCCCTTCGTGGAATTCACTCGAAATTTATTACTTGACGGTTTCTCGGCTCGTTCGTTACGAATCTGACATCGAACTTCGAAAAGTAAAAAATAGTTTTTCTTTGGTATCACAAAACGACATTATTGAGGGTTCATTCAAAAAATTTTATAAACGTTTTTGGCACCAAAACTAACAGTTTTCTCCTCAGAAAAATTTTCTGACGTTTAAAATTTGAATTTACAATTTTTTAGGATTTTTTTTTGCAGATTGCCAGAAAAGCGATGAGCCGAATTTTTTTGAGAAAAATCCTAAACACATTTTTTCGCAACTCATAAGCAAAATGCGTCTGGAATTTACCGTGTTTAGATGGGAAAAGTTAAAAATTGGAAATGAAATATCTGAACAGACAAATTTTCTTCATAGAAGAATTTCTTCGTAGCCAAAAATTTTCTTCATAAGGGAAAAGTTTTAGTTTTGGTGTCAAGAATTTCCATTTGATAATTATTGAAGAATCCTGAATAAAGTTGATTTGTGAATACGTTAAACAAAATTACTTGACGATAAAAAATTCTGTAAAAGTGTTCAGGGCGGTTCAGGTTACAAGAAAATTTTGACGAGATTTCATTCGTTTCTTCGCAGCATCTGATCGAGAGAAATTTAACAATCTATTTTTTCTTTTACGCATCGAAGATCGAATTTGGCGCGTGCTAGATTTTCCGACGATTAAAAAATGGACAAAAGGACGAAAAAATTGTTTTGTCCGAACGAAATTATTATCCCGATATTTTTAGGCTCGCAGCCTTTAAACGGTCCTTTCGACATGGAACGTTCTGCATACGATACAGACTTCGTATCATAATCCCAGAGAGAGGACTGTTGTCAGAGTACAATTGACACAGCCGGTCCCAAGTCGCGAATCGACCGAACCCCGATAGTCCTTTGTCTCGTTTTTTATTTCGCACGTTTTCGTTAGCCACTTCCTCCCGTTCGAATTCATGTGCAGTAATTTTTTTTCTCCGGACTCTATTTAGCCAATTGTTTCTCTCAGCCTTTGCAGAGACTTATTAGTCAACTTTACCACATGAAATTTTATTCATCGATGTGTGCCAAAATTTCGCAAACGAATAAAAAAATGCACGTTTTTCGAATTACTCCAAAAATTGAAGCAACGAGCAGAGAACACACGATTCTAGAAAGTATTTAAAAAATCACGAGTTGCGATAACAACGGAAGAAATTTTGTTTTCCTGTTAAGGCGTTTCGGTACCGGCGATAAAATGTTGTAATGCTGAACCATGTTAAAAACATAAAAAATTCAAGATAATTAAAATTAAATAAAATTTCGTCAAGATATTCTTTCGTGAGGACAAAAATTTGAGAAAAATTGTGTTTTCGCACTTGACGTTGAAGATCGTTGTCACCAAATTTGATCAATTTTTCAATATTTAGATTTTTCCTACCGAAACTCCTTAAAACGATTCGAGAAATATTTGGAACACAAATTCAAAAACTTAATCATCAGAAATTCCGATCTACCGGTATGTAAATCCGAGCGATTAGGATGGTGAAGTTTGCATCGTTGGAATGCAACGAAATTCTGTTTCTTTTTCAGCAGAGCTCATAATTGATATTCAATATTCGATCCGGACAATAAAATGATCGTCTTTTGAGTCCCAAAAACTCAATCGAGTCGAAAAATAGCCATGATTCTCAAAATTCAATAAATAATTAATAGGAATAATATTTTTCTTTGAATCCCAACGTTTCAAACTTCAGAGTCATCCGATCGGGCCCAGTCTGAATTTGGGAGCTCGCGCATCGACACACTGCTCTCGATCTCCTTCCCGTGGAACCGTAATAACATTTGTATTGCAAACGTTGCGATCAAAATGTAAAAAACACTTTTCGACCATTTTTGTTTTCGCATTACCGATCAATACTTGGTCTCACTTTCGTTGAATGTGGAATTTGAATTGAATCTATTTTTCATACTTGAATAATTGATTCAAAAAGTAGAACCAACGTCACGATCTTTTTGCATATCGATCGGTAATTGCTGGGAAAATCGACAGGTTATAATTCATTCGAATTGTCAGCACCCTGCATTCCCTCCCCTTTCAAATTCATGAATTATTGAAAAGAATGTATTTTCTAGCGTTTCAAGAGCAAAGTATTCCATAATAACGAGAACGCGCGCGTGTTCAGCTCGGAACGAGAAAGAAAATAACAGAACCATACACTTAGATCGATAATGATATTTGAAGAGTAGCGAAATGAGTTTCAACTGTACTGTCATTGGCCCATGAGTACAAATGGCAGTTATATGGCTGAGCAGGAGGGGTTCGACCCTCGTCCCTACATTCCGTTTATTCCCCGATCGGCGTGGTACTCAATTTTTCAAAATTCAAGCCCCATTAAGTATTAATAAATGAAAAATAAAAAATTTCGGCAGTTACTAACTTTTTGATATGTTACAAATCAGAACGAAAAAATTATTTACAAAATTCACTGAATAGAATATTTGGTCTAATAATATCGATATTTTATTGGATACGTTAGACTATATACACTTTTTTGTTTTTTTTAATCACAGAAAGTCTCTTCGAAGAGTGAATTCTTGTCATTCCAATCGTAAATTTTGCTGACAGTTCCGTTATAAAAAAAAGTATTGTAAAAATGACAAAAATTTTGAAATTATCAAAACATATTCATTTCGCCGTATTCAACAAAATATTGACGATTTTTGACAAAATTTTATTTTCTGTGTTCCAGGGGATTTCGTGGCAAATCCGTTGTGTGTCCAACGATCGATTAATTATTTTTTCGTCGAGTAAATTTCCAAGTGAACTCTTTCCACGTCGATGAATTTTGTTTTTTACCGAATTATAGAAATATTTCGTACCGGTGAGAAATAAATGTGGTGTAGTAAGTTTTCGGGATTCGAGCATTGCTTCACGTCGAAGGAACTACCACCTGTCGCCGCCACTCATTCTCTCCAGAACCGAACGCGCATGTATCTTCGGAAAGACACTCGAAAACACACACACGCACACACGCAGGCTTATTTTTTATTCATGCAAATATAAATATATCCGAATACGCTGGCGTGTGTTTTCACGGACACAGTTTCGACGTACTAAATAACATTTCGGGGTTGACTGGGACCGGACACGCGATTGCCAAGGGTGACCGCGTCTCGAAGGTTACTGCTTGCCGAAAGTCAGACGAGCACCCTTGCTACATTTCAAGGGGTGGCGGCATTACAGCGCCATCATCAAACTCAGTGTCTATTTTTTCTCTTCTATACACTTAATCGCAAGCACCTCACTACAGAGGACACTACTTGTCGAATTTCCAACTCTCAGCGGAAAAAGTACGATCGAAAGTTTGACACGTGCGACTCGATCGATTAGTACGATGTTGAAGTTTCCATCGTTAGAATGCAACGAAATTCTCTTTGTTCTTGAAAAGGGCTCATGATTTTTATCCAATATTTCGTCCGGACAATAAAAGAATCCTTTTTTTAAATCCAAACACAAAATCTGTACGAAAATTGTCATAGTTTTTTAAATTGAACCAAAAAATTCATAGAAAAAGTGTTTTTTATCGAACCCCAACGTCGCGAATTTTTTTTGAGGGGTAGCAGATCCTGGGCTATCGATTAAAATAATTAAAAACCCGAAAAAAAACAAGTTTTTTTTACAAAAAAATTATGAAATTCTTAAAAGAAATTTTTAAAATCTGTTTTTTCTTGTTTCAACGCCATTTAAATCTTAATTAAAGTATTGACATTTAATTTGTGCGGAATTGAAGAAAACGATTCATATTTTAAGAAAAAAAAATTAATCCGAATTATTTATGAACAAAGCCGCTCGGCCAGGCTGACAAGAAAAGTTCTTGCCGCCTGAAAGTTTTCGTGATGCAATATTTGTACCCGCGCATGCGTGGTGGCTACGGGTTGAATAAAAAGCTTGGACCTAAACAATTGTGCGAGAAAATATTGAGTCGATAAAATCACAGGTTTCGTCAAAAGTGATTTCATTAATTTTTCCATCTAATTGTGAAATACGATTTATGATTTACGGTTGATTTCATAATGAGCAGGAAAATGAAGAAATTTGAAAAACAAGGCATACGTTGTGATTATTAGAGAATAGTGAGAGTGTCCGTATTTAATGCAGACTGCAGTTTGAGAATGCACATTGTTTCGGTGTGAATTATGCAACAGTTGAATCGGGAAGGTTGCGCAGCCACCGTGCTCATTTTCGCACGCCAAAACACGGAAGAACTTTCTTCGCTGAGTATATATGAGAGTCTCCAGCTGCGATCGCACTAATGCACACATGCTCTGCTGTGTACGGAGATATCCCATGACACATATTCGTACACAGCTCAGCCTCATACGCATGTATTCGTCGACTGAACATTTTATTTTGTCAAAAAACGTCGATATTTTATTTTTCGATAATTTGAAATTGTTCGTTATTTTGACAATATTTTCAATTTCTACCGAAACTGTCAACTAAATTTACGCGATTGGAATGACAAAAATTAACTTTCCCGCGACACTTTCTAGTATATTTCTTGCTGCAATGACAACGTTTTGGTGATTTTTCAAAAAAAAACATTTAATCCAACGTATCGCACAAAATATCGACGATGTTTTCCAACAAAATTTTCCTTTCAGTGATAAGAGAGACTCACCTGTAAAAGTTTCCCTCGTTCAGCTATTGTAATGTGTTGTGTTTTTTTTTATTGTCTATAAATTCACTCATAAATATCCACGATCGCGTGAAAAAGCCAAAATCCCGTGCTGCGGTCTTAAGGTACTCGAGAGGCTTATCGACACTTTCGCGAAAATGCTTGAAATCCAATATTGATCAAAGTTTATGCACGCCCGACGTTCGTATTCACTTTCTCATCGGTAACTGACATGGAGCATTCTTCGTTTCGATCCTAAATATCCTTTCCGCCGCGCTTACATTTCCAGAGGCTCCTACTCCACGCTCCCTTTCTCCAGAAACTATTCGGTTATTTCTCCGTTACCACCGCGTCCAAACGTTTTTCCTCTTCTATCCTAATCTCCACGCAATTTACCCTTTTTTTTCCTCCTCAACTTTTTCCTGTTTACGATTCTCTGGAGTTTCGGAGCAGATTATTCGGCTTTAGGAACCGAATAAAACTTATCATACGCTCTACATTCTTATCGCTCCTCCATTTAAAATTCTATACACGAGATTTCGGGGAAATGGCGGATGACCACGCGTGCCAAGTCTCACATTGAAAATTAATTATTTTCAAAAAACGTCGATAATTTGTTGAACACGGCAAATTAAATATTTTTGGATAATTTCAAAATTTTCGTTATTTTGACAATGTTTTTCATTTCTAAAGAAACTGACAGCAAAATTTACGATTGGAATGCTGCAATGACAACATTTTTTTCATTTTTCAAAAAAAAAAAAAATCACATTTTCTCTTCGACGTGATTTCAGACAAATTTGATCCCTCTGGGCGCTGGAAAATATTTCCATCGAATCAGATCAATTTTCCATTGTGCCCTGAAGAGAAAAAGAAATTTGGTTCCTCTGCCACTATGCAATAATTCCTTGTCGAACACGTTAACACGAAACAATCAATTTCCACAGTCATGAAAAACAGCATCGTTTTTTCGGAGATTCGCGACGTATGCATCGATTTTTTTGAATATTGCAAAACTTTTTGAATTTGTCGTGGACTGAGGGATTGAGTTGAACTGATTTGTCGGAAAAACGTTGGAAAGTATTCGTTGACAATTTGAGGACGTTGTATTTAAATTTGCACCACCCAAATTAAGGGAATGTCGAGATATCGGATGCCTCGCGGAATTTCAAGACGTTTCATCGCGCGCAAAAGCCGAGATATTTATTTCTAAAAATCACAATTTTCCGTAATTTCTCATAACAGTGTGCATTAAAAGTTGCAATTTTCAACATTAAATATTTCGATATCTGAATGGTGGAGTCTCTTCATGCTTTGCATACGTTTCGATCAAGCTTTATTTAGATTCTCAAAAAAGTGGGTCGTAAAATTTTTTCGATTTTTTGGTTATTAGTCAATTTTTAATAAATTTTTTTAAATGAAACGTGGGCTTGCAAATTATTTTGTATGTAATGAGGAAAACTGAAAGAAAAATTTAGATTTGATCGTCCTTATTTGATGCATAGATGTACCCCCAATTAAATTACGCGTTAAAAATTTTTAGGATGAAGACGTCGCCCTTAAGAATCACCCCGTACGATGATAACGCGTGTTGATGATTTTCAATGGATGCATGTACGAACTTTCGAAAGGTGACTATACTCGAGTTCGCATTATCGTCACACGCGGGCTGCACATTTAGTGGGCTGGTGAAGAACGTTGTCGAGTCTCTCGTGAGCAAAGATCAGTGAAAACTTTCTCGATGCACGCGAGTGTTATT
Source organism: Diadegma fenestrale (assembly GCA_037043255.1). NCBI lineage: Eukaryota > Metazoa > Arthropoda > Insecta > Hymenoptera > Ichneumonidae > Diadegma > Diadegma fenestrale. Next base: position 25,069,881 of record CM073309.1, read on the forward strand.
TTTTCTCTTCCCCACCATAAATATCGGGACACAACGAGTTTCAAGTAAGATCCTCGTTAATTCTTCTCATAAGGAAACGGTGCGAGGTGTTGCCATTTTACTCCAAGATTTTCATACTGTTCGCTGAGTGTTGAAATGGGCCAAAATATTTAGCACATTATTGGGCAGTACGAAATTCTTTTGATCAACGTTTTCACGTCAGAATAACTTTACTGCAAATTAACCCTGAAACGGTAATTTTGTTTTTTCTTTACCTATTTCGGTGACCTGAGGTCGCAAATGACCCCAATTTTGAAAAATTCATTTCTCTGGTAAAATTGAACGAAAAGGATTTAACTTGGGCTCATTCTTTTCCTTTTTAATGCGGAATCGTGTGAGCTTGGGGCAATTTCGCTTGGATTGAAAAAATTACTTGAAAATTCTGTAAAACAATAAAAAACCGGAAAACGAAGGGAGAAAGGGGGCGAAATTTTTTTGGATTTCCATGCCATTTTGAGAATTCTTGTTCTGGTACCAACTGCATTTTCTCGATGGGGAAAAATATCGAACGTGAGCAGGTGGACCCCGGGAGCTTGCTACACCATCGATTTTCAATCGGAACAAACAAGACGTAATAGAATGGGACGAGTTCCTTTGAATTACGCCATGGGTATTTCCGCTCCATCTATTCCATGGTCGTGACGTCTTTCACCTTCTTCAACAGAAGGTAAGGACGTCACGGATTATCCTGCTCTCCCACATTACTAGTTTCGATCGAAACGTTAGAGCTCCGAAAAAGGTCCAATAATAATGAATCGCAACCTTCGTCAGAAATTCACGTGGCAGCAGCGTGTAAGAAGAGTGCGCAATGTGGTCGTACCCGACCTTTGACCAATCGATAAAATCTTTCCTAGAACTACGACCAAGTTGATTCTGGCAACTCCAAAAGATTATTCGGATAATGAAAAAAAATTTTGTTGGAAAAATCGATATTTTTTTGGATACGTTCGACGGAAAGTTTTTTTTCGATAAATCACAAAAATGTTGTCATTGCAGCAAGAAATATTCTAGAAAGTCTCTTCGAAAAGTGAATTTTAGTCATTTCAATGATAAATTTTACCGACAGTTTCGTTAGAAATCAAAAATATGGTCAGAATTACGAAAATTTGGAAATTATCGAAAAAATATCTAGTTCACCGTGTGTTCAACAAAATATCGCCCGCTTTTTTGAATATTTTCAGTGCAATGGTGTGTCGAACTGTTACATTTTCATGACTACAACATTTTATTTTTTTTCCAAATTTCCTGCGACATATTGACTTGATAATGAAGAGGAAAACTTTGATTCGCTAAATTCTGATCAGACACACGAATCAATCAATTAATTTTGGAAGCATCAGATAATCTGTACCAGATCATCGATTTGGTGGGAGAAGAAAACGATTCAACGTTACTTTTGACCGCCAATAATAGCCGGAAGAGATTTGTATTCTTATCTCGCGATAGTGGTCCCGAAAGTCATACGGAAAATACCTTTTTCGATCATTTTTTTGTTCAATTTCCAAGACCATAACAATTTCCGTAGCGATTTTGTGTTTGGATTTAAAAAAAGGCGATCTTTTTATTATCTGAACGAAATATTGAATAAAAATCATGAGCTCTGTTCAAGAAAAAAGATAATTTCGTTGCATTCCAACGATGAAAACTTCAAGATCGTAGAACAAACCAGCACTTGGACTCTGGATCTCGAGGTTGAGGTCGAAAGGGAAAGGAATTGTATATCCCGGATAGTCTGAGTAGTCAAGTTCAAGCCTTCGTATACAATTTTCAAATGGTAATTCTAAAAAAACGCGTTCAGTGAATGAAGTGGCTCTCGGCGCCTACGCGTGTACGCAAAACCACGAAGGGAGCTCGCTTCCTTGGGAACTAATCCGGACCAGCTGCTTTCAATTTTCCAAGATCAATTGCATATCCATACGTCCTTCGTCAAGAAACCCCGGAACTCGAGACCTTGAGATTGATCACGATTGAACGTGGTCACGTCGTTACAAGTTTCTTAACTCCCCACTCATCGCCTAATCGCGGTAATTGTAAGATTGTAACTCTTTTGCTGGATAATCGGATCGACTATCGCATATAGAAACACTTCCGTTGTCAAATTCGTTGAAGCAACACGTTACACACTTACCGGACGTGTTGCTTTAATGAATTGCGCTTGATGAAGGTACATAACTATATCACAAGACGACTTTATTTAAGGTTCTGTCAAAATTTCGTATAAACTTACTTGGCACCAAAACTAACAGTTTTGTTCCTAATAAATAAAATTTTTCCGACGTTTAGAATTTGGGATATTTTCAATTAACTATTTTTTATTTTCTCCATCTTAAACTCGCTCCACTGAAAATTGAGTTTTATCAAAAAAACGTCAATATTTTGTTGAATACGTCGAACTAAATATGTTTAGATAAATTCATAATTTTCGTAATTTCGACATCATTTTGTTTTAACGGCATTGTCAGTAAAATTTACGATTGGAATGACAGAAATTGATTGTTCGAAAAGACTTTCTAGAATATTTCTCGCAGCAATGCCAACATTTTTGTGATTTTTCAAAAAAAAAAATGTTTAGTCGAACGTATCGAACAAAATATCGATCTTTTCCAATAAGATTTTTTGTGCAGTGCGTAAATTGAAATGACGGTTCGTCAACAAGTGGCAAAAATCGAGTTGCAAAGGAAAACACTACGGTTTCCGGTTGGCCTGCAAAAAAAATGGTCGATTTTATTTGAAATCGTCTAAAATCCATATTTTCGGAATTCCTGATCCATCATCAAAATATTATTTTTCCCGAAAATGCAATTGATCATTAATTCAAGCCATAAATCAACGAAGTCATTAAATGAAATAAAATCATTTGGTTTAATTAATTGGCAGTTTCTTTTAACGGTAATTTCGCAGATGTTTTTCGATCAGTAATTGTGCCATTTAAAAGTGAACCCTACGAAGCAGTTTTCAAGTTTTTTTTACTTTCTTATCGATTCGAATTACATCGCCAGAGTACATGTTCCGTGCAGATATTCCATTCCAAACGTATGTGCGGATTTTATGTACTCCTGCACGCGTAAGTGCGTGTACATGTTCGTGATACGCAGAGACGAGAGACTCGAGTGAGTGTGATGGAGAAAATTCGATAACCCAGTTCTGCTTGCTCTCGGAGAAATTGCGACGGTCTTTCTTACGTAAGATTCGTCCGCTCGCCCGCGTGAATGCGTGAAAATTGAATACCGAGCGTCGGAATATGCGCAAAAAATGCATTGCAATATAACAATTTTGGCTTGAATTATGTTCATGGGTGATACGAAATTGGAATATTTATCGATTTTCTTGAATAAATTTATCGAAAATACTGAATTCATTTTGATAGAGAGCAACTCGATCAATATTTTCATTACAAAGCAAATCTACATGTTTTTCGAACGTTTTGCTGCCCTGGGGAAATTAAATTTTGTCAAAAAACGTCAATGTTTAGTTAAACACGGCGAACTAAATATTTTTTTGATAATTCCAAAATTTTCGTAATTCTGACAATATTGTTGATTCCTAACGAAACTGACGACAAAATTTACGATTGAAATCACTAAAATTCACGTTTCGAAGAGACTTTCTAGAATATTTCTTGGTCCAATGACAACATTTTTGTGATTTAAAAAAAAAAAAAACGTTTAGTCGGACGTATCCAACGAAATATCGATCTTTTCCAACAAAATTTTCTTTTCAGCGTGCTCACCACGAGAACAGAAAACTTTATAAAATAATGAGAATCGCAGCGAGAAAAGAGAAAGAATACGGCGCGCCAACTGCCGGAAGTCTCGAATGAGCGAAAAACAATCGCGGTTTTCTCTCAACTGGTTTCTATCCTGCCATATCTCGTACCTTGGTTTTTAGATGTCAGTTCCACGAGTGCGAATCGAGATACAACCATCAGCATTTAACTCTACGATTAACGATTCATACGCCATGATTTTTGCTGTTTCAAAATTTTTCGTCTGCACTGAAAGACCGATTTTGTTAAAAAGGTCGATATTTTGTCCCCATTGCTAAATTATTTTGTTAAATACGTCGAACTAAATCATTTCTGAAATAACACCAAATGTTTTGTTGATTTCACGAACAAATAATTAGGTGCATTAACAAAAGAGATGGTTCAATATCGTTTTATCGAGATTCTGCAACCAAACATTCCATCGTATAGTGTCGACTCTCGTTTTTGAATGATCACTCGATTTATTACGTTAGACAAACTATGAAAACAATATGAACGAAATTTTTTGGTTTTTTTAACCAAAAGTTTCTATCAATTTTCCAAATGTTTGGTTGGCTCATATGCAATTCAGGTAATATGCAATTGGAAAAACAATATAAAAAATATTAATTTTACTTGTAAATCAGGTAATTATTGATTTACTATGTTTCATGATATCGAGGATTTTTTTTCGTCGAATAAAATTTCTACCTAATGGGGGATCGAACCTAGTCCTACCTACCTGCCTACTTTCTGTCTAAGAACCTTATCCATTACGCTATTGACCGCTTATTGAAAAATTAAATTCATTCCGCTTCTTTATGTTTCAATGTGTTCCAAACGTTTAAAAACATATAATTGGAGACGTTTTCTTAATCAAAAGAATAGTTTTAAGAATTCTCTCTATAAAAGAAACGTATGTGAATCTCAAATATATACGGTAACTCCGCTAACTGATCTAAACGATATTAAGGGTCTTTGCCGAAACCACTTTCTTGCATGAGTATTTCAACAGTATACATTTTATGCGAGTGACTTTAGCTTATTCACGTCAAGTAAATAATAGTTGAAGTAACAAAGGTGTTGTTGTATGAAATGAAGTTGGTTGACACGGCCAAATTCAGTTTTTAAACTTAAATTCAACAAAATTGTTCAATTCATGCTACAGAACCATTTGAATTGGGAAGCAAAATATTTTCTTCGCTCGGTATACTAAAGTGAACAAATCTTAAATTGAAATTCAACAAAAATTTTCAATTCATGCTATGGAACCATTTGAATTGGGAAACAAAATATTTTCTTAGCTCGGTATACTAAATAGAACAAATTTTAAACTTAAATTCAACAAAATTGTTCAATTTATGCTACGGGACCATTTGAATTGGGAAACAAAATATTTTCTTAGCTCGGTATACTAAATTAAACAAATATCTTGAAATAGATTACAAATATGCGGCCGGAGAGACTAAATTGTATTTATGTTACGCACAAAATGTTCAATCACAGGGGAGTTGTTGATTGAACCAAAATATTTGCAAAATCCAACAAAACTGTTCAATTGTTCGTAAGTGATGTTTTTCAATCGTAACACTATCGTTCAGTCGAGACATTTTACGAATAAAAACTAATATCTTGTTGTGAGGCACAAATACGCTAACAGCTGGCCTAAACGATATTAGTATTTCTACCAAAATCATTTTGTTGAGTATTTCAACAGTACATTTTGTTCGAGTGACTTTAGCTTATTCACCGCAAATAAATTATAGTTGGAGTAACAAAACTGTTGATGTACAAAATGGATTTAGTTGACGCGACCAAATCGGGTTTTCAGTGTGATAAACAAAAATCATAGAGTCTTTCTCGAGCCAGTGCAATAAAGCACGTGCTTGGTATGCACTTTATGGTATGATGTTAAAGTTTGCATCGTTGGAACGCAACGAAATTCTGTTTTGTCTTCAGCAGAGCTCAAAATTGTTGCTCAATATTTGGCCCTGACAATAAAAAGATCGTAGCTCGGGTCCCAAAAATTCAATTGAGACGAAAAATAATCATGATTTCCAAAATTCAATAAATAATCACTAGAAACAATATTTTTCGTTGAATCTCAACGTTGCAATATTTCAGAGTCATTTAATGATTGGATTCGAGAACGCCCCCAAAACTCCCCCCAGGAATAAAGCACAAGAAATTTGATCGAAATAACCGAATTTATTTTTCAAATACTTGCGGGGACAAGCCTCTGCCACACGTCTCTAGATAATCTTGCTAACGCTTTGATCGAACGAACTTTCTGGAAATTGTAAAAATCGTGTCGTCCCGACATCTATGGGCAACTGAAACAAGCTACTAGTCCGTCAATTATTGGGTAAATGCTTCAGGATTCCGAAAGTGTAAAATGAAAATGTTTGATTGTTATAATTTCCCATTTTTTTTCGCCTATATTTCTTATCGTTTGTTGTTGGAAATTTACAGGAGGAAAAAATATTCTTCTAGACGCAGCCTCTTCAATTCTCAATTTTGATATTATTGCGGTCTTTGATGTCAAATTATCTCAGACAGACAAACGCTGAAATTTGATTAACTCCATGAAGAGACTCTAAATTAAAATTCATGCAACACAGTCGAGTTCAATAAAAAATCAATACTCAACTTTTGTTATAAATTTGATATACTGTCGAACGGAAAATCGAATGACGACCATGGCACCTGGCAGATGGCAACCCACTTTGCACGAGAGTTGGACGACTCCTTGAATAAAGGGGCGTCAGAAAAAGGAGATCAATTTCGAGAATCATCGTCTCAAAAACTAATCGTTCGATTCCATCCAAATTCGTTTTATAGTATAAAGAAAGGATAAACATTTATTTAATTATACACGAACCAAATTGTAAAGTTGAGAAATCTACACTCGCTTTAAGATGATGTCAAATCTCTTCTGGCACGGAATCTATTTATTCGTTTTGCTGCATTTTCTCATATGCACACAGAAAAGAAAAATTTGTAGGAAAAAATCGAAATTTTGTTGGATACGTTCGACTAAACGTTTTTTGAAAATTTACAAAAAATTTGTCATTGCAGCAAGAAATATTCTAGAAAGACTCTTCGAGAAGTGAATTTTAGTCATTCCAATCGTAAAATTTGCTGACAGTTTCATTAAAAGTCAAAAATATTTTCAAAATTACGAAAATTTTGAAATTATCCAAAAATTTTCAATTCACCGCGTTCAACAAAATATCGACGTTTTTTTGACGAAATGCAATTTTCAGTCCAGAAATTCGCTCATCAAGCATTTTCATTTGGTAATTGAATTTTGCTTCAAACTAAAAACCTTTGTAAAAAAACGCCCAATTCATTATTTCCAGTTACAAACGGCTGGATTTCGATTATTTTGCATGTAAAAAAAAAAAAAAAACACAGAGTTCCACTCCTCTACGGTTTCTCATTGCCCGTTGAAGACTCTCAATCAATTATTTATTTCGGATAGTTTACAGACCAAAGGGAGCGTCTTGGGCTATATTTGCTCGTGGAACATGATTCTGGAGTGACAAAGAAAATTCAGGAGTAAAAGAGTTCAAATCAAGAAAAAGAATGTTCTTATCATCGTTTATTTCAACCCTTAAGGTGGTTAAAATAGTAATAATCGAATTATTAAAAATTGATACGTTTTTACATGAATGATTTGCTAAGTCGTGTACAAATTTCACGACGATAAAAAAGCTAATTATTGAACAATTAACAAATTTCATAGGTAATTAAAACCTCACTCGGTTGATTGTTGCTGGGGGGCAGACTTCGAGACACTGTTGCATCACACAAACTTGCTCCGACGAGTTTTACGACCGCAGCTTCCGCGGTACAGTGGAATCTTGCCACACGCGATGCGTACGTTTTGCGATGCACGTAGTACGATCGACCATAGTGCTTAGTAATAAATATATAATTCGCACACATGGTCCATCCACGCCCCACTTAATCTATAATATGGTTGACATAATTTTTATCACGAATTCGGGGTCAAGTGTACTCAAAACTTCGTCCCCTGCGGAAACAAAATCTATGAGAAGAAATAAATCTTTGGCACTCACAAGACGATAGGGCATGACTGAATTTTCTTCATAGCCCCCCCAGCCCGTAACCATTACCGAGTCCCCACGAATCAACCAGAAAAACGATCATGATTCACCATTTCTTTCTCTCACTGACCAGAACCTCTCGTTTCATTTAAACGAGAGAAAGAGCGTACCTTAAGGACGGTAATTTGTATTTGTTTTATGATGACCAAAATTGCGAAAACAATTTGACGACCGATTTTTTTGGAACACTAAATTAATTTTTTTCTTGGTTACATAAAATCGTATGCAGAGTTTTGCGAGGCTTCACCATTCAGAAATCGAAACATTTAATGTTGAAAATTGCAACTTTTAACACGCGCTCTTATGAAAAACTAGTGAAAATTGTGATTTTTATAAATAAATATATCTCAACTTCTACATGGCAAAACCTCTGAAAATTGCGCGATTAGATATCACTATCCTCTTCGTGTTGTGCAAATTCAATGGAATTCTAACGATAGAAAATTTTGCATACAACGTCCTTAAGCGCAGACAAATAATTGTGGGCATAACATTTTTTTTAGGCTGTATTTCAATTGAATGAAATGAAGGAGAACGTTTACTTGGCGTGACGTTCGCAATGCATTTCAACTGCTTTTTTGAAACTTCTGCATGAAAGCATCGATTCTCAATGACAACACCGATGGCAATAACTATTTTTTAACGTCATGGAACTTTTGCCAACCAAAATATTTTCAACGTACAAGAGTATTTTTTTTATCGATCAAACGCGACGTAAAAACATTCAAGTGGAAATTTTTTGCTAGTATTTTACCGAAAGAAGGCAAACATCAAATGCTCGAGATTCAGTCTCTGATGTTATTGGCCTGAGAGATATGGGGTCGCCGTATCGTTAAAATAGTTTCCATAGTTACTAATCCGTAACGTGTTGGTCAGGATGACAGGAAATTTCGATGGGCTCGAACAACATGCAGCAGCGATGAATCAGCCTCGATTGAACTTTTTACCGATCAAAGCTCACACCTTCGTTTTCCAGTTTTCTGACAGGTGTGCTCGTACGATAGATAATAAGCAAACGCATATGGTGTTCATTTTTTCAAACAACAAATGATTCAGGAATTCATTCCGTTTACTAATTCATCATCAAATTATTATCAACATTTCATGGCAAAATTACGCACTCGTGCACTTTCATGGGAAATTACGAAATTTTCGTAAAATTTTGGCATTTATTTTATTATTTTTTTTTCAAGAAATTACGTTTTCCATGAGTCCCCGAAAATTTATTCAAAAAAAATAGCAATTGAAAGAGATTTTTTTTTGGGTATACCGTCAAATTCTCTGAAAAAACAATTTTTCAATGATTTTACAAAAAGTTTAAATAATTTTACTAGGTTCAGGAATGTTTGGAGCGAATTTGGCAATTTTTCAAAAAACAAACCCGCCGCAGAGCTGTTGACCAGACACGTATGGTACAGCCTTAAGTTTATTTCACCCAAAGAAAAAATTCGATTGAATTTGTAATACTTTATTGGACAATAAAATTCGATAACCGCTTGGTGTTGAAACGCGTAATAAAAATGAAAACAAAATTGAGTGATTAAATCGGCATAAAATTTTGATGGTTCCGAGGAAAAAAAAGGAAAAAAATTTGTCAGCTTCCCTCGAAATCAGTTCTTTATATTTTGAGGATAAAGCTTAGAAAAAAAAATTACGAGTTTCGTTGGAAATGATGGAACAGTGCGGAATACAAAATATTCAACAAGTATAATTTCTGTTTTGACGGGAATTATCACGAGCGTTCAATATTTTGATTGCATTTCGTAGAATCTTGGTTTATTGAAATTGCTACTAAGCAATAATCTTTACTGCGAAATAATATTTCTGTTTAGCCGTAACCGAGGCTTAGGGAAAATAACAATATAGATAATTTAGCGTAGGAATTGAGATAATGAGAAGTGTCTAGTTCAGCGAAGCTTGCAATATGTTCAACACTTGAAACGACCATATTGCAGTAATTTTTCTGAATATAGAAAAGAAACACTGAGCACGGAAAACGCATACAAATCAAAAACGACCCCAGGCGACTTTAAATCCCGCGCTCTTTCTTCCTTCGTTCCCTCGTTTATTATCGTTTTACCGCGTTTTTGACTCATTTTTCGATTTTAAGCAAAATTTCCCGAGGTTTACGCGATATCCTGCATTAAAGAACGAAAAGAATAAGCCCAAATTGAACCCTTTTCGTTAAATTTTACCGGAGATACAAATTTTTCAAAATTCGGGTCATTTTTTCATGGATAAGAAAAAAAATAAAGTCCCCGTTCTTATAGGGTTAAAATTTTGAGAATGGTCTGAAAAAATCAAGAGAGACAATCGGATTCATCGATTGATTGCGAAATTGTTTAATAAAGGTTGGTGCTTCGGCGAAAAATTGGCTGCTTGTGTGGAACTCAAAATAGTTGAAAACTTTTATGTGCCCATGGTCGAATGTGAATATAAGGCAAGAGACATATTTTTCAGGAGCCTTATGGATTTACACACGCGTGGACAGCTCCTTGAGTTGCGAGACAGCGCAGACGTTGTCATTGGGGTCCGCCGTGCGATAATTTTTTTTTTTTTTCATATGACGTTTATTTACACAAGTACTTAACCCTCGCAACATAAGGAAATATTGCCGGAATTCGCTATGACGTATTTCGTTTTCTCGATACGACGATTTCTAGTTTCATGACGAGCTCGATTGAAATCTGGAAAGTACGTGGTGCGGCCGGTTATCGAAAGTAAAACTACTTCGGCTATGAAAACGATTTTCTCGAATAATTCATAAAGATTAATAATTTTCAATGATATTCGAAGGTCAACGATTTATTTTCCGCCTCAGAACCATGAAAAAAAATCCTATAACGAAGAAAATTTGGCTAATCCATCATGATACAAAATTGAGAAATCAAGCAGCAAAACGACCCCAGGCGACTTTAAATTTCGCGCCCTTTTTCCCTTCGTTCTCCCGTTTATTATCGTTTTACCGCATTCTTGACTAATTTTGTGACTCGAAGTAAATTTGCCCCAGGCTCACGCGATCCTGCCTCAAAAAACGAAAAGAACGAGTCCAAGTTGAATCGTTTTCGTTAAATTTTACCGGAGATATGAATTTTTCCGGAAAGGCTAAAAAAAATTAGGTCCCCGTTCTAGAGTTAAAACCAGGAAATCCTGCGTAGGAGTAAAAAGCACATTTATGTGTGCAGCTGCCGATGTCACGATGACAAACGAGAGCGAACAACAAAAGTTGAAAATATAGCGACACAAAACAGGCACGCGGGAATGAATTTCATAATAAAATATGCTGGGTATAGGATCGACAATGTATCGATGAGCACATCCTTGGAAAAGGGTGTCAAGGAATTGAAATGCGTAAGAAAACGTCACCGGGTTGTTGTACGTGATGAAAATCGTGTTACAGCGAGTATATGGGCATAACGAACGTCGTATGTACACTTCGAGGAAACGCAGCGTCTTCGTTTTATGATGCAAACAGTGATCTCTCGGTGCATGTTCAAAGATATATGAATAACAGTGTCAACATTCACATTATATATAAAAAAAGGACGAATCCTTTGACGTATTTTTATCACAAAATTCTTTATCAAGGATTCTTTCGTAATTTTGTATCAACATTCATGACACCAAAATTACCAATTTTCTCCTATGAAGAAAAATTCCGATCCAAACGCGCGTATAAATTAAAGTCGCGCTTGGTTTATGAGTTGCAAAAAAATGTATTTAGGATTTTTCTCAACAAATTTTGGCTCATAGTCTTTATTCTGGCTATCTCCAAAAAAAATCCTGATTACATTTTTTTTGCCACGTGATTTTTGCAACTTTTTGACGAAACGTGATTTCAAAATTGCGCGCGTTCAGATCGGAAAGATAAAAAATTGCAAAGTGAATATTTCACATTCTACACGTCAGAAAATTTCTCTTCATGGGAGAAAACTCTTAGCTTTGGTGCCAAGAACGTTTATACACTAATCGTATTTTCTGTACTTATTGCTATGACCTTATTCGGTGATAATTGCCATGATCCATGCAAAACGTACGCCACTAATCGCAAAACTTCGTAATTGAAAATATTAAAAGAAATTTGTTGCTCGCATTTGGATCAAAGAATTTTTTTTACCCACGACCCAAGATTTTTTAATGTTGAAATTAAAAAATAATACGACACAAGAATCAACTTTTTGCAACTTCCAACAAATTCGGTTTGAGGTAAAAATGAAAAAGTGCTGTGGCATTTTATTAGAAGGAAAAAAAAGAGCGTTAAAAGGGATAGAAAAAATTCTGTGGTTTCATATCATCCCTTTGTGCCTCGTCTGGTCTTTCCATTTAGCACACACTCGATATCCGACAAGCCTCGAAAATTGCATCTTAAATTGACTTGGCCAGTAAAAGCCACTAATACGTACAGTAAACAACGAGGATATGTTGGCGACTGGACAATTACAAACTTTGCGTCGTTCCAGTGCATCGTCAATAAATTCAGAAGAATATTTTGATTATTTCCATCCTGTGGAATTAATTCATTTAAATTCAAAGAACTCATCGTAAAAGAAATTCGTCATACTTTGAAAAATAACAGAGCAATCCCGAAATTTTGTGAACGAACGAATAGACACGATGACTATTTACAAGATTCGCAGATCAACATAACAAGAATTACGACGGTTTTATCTTTGGTATAGCGATAACCGAAAGCAATTAAATTGCTTCGTAGGTTGAAGAATTGAATTGTGCCTCCAACACGTACGCAGTACGACCTCACACGATTCATTTTTTCATTTTATTTGACGCGAGTGATTTCGAATGCTTCTATTATTCCTCGTCTCCATATGCATTTTCGCTACATGCGTATTCACATACAATAAAAATAAAAAGGCGTTATCTCATAAATCTTGATGCTTTCATCCTTAATCGACCGTGTAATACAAGAAATTGGAATAGCTCTCTCGCTCTCTTTTATTTCCGCCCTTCTTTTATGTATTTTATTTATGACTCTAAAGTTTGCAACGGTGAGATTCAACGAAAAATATTGCTTCCATCAATTATTTATTGAATTTTAAAAGTGATGGCGATTTTTCGTCTCAATTGAGTTTTTGGGACTTGAGAGATGATCGTTTTATTGTCCGGGCCAAATATTGAATAATAATTATGAGCTTTGGTGGAGAAAGAACAGAATTTCGTTGCATTCCAACGATGCAAACTTCAACATCATTTTTATTTTTGATTTTATGTTCATTATTTAGATTTCATTTCGTACGCGCGTTTTTCTTTCCTCATTTTCTTTTTCTTTTCCACTGTATCTAAATTGCTTGTGTTATTATTATCGTTTGTTCCTTAGTTTTTACATTGTATTCTTTTTTTTATCAAACTTTTTTGATCAATCCGTACACATCTTAAAATTTCTCTCTCTCTCTCGTTCTCTTTATCGGAATCTGGAATTCAACGCCATTTCGAACACCGTCACGAATAACTAATAATATGGCAAATGCAATGGGGCCTCCATCACAGTCGATATTCACTGCACTGACGTGATTTAACACATGCGAATGATGCCATTCAAACATTCATTCCTGTCGTGCACATGTTTTACAGGCCTCGATACTACTGCGAGAATGAATGAAATTTCACTGAGAAAAGACGAGAACAGCTGAGAGCGTGCGAGTCACACATTTGTATGGATTTTTCTTATCAACTAGACCGAAAGAAAGGATTTTTGTTATTTCAAATATCAATAAGCATTTTTAGAAGAACCGAATTTTTTGACCTTCAAATTACAGAAACTGGGGAAATATTCACCCCTTGGATTATTTGTTCATGGGATCGTTCAGAAAGCAATAATCCCACCCACGAGTACATGAATCTTTTCGTTTTTTTATGCCAAAGAATATGGCGAAGAACGAATTCAATTTCATCGGGGCTTAGTCGGTAAAAAATCGATTTAAATACCTAAAAGAGTTGAAACATGTAGAACAGGGTTATCGCGTAAACCTGGGGCATTATTGCTTCGAGTGAAAAAATTAGTCAAAATTGCGGTAAAACTATGCAAAACGGGAGAACGAAGGGAGAGAGGGCGCGGGATTTCAAGTCACCTGGGGTAGTTTTTGACCCCAGGTTATCATTCTAGGGTTAACTGAGAATTTCAAGCTAGCTTGGCGGTCCATTTATCACCCTTGTTGGTAGTTCCGGAATTGAAAGAGCTCTCGTTCCAATCGATCCAAATTTTCAACTCAATAATTATCATTTTTTATAAGTTTCTATTAATGTTCTTAATTGTGTAGACGCGCCGAGGCATTAACAGGAAAACACCGAGGAAGGGAGAGAAATATTTATTGGATCATGAAAACTAAAGGCTGCTAATGAATCTCTTGATCATCAAATGGTCATTAAGTATTAAGAGGCACTCCCAAATATAGGGTTAAAAAAAAAAGGTCATTTTTAAGGATTGATATTTCAGGAACTATTGTAGTCCGATCACATCCAAGTTTGTTTCATTCGAAAGTGTGTAAATAAAAATGGAGATTGATAAAAATTTGTATCTACCGATAAACCGTAAACGCTGTTGTCGTTCATTCGGTTGATCTGCAGCAAACATTGGGAAAAAAAATCTTCAAATTGCGTGAAAATATGAAGTAGGACAGTAAAAAGAAAAAAAAACAAAATCCAAACGTCATAGTTAAAAAAAGTGTAATGTAGTGGTAAATTGAACTGTACGATGCCAAAATTCGAAAATCAGCCACGTCATTGTTGAAAAGCAGGCCAAAGAACTTTTCCACGATTGTTCATCGATATGATTTGTCGCGTGCTTTAGTAATCATCATTACGGATAAAATTAATTCGATCAATTAAGCTCATTCACTCATTAATGATTTTCTTCAAGAAATTCGCCCCAGTCGCAAGTTATCTCGAAGAAATACAATGAGGAATGAGGAAAGGAAGCAAGAGGAGTCGAACGTGGATTGAAGGAAAGTGCGATTGTGGCAAAATGGACTAATGTCTGCCCAATTTGTCCAAACGTCGTTTTTCTCTCTTTTTCTCTGTCACTCGGCATTCCCTTTCTCGATCGACCGAGACCCACTTTCCGCGGTATTCCCTCAGTCGTTGCTGTCAGCCTGATACCCCTTCAATGTCTCTTTTTCTTCCTTTCTCGCTTTTCTCGTCTACGTCCTTGCCGCGAACAGAGCCACACCTTGGAGTCAAGGTCGGCATCACACGCCGGGGAGCGTCCCAATCTAAGAATCGCAGCTTTCGGTAATGAGGAAAGTAGAAACAAAATTACGCGCAATCCTCTTCCCTTTCGCGATTCATCAGTCCTTCGACCCCTGTCACTCAATCTTTGTCGCAACTTTCCTACTCTCCGAATCATTTCATCACAGCTTTGCTTCTTCCTGGAAGATGTTGAAGAAGCAGCAACACTTTCATATAAAATCTATAATTTTTAAAGTATTTCTATAACAAAGCGACTTTATTTAGGGTTCTTTCAAAATTTTATAAAAACGTTCTTGGCACCAAACTAACAGTTTTCTCCTATGAAGAACATTTACCTGAAATTATAATTTCTGAAAGCATAAAGTTTCTTTTTCTAAAGTTATAATTCGAGATATTTAATTTGCAAAATTAAAAAAAAAAAATTTAGGTTTTTTTTGCCAGATAATCGGAAGGGATATGAGTCGAAATTTTTCAAGAAAAATCCTAAACCGATTTTTTTGCAACTTATAAACGAAACGCGACTTGAATTTACACGCGTTCAGAAGTTAAAAATTGGAAATTAAATATCTGCAATTCTGAACATCAGAAAATTTTTCTTCATAGGAGAAAATGGTTAGTTTTGGTATCAAAAATGCGTAAAACATGAATTCTCCCCGTGTGTGTGTGCGTGTTCGTGTATGGGTGTGTGTGAGTCGGTTCGTATGAGGAAAGATGTTTCTAGAGTTCTGCGAGCAAAAAAGTAACGATAGAAAAAAAAAGAAATTATTATTCTCCAAAAAATAGAGATCTTCGCACGTCTATATAATTTTTCGTTCGTGGCTTAATCAATTCGGTTCCTGGATTCGATGATTTAATGAATGTACTTTTTGCATTGTCATATTTCGCCATGTTAAATTATTAAAGAATCCTAAATGGAGTAATTTTGTGATAGTAATTTGAGCTCCCTTTACTCGCAAGTTCCTTACGAACGTCAGTTCTAAAAATAAAAAAGACCCACCAGAAAAAGATTTGAGCGTCATCGACATTACAAATATCACCCGGAACAATTCCTAAATAAAAACCACCCACATAAACATTCTGCGAATATTTGGAGAGCAGGTAAAATGTCATGCGCGACGACGTATCCCGGATGCTGATGTGAATCTGATCGGTTGTACAAAATATTTAAAAGCAGGAATCAAGATTCCGAATTAAGCGCGAAAAGTAGTTCGGAACTTTCTCATCCCAACACGAGAGAGCTCGCGTGGCATTGAGGACGTTGTATGATGAAGGTTAAATCTAAATGTTTGTTTTCAGTTTTTCCTACATACAAAATGGTTTGCGGGCCCAAGTTCGTTGAAAAAAAGTTTTTACGCATTGACTATTGCACAGAATACTTCAAATTCAAGATTGTCCGAGGCATATTTGTCATATAACAACCAAAACTTCACCATTCAGAAATTGCAATATTTAATGTTGGAAATTGCAACTTTTAAGACACGCCATTATGAGAAACAACTGAAAATTATGATTTTTATAAATCAATATTTCGACTTCTGCATAGTGAAACCTCTTAAAATTGCGTGAGCTACGTGAAACGAGCAGTTAGCTCGTTTTACGTAGGTGGCAAAAAGTTGTCATCGCGATACGACGTCGGGTGTTTTCTCGTCGTTCTTTTTTCCTCCCCGCAGACCAAATGTTTGTGCAAACAGACGATCGTCTTCTATTTCTATTGCTCGAAACTTTGATACGTGAGGGAGAGGATGTGGACAGCCCGGAGCATCAAGAAATTCGCAGCAGTCTTCATGGTCCCCATTGATTATGGGCTCGGCATCAGATTCTAGCCCAATCACGATGCAATTAACGGTATCGAAATAAAATAAACTTTATAATAACGATTAACGACTTGCTCGTTTGTTCTCGAAATATCGGTGAAGAGTTGACTGTATAAAAATGAATTCCACAGCTTATCGAATTACTCAATATAGTTGGTGATGTCAAATCTGTTTTTCGAATCGAAATTTATGGATATGACCATATGAAGAATTTTAACAAAGTGTCCCAGTCATTTTTAACATCGGACCCGGCTCCGGGCATTCTGTATTCTCGTTTTTTCAACATTTTTGCATATCGAAACCTACGTCAATTCTTCTCCCATATCCAACTTTTCTGTCGGTCCGTGTCTAGTTTTGTAATAATTAACAATCAAGATGATGAGGCCGCAACCCGTTGCGATCACACTTTCTCGCACGCGGACGAACGAATGTGATTATACGTTTTCCCTCTCGCTCTTTCTTTTACGCTCGTTCTATAAATAACTCATCAAATTTCTACCGTCTATATTCATCGCGTGTCCTCACGTAATTATAGACGAATTTAACTATCCAAATTTCTCTACAAAATAAAATAATATCTAAAATCTCTACTAAAATAAAATAAAAATTCTGGGCTCATTTTTCGAAAGATTGCACTGAAAAGAAATTTTCATTGGAAAAGTTTTTGTTGGATAGGATAAACGTCGACTAAACGTTTTTTTGAAAAATCCCAAAAATCTGTTCAATGCATGGGAAGGCTACCACAAAATCATGCTTTACGAGCTGCGAAAAAAAGTTTTTAGGATTTTTCTTAAAAGATTTCGATAGCCTCCTGGGTATCTGCAAAAAAAAATCCTAAATACATTTGTTTTGCAACTATCCAACGCGTTTGGATGGGAAAAACTTAAAATTACAAATTATATATCTCAAATTCTAAACGTCAGGAAATTTTTCTTCATAGGAGAAAACTGTTAGTTTCGGTGCCAAGAACGTTACTACAAAATTTTAAAAGAACCCCAAATAATGTGGTTTTGTGATAGTAATACCTTAAAAAATACTTGGCGTGAGCAACTTTAAGGGTCGGTCTCAGAGGAGCAGCAACAGGAACCAGAGGATCAAGATAATAAGTGATAGGGATGGCTGTTCGTAAAAACTCGCAGGAGTAAACGCATCAGTAACAATGATAATAAAAAAATATTTCATGACTCTTATCAGCTTCCATTTACTCCTGAATTGATCAACGTCTTTGCGGCTGTAACGTCGCGGCTCTCAAAACTGACCTTACCGCCATCGCCATTTATATCCTGTTAGCTACTTATGCGCTCAGTCTTCTGTGAGTAGTATCGTACCCGAAATAGCTCGTATTTCAGTTTAACTCTTCTACATATCGTATCGGGTCATCCAAAAAATATCGTCACTGTTCACCATTTTTCTGCTCCGAATCGTCAAGTTTCATAATATCGTGCAAAATTCGAAGTTCATTCTAATTCAATCGGACCAATTGAAAACTTTGTTTTTAATTGAAAATTGAAAAATGCAATTTGCATATCCCAACATTAAGACCGAACACGCATGCTCATTGGTTGTTGCATGACCCAACGATTTCTATTTGCCCTTTTTTCCGGTTTCATTGGTTGCACCCTCATCAGGACAAAATTATATCATCATTATTTGTCTCATCATAAAAAAAATAATACAAAAGATATAGAAATCAACAAAAAAAACACTAAAAATTATAGGAATAGGAAAACTAAAATTAACCCTGTTACATGGGGTCAAAAACGACCCCTTTATCGTTCTACCGGGTTTTCGATCAATTTTTTTACTTCAAGAAAAATTGTCCCAGATTCACGTGATCCTGCATCAAAAAAACAAAAAAAATGAGCCAAAGTTGAACCCTTTTCGTTCAATTTTACCGGAGATATGAATTTTTCAAAATCGGGGTCATTTATGATCCCAAATTACTAGAATAGGTAAAAAAAGAGAGGAAGATCGTCCTGGGTATTCAGCACTCAGTCTGCAGTCTGAGGCTTGTGATCTTTTCATGATTCGAATGATGAAAAAGTGAATTGCATCACCCTGTATGAACATGTGTTCGGCCACTGGCCCCCTATTCGTAGATCCGGATTGCCGGCCAAAAATATATACTAATATTCTTGTCTCGTCATTGAGATTCTAATTCAATTCTCAACATATGTAAAAGATTGCTATCTATAAATCCGTTACGAGATGAATGACATTTCTAAGCACCAGCGATCGAGCTTTCCTGGCCTATACGTCTAGTACGTGACGCATAAAACTAAAATAAAATATTCTCCGACGACCACGCGGAACATCGATTTTTTCACTCAATGTACATATTTCCAAATATCTCGAACACCCAAACGCAAGACTGCCGCTTGATACTTTTAATCTCTTCAAAATTTAATACGGACGATAGTCACATTCACTCGTTGCAAGTTTTGCTAATTTTTCGGTAATTATTTACAAGGGGTCTTGCGAAAAACGGGCCTAAATCGTTTAACGATGTGTGATCTTGGTGAAAAATGATATTACGATTAATTTCAAGGAGGGTGAAGGTAAAAAACAAAACGAAAAAAAATTTTAATGGCAGAATCTGTGTTAAGGTTTGTTCGAATTGTTGACGTTTGTTTTCTGTCTGCATGGATGTTGGTTATACGAAAATCTGAGTTTTTCGGAAAATCGTCCAACCGCTATCGTTTTTGCAAATTTTCTAAGTTTGTCATTAATAAGAATGCTGCGAAAAAATTTGGGTAGATTTTTCGCAAAGAAACCACATTTCTTTCATGATTTCATTTTCATTTTTTTTTTTTACTAAGCGGTCCCGGCTTTGAATTAATTCAAAGACTCTGAATTTCATCACAAAATGCAATCGTCAAAAGTTTTGCTCAATTGGTCGATTTTTTGGTTGCGCAAATTTGGATTTTGACCATTTTGTAGAAGGAGGACGACTATTTCATGACACCGAAGTTCGCAACGTTGGGGTCCAACGAAAAATACTTTTTCTATGCATGTATCGTTCAATTTTCAAAACCATGACAATTTTTGAACCGATTTTGTGTTTAGATTTTCAAGATAAATTCTTTCATTGTTCGAGCGGAATATTGAATAAGAATCATGAACTTTGTTCAAGAAAAACGAGAATTTCATTGCATTCCAACACGATGGAAACTTCAACATCGTAATATTTCGGATAAAGTGCAGCTACGACGGCCGAAACTCCGCAACGTCCAAAATGACGCGACAGTATGAGACAGACAGGAAATTCTATTCGTATAAGAAGATAAACTGCGATTCAAGTGGGACCTTGATACACTGATAACAGCAAAAGCGAGCCTGACGTCAGGAATGGGGGAACGCGTTTGATAAAGAAACGATATCGATCAAACGCACCGCATATTGCCCAGAGTGAAGAGGAAAAAGAAAGGCAAAGCGCGAGAGAGAATCGCCAGATTTTTCCGGGGTATCTATCGGAACGAAAAGTGGTATTTCCCCTGAGATTGATTGATCAAATTCCTAGCATTCCTGGACGGTTCGACAACCTCGAACTGACTCATTGACGAACAATGGACTTGTGAAATTATCGTTTTTCATTTTCCAATTGCTGTTTCCAATATTTCTCAAAAAAAGAGAAAAAATGAATCAAACATAGCAACTTTTTGGCAGTATTTTTTGATTTTTTTCCACTCGAAAACGAGGGCTACGAAAAATTTCATCATTAACGATATCTCTCGGTCATAGACATTCGTTTGCAATCGGATTGTGTTATTGACGTGAGTTACGGGGAAAGAATGTGTGACGTAAAGGTTAGCGATCACTGGACGCGATAAGTTGTCTGGGAATCTTAAAAAAATCATTCGAATCGATGACATTGTATCGACGAGACCCTTGAAAAGTAATAAAATCGGCAATTCCAATGACGAATTTCCTAATCCTAATCGAAATTAACCCTAGAACGGTAACTTTTTTTTTAAAACCTAATCCGGTAATCTGCATGGGGTCATAGAATGACTGGAATTTTGAAAAATTCATATCTCCGGCAAAATTTAACGAAAAGGGTTCAGCTTGGGCTGATTCTTTTCGTTTTTTAATGCAGGATCACGCGAGTCTGGGGCAATTGTGCTTGGAGTCAAAACTGAAGTTCGCAACGCTGGAATCCAACGAAAAATAACTTTTTTATTCATTTTTTGTTTAATTTCAAAAACCATGACAATTTTCGTACCGATTCTGTGTTTTGATCCTAAAAAGAGATGGATTTATGGCCCGGACTGAATATTGAATCAGAATCTCAATTGAAAAACAATTGAAGCAACAGATTTTCGCTGTATTCCAAAAATGCAAACTTCAGAATCGTAAAATTCGGTAAAGGGATAAAACAAGGGGAGAACGAAGGGAGAAAGTAGTGCGTGAAATTTAGCTTGAAGCCAAAAGCCAAAAATGCGGTAAAACGATGAAAAACGGGAGGACGAAGGGAGAAAGGGTGCAGGATTGAATGTCGCCTGGGGTAGTTTTTAACCCCAGGTTACCGTTTTAGGGTTAAGAAAATAGAAAAGCTTGAGAATCTCTTTATTTTTCTACGACTGGAAATTCTTGCGTTGGTGAAATTTTGAAACGTCTGGAAATAATGGAGTGTAAGATAGAGCGAGTAAGGATTGGAAATCGGTTGGGTTCGAATCTTCATAACGCGTTTTACGTGGAATTTTGCAAGGCTCGATGGTGCGTCGGATGCATTGAAATTCTACGAAAGAAGTGTGTCGAGGAGGCGGGGAAGCCGAAAGGGATCGAAACGATTGGAAGGTCTTGGCATTCGGTGGGAAATTTTTCGGCCAATGGAGAAACCGGAAATGATCGAAAGTGCTCGTGAAACGCTGAGTCAGTGTCGTACGATCCGTGATGGAAAGGATAACGTGAGACCAGGAGGGGCAAGGAGGATGAGAAGGAGAAGAATACACGAAGGGAGAGCGCAACACAGAAAGATAATTAACGGATATATGCACCGGTTAATCAAAGGCTACGTGCAAAAATTCAGGCATCTCGTGATCGAGCAAAACCACCGCCAATCGGAACCGCGATAAAGCCAATTTCCATTAAAGGGCATTACACGACGCAGGTATTTGACCGTCCGGGAATTCCGTCTGCTCCGGAAGTTCCAGACTTTGGAATTTCGTTCCCTGCTGCTGCTGCTGCTTTAGCAGGCTCCGACGAAAATCATTCTTCTTTTTCACGTACCAATATTGCGAAACCAGAAAAGGGAATTGACAGGTGCGGCATTAGAAAAGAACCGCTCGCGTACGTTTGACCGAACCCTGCTCGTTTTATTACGGGGCTCCAATTGCTTCTCAGGCGAATCAGTTTCTTTTTCATCCTCGGATCGTTCGTCATTTGCCTCGATCATGATAAATACTCGGGTCTTAACCCTACAACGGCAACCTTATTTTTTTTTACCTATTTTGGTAGCCTGAGGTTGAAAATGACCCCAATTTAGAAAAAAAATCATATCTCCGGTAAAATTTAACGAAAAAAGTTCAACTTGGGCTCATTCTTTTCGTTCTTCGATACAGAACCACGTAAATCCGCGACAATTTTTGTTGAATCAAAAAAATTGGTCAACAAATGCGGCAAAACGATAAAAAACGGACCACGGGATTTTGTTTTTTTTTTTTTAATTTCCTTTTGCCGAACATTTTTTTTGTTCAGCGTTGAACAGCCGAGAGCAAAAGTTAGATCGGTCGTAATGCTCGTACCGCCTTAATTCGTGAACGTCTCCGCGCGTTGCCGCGGTTTCTCAGAAAGAGTTTGCGGATTTTACCCTTTTCCCACATTCATTGATTCGTAGAAACATGCCCGTAGCATATTATTCATTCAAGATTTAAGGTGCTTCGACAACGAGTCTATTCACGAAGGATTCTCCTTCTCCCCGCGACCAAGATTTATGAACTCAGCGATCGAACCTATATTTTGTGGACGTTAGACTGTTTGCTCGGTGGAGACTCGTGCCAAAAGATTCCGGGAGCGTTACAGACCGATTCCTGCGCCCATACGTGGACCTCGAATAGCGAATCGAACACGTCTCATCCAGTCAGATCATGATCACACCTGCTCTGCTGCCTGAGACTCGCCTTTTCAACCAAATGTCGATTTCGCAATCATTATTTCACGGAATTTTGTATTTAAACACACGTACATCATCGAATTTCTTTTCGCTCGCAATTTCCATCATTTTCCCAACAACTTTTATACAAAAAAGGAAACGTGTTCACTTTGCTACTGAAATGAACGAAAATTTACCAATTAGTATATTACCATGACGAAATTACTTTATTTAGGATTTTTTAATAATTTTTTATAAACATTCTTGACGCAAAAACTTTTTCCGTTTTCTCCTATGAAGCCAAATATTCTGGCGTTAAAAATTTGAGATATTTAATTAACAATTTTTAACTTTTTCCATCTCTAAACGCGTGTAAATTCAAGTCTGGTTGCGTTTAGGAGTTGCGAAAAATGTGTTCAGGATTTTTCATGACAGATTTTCGCTCATTGCCTTTTTCGCTATCTGCAAGAAAAAAACGTGAATGCATTTTTTTTGTAACCGAATTTACGCGCGTTCAGACGGGGACAATAAAAAATTGTGAATTAAATTCCTCGAATTTGAACGTCAGAATATTTTTCGTCATAGGAGAAAATTTTCAGTTTTGGTGGCAAGAACGTTTATGCAAAATTTTGAAAGAACTCTAAATCAATTCGTTTCCTGATACCAATACCGCAATTTTATTGTAATTTCTTCCGCGGAGCTTCACTAGTACCAAGAAATGTAATTTTCATTTTCTTTTCGAGGCCTAAAAAGGAAAAAAATGCTCGTGAAAATCTAAAAAGTGAGAATTATCTTCAAATTTTGTTTCAATCGACGAAAAAGGCTGTAATTTTTATATTTTCATTCGAATTTGTAGAAACCGTCCTTTTTATAAATTTGTATTTGTAATCGAAGCTTATGATTCGTGCGCATTCTTCAATTGTGGGTGAATTTAAAAACGTGCTCGGGCGATGAAAATTGAGAAATTATGCCAACATCGTGTGGCTCGCATGTTTATTTGATTTGTGACTTCAATTTTCATAAAAGAATCATCGAAATCGGTTTAGTGGCACTATGTAATGGAGATCCATGTATTCGTATAATTGTACAAGGAAAAAGGGGAACATCTGTTGTTAGAAAGGGATCGAAAGATGATGAAAATCCAAGGGGTCAAGAATAGTCTGTTTTGAAATGGTTTTATTGATGTGATAATGGGAAAATCTAGATTTTTATTATCGAGATTCAACAGTTTTGAGAGTTTGGACAA
Organism: Diadegma fenestrale; assembly: GCA_037043255.1. NCBI lineage: Eukaryota > Metazoa > Arthropoda > Insecta > Hymenoptera > Ichneumonidae > Diadegma > Diadegma fenestrale. Next base: position 25,094,152 of record CM073309.1, read on the forward strand.
TCGGCAATAATACGAACGATAGTGTACACGTTTGTTAAGGCATTAAGCTTGTACATATCTCTCGGTCGCGCCTCCAAACGATGGCCAATCAACGGCCACAATTTTAGATACACGCGTACCATCAACATATGTGTTTATATAAACATATGTATACGAGGAGGAAGAGCGTTGCTCGATCGAAGGAGCAAACAATATTTGTTGTTCTCTCTTTTTATGTTTTTTAATTGACCTATAACACGGGGTCATCGTAGGGGGACGATGTGCCGCAGAGGCTCGATACACAATGATAATAAACACTGGCACATTAAAACACGAAATAAACTCGGGTCGTATCGCATTGTCCCACTCTCATTATTTAAATCTCTATTAATTATCAAATCTTACGACTTTATGGGAGATTTCTGGAATCGAGTCGTTTTTTTCCTCTCATTTCATAGTCTTGAAGGCAATTCGGAAAAAAATGTTGCCTTTCTGTGTGGGTTAACGAGTTTTGAGGGGGCTCAGAACTTCGATGGCTACACTGAAAAGAAAATTTTGTTGGAAAAGATCGATATTTTGTGGGAAATCTTCGTTTTGTTTTTTTTTTTGAAAAATCACAAAATTTTTGTCATTGCGGCAAAAAATATTCTGGTAAATATCTTGGAAAAGTCATTTTCGGCCATTCTAATCATAAATTCAGCTGAAAGTTTCCTCTAGAAATCAAAAATATTGTCAGAATTACGAAAATTTTGAAATTATCGAAAAATATTTAGTTCACCGCGTTCAACAAAATATCAAATCCAGTTACGCTCCTCCTGCAAATGCGGTACTTATATCTGAACAGTGCGACTAGCAACCGCTTCTGCTGAGTGGTCTTGAAAAAACGTAGATGCTGTGAAGTAGCGAAAAAAACTCGATCACCGTGTACACAGAAATATGTGAAGACAAAAAAAAATGCTGCAAAATGTAAAGTTCAATTTCGTCACCCTCACTCGCTGGAGGTCGATATAATCACTTGACGGATCTATAATGGGCGATAATCCCGAGCAGAAGTTATCAGCAAACATTAATTTATAATATTGATATCTCACGCTAGTTTTTATCCACCTCACTTTCTATTGTTTCCTGTTCTTTTGAGAATGATCGATCGCTACGCGGACTAGAAATGCGGATTAGAAATTGAATTTCATTTTATAGAAAAAAGCTCGGAATTTCGTTCATACGATCGACTACATATTTTCAAATAATACCGCAACAGCCAGTGACATTTATCATTAACCCCAAAACGATAACCTGGGGTCAGGAATGACCCCAGGCGAATTTAAATCCCGCGCTCCTTGTCGCTTCGTTCTCTCGTTTTTTTTAAATCGTTTTACCGGATTTTCTATTCATTTTTTGGCTTGAAGAAAAATTGCCCCGAGCTCACGTGATCCTGCATTGAAACACGAAAAAAAAGGCTTTTCCGAAAAAAAAACTCATAATTTTTATCGAATTTTATGATTTTGGAAACTTGGAATTTTAACTTTCACAGAGATATTTATGCAACGCAGCAATGCAACAGGACTGCAAATTTTTGGGGGCTAATAAACATTGGTTTGGGCGTGTAATCGCATTCCATGACTTTGATATTATTTTTTACGTTTAGAAACGAAGTGTTATTTCCTCCTTCGAATGCAAATCGTGTTTGCTCATTTGTCGGGTGACCCGAGATTTTCAAGGATTAGTCATTTGTTTATTATTTTTATTATGATGGATTTAAATCGGCCTCGCAAATGAAGAGAAAAAATTACACAATCGAGCATACTAGATTATCCTCGTTCCATAAATATTACTTATCGAGTTTATTAAAATTCGCCGAGAAATGATTCACGGAATCGATTGCGCGTAGTGAAAGAGGAATTTTTTTCTTTTTTTTTTTTACGTGAATTTAAAAGAAACGCAATTTCTTCGCCCTCGTTCGTTATATTCGTAATTTGTGCGCGTTTTTATTTAATTTTATCACCACTTGTCTTTCACGCATCAACGAGAACGCCGAGGGACAACGCAACACGCGACTTTGTATTCGACAACGCGATTGGCTAAGAAGATTCGTTGGAGTCCGATTTGTTTCCCATTTTGCTCCGTTTATCGCGGCATCCGGCCTCCAAAACCCATTAAACGATGCTCCGGTCGTGCTCACTCCCGTTTTGCGATTAATCAACGCGTGTTTCAGTATCGATATCTCGGCATGTGTGTGGCTTATCGTACAACGACACCAGCATCTTCGGGACCGCACAGAAATCTTGACACGCGAGTCATCTGCCTTTTTTTCAAACCTCAAAACTAATTCTGCACGTGTATACAAACTTTGTGGAATTGAAAATAAACCAGTCGAAAGCGCCTATTATGGGGAATATTATCAGCAAAAGGGACCCCAAAACGTTGGTTTTTCCAGCGAGGCACCATTTTTGTGAGATCGCAGAGATAATTCCTGCGTGATTTTCTCAAAACGATATGCACGATAATGAACAAAATGTTTTTTATGCACGTTGTATGGCGACGGTCAAATCTAAATGTTTGTTTTCATTTCTCTCACGTACAAAATGGTTTGCGAGCCTGAGTTCATTAAAAAAAGTTGTGACTAAACGGCCTGACTAAGGGACAAAATACTCTAAATTCGAGATTGTCCGAGGTAATTTTTGTATTTGTTATATAATGAACAAAATATCGAAAAAATTTTACGAAAGATTTTTTTGCAAACATGAGTAAAGCTTCTTAGTTTTAAGAGGCTCCACCATTTAGAAATCGAAATATTAAATGTTGAAAATAGCGATTTTTATAAATTAATATCTCGACTTTTACGTGGCGAAAGCTCTTGGAATTTCGCGAGCTATTAGATATCACTATTCTCTTTGTGCAGTGCAAATTTGAAGGAATTATATCGATAGAAAATTTTGCATACAAGGTCCTCAAGTTAATACTGTTCGTTCATTTTTTTTCTTAAAATTTTTAGTCGACGAAATCATCGATCGCTTTTCGTATGTTCGCGCTGCTTCGGTCGTTGAATATTTTCTCATTGTTTTCACTTCTAATATGATTTTTTTCACAACGAATCCATATTCGTTTCTCAGCAAAATAACGTCATTTTTTTAATCGCGATTTTTTCCTCATTACTTAACAAGTTATTACGGAGTAGTTAGTTGAGAAAACACGCACTTGAATCCCGAAAAAGGGGGACGTTCGGTAAAAATCAAGTTTTCCTCATATTTTTTGCTTCTTCTTTTCAGCTCATCCAACTCTGCCCGATACCAAAAGGAAGTTTCGGTATATTTGCCTCTTCCAATAAAATAGGTTCTTTTTTCGGAAGCGGTAAAAATCATGAAAGACCATCCATCGGAGTCGAGCATTGGATCGTGAAATCTCGCGCTTGAGGCGAAAAACCATAACGGCCGTTGATGAACCCATCCTTATCGGAATCTTGTTCACAATTTCAATTTTCTCAGAACATGTCGTTTTAACACTGACGTAACATTTCATCAAATGTTATCAGAGATCATGCAGTGAAGGTATTACGTAGTTGATCATTTTCAAGGAAATAACGAAGGCTCACCTCGCGATTGAGGTAATCGGAAGAATATGTAATTAAAAAAAAAAATCAAAATAAACAAAACGGCAATGCAACAAGTTGCTGTAAATACTGTCTGACAAAAAGTTACCAGATAAACTGAGATCAACTGAAACGTACATGACCAAGTACGTACAGAGCTTTGTATAATATTTTTCACTTGAAAACGATGACAACTCCAATCCTCGCAAAATTTGGGACTTCACGTACTTGTCCGGCCCGACAAATTTTTTGGCTACATGTGGCTGCAAGCACGTTCTAGTTTTCGTAATAAGTTCATTTCTGTAGTTTATAATCCGGATTGTATAACTTTTGCACAGTTGCGATGGTTCCATGAAGTTTCTTCCAAGCCTCGAAGATTTTTTGCGTGAATTCCTGAATTGTTAATTCAAAACATAAAGATCCCAATTCCATTTCTTACTCATAGAAGAGTTTTAGCTGAAATTTGTCGGGCCGGACGAGGAAATATTATACAAAGCTCTGCGCGCTTGATCATATGATTTTTTCACAAATTCTTTTAGATCTTTTCGCCCCGTAATACGAAAGTTATTGAACTCTAAAGTTCACGTGAATAAGCCTAGATTTACATACATATATACAGATATACGTCTCGTGCATAAAAAGTTCGATTCAACTCTCGTTGTTCGATAACCATACACGGAGAGAATATTACATAAAAAATTACTATGTTATTATAGTTCCCTGGTACCATGTCGTCGCTCTGAGAAATTTGAGCAAAAACATAGTAAATTTTTATCTAAAAAAGAGCGAAAAATGTCATAATTTCCGCGATTTCGATATATAAAGAATGAAAAATTACTTTGTTTTTGGTAAAATTTCTCAGAGACACGACTCTTGGTACCAGGGAACTATAATAACATAGTGAAATTTGATGTAACATTTTCTCCGTGTACTTGGTAGAAAATTTGGAAAAAAATGGTGCTTCTATACTTGAAGCCAAAGAACGTTATCATCAAATTTAATTAAATTCTGCGTCTTTTGATTTCGTGATTGAACCTTCTTAAGGGAGGATCGAAATGACACGATTGCAAAATAAGAACGAACCTGAGATTTGTATCGCGCATATTGTCGTCGCGTAACATGACGAGACTCGCGTTTTTTAATGCGATCGTTGGTCGGCTCTCGATGAAGTTTCTTCTCCAAGACGCGCCGCCCACGAGAATCATTTTCGCGAATAAGTTTTGAGAGTATAAAAAGCGCTACGGCATGGGCGCGCTGCGCTGAGAAGCGTGCCGATACGATGTTTCATACATTTATTTTGTCTAACGTGGAGTATTGAGCATTCGCGCCAAATCGAGCGGAGCCCGAAATGTCGCGATTATACTCCAATCTTGCGACGATGATGAACGATCTTACTCAATCGAGAAATGATCGATACGAATATTTTCCAACATATTTGAAAAAGACAACAACAACAACAAAACTTGAAAAATCGATGAGTTTGAATAACTCGACGCTTTTCTGATATTTAATTATTTTGTCCTTCATAACGTTAATTAGGCTTTAATATTTCAGGCGGAAAATGCTCGTGGAATGACAAAAGTCTCGAAATGTTGTAATTTGGGAAATAATTCGTCGTATAATCGTAATTCGTAGCGTTATTGCGTTTATTCGAGAGACAAATTTCTCGTGACTGTAGAAATGTCTCAATCGTTTCTCATCCAATTTTCCTCTCCAAACCCCATGTTGTTGATTAATGCGAGCCCGACTCTAAGAGGAAGTATTAACCCAAACAAATGATGTACTTTCCTTGAATGATATTCGCATCAATTTTATTGCATTCAATTCCATAAATCCAGTATGACGTCACCAATAAATTTCCATCCGTTTATTCCAAAATATTAAACGAAGAAAATGGTGAATTGATAAAATCAGAGATTTCTACTGCACATCCACACACGTATTTCATGAAATTTGCTAAATATATTCTTTAACAATATATATGACAATACAAATTTTCGAAAATTTTTCCACCACGTAGTGCTCGAGTTATTGAACACCAAAGTTGACGAAGTTCGACGTTTGATAAGAAATTTGATTAAACTCTCAATTATTGAACTCCCATAAATCCATTATGACGTCAGCAATAGATTTCATTCCGTTTATTCCAAACTGTTAAACGAAGAAAATGGTTAATTGATAAAATCAAAGATTTCTACTGCACATCCACACGTATTTCATGAAATTTGGTAAATATATTCTTTGATATGTGACAATACAAATTTTTGATGACACTGAAGTTCGCAACGTTGGAGTCCAACGAAAAATTTGTCTTTTCTATTCATTTTTTGTTAGATTTCAAAAACTATGGCGATTTTCGAACCAATTTTGTGTTTGGATGTTGAAAAAAGATTCTTTTATTGTCCGGACGGAATATTGAATGAGAGTTATGAGCTTTGTTCAAGAAAAAAAGAAAATTTCGTTGCATTCCAACGATGCAAACTTCAACATTGGAATTTTTGAAGATTTTTCCACCACGTGGTGCTCGAGTTATTGAACACTAAAGTTGACGAAGTTCGAAGTTTGATAAGAAGTTTCATTAAACTCTCAATTATTCGACAACCCTGTGGTCAGAAATTCGGACAAAATTAGTGTTTCTATACGAATAAAATTCTTCAAATTCATCAAATTCTGATTATTTTGATTTCGTGATCCAACCCCCTTAATTAGTGGAAGGGATTATCTTTTCTACGGATTTCAAGCGCGTTTTACTTATATTGGGTGTGAAGCGCTCGCAGCCATATCAACACACCCGCATTGCTCGCCTTATTCGCATCTCCGACGATTGGCCTAGGTCAGTAGCGCGAATGTCGCTCGCTCTCGCGACTCGCCCCGCTGAGTATCGTGCAAGTCAAACATTCGGCCCACATGCGTGCGTATACAAGAGATACAAGTACAGCCCGCCGGAAGAAAAAAACACGAAAATCACTCGGCGCTCCTTCTCTAATTAAACCCTTGGATAATTAAAAAGGGTTTTACAAAAGTTTCAATCGATAAAACGAAACGAGTTTTTTTTAATTAAAAAAATAAAATAAGAATTTCCTGGTCTTTCTGCCATCGTTGGAATAAAAAGCTCATATATTTCCGCGCCACTGGCTTTCCTGATAAGACTGATGGATTCACATCTGAATTGAAAAGTAATTACGCTCACCGCGGTTCAATTAGAAATGATTTTTTTTCAAATTGTCAATTTACAATCGAGTCCTGATCGAATCTGTACATTTTTTCATTGAGCCCGTTCTCTGCTCGAGTAAATCGTTTTGTAAATTCAAAATATACGATGAAAATAATTCGAAATCTGAGGAAATCTTGATTGTCTTTGAGGGGGAAGAAAAAATTTACCGAAAAAGTTTCTTTTTTCTCTTCACAAAAAGAAATAAAAAATTAATGGTTCGTGATAATGAATATTTTACTCCAAAATAAAAAATTTTGGATGCGTTTAAAATTAGGGACGGAATCGATGGGTTTCGACAATATCCTGAGACTTGGGTATTTTTCGAATTTCGGATATTGCTGTAGCAAAGAATTGCCAAAAATTGGCCAATCGTAATGAATTTTTGCAGATCTGACTGTCAATTGGGATAGTCAATTTTTTCGACACCGCAAAAATGTAGCGATTGGACGAATTATTTGTGCAAATTAAAAAATATCTTGTCAATAAAAATAAAAAATTGCATTGAACGATAAAAACACAACAATTGATAAAAAAAAGTGTAAAAAAATGTATTGTACATAATTTTTCGAGGTTACCATAATTCCGACTGCACACTTTGACCCAAAAATACAGCAAAATATTTGTTGTTCTTCGTCGTAATTCATTTATTTTTACTCCATGCATTTTTCACTATATAGTCATGAAAATTGCAAATCAGAATCCGTTCGTGAAATCGGAATTTAACCAATTTACTTCTTTTTTTTTCTCGTGAAATGATAATAGCGATTTTTCAAAAGAAAATCAAAATCACAGGACTCTGAAGTTTGCAAGGTGGAGATCCAACGAAAAATATTGTTTCTATTAACTATTTATTGAATTTTTAAAATCATGCCTATTTTTCGTTTCGATTGAGTTTTTGGGACTCAAGGACGATCGTTCCATTGTCCAGGCCAAATATTGGATAATAATTACGAGCTCTGTTGAATAAAAAACTGAATTCCGTTGCATTCCAGCGATGCAAAATGCAACATCATGAAAATCATTCACTACTCAGAAAGTCATAGTCGCCGTTTTAAAACTACAAAATGTAAAATAAAATTATAGAAAAAAGAAAGAATTTTTTCATTTTTCCGGGTGAAAGTCAGCTCTTGATGAACTAATTAGAAATATTTATTGAAAACGTTGGACTCTACTGTGAAATTCAATTTCTGCAACCGAGACTGGATCGAATAACTGGCGCCAGATATTCCGTTATCATTTGGCAAACCCCAAGGCCGCAAAGTCTTCTTGCAGGATTTGAAAAAAAACGAAGAATTTCGCAAGCGGTCATTAAACTTTGATTTTCACGACGGTTTGAAAAATGCCAAGAAAATTTGAGCCTCGTGAATTTCTTATCACATCGAAAAATTAAATTCGTCTCGAACGGCCAATCTTTCGAGCTACTCAGATTTGCTCAATTTTAAACATACTCTGTGAAATGTTTTCTGCAGGGGGAAACACACGAGACATCACGATTGTCATAAACAAGAAGGAATTCCAGAAAAAAAACCATTTGCCAATATCAACCAATTAATTTATCACGCAGAACGTCGTGGAGTTTGCTAATTGTCATAAAATTGGCCGGTAGGTATGAAAATTCGTGCAATTAGTTGCAGAAGACGAAAAGAGGAATGAGGAGCAGTTCTGAATGGGCCTGGCGTTATCTTCAAGGCCGCGCGGGAGCGTTGAGTGGTAACGCGCGATAGAGAATAGAATAGCGTATAGGAAATCCCGCCGAGTCATGGTTCACACGTCGTTTCCCCTTTCTCTTGCGACAGTTTATTGACTTAAGGATCGGCACGTGAGAGGGAGAGCGCGCGGCATAAGAAAAAAGAAAAAAAAATCATTGAATGAGAGGAAGGCACGCCGCGGAGGATCCGTCGGGACGGTCGCGAGATCTCCGCGTGACGTACAGGTTCCAAAGTCCAGACCAAAACTGGCGACACACTCACGGCGTTAATGTTGAACGGACTCGGGAGAGACCGCGAGCGCTGAGTCGTCATCTTTACTCGCTGATGTAAGAACTGCAGTATTTTAATGCCACGTGCTTCCACCATTCAATGATTTCACCAGGATCTTGGCTCCAAAATTTGACGACAGAGATTTGAAAATTTAATCAATTGAGGATGTTGGATCACGACGATACCATTTGGCCATGCTAAACCATGTTGAAAACCATGAAAAATCTCAAAACGGTAAGAATTTAATCGAAATTTGGTAAATATATTCTATGATCGATACAAATTTTTTTAGATTTTTCTATCACGTAGTACTCGAGTTATTGAACACTAAATTTCACGTGTATAAGCATAGAGTTTACGTGCAAATGCATCTCGTTCATAAAAAGTTCGATTCGACTCTCAATTATTCGATAACCATGTGGTCAAAAATTTAGAAAAAATTAGTGTTTCTATGCTTGAAGCCAAAGAATGTTATCACCAAATTTCATCAAATTCTGATTATTTTGATTTCGTGATCCAACCAGTTCCTTAAAAAACGAAAAAAACGTCAGGCTTGGGAGATTTTCGTAATATCGTTACGATTCCGAAGTCTATAAATGCCTCGGTGTAATGAATTACGCTGTAGAATCCAATCATAAAAATTGAATGAGTCCCAAAATTTTGAGCTTTTCCCCTTGAAACATCTTCCCTATGAATTATTTTTTTCTAAATTCGAACTATCGAACAAAAAAATGAACAAATTCCATCGCATATTGTTGCTCGAGAGCTAAAGAGAAGCTTTTGATTGGGGACCAACGTTCCTCATGTTCCGTCCACCTGATAGAAGGAACTAACCATATTCCCAATTATTATCAATTACCTGAACAACTTTATCGTAGAGTGAGACCAAAAGAGGTGACGGGCTCTGAATATTGATTCCCAATTTTTCATCCTCTTTCATCTCGGTGTACGGGTCACGAAACGTAACAATTATTTCGAATTGCGAGCCAAATTTTAACGGTTCGATAATTGTATCTTAGAAAAATCGCTCCGCAAGTTGTTCACTATTTTCCGTCTCCTTAGAAACAAATTGTATGTATTTCTAACAAAAATCAATATATATTTGCATAAAAAATATCTCAAGAAAAACAACCAATGGAAATCAAAGAATTTTGTTGGAAAAAATCGATATTTTGTTAGACACGTTCGACTCAACGTTTTTTTGAAAAATTACAAAAATGTTGTCATTGCAGCGAGAAATATTCAAGAAAGTCTCTTCGAAAAGTTCATTTTAGTCATTTCAATCGTAAATTTTGCTGTCAGGTACGTTAAAAATCAAAAATATTGTCAAAATTACGAAAACTTTGAAAGTACCCAAAAATATTGAGTTCACCGTGTTCAACAAAATATCGACGTTTATTTGACAAAATGTGATTTTCCGTCCATAATTTACTTAAATTTCTATCTACTTTCCTCGTTATTTTTATCATTGGCTAAGGAAATAGTGAATCTGACGATCAACCATGACATGACGTAGTTTCATACGCAGAATTCAAGGGAAGAAAAATTGAACAAACTGACGAGTAGTTGAAGCTCGAAAGAGTGGGGAAACAAACAAAAATGGCACACGTCACGTGTAAAAATGTCTAGACCAAGGATTCTGAAACGTCATTCTTGGTTCATCGAATAACTGACTCTATCTTCGTGTGTGGTCTCTTGTCACTCGTGTGAAAGTCTCACATAGTATCAGGACACGCGTGCTCATGACGAGATATATTAACGGGAGATGGTCTCGTTATCGCGCGGTGGCGGCAAATCCGAACGAAAACGCGTTACTCAATACTGTGCAATGATTTTTGCAGAACCGATCAAAAATTGATAATTTTTGACTTTTTTTTTCAATTCTAGAAAAAAATTTATCATCGTTTTCTATAATCGCAATTGTCGTTTCGACCCACTGGGAAGAGAAAATTTCTTTGGCAAATTTCAATATTTTGTTGGATACCTTAACGTTTTTTTGAAAAATCACAAAAATGTTGTCATCGCAGCAAGAAATATTCTATGAATATAGTCAAAATAACGAAAACTGTGAAATTATCGAAAAATATCTGGTTTACCGATAGTTTAACAAAATATCGATGATTTTTAACAAAATTTCATTTTCAGTGCCGAAATGCATGTATCTGGAAATTTCGATTTATTCGTTGCAAATTTTTATTCGTTTTTATTGTTGCAAAATATTTGTAATAACCGATGAACGAAAATTGAATTAATTTGATTGAAAATATAGTACGATTTCAGGGGGAACATCCGGATTCTGGTCTGATTGACCTTCTCATTCTTTTCCAAGTTAAGTTTACGTGACGTAGCGCACACATATTGTCGGATGGATCGTTCGCACTCGATCCGAATCATCTGTCACTTTCTCCACGCGAGATTTTACCTTACAACGGGCTTCCTAGAAATGTAACCTGTAAAACGTGAGCCAACCTCGACCATTACGCTGCAATCGAAATGATCTTTGTCGACTCCCACGCACGCTAATGACGACCAGAAAAAATTGTGCAATAAAACTAAGGTCGTCTTTTTATGATGAAGGCTTTTTTTTTAAATCATTTTTTTTCGGTCCATGTTTAAACGACCCAGAGCTCATTTTATCGAGAAACCGAATTTTTCGATATTCGAAAAGAATTTTTTGTCCGTTTCGAATTTTTGGTTTTTATTTTGCGATCTTTTCTCCATAAGAATCAAAAAGTTTTACAATATTGTAAAGAAAAAGAAAAACGTGATTTAGTTTAAAAACAAGAATGATTCGACGACTGTTGAACAATCGAATTAGCACGAGATCTTCAACGTTTTATTAAGATTAAATGTTCACCTGAGATAAAAGAGTTCATTCGTTTATGCAAAAAAATCTCAGCCACTCTCGTTTTATCATTCGCACCAAAAAATGTATATTCTTGAGATTAAATCAGAGGATCTTATTCCCTCGCGTATAAAACTCCTGACTGACTACGAAATCAACCCCAACTCGGTGTCATTGGAAAAAGAATTTCTCCGATTAAAAAAAAAATATCCATTTCTCGAATTATAACGAAATTATTTTCCTTCGAAAAATTGAAAATTTTCGTTGATGGCGATCTCGAGTCTGGAGACATTCGAAACCTTTCGAGATTTGTCTAGATCGATAGAAAAATTCAATTTTTGAAATTCATTCATATTCGAAAATAATATTCACGTTGCGTACAACGTTTTTGTGGAAATTCTACAAAACGGTAACGGATCGCCGCTATCGGAGAAAAATGTTTTCGTTATTTCAAAAGTCCTTGAACGTCCAAATGATTTCTTTCTGAAATTAGGTTTTTGGCAACGGTAATAATTCCATTTGTGACATTGAACGATCAATTTGCGAACGAGCAAAGCGAATCGCTTGACAAATTTTAACCAATTTTTTAGAAACGCATAACGAATCGCTCTCAGCGAAAATCTTATCAATCGAATCAACGAAAAAAAGGATTTTCATCAAATTCCAACAAAGTTATCGTTGCAATAGATAAAAAAATGGTGAATGACTGTGAAATCGAGTCGGGACAAGATCCAACGTTCTGAGAACAAGGGGAATGACGCGCGGATCTTCCGATCTAAAGGAGAAAGAAAAGAAAGCAAAGAAAGGATTCGTACCTGTGCGCGACGAGCAGGAGAAGCGCCACACTGAAAATGAAATTTCGTCAAAAAACGTCGATTGTTAGTTGAACACGGCAAACTCAATATTTTTGGATAATTTTAAAATTTTCGTAATTTTGACAATATTTTTGATTTTTAACGAAACTGTCAGCAAAACTTACGATTGAAATGACTAAAATGAACTTTTCGAAGAGACTTTCTAGAATATTTCTTGCCACAATGACAACATTTTTGTGATTTTTCAAAAAAAACGTTTAGTCGAACGTTTCCAACAAATTGTCGATTTTTTCCAACAAAATTTTCTTTTTCAATGCAGCAGCAGGAGGAGGAGGAGGAGGAGAAGGAGAAGGATCGGCGTGTACCATTGGCAGAGAGTTGGAAGCTTTTTACACGAAGGGTGTTTCTCCGGGGTCTTCCGGGGCTCTGCATGGAAAAGATCCAGAGCAAGCCCGCGTTCAAGAGGCATGTGCGTGTGTGCGTGTCTATGCGAGATGGAGCGCACGAGAGATAAAAGTGAGGGAGGATATACGGTGAGTGGGGGCATGAACGAGCGAACGAGTATATATGCTGGAAGCGACCAGCAGCATGGTACAGTTGACCAAGAGACAAAAAACGGAAAAGAGTGAGAATAGAGCGATTAAATAATTGCATTAATGTTCGAATAAATAAAAATCAAGAGTGTCGAAAGATAAAAGCGACAATTTCGAAAAAAAAAAAACATAACATTGGGATCAGTGATTGTTTGATAACGAAATTTAGAACAAAAATCCTGTGAAAAAGTGAGCAAAAAATAGAAACACGCCAAAGTTTAAGAAAATAATTTTTTGCCTTCGCCCCATTTTGTCAGTGCACGAAAAATACGAGCGTTTTGTTGAGTTATATTTCTTTTTCTTCATTCATCGATCGATTATCGTCAAATTTGTCGATTGTTTATTCACGACCATGAAACAACCAACCACCACGAGGATGAATTTACTATCGATCATCAGCGTGATCGTCATTGTCGCGACTATCATGCCGAACTATACTCACGCCAGGCCATCCGGACTCATCAGGTATTCACTTCGGTCACGCTCTCATTCTATCACACTGAAAAGAACATTTTGTTGGAAAAGATCGATTTTTTTCTAGATACGTTTGACTTAACGTTGTTTGGAAAATCACGAACTCATTCCAGCAAGGAATATTCTAGAAAGTCTCTTTGAAAAGTGAATTTTGTCATTCCAATCGTTAAAATTTTGTCCAAATTACGAAAATCGACGTTTTTCGACAAAATTTCATTTTCAGTGCATCAATCTTCATTTTGACGTTCAACACGACAACTTTATAATAAAAACTGCTTTTTTTACCATCGCAAATACGATCGGGCTGTCGCAAAAACAATTTTTGAACCGACGTGATATTTTAATCGGGTTTGTTGATTCGTTGATTATGAGATTTTAATCACTTTTACGTGATGAGTCCGATTTCATTTTGTTGCACATCCACGCCGAGCCGCTTTGATTTTACATTATCAGTCGCGTGATATGAGGCGCACACCTGATGTGTGATTCTAAGGTGATTCAATTGGGCACGTGCTTAGAGTGGGAAAACATTTGTTCACCTTCATTGCAACGAATTATTGAAATAACACGATGCTGAAGTTTCCATCGTTGGAATCCAACAAAAATCTGTTTTTTCTTGAACAGAGCTCGTGATTCTTATTCAACATTTCGTCCGGACAATGAAAGGATTTTTTTTTAGGATCCAAGCACAAAATCGATACGAAAATTGTTATGATTTTTGAAATTGAACAGAAAATTCATAGAAAAAGTCTTTTTCATTGAACCTCAAAATTGCGAACTTCGGCGGCATGAAATAACGAGCATGGAATGAATTCGATGTGGAAAAACAATGACGAAGAGTAATGAGAATTGAGTTCGATTTTTTTTTTGCAGAGAAATGATTTCCTGTTGATCGATTTATTCTTTACGAACATTTATTTTGGCCTCGAAGAGCTTGAAAATTCAGGTTAAGATTCGCACGGAAAATTTAATTTTGTCAATAAACGTCGATGTTTTGTCGAACTCGCTAAACTAAATATTTTGTGATCATTTCAAAATTTTCGTAATTTTGACAATATTTTTCATTTCTAAGGGAACTGTCAGGAAAATTTACGATCAGAATGCTAAAAATTGACATTTGGAATCGTCCTTCTAGAATATTTCTAGCTGCAATGACAAAATTTTCGTGATTTTTAAATAAAATGTTTACGTCGAACGTATCCAACAAAATTTTCTTTTCAGTGCAGCTGAAAAGTGTTATTGAGGTTTACGTGAGAAAGTTTGCGGTGAAACTTCGGGGTGTTAAGTTGTGTACGGTAATTTTGAAATCATCCGAACTTCTTGGATGTTCTGGGCTTTCCTGGAGGCGCGAATAAACCGAGAAGAAATAATTTCTCATTGCGATTTTATTGAAACGTTCACGAAGAGTTGTTGCAATTTGTAATCTCTTACGCGCCTTGATACCGCGCGCCGGAACAGGGCTCGTTAATTCTTTCAACATTCAAACTTTAAAGTTAACTATTTGAAAATTTGCCACGTGGAAACAGAAGGTTTTACTAAATCCGGGGAGTCATAATTTTTCGTTCGTACGAAAATAACTCTTCATCAAAATTTTGTAATTGCAGCACAAAAAATTCTAGAAAATCTCTTCGAAACCCAATTTTTGTCATTCCAATCGTAAATTTAGCCGACAGTTCCGTTGGAAATGAAAAATATTGTCAAAATTACGAAAATTACGAAAATATCAAAGTTTTTTGACAAAATTTAATTGTCAGTACGATCAGGCCCTTATCTTTGGCCTCCATTCTTTTTCTCATTCTTTCCAATTGAACGATAGGATAATTAGCCCCGCTATTGACCTACTTAACAATCGATATTTCAAAGATCATGACAACGTTCGTGCAATGCCATTTAGCGATAAGTATCAGCTTTGCAATGCTCGATAATTGCATGTGAAAACGTTGCACTTGATATTTTTTCCAAAATTTTCAATTTTCATCACTTTCTCGAAAATTTTCTCGACCCAGGAGACAAAAAATTCTTTTGCTTTTGAGGAAAAATTCTATTCGCCTGGGAGAATTTATGGGAAAATCATCGGAAATGTCCATTGCAAAATTTGTCCATTCTAATTTCTGAGTCGTATTCGATGCAGAGAGAAAATGCGAGAGAAAAGTTTGTTGGAAAAGATCAATATTTTGTTGGAAACGTTCGACTAAAGTTTTTTTTTGAAAAATTTCAAAAATGTTGTTGTCATTGCAGCAATTGAAATTATCCAAAAATATTTAGTTTACCGTGTTCAACAAAATGTCGACGTTTTTTAACAAAATTTCATATTCGGTGTAGAAACAATGCATTTACACGCAAGAAAAAGGAGAGAGAAAGAGGTTAGCATGCCAAATATGGCTTACGCGGCGAATGCTGATGCAATCCGGTGAGATTGTCGGTAAGACGAATTGTGGCGGGTTCAGCACACTCGCGCCATCTCACCCGAACGCGCGATCGGTTTCTTCTTACGTGTCGATTGTGGAGAAAAAAAAAGTTTGCTGCATGATGTTAAAATGGAATAAATCATTAACTCATTAAATCACGAATGTTGCTGCACTTGGGAGCTGATTCCGGAATAAAATTGATTAAAATAGAGGAGAGGAAAAATTAATGAGCAACGATGCTCATGAACGACGATTTTTTTTCAATTAGTGTTGCAATTTTTCATTATAATTAATTAATTATTCATTTTTTCGTCGATATTCATTATCTATGCATTTCGTGATAAATGCAATTGCTAATTATCGTTACGCTTTTTTTCCTCTTTTCGTATCGAACGAAGTTTCCAACTTTTTGCTCGACTGCACATTATAAACTCAATCCATGAAAAAATATGACTCTGAAGTTTGCAACGTTGAGATTTAACGAAAAACATTTTGTCGATTGATTATTTGTTGAATTTTGAAAATCGTGGCAATTTTTCGAGTCGATTAAGTTTTTTGGTCGCAAGGGAGAATCGTTTTATTGGCCGGACGAAATATTGAATAATAATTATTGGCTCTGCTGAAGTAATAACAGAATTTCGTTGCATACTAACGATGCAAACTTCAGGATCATTGGAAAAATTGGATGACTCTGCAGTTTGCAACGTTGAAATTCAACGAAAAATATCGTACTAATTATTTATTGAATTTTATGGAGTTTTATTGTCCGCGTCAAATATTGAATAATCATTATGAGCTCTGGGGAAGAAAAAACAGAATTTCGTTGCATTCCAACAATGCAAACTTCAACATCATTGAAAACTGTTGATATCTCCAGGGGGAGAATTTTCGTGCAGAAAACTTGCCGAGACTTTTCGTCACAAAGTAAATACAGGGAGAGAAAATTACTCTAACCCCCGCACTCCTTTGTCAAGGCGGATCCAAGTATAGCAAAAAGCCGCGAATATCTGATGAATTAGTATGCAAAATGAAAAGGAACAATTAACCATTTTTATGAGATTTCGCAAGATTTCAACAAGGCGATCGTCAACAATGATTTTCAAACAATGTCATTTTATTTATTTAAATCCGAAGAATTTGCATTGATTAACATATTTCGTTGTTTTTTCTGTTTTCAGTAACAGACAGAAACGCGTTTCGGATCAACGTGTGGCCGAACTTGAGACGCTGTTGGCACTTGCGAGAATGCGGGGCAAGTTGGTGACCGTACCGGTGGGATTCGGTCGTGTCGATCCCGCGAGAATGTAAGTTTTCACAGTGTCACTTTATCGAGTCTATACTTTAATCTATTTTGCGAAACTTTTTTCTCCCTCGCGTGGACACAAAACGTACGAATAAAAATTACAAAACGACGAGATATAAAAATGTTTGCATAAGAATCATCATTTTCGCATGTTTTCTTTCCACAAGTGTCTCGTTTCTTCGGTACGGGAAGCTTTTGTTGCAAATTTTGAAAAGTACTCGAAAAAGTATTTCCAAAATAACGGAATACACGGCAAATTCATTTTCGGCAAGAAAACGTCGATATTTTAATTGTTGAACGCGGCGAACTAAATATTTTTGGATAACTGCAAAATTTGCGTAGTTTCAGCAATATTTTTAATTTGTAATGGAACTGTCAGTAATAAAATTTACGATTGGAATGACAAAAATTGAGAATTATTCCTGCTGCAATAACAGAATTTTTGTGATTTGTCAAAAAACCGTTTAGTCGGACGTACTCAATAAAATATCGACTTTTTCCGACAAAATGTTCTTTCCTGTGATAAAAATTGAAGGAAAAAGCGTCAGCATCTACGATATGTAGAATTTTTTCGCTAAAAAGAACGATAGCGTAATTCGTGGCGTCACGGTGTGCAAAAAAAATGGTTGATTCGAATTGAAACTGTCGTTTCGTTAACATAAACTTTGAGAAATTGCATTATCTGGTGATGGACGATCGTGGCTCATCGGGATCGAGCATTCTCATTCGCGAATATAAAAATATATCGAGTAAAGCGAACCGAGCGCAAGCGAACGATCACATTAAAAGTCGAACGTTATCATTCGTTTCTTTTTTTCCTACTCCTTCGCCTTGTTCATCTTGTTCTGTACTACCGGATAAAATTTAATAAAAAAAATTCACTCAACCATTATATAAGACATACATATATTTATGTTGGATAAAACGAATTTTATGGAGTGGCTCATGGTGAGAAAAAGAGTACTTGTAACTTCGTTAAACGGGGCATGCAGAATCGACGAATAAATTTACATTTTGTAACTCCTAACGACGCTATCTTGCCACTTGAACGCCTTCGGGACATTCATTCAGGATTCTTTTTACAGACCTTCATTTGTATGTGTTAAACATCGTGGTAAGAAAATACAGAATAAGACGGAGAAAAAGAGAGAAAGAAATTTGATTAGATTGATCTATAGGCAGCTCGAAAAATTGGAAAAATTTTGTCCTCTCAAACAAAGTTGTTTCTGCAAAAAGTTCTTCTTGAGGATATTCAGGCCAAAATCCAAATTTGGTATGCTCAGCTCGGACAAAAATCCCAAAAAAGCGATCAGAATTCTCAAATTTCTTGACTATACACAAGATCAAGAAAAAACTACGATACCGAGTTTCCAAAAATTGACAAAACAACAATAAAAATTCAAGAAAAACCGTAAAAACCAAAAATATAAATAAAAAAACTGGAATTAATACGAATCGGAGAGTTGGATGATTGAAAACTTCGATAAATGTCTTTCAATTAAAAAACTTTGGTGTAAAGTGAAAAAAAATGGAGCATAGAAAAAAAATACAAACGAAATATGAAGTTGAAAACAAAGCAACGGAATGATGAAGTAGAAGGGTACAGGAATTATTCTGTTATTAAAGTAAATAATAATTAAAGGGAAGGAAAAATAATAACGAATTCTCTGGAGTAGAGTAAACGTTTCAAAAAACATGAAAAAAAATATTTCTCGTAGTGTCGGCGAAAGGATAACACCGGAATGTAAAATGAGAGAGAAATATTTTTCTACTTGTCAGGCGAAAGAAAATATGAAACTAATGTTGAAAATTAAAATGAGGACAAAAAGAGGGAAGAATCGACGGAATCATTTCGGAGCAGCTTTTTTTGCCTAATTTTCAACTGCATTCAATCCCTTTTTGAATAATTCGTCATTCAGAAAACTCGTTTTGTTTTTAGGGAATTGCTTCAGGAAATTTAACTGCATATTTCAATTATACCGAACGCACTTATTGAATGAAGAAGTTGTTCGGTAAGATTAACAAGTCGATTCGATCCGGTCGATCTCGCCTCGGCAATTAAGCACAGATTTGGTGGACGAACGTTCAGCCGTGATAATATACGTCCATTTTATATTTACGATCTATCCGCGGGGGCTATTATCCTCCAGCTCTCGGGTTCTTGGGTTAGGTCAGGCGATCGAGAAAAAATAGACGGAGGCCATCGTGAGTTGATGATAATATGGTGCTTGGCTCGTTCGCCAGCCATGAATAAAGTAACCGCGCGTAGATACGTCGCTGTCTTTCTTCGCATTCATCCTTCGCACGTTTTTTATTTCATTTTGAATATACTACATTTTTCATCATTGTCCCAGTCTATCTCGATAATTGATTAAGGACGGTTTGTGTGACGACGGTCGAATGTAAATTTTTGTTTTCAGTTTTTCTTACATACAAAATGGTTTGCGAGCCTAAGTTGATTAAAAAAAGTTGTCAAAAATTAACTAAAGAACAACATACTCTAAATTCAAAATTCCCCGAGCTAATTTGTATTTGTTATATAATAACCAAAATTGCGGAAAAAATTTACGACCGATTTTTTTGAAAAACTAAATAAAGCTTCTTCGATGTTACGTAAAAGCGTATGCAAAGTCTTAAGAGGTTTCACAATTGAGAAATCGAAATATTTAATGTTGAAAATTGCAACTTTTAACACGAGCTCTTATGAGAAACTACTCAAAATTGGGTGTTTTTTGTAAATAAGTATCTCGACTTGTACGTAGTAAAACCTCTTAAAATTGCGCGAGCTCTTAGATTTCAATATCATCGATGGAAAATTGTCCTTAATCGGTAATTGAGCTAAAATCTCAAGATAAAGTTCTGCACATTAAAGAAAAAGTTATTTCCAAAGGTCGGACAAATTTTTGGTCACGGAAAAAGTAAAATTTGGTTGATTTTTTGAAATAATTGAATTCTCACGGATGTTGCGAGTATTTCTATTCGAATATACAGGCCGAATGACACTGCCGATGAAAATAAATACAAGAACTCATACACTCGCGAAATGCAAAAATTTCAAATACATGAAAAATGGCGAAAATCTTTGACCATGTGCAAAGAGCACACATTACGAGCGTGCCCCGTTGACGTCAGATCGAGCTGTGAACTTTGTAAGATGCTGCAAACTTGCAGAAGGAGAGAAAAAGTGGAAAAATGTAGGAAAAAAAAAATCTTGGAACTATCGGGATACGAGAGGCAAAAAATTATTTGAACTTGAAGCATCGCTGATTACACTGAAAATGAAATTTTGTCGAAAAACGTCGATATTGTGTTGAATACGGCGAACTAAATATTTTTGGATAATTTCGAAATTTTTTCGTTATTTTGACAGTATTTTTCATTTCCAACGGAATCGTCAGCAAAATTTACGATTGTAATGTCAAAAAATGACTTTTCGAAGAGACTTTCAAGAATATTTCTTGCTGCAATGACAAAATTTTTGTCACTTTTCAAAAAAACGTTTAATCGACCGTATCCAACAAAATATCGATCTTTTCCAACAGAATTGTCTTTCCAGTTTATCGATTCTGATTAATTTTTATTTGATCTCGACTTGGTTAGACGATTTTGACGATAACCGATGGCTCGATTTGTTTGATTGCAGTGGCCGGAAACGGAGGTCGAGCGAGGACGGCGGTCTCGAGAAACTCCAACGTCTTTTGCAAGCGGTGGAACGCGAGTCAGAATCGATGAGTTCTGAAGACAGTGAAGAAAGGCTTCCCTACTTTTGGGTAAGTCCCCTATTGATTTTCCTTTTCGGAATCGCAGACATTAATTCACGTCAATTCATTTTTATCTTTTTCATGTGAAAACCGATTTTCCTTCAATCACGCGGAAATATTGCGGCGATATTTCGATCGTATTTTCTTTTTCGGATAAATTCTCTGACTAATGCGTTCGCGTTAAATCGCTCATTTCCCCTTTTTTCCTTCATCGACTCATTCATCGTCTAATTATGCTCATTTTTATCTTTTCGCCGATAATTAACGTTTTTTTTCTCTTCGATCTCTTGCTTATGATGCGCAAGCAACAAATCTCTGCCTGCTGTGATAGCGCGGCATTTCCATTCTCGATCTCATATTTCCGGCACGTGCCAGGGTGCGACAGATTTTTCATATACATGCATTCATCTTCGACGATGCAACCGTGACGCAACCTCGGAGCTTCTCTCACGATTTAATTCAACATCAACTTGCACGCGGAGCTTAAATTTAAAGAATGTCGTTCGAAAAGATCGATATTTCGTTCGATACGGCCGACTAAACGTTTTTTCTTTAAATCACAAAAATGTTGTCATTGCAGCAAGAAATATTTGAAAAGTCTCTTTAAAAAGTCAAATTTGTCACTCCAATCGTAAATTTTGCTGACAGTTCCGTTAGAAATGAAAAATATTGTCAAAGTAACGAAAATTTTGAAATTATTTTTTGACCAAATTTATTTTCAGTGGCGAAAAATAACGAATAAAAAACATTTCAAAAAAATGGAAAAAAACTCGTTGGAACGCGACGAAATTCCCTTTTTCCGTGAACAGAGCTCACGATTTTTATTCAATATTTCGTCCGGACAATAAAATTCTCTTTTTTTATAACCCAAGGACGAAATCGATACGAAAATTCTCATGATTTTCAAAATTAAACGAAAAATTCATAGAAAAAGTATATTTTGTTGGACCCCAAAGTTGCGAACTTCAGTACAAAAACGGGAAACTCCGTTTTAGCAGAAGATGAAAATTTTGGCCATCGATTTGTGCTTATTCTCGTATCATCGTCGTCGAATTTGATTTTTAATTGGACTCGTCGATTGATGATAAATTAATGTTTTACTTTCGATGGTTTGAACTAATTGACACAAGCGTCTGATAATTAGCGCTTAATGCTCTTTCTAAGATTGAAATAAGTAAATTTTGAGATTAGGGTCATGAACTTGACGACTTGGCCTCATATATAACCCACATTGGCATCGCTCTATCGTCGTCTGATTCTCCCTCAGACACCAAATCTCATTACTTTTTCATCTCTTCTCTTTTTTCATTTACTTTTACGTCCTATTCGCGCACGTACATATGTGCGTGTACTACATGCTCGAATATCTCGAGACGCATGAATGACTTTATCGCAACGAGTTTCATACGTTGTGCAATATCTCACATGCGCGTTTACTACATCTTAATTTCATTCGCTATCATCCCAGCCAAGATTCGAGATTCGAGACTCGCTTCAATCGCCGTTGTGTTTTTTTTATTTATATTTACATATCGATCGAAATATCGAAACGCCACAAACCAAATTCGACACGAGAGCACGGAATCCAAAATCGACTTTTCCAAAACAATGATAATGGAAAATTTTTCTTTAATTCATCAAACCCAAACATTTGTACACCGAAAATAAAATTTTGTTGGAAAAAATCGATATTTTGTTGGATACGTTTGACTAAACGGTTTTTTTTTTTTGAAAAATCTCAAAAATGTTGTCATTGCAGCGAGAAATATTCTAGAAAGTCTCTTCGAAAAGTCAATTTTTGTCATTCCAATCGTAAATTTCTCTCACAGTTCCGTTAGAAATCAAAAATATTGTCAAAATAACGAAAATTTTGAAATTATCGCAAAATATTCGCCGTATCCAACAAAGTATCGACGTTTTTTGACAAAATTTCATTTTCAGTGTGTTTGGCTAGAACAAAATAGAATTGGAAATTTTTTTCAAAATTTGTTTTCTCTTTTATTCAAAAAAGAAAAAAAAACAAAAAGCTCTGACGCGATTTCCAAAAAGATTGTTTATTCTATTGAGAATAGTCGTCGAATTTGTTGAAAAATAAAAAACTGGGTCAAAATGACCCACGATCTCAACAGAGGCCTGTAATTTTATTTTGAGCAATTTCCAACGATCGTTGACTGGAAAAATGACAGAGTTTTAATGTTTTCGTGAATTTTGTGCTTTCAGAATACTGCGGAAGATCAAGGGAGCCTCGAACTCACCGATCGATTAATATAACTCGATCGACCAATCTGATGGTGACGAATAAATAGGAAGTACGAAGATAATCATTCAGCATTAAGGAAAATCTCAAACAAGTTAAAAAATAAATGAAAGAAAACGGAGCGAAGAAGGAATGAGGAACGAGACGAGGATCCATGTTAAAAAAAGAAAAAACAAACGAACAAGAGGGAGGAGACGAGAAAAAACACAAGAAAGAAGAGAAACGACGATTTCGACCCTCCGTGCCAGAACAGTATTAGCGGCCTTGCCGCAGTCCGAGCTCGAACTCCTAAACTAAATTGTATTTATCGGTAATTTAACTCTCCGCAGCTTGATGGATAAATCGCTTCATTTCGTTACCGAAATTTCTTCAAATTCGTCAACTGTGTAATTGCAAATCCAGTCACGAACGAGTCAGAAAAGATGAAGAATTTGAAAGAAGAAAGAAAACCGTTGGACGCATCGAAAATGGTTCGAGTTAAAAATTTTCGGGCAAGATTTAAAAAAAAAACCGAAATTCATTGCGTTTCACTCGTTCTGACGGTTTTTTTTCGTCCAAATGCCGTGCGGATCGACTTTCCTATTAGCATTCGTAGCCGAAAGAATTGAGTTTGAGGGAAGAGTGTAGAACGAATTTGGGAGAAGAGATTTCTTGAAAATTCCACTGGATCAATAAGCCCACGGAAATTCGAGAATTTTTTCAATTTTTTTCCACTTAAAATAAGTAAATTATTTATTTTTTACGTGGATTTCGATCGATCGATGATAATTCATCGATTCAACTCTACTTAAATATCATATCCACTGAAAAAAACGATTTTCCAATGAATTTTTCGTTCCACCGCTTTTCCGATAAAATTATTTATTTGCGGTTTTTAGTATTTCATGTTTTTTCGACAATAATTCTCGTCGGAAAAGACACACGTATGATTTAGTAAATTATTATTTATTTAGAATAGTTAGACAAATTTTCAACCATCGACACGGAATATTAAACGTGGATTTTTGTTTCGTTAGCAGCAAAAAAAATCGAGTCCCGAAACTCGTTGCAAAAGGGTTCATTTTTTAATTTAATTATATTCGTGGAAACGAAACAAGTTTCGCACAAATTTGTCACATCGCGATTCGACGAATCGAGGTCGAAAATGGAGCGGGAATGAGAAAAAGATCGAAATTTGATATTGCAAGAGTTTTCAAAATTTCGTTCGACGCACGATCGGGCCTCGTATTTTTTATTTCATTTTATTTTTTTATCATTATTAGTATCGACTCGAGCCCGATATCGTGTTATAAAAATCTCCTTTTATTTATTCAAGTATTTTTATAGTGCATTTGCAAATTGAACAATTTTTTCTTTCCATTTCTATCGCAAAGTTTTTTGCTATTATTTATTATTTATTTATGAACATGCATTTTTAAAAATTGTACTTGGCAACGAAACGCGACGTTTCGAACGAACCATCAAAAGAATTTGACGAAATGTCTCAAAATTTAGTTCAATTCATTTCATTTGAGACGCACGTCATTCTTCCATTTTTTTCGTACGTCCACGAATCATTAATACATCGATTTATTTATTTTATTCATTTTTTATTATTTTTTATTTGACGAACTTAAACACTTGAGTGATTTATATTTTGGATTTTTACTTATTTAATTATTGTACACGCGTATACGCAACAGATTTAAATGGATGGTTATATGTATTTATTTTACGAACGTTCAAACGTGTAAATGAGTGTGCATGCAATAAACAAAAAAACGACAAGTTATCGCAATTTTCATGTGTTTTATGCTTTTTTTACGGACCTGCATTTTCCTAGCGCGCAGAATAGTCCGGCGTCACTACCCAAGGTCAAGTTATGGCAGCTCCTTTGTTGCTTCGTGTATTTATTCCGAGATACGTATCGAAAAACTCAAGTTTATTTCCCGAAACTTGGTTATCACTTTCGTTGGGGCGGAAAGACACTAATTCGTTCGCGGAACAAGACAAAGAATCGTAGACGCAATAACGACAATTTTTCGATATACCACGCGGCTGATTCGATTTTTCGTACATTTTACGTCTTCACTGTTTTTTACCACCCGTCACCAAAATTGAGTCCGAATATTTTTCATTGCTTTTCGCGATGAGGAGAAAAAAACGTTAGAAATTTTGGTAATCGGCATCCGACACGCCGCCATTTTGGGAAAAAATTATTCAACTGTTGGTTTTTGTGGTACGATTGTTCACGACAATGGTACCAAAATGAAAAAACGCCATTAGACTTTATTTTATTTCGGATGCATCGCGAACTTCCGGAACTCGACTCGCACGACTCGCACTGATTGAAACTTCTTTTTCGAGCACTCTTTCACGTGTGGTATATTTCCCAGCTTATGGGAAATAGCCAACGAGGAGATTCAATGACGAATCATAACAACTTTGAAAACGTGTTAGAAATTTTTTTTTTCCATCTTTGAAATGGCATCGACTTTTTTAATAATCCAGAAAATCTCCCATGGAAACTGCATTTTAGACGAGATTACAGCTCGGAAGAATTGTGACGTGTTGCTGACAAAATAAACTGAAAATTTTCTATCACAAACATTTGAACCCATATATAGCCAAAAAGTAGACGATTTCGATTTTCCGGAAGGGACAAGATTGAAAAACCACTTGAGTTTTTTTCAATAAAGGTCAATTTTCTTTCGTCGGCCTGTGTCGGCACTGATCATAATTATTGAGTTAATATTTTAACGAAATTTGTGTACAAAAACATACGAAATTGATCGATTATTCACTGTTTTTGAGCGGCGGTATGAAAGAACGAAAATGGTCGTTCAAATTGCGCGTTGTCCATGTGGGAGTGAGTCCGTAGTTACGAAAACGGGCACTTGAGAGCGCCACCGAGCGGACGACACTAGCGCGGCAGCGACGCTCGTTGAAACTATGGCTGAAATTTTCGACCAATGAAAACGGTTAGATTTGAATTCAAACGGTTATATTTGTTTGTCGGCTTCGTGATAATGTGGTAGTGGTTGATCGCGATGTCAGTTGAAGGAAAGTTCGTAGTGTAACGGAGGTGGACGCCCGCAGTCCGTGCACGAAAACGGTGCGAAAAAAATTAGTTCTCATTGCACGCACTTGCCATCTAAATGTTCAAGAGAAAAAAACTAAGTTTATTCGTGGCGTGCCAGTTCGCGTAATAGGAAAAAAAGAGCGTAAATTTGGAGGAAAATTAAAATGGACAGCATCAAAGTCGCCATCAAAGTGAGGCCGCTGATAAAGCGCGAACGAGAGGATAATCTGCCGATACAATGGATAGTCCAGGATAATTCGATCGCTCCTCTCGATCCTGAGCTGAAAAAACGCGGCGAACCTCTTTATTTTGGTAAATTTCTATTTCCTCCAAATACATTATCCAACATTTTCGACAGCAGAAAACACGTCGCTCAATGAGATTCTCGTTGGTACCGCGAGAAAATTTCTATTTAGCCGAAAGCCATGCAAGCTCTTCGTAACCTCACGTGATTTTTCTGTGCCAATGACCTTGAAACTGTAAACATACACAATAAATAACGAATGTTAAAAACTGCAGCGTCTCTGCGCAATTCTCTCGTGTTTCGCCTCAATTATCCAATCTTTTCTGTTACTCAGTCTTGTCAAAAAGTATCAAAACACCGAAAATTCCAGCGCAAGGTCAAAGCAAACCCAGTGTCGCTGTTTTTATGCAATTTTCAATCGGAACATGAAAAAAATGCACGCTTTCCACAAATTTTAACAGGATTTTGTAGGGAAATTATTTCGCGATGTATTTTGTGTAAAAAAAACGTCGACAAGTTTTTTTTGTCAATGCGTTTATTGATTTTTCAGTCTCTCGCGGTCGGCACAACTGAATAAACAATCTTGATGTCGTTTTATTCCTTTTTTTCGTCAGATCACGTTTTTGATACTTGCAAAACCAACTATGACATTTTTGACGTCATTGCAAAACCTATCGTCAATGCCGCCATCAACGGCATCAACGGAACTATTTTTGCTTACGGGCAAACCAGTTCCGGCAAAACTTACACCATGATGGGAGAGAAGGACTGCCCGGGTGTCATTCCGCTCGCCGTCCAATATATTTTTGACCAAATCAAAAACACCTACGATCGCGAGTTTTTATTAAGGTAAAAATATACTTTTGTACATTCGCCCACACTGTGTTTATGCTCAATCGGCAGGAGCCTTGATTCTCAGTCGATTCTTATCGAATCGACATTTTTTATGTAGACCTGCTAATAATCCTGGAAAAGGCGCCTGGAGTCAAAAACTACCTCGAGCGTCTTCAAATCCCATGACCATTTCCCTTCGTTCTCTTGTTTTTCATCGTTTTACCGCATTTTTTACCAATTTTTCGACTGCAAGCGAAATTGCCCCAGGCCCGCGTGATCCTGCATTAAAAAACGAAAAGAATGAGCCCAAGTTGGAGCCTTTTTGTTAAATTTTGCCGGAGATATGAATTTTTCTGAATTGTGGTTATTTTTATGACTCTGAAAGTTGCAAAATTGCGATTGAACGAAAAATGGCAATTTTTCGTGTCGATTCAGTTTTTGGGACTCCAGAGACGATCGTTTCATTGTCTCAGAGAAATATTGAATATTAATTATGAGCTCTGCTGAAAAAAGAACAGAATTTCGTTGTATTCCCACGCTGCAAACTGTGTTTGGGAAGTTTTTGCATTTTCAATTTGATGACCGGTGATTCGCCAAATTTGTCTGGTTTAGAAAAGAAAACTGATAAAAAAGTTGTTGTTGGCACGTGAATCGATAATTTGTACGTTTTTTTCGCTCGCTAAGAGTTTCGACGAATTTTCCGACATTTTATCGCGTGTATCATGTTTTTTTTGAAAGTTTGATCAATTTCTGTTGATGTAATCTGACCCAATATTCACCGATTACTATTTTGACTCCCTCGATGCGAATCGCAGCTTTTTTTTCAGTTTTCCAATTAGCCAAACGAATGAATTTGTTGAATTTGCAGAGTTTCGTACATAGAAATATACAACGAAAAAATTCACGACCTTCTGGACAAAGAGGGCATCGACTTGAAAATCAAAGAAGACAAAAGTGGCCAAGCCAATGTGTTGTGCAAAGAAGAAGTCGTCAATTGTCCGGAAAACGTGCTGGGCATCATGAGGAAAGGATTGAAAAATCGAAAGATCGGAGAGACCAACATGAACGACAAAAGTAGCAGAAGCCACACGATATTTAGAGTTGTGAGTTTTCAAAATTACTTTCTATTATTCTCCCATTTTTAAACATTTCGGTATTTATTGGTTTATTCACTTGGACCAAGAGCAACAGATCCAAATCACAAGCGCTTATTAGTCGATTTGCGATTATTGATCAATCGGCACAAAGAATTTCCGTAATTTCTAAAATCTAGTGAACAATCGATTTGATTGAAGAGATTTTGTCGTTTCTCATTCATTAGATGAATTTCAAGTTTTATTGTGTAAAATTCGCATGAGCCTTCTTAAACATCATACTCAACTGTGGGTAAACTTTGAGAAAGTTGGACCGTCCAGAAATCGAGTTATTTGTTGTAAAAAATCGTATTTTTTCGTAATTTCCCCTAAGACTTCGTGTTAAAGTTGCCATTTCAAACACTGAATAACTCGATAACCGAACAGTGAAAGTTTCTCAAATTTTTAAAACCTTATTCAAAGACGCTCCAGAAAATTCACGCAAAATGTCAAAACATTAACTCGGAAAAATTGTATCTCATTATTTTGTCGTTATTTTGTATACACGATTATGATTATGGCAAATGTATTTAATTAAATATAACAATATCAAAGTTTTTCGTTCGATCCGAACGCTGCAAATTCCAACGTTTTTTAGAAACGGACTTTTTGAATAACTGCTTGAACAACTTTTTTTTTGCTGCATCTCCATTTTTTAATGTTTCCATTATTCATGCAACTTTATTCCAAAATATTTACGAATTCAGATTAAATTTTTAGCAAATTTTTGAATTCTTTTGCCTCAAACCAAAAGAATAAATGGGAATAAATTGAGTAGAATAAAGTGAAAGACGAAAATATGACGTAAAATTGAAAAAAAAGAGTGAATGAATTGAATTTTCATTGACAGATAATTGAAAGTCGTGAACCAAATACGGACGGAGTGGTTCACGTGTCCCAGTTGAATTTGGTTGATTTGGCTGGGTCTGAGAGACCCAAACAGACTGGCGCGACTGGGGATCGTTTCACTGAAGGGAAACACATTAATTTATCTTTATCCTCACTTGCACTGGTAATTATGCAACTGAGTGAGCACCAAGACAATCCACAAAGATTCGTCAACTTTCGAGACAGCAAACTCACGCGAATATTACGATCGTCTCTCGGAGGCAATGCCATGACAACCATTATTTGCGCTGTTACGCCAGCTGCTGTTGAAGAAACACAAAATACATTGGCGTGAGTAATTCGCACAGCAAATAACTAAACTTTTGAGATAAACTCCGCAAACTGCTCATTTTTCGAAATTCTGCCATAAAATCCTGAAAAAATAAGTAAATCTTGTGTATCAAAAAAATATTTAATGTGAATAAGGACGTTGCATGGCGACGGTCGAATCTAAATTCTTATTTCCAGTTTTTCTTACATACAACATGATTTGCGAGTTCATTAAAAAAAGTTTTTACAAATCGACATGCGATGAATTCGAGATTGTCCGAGGTACTCTGTATCTTTTATATAATAACCAAAATTTCGAAGAAAAATTGGGACCGATTTTTTTGAAAAACCGAATGAAACTTCTCCGATGTTGCATAAAAGCGTATGCAAAGTTTTAAGAGGCTTCACCATTCAGAAAACGAAATATATAATGTTGAAAATTGGAACTTTGAACACGCGCTTATGAGAAACCGGTGAAAATTGTGATTTTTATAAATAAATGACTTCTACACGGTAAAACCTCTTGAAATTGCGCGAGCCATTAGATTTCAATATGCTCTTTGCGTGGTGCGAATGCAAAGGAATTCTATCGATAGGAAATTTTGCACGCAACGTCCTCAACCTGACTCAACAACAAAAAAACCACAATCTTCAAATTTACTAATTTTACGAGTTTCATCAATACGACGTTACTTTTTCGATGACTACGGCATTTCCGTGCAATTTACGATTTCGAAGTTAGTCTCAAATATGTGAGAACTTTGTTTTTTTTTCGCTGGCAATGAAATATTCAAATATTTGTGCGCCCAAGAATGCTGAGCTTGGATAATATTTATTCAATGTTACCCAATTGTTTTTGCTTCATCGATCCATCGCACCGCGAGCCATAGCGAGACTTTCGTTTTTGAACGATTTTTTTTCAGTTTTTCGGTAATTAAACCGGACGCGTTTTTTTTTTTTATCGAGAAATTTAAAGAAAAGTGTAAACAATCGTCGTTCGTCAAGTTAACGGAAAATTTTAGGGAAAACGAAACGTCTGAGTTTCCGTAATCTGGAAAATCATGACGTTTTTAATGAATAATAATTACATTAACGTCTATAATAAATAAAACGAAAACAATTACGGTTCAATTTTCAAATTAGAAACAATTTTTTTTCGAGATCCACAAAAATGAAGGAGACTGAACTGTGTTCCATAGATTTGCTTCGAGAGCGAAGAGAATCCACAATAAACCGCAAGTCAACGAATGTATTTCGGAGGCTGCCTTACTGAAACGATACGCCAAACAGTTAGCCAAGCTGGAGAGCCAATTAGCGGCAAGTATTAACACTTTGTTCGACTTATAAAATCCGAAACTCTCATGGCCTTCCGACGTTTGCGCGTTTGTGAAAGGGATGAAAATCTTTGTCATTTTTAACCCTAGAACGGTAAACTTTTTTTTTTTTTATCATATTCATGGCGAATTCAAAGTTGAAATTGACAAAATATTGGAATCTGCTGAGAAATTACGTGCTCGTTGCTGCGACGATGAAATTTTCACGAATTCGTTGATGCAGAAAAGTCAAGGTGCTAATCTGGAGGAAATGGAATCGAAGCTTATGGAGAAAGAGTCGAAATTGATGGAAAAAGATCGAGCTTATCAGCTGCTCGAAGAACGTATCGAGTTGTTGAAAACAAGAATCGTTTCTGGAAACAGTTCGCTCGAAGATGAAACTTGTAAACCCCGTTCGAATCGACGACGGACCTGGGGCGGACCCGGTACTTGTCAAACCAAACTCTTGTCTTTCCAAACGCTTGGCCTCCCGACGATTAAGGAAACCGAGAAATCTCCGGAAAAAGACAACAAAAAGGAACAACGGAAAAAACGTCAAAGCATCATTCAATCGATGGACATTCCAAATCAAAGTCCGTTCGAAAAAAATGCATTTTTTAAAGTTATTTCCATTCCGTAACACAATTTTTTGTTTTATCGTTTATTTTCATTTTTTTTTCATATCCTGCACAGCTTGGGATACTGATTTCACTGATTTCGAGCTCGAACTCATCGAGAGCGAGCGAGCGCGACTGCGTCTGTCTGATGGAAGTGGCGGAGGCGACGACGATTTTGCCGTTACAAAAAGACCCCATCAACGACACGTCCAGTTCAGAGGAGATGCCGCTATTTTGGAGGAAGAACGCACAACTCCGGAAGTGACACCTGAAAAGCAAAAATCGTGAGTTTAAACTGGAAAAAACAAAAAAAAGATAAATCCTTTTTATGAAAATTTTGACAGCCGAACTGTCGAAAAAACTTTGAACAAAATTTTGCAAATTTTCAAAACGAAATTGTAAAAAATTGTCGATAATTTGAAAAATGTTGCATATTTTGATCCGGAATGATGGAAAATCCAAGGAAAATTATTGGCCGAACGAGGAAAATTTCTTTCTGCCGCACGGAATTGAATTGCTGATTATTTGAAAATCCGAAAAGATGGTTTTTTTTAAACGCGAAATAGCGTTTAGATGAGACATTTTTTTCACATTTTTCTGAGCTGTGGGAAATTCTTGATTTAATTTTAACCAAGCGACACTTTTTTTCCATCTTCAGGGAAGTTCCGTCGCCCGGCACACCGAAATCAGTCTTGAGGTCGAGACTCGATTTCCTTAGGGAACAATTCGTTTCTTTGAAAGATGATCATTCCAGTATTGTAGAATACACGACCTTGGAGCGGCAAATGTTCGTCGCCGACGCCGTAGAGGCCGCAACGGTATGACGATCATTCATGTTTTTCAATCCAACCGATATTTATTCCAATCATAATTGTTTAATATTATTTTACGTGCATGAATTTCACGTTCAAAGAGAAAAGAACTAGAAAATTTCCATCGGAACCGATAAGAGTCTCTTCTTCTTGCTTGAAAAGAGCTCAAGAGTTTCCTTGACACTCCGTCGATAGTCGTTGCTTCAAAAATTCTTATTTTCATCGTCGGTAGCGTCAATTTTTATAGGAACACGAAAAAATTAACATTTCGTGGAATTTTGAGTAAAAATTGGGGTTTTGGCCCTAGAACGGTAATCTGGGGTTAAAAGTGACCCCAGGCGACTTTAAATCCCTCGCCCTTTCACTCTTCCCCGCTTTTTTTCCGTTTTACCGAATTTTGGACCATTTTTTTATGTAAACAAAATTGCCCACTTGATCTTGCATTGAAAAAGGTAAAAAATGAGCCCAAGTTGTATCTGTTTCGTTAAATTTGGCCGAAGGTACGAATTTTTCAAAATTCTGGTCATTTATGACTCCAGATTACCGGAATAAGTAAGAAAAAAAAAGTTGCCGTTCTAGGGTTGAAAAAAAATGGAATGGAATGGCGACACAAGAATTTTCGTTGTAAATCGAACGAGCTTCGGTGACCTATCCATTGTCTTATTTGTGAATTTTAATAACAGACGAATGAACGTTGTTGGCAGGCCGAGCACAACAAGATTATAGACTCGTTGAAAGAAGAGTTGGCGCAAAGCGAGAAATCGAAGCAAGTATTACTCGAAAAGTACGAAAAGCTCGAAGTAAGTAAACTCGCAAATTGTTCTAACCCAGTGCGAATTTATATTTTGTTATTCCAACACCCAACCTGAAACAAAAAACTCGATCCGTTCGCAGAGCCATTCGGCGGAATCGGACAACCGATTGGAGAATCTTGAAAAAGAATTGGCCACGTCCACGAGCGCGTTAAGAGCCTTGAAAATCGAGAAAGAAACTCTCGCCAAGGAACTCAATAAGCTCAAGTCAACGGAGACGAACGAGCCAATTAATCAACCCTCGGAAAATTTGCCAAACGACAAAGAAACCAGCAGTATTTTTGCCAATTGTTCCTACTTCGACGAAATGGAAGTTTCTGATGTTCATTCCGATTCTCAGTTGACAAACGATACCACCAACATGGAAAGTATTTTGACAACTGACACGAGTCTCCCGAACATTTCGTCGACCACTAGAATGGACGTTTCGAAGGAATCCAAAGACGACAGCAATGCGACGTACAGCGAGTTCATGAAGAACATTGCCGAAAAAAGCAACGAAGAGCTAGTCCGCGTCACGCAAGATCTTTTCAACGCCAAATTGTCACTCCAAGAAGAAAATTCCAGACTCGAGGCCACTTTGCGACAAAAAGTTCGCGAAGCCGACGACGTTGGAAACGACATTCGGCAACTGAATTCAGGAATCAAAAAATTGAAAGAAACCATTCAAATATTGATGACCGAAAATACCGATTTGTCGAGCAAACTCTCTCACGAGAAAGAATTCGCTAAACAAGCTGAAAAAAGTTTCCAAGTAAGTCAATCAAAATCATGTTTTTCTCAGTTCAACATTATTATTTTTTCAACGATTCATGATCTTTAAAAAATCGTTCAATCCCCTAGAACGATCCAATTTGCAGCTGGCAAAAAAAACTCAACTTTTTGTCGCCTAAAAAGTATCAAAAAGTTGAATAAATGATTCCGAAATTTTTTCAAAATTGTGCGATTTTTTTTTCAACGTATTGCTATGACAAAATCACTTTTTCTAAGGATTTTTTGATAATTTTGTATCAACATTCTTGACACCAAAACTAACGATTTTCTAATATGAAAAAAAATTCGCTGACGTCACGAATTTTACACGTTCCTTTTTGTTGATGAGCTTCAAAAAATGTGTTGAGGATTTTTCGTGACTTTTTTGTGACTTTTTGTGACTTTTTTTTGTGATTTTTTGTGACTTTTTATCGAAACGTGACGAAACGTATCGGGGAAAATTGAAAATTGCAAATTAAATATCCCAAATTCTAAACGTCGGAAAATTTTTCTCTGAGATTTTCTTTACCAAATAAATTCATTGGCGACCGGGAAAATCTACAAAAATATTCCCAAATGTAGGGCAAAGCTGAAATCTAAAGTTCTCACAAAATTTCCAGGAACTAATTATTTTCTCACGTACTTTCAGTCCACAATCGCCGAATTGAACTCCAGCATCGAAAAAATGACTAAAGACAGAACATTGGTGGAAAAAAGCATCGAAGAGCTGCACAAAAAGTCGGACTCATCGTCGACGATGGACGAAGGAACGTCAAAGTTGATTGAGGAATATAAACAACAGATAAAATCTCTGATAACGGAAAACAACGAATTATCTTCGAACGTGATGAATTTGACCGAAGATTTGGAGCTGATCAGAGCGGGCAAGGAGATTCCAGGCGAGCACGATTGCGATTATCGTCGATCAATGTCGAGTCTTTTGGAACGAAACAAGAGCCTGGAATTGGAAAATTCGGAAATGTCGATGAATCTCATGGACAAAATAGAGGAATACGATATTTTGAAAAAAGAATACGAACTTTTATCCAGCAAATTTTCGACACTTTCGCAGCAGGAAATATCGCAAAACTTGCTCAATTTTTCGATCAACTGTACGAATTCAATCAGCAACGAATTAGCCACCGATGCCGAACGTTCTACGGCCAAAATCAACGGTGAATCGGTCTCGAAATTAGAACTCGGGGAGGCTCAATTTTGCAAACCGACGGTCGACGATCTTTTGCGATTGTCACTTCCGGCCAGCGATTCCGATAAAATATTGAAAACAAACGGTCAAACTATCGAGGATTCTTCACAAACGTCTTTAGTTCACGTGGACGCTTCCAAGACAGAAACTGTCGGTGAGTACAAATTGAAAGCGCAAATGCTGGAGGAACAAGTCCAACAACTAACTTTGCTGAACGAAAAGTTGCGAGAATTGAAAATGTCCTCGTGCAAACAATGCGCGCATCTCGTTGAGCTCCGGCAGAATCGTAAAATTCTCGAAAAACAAGTTAAAACGCTGACTCGTACTCTTGAAGATTTGCAGACGAAATTCGACAGCGAATTCGCCGATACAAAAATCCTGCGAACAAAAGCGAGCGAAGACAGTAATTTGAGCATTTGTGACGAGAGTTTCAACGCCAGCTTCAATCTCGAGGGTGGCATGAACGTTTCCGTCCTCGAAGAACGCGTACAATCCATGCGCAACGAGATCGAATCGCTGAAAACCGAACGCGGAGTGCTCTCGAATCTTTGCAAAGAAAAATGCGAGGAAATCGAGAAACTTCAGGATCATGGCACCCGCGAATCTTCGCCTGCTTCGGTCGATTCCCCGAGACTCCGACGCGACGATGTCAGACTCGATAAAATGCAGAAAGAAATGGAGAAGGTGCAAAAAGATCTACGAGTTTTGAGGAAAAACATGGACAGCGTCAGCGCCACGATGCAAAAATCCGACAAGGTCAAACGCATGCAAAACGAAATTGAAACTTTGAAAAGCGAGAAGATCTTTTTGGAGAAGAAACTCATGGAGACCAAGAGCTTTTCTTTGGCTTCGGAGAAGTGCGAATCGCTGGAGAACAAAATTGCGAGTCTCAACTCCGAAATTTCGAGGTTCGAGAGCACGACAGAACAATTGGAACGTGAAAAATCGCTACAAAGCGACGAAATTGAATCGTTGAAACTGGAAAAAGAAAAGCTCGGTGAAAAATTGACTCAGGAAAGCGAATCTTTGGAAATTGCGCGAGAAAAAATACAAGCGATGGCCAAAGAGGTTAATCGTCTTAATTCGCTAATTAGCGACTACGAGGCTGACACCGAAAGACTGAAAAACACGAAAACGTCGTTGGAGACTGAAATGCAAACTTTGTTGGCTGAAAAACAGATTCTCCAGGAAAAACTCGTCGAAATTGAAAATTCGTTCGTGCCGCAGGAGAAAGTTGACTCGTTGGCGAAGGAGATTGCTCGCATGAGCGAGGAAATGAATAACTACGAAATGGTGAAAGAACAATTGGAAAAAGCCAAATCGTCTCTGGAGGCGGAAATTCTAGTGCTTAAAGCGGAAAAAGACGAAGGAAAACTTTCGCTCGACGAAAATATCGTTCAAAAAGACCAAACGATCGAATCGCTGGGTAAAAAAGTTTCTCAGCTTCTCTCGGATCTCGAAGACTCGGCTGTCGTCAAATGTCAACTGGAAGACGCCAAATTGGCGCTGGAGAACGAAGTCAAAACTTTGAAAACGGAAAAAGCTGAAGAGAAATTGACGATGGAAAATTTGGAAAGCAGAGTTGCCGAGCTCACTACCGAAATCGATCATTTGAATGACGTCAAAAATCAACTGGAAAACGCCAAATCGTCGCTCGAAGCTGACCAAGAAAAAGAGAGACTTTTGTCCAGCGAATTGCTCGCAGCGAAGGATCGTACGATCGAAGAATTGAAAGCGGAAGTTGCATGTCTTGCCTCCGAAATCGATCATTTGAATGACGTCAAAATTCAACTGGAAAACGCCAAATCGTCGCTCGAAGCTGACCAAGAAAAAGAGAGACTTTCGTCCAGCGAATTGCTCGCAGCGAAAGATCGTACGATCGAAGAACTGAAAGCGGAAGTTGCACGTCTTGCCTCTGAAATCGATCACTTGAATGACGTCAAAATTCAACTGGAAAACGCCAAATCGTCGCTCGAAGCTGACCAAGAAAAAGAGAGACTTTCGTCCAGCGAATTGCTCGCAGCGAAGGATCGTACGATCGAAGAACTGACAGCGGAAGTTGCACGTCTTGCTTCTGAAATCGATCACTTGAATGACATCAAAATTCAACTGGAAAACGCCAAATCGTCGCTCGAAGCTGACCAAGAAAAAGAGAGACTTTCGTCCAGCGAATTGCTCGCAGCGAAGGATCGTGCGATCGAAGAACTGAAAGCGGAAGTTGCACGTCTTGCTTCTGAAATCGATCACTTGAATGACATCAAAATTCAACTGGAAAACGCCAAATCGTCGCTTGAAGCTGAGATGGGAACGTTAAAAGCTGACCAAGAAAAAGAACGACTTTCGATCAGCGAACTAATAGCAGCAAAGGATTGTACGATCGAAGAGTTGAAAACGGAAGTAGCTCGTCTTGTCGCTGAAATCGAAAACTCGAACGCGGTGAAAAAGCAGATCGAGGAAGCGAAATCGGCACTGGAGATGGAACTGAATTTGTTGAAAATTGAAAAAGAAAGTTTCGAGGAAATACTTTTGAAAAAAGAGGATGTTTCATTGGCCGAGGGAAAAGTAAAATCCTTGGAGAAC
This sequence comes from Diadegma fenestrale, assembly GCA_037043255.1. Classification (NCBI taxonomy): domain Eukaryota; kingdom Metazoa; phylum Arthropoda; class Insecta; order Hymenoptera; family Ichneumonidae; genus Diadegma; species Diadegma fenestrale. The sequence goes on from CM073309.1 coordinate 25,131,890, forward strand.
GAGCTTTCCCGTTTGATCGTAGAAGTCGAGGCTTCCGAATCGACGAAAAAACAATTGGAAGAGGCTAAATCGCGCTTGGAAAATAAAGTTGAATCGTTGAAAGAGGAGAACGAAGCGGTCAAGCAAAAATTGTTGGAATTGGAAAGCGTCGCGCAGTGTCAGGAGAAAATCGCATTGGAAGAAAAACTCGAGAGTTTGTTGATGGAAAAAACAGAGATTCAGGAAAGTCTGACAAATTTACGTGAGACCGTGAGCAAATTGAACGAAAAGAATGCATCGCTGAACGAGGAATTGCGTTCGATGAAATCGGAAGAAGTTGATCCCGGTGAGTCGATGAAAACTGCTCGATCGAATGGCCTGGAACACACAAATTCGTCGATATCGACGAAAGACGAGGAATCTTCGTTGATTAGCTCGTACGAAAAGATCCTCGAAGAGGTGGAAACGGCGAAGAAATCAATGACGAAAGAAATAATGTCTCTAAAACCGTCAACGGAGGATTTCAAGTTCGAGGAGAAATCGACGAGCGAATTATTCGGATTTTTCGTAACGACCATCATGGCAAAAGAACAAGAAGTGGTGAAAACGCTGAGCGATAATTTCGAGAGAGAAAAGAGGAAGCTCGTGGAAAATAAAAGGCAGAGTATTGACGCGGAGAAAAGAGCGAGCGATTGGGCGAAAGAGCTCGAGGCTGAGGTCGAAAGAAACGAGCAAGATTTGATACTCGAAAAATCGAAAAATACCGCGCTCAGCGAAAAGATCAGCAGTTTGGAAAACTCGCTGTTAGAGACAAAACACGAGAATCAAATGTTGAAAGAAAAAATGGAAGTTTTGGTAGCGGATTTTGACACGATGGACATAAAGCTCGAAAAACCGTCGGAATCTCGTCAGAATTCGGTGACAAACTCGAGCCAAAGCAAGGAACGTTTTATCCCGGAAAATGTGGACACTCGTGAAATGGAATTGAGTTTGAAGCTTCGACAGGCGGAAAAACAATACAAGGACAAGTTGAACGAGCTAACGAGTAGCCTCGAGCATCTCAAAACACAAAACATCGAATTATCGAACAATTTGGAAGGTTTGGAAGCGAACGAGAAACAATTGCAAAAAATAATTGACATGAAAACGAGCGAGTTGGCCAAGTGCAATCTTACGATCGAAAGAATGCAGAGCGAATTGGACGCTCTGACGGAATCGTTCGGTCAGTCGAGTCGGGAGAATGTGAGAAAAGAAGAAAAAATCTCTGAAATAACGAGCTTGCTAAAAACCAAATGCGACATCCTGTCCGAGTACAAAACCAAATTGGAGACGATAACGCCCGAGTACGAGAAATTAAAGGAACAAGCGAACGAACGACAATTGAAACTTGAAAAATACAAAAGCGAAATCCAGTGTCTGAGAACGGAGAACGAAAAAACAATTTCGTCGCTGAAAGATCGTTTGGACTCGGAGGAGATGCAATCCGTGGGTTACCGGAAACAATTGGCCGAATTGACGAATCGCAACACGACATTGCAGATGGAACTCGTGGAACTGCAGGCCAAATGTGAACAACTCGAAAAATCGAACGCGAAAATGGCCCAGTCGATGAGAAACAGTACCAGCAAAATTCGGGCCGAGGAAGAAATGGAAGACTTGCGGGATCAAAATCGTACGCTCGAGAGAAATTTAGACGGCGCTGGTAATCGTATCAACGAATTGCAAGATGCGAAGACACGCTTGAACCAGGAACTGATCGATCTGCGAGTACAGTACCAAACAACGTTGGCTCAAAATGAAGAACTGAAGAGCGTGCTGTCGTCGCACAGATCGAGCGTCGCCGACACGATCGAATGGCGTGAAAAGTACGATGCAGCGGTGCAAGAAAAAATCCGTTTAGAAATGGAACTCATGGCCAAGAGACCCCGTTTCGAACAAATGGAGAAAAAAGTGGAGGTTCTCGAGCGGGAAAACGATGAATTGAAAGCCAAGAACGTCGAACTTGACGCAGAGATGGACGACATTGTTTGCAAGATCAACGAATTAACCGCGGAGAATGCAAAGCTCGACGATCAGCTGTACAACGCTCAAAACACTATTGAATCGCTCAAGACGAAAAATACGGAATTAACAACGACGAATCTCGATTTTGAGAGAAAACTCAAGGATCACGTCGACGAAATAGAAAGTTTAAAAATTCAACGAAACAAACTCCGTTGTGAAAATGGAGCGACGTCCAAAAGTTTGAACAACGAAAATAGCGAACTGCGAATGAGGCTCTCTCAACTTGATCGCGGCGATTCGCTCAGTTGTGGTGACAGCGACAGAAGCTCCAGCCCCGCACTCGAAGCTGCTCGCGTTGACAGCAGACGCAGACGATCGCGAAACGAACTCTTCAATGTTAATCGACCTCTCGAAATATGTGACATCGAAAAAGACGAAAATTGCCAGTGCGACATTTACAAACAACAATGCAAAAAACTCGAACAAGATCTCGTTCTCAAAAACGCCAGAATTGGAACACTCGAACTTAAAATTCAGAGCGAAATATTTCCGTACAAAAGGAAATGTAAAGATCTGGAAGAGATGATTGACTCATACGTGACCAAGGTATTTCCCATCATTTTTCTCTTAATTTTTCAACAAACTTTTTACTTTCCGGAACCTCAAATTTTCTGAACAATCCAATTGAAAACAATTTCAAACATTCAATCGCTCCAAACGTCATAAGACAACAGTTGATTCTTACTCGAAAAAATACACAAAAAGAGTGTTTTTTTTTTTTTTTTTTAACCGTTTCGGTGGCGTTTCTTCTTGTCATTCTCTCTGCTATTTCGTTCTACAGAACAAAACTCTGAAAGCAGAAGTGCGGCATCTCCAGGAAATCAGGGCAAGAGAAATCTCGAGCGAATGCGAGCGCTGCAAGCAATGGAAACAGAATAAGCGCGACCAGAGCTCGCAGTGTATGCCTCACAGCACACAAATCTACATGAGCGGCATGAGCAGCGGAACAATCGATGTAATTATAATTTTCCAAAAAGAGAACATCATTTGAAAAGCAAGAGAAACTCAAAATTCATGAAATTTCCGAAATGACTGATCATTTCCAGTTTCCATTCAATTTCGCTCTGCCGAAATTTTTAGTCACTGAAATTAGTGGTTGAGAACATTTTGGAATCCTTGCTCTTGAGCCTTCATTGAGACACTAAAATTTGTCCACTATTCTGACGTACTGGGTCAATTTGACCCAGAACGTGTCGTAGGCTTTTATATTTTTAAAAACCGAGAAAATGCTCTCATCATGCCGAAAAATATTGAATTTAATTGCTTAGAAAAATAATTTTGAATGTCGACTTTTGCCAAAGCAAGTTTTCTACTAGAAATCAACGAAAAAACTTGAAACCACGCCTAGATTTCGGGATAGTCGGGGTCAGTGAGACCCGGTGTGTCAATGAAGGCTCAATTTCCAACAATGCCGAGCGAATTTGATGGAACGATTCGTTTTCACATACGATTCGAAAAGCTAATGCAATTCTTTGTAAAATTCTCGCAGGTGCACGTAAAGAACGCGAAGCTCGAGAAGGAACGAAACATAATGAAAAATTTGTGCCGAACTCGAGGCCAGAAAAATATCGAATTAGAAAAATGCATCGAGGAATTGAAACAACGAATAATGGAATTGGAACGAGGAACGAAAGTTTCAAGCATCACTGACAAAACCATTGCATCCGACTCTTCGACCTTCAACACAATCTTGATACCTGATTCCTCTAATCCTCGCAGAGAGTGAGAAAAATTTCCATATTATCCGACACACACACACACACACACACACACACACACACACACACAAAAGCCTTGGTAGATTGAAAATATTGAGTTTCATCGAATTTTCCATCATTTTCTTCCTGCCTTGGTAACTCAGCATGTTCATTTGAGACATAGTCGTTAAAATTAGACCGTCGACTGCACGTTGCTTGCCCATGTAAAAAAAATTTCTCCTTTCTCTATCGCACATTTTCATTTTCGGGCGTTCGCATGTACATAAGACAATATTAATATTTATTTTCAGTGTCAAATCAGTCGAAAACTTAGCGTATAACAAAAAAATTGTCAAATTTATTTATTGGACCAAAAAAAGTCGTGTCTGTACGTGTGACTAATGGATTCGGAATAAATTCCAACGATAATGAACTTTTCGTTGTCGTCATACGCAGAAATTCTCATTAACGAGCCAAATTTCGAATTCGAACTTTTTTCGGTTCGAGTCTAGTCCTTATGGCTTTTAAGACAATTCATGGAACGAAAGACACCAAAGATTCGTAGCCTGAACAAATTTTTCAGCCGCATTCGACGGAACATGATTATTTTCTTCTCTAACGAATCTCTACGTAATCCGAACTTGGCTTTACTTTTTTTTCTCTCTTTTCGCTGAAACTCCTCGACACTTTTCTAACCTTCATCTCCCTAATGTATAATCTGCAGCTCTCGCTCTGACGCATGTACGATTGCTTGATTCAACGGATGCACTTGAATACCGAGAAGAAGTTGAGTTTGTAAATGTATCCTGTCCGAAAAAAACGATGTGAAAAATTATGTTGTTACGGTTTGTACAGAGCGATGAAGGAAAACGTACCAGCCATTTGGGAACATCCGAAACAATCGTTGACTACGAGACGCAACTGGTTCAACTAGCGAGCAGAATCTTTTCATCTTTTTGTTTGTTTGAATATTCAGGACTACGTTACAAACTTTAAATTGACAGTCCAGTATTTTTATACTTATGTGTAAATAGCATTTTTTTTGTACCTTTTGTTAAACTATTGTCTCGTCATCTGACTCAAATTTCGTGTAACGAATCCAACTGTATTTTGCTTTACAAGTTTATATGATATTTAACCAATTACATAATTTGATGTGGACGCTCAACAGTCGTGACAACAGCGTCGAGTGAATGAAACTTACAAATAAAAATTATATTCTCGTACTATCTAATTCTATAGAATATATTCTCCAAAGTCTTAGATTAATATGAGCATCGTTTATTATTTTCTTACATGATAAACCGAATCTAAACACCCGGACCACTTCCCAATCGTTACACTGAAAATTCAATTTCGTCAAAAAACGTTATCGATAAATTTTATCGAACTGGTCGAACTAAATATTTGCGACTAATTTCCAAATTTTCGTTATTTCAACAATATTTTTCATTCCTAAAGAAACTGACAGCAAAATTCACGATTGGAATGGAGTAATTTTACTTTTCAAAGTTTTTAAGACAACATTTTTGTGATTTTTCGAAAAAAAACATTTAGTTGAACGTTTTCCAACGCAATATTGATCTTTTCCAACAAAATTTTTTTTTTTAGAAAAATAATACAGATAAAATAATATTAAATTAAAAAAAAAAATAGATATCGCATTGATAGTTTCAAGATTTAAACTTGCATCGATAAAAAAAAAATACCTTCTAAAAAAATACAAAAAAATGGACCCTTGGCCGAAGCGGGTTCGCCAAGTAGTCAGGCTAGCCTCACGTCTAAAGTGAGCCTAGGCAAACAGAAAAAGAAGAAAAATTGCTCAGTGCTGCCATTCATTGCCGCCACCGGTGGTGTTGCTGGTGCGACGGTGGTATGGTGGTGTGTTTCTTGTTGGGAGACAAGAAAATACGCGACAGGTTGCCGCCGTTGCCGGCGATGGGGGCCGCGTAATAAATCGACGGTCGCACTGCGATTTATGTCGCTAACGTAATAATGTACCTGTAACACTTGTAACAAGTGACAAAGTGCTTGAGTCAGAAACGCGTAAATACCGGCAGCACAGTTGGACTGTGCCGTGATCACAAATCAGAGTTTTATTAGTAAATATGTGGAACGATAACGTAGTGTTTTTAATATTAACGTCATGGTGTTTGGTCGTTAATTGCCAAGCGCAAGGCGATCTTTCGGAACTGGTGGCAACATCAATCGGGTAAGAAACTTTTTACATATTTGCATGCAACGAGGAACAGTCATACATTCGAAACTGCGTACATAACCCAACTTTGGGCAGACATAACCAACTTTCGCAATGCTCACGAAAACTGACAACTTTTTCACCGATATCGCGACGTTTTCAACTCACAATTCCGTGAAAGCTCTAAAATTCTTTTCATTCGTTCATAAAAACTACCGGAACGAAAAAAACAAGACAAAAATGCATGACTTGTTATGTTTTGTAGGAAGGAATCGGACGCAGATTACGAGGATCCTCATTCATTCTCCAGAACACTGCGGGAGGAAGAATACGAGGATCCTCATGCGTTTCGCAAAAAATCTGAAGGAGGAACGACCACCTTAGTCCAAAAGATGTTTGTACCATAAATTGTAATTATTCTTATCTTGCTTCTCGTTTTTTTTCAATTTCAAAATGACATATCTACGTTGCATTTGGATGCAGAGGCAATTACATCGGGTATGACGATGTCCGTGGTAAATCGAATTGCGATCCCTGTGAAGAAGAACTTCGTTTGTGTAATATGAACAATCGCAACAAACCTGGAAATACCGATGTCGCCGACGTTCTGCTGTCCCGGCGATTGGTCAACACCATTTTATCCCGGGCTAAGCTTATCGTAGGGTGAAATTTTCAACTTTCGTGGTTTAAGGATCAATGAAAATTGTATCAATGATTTTGGAAAAATTCAGCGATCCTCAATTTTTTATGGCACATTGTTATCCAATGATTAAGGCGACGGATGACTCTGAAATTTGCAACGTTGAGATTCAACGGAAAACATTTTTCCTATTGTTTATTTATTGAATTTTGAAAATCGTGGCAATTTTTTGAGTCGATTGAGTTCTTTGGTCGCAAGAGAGAACTGTTTTACTGGCCAGACCAAATATTCAATAATAATTGGCTCTGCTAAAGAAAAAACAGAATTTTGTTGCATTCCAACGATGGAAACTTCAGGATCATAGGCGACGACCAGTCACCTCGAATTTTCTAAATGAAAATTCTCCGTTGTTGTTTTACTAATTGGAAAAAGGCTCTGTCATCAGACACGGGACAATGGCAAAAATCCTAGACAGAGGCTTTTTTTAATTGGTGAAACCGTATCAAAAATATTCAATCTAAAAAATTGTTGCTTTCTCTCTTGCGCTCGCATGCCGAGGAAGCGACTGCTCCATCGCCTTAAGTTGTAAAATTATCGATCTCTTCTCTTCTTGGCAAATGGCTCTGAAAATTTCACAATATCTGAATGTTCGATCAATTCTGTTTGAAATCTGGTACAGGAAGACGGTGCCGTGTTCAGCAGCCATTTGAAAATCGAACTCACACGTCAAGAGCTTGAACAGTTAAGAGAATTCGGCAAAGGAAAGCTGACTCTGAGACAAATCGATCCGATACTCAATAATGCCATAAAAACTCCTACCGAAGATCCGGTCGTCAAAGCATTTGAATTTATCGCGCATGCAGCCACTGTGCTTTATTCTACTTCGTTATGGATATTCGTCTGGACAATGGAAAACGTAAGATTCATTTCTATAATCTCATTGTTTCTCATCGATTTATTATCAACTTGGACGGACATTTATTTCTACCATTTTCAGATGGAAATTGTTGCTGCCGTCCCACTAGCCTTGTACGTTCTAATTGTATTGAACAAAAAAAAGTACAATCTCTTGATGCTTCTGACTGTTGGCATCACTGTTATATTTATCATAAGCTTCGTCATCACCTGGCGGAAACTCATACAGGTATGGACTTGATGTTTTCTTGACTCTCGATATTCGATATTTAACAATTTTTGCAAAAAAAAAAAAAGGCAAAAATTGACGAATATTTCGATAAACTTTCAAACGGGCTGTAGTTGTCGAAAACGCGATGGAAAAACGGAACGTCTTTTAACAATAACGTTTGAGACCAAATGCAAGAAACTTTTTTATCCCAATATATCCGAAAAGAAAATTTCTGTCACGTTGGTTTTCGATGTTGGCCGGAATTTTAGAAATTTAACAGAAAATGTCCCTGCCAACTTGATTTTCGAAAACTTTTTTGTTTGTTTTTATGTCTCGAAAGGAAGCAGAAATCAAACATTCGACGTTACAAATGCGGTATTTGGATTTGCCCGAACACTGTCGGTCCGATGCTTCTCTCTGGACTCGCGTCCAGTCGTTCTTTCGCTGTGAGTATCGAACAATTGTGAGTCTTGAAATGAAATCACGTCTGCAGAAAAAAAAAACACGGTTTTGAAACTTTCTACAATCCTCAACACGACGGAAAAATGATGTTGCGTGAATTTCTAAATAAATTCTCTCGAAGATTCATCCACACGAAACTTTACTGAAAATTCCTCTTCGAGCTGTTTGTTGCATAATTGGGTCTCAATTTCGTTGCAGCCTCTGATGACTGCAAGAATTATCACGCGGCAAGGATGAAAACTCCTTTCCTGGACGTAACTCCAGCACAGGCATTGTCGCATATGTTGTCGCACGTTGTTTTCGAGCCTATTACAGTAATGGGCAAAACAATCGCTGGCTTTCTTCAACACGTTACCGGTAAGAAAAAAATTACAGAAATGAATCAAAGTTTTGGAATTCGTAAAAGTCTCAAAAGTTCCTCGAAAATTTCTCCAATAAATCGGAATATTTTGCGAATATTAGCGAAAAACATTGAGCATTTTCGTATAAATTTTCCAAAACCGATTTTCTGAAGAAAAAACACTAAACAATTTCGAGTCGAATGATGAGAATTCTCGAACTTGTGCATGATTTTTGCTAAATTGCGGTTAAATCTGATGAATATCATGTTTATTGTTATCAGCCGACATGTCACCGTTTCTTGCCGGAATAGTGCAGATCGCAATCTGCGTCTCGTTGCTGCCAATATTGATAGTCTGTTTGATATTATTGGCCGGTGGTTCTCTGAGATTGGGAGCTTTTGGTCCCCTTTCTTTCCTCAGCTTGAGTGGAGGGAAGAGAACAAATACGGAGTCGATCAAGGCCGTGGATAGTAAAATCGAACGTCAAGCAGTGAAAATCATATTAAAAGTAATGAAAACATGACCTACTTTTGTAATTGCGTTCGCGCGATGCTGACGGTTTCGCAAAATTTCCAATAATCCTGAAGTTTCCATCGTTGGAATGCAACGAAATTCTATTATTTCTTCAGCAGAGCCAATAATTATTATTGAATATTTCGTCTGGCTACTAAGACGATTCTCTCTTGCGACCAAAAAACTCAATCGACTCGAAAAATTGCCACGATTTTCAAAATTTAATAAATAATCAATGAAAAAAAAAGTTTTTCGTTGAATCTCAACGTTGCAAACTTCAGAGTCATAAATTTCCACTAAACGCTCTTTTCCTTGTATTCTCTGGACAGGTAGAAAGCTCCGAACGATTAGCGAGAAATTTGTCGATCGGAAATGCAGAAAACTCTGAGATGCTGTCGATCGCGAATAGAACCGAAAAACCGGAGAAAAAAGGTGAAGTAAAGATCGTCGACGATGTATCGAGCGCCGCCAGCTCAGATTCAGAAGATGGTTTCGTCGAAGCGAATGAAATGAGTGGGAGTGAAGTGAAAAGAGCCCCTGAAGTTGGAAGTGGCGATCACGTCTGAGGATTTTTTAACCCCAAATCCTCACCAGTTGCCCTTGAATGATTGAGTGAGTCCTTCAACTTTTTTAAATCCACGTTCACGACGAATCTTGTTCCGTTTACCGTACAGTACAAACCGCATGGAAAATGCCTTAATTTTCGTGCACGGACCAAACCAAAATTTCCATTTTTCTCCTTCGACATGCCCAATTCTTGTCTTTACCGATAAAATCCAAGTCGTTGTTTTCGCACGACTCTCGTAGAGAGCGAACGATGCTCTCCAAGTTTTTATACTCTCAGTCAAATGAGACTGAAACATTTCTCAAGACTTATCGAAACTCTGCATACAGCAATTGTTTTTTTTTTGGCTCAGAACTGAATAAGAAATTGAGATTAGGCAAACATTGGCTCTCGTAGAACGGAGTGAAAGGAGAATATTTATAAACACTGCGTCCGATCGAAACGCGCAATCAGCTTTACAACTATTTATCAACGAAAAATTACGGTGTTGAAGTTTCCATCGTTGGAATGCAACGAAATATTCTTGTTTCTTGGACAGAGTTCATAATTCTTATTCAATATTCCGTCCGGACAATAAAAGAATCTTTTTCCAGCATCCAAACACTAAAGTGGTTCGAAAATCGTCATAGTTTTTGGAATCGCACAAAAAATGAATAGAAAAGACAAATTTTTCGTTGGACTCCAACGTTGCAAACTTCAGTGTCATGAAAAATTCACAATCCACCAATATCTTATAAACCATGGGGTACGAGTGCGTGTGTGTGAGTGAGTCAAATGAGACTGAAACATTTCTCAAGACTCATCGAAACTCTGCATACAGCAATTGTTTTTTTTTTGGCTGAGAACTGAATAAGAAATTGAGATCAGGCAAACATTCGCTCTCATAGAACAGAGTGAATGGAGAATTCTTATATACACTGCGTCCGATCGAAACGCACAATTAGTTTTATAACTATTTATCATCGAAAAATCCACAATCCACCAATATCTTATAAACCATGGCACGAGTGTGTGTGTGTGAGTGAGTTTCATATCGTTCATCGATGACGAATAACGGAAGCAAAATTTGCCAATGCTCTCTTCTCTGGGATGTTGAGAGGGGATCAAAGATATTTATAGGTATGTGTGCGAATTTTTTCAAATTGTCATACGTCGACTGAAAGTAGCGATAAAGATATTCCAATGGAAAAATAAGTTATAAGGCTTGGTGAAACGAGAATAAAAAATGCAAGTTGTGCGCCCTGCACGTCGTAGTCCACGCTCTGTTGCTTGCGAGCTACGTCCCTTGACCTCGTTACGTCCAGATCCTTTATTTTCCAGGAAAAATCTGCTTATTTGGGGATTCGAATTTTTATGTTTACACAGGAAAATTAACGCTGAGGATGATCTTTTGAAAAACTTTCCCAATAACTAGTAATTTCGTTGTCGTTTGAAATTTCCGGACTCGATTTTTGTATATTTTTTAAGGAGACGCTGTTTTGAACTTACGAACTCACGGAATTTGGCTGGGTCGTAAAATTGTCGAAATCCAGTTGGGAAATTAGCTGTCGGTTTTTTCTTAATGAGATTTTTTTATTTTACTCCAAAAGGAAATTTACACAGGGCCCGATGCTTCTGGTCCAGAATATATTGTCCAAGTGCATTTTTCTGAAAGTCCCATCCGTTCGGTTATGAAAGATTTTCCTTGTAGAACGAAATTTATTTTATCCGGTATATTTTTAGCTATAGATTGCGACGTCGGTCATCGAAATCGGAGAAAAAAAAATTTCATGAATCAATATCGATGAACAATGATGGTGAAAGTTGGCATTTGTTTATCAAGGTTTCCGGAGTCCGGAGGAGACTTGAGTGAGAAAACATTGTGCTTATTTGGCGCAGCGTGACTAATGACGTTGAACTGCATTTTCAGTGGGTCGGTATAACTTTTGGAAGTGGCGCGTTTGTTGTGATATGATTGTAATTGAATGGAAGCTGCGAGGCTCCGATGGAGAAAAGTAAAATCGATGGTTGGACAGAAAAATGCACGAGTTGAAAATTGTGAGGTATATTTAGGGAAAAATCGTTTGGCACGATGCTGCGGGGTTACTTTCTGGCAACTCTTGAACGAGTTGATTGAATATGCATGCAGAATTGTGGAACGAAATTTATTTCTAGGGTGGAAACTTCGGGGAGTGAATGCGGCGAGGGTTGAGTTTGCGAACAACGCGAAGTTAATTTTTGTTGGTGAAATCGAGACTGAAAGTATAAAAGCAAAGTTTCGGAGGGGGAGGCAATTTTTTTTCGTTCCTGGCGAGCGCTCAACAGCCAACGAACCCGCGTCAAAGTTGCGATTGTTGCATTGTGAGCCTGCGTCGCTTTATAGCAGTTTGTGTTGTAACTTCAATAGGGCAAATAACCACAATATTTTGTACGACGCACGTTCCCATGTGCCGGGACAATCAAAGCGCAGAGCACCACGAAATTCTCTTTTTGGAGTCATGAGGCCGTGAAAATCTTTTTATATCGACGCTATGTAATCAATACAATGGCAACGATCCGTAGTTTTTTAGTATGCGCGCTAAGGTATCATGCCCTGCGTATTGTGAAAGATGGATCGAGGAAATGCACATGTGCATGATCGCAACCTCTGCCTCGTACAGCCTCTAAAGTTCGTAAGGGGTTCAATGGGGCTCTCGGTAAGGTCAGTCGGTGAATGGGCCGAAAATCGGGATCGGACGCTGCAATGGAGAGTTTTTCAGGAAACAAACAATATTAAATCAATTTTTTTTACGCGCTTTTTTTGCACACTTTTATAACTCGTACATTATTTTAATGTCGTTATTTTTCACGTCCTTGAGAATTTCTTTGGAAAATTTTCCACCAATCAACAATTAGAAATTCCTACGGTAGTCGAGAAAGTTATTGGAAAGGGTGACTCGATCGAGGTTGCGAAATTGTGCAATTAATTTGTGTACAATTTATTTCCAGACGTTGTTCATCCATTTTCTGTCCGCGAATAGTTATTTGGTTTTTTTTTCAATTGTCATGGTAATGGCAATTTCACGTGCAATTAATTTGTGTATAATTTTTTTCCAGTCGTTGTTCATCCATTTTGTGTCCACGAATAGTTATTTTTTGGTTTTGCTTCTCGACAAACGGACGAGCTTGAGCGGAAAATAGATAACTTTCTCGTTGCTCATTAATGACTGAGACATCAAAATTTCTCGTAGTAGCCTGAGGCAATTTCGGCTCGTTGAATCATTGTCAATGTTATTAGGCTGATATCCGAGAGAAGGTTCCATTACAAGCTGGAAAAAAGTAAGAAGATCTAAGAGAGCAGAAAGTAGGTTGGATCTCCGCAGCCTTTACTGTGTCTGAGGAATTCTGTAGAGAAGGTGCCGTGCACGAGGATAGAGGAAAGCTGCAAGGGATGGATTACAGGAGCTTCGGAAATGCTTTGTCCATAGTGGCGCGTGGTTCTGACGATGGGCCACAAACATGGCTTAAGAATCTCCGACTCTTAGAGAGATGCGGTGCGTACACGTGCACAATGATAAAACACATGACGACTGGATGCTGCAAGAGAGATGGGAAGACTCAGCCAGAGGACTGTACTTTGAAGGAGAGAGAAAAAAGATGGAGCAACAAGAGGTGGGAAAAAAAAGGATCAAGAGAGAGAGAGAGAGAGAGAGAGAGAGAGTGGCAGGAAACAGTTGGAACGTTAGACGAGCAAGCGACAAAGATCGAGAGGAAAAGGTAAGGGAGAAGCGAAAAAGTGAAAAAGCGAGACTTTGAAATGAAAATAATAGGGCAGCAGGAAGGATGCTCTGGAAGCCTAGAAAGACGGACGAAAAGAACAGTGAAGGCAAAAAGAGATCGTGGAGACGAGGGAGTGACAGAGATAGCGCGATAGAGAATAGCTAAGAGGGATGAGAGAGAAGTGTTGCATTCTGTGGGTAAGGTTCTATGCAATCGCTCTTCATAGACGCACCGACGAGCAGCTTTAGAGGTTGCGCTATCGAAATAATGAAAACCCATCTCATATCGGAGTTAGTTAATCGTGCACGGTTGCTTCCACAACACGCATTTGTATATGTGTGTCTGTGTACGCGAGGAGAGCAATAGACTGAGTTAAGAGCATGCATAGACGAAACAGAGCGAGAGAGAGGCGAGGGGGAAGTTTCGTAGACTGAATGAGGGAATTCTTCTTCCCTGCACCCGGCTAACGCACATAGAAAATTTCTCCTTGCTCGCTGGACCACGTACGCGCACCTGATGAGATCCGTAAACAGAGCATGTGAACAAGACAGAGAGAGAGAGAGTAACCGAGATGTTTTATGGAACGTTAGAGCACAAGAGGCGAGAGAGGGTTTGAAGTGATGGTAGCAGAGCATCTGCACCCTCGCTGTTGCTGTCTCTTTCACGGTTCACTCAACATACGCTCAATTACCGGAAACTGCAGGATTGTAAACAAAATTCTTCAAGTGCGCGTGCGTGCAGGCGAAACAATATTCTTCACGGGTTTTCCAAACCATTCGAATTGACCCAACAAACATTTTTATCGAAGGGTTCAAAAATTCAATAGATTTTCATCGTGCGACGTCTTCTTTAATCGGGTTTTGGAATTGACATTCACAAATCGATTTATTCCGAGAGCCCTTAACAATGATTCTTCAAAACTTTTACCAACTTCTTCAGCGTTCTAGAACTGAGAAATTTCGTTCACTGAAAATTCAATTTTGTCAAAAAACGTCGATATTTTTTTTGAATACAGCGAACTCAATATTTTGGGATAATTTCAAAATTTTCGTTATTTCGACAACATTTTTCGTTTGTAAGGGAACTGTCAGCAAAATTTACGATTTGAATGACAAAAATTTACTTGCCGAAAAGATTTTCCAGAATGTTTTTTGCTAAAATGACAAATTTTTCGTGATTTCTCGAAAAAAATGTTTAGTTGAACGTATCCAACAAAATATCGATCCAAATATCGATTTTCGTATATGGTCATTGAAAAATACTGAAAAAAAAATCGTAAAGTGTTCAAGATTGTTGAATAATTATTCAAATCCAACAGATTCTGTTTGCCACTCAATCATGACGATAAAAGGCATCAATAGCCAATCAATTCCATCGATAAAGCGTCCAAATAGGACGACACTGTATTTTGGTGTTGCTCGACAGCGTCGATACGTCTGTTCCACGTGTCCCGTGACTGTCCCCTGCTTATCGTGACGGACAAGTTCGTTGGCTCGAGAAACTTGTTTTTTTATTTTCTGGAAAATGTTGAGACCTCGAAAAAAATAGGGAATTAGGGAGAATGAACGAACGAATCGTCTATTTTCATGTCCGCAGGTGCCAAGGAATGAAAAACCTTTTGCGATAAGATGTAATAGAAAAAGATCGAGCTCTAGGTCGTCCTACTCAAAATGCATCCGAGGGCCGCGTTTAGAGGCTTTAATTATCGGACTCTCTCGGGCCCGAGCCTTATCGCTACGTATTATCTCGGCGTTTTCTTTCCCGCAACGTAGTGCTTGATGCTAATAACGGATTCATCCGTCGCGAGCGTCGCGTTAAATTTAACATTTCGAGAGAGAGAGAAAAAGGAATGAAAAACATTCCCAGCGACACTTTGACCATCGCAGTCTTTCGGTTCTTGAAGCATACGCGGCGACCTGCTGTTGATCGAGACATCAAAAAACGTTGTATCTCGGTTCCAGGCGTACAATTATTTCCCAAAGCCGTTACCATCGTCCATAATTATACCGGCGACCATTAAACAGCCACTTTCCTAACGTTTTCCCCTCGATCCTTTCTCAACTTCGGTCCCAAACACGCGCTACCAAAACCACGAATAAGTAACCCATCCGAATAGAAATGGAATTTTAATTCAACACCTTCCGTGTCCGGGGTGTCCGGTTTTCATGTTTTCGATCATGTGGCTCGACGAAATTTATATCCGTAGATTTTTCAAGGAGCGTGTGAAGAATTTGACAGCTACTGAAGATTTTCTCAAACTGGCATTTCCACAAGGAGAGATTTTTAGTTTGAATGCGACGGATTTTCGAGCTCGTGTCAAGTTTAGAAAATTTCTCTCCTTAATTTTTTGTCCTGCCATTTTTGCCCTTTCAAATTTCCAAATAACTTGCTTTCGTGCGTCCAGTGCTTCGAGTTGTCCAAGTCCATATCTTCGTCGTCAATTCTTTGGCGTTGTCTTACTGAATAATTTATGATCCATACGTCGCGCTAAAAAATGAGCACGTCGGTGCATTTCCGTCCCTCGCACACAATATGTTCCTTCCTCTTGCGCTCGGATCGTTTTTTGCCGACACGTTTATTTCGGCTTAATACAGTCTGTAAAGAAAAAAAATACTTCGTAATTTGCACCTCGGTGCGGAGGCTCGGAGTGTATAATGACAGAAGTACAGAAAGGAAAGATGTAAGGCGGATCGTTCGATCGAAAAAGTGGGCATCGGAGAATATCGAAGGTGCATACAAGTCGAAAAGACTGGTCGATAATGGTCGTTCCCTTTGTGCCGGATGCTGCAAAAGGAATTGCGCAAATTTTCAACCTCTCGGATTCCCATCGCGCGGGGATGAACGCGTACGCCCTCAAGCGTCCAGTCGCCGTGTCATCGTGTCATCGATAATTGATGTATGCCCTGGACTAATGGCTGTAATTACCTCAACCTAATATCCATCCCAGAATCTTTAGCCCCGTGGCCACAGCATCATATACGCATGTGACTATATCGTTGTACATTCACACATGAATATGCAGCTGTACGTATATCTGTATAAATGCCCGCGGCAAGGTATCTTCTCGCTTCAAATCTGAGACCTTCCGTTCCCCGTGCTCGATCCCTCCGGGCTCTCTCCTTCGTTTGCCTGCTCGCAGGTCTTTTCTTCCCTTTTTCTCTTCTTCCTTTCGTTTTTTTATTTGCTTTACCTCGTGTGAGCTTAGACCTTCATTATATCCGTACCCGCTCATATACTCTTGTAACTGCCACAGGACAATTACAACCGGATAGTCAGTCGACTGGTAGCGCATGCAAGCCCGCAGACAAATTTTCATGCGGTCCCTGCCGAAAAAATTGAGAATAAGGCGCGGAAACAAAAGTTGCTAAAAAAATCGTTCGGTCCATGTGCGGAGGAAATTTCTGGGAAGAATAAGTAGTTGCATGGATTGAAAAATTATGAGAGCAGGTTGACATGCGAGAGAGGGAATGTTGAGGTGAAAAAATTGTCCGAGCCAGAGACGACGAATCTGAACTTCCAAGCAGGAAGCTACGATAAAGAAGTGCAAGAATAAAGCGAGCAGAATATAGGACAAGAATTAAAAGAATAAGAGAGACCGGTGGATAATAAAAGAAAATATTAATTAACGACTCCCACAGAGAACGTCGGACGGAGCGAGACCCAGGGTAATTAATAGCGCGAGCCTGCCCGGGAGTAAGATTGACGGAGCACCTTTGCATTCTTTCAGGACAAATGCACGTTCTGTATCGTTCTGTATATCTCAGCGTGCCACACTTACACGTCTATAGAGATTTACACGCTCACAAACATCCATGTATTCACGTGCAACATCACGCGTTATCGTATAGTCTTGGTCCCTCAGGATGGCCGCACGCACTATGTCTGTAGACCATAACGACGATGTAAACCGAAACGTTAAATTGGGCTCGACGTGAAAAGCGACACTGCATCATCGCTCATTCAACCTGTCAGCGAGCTCATCATATTTCCAAAAGATATTTTTTTTCTTTTACTATTAACATATCCTTCCAGCGCCATAGACCAGCGGAACACTTCGTCTTCATTCAATTTTTATGACGCTGAAGTTTGCAGCGTTGGAATGCAACGAAAAGTATTTAATTTTATTGATGATTCCATCAATTTTCAATGTTATCCAGATTTTTCGAGCCGACATGCTTTTTGGGCTGGCAAAAATCGATCATTCGATCATCGTAATTCAATTCTCCATTTAAATAATTATTTTTGCCAAATATAAAAAAGAATTTCGTTGCATTCCAACGATGCAAACTTCAGGGTCGTCAATTGTTCACGCATCGTTGAAACATTCCTATTGCCACGAGCTTATTGTCATGGACCCAAATGAATACAAATTACATGCAATTAATACGAGGGAGATTCCAAATTTACAATTTTCGTAATCGCTAGTGAAACTGACTGTCAAGTCGTGCTCGAAATGTGACTCGCTGGTGATTGTTCAGCAGCAAGTCAATAACCCTTTTTCGAGAAATCCTGAGCTCCGAAAATTCTCATTTTTCACAAACTTTCACGTATTTTTCGTATTGAGTAAGAAAAAAAAACATTCGCAGAAACAATTCAGGCTGTTAAATTATGTGTTCCATCGCTCTTCACGAGAACCCATGGTGGAAAACGGTGCAATTCTGGTTTTCAATACCTGAAACCCGTACCGGGGAATTTGTTGAAAATTTTGCATGTAATGTGACATGCATAACAGTTTGCCGGATACGGTTCCTTGAAATTTTAGGGAATTCTCTAGAGAAAAAGCCCGTGGCGAGACTACTACTTTAATAATCATGGCGTAGATTATGTTCGGTGTGTATGTAGACATAACATATATATGTGGTGTGAAATATGTGAATACTCGGAACAGGGCTTTGGTATAGAGGGAGGGCAGGGGGAAAGTTTAATCCGTCTCGAATGAAATTTCGGGCGAAACCAGAAATCTGCTCTCGATGTTCATGTGCACATGCAGACTAAGATATACGCGTTCTGTAATAAGCTTATGTAGAGAACAAGTTCTGCTCGTGATTCGGCTATTCAAGCTTGGCTGTGTGTATCATACATATAGGTGGGCAGAGCGCGTGACTAACAAGACTATCGCCACTGTTCTTCGAGTGCAGAAGCCTTCAGCGTAGGTGTGTGACGTCTGCTGGATAAGAGCAGTAGTATGTGCTGTCTGGCTGCGGTCTAATCTGTCAGCGTGCGCATCGCTACGTATATGCACCCTCTACCGTCAGTCGTACTCACTCGACTGGATGCTGGGTGCTTTTTACTCTCTCCTCTCTCTCTCTCTCTCTCTCTCCGTGTCTCTCTCCTACTCGATAACTTGCTGCTCCGTCTTTTTATTTCATTTTTGTATTCCTCTTTTATTTTATTTTCACTCTACTCGTGTGTGTCTTTTCGGTTATTCGTTATTTCGATTGATACTCCTATTTGCCGCATTTTCATCGCTAGCTCATAGAGAATGTTACTTTTTCCAGCAGTCACGGTTTTCACGAGCAGGCTGATGACACCGAGCTATTTTAATTCACTTCGTAACGACAATAACTTTTTACTTTTGAATGAAGGATTTCCCAAGCAAAGTGAGTGTTTCAGAGAACTAGGAAAAATGTAGATTTTCGGTGAGATTTTTCGCTGTAGTAATATGTATCAAGAGGACCGCGTTGTTTACGATGCCAGAAATTAGTCAGACCTCAGGCATTAGCATTAGATCCATCTAATTTAGGACGCATTGTGTCCCGAGGGATCCTCGAGGGGATAATTCACCCCTCGGGGACTTGAGAGGTCATACTTCTAGAATAAATTGAATGTACAGGCTTTTCTGTGTAGAGATCCAAATAAGATCCATTAGTAATCGATTACATACAAAAGTATAAAATAATGACTCTGAAGTTTACATCGTTGGAATGCAACGAAATTCTTTTTATTTTTTGGCAAAAGTAATTATTCAAGTGCTGAATGTTATTACGATGATAAAATTTGGATGACATTAAAAATTGAACGAATCATCAATAAAATCAAATATTTTTCGTTGCATTCCAACGCTGCAAACTTCAGCACCACATAAAATATACGAAATCGATTACTTTTTCGTAGAAAATATTTCAATTTTTCAAGGGTTAGTCATTCCGAGATCAAGATTTCGATCCTTACGGGGGTAGTTTTTTACCCCATGCAATTTTCGCCTGTAATTTCGTTACCATATGATAACGAACTGACCGATAGGCAAAGTACACAGCTTACACTTTTAACGAGACAATTATTTGGCAATGGGAAATTCTAGAAGATCGACGAAAATCCTATTTTCACCTGGGTCTCCGATACTTGAATTTTTTTTTTGCCTTGGCTCAGTTGATTCAAGATTGATCAATGATTGCAGATGCATTAAATGTTTTTGTACGACAAGAGTATTTCATTTCGTGATTTTATTATTTATTTATTTTCCTCGTGTTCATTGATTGTGTGTTGGGTATGTTTCGATATCGAATTCCCTATGGATAGGGCAGAGAACCCCGTACATTTCATTCGAATGCGGCCTGCGTACTTTATGCAGCATTTTGTTATTAAATCAGCGTCCAAGACTTAGTTTTCTGCGTAGGAGGGAAAGAATATATACCGGATTAAGGGTTGCAGATGGAACGGGCGTGTCTGTTCCTTTTGGCAGCCGTGATATTCCGATCACTGTGATATACCAGAGATTACTGCGATCCTGAGCTGTTGGACTCGTGTCTGTGTATATGAGTTATTCCCTTCCACCGCCCCTTTACGTATATGTCCGCGTAAGATGTCCTCATGTCATTTCACCCTCCAAAGTGGCCCTTACCCTGCCCTTTATTCCCCTATACATCAGTCATCTTCGATGCTTCGAAATTCTCGTACAAGTGCAAATATTTCGATATACAGTTGAGTCAGAAAACTTCCGAGACTCCGCGACCGCGAAACAATTGATATGATGAAAATTATCTACGCGATTGAGTGATGAAAATTTTCTCCATAAATTGGTGAATTGATGGGCACAGCGATAAAAAGTTAATTAATATTTTCGAAATATATTTGATACGATAACAATAATAATTGATTAAGAAGCATTAACATTTCTGATTTTCAATATTTCTCGTTCCACGCATCATAAATCCATGATCAGCTGCGTCCCCTCGTATCAATATTGTTTTTTTTTGTTGCGATGTGATTCAAGATGCGATTACAGTCGAGAGCTCGCGGGGAGATGCTGCGATCTCGATCTATAGCCTACAATAGAACACGTTACGATATTACCGTGGGGAAAATGTTGTGCTGAAAGATAGGGAAAAAAACAAGGGTCTCGCTTGACACAGAGCTAGAGATTAGGCAAAAACGTCGAGGAGACCCTACGCATTCTGTGCAGCATGTGCTCTACCTCGCTGCTGACTATCATAACGGTCCAGCACGTTGAATTATATATGTACATATTTATTCGCATTCGTTCATCCACATGTGCTCTTTTTTTTTATTCCTTTTCATATATCAATATGTTTTTTACGATATTAAAAAAAGGAAAACTTTGCTGTATGGCATATTTTTCAGTTTTCTGTTTTTCTTTCAATCAAAAGTTGTCCTTTTTTTCATCCGGGCTTTACCTTCGTGATTGTTTCTTTCCCTGTTGTTTGCAGCCATTGTATAATTAAATGAGTTTCGCGCCGTTTTGTTTCCATTTCGCGAAAACGTGTAGAATTTATGACTGAAGTTTGCATCGTTGTAATGCAACGAAATTATTTTTTTATCTTTGACAAAAATAATAATTCGAATGCAGAATGTGATTACGATGATAAAATGATCGACTTTTGCCACCCGGAAAGCATATCGGCTCGAAAAATTTGGATGACATTGAAAATTCAACGAATCATCAATAAAATGAATCATTTTTAGTTGCATTCCAACGTTGCAAACTTCAGCATCATTAGAATTTTGAGATTGCGATATTGCAAAAACAATTTTTTAGCAAAAAATCGGAATCGGAAAATTCGGTTTTAAAGTCACATAAATATCTTTCGTTTAATTTTTTTGCATGATTTCGATCGTGCTTTCTTCACTTTTATGAGCGAATAAATCATTGCATTGTTGGAATTTCAAGGAAAGTATTTTTCAAAAAATGGTGAGTGTTATGAAAATTCTGGAGTCGAGTGAATATCAACGCTGTATGGGATTCTCTTTGAAATAAATATAAGTACGTGGCTGAACGGGCGATATTCGAGTGGTGAAGTCCACGTGCGTCCTATCGCTATCACTATAGAGCGTCGTTATTTCAGCGTCGTTTTTGAGGGCTGGAAGAGAAAACAGAAAGATAGAGAATGATACCAATAGTAGTTAAGGATCTCCATCCGCTTTGTTTTCAACGGGGAACACAAACTAAAGTGGGCAAGCTTCAATGAAGGCAATAAACGTGGCCGTCCTAATGCTCTCGTATTCTCTGAGTTTGTATCTAACCCACGTTTCGTATATAGATACAAGCCAAGAACATAACAACCCTTTCGTATCTACCGTCTTGCAGGTACAAGCTTGTAATTCCTATGTGGTGTTTAGTACACTGCATTGTGGGGCTGGAACACCGTTGAAATTTCTAAACGGAACGAGAGCTTGGGTCAAAATGTACGCAAGGGGTCAACTATCCTAAAAATTGAAGATACAGAATTGCAAATTAGGGAAACACCCTTGGGGTTTGAGCAGTCACACAAGTTTCAACTTGTATACTAATTCCGAACGGCCTTCGAGTTAATTGGTCTTGCTAATTTGCGGTTAGTAAAAACTTGCTAATTAAAGAAATATCGTCATCGGGTAATACAGTGATACAAATAAATCTTTCATCTTTCGTTAACCGTACACACGAAAAATTTGTAAAGGTCGTAAAGGCTATTGAAAATGTATAACAGAAAGAAACTAGACACCATGAAATTTTCCATTGACAATTTACTTGCAATTGAGCAGAAAAACGTGAAAGTTACGCTTTTCTTTCTTTTATCGAAAGTAAACATCGTCCAAGTCGGTTTTCCCTCTAAAATATCAACCTTCGCAAAATGAAACATCAAATTTTTTATGCAGCGCAAAATATTTAGCGTTTTAGTGCGTGCGAGATGATTTTCATTATGAATCTTGATGCGCGGTCGCATTGTCAAAAAGGCGAATGATAAGTAATTTATTTTTGGGGCCGTTGGTCGTTCGCACTTGAGTTCGCAATGAAAGTGCGACAGCTTTGTGGTGCGCTTGTGGGAAGATCGGCGCTTGCGTTATACAATTTGCAAATATGATGCCTTTGCATATGCGTCTTGAGCCCGAATAATATATAAAAGAACGGTGTGGAAAATCCGTACGCAGCTGATGCGCGTGCATAATGTATGCATCCTGCGAATGATCAGTACGAGGGGCCGAGAGATATGGGTTGGGAGCGAGAGGTCCAATCAAGAACAGTTCGTGATAAATATACGAGGGTGACCACCCTGCCAGATACTCTATTCGCGATTTCGAGTTGGCTGGTTTAAAATACAAGAGAATAATGTGATTGTGAATTTGACGATGTTTCTCGAAAATCCTTCGCAAAAATGATCAGTCGCTTCAAACATGGAAATCGTCAATATAAATAAAGCGAAAGGGTATTTTGCTGAATTTGTCAAATATATCGAGGAATATCAGTGGCATTCAGCACGCGATTAACACAACTAGGATACGGACCAGCCCTGGGAGCTTCGCGAATTTATCGGACGTTACATTTAGGGTCGTTGGGTGGTGAAACTTTGTGGAACGGTGCGAGCTCTGATGGTGGGCTTTGCCAACGCGAGAAGAGAGGATATCGTGTGGCAGTTTTGCCGTTGATAGGGGAAGAGAGAGAGGGAGAGCTTGGTAGCATCCCCCTGGCCGTTACTTTCAATTAGATAATTGGAACTGCGGCAACTGTAGAGACCTCGACGAGCACTTCCGTAACACAAAACGTTCTAATGGTGATACTCCTCTTCCGGCTGCTGCCGGGTAGTGTCCGTTAGAGCTGATGGCGGCCGTGTATGAAGCTCTACGAGCCTCTAATAGCAGAAGGGCACCAAAACCACCATCTTACTATTCGCCAACGTCCCTTATTCAATTTTCACTCACCAATTCACATTTCGCTCTACCCCTTTTTTCCTGTTGTTCATTCTCGGTTAGGAAACTCGTCGATGAAAAAGGACAGCAACCATCTGCGTAATACTTTTTGGGCTTTCCACTTTTATCCGTCGTCGTACCAGCACCAGCTTAAAAACCCTTCTTATCAGGCATTACCATGCAGAAACCTGGTTCCACGTAATTCTCGAGTCAACATTGCGAGAAAACGCGAATCGCCCGAAGAGTTTATGCAAATATCAGGTTCATTCCCAGGGAACGGATCAAACCAATCGGAGTCGAGTTTCCTTCACTTTTCATTTGTCAGTTCTATACACAACGTTTTTCCGACGAGCATTGCAACGCTTGTTGAGTTGTAAGATTCCACTTTATTGACAAAAAACCTTTGAAATCTAAATAAAAGAATTCACTACTCTTTCGACCAAGTCATCCCAATCGTCAAATTGTCCTGCATGTGCATGAACAAGAATTCATACGATTCGTCAGAATAAATCTTCATACTCAATTTCCCAAAACGTCCTGCATTAGCTTGGATCGCGGAAAACAGATTGTCAATGAGACAGAAATTCGAATAATCGTGACGGTAATCGTAAAGATTTTTTGATACTCCGAAAAGACTTTGTCTCGTTATTCATTCTTGAACGTAGTAGTTTTTGTGAAAAGCAGACGAGCTTGATCCTGGAGGCGTGAATTCACTTTTCGTCTCTTTTTGAAGACTTTTCTGATTATCTCATTTCTCAATCTCTTTTCTGAAAGGTAATATCCGTATTTACACCAAGCACCGTTTCCATAGAAATGATCATGTGAGAGTTTGCGAATTTTGTGTCGATGCTTTGTGGCGTCCGACATTTTGGAGTAAAAATTGATCTAATGCAAGGCAGCTTTTTGCTGAGATCCCTGACATATTTATTTCTAGTTATTGGGTAGAAACTGTTTGGACGCGAAAGTGGAGTACACGTAATTAGAAATTATTGGCCTCCGGTGCGTGATGGAAATTTCTCCGAAGCAGCATTAAGAATTGAGGTTACAAAATTCTAATCATAGTCTTTTCAGTCTTTCAATCTCAGCGGTGCTGTAGACGGAAGACCTTGTTGCAAGAAATGGTGTATATTTGAAAATGGTAGCAGCCGACATTAAAGTTTACAGATATCTACCTCGTAGATCTGTACTTTGGGATTGAGCCGACGAGTGTAAAGGCGAGAAGCGAAAGGCAACGCAACTACGACAAGAAAGTCTGCGAGGCTAGGGGTTTCGATGCATAGAGAGTAGAAAATGGAGGAAATATGGAATCACTAAAAATCGAGAGAGGGAAAGTTGGCAGAGGAACAAGGAAAAGGAGCAGAGAGCGAGAGAGAGTTGAAGGACGCGAGGAAGGGCATACACATATATAAATAGAGTGTGAATGCGCGCGCGGAAAGGGAGAAATAGAACGAGAAATCAACTGATGCGAAAGGGTGGAGAGGCGAAAGATTGGTTGACGCAAGAAAGGACGCAATCCTCTTTCCTTCTCTTGATTTCGCTCTCTCTCTACCTGGGTGATATTAAATATTAATCCCCGCGAAATTACTAGCGCTCCGCAGCCGCACGGCAATCTTTCGCTCTTTTCTCGTGTCCCCATCGTCGCCGTTCGCGCACCAACGCTCTCCTTTCTACTTCTTCCCTTTTCTCCGGCTTGCTGGTAATCTCTAACTCGTTCTATCCCCAGTACAGCTTCCCTTTTCTATTCCTCTCTCTCTGTCTCTCAATCTCTTTTCTCCCTTTTTCTTCTTCTCTAAGCAATGGAAAGTCATCTGGTCGCCGGATTAACCCGAGAATCTGAGGGTTATATCAGCCCATGAGTTTCAACAGGAACTCACGATTTTATATATTTATATATATGTCTGCGATATATCGTCTCGTGTTTTATCCCCTTTTTTCTTCTTTCCGTATCATTCTCGTCCTTTTCTTCCCCTTGACCTCATTCCCCCGACTCGTTTCGCCAGACTCTTTTCTAACTGGCATTATGAGTTATTAGTTTGGAGACGGGATGAGTTTCTCTTTTTTTTTTTATCTCATCTCGTCCTTTGTGCAGGTCATGAAAGAGAAATTAATTTACTTGATTTAATGTGATCTAATTAGTTTTTCGTTTGCTCACGGAGTATATCCTTTTGTTTCGATGATACATGTATCAGTTTTCCTAGTGAAAAACGAGCTGCAACTTTACTTACACCAGTGAAGAAGCATGATCCCTATTTTCTACAATATTCCGACCGGGTTTGTTAGGAAAAACGTGAAACCGTCATTATTTCGGGCAGGTGATTGTTTCTTATTTCTGACTGATTCATCGACTTCCCTGTGAGAAAGGCACTTTTTGTTCGCCAATAATATACGAAGAATTATACTCTAATTTATTCTTCAGTGCTTCAAATTTGTACGAATCGGATACTAGGATTAATATTGAAGCTGGAAATCCGTCTCATCGCCATGCGGCACTCGCGTAAATGAGGTTCTACAGTATTTACATTTAGCGGAGAGTAAACATGACACGTGATCCATTGTCATTGCAGATTTAAAAGCTGCCACGATGCCATCTCGAAGGCGTGAGAACGAAATGATTGGGTTTAACGACAACATCGTGAGAACTCGACATTCAGGCATCGATAAACAAACTGAGGAAAACGAATATATTGCTCTTTTAAAGAGAACGGGAAGTAAAAACGATGCCTCCTGTCCTCTCGTTATCCGACCAGTTGATCTGAACTTTTGGTGAAAAAATTAGCATTTGGTTTGAGATTTTTGCTTCCCAAAGTATTTTTTAGGTAATTCACTCACTCAGCGAGGATGTAAAATGTATCATTGAATGTTTCGATCTACTCGTCGTAATTGAATAGCTTCATGATGATAATTTGGCATTATTAAATCTGATTTTTCAGTCAATTGTTTATATCATTGAGATGGAACGAATTCATAGTCATTCCTCGCATTTGATAACTGCTAAAGGGACAAATCGAATTCTCGAAGGCCTGAATGCTTTGAAACGCACGTGAAATAATCGATAAAAAGAAATTAATGAAAGGTTTGCTGGTCAATGATAAATCTTTTCTATGGGATTCCACTTGAAAGTTCCTCTATATACGAATATATATATGTAAATAGATGCATAGTGTGTACATATATTTATAATCAACAGAAGGGAAGCCTCATGGTTGCCATTCTGCCACGTACCAGTTTCCCTGCCCTTATGATCATTCGATCTGCAGGGACACAAACAGGAATACGTATTTGAACGGAGGATCAAACCCTTCGACGTGTGACAGAGCGCACACGTGTCGCAGGTCTCGTCCAAGCTCTACAATGCCCGGATTATCCACTACCAATTATTCCATAACCCTCTCGTTCGTATTGACTGGACCGAAGGGCTGCTCATTCCAATCTAAAGATTCCAAGAGTAGGGATCTCTCTCAGACTCGTATTAACCGCATAGTAGGTGCAAGTTTGAGTGATGGCTGTCCACAATGTGCAGCGAAATAGCCGAGTGTACCGTTTTCAACCATATTTTGGCTTAGCCTCGGTGACACCATTGTACTCCGCGGCTATACAATTCCTTGATTCATATTTTCTCACGCATGAACCTTTTCATCTTTTCTCACATTCCGAACCGACTATGTTGAAATTTTTGCGGAATATTTTATTGTAAGCCAAAGCGATGCTGATCCTTTTTTCCTGCTAAAATAGCTTGACAGGAATAAATTAATTCGTCATCTTGTTGCGGGGTCGGTCAAAAACGTCGAAACAAATATTTTCCTTTATTTACACAACGTCAAACTATTTATTTTAGTAATTGTTTTTTATTAAAGTAATTTATAAATGACGAAAGTGGCAGAAGAATTGAAAAAAGTATGGTTTTACGGAGGAAACGTCCCTTATTTTGAGAATTAACATCGTGTTAGTAACTTTGGCAATTTTTTTTTCCTGGCTCCTCTAGTCGATTGATGATTTGATTATTTTTCAGGATAGAACGAGCTCTCGACGCTCCTAGTATTTGTAATCTTTGTCTGCTGTAACAGGTTGATCGGCCATAGTGGGAAGTGCACGAGGTAGTTTATAATCCTCGGGGTCGTAGGCTGGTGGGCGTTTCAATTTTCGTTCAAGTCTATGACGTTTGCAGAAAAACATGGCAGCGAAGAATGAGCTGAGGAGGGTAATGACGAGCAGTCCACAGGCTAAAATGATTGTGACAGCATTCGTGGTTGTCGCGTTGTCGTTGAGGGCCTTGAGCTCGACCGTTGCTGTCTGTTCCATTTTTGCAGTTCCAGTTAACATACCGACGCAGGTCCACGCTCCAATGTCCTCCGAAGTGACATCTAATTATTCAAATTATTATGACATTTTAATCTTGTCAATTTTTCTTAATTATGACAATGACAATAACATCGATAGCGATCGCGGTGCCTTGTTCTTGGTTGAGTAGCCATGGTTTTGGTTCATCGATCGCTGAGCAACTCTTCAACGGCGGGTTTCACAGAAACAGAAGCAGTTAAATGGGGAAAAGGCTGCGGAGATGAAGTTATGGGATGGGCTCGTATGAATCCGTCAGCGCATACACGCAGAACAATAAGAATAACTCTTAATTATTATAACAAAGACAACACTAATAAAGATGAAAAAACAAAACGAAAATAACAAATATTAAAAATGTTTACTTAGAATGTTCAAATCGCAGCTGTTCATGTGGTTTTTAATTGAGTAACGCCACGCATCCTGATAACTTATGCCATAGCCATCTGGCCGAACCCACCGGCAATACTTGAGAGTGCCCGATTCTGCAAGAAAAGTTCTGCAGGACAATTTTGCTGCATCTTTCGCCTGAACAGAGTTTTCAGTAGCTATGATATAGGAATCTAAAAAAAAAATAACGTTTCAGTGGACATTTGGGATTTTTATTGAAGAAATATTGAAACGATCGGGGACACGATGAGGCTTGATACAAAAATACATTTTCGTGATTTCATTTCGTTGAAATGCTCACCTGTCACTTGAACCGAAATGGTATCCACCACTTCGGTACTATCGGAAAGTCCCAGATGGCAGTCCCATTTCCCGCTGTCGTTCAGGGAGGCCGAGTTTATTATTGCTCCGCAATGACCCATCGTGAATCCTTTACCCACGTACGTAATTCTCGAGTGCGAAGACTTTTCCGGAGATATACTGTACACCGTACCGTTCGGGCTGGTCAGCCAGCAGTAATCCAGTTTAGCGTTCACGTCACAACGGATCTGTTGCGTTATCACCAACGTATTACATTAACATCAACTTGTTACGTTATCTCAATTGCAAATAAAAATACCAAGACAACTTTGGTCTTTATAGAAATCTCTAAAAAAGCGAAAAGCAGTCTACGAAAATGTTTCAACATTTTTTTTCACATTTTAAAAACTAAAAACTTACCAAGTGACTGTAGAAAGTTTTTTCCCATGGTGAGTAGAAATTACGTGTTCGATTGGAATTAATCATTTTTTTTTTTTACTTACCGTAAATGAATTTTCTTGTTTCACTATGACATCGGAAGATTCAACTTCGTAAGCACGCCCGGATCGAATTCTATCCACGTTGATTACAGTTCCTCTCGTCTCGACGTTGTCGTCCTGTTGAACGCCCATTTCGCAGTTCCAAGAGCCAAAGTCTTCGTCACTTGGATTATGAATCGTTATGCCACAGTCCGCATAATAACGCGAATCTGTGTCGTCCTTGTATCCATCACCGTAGTAAGAGTAACTTGACGAGAAAAAAACTTTCTTCATTTTTCCGGTTATGATTTAAATATATGGGAAAAATAATTATAAGAATGAAATCGATCAAAATTTACTTTCTCCTTAGATGTCAAACTCTTTCGTCGATCCATTTTCCACGCAGGCGGAAAATGAGCTTAAGTATAAAAATTGAGGGGCAAAACTTACTTTTCATTGCCCACGCCAACCGGTAGATTGATCGTGTATTTGTCGGGTCTTATAAAAGTACAGAATTTCAACGACGGAACTCCAGTCCTGCAGAGCAAATTAAGCTGCGACCCAGGTCCCGTAATTATTTTTGTATCCAGTGATTCCAAGTCTGAAACAAGCCCATGATCAAAAAAAAGTTACAGAAACGCCGCAAGAACGATATTGATTGAAAAAAATTATTCGAATTTCTTTTTTGCTCGGAACAGTTTTTTTTCGATAAGTAAATTCATGAATCGAGCAGAATATTAGCGAACAGACGCCGAGAGTTGTGCAGCACGAGTGAACTTTACAGTCAGTTTATTATTTCCAGCTCCGGAATAAATGTCGGAACAATCAATCGAGTTTTTCGTCAAAAGTTCCATCGTACATTTTAATTTTGCGAAATGTTGACGAAATAATTGACGTGTCTGTTATTGGAATCATCACTGAACAATCTTCGAAGTTCGCGTCATCCGCATAATTTCCCAAAAATAAATATCCAACAAAGAAAAAAAAAATCATTCATACCCCAAAGTTCAACATG
Source organism: Diadegma fenestrale (assembly GCA_037043255.1). Lineage (NCBI taxonomy): Eukaryota > Metazoa > Arthropoda > Insecta > Hymenoptera > Ichneumonidae > Diadegma > Diadegma fenestrale. The sequence continues at coordinate 25,161,853 of CM073309.1, forward strand.
GAATTCAACTGAATCCATTTCCATTTTTCCTTTCAATGCGAAAGATGCGATCCAGGTGCCATAATGAAAGGTCGTCACTGTGGGAATTTTGTGTAGGCAATTTCCGTACTGTAGACGAGTCCTCGTGCCATCGGGTCTCGTGAATTGGCAAAAAAGGATGTCGGATTCTTGCACTTGTAATTGCGCTGGTTTTCCAATAATTAGACGACGATTCAGCTGGTAAGAATGAAAAACTGTATCGATCGCTTTCAACGAACCTCGAGTTTCAGGAGTAGCTCCAGTGATAAAGTCACATTATTCATTCGAAAAGTAACTTTGTTCTATCGTCGTTGAAGGAAAAAAAACTGCAAATGTGTTCAAGTTCATTTGCTCGAAAGAATTTCGTTTTTTTTTAAATTTTTTTTCAATTACTCTCTGTTAATGAAGTGGAAACCGAAAAAAAATCGTCATAGCACGTACAACTCGTGGTCGATCGTCTTGGTTGTTGGGAACTTGGATTCTGAATGTAGCTCGTTCCACCACGAATTCACCAAGGTTTCGACGGAAATCCCATTGCGTAGATCGGTCTTTAGTTGCGAGCATTTTCACGCCACATTTTCGATAAAGACTAATCTCTTCCGATTGATAATTGAAAAGGTCATACTCTTCGTCCATCTACAGAATTTAATTATTCACGAATATGAGGAGAGGAAAAAAAACGTGCGAGGGTGCGATGTTTCATGGGACTTAATTAAAAAAGAAGAAGTTTCGGCTTGTGAAGAGAAAATACGAGAAAACGTTTGAAAATTATTACCATTGTAGCTTTGAGCTTGCAGGCTGTGACGTCTGTGTCGTTTCCTTCGAACCACACGGTCACCCATTGTCCGGAATTAGCGTAAAGATAGGTGGCGGGTTTTAAATCTGGATTCTACGAACCGGGACAAATTTTTCTATCCAATCAACAATGCTTCGTCATTCACTTCAATTCATAACAAGTTGAAAAGCTTGTTATTTTTGGATCATTCGCAATATCAACGAATGTCAAAGAAATCACGTATTTGGGCGATAAATGTTCTCACCAACGTTACTATGATTGTGAATCCTTTTTTGATGGCCTGGCCATCATCGGTATGAGTTGTCAAAGTCCAGTTGCCCGCGTATTCACTTCGAGAATTCCAAACGCGTATTCTACAGTAATGATCTTCGTGTTCATCAGGTACTTCCGAAATTTGGCCATCGTCCTTTTCGAGGGTGCAACCGGTCACTTTTGCCTTGACTCTTTCACCCCACAGAGTAATATCCGATTGCGCATAGGTATAGATTATTTCCGAGTCCCCTGCAAACATGCATGTTGATCACTTGCATTTTTGAATTCAGAAGAAATTCAAACTTTTTGACAGAATGATTTTTATGGAAACACACGACGCTCCCACACGATCTACAGTAATGCTGTTTTTATCAGTTTACCAGACGCTCGTGGAACCACTGATAAAGCGAAAACAAAACTCGCCAGAGCAAAAATTCGCATCATTTCGCTTTCGAATGTTCATCAACTTTGAAGATGTAAAGGTTACCGGCGTACTTTTATACGCATTATCGCAGATAAGCCTCTTATCAATCGTTGATGGAATGCTTTTTATGTACGCACAATCTGTAGGGCAAAGTTAGTTGAATTTTATGGGGAAATCTTTATTCCAATCGGTGAACTCTTGAAACGCAGCCTCAGGATGATTCAAAGTTTTTTTTTTGGAATGCAATTGAATCAATAGAATTTTTGGTTTCAATTTTTGAGATTCATTGATTTTTAAGGTCCAGACCCAAACAAAAATCATTGCATTGACATTAATGAGATGAAAAATCATTTGGAAGCGTGTGGCCAAGGGGAAGGATGAAGTGGAGAATTTCGTGCCATGATAATGTGTTCATATTTGCAGGAATGGAAGGAAGTCAATGAAAGAGACAAAGGAAATTTCTTTTTCGTTAAAAAACAGAATTGTATTGAAAAATTAGGTCAACAGAGATGTTTCCTTTGTCCAATTAAAAATCATTCAAAGGTTTCAGGCCAACTTTGCCCGAATCATCACATCGAATGTCAATTGAATCAGATGTGTGGCATGGTCGTTCAATCAATGAAAAGACTTCACATCTACAAGCCTCGCGTATTTATTCTGATATTGTTGTGTCCGGTGATGGACTATCGTGTCACATCAACGTTCCACAACGCCTTATCTCTACGTGCCATTTTGTGCGTTTTTGTTTGGAATGGAAAGAGCCTACAAATCGTACTTTGACACAAACAATCGTCTTGTATTATCGTTGCGACTCATATATACGAGACTTTCCAGGTTCTTTTCAATTCAGAACTTTTTGCATGCACTCAAAAACGGTTAGAAACGTCATACTTGGCCGAATTGTCTCTCCGCCTGCTATTTTTCAACTTTTTTTCAATTTTTGTGAGATGCACAAGTTGGTAAAAAATTTCACTGGAAAGTCTTCTACATTCGTGAAATCTTGGACTTGAAATTTTTTTTCTGTTTCTGTTTCAAAAAATCCAATTGAAATTGTAATTCATCAAAAAATTTGGCCTTCGTAAACTTTCAACAATCGAGATTAACATCTAGAAATACGATGGAACGTTTGCCGTGTTAAAATTCTGCAGAAAAGTAGAAAAGATTAGCGGCCTTTTTTTTAATTAATTGGATTTCATTATCTATTGAAAACTATAATGACGATATCGACGTTTCATAAGCACACGCGGCTGTCCGTATAAGCGTGATGATTGCGCAAACTCATCGGTACGGCAGGAGTATCGGCTAACCGCGAATTGTTAAATTATTCGATAAGATCGTGGATTCGATCGCGAACAAGTTAGATTATCGCAAATACACCGAAAGTGCTTTTGCTCGTTCCTGCCATGTGGAAATACCATCTCTTCAGGTTCCATCCTAGTGGAGATTAGATGGGCAGGCGTGAATTGTGTTACCTCGCAGTTTGGAGAGGATCAAAGGCAAATTCCCCAGTTGGGATGCATATACGGACGTAATTGATATGCCTGATGGGGATTTCCCCAAGTCGGATAGTCAATTACCATAATCTTGTCACAAGAGTGAGGCTGGTCCAGTCTCGCTGTATTCGTCAGCTCTTGTTACATCTATGTATAAATCGATGAAATAACATTTACATGTACGCATGCAGAATACAAGTTGCTTTGCCATTACTCCAGCAGCAAACTTGTTTATAAAAAAAAAGTAGACGTGAGTTAGTTAACCCTCGATTGCGACATTGGGAATGAAAAATTTGCAAGTAAAAGTAATCGCTTCTTCATATATTTTTTTCCAGTTTTTTGTTTCCGAGATAGAATTGGACCCAAAGGTGTGTCAAAAGTGAAGATTGGTAAAAAAATTTCCGAATCAACTTTCGCATTACGCCACATTTTCTCTCACGAAAGATTCCTCTTAACCTCTGATAAGAAGTTCATGATCTCAAATGTATCGAATATATCGAAATATCGAACTTTTAAAGCCTCTGCATTCGTTCTGTCATTGGTGGCTTGGAAATGTCTAATTTAGAGTCCCGCTGTTCATTTTGAAAGTTCTAGCTGTCGGTTCGACAGTTGCGTGTATACAAGTGCGCTTACATGTTCCCGTCAAAATGAAACTCTCTTTTCATATGCAGGAGAGTAGATTTTTTTGAAAGATTAAGTGATTCCAAGAAGAAGTAGATCGTGTTTTTTTCTACCAACAGCAGATGGAAAAATTCCAATCGGGCGAAAACTTTTTTGTGGCGGCCTTGGCTCTGCAAGGTTTGGGCATGATTTTTACCAAGAAAAGTGCACCAAGAAACGATTCCAGAATCTCATATGGTGATGATACAATTTTCAAAATATGAACTAGACAAGTCCATGATTCTCGTGCGTTTTAATGATGCTGAAATTTGCAACGTTGGAATGCATCGAAAAACATTTGATTTTATTGAAGATTCGTTCAATTTTCAATGTCATTCAAATTTTTCGAGCCGATATGCTTTTCGAATGGCAAAAATGAATCATTTTATCATAGTAATTACATTCTGCATTTGAATAATTATTTTTGTCAACGATAAAAATGAATTTTGTTGCATTCCAACGATGCAAACTTCAGAGTCATTGCGTCTTATGGCGTGTTCACGAGAAGATTGATCGAGTGGCATGAGTTTCCAAGGTGCTTTGCTTTTTCCAGTTTTCAAGGTTATTTTTACATCAAATCCATAATGTTTGCACTTCTGGAAAAGAACTTCGCAGGTTCATATTTTTGGTGCACATAAAGTTGTCGTCCACTCTGAGAAAGAAAAATAAAATTGTCGAATTCGATCCAGGGCAATTAGATTTGACAAATGTGATCTGTGATCGTGGGACTGTCGACTCGGGGTTGAGATTGTAATTTTGCAAGTGGAGAATCTCGCTCATCCATAGGAGATGTAAATTCTGGTGCCGTACTACTCGATCTTATGAATAATATGGGTCCTTAATTTGATCCGATTGCGAATCAGATGGCATCGATTCTCGACGGGGATCCTGTACGAATACGGTGACTTCACTAATCGTAGCGTTCGGAGGTATATACGTATGTTGCACAGGATCAGCTTGCAAGCTTGACGAGTAAGGTTACCAGTTAACGGGGGAGTCGAGGTCGTGCATATCGCAGGATTCTCTTGAATTATGTATGCATATATCAATTGTCAATCAGATTTGCACTGAAAACGGCGCAAGTCATAGACTCGCACAACGTGAATGTTGCCGTTGTGGTTCTCGAAAATTGATTCGATTCATTGCGCATTAAGCTTCAATCTCAAGAGACTGTATCCGGTTCTCGGAATGATTTTCAAGCCAAAACGTCACAAGAACGTTGCACGACGTTATTGATTCGCGACTGCTCATATTCGTATAGAAAAATTTCTTGACAGAAGGATCCGTCAGCTTAATAATGTTGCTGGAAATTCACTCAATGTATTAGCGAGCATTGTCATGCTTAGTTGATATCGCCCTTTAAAAGTACTAATGATCATAAAGGAAACAAATTTGGGAAGACGATTCGCAGCTGCTGCTGTTTTTCTACTTAGAATCGATTTTAACGAACATATGCTCAAAGACTTTTGGTCAACGTCAATGAGAAAATACTAAGACTACTAAATTCAAATAGAAAACTCAAGAGATTCGTCATATAGAATGTTGAATTATGATGTTTCTTCAATTAATGTATTCGATAAACAGCAAAAGTATTCATTTACATCGAGAACATTGTAAACGAGAAATTTACTGCCTGTTTTTATATAAATCCGTGTCTATCACCGTGTTAGTGGCTTTTGCTCAATATTCCTGCGCCCATATGTGCATATGTGTCGTGGGATGAAAAAGAGACATTCGTGCGCGGAGAGTTTATTCACACGCAGGGTTAATTTTGTAATCCAGCGCGTAAACGTGTACTTCCGTTCTAGCGAATGATGCAGAGAATTTGAAGGGTTGATGAGAGTGCAGAGAATGTGCGTGCTCGCTCATTTGCACAATAATGGCGTAATTCGCAAGCGTGTCCCGATGATACCAAACGCGCAGAGTGAACAGAACACGTTTTCGTGTTTCACGTTCGTATTTAGAGGCTACAAATTGTACACGTATATTCAGGTGACACATGTGTTCGGCTTCTCTCTTCTATCCTCGTTGGCATACGATTCACGCTTGCGTGATAGACTCGTCATCAAATGTACAGGAAGTTTCATCGCTCATGGCGATTCTTGCGACTTGACTCTCGGAACAAAAATGGCAAGTAAAAAAAAAAAAACAGATTTTCATCGACAAGTCGTGGTCCGCTTGGCTCTTATTTCTATTTTATAGAGTTTTGTCCTGGAAGAGCTGCGAGTGCCCCATTTTCAGACTTTGACCCGACTCCCCTTTCTCACCTCACTTCAGTAATTTCCGAGCCGCTGTCAGACCTTCTGAGAGTGTTGCCTAGAGCGACTCCTTCTCAATCATTTGCACCTTGTTTCCACGAGGGCCGTAGGAAACTGTGGCAAATGCCAAGCAGAAGTCAAAAGTGCCTTCTGCTTGATGCACTATAACGGTGCACCCATCCCTGTTCCCAGCAACTTTGTTAACGAATAAACCCACAGGAAGAGTTGTTGATTCTGTGTTGATGAAGTTTCATCTGCGAGAATGATGGCCTTGGTTGGTCAAGCACTTTGTATAAGCATTCATGAAAATTATATGAGATTGGGATTCAAATTTATAGAACGTTTGGAATATCGTGAAGCGCGAACTACAATCTTTAATTTATAAACAGTTGCATTACATCCCGCGAACTATTCGTATTTACGCGTTGGCTGTTGCTTCGACGCGTTCTATTAAACCTCCCCGGAAATGAATTCGTGTCGATGAATCGAGGGAAGCGGGAAAGAGCGACAAAGACGTAATGAAACTAATATGCAGAACAATGGCGCAGATCGTTGCACTGCAAATCTTCCGCATCATCGCACCAAGTCAAACGCAATTCCACCATTTTCCACTTCCCATTTGCGTCTACGTCAACACAATTTCATTATACTGCTCCTGTAATACGTATCTGTTTGAGATATTTAATTGCTCTGACAATTCCTCGCCCCCGTACCGTTCACCGGATTGGCGTCCTTCCATGCCATAAAATCGGTGGCTCTGAATTAAGGGATCGATCATTAATTCTGGGGAATACGTCATTGTGTTGCGACGTTGATCAAACGTGAATCTTTACGCAGTTGTAAAAAACAACTGTCGTCGCGGGTGTGCAGAACCAGAAATTTAAAGTCGTGTGTTGATTGAGATGTTCGATGAACAAAAAATACCAAATCGAAAGTTGAAAATATCGCGAGGAACGTCCGAATTTTTATTTCAATCGCTTGGACCAAGAAGTAATATTTGTCGATGGCTATTCGTTATTATTTATTAGCAGAAAACTCAGGTATTGCAACGCGTGAAAATAAAGAATTAATCAGTCCAATCGGACCCAAACGGTTCTTACTTCTTTATTGTGGCAAACATCACCGACAGATGTCCGGTGGAAAGAATAATCAGCTATATCCGCAATTCAATAACGTCATACGTGTGCTCTGCTCGTACTGCTTCTGTTATTTTCCAGCGATCGAACTCTCGATAGACCGAATAGGGGTAATCCTCGTGGCCACAATAAACTCTGCATACGACAATGCTCGGTAAACCGCGAGCGTTTTTTTCCCTTCCAAATACAATAATAATGATGGAAATTGTGTTAGAGAAGCAAACGCACTTTGTAGATAGAAAAAACTGTACGTGGAAGAATGAAGATAAAAATATATGGAGAAAGAAGGACAAAGAACTAGATCGAAAAAAGCTCTGGCGAGCAAACAAGTTGGATCTTCGCAAATACACTGGATTTAGAAAGAGAAAGGTGAAGGAACAGAGTCATGGCGAAAGGGAGAGAGAGAGAGATTTAAGATTATCGCACTTGATAATAAACGTACGCGCTAGACGTTGCAGCTTACCGATTACAGAGCCCATATCGCACGTGTATAGTTTGTATTCGCCATCTATATACAGAGGCTTCGAGGGACTCGTACAATGGAATGGGCCGGGCGGAGGGGAACAAGAGGGATCTAGGCACGTTGTCATAACCACTTTAGATATACCTATATAAATTAATTGTACGATAGGGCGCGATGTATCTTCTCCATCCCTTGCATGTTACATATACGTATACAGATACAAATTATAATACTATATATCTATATATTTTGCTTTGGCAAGTTGTATAATATGGTTTTGAAGTGGGTGCCTCGTATGCCGAGATTAGGGCCTCGCTGGTTTTTGTTGGATTTGCACAACAATAACGAGAGGCAAGGGGACGCGAGGATCAGTGAACGGCAGCATGTGCGAACCCGCCACCGCTCGGTGAACCGCGCTCGCGATCTCCCGTCCCCGATGTTAGTGTATCTATCGAGGGATCCTTAATCCGCTGCGATGCTCTCCAATTTGATACATTTTCTATTCTCAGTCACATAATGCAATTGAGGTTTTTTTTTCCTTCTTTTTTTGTCACTTTGCGCACTTCCCCTCCACACAAAAGTGTTCGACACTCCGCGTTTACAAGTCTGTTGCAAATGTTCTCTATCAGGGCTTATTCAGCGGCCAATTATTTCTGGGCTTCCTGCAGTTTGCCCTTCGGTTGGTCGACCGTTGAGAATAAATTTTAGCTTTGACGTAAAAAAGGATTTATTCTGGATTTCCAGAATTGTTTATTTTCGGGCTCGATCCGGACACATGTTGTGTGCATTAGTATTCGGAATACTTACGAATTTTGGTCCAATTCAATTATGGAAACTTGAAGTTTTTGTCGCCTCGAGCGAGATTTTTCAAGAAAATTGTATTTGAAAATCGATTTTTAAATCGTAGGAAAAAAATTCAATTTCAGTTTTTTTTAGCAAACGAAAACAATCAATTTTCGAATTTTTCTCGATTGTGGAGTGAGACAGAAAAGAGAAACAATCAACAGATTCGTATCGTCATTAAACGTTGAAAAAAATTCAATCGATATTTCGATGAGTAATGGGGAATAGAAAACTGGTTAGTCCGGATTGGTCTGCGTGGAGCGAGATGGTACAGTCTCGAGACTTCTCAATGTACCTGTCTCGAGTCACACAAGGGTTCCTCGTCAGCGCGCCTCTCTCTTGCAACGAAATTAAATTTAAAAGAATGACTACGGTTATTTTTCTTCTTCGTGTGTATCTACACGGGACAAAAGCCGCTTTTGAGTGCCTCGCTGTTTCAACAGCGAACTTTAAAAAGAAAGCGCATTGCGAGACGAAAAAAACAGAATAGAAAAAAAGGAGCCAGAGTACAAAGATATTGGAGGGTTGGAGAGGATGATATTATGACTCTGAAGTTTGCATCGTTGGAATGCAACGAAATTCATTTTTATCTTGGACAAAAATAATTATTCAAATGCAGAATGTAATTAGGATGATAAAATGATTCATTTTTGCCATTCGAAAAGCATATCGGCTCGAAACATTTGGATGTCATTGAGAAGTGAACGAATCTCCAATAAAATTCAATTTTTTTCAATGTATTGCAACGTTGCAAACTTCAGCATTAAGATGATATTGACCGATGTTAGTTTACGCGGAAGTTTCTCTGGGGAATGACTATACAAGAAGTTGCCTTTGCAGAAAAATTCCGACCAAACTGATGCGTTGGTATACTTCTTGTGCAAATCAATAGAAATTCCATGAAACTCAATATTAATTCATAAACTTATTTGCTGGAGACGAAAAACTGATCGCAATAAATTTAATGAGCATGTATATTCTTGATTCCTCGAAGCGAGAAATCGTTCCAACCTACGTAACACAATGAGGAAGCATGACTTTCTTCGTTGTGAATAAAACGATTGACGAATCCTGGCGTAGCGATGCGAGAATGAAACAATTGACGGTTGGAGGTTCTGTATAATTAAGCTCGAGAATTTTTGCCCTGCATTCCGCTCGGGGCACGAAAAACCCTCAATAACAATCAGTCAAATCCGTCTGCATGCGGGTTCTTCTAAGTCTGATGTGAAACGAGGAATGGAGCGAAACGATTAGCGCAAAAGGCTTAAAAGTGTATCGACCTAAATCACAAGCCACAATGGCTAATTCTATAGTTATAACAATTACGGGGTGTGTGCTGTTTGGAACTTGAAGTAGAAAAGAAACAACAAACGAAAGTGAGAACGGAAGAAAAAGCGAAAATCTACTCGGATACTCTCACATCCACGTGTTTGTGCCGAAACTACTATTATTTTAATTGTTCTCCCTTAATGGACGTTTTTTGCTCATTCCATCTCTCCTACTTTCGAGCCAGTGTTTTTTCATGCCTTCACCTCTGCTGCGCCATGCCTAGAAGTAACATCCACCGCGGTAACTTTATTAGACCTGACGATGAGGGGTGCAAATTATATTTTTGTTAATTTTCTGGGATCTACGAGATATTATGAAGAAGAAAAGTTCAAAAAACAATGATCGAGATTTTGGAGTTATTTCGGTGAAAAAAATGAAGAAATAAAAGTTTTTCAATAAATTTAATTTGCAACGGTTCATAGTAATCCGGCGAATGACGATATTTCGTAAATTCATTCCGTTTGTTATCGTTGAATGTTGAATTTTTGTCTTGAAGGTGTGCTGTGCGAGGTGTTGTGCAGTAGAAATTCGAGGCTAAGAGCCTCGGCAGGTGTCGGCGTTTATAGTCGAATTTTACAGCCTTTTTTCCCCGATTGACATTCTTGCATGAGTGGCAGGCAGGCAGGCAGGCAGGGAGGCATGTGTGTATATATGTATTTTATTTGGAAATGCATTGCCTGTTGCCTTCGGCGTTTTCACGGATATATCTTCGGTGCTATAGTGGATCTGGTTGTACGGTCGTCTTTGTCTTTCTCCCTGTCTCTCTCCCTCTGGGCTCTCGTCAGCATTTTCCTCGCAATTATTCGTAATTACAGAGAGCCGCATTGTGCTCACCCCCGTGTGACGCGCCGTTTCGTTAATTGGCAGAAGGTGGAAAAACAGCCGTGAAACGAGCCAACTACCACGGTCTACTCCACCCGGTTACCATCCACAGTGGCTGGAGAAATAAAACCCATGCTGCGTAAGGACGTTTGCCCTTTTTCTTTCTTTTCTTTTCTTACTTTTTGTCTCGACTGTATATATTTTTCTCTCATCCCTTCCCTCTCCACCGTCTCTCGTTATATTAGTTTACCTTCATGTTTTTCAAACGTTTTATTTCTGATCCCAATTTCTCTTCGGGTAGACAATTATTTAACGTAAACTGCGTGTGGTGCTCTCAATTATAATCGCAATTAGTCGACATTTTATCGTTTTTCATATTCTCATCGAGCAGATGCGAATACAAAAAAATCAGTCGTCGTCAGATCAAGCGGTCTGTTTAGTGTCGAAATAAAAAATTAAAACGAAGCCACTTCTCGCAACGTGAAATATCACGAAAATGATTCACGAACCACGCCAAAACTAATGCCCGAAAAAGCAATCACATAACTCGATAAATGTTATTAATTACCGAATATCTCTCAGGAAAGGATCTTTTCCACGTGAATCTTTGGGTATTTTTAGTTGATGCTGTCACTGCATCGTGAGGATCGCGCGATGACGCGGGTCTGACATCTCTCCTCTTTTTTTGAGACGTGATTAGTTGGAGCCTATTTCACGCTCTTCACGTCTAGCAAAATACCGACAGTATTTCAGCCGCCTACGGCATCCATGTTCAGCATGGATCGCAGTAATTTCAATAAATTACGTTCCCAAAGAATTCGGCGCTTGTACGAACAACGAAATCAGATGATTTCCATGGATTGGCGTACGCCGTGGAATATCCGTGTTGTAGTTTCGTAGCATTAGCCATAAAACCAGAGAGAACACGAAGTCGAAGGTGTGTTAGCCTCCAAGGATTTTCATGAAGGCTAAAACACCAATTTGCCATCTTTCCGAAGAAACATCTGTCAAAATGGGTTTTTGTGGGAGACTGGATGAAACCCGTGGTGTTTATATAGGTATAGAGAATTAAGTGATGCGCGTCCCTCTTGATGTTGGTGGCACGGGCGTTCGAATAGCGACCGCATGATAATGAATGCCCGCCGGTCGAATCGAAGCTCATTCTCTATGGTGGTGCCTCATGTGGTTTGATCAGGGTCGTCCCTCGGTTCTCTTTTTCTCTCCTTTTCTCTCTCTCTCCCTCTTCCCCTAATCGTCGAGGAATTATACGCCAGGTTCGATCGCTCATTTATACTCTCGCACAAATCCGTACTTTATGTGGTTCACAATTATCCGAGTGGGACCGATTGGAATAAGTAAATATGAAAAAGATCGAAATCTCGGAACTTTAGCACGCTCCTTTTTCATCGTTCCATCCTTTTATTCGTTCGTATAATTGTTACTTACTTTATGATCATTCTATCCAACGCTGCGACTACGAAAAGTTGCATTTTTTTTGTAGGACTCGTTTAGTTTCGTTGTCGACACTTGAATATTAAATATTTTTTACTGCAAAGTACGAGAATCCACCGCAAAATCTTGCGTACAAAAAAACTTCACAACTTCACATTATTAACCCTTTGAGTGGACACATCCACAAGTGCATGTTGGGTCAATCTAACCCAAGGCATTTTTCAAATCGTTGTATTTCGGTGAATCATTTTATTTGTTTTTTGTTTGTTTGTATATTGGTTGCGATGAAATATGCCAAACAATCGGTGACAGAAAATTGTCCGGGTCAAAACGACCCAGTATGTTGTACTTGAAGGAAATATACTAATGAATGAAAGTTTCATTGCGGATGGAATTTGGAGTAATTTTACTTGATGTCTCATTTTCTCGGGTCTTCGATCGTCTCCGCTCCTTAGCTTTCATGTCATTTGCCAACGTTTAGGAAAGCAAATTGTGCAAGTAGAAGTAGGTCCAACATGTATACTGAAGGGACAATGGGTATTCGCGAGGTATTTTCGTGCTCGACGGAGCCCGAGGGATACTCATCGCTCCGGTGTGCAGTGTACACGAATACTGGCTGGTATTTCCTCTCTCGATCCCTCCTACCCTCAGTCTTACACATTTCTCTTGGAACATGTATTCCAGACTCTTCAAGAAGCTCACAATTTTAAGCTTCTTCCAGTCAGAGATTCACTGTGCCATGGGATAAGCCGATCGTTCAATAAAATGCGCAACATTTACTCGTGGACATATTCGCTGCGTGCACCTTCACCGAAGTGAGAATGTGCAGTCGTCGCATGATGGTGACGACGCCAAAATAGTGTGGGTAAAGGCGTTTCTGGTGGACATTCTACACATTCTCACTTTGGTAAGAGTGTTTGAAAGTCCACGGTCCCAATACGACACGTAAGTCTCGGTCGATGCAATAATTAAGATCTACTCTGTGTTTGAAAATTCAAAGGTTCACGTTACAGACTATGTGCAAATTATTCATGAGCTTCTTTTGTCGAATTTTCCCAACGATATAACCTTACCGGAGAAACAAAATTAGTTTCTAAAATACCTTAGAATGTAGGCATCATCGCTGGTGAGCGTCTTCGAATTTTCATAAATTATGCAGTTCTCCATAATCGTTGAAAGTTCTATGCTCTTCGGATTTGATATCTTCGAGTATGCGGGTCTTAATTAATTGCGTATATACGTATATATGTTGCTACAACTCTTGAATCTTCCAGCGGGGCGTGCCTAACTGTTATCGATCCCAACGATCAAGAAGAGGTGGATAATATTATTAGAGCAGCAGTGGTTGAACCATAAGCGATTAAGAGCTCCAAGTATACTTGAACTTAATGAAATTCCACCCTAAAATCCATCCAGCTGGTTCGTACGTTATACTGAAATCCTCAAATTTTCCTCCTCGTTTGTTTCTTTCGAGATTCAAATTTGTTCCAGTCGTTAATTAAGCTCTGCAGAATCTGGAAGGGCAAAGAACTGTGACCTTAAGGGCCTTCAAAAGTATGCAAAACAGCGCATACGAAGTTCCAACAGGAAAAAAATGTATCGAAGATTATCCGGGAAATTGAACTATCGATTTACGAACATATATAGTCAGGAAGTTGTTGACGTGTACCACGTCGTAGGGATCAAGGCAATAGTCGTTAAGAAGCATCAATTGGGTGGAAAATGCGATACAGCTTTCGGAATATGTCCACAACATATGCAGCTGATCCTCGTGGTCCATGCTAGAGCACGTCACATCAATTTTTCCAATAAATATAGGAGGATGAATTTATCGAGAAACGAAATGGAGTAGGTCGGACGAAATGAGCCAGCAAGCATGCAGCGTTTAAATTCGTCTGTGTACGTTTATATATCTTTCGTCTATATTTCCAGTTAAAATACAAAAAAAGCCGAAAGTACATGGTGATAACGATTGCGACGGTTTTTCGTGTCTCGACTTTTCTCCAGCGATCGCGCAAGTCCGCAAGTGACAATTGACTATTTTAGGATTATTCACAGGATTCCGTTTTGGAGGTGTGAAAGTACGTCAATGTGGACGCTAAGCCTTTGGCTTGGTTCAATGCCACGTAGCTTTTTGGCCATAGTGATAACAATACAAGGAGCAAATTCCCATTCCAAAAGTTGACTGTCAACGTATACGAATCTCTAATGAAACGACGGAGGGTGCAGCCCACTACTGTCCCATGTGTATTCCGCAAATCCCAAAATGTTCTATATGCGTCGTAATAGGCTTTAATCGGTTCCCCTCCTGTCGTGCCGAATGAAATGATGGCTCTGCACGGCACACACGCTCCATTATCGTTCGTGGCCTCTTGATTATTGCATATCCCACTTGCATATACAAATTCCGCTCGACTCAACGTACCACCAATTCATTGAGAATTTATCCTTAAGCAGACATTCCCGTACAAACCTTTTTATAATTAAATCCTTTTTTATGACACGATTTTATGTCATTTTCCAAAAATAAGTTTTGCTATTGATCGCGTAGGCAATAAATTGATGACTTTTTGCATGGTGGATCGACCTGTGCATGGTGGATCGAAAAAATTTAATTTCAATTCAATGAAATATGCCCATTGGAATAATGATCAAACCACTAAACATATTTTGCTACTGATATTGATTCAAATCAATTCAATTTCGCCATCCCAATAAGATTTTTGACTGGATTTCCAAAATTTGTAGAGAAAAAACTGTATTCTCGAAAACTAATGATCATAATCTTTTTCCCCCTTTATCCGTTTCATAATGGTAATGCAACACCAGCCGCTTCCTGCCAATCTCACAACAATACGTATGCGAATGTATGTCGAAAATATGGATGCAAAAGGATAGTCAGTTGGCAGGTTGCGATCGTGAAATCGTGATGCAAGAGATTAATACAAGCGTAATATCGAGTATGCTGTTAATTTATGCTGTCTAATCACCATCAAATGTGTAGAGCATTAGCGGTTCATATTCGCATCGGAGTAATATCGGCATATATAACCGCTGCGCGCTTGACGATACCTCATTCGTGTGGCTAATAGTACTGCAGTATAATATGGCAGGCAGATTAGCGAACGAAGCTCATAGTACATTGGGAACATTACGTCGGATCAAATATTCTCGTTGTATATCCATTAAAACACATCCATCATTTCTTTTATTTCGTTACACCCTTTCTCGAGAGTATTTTGTTTTATTTTATCGCTCAATACCAATACACGGGGAAAAAAGCCTGAACAATTCCATTCGTTCGTGACCCCCGTTTGCATTTGTTTTCACAGAAAAATCTAACCCCCCTAAAAAAAAAAATCGTTTTGTCGCGCAACACCAATTTAAATCGTTTTTCATCTTTCCATTTTTCAACGTTTCTGCCTATGACTTTGCAGGTTTTCACGTCATCATTCCGTCTCTCAGTTCCTGCGGGAAGAGCGGGCTCCACAGATAAAAAAAAAACGCTCTAAAGTCTAAATAATTGTCGATATGATGTAGGTGAAGCCTAAAATCTAAGATTATGCATGCAAGAAATCAAGATAAGAAACCGTAGATGGAAAAAGTATAACGAAGATGTTATAGTGCCCAGGAAATCACCGGATGCGCTTATTGAAATGATACATAATTCTAGACAAGTCTCTACTCAAGAGACAGGTGAGACGCGGTATGTACCGACTCTCAATCTTTGTGCAATAGCCGACTTTTTTTCAGCATAGTAGAAAAAGCAATTTTTCAAATGGATTTTAAAGGGATCATCAGCATTGGGTTCTCTCGCGCGCGTCATTAAGTGCGTTTATCCGATCGATATCTCGTTAAAGCACATTTCTGATCGCTAAATAAGTTTATGGTTTGCTGATCGAGTTTCCATAGACACAGAGCACACTTACAAGGTAAGTTGATCTATCAAACTGATAGAATCGCGCACAATTAGTATCAATCGCGAGGTCGGATCTAAACGCGATCGTTATAACAATGCCCAGGCAATTAAAGGCTGACTATATGTATACTTGACTTAAGTATCCACGATGTATATACCTATACACGCGTGAATATATAAGTAAACAAGGGTTCAGAGAGCTTAAACTCTACCACCACGATTTAACTTCTCCCTCATATATACATACGCAGGCACACACGAAGAAGCGTTAAAATGAACGAGGGTGCTATAGTCGCGGGTTCTTCCACGAGAAGCCTCCACAGACAGGGTCCTCCTTCATTGTTAAACGTGACTTGCCGATCTCAAATACCTACAGTCTGCACATGACCGCCATACAAGCCAGCTGGGGATCGCAGTGATAATGGTACGCCTCATTTTCCTTTCATCAAACTTTCGTTCCGTATCGTTCTCAATACGATAATCATTCGCAGATAAGCGAGATTTTATTGGTCAGTGAAATGTCTGAAGATATTTCTATGTTGATCTTTACACATACGACACTTCACACCTCATCAGGTGTTTTTAGAGTGAAATTGATAATCAACTTTTCACTACAATTTCCACACCTGATGATGCTCGTAGAAATTGATTCGTAACCGTACTTATCATAAATTATTTTCTAATTATTCCGACGTGTTTTCAAATAAAACTTCAGGCCAACAAGAAAAAACACAATTACGGTGTTATTTATATTTATCCGTGAATTAAGCGTGAGAAATTCCTGAAGTCTAACGTGTTAACCGTGTGTTTCCATGTCTCGCTTTTCCTATCGGTTACTTGTAGTCTTGGTTCTGAGGTGGAGGAATTTGATCAGTCCCGCGACACCTAATTGGTTCTGAGCAAGGGCGCATGCACGCCCCAGGTACGTGAAATTCATTTCAACGGCAATGTCCACACTAATCACCTTAAATGAAGCTCTTCCTCTTTTCCTTTTTCTGTTGCTCGATCTCCGTCTGCTCTTTCATGTCGGCGTAGGTGTCGACGAAGATACAACGTCCGACCGCAAACCGGATGATCACACAGAGCAAGATTGAAACTGGCGCAAGTCTATGCTACACACAACCGTGTGAAAAAAAGGTGAAAATCCCATTTTCATCACCACACACTCTTCTCCTGAACCCTCGAGCTAGTTAACCCATGCAGTGTCTCTCTTTTTTCCTCTTTTATCTCTTCCTCTCTTCTCTGCACACACCACTCCACCCAGATACATATTGGACCTCGTAAAAGATAGTAATGAACCCGACAGCTCTGAGATTTACTCGCGTGTGTTTCCCGAGGGAGAACATACCAAGAATCACGATCTGCTTCCAGAGAGTATCTAATCTCCCCGGAGCTTTCTCTCCCTCCATTTAGTACTATTTTTATTTCCATCTTTGATTCATTTCCCCTTCTCAACGTGGCATGCGTGATTATCCATATTTATGGAAATACGCAAACTAATTTAGGGCTAAGAACAACCTCCCTTAACTAATTAATTTATTTCTTGTTAATAGCTGTTCATGATCCGATTCACGCAGAAGGAAAAATGGAGATTTGAACACCCGAAAAATTACGATTTTCTAGAGAGTATAATCAATTTTTTGCATTTGTATTCTCTAAAACTTCTCATATTTTCTTTGTATCGTGTTCTTTCGTTTAAACGCTCCGAAGGTTTTATATTGCTACTGGAGTATCGTTACTTCTGCGTGTTTGTAGAAAATTGCTGCGTCATTCGGGCCATCAGCAAACACGCTCAATTAATCAACGTCTACCAATTCTGCTAATCGTAACCTGTTGAACGAGAGCAATGAACGAGCTAATTGTGAAATTTGAAGAACAGGAGAAATGAAGAATCAATAAGAAAATGCGAAGATCGCTTTTTTGAAATACGCGTTCGTCTTTTAATTGGGAATCAAACTATAAAATCAGGGAACGGGCATGATCAAAGATGGAATCGTGAATGAATGAAAAATGTCAAACTGCAATGATAAATGAATCATGGCAATTATAACGAAAGTAGGTTGAGCTTCGAAAGAAAAACGAAAGCATGAGAAATAGAGAGAAAGAGAGGGAGAGAGGGAGATAGTGATAGAAATAAGAGAGCGAACGAGGGAGACAAGGCCCAGCAGAGACTGAGAGTCGATGGTTAATACACGGTGTCAGACCTCGACCACGAGCATCCCCTAAGCTAGTCTCTTGCCGTTTGCCACAAGACTGCTCTGGCTGAGCCGTTGTACGACGTGGCTAATTGTGGCAAGTGTCACGCTGAACTAATTGCACTTTATCTCCGTAAATTAATCGTTGACTCGACATCGCGGTCGTTCTGATGGTTCCTGATGGATATATACACACGTACACGGTGTGACTATATGTATAACTGGACCAGTGTGATTGCAGCAGTTATCCTGTAGAACAGCGTGCCACACGGGACAAACGCTCTGCATTTCATGACTAGATATTGCTCGTACGTTTCTCCTGCTATTCGTTTACATATCGCAGTCAGTATTTGCGTATACGCGAGATAAATGTCACACTGTAATCGGACTTTTCGTATTATGCAACAGTCCTAGAGCCCCGACTGCGTGAAATTCTTCGCCAATGAACACACGATAAAAAAAAATGTATGCGCTTTCTTGAAAAATAAAACTGCACACTCGAATTTTTCCAACATTTGATTGCAAATTTCCAAAATTTGTTATCCCTTTTTTGGAAACTTATATGTAAATTGTGCAGATAATAATTTTTTATATGAAAATCACGATTTTGGATCCGCATGCCTAATGGGCAGTCAATTGGAACGATAAATTATTGTACGGATAGCAGGATAGAAATTTCTTTAATTAGTATTGAAGGAATTCCTGAAAGGAGTGAAGGGATCGTTTGAAATTATTTCGCACAAGAATCTCCAATTAAATGGAACAAGATTTATGTTATAACGAAATCGAAGGTATAGAGGATTAAGTGTCCAATGCATCACCATTGTTTCCCAGCTCTCATGACTCCCCCTCGCACTATGCAGCTAAAAAGAATACACGATACTGTTTGGGTGGAAGTTTGATAAATCGCGCTGTCCACCACGTTTCGAAGGAGTTTTTTCCTATCCGAGAAATATGGAACGCCTGGTACAGTAGTTTTCATGGACTGATCACTATCCCGCATAGCCCTGCCTTGCTTCAATTATTTTAACATATTTTCATGCTCCACGGCTTTAGATGACTCGATCTGAATTGCGATTACGTAAGGAAACCATTTAAACTCTCCTCAAAGGGGCAGGTTCACGTTAAAAAAAACTCATGCTATCGTTTCATCGTATAATAATTACACGTAATTATAGTCGAGAAATTACTTCATTTTCTCGAGTATATACTTTGTCTGCGATATTTGAAACAATAATTCGTCTACAATGGCGACCAGTAATATATTATTCAATGGGATAAAAGGTCTACGTATTATAATACTTAAAATTTTCTATTATTATTCTTGCTACTCTTTACGAGCCTGTCCCATCACTACAATCTCGTTTTTTTCCCTCATTTCACTGCTCATGGTCGTTCGCGTTCCTGTTCCTGTGAAACTTGCCACACCCGTTCCAGACGAGAATCTTCGTGGAAAAACTGGCGGCTCCAATTTTACTGCATTCCAGTTGCATAATTCTATCAGCGTACGTTTTTTCGCAAGTCATTTCTTAAAACGCTTCGTTATCTGTACCTTGCAATCGTGACAACTACTAACGATTTCAATGATTTTAGTCGATTGACTTGATGTTCTTCGTGAGCACGAGAAATGGGGTTGCGTAAAAATTACAATACTTCGGATAGTTTGCCATAGAATTCAAACGGTATGGCGATTTTGTTGATTCAGTGTTATATTCACGGATATTAATGACTATTTAGAAAAAAAAACAAATCAGCCCTAATTTTTTCCTTTTCGTTCCGTATCACGATATGAAAAGTTTCGATTATGCCTTGAAATTCTCTATACCCTGGTGAAGGGCTGGAATTGAATATGTCAAGTTACCGCATATACGTGAGTGAAAATTCATAACGAGAATTCGCCGGGCAAACGATTAGGGAATGGTCATTCCCTCGGTACAGTTGATCATGCTATATGGTGTGACTTTTCAACACCCTGATGGAAATGTAAATACAACAAAGTCAGTGTATATCGGAATTTTTGATTGACTGGAGGTAAATATGAAGATGGGTTTGTGTCCTGATGATGAACAACTTTTCGAACACCGATTTTTTCCAGATCGTGATACGGGAGTTTCCTTTTCATTGTAACGTGTGGAGTAGAGGCGCGCTAAGCCGCCAGGAATACTGCAGAAGAGCAGGTAATACATGTAGGGAGACATGAATGAGAATCGTTAGGTGGTTGAGCGTAAATGAGGACGTTGCCACATGTGTTGGTGGAGTCCGCTAGGGAGCTGGAAATGTGTGTTGGTATGGGAAACGGTGACACGCCAAGTCTGGGTAATGGACAATCGATGACACGAGAGTTGACATAAGGTGTACAGGAGAGAGAGCTTGAAAGGGAGCGAGGGTATAACATGACGCGGAGAGAAGAGATTACGAGGCACTTTGATGACATCCAATCACGCAGGGAAGGACATTGTTCGTGTCATAGAGAAGAGAGAAGGTTCGAAAGCGGTACCGCGGTAATGGTACCTACCTTCGCATTCACAGAGCCAAGAGAGAGTGCATGATTTCGTATATGAGGACCTATATGTATCAAGGCATATACATACGTATATGTCGGAACGCTTTCGAGTGCTTGTGCTTCATCAAATGAGACGGTGGTTCCTCTTCGCGAGCAGGGCATCCGAGTTTCTCCGATAATTATTAGATACCAGGCCGCTCTTGCGTTTGCTTGCTCGTGGATATACTTACTCGCTGTCTCGCGATCTCTGTCGCTCGCTATGTGTGGCTCAGCATACCGCGTGGAAGTTTGCCCCTTGGGCCATCATACGGCGTACGATCGATCCTTCACGCTTCGGGAGATATCTCGTGGGGCTTACCGTCATAATCAACAAGACGTTTCCTTGGGATTTCCCGTTAGATTCCGCGATCTGCAGCTGCAGTGTGAGGGTTTGACGTCTGTCAAAAAAGAAGGGTGGAAGGTCTGTGCTATTAACTAAAACATCGCCACTAGCAACACCACCGGCAAATCCATCCATTCTTGTTGATTGAGTAAAAACTCGTAAATCAATTTTTCAGCCCGCTCTCGTCTGTTGCTATATATGTCACAAACTTGGATCATCACTTTCCTTAATCAAAAGAAAACTCGATCAAATATCCATCGATATAACATGTTGACAAGTTTGTTGCTACGTCGCTAGTCATTTTTCTACAACTGGAAATTCTACATTTATTATACGTGCTGCCTGAAATATTCAGACGCGATGAATCTCGAAATAATTGCATGCGTCTCTTTACCGGTTTTTATCGAGATCAGACACGAAGAGACTTTCCGATCGAAGCTTGACCTCTGACAGCAACTCTGTATGAATATTCAAACACCTCTGGAGACGAGGGCGGTTCGAAGCCGTCTGAACAAGGGCGGCGTGCTTGAATTTCCGTCGACAAGTATATATTCCTGTGAGCTTTAATGTTTGATGGATTTTGTCGAGCACGCGGTTGAATGTTTGAAACTTGTGATCGCCAGACCAGACTCTATACGTATAAATTTCTTAATCGCGAATACACACAATAATGGATACGCATTTAATGATTCGAGACTCAAACGTCGCCGGCGAGAATTAATTTTTATGCTGAAGCTTAAGAAAAAAAGTGACTTAGGATTCTCGTAAGTATTTTTTGAACTATTGGAACTGTTCCAAATTAATCTGCTGAGACCGTGAGTATTTTGGAGCTCAGGACGATTCAATATTTATCACTTTTCTGCTAAAAATAGCGGAGAAAGGCAAATTAAAATATAATCCACCGCAGACGGTACGATCGCGCTCGGTATAATTAACTCCATTAATAAAACTGTTGTATCTTTGAAAATGGGGTGTCTCGGGTCAAAAGCAATGAGAAATATTGCCCCGAAAAGGAAAAGTGTCGAGCACAATGCCAATGTTTCCGTTTCACAGACATGCATACAAGTGGCGGATTGCAAGCGATGCACACATTGCAGTATCAATCCCCTCTCGGCTGCGCACTGATGACCAAATAATTGCTGGCAATTCAAGCGAATAAATGTTGGGACGCGGAGAGAGCCATCGGACTAATGGCAAGAGCGCGGTCGAAAGCATTGGCCAATGCGACTAACCCATCGTTATATATACATACATATGCATTAATGGTTCTTAAAGGTATATAGTGATAGCGCAAGTGGTACGCGAGGAACGCTTGCAATGTGCATTTATAGGGTTCAATCGTTTGAACAGAAGTATCCTCTACCAGCCCGCAAAATGCAGAATCATTCGGACATTGAAAAATTAAATAACAATTATCGGTTGTGGTTCATTGGTGTGGAAGCGCATTACACCTAAACATTGAGCCTGCGCACTTGCGCAAATGCTAGAGGATTCCAAATGCAAGCTGATACGGTTTGTGTCGAGACGATCGAATATTTGCTGCTGCAATACGCGTGTGTAAATGAACGATGATACTAAAAATTCAGGCATAGTTGAGCCTTTACGCCCGTAAGCAACCTGCAATACACTGGATTGTTCACTTGTACGTATTTATACATGCGCTATGTGCACAAACCAGTTGGAAAAGCGATCCCGTCGAATTTTGCAGATCGTGAGGGGATTGAAAAAGGAGGATTGGAACACCGAGGCTGTAAAGGTTTCACGGGATGCCTTTTAATCACTGTAAAAGGGAGAATGCGCCAGGGGGTGGCTGATAGTATATCCACGCTACTGGGGAAAGATTGTACTGCACCCTCGTCAGTCAGCCAATGGAGCGTGCACGAGTAGAGACGCTTTCCGATAGCAGAGATCAGGATTCGAAAGCCCCGCATCGAAACTCACCCTTTCTCCTCACCTTCGCCCCCTAGTTCACCTATTCTATCGTGAAGCCCCTACGATTTTCGGGTTAATCACTCTTCTTGCCCTCCAATCGCACACTTCTCCTTTTTACTCTATCGATCCTTTTTCTCAAGCTTCCTCAGCCCCGCCTTATATTTTATCTTGAAATCAACTGTGCATTCAACACTCGCGAACCAAGCGAATTTCCTGAGTTGCAATTAATGCCACACTGGCAGTCTCTCCAACATCTTCTTTGCGAATTTACTTTTCTCGAAACACTGACGTTCCAATCACACGGAAATTACTGAATTCTAAAACATATATTTTCCTTTGCTCCTTAATGGCGGTGGAGGATCGAGCATTCGCTACAAATTGCTAGTACGATGTCATTTGAACCAACAAATATTGACTTTCCTTGAGGTTTCTTCAATGAACATTGTGTCAAATTATTCGGAAAGTCTTCATCAATTACGGTTGCTCGTTTTTGACGTGATGTAAATTTTTCCACGCATCTGAGTCAATGGACATGCGAAAGCATTTTGTACGACTCTCTCCTACGACAAGGGGTTGAGAAACCCTTCGTAAGTCCGGTTAATCCAGTTGATTGCTGAGCGATTTTGCCTTTTGTCGAAGGGAGGAAAACCCTCTTTCGCTTGATGTGCGTATAGCGGACGTATATCCAGCTCGACAAAACGACTACGAGCCGACGATGATTCAGCGCTTCCTTATGAATGAAAAAAAAAAGAAAAAATTACAGCATGGACCAGAATTAGAATATCAGGGCCCTCGAGTAAATCGAGCGTATAATTTTTTCCGTCACCCGTATATTTTCCTAATGGTAATTGAACGAGGACAGTGAAGTAGAAATCCAGAGGAAAGAAAGTGTGTCCAAGACAGCAGGGGTAGCGAGGGGTTCCGATATGGGCAGGGTTGCTCATCGAAGCTCTGTGGTCCACACACCCTATATATATATATATTCTTCTTCCCCTTTTTGTCGTCGTCGAAAGATCGACGTGCGACCACACCCAGGCGATTAAAGGCATGCCCGAGATCGAGCAAATGATAATTGAATCCCTACGTGTGCCAGGCACAAGAATTCAAATGTATCGACACATATGCATTCGCACTCATGTACATTAAGGAGGCCCGTGGAATTAACGTGAGAAATCCATTGAGCAAGCAAACGAATCTTTTAGTCTGTGCACTCATCGGCGTCTCGTGACTCGTGACCTGTCTCGGTGCTCTATGAACATGCTTGCATATATTTATCACCTCGTGCGTAGGAGTTTATGCTAATGGGGAAGGGAGCAGATGAATGGGCCAGCCCGTACAGCGGTATAGTCAGAAAGATTTGTAGCCGCTATAATAATGTGTAGGAAGGCTAAATTGAGGTCGTTGCAAATATTCATTGATTGTGCAAAATCCATCTCGTGCTTTATTCATGCATAATAGCAATAAATCCAGCAAATATATTCGATCACAACGTGTGCGTATAATTTTCTCAGAATGTCGTTGAAACTTTCGCGATTGCACACAGTCTTGACCTCGAGCAAATATTTGACGTAATCTTGACAGCAGGTCCTCAAAGTTTTTGTCTGTTCCTGTTTCACAATAAAAACGAGCTTCTAATATGGTGTATGTGCAGTTTATGCAACTTTGAGTGTCCTCGTCGACAGAGTATTGATGGATAATCGACTACAGGGATCCAATTCCCATTTGATATATGTTTCGATTTAGCAAGAGATACCTTGATATAGAGCTAAATTAATTGATCAAAAGATTCAATTGTACGAATTCTAGTAGAAAAAGATGATTTATTTTTCTACGTTGAATCCATCTTGGATATGAGGAACATTATATTTCGTGGTATACCCGTTCAGTTCATTCGCATGATCCTTACGAGTCCTTTTTATAAGAATAAGAAGAGGAAGGAGAAAAGGAGCTCTTTTGAAATCTTCTTACCTAATATTGGCACAACCAGTTCTACTTACGTAGAATATAAGTGTACGTCCTCCTTCTCATGGTATCAAGAGCAGAAAGACCATGATAGCTCTTTCAATTATGATCCTGACGGTTGGCTCTCGATTCCGAGTGGATTGGGACCCAGTGAGGAAAAGATGAAATGAGTGAGATGGAAAGACAATGATGGAGGAGAACGAAGAAGAATAACGGAATAGGTGGTGTGGGTGGCAGTAATATCGAAGGAAAAGCATCGGGGTGAACGGCAAAGTGAGATAGAGGGATTCCTAACCCTCGGGAGAACTTACGAGAGGAATTACGAACCACCCTTTTCTCTTTTCGACTATATCCATGGGAATTTATCACACGTCAAGCATTAAAGACTCCGTTTTATCAATAATTACTCTATTATAATCATCAATTATTTATGTGCAGCTTTACCGAGTAATTATTTGTTTAATTAGTACTAAATCATAAAATATGAGTGAAACCAACTTTTGGCAGAAAAGCATTATTATCTATGGTAAATTTATGTACCGAATGAAACAAGTTTCATTCATGGGTTTTTGTTGGCGGAAAACTGGTCGTTTGATTTTGTTTTTCTTTCCCTCTTCACTTTGTTCGTTTGTTTATCTTTGCAAAGAAGCGTTTCGTGATATTTCTTCGTTCTAATATTTTTGGCGCGGTGTATTTGAATGAAATTGCATCGACCGTCGTATACGCGGATACAATCACTTGGTTGTAACGTCTTGCTGGTTTGTTAGACACGCTGGAGAACTTCCGCAGGCGAGAAAGCTATCTCCGTATAGGTATTCGGCTAGGCAGCCATGAGAAGGGTGGAAGACCAACGAATCTCTGGTGAAGAACAGATTCCTGGGAATTGTGGCGAGGGTTGACGCCACAAAGAGCCATAAATATTGCCAGCCGGTACTGCATCAGCAAGAAACTAGGAAAGGGCGATCTGCGGAGGGGAAAAAAAAAATGATATTCTCGATTCTTCCACCATAAACCGTTCGCCAATACATTTTCCTGCGTTCCTTCGATCCATCAAAAAAAAAACGAACGTTATTTTCCAAAAATCGCTATTCCTATGCAAAATATAATCGAATGGCCCTAAATTTCAAGTTTTTGCCAAATAAATGATCGCTCTAAAACTCGATGTCTTCAGTTCACTAGTTCTTAGTGTCTCGAGTCTCCTTTCTTTATTCGATTTAAAAATCAACAACCACATGATGATTTATGTATAATTATATTCGAAATATAATACCAATTCATGGTTCACCGTAATTGGCAACTAACGGAAACTTTTAAACCAACCCTATCCTGCTATTTTATCGGAAAAGCTTTTGTTTCCAATGACATTATAATAGCATCGATTCTACGAGGTGAAATTTTCTGGCAATCTATTAATTGCAATGTGTAGCACATGTGTAATGGATTTCGACGATTGAAACCGTGAAATTGGTCAATTAAGGGGATGCTAATTAGGGTGATATCTCTAGCATCGTGGTGCAGCTGGTTGTCTCACTCTGAGGGAAGACCTGCGAGAGTTGGGTTTCTCGAAATGAGGATAGGGTTGTGATGGCGCGTGGGCTAGGATCCATAAATATCCATCCCCGTCGTATTGTCTTTCTCTGTCATGCATTAATTCCTCTGGTTTAATCTCCATCTCTCTCGTTTTATCTTTGCCGCGACTTTTGCTGCTTGATAGCTGGAGCTTCTCGCCCCAAACTCGCATCCTTGTTGCCATCCTTGTTTTCGCTTGGTATTTTCATCAGAACGGTTTCACTCCATCTCGTATATACATATTTGGAATTCTCAGCAGTGGCACATCGACTATATAGACCCGCAATTATTCCCGTGCTTGGCGCGTGTCTGTAGGAACCGAAAACCCAAACTCAATTTCTCTTTCCCATTCTGTGTCTATCCGCATTTTCACCCTTCTCTCTTGGTCTCTTTCTATTCTATCTATGTCGATCGTCGTTTGCGCTCATGTCCCCCTTTCATTCTCGCTCTCACCCGGCACTAGTCCGGACGTTCCGATCAACCTGAGGGGCTCCGGGACTTGAGCTCTGCTCTGGGGGGGATTTCACGTAGATGTCGAAGGATGGAGAGTCCAATACGTTATACCAGACTCTCGACAAGGTCCGACTGTAAATCTCAGCGGCAATCACCGAAAGTGGAGAGACCACTCTCGGTTCTCGAGAGTGACACGAGAGAGGACTGTGAGCAACACGGAATAGTCGAGGAGAGCAGCAACCCCGTTACAGAAACCAACTACGAAAAAGTGCCTAACCGAGAGAAATGGACCAATGATTGAAAGTCACGATCTTCCGGTTGTATTTTACAGAAATACGTGAGTGGCCTCATCGCGCTTCTAAATTAAAATACAAAAAATCCTTTTTTTATAGCAGCATCTGCTGGGCCAATAATCTACGACATCTTCCGATTGTTATTTTCGTGCGAGTAATTTACATGGCAGTGTATTTCCGTAATCGTGCGATCGACTGAATGATGATCGAGTCTTCATTAGGGAATTCATTCAACAAATAAGGAAAAAGTATCGATAACACACACACACACACACTTTTTTGTCGAGAATTAAGTTGCACACGTTATTCTATGTTGTCAGTCATGGAAATCTGTCAAACTAAGTTGAATAAAGATAGTATCAAACTAATGAAAAATGTACACCGGACGTCAAGGAACAGTCGAAGATAAGACAGGAAAAGTAGGAGATTGCCAGTCTGAGTGCTATACGGATGCGCGTGTCTGTTCTGACAAAAATTCTAAATTTATGTCGAAGGAAAAGAAAGATTCGTCCGAAGCAATTAGCGTCGAAAACTTTCCAGAGGTTCGTGTGAGAGCGTGGGTAATTTTTTTCCGGATTATGGTGAAGTTTGATAGTCATAGAAGGCTAGCGAGAGCCATAGTAGATCGATAGGGCCATCAAAGCTTGTGAATATTTTATGGCAAGCGTTTATACATAATACATCAGACGAGAGTCTCTTGAATTTCCCGACTTCTCTGATGATTATTTTCACATGGCACTCTTGGTTTCCGATTCCTGTTGAATAGGGAAAAACTAGGTCGCTACAGGAAATTCCGAGAATTTAATTGACGCTTGGCAGCGCCGTGCCGTATTAACAAATTAGCAATATCATGTGACTTCCGTTCCAGACGACAACTATATGCTGGATTCATTCTTTATAGTTTGAACTGAGTTCGCTCCAATTACCACTGTCATAGCAATTATTGGACTGTCGTTAGGACGCATGCAGATGCAGTTGCTGCATCATCTCTTACCTCGATGACAATGGAGCTATAAATCGTCTTCTAAAATTCATCAGATTATTATTACCGCAAAATCGTATAGTAAAGAGGCAGCTATCGGAGACTTCAGTAATTGTGATGATTGTACAGTGTCGTTGACACTTTTTTAGCAGCATTGCTTGACATGATTTGATCTTCAACCGACTAACTCTCTCTGCGCTTGAATGCTATTTTCAGAATTATATTGGAAGGCGATAAAATTATCTTGGGAAGATCGCGTTAGTAAAATCTCCATCTGTTAAATTCCGTTCAATATGCTCAACTGCCTTCGAGTCAACCCTAAATGACAGACATGCCGGAAAAACCGAGCAAAACTTTCAATTAGCAGGATATTTAGAGCGGAGCAATGTAGTATGGAAATAATGAACAAAAGCAATTGAAATACTTTGACGGTTCGGAGTATTTCGTCATTTCGAATACATGCATGAGCGTTAAATGGGTGTCGCACGATACATTTTTACGATAACGTCGACAATTTGATCAATTTATCATGTATTTATAGTTTATTCGGAGAAATTTCTACGCACTTTTAGTTTTATACTCTTATCTTGGAAACCGAACTGGTCTGGGCTGCAAGATAGTTGATCGAAAGGTAATGCATTAATTATCACTTTAGTTGATCATCACGGTACTTAATTTTTGTTCATCCATTCAAAGTGAACCTTTGGATCACTTTCATTGGGAAATAAATTGTTTTTCATTTTTAATCGACAACTCAATGCAATTGTACGATTGAATGACATTGAATAAAATTCAGTAAATTAGTTTGAATCCATTTTACGAGATTCTTCACGGTGAAAAATATGAATCCAGATATAAATATTGAAAAGATATGAAAATAGGGAAAATTTCGGACTGCAGATTTCCAAATTTTTCAAATTATTATCATTTTTACTTGTTTCCGGAAACGTTCCGTTGAACAAACGAGAGTCGAAGGCAAATGAGGGAAAAGAGATCAGAGTTTGTCTTTACGCTAGCTCGTGTATTTTGATGTTTGTCCCATATTTGCAATTTCTATCGTTATTTTTTTTTTTTTTAACAACTTTGATTCATTTGTATGTCATTAAAACTGCAAAATATGATCGGCTTATTCAATTCAATTCGCGCAGCTGCCTTTTGAATTGGAAGCAAATCGTCTTTCTGGCTGCGTCGTTATTTCTTCTTCTTCTCCGCCATGTTTATTTCAAGCTCGATGCATATTTACCGTGATTGTTCCATCGGTAGAAGCGATCTTTTGACATATCTAGACCACGCCACGAAAAGACTTTAGTTCCCTTCATCTGCTGCTGCAAAATGCATTTAAGTAACTGTGTGTCCCTATGAAATGGGACGACATATATAGAGTATTCTCATCACGTCCCGACTCCATTAAGAAAAATCGATCGTCAAGTTGCGACGTTACGACGTGGTTATACAACTGAATTCCATTGAAATATCGAACGGCCGCGTCTTGTAAATCAATTTTCAAAACGTGGCATTGTGACATTTGATATTGAGAAGAAAAACAGTTCAAAACGAATGATTCGTGGATCGAAATGATAAATTCTTTGTTTTTCGTCCCGAATCAACTCCATCCCCAGAAGATTTTGTGAAATTCAATTCAATCGATTATTCACATCGTCACACATATCGTCATGGTTAGCGTTTATTTTTAGAGAATCGCAAACACTAACGAACCGAGTTTCCACGGATATTTGCAATTGTACTCACTGTTTCAAGGAGAAACGGGAACGATTTGTTAGAGAGAACTCGCGGAGTTCGAGGCTGTGTCAAAACTTCGAGGCATATCTTGGAGTTGATTTATGATTCTGAGGATTCTTCGAGGAGTGTGTACAGCAACGAATATTATGAATGATCAATGTATCTGTATATAACATATTTATAGTCTACGTGTTGGTATAAGAAAGGGAGGATGTGTTCTATATTTACATAGCGACGTCGACGAGTTACAGGCTTGCATATCGTTAACGTTCAGAACCGACGAAAGTGCACTAACCGATGTCTACACAACTCACTGTACTGCTGGCACTCGGTCTCTTTTCCAAGAGCTACAAAGTGAGATTAAAAAAAAAAAAGAGCAATTGAATCCATTGGCAGGAATTGATATGGACGCGGCCTGATCGCGTTATCCGATGAAGGAAAACAAAAGAAAGAGATCGAGAAAACGAGAGTAAAACAAAAAAAAAGGAATAATCTTGATCATCCGCTTTTATTTGGTCTCAACTCTGTTACGTTACGTGCGCAAGCTCCAAGTCCTTGTATTATAGTTTATGTACAGTATATAGTACGTCGAGACGCTGACGGGGAAGAGGTGATAAAAAAAAACATGAGTTAAGAACGATAACAGAGATCCAGTGAAAATACAAATGATATTTGAGGATATTTTGCAACTTGGCTGCGTGTGTATACAAAGTTTGACAGATGTCAAGACAAAGCCAACTCCACAAGATGGCGATTGGTCTGCGAGTCGTATAAACTCGAACGAGGCGGACGCAAGAGACAGCAGAGAGAAAAGGGGCTTGAGAAAAAGGGACCAAGGTACACATGATTCTAGGGATCCCACTTGCGTTACATTTAAATGATTGATGAGCGTTCCCGCAACGCAGATCGCAGCTGGATCGCGTGAGTATTCCCACCCGCGATCAGGCTCTCCCTTCGTCTTTCTCTCTCTCTTTCTCGATGTCCTTAGACATCGTCCGCAAAACACAGCTACGAACTGGACAACCAATGCCCAAAACCATACCACCCGGGTCTCATGCACACGCTTTTATCTTGTAAGACTCACAGCTGGACGTCGAATCACCTTCTCTCAGCTCTCTTCATTTATCGAGTAACATTTAAAAATTTCTCTCCGCAAGATGGATCACACTCGTGCCGCGCGTGACACTGTTCTTATATTTTGTAGACAAGTCGAAAATTCTCCCGCAGCAAGGAAAAAGAATAAATAAAAACAAAATTGACTACTCTAATCTTCGTCCAACAGAATTTCAAACACACGTGGACACAAAGCTCCGAAAATTGCGCAGAAAGAAAATCATCTCTGGAATGAAAATCATTCTAAGCCAGAGAAGGGTCTGATTGAAATCTAAACCTTAAAGACGACTCCGTGTCAGTCCTTCAATCAGGTCGATTGTAAAATGTGAAAATAGATTCAGTCGTGATATCAATTCAAACGTTCTCCTTTCCCTCTATCCTTGAAATTGGTGACCTCGATTTAATTTTTTTTTTCTTTAAGTAAGAAGAAATCTACCGTGAGTCGTGATTGATTCGTGGCAAAAGGTAAACATTGCCGGTGCTCGCGTACACAGAGAGAAGTCTCTCACCACTGGAGCCCGTGACTCTTGGGTTGCGAAATGACGTATGCTTGTATTATATTAATACCGGAGCGCGGCGATGTAAGGACGGTAGCCAGCTGTGAGGCCACGGGTGGTTCAGTCACTCAAATGAATGACGTGCTCCCTCATTTGTCTTCGGTCAGCATATATGACCAAACCCACGTCTACATTTGCGAATATATCTGTAGATAAAAAAAAGTGATTTACGATTGGGAAAACTGGTACGGATTAGAAGGTCAAAACAGTTTTCTCGATATAATAATTTCTTGATTCGAATGGTTATTCAATTTCCTTGAATGGGAGGCATTTCGCACTTTGCTGGAAAATGGAACGAAATTAAATGAAACGCGTTGTCCCCGGCATATTCGATTCGTATATTCGGTAATTTCCTACTGGCTAAAAAAAAATAATACCGTGGATTAGTTTCTATATCACACACGATTAAATGCGATCAGCACGAAATTGGATCCATCATCAAGATAGAAGAATTTTCATTTTGGTTCTCAATAAATGTAACAAATAGCTCAGCCATTGAAAATAAACGAATGCGAATGCATGAATAACAAATACACTATGTTGTTGATGTCAAACGAGAATAAAAGTGCGTATATAGGATGGAACGGAGTAATCATTGGACTAATGGCCACTTTGCGAACGGTCGAACGCTTCATCAAATTTTCATGTTCAGTCCATATTGCTGGTAGATACTCCATGCGGATACATATATGTCTGACTTTCAGCTGTGTGTACAATCATTGTGGCATATTGGTGTTAGTTCGACCAGCTAAAAGTTCTTTTCCCGTTTGCAATGTATGCTTTCCGTGCAAGAATGGAGGGTGCAGCGTGCACCGTGAAAAGTTTAATAGACGAAATTGGCCATTAGGACCATCACCCAGAGCGTTACTTTTTTTTTTTCGTATTCTGCTCTACGAACCCACTTTTATCCTCGCTCCGAAACTTACACCAGATTCATCAAGTTATTTCCGGAAAAATTCTCTCCGTTCACAAGAGTTAGTCCAGGCTCTCAACACAAAATTCACACGATCGTGGCTTTCAGTGCACTATCGATAAACGAATTAAAAAATAAGTCAAAACGAAACGAAAACAATCGCGTGTGTACAGAGTGTCTAAAAGTCGGCTCTTTATTGTTTTCGCTGGCGCAGACTAGGCCGTTCAAAGTGGCTCCCATTAGAACAAAAAAAAAAAAACTCCACCCGTTCCAGTTGATTTTTCTCTACAATTTTTAAGAGCGTGCCATGTCCGATCGTTATCGCCCGAACCCTTGTTGGATTTTCATGAATAGAATTTTCCTATGGATTCATCCGCATCGAACTCATGGCTGATTGAGATATCCGTGTTTTCGTTCAGTAAAAGAAAAAAAAAGCAAAAAGTTCGATGTTGTGAATGGCCCGGAAGATAGGAATCGAAAAATATATTTTCGGTTGCTGGATCGGTCCAGTGTGCGCTTTTTCAGCCACTAACGGTGGATCCAAAAAATGCAGTATTTTTTATCTAAATAACTTTCATACATCGCCATCATAGAACAACCGGGTCGTGGTCCATTTTTTTTGTGTTTCCAGTCGAGGAAACCAGGGCAATTACGCGATAGAAAGTAGTCGGGAGGAATGCATGGGAGAAAAGGATTGACAATAAAATGCTTACGGAGTATAATATACAATCAACCCGAAAGAAAAGCCAGGATGTCCCGTCATATTTGTTCTGTCCTTTTTCATTGATATTAAAAAGTAACAGCATCAGAAAGAAGAATAACGATCACATTATTTTCTGGGTTTCGATAAGTCAGAGGGTGACCGCAGTTGGCGGCTGCAGACGGATAGGAAAGGGTGCGATGCGAAAAGTCTTGGTCGAACGACGACGACCACCATCACCGCAACTTGCAGCAGCAGCTGAAATTTCGTTGGTGTGGAATAATTTGCATTCTCGCTCGTCGGGACAAGAAACCCACATTATTATCCATTCGGGAGAAACGGGATTGGCATCGAATCGAAAGAGGGTTTGGGATATGAAACAAAGACAGAGGATCGAAGCACGTAGAAAAAGGAGAGAGGCAAAAAGAGCGACAGCGAGAGAGAGAGAGAGAGAGAGAGAGAGATACAGAGCAGTACGGAGGGATACACAGCACGTTGCTTTTTGATATAGCTTCTCATACATTCCCCCGTACCACATCCTGAGTTCTTCTATATATAACTATACCACCCAATGTGGTTTTCTTTTGCCAAGATGATTTCGTAATTAACTTTTTTGCTCGGATATACCTGCCGCCCTGGAGACTTCTCGCTCCTCTCTTTCTCGATCATCTCTTCTCGGCTCTATTTCTTTCCCCGCGATTTCTCTTACCTGACCATCGAGAGAGAGAGACCGCAAGAAAAAAAAGCACTGCCGATCGCATGGGGACAAGCTTGTATTTTTTCCACTGCGCTTCCTTTCAGACTTCTGTACACATTGCCTCAGTCCTCTTTGTCGATTTCGCGGATCGCTCGATATATCGGTCTTTGTAATAATATTGTCGGTACGCCGAGAAGTGGAATTTTCAACAATAAATGCATATTACACATTACACGATATACCATGGGTTGGCAAGGTGTAACGATAAAAAGATTGCGGTGAAATCAAAAGCCCGATCGAATGTATATCATTACCAAGAAATATACGCTCGTCCTTGTTCTTTTTGTTTCTTCGACTCGACGTTGAATATTTATGGCGAGCCATTGATGGACTGCTGTTCACTTTGTGGCACAAAAGTCATCTGATAGTACACACAGTGATCTCGTTATTATCGTATACGCGCTCGCGTACATATACGATTCGTTCGTTGCGAATAACGTGACAATCTTTTGCTGGCAAAAACGTATATCTCGATTGAAACATTCGGTTACAAATTTTGATGCAAGCTGTGTGTATCGCATTTCGTAACGACGTGCTTTTCATTGGCACGTTGAATCAAATCAGTCGTCATATTTCTAATCAAATCGTCCCCTCAATATCTCAATTCAGATGTGATTGCGTATTACTTGCGAATTCTTATCAGCATCCCAGCCGCTCTACGGCTCCCATAATTGATGTATAATTGATTCTGTTTAATTCAATGGAAAATACTAATCAAGCAAGTCACCGAAGGAGAAGTAATGTTTGAGAACTTGTCGAGATTTATGCATCCACAAATTAATCTTCAATCTTGTTTTTGCGTGTCAAGTCTCTCTAGACAAGCTGATTCACCTTCGTCCTCGCAACCCATTACAAAGTCTATGGATTCCCCATGGCAAAGCGGAGTGAAAAATTGGCCGCCCCAGGACATTTTTTCTTAACACACATAATTTAACAGGAATAATGTGTTGATCTTGTCAAAGTAATCGTTGCTTTTTTTCTTAATGACATTATGTCGATTGGTTGCTAATTAAAGGTCGAAAATGTGTAACTCTTCTGATTTATTTGCCGGTATATGATTCCATAAGTTGGCAGTGATTGGTGCGAGATCGGTGTGCGTCAGTCACAGTGCATGGGAAAACTAGATAAGTAGTGCAGCGTTCGCGTAGGATTGCGTGTTTTAATCTTTGAAGATTCAGCCTAACCGATTGAGATAAATCCGATTTTCCCATAATTTTTCCAACCCGCACGGGCATTTACACAGAATCGCTAAATGTTCGAATCAGAAAAAATACCACAGATTAACGTTTTTTCTGACAATAATGTCCTTTTATATCAAATTTCAACGTGTGCTCTACGGTTTTGTAGTGAAAAGAGGGATTGTTTCGTCCCTGGGCGGAGATGTGCGTTACTGTATGTTTTTTCCGTTGTTAAGCGAAGACAGAAAGAATTCTAATTCTTCCGGCATTTGCAGCTTTTGGACTTTGATTGTTCTATTTCGACCGTTTGAAAAGTGTCGACAAATTTGACAAATACGCTCTAGTGAGTCAAACTTGTTGTTCAACGGCGCATATTGTTCACTTGGATCTTGAAATTCACTAATCATTCGATACATGTCACCGAAGAGAAAATCCTTTAGAGGAAAATCACAAAATGTTCTGACGATTTAGTGAAAATGCGAGAGTTTAAATTCACGAATAATCATAACTATAGTAAGCTGCCATGGTATAGAGTATATTAAGTAATTATCAAGCATGCGTTGATTTTGTGCACAGAGGAATTATCAGATTAAGGTTCTCAAGTGACAAAGAGAATGAAAAATTTCTTTCTACATGCTGTCCCGCCATTCTGATCATCGTTCCCGTGTGTATCTAACCGCGTATGCAATCGGTAAAACGAACCATGCAGAAGCACATCTCAACGCACCGACGAATTTCTTCCACGAGTGGAAAAATGTATAGAGAATCTGCTCTAGTCCTTCGGGTATACATAATTGAAATGAGATTACGAGTTTGACGTTTCATGCGCCGATGGGCATATTCCACCTTCCGTTTCCGTCGCGGTAGCCTGATCAGAGAGTCGTGTGGTTTTGCCGGAACAGAATTTACGTTTCGGCCATCACGTTACTATATCTGTGTTCAAAGACGACGTATATAAACGCACAACGAGGTAATCAAAATCGGGAAACTGTACACTCAATCCTTCGGGGAAAACGTTTCCCATATACACGGATCCTGTACGTAGCCAACCGCAAATTTTGGTATCAATCGTTCATGTTGATTGAACGCCGCTATCGAGACTTTTCTGCCGGAGGCTTCGTCGAGCCAATCTTCATTGCATAAAGGATCTACGCGTTACGAGCGAATCAGCGCAGCCCATTCGCAGTCATCACTCTGACGCATACGTCACGATTATTTCTACCCGAAAAATATGTTGTAAATTTTCCTTCCAAATTCTCGGACGAGCCGGTCTCCATGAATCATCAATTCCAATTTCATAGTTAATGGATAATTCAATGAAAAATAGTTGTCAGGAATTTGGCCCCTTCGGTAATGTCGCTGATAAAAAATTGGAATTCTATAGTTCGATTTTTTTGTTGCCTCAATAATTTGACCCCTTAAAAGAGTTGAATTGCAATTGGTCGTATCTTCCCATGTAAATCCTTGGACAGTGAACAGTCTGCGAACAGGAAAACTACCGAAAAGCTACAATTTCCACATGAAAATTGTACTGAATGTGAGATCCTGGTGCGTGTAATTTACACTCTGTCTATCCTCCCTCTCGACAGATCATTATACGTCCGGTGAACATACTGTAGACGGAAAGAAAAGCGAAAAAAAGAAGAAAAATACATTTTTCTCGTTCTCTCGTTTGGCAGCGTGTATGCGTATATCACGTATGAATTATATTTCCATTTAGTTCACGTGACGTCGAATAGAATATGTATGGAACAATCGAGTTCTCGGCCACGAGGGCATACAGAAAATGTTCCGCTCGTTGATCATATATGAGCAGTGTGTCACGCGACAATACACACACACACACAGATATGCATACGTGTGTGTAGAATATGTACATATCCGTTTTAGCACCATTGGTTCGTTTGTGAAATAGTGGCAGGCTCGAGAAGGCCAACAAAATATCAAAATCATCGACAACAATAGTTTTGAGGTTGAATAAAGGCATGCCAGAAACGTTTCGAGGTGAAAGGGGTGGTTTGGTCGGGTATAGGGGCTGCGGTTAATGCTTTCGAACCGATCAACCCCTTCTCGACGTGTGCGTGCCACGCTGGGAGCGCTTAAGATGTGTAACAGCCTTACCACTCTGTTGTGCACGTTCAACGAGCTGGAAGATTCATATCTCCATGAAAGGGGTTGCTCGGGCTAAGTTTTTGGAGACACGCGTTCGTAAACCTTCATTTACAGTGTTGTGCATCGTTCGTGAGTCAGTTAGACGGCTATTCAGCTTATTATTATTGGTGCTCGAGTCTATATATACAGAAAATACTCATTGATCACTCTCTTTCTCATTTTTGTCATCGAAATTTTCGCATCACTCGATTTTAAGTGATTGTGCTGTGTTTTGACTATAAGTCATTTGAATTTTGCCCTATTGATTGTATCAATTTTCACTTCACTGCTCGCTCCAGTCTTTTCGGAATAGACTATAAATAACGTGTACGCGTATAACATGTTGCTAAGAAAATAAATCGTCCGAAGCAAACCGTTTGCCCGATCGTGTCGATAAAATAAAACTTCCAAAGCTTCACCCTTAATAAAACTCTGGTTATAAACTTTCAGCTTTCTCTCTCCATCTCTTATCTTATCCTCTATTTCGCCTTTTCGTACGTTATATACAAAAAACTTAGGAAACTCAGCCTCTGCAGAACGAGCTTTACTACTACTCACAAGCTCGCAATAATGAACAAGTTTAGTCTTTTATACAGCAGTGGGTGATCTCAAGCGAGAAAGTACCCTTTTACATTTTTCTCTCTTATTTCGATTGAATCCAACGAGCAGTCAGAGCAAATTGGGCAATGCACGGATGTTATAGAAAATTCGCTGATATTTCCAACGAAACGTGTACGTGCGCTACTTCCTAATTTCGTTAGATTTTCGTGAGGTTCGAACAGCAAACTGGCTCCAACGAAGTCAGTCTGAACAGCTCTGTTTTTCTAAAGTCCCGTTGCTTTAATCAACATTAAAATCATCCTCCGTCAAAGTATAGATGGAATGATAAAATATCAATAGTTTAAGTAAAATTGAACGTTTTTTTTACGTTCAATATGTTTTCTACTCGTTTCTGTGGAATTTTCACGCATACAGAAATATATTTAAACTTTCCATGAGAACGTATACGCGGTTTTTATTATGTCGAGAAGCACGTCTGGTAATTTCATTAGTTTATCTTGATCAAAACCCAGAATGACACAGAGAGGAAAGAGAAAAAAAAGTTTGACGGTAGAAGTCGGTAGATTCGTCATCTGCAGTCGTAGTCAATCTGGATTTTATGATTTTTCGATAAAGATACGAGGATCCGGGATTTTATGATTTCGCAGTAAAAGAGCTAACACGCGGAGGCGTAAAAATAAAAATCTCTATTCGTGTCTTGGACTGCAAGATGAGTATTCTCCGCGTTTCTTCGAGATCTATCCTTTCTGATTCTCCTCGTTTCTTGCTAGTAGCGTATATACTATAATTTGAGTCTCTCAATTCGATGTTCGATGCTCCAACGCGGTTGGTTCAATTCACTGGATCTTTCAACGTCCATCTATTTTGTTCACTGAACCACGAATGCCCTACGGGCTGTGTAATTGAACGCCATGTTTTCGTTTGGCAGAATCCAATATGCGTTGAAAACGTTGCCCGAAATTCCGCTAGAATTTCGTCAAGACTCGATAGGATCTGGAGCTCGTTCGTGCGCATACCATTTTCCTCTTTATCCTGCTACTGACCCGCGACACTTTCCACCCAAGACTCGCGACATTTATTCTTCTTCGTCGATTCACGTATTTTTTCGCTCGCTCATCGAGGCTCGGTTCATAAATATGGATGTATATGAAAATTCTTCCGAGAGCACGTAGACACACGATTTCTTGCGACTCGAATATCGGACTGTGCGCATAAAAATCTCGGTTTTATATACCAACAGGAATATCACCAACTGCGTGTTAGTAATCACGGAGCCACAGTTTCTCCGTGTCGTAAAGAGACTTTCATCAAATCCGGCGTAATGCAAAGAGACAATGAGATAAAAAAAGAGAAAAGGCCCCAGAGTCGCAGATTTAATCCCATCAAATATTCCATCCTGGTCCACGCCCCCTTGTCAGAAATCGCGGCTTATAAAGCTAATGCCTGCTATTCCGAGATCGAAAAAATGATTACCTGCGATGGAAGAAAAATCATTTCCAAGAACGATTCTTAAATTCATCACGACAACGTCAAATATATATTGTGAGGGTTTCCGGTTGGTAGAACTGTGCAAAATCTCGTGATATTTTCTGAGATTATGTCGGAAATGGATTTCCATCGAAACGGAGACTCAAACTTTTCATTTCCTTGATCAACGATTATTTTTCTATCATTATTCAGATCGATGCAGTAGCATTT
Organism: Diadegma fenestrale; assembly: GCA_037043255.1. Taxonomy (NCBI): domain Eukaryota; kingdom Metazoa; phylum Arthropoda; class Insecta; order Hymenoptera; family Ichneumonidae; genus Diadegma; species Diadegma fenestrale. Next base: position 25,201,357 of record CM073309.1, read on the forward strand.
CTCAAAGATGGCGGAGTTGGGATTTAGAAGATAGAAATCACGACACGGAACCCGTCCAGGTGGCACTGAGATCCTATATGTTGTCTCATTTCCTCTTTCTCACTATATACATTTAACAAATTATGAACAATTTGGTGAACAGAGAGCTTCTTGAATTTAATTCAATACGTCTTTATCAACGGAGTCGAGTTTTGAGCTGTTATTCCTATAGTAAACAATTGCTGGTTGCAAAACGTCATAAATATGGAAATATCGGCAATCAAATTCCACCGTGTTAGATATTGAATCAGAACATCAAATGAATTTCGTTCCGTAATCAAATTAACCGAAATCCGATCACGACCTTGATTCGGATGAGAGAATGAATATCCTGAAAAAACATTGATGCATAAAGATCTGCGTTAAAATCTCTTTTCTCATTCTGTCTCCCATCAGGTCGGTCAGGATGATGCCCATATGTATGCTGTCCTTTTGGTTACGTCAGATAAACCTACACACGAATGTTACGCATAGAGAACAAAACCCAAAAGCCTTTAACGTCCGTATATCACTGGTAACCCCTTTTTTCGTTACTGTAATTTTTCGCTCTCTATAGCGAGGTAGGTCTGGCGAAGATGAAATTCAAGAGCAGGAGGCTATGGGCGAGAAGAGCCTCCATATTAGTCACGGTCTTCTCCTCAATCATCCACACGAGGTATAAAGTGTGTTTCATCGCATCGCGGTAACCTCCGGTGTGTCGAGCTTGTTTCTGATGAAAAAAGATTTTTGGGGTCTCTTGGTTCACGTCTTATCGTTGTGCGTGTGTATTTTCTGTGTGTATATGTACGCAAAACAGAATCAAGCAAATGGTTTGTCTCGGAACATAATGAATTACACTACATATAAAAAGAAAGGGTTGAGCAGTCGTTCTCGGTGTCTGACAGCCGCCAAGTCACGGCATAATTTATTCCCAACACACAATAATTATTCCTCCAGGCAACATATATAATGTTATGGATGTGTGTGTGTTTCGAAGGTCTGAAAAAGAGTTCAAGTTTGTCGGACTTCATGGAATTTACGTCGTGATTTTTTCACTGGTCTAATGATTGTTCGCTGATGGTTGGCTCTTGGACATGGGGACTGATAATGGATAAGAAACACAACGATGGTACGCGTGCCTCCAAATTTATCGATCATCGTTGACGGTAAAACTATACCTACCTACAAATATATATACAAATATACATGTGGATGCATCCCTAGAGAAAAATAAAGAGAATGGACGAGCAGTAGAAAAAGGAGAGAGGTTGGCCGGTGCGGCATCTTGGGAGATTCCATATAATCGATGAGCTTCATTTTTCCGGCTTTTGTCTAGGTCTCCAGAGAGAGATTAATCGCGGTCAGTGGTTGATGGGCGGCCTGGGTTGCTCGCTTCTTGCATAAAGGAACAAGAGCGGGAAGGACAGCAGACTGGAATTGCAAGGAAAACAGAGTTACGTGTGGTATTTTTGTTGGGCGGGTTTTCCATGGGCAGGGGCGGTGAAAGTAAAGACGCGGACGGAACACACGACGAAGGAATGAGTGAGGAAGAAAAATATTTGAAATGTTGGGGGAGGCGTTGCACAGTGAAATACGCGCGGCTTCTTTGAAAACAGCGGGAGACCCTCTTCTGGCACGAAAGCGAAACTCTTGCTATTGCCATCTTTCACGATCCTCCTTATATATCACTGTTTTCAACCCCTCGAATCTCGCTGCTCCTATTATGCTGCTTATATTTTCCTACGGGCCACGCTCGTAATCGATTTTATTCGGAACCTCGCGCCAGACGATGATCATTCGAGGTGTTGCGATGAGTCTACGTAATTTTTGTCTCAACGTTTACCATATGGTGGAAAAACACGCGGCAGTATGTAAACCGCGCTTTTCCCTGTCTGTGCTCATTTCGTCCAACGGTTTTCATCGGCACAGATTAATCTCGGCAATAAATTTATCGCATAGTCAATTGATTCGTATAAACAATATCAATTGAACGCTAAATTATAAATGCTTGCAAAAAATATAATTTTTTTCGACACCGTGTAACTTTTTTTTTTCCAAACTCACTATGACATCGTGCTCAGTCTCATTCCTTCGCTCAGCATATTCATTACTCATTCGGATACATTCGCTTGTGTTTGCTGTTCATTGTGTGGATTTGAACGATTTTCGTGTGTGTACAATCGCGGTGCATCCATGAGCGGGTTGAGATGAAGATCTCAGGTAGAGCGTCCATTTCTACAGTCACTCCCTCTCCACCCCCCTTGAAAAATGACTGCCGTCATCGTTACAATGTCGGATGTTCGACGATTATAATCGACGCGATGATTAATGATGGTTCGATATACCCCGGCGCCTTTCCACACGAATATCCTTGTCTTAGATGTACGACAAAAGAATAATAACAATAACAAAACTATATAGTCGCGCTCATCGATGAGAGAAGTATCAAACCACCTGTCGATTTCGGTGTCCCGTCAGCTACAACTATATCTATATATGTCACTCAAGAGTCACGGTACTCTTTGAGAATATTTCTCATGCTACAATAAAGTTCCTTCACAATTGTTTATGGACCTTCAGGAAAGAAGATGCTTCATTTTGAAAACATCAAAGATTTACACATTATTTCGATGATTCATCTTTCGACCTTTGATTTTTTTAATTTTCAGCTATTCAGATGTTCGGAGATTTTTTTTCTGTGTTGGGCTCGAAATTTACATGCGGTTGAAACTGGTTCAGGCATTTTTGTTGAGAAAAAGCTTTCGCTTTATCAAACAAAACGAAAAATTCGAATCGTCGTTTGTTTTTTCGTTCAGATATGCCCACGTTATTTGGAATTTGTGCTTTACGAATCGATAGTAAATGCATTAAGCGACGACGATAAAAAATATTTGAAACTCTGTAGGGAAGCATAATCAGGCGTAGTAATCGAAATAGAAGGGGGGGGGGGCGTTTGGGGATAAACTGATTCAATCCCTGATAAGCTGCGAGCTCACGAGTTGCTAATTCGAAAAATACACTGAAACACGTGTAAGAGATAATTTGGGAATGCAACGTGGTGCGAAAAGCGAGCGCTTATACTATTACGACGCGTAAGGCTCTGCAATGGCACCATTGATTTGTTTTTTTTTTCGCCATAACACAGATATCTCGAGTGTCGATATTATTTACTCGAAGAATCGAGTAATTCTCGCGCGACTAAAGCCACACCACACACGAATTTATTGGACGTTTACAGGCTTGAATCCGGGGGTTCTGGTTCCGAGCTCGAGATCTGGGATCAAGCCAGAACAGCCGCAAGGATGAAAGCAATAAAAAAAAATTCCAACGATCAACGATCCCAAGAGATTGAAAAGCAAGTGTACGCAGCTAAACCAGTTGCAAGGGAGAAAGAAATTGACGAACACAAATAAAGCGAAATAAAATACAAAATTAAATAAAATCGAAGAAAAAAAATGAAAGACGATCCCTACAAAGTTGCTCGTGTGATGAAATGGATACACAAGGAAGTGCGCGGGAGTTTATAGAAAGAGAGAATGAGGAAGAAGAAGATTCTCGGGACAGAGGGCCGCGTTCATTGCCGTGATAAAAGGCATTAGCGTCGGATTATTTATAAGCTCAGCGGTTAATTTCGGCGCCTACCAATTTTTCAATCTGCCCTTTCTAAACTTAATGGTAATTTATCGCGCCGGCGGTCTCTACACGCATCCTGAATCAGTTTTATACGTCTTACATTCCATTTGTTTTTGACCGATACTCCAATATTGTTGCGTGTCTTCAACTTCCGGCATTCGCGTACAAGATTAGTTATTATTCATGTATATTTTATTACTGCACAGAATTCGATCTAATCTTATGAAATATTAGCCGGTTATTAAAAATTGAACAGATAATCAAACTGTTGTTAATGATCTTGGTTTTTTTTATTTTTTTATTATGGCAGACAAGGTTCAGCTATGAAAGAAACTCATTCGTGGATTTGGCTCTGCAATAAAATGCAGTTTTTAGGGAAAAAAATTGTAGGCTAAAAAAAATGTAATCAACGACGAAAATAATTTGAAAGTTTTTCTTTTAACCGAGTGATCTCTGCGCGAGCTAGGAAACATTTCCCTTTGGCTCATGAAGAAAGTCATTTGTGTGTGTTTCGCGAGTCGTTATAGCCACAAAGTAATTTTAAACAAAATAAAGCAAGGAAAGTTAATAGCAGGAGAAAAAAATGAACATTTTGGCTGAATCCGCACGAGCAATAGGCTGAAAGCCACAAAAGCGGCGAACATATATATATATATATTGGTCAACGGTATGGCAAGGTTTCTTGAGCCCGAATATCCGCGAGAGTCCACGACTAATTAAGGACGATTTGAAAGTAAAATTTATCAAAGCTTCGCCCGGGTCGGCATTCGCGCGCTATCGCGGTGGCAGGCGGTGTGTTCCGCGACCCGACGCCTCCGCCTCTTCTTCTTTTTCTTCCTTTCCGAATCTTCGCCTTCTTGTCTGGCACCTTTAGCTTTGCACGCTCGGTTCACTCGAGATTAAATGGTAAAAGCGTGTAACGTGTAATTAACTTTCGGGTTGTGCAGCCTGCTGGCGAGTGCCAAGAATTCGTGTCGTTTTGTTAAGACCAGATTGTTTGTTACTTTTTTTATGTACACCATCTCGCTTTTATATCAATTTTTATTTTTATTCATTCTCCCACGCGCGTATTCCGACAAAGACCGAGATTTTTCTCTCGCGCTCTTCGCGTTCGCACATTTTATTGGAGTGTCCATATAAATACATAACTATAACAATATGGACACGAATGTGTGAACCTGGAGTGTACACTCAAGATTGGTGGACTATACATATATCTTTTACACAGTCGGAATAAATTTGCCTTTTTTGTGGTGGATATAATTATTCCTGTTTATCGGATGCTTCGTAATGGGTCCCTTGGGCCCTGCCACTAACATCAGCAGCCCGAGCCATCGGCATATATATGTAAATATATGTCCACGTGTGTTGTATATATCCCTTTTTTGTCTCTTTGTCTTGCTCTCAAGCTGTAGCATGTGGGTCCAGTCGAGCTTCAGCGATACCTATATTACGCACGCAGCAAACGCAGCTGCTCGTACGCTGCCCGAGTTTCGCACTTGTTCTCCTCTCTGCACCTCTCTCGAGCCAGGCAATCGGGTCGAGGACTGGTCGTACCGCGAGATATATAGGCACACACGCATGCACACATACAAACACAGGCAACTGAAAATGCTCTGGAAAAGTACCAATGAATATTCATTCCCTGCGACGACGACGACGACGACCGTCGGTGCACCAACGTGCATTTATATCTATATACATTTGTACATGCCTGTGCGTGAGTGTATATTATCGATGAATTTTTTACTCCGCTGCGAAGTGGTTTTAACGTTAATTAAGTCTCGCACCGGGTGTATTCCTGCGGCAGTGGATTATAGGATGAGATTTCATTGAGCGTCGGGAACAAAATATTTTCCGCATCTTTGTGTACGACAACTCGAAATATAAGACATCTGGATATATAATTTTTAGATAATTCTGCAAATAATTTTATTCGTCTGTCACAATGAAAAAAAAAAGGAAAAACACTGGTGAAATATGACGTGAACGTTTCCCAAAGTATTTTCATCCCGTTTCCTGCTTAATTACGAAGGGATTTTTACGCGGATATGGATGTGCACGCACTTTGAAGTTACGGGGAAAAAATGTTATCAGTCGGTGGATAAAGATATGCGATGCAATTGAGAGATGAACGGTCGCCACATGTACATTTTTGAAAAATTAAACGATCTCGTTAGAAGCTGAACTACACTTGAAAATCATGTGTCGTCGCATCTCGTCGGTCCGATAGTTTAAACAGGATCCACTCGAACTCATTCTCTAAATTTATCGTGCTCTCTCTCTCTCTCTCTCTCTCTGTGCTGTGAGCCTCTGGGTTTCTTGTATGATACAGATGGGTGTGGAAACCACTCGGAGCAGGGATAGTTAGTGGATGGTATATGTGTCCGAAGTATAACGTTTGTGAGTCGCGCACGTAAGGGAAGATCTTGAAACGCCCGAGCCAGATACTCGCCGCAAAGTGGCCAGAAGCCTCTCTCGATTAACCAATAAAGCGTCGAGAGGACCAGTCCTGTATGTTTTTCCCTCTGCTGCCATTCTTTCATTCTCTCCCTCTGTCTATCTCTGCCCGCCTACGTCTCTCCCTTGCTCTCATTATCTCCCGACCACCCAACGGAGCAAATATAGACCGCACTCTCCGTGGTACGCGTGATAACAGATTTACCAGACAGACTTAACGAGCTTTGCTGGCTTCACAAGTGGCGGCCTATAAAAAAGCAAAAAAGAAAAGAAAAGAAGAACAAAAAGTGTTTCGCCCCTCATAAAATTCAGGGACTAATCATCCAAATCTCATAAGACTGATTTCATCGGGTGTGCAGTGTCGATGAAAAAACTCGTGTCCCTCACATGCCTCGTGTTTGTTCCATCTTGACGACAATGTTGGTCGCGAGTCGAGCCAAATTTCAATATTCGCTGACCGATTTCTCCTATTTCTGTCTGTTACGCCCAGGCAAACTTCATCATCGGAATAGTCTCCATGGGATCCAATTATTTTGCGTGTTTGTTCTCGTCTCCGACAACGCTTTACATTCATATTTTGGTATATCCATGTACAAGATAGCACTTACCAAATTTATGCACGCATATAAACACATTTGCAGTCGGAGATATCGTTTGCGATGGCAATGAGAATGAAAATCGTACCCTCGGGAGGATATATACCGAGTCGAGTATTCCCGACTGGGATGCTCGAAATACATGCTCGAATCATCCCGCTGGAAGTTTCATCCACACGCTTTACTGTAGCACACGAGCTCGCTGTAACCGATGCACGGTAAGCACACACAATACACAAAAGCTGCGGACTAGTAACGAGAGTACGTAGCAAAGCCAAGTAAAACTACACTGGGGATGTGCATTCGCACATCAACCATTTCATTAAGCGAGTCAGACAGTTATTCTCGGACTTTTCAGCTTGCTGGACGCTCTAGGTAATGCGAGATATAATCAGATGCTGTGCAACGTTAACAAAAGCCGCTTGCACATTTTTTCGGGCACGATTAATTCGGCTGAGGGGTATTAAGCACCATTTTTTGGACTTTACTCAATTTTTTTTCCCTGTTCATCCGCGCATTGACGTTTTACAGAGTTTTGAAATGTTTTCTCGAACCGAAAGGGAATATTTTGCTATAAACTGACCAGGTCGTGTTGCGGTACCTTTTGAAACAATTTCCCTCGATTTTTTCACGCAGCATCAGTCAAAAGTTCTCGTATATCGAGCTTCATATCGGTTTTCATGAAATCGTTCGTTCCTATAGCTAGCCATAACGAAACTGAACAAAACTCAGGCGAGTAACAATACTCAATTCGCTGGGAATTATAAGAGTGACGAGGCGTCTACACGCATTCGGATTTTTTCGTTGATCGGGTCCAGAGTGTTCTGGTCATGACGTGTCTACCATTCATACGATTCAAAACCCTTCTGATTCCCTTGTGACAAAAAAATGTAGGAAAAAAAAACAGAAACGAGATTAGTACGAGAGTGAAACAAAAAAAAGGTTAACATGTGTTTTCGACTGTCGCGTCCATTCCAGCGACTGACGTGTGCTCAACGTAACACGAAGCTGTATGTAAATGGGTGGCCCATGTGATACAGCAATCATCATGGAGGGATTTTTTTTCGATGCTGGCAAACGACATCCATCTGTACATTTTTGTTTTCGACTGTGTTGGATATTTTGTTGATCGGTGCTGGATATCCACGTCGTTTATTCCAATAATCGGTATATCGCAGGGCAAAGCGCAATCAAATGTAACGTTTCAACGTGTGTAAAGGCTTTCCAATTTTTCATTCGCCGTAATTCTAATGGTATACGAAACCTTGTATAAACTATGGACGTCCGCGTTCCAGTAAAGCCTGAAAAGTGCATACACGAGCCGATTTGGAAGCATTTGTGTTGACTTTTCAAGCGTCAGGGAAAACTAATTGTTTCATGACGTGCTGGAATATAGTCGCGTGTTTAATAATTGACATCCGACGAGACGCTGTAATTATAGGACTATTTCCGCAGTAGCCAATTAAATTTCAGTGTTCAAACTCGAACCGAACAGGGTCCATATATCGGTAGAGTTCGGTCACACGAAAAAGAAACGTTACGGGAGAACGAACAAGATCCAATATTATTAATTGTCTGTAGTAATATGGAGGCATGAAATATCAGCAGCTAAAAAATAACTGCATTGACTCGAAGCCTCTGTTCTTGTTCTTTTTTTTTTAATCTCGTTCCTTGTGACCCCACGTTTCGAGTACTTGCTTGTATTTTGCTCGTGCTGCATGCTATACATTGAAAAATGTTATTTCGAAGCAACAGAGTAGCAAATGAGCGACGCTGAAGGGTCTTGCTCGTTCGTTTACCATAACGAGTGATTTATGAAGGGTTAACTGGCCATTCGGTAGTAACAGAGGCACTAGATGTTAAGCGTTTAGCACAAACATTGAATTAATAATGTGTAAGTGGATATTTACACATTTTCATACTTTATTCAAAAGGACAAAGTACTCTTTGATTTTTCTAACTTGGTACTGTAAAGTGCGTTCACTCTTTCAACCTTGTTTCAAGTGCTGCTTTGGACTCAATTTACAGAACGATTACCACGTCACAACGTTCGAAAATCCCACATTGAATGCGACGTGGAAATAAAATACATGCTGGAAAAATGATGAAGAATTTCCTCACAAGGGATTTTTCAATCTGTCGTTTGCGTGCAATTAAAATTGTCATTTTCCGTGTAGACTTTTCGCACGGCAGAGGAAACTCTTGACAACACTAAGTGCTCTGCATCTTCCGGCGCATTATAGCTCCATGGTTCATAGATCAATTGCCAAACGCTACACGATGCATGGCACAATATCAGGCACAAGTTTCAAACATCCCTGAGCATATACGACCGCAGGCCTGCGGTATATTGAACGAATATACGCGGACATGTATACAGGAACAGAGCGATGAAAGCTGCAGGTCACAGCTACTCTTGTTGTCGGCAACTTTTCCGTAAATCCTAATATGAACGTTAACGTTGATGCTGGTCACCAGTGCGGTTCCTCTCGCATATTCAAGGTATCCGCGATGCTTTTCAGCGTTGACCACATATTTTGCTGTTTCTGTTGCGCATAGAAGCAACGGATACTAGCACGAATTGTAAACTTTCCGGCATTAAAGCAGCAGCATACATATTTATGGCTGAGCACAAACGAACAAAGCCTAAAGTTTTAAGCGTTTGATCTACGACTTTTTTCGAAATTTCAATCATTTCGAACCTGAACATTTTCTTCTGCGAATCGACGAATCTTATAGTTCGTGTCTTACGTCCTTAAAGAGAGTTCAAAATATTTTATTTTTTTTGCGTTAACGAGAGCCTAGACTGTGAGCTAACTTGTTGGCTGTTGTTTTCAGCGACGAGAGTATAACGGACGGAGAGTGCGGTGTGTGAAGGTGAGAGAGAAAAGAGCAAAAGAGATAAGTAGAAGAGAAGAAGGAAAAAAAGAGGAAAAGGGCTTGCGGAATATTTGCTTAGGTACTCGACAGTGCGAGAAGAGAAGAAGAGTGAGACTTACGGAAGCTCGCGCTGCTACACGGTTATGCGAGTCACGCCTCGGCCTTTAAGGCGACGTCTTTACCCGCCAATTTGACAGCAGGTCCTTCATCTCTTTTTCTTCAACCTGGACTAGCTTTCTCACCCGCTATTCTATCTTTCGCTCACTAACCGCTTTTTTAGTTTCTTTCTCTCTTCACCTTTACTAAATCCTGTCCAACCCCTTTATCTCCTTGTATATATATTATACACGGATACACGCGACATACATACACATTGCCACGCATATTCTGACGTTCCTCTTACGTTCTCGCTCCGGTCTCGCTTTGAATAGGACATTTCGCGAAATGCATGTGCAGGGGGTGGCACGAGAAGGGAGTCGGATATGGCAGTGGCCTACACTATATATGTGGTACAGTCCCGTGTGTTTTCTGGTGAAAGAGACAGTATATATAGCGCCACAGAGCAAACGACCCAAAGTCCTAACGAGCTGCAACGACTCGCTGGGTACGTGAGCCCAGAAGAGACGTCTCATAACTTGAGATCTGCCGAGGCAGTTTCCGCCCTCGCGTGTTATACGTATAAGTATATATATTTTTGCTGTAACGTCGACCGGAGTGACATCAAACTCTATCTTTCTTTTTGCATCGCCCTCCTTGTCTACATCTTTTTATAAGCGAAACAGTCTCGTTGAGCTGCTGCTCGCCAAACGCCAGTTTTCATTGCTATGATCTTCGTCCCGAATTCAAACTTCTCCAGATAAGCAAAATAATACCGTGACTATGCGGCAACACCTTTGGGGTATTTCTAATATCGGACGATTCCAGTCTTTCCGCAAATTTCGTGCTCGCAGGCGCTCAATAATACATGGTGCATACGAGAGGAAAAAAAGTCTTGTATCGCGTAGAATTTGATGCTTCGCGACTGCAACTCCGGGATGATACCCATTCGATGAATCTGCCGATGGGTTAATTATGGTCCGGGGCTCCGCGTGCTGGTAATCGAACGCTGCAACAGCAAAAACAGGATTTTATTTTTGGCTCTGATTAATTTGTTCGACGTTCCATTCAGCTGAAGTATAAAATGCTTTTGGAGTTTTGTTACTTTTTTCCTCCTCGCTCCAGCGGTTGGTAAATTTGAATATCGTGAATTACAGCAGTCCGAGCTGCATCGTTGAGAAGGAAAGGATGAGAGGTCGGTATGCGCGCGCGCGTGTCGAACCCATGGACCAGCTCTGAAAATATTTCAGCAGCGTGACTCGGACTGTAAGTTGGACAAAATATACACACGCCGCGCTAAATCGCAAGAGCGAACGGAAAAGGAGGAACGCGCGCGTATAAGACGACGATCTAAAATGTATTGCGAATGAAAAAATAAACATAAGGAAAGAGAGAAGATCGGACATGAGCAAAACGGAACCTGCTTCGGTCTTTTGATTCTGTCTCGCCTCTTCTTTGTCCGTGTATGCAATTCAGAGGCCAAGGCGGTCCCAGCAACGGGCGGATGTATAGCGCAGTCTGATAGAAGTCGGTGCGGTAACGCCCTTACATCTCGTGTGCTTCCGACTCGATCCATATAGCATGCCACTTTTCGCAATATACTCATGTACATAGGTGAAATATACGTGAAGAAAAAACATCTTTGTGGTCTCGCTCGCCGCGACGCGGAAGTCAGGCTGGGCGTTTCGGGCGTCAGACATCGCGATACCTTATTCACTTAATTGAGTGCTCGTTCGCTGAGTCACGTTTATCCTCGGATCGATCTATACGCATGTATGTTTATCCAACATATTCACCGACCCCAAACTTGTTTTGCATGGCTGCGATGCAGCCAGCAGGCTAGTCACGTACATACCAAGAACTTAAACTATTTTGTATTTCCTTTACAAAAATTGACACAGACTGCTCGATTTCGGCTTTGATCTTCAGCTCGTGCAAAGAGCTGCTTTGCGCGTACGCAGCGGAGTTAAGAACTGAATGTATATACGCGTAGGCATCGAAAAGAACGCTTGCGTCCGCAATTGACTAAGAGAAGACTCACAGTCATAATCCTCAAAGTGAAGGACTGTATCGATTCGACCTCGGTCATGTGTATATCTGTACTTTACAGTATTACTGTTTTTCATACGGTCTGCTTTAAGGGTTCCTGGAGTAGTGGCATGAGCGGAGGAAATAGTTCAGCGGCTCAGGACGAATTGCCACGGTGGAGTGACATCAAAGGATGTGCTCGGGTCTTCCTATGTTCGCTCATGCAGGCAACAACTTAAAAAAAAAGCTATACATTCCTGCCCGCTCTCGTTAGGTCTCACTTTCCCATTGAATAGGATTGTAATCATCGTAGGTTCAGATGTACGTTAAAGGGAGGAAAAAGCCTTCCTGAGAAAAATTGCACCAGCGTTCTGCCAAATACCCGAAACACAGGACGTCGCAAAAATTCAAACAGACACTAAGAGTTTTCCGTAGACTATCGCCGGACCAATTTCACATAAGCCTTCAAAAATCGACGTAGCTATATGAGAAAATGACGTCTGTCGCAGCAGCTCCGTCCCAAAGGGTTTGTCCGCGCTCTATAAAAGAAACAGCTTACCTTCTATATCTCCTCGGTTTCGTTCGGCTTTTCGAAACGATACAATCTCAAAAGCACATAATTCATCCACGTTAAACCCTGCTTGAACGACTTCTTCAAAGGCGAGTTTGTATTCGTGGTTGTTTTGAGTAAAAAACAAATTCAAACACGGTTGAGGTAACGCAAAGTACTTACCTCACTCGCAGTTCCGATTCCGTCTCTAAGGATGATTTTTTTTAGGCCAAAAGCCAGGATCCCCCAGAATTCTCCTGTGCGCTGAATATTTCACGTTACACGAGTGTCAATACGCGAAGCTACGCGATCATTGAAAATTTCAAGATAATATCCAGTTCATTGCGTGCTGGTTTTGTAAGGCAAACTCTATGAGCATCACAGAGCAACTTGGGAATTCTAATCTCGGTAAGAAGTTCTCATTACACGGAAACTCGCCCGATAAGAACGTCTCATCGATCTATCGATTACGATGAGTATATTTCATGGGACTAGGTGTTCTTTGTGATATTCCTGGACTAAATTCCTTGCTCTCGTATCATACTCCAGGGAACATTAGTCCCGATACCAGCACGAGGGTAAAAGGAGATTAGTAACTGTAGGAAGAAGCGATGATTAAAACATCAGTCCTCATGTATGTCGTACTTCTTGCGATCGGATAATGATATCCATACGAATTCGCCGTGTTCAGCCTTCAGAATATGACTCGGTAATGGGAACTTAATTTATGATTCGAAATTCCCCGGGATTTGCCGCGACACGTGTTAGATCTATTACTTTCGGGAGATTAATCGATTCTCCTACGCCCTCTCGTTCGTCGACTTACCTAGACCCAGAGGATTCTGGTTCTACCGTTCTTCACGTAACTCCAGTCTGCTGTCCGTAGAGGAGAGCGCGGGAGATAGGAAAAGCGAAAGAGATGAGCCAGAAAGGAAGAGGATGACGAGGAGCTGACGTCACCATCTGCCCGAGTCACTCTTCGTAATGTCACATGCACGTTTCATCGATTAATATTCGTCCCAGTCCGTGCATTTTTACGGAAATCGAATACGTACGCAATTCATTCCTCACCAAAATCTTCCGCTTCGTCTTTTCAGGACGAATCTCCAAGTAGCGATGGTTAACTTTTAGTGAATTTTTTAGTCATAACGTCAAAAAAAATGTGTTATGAATTTAATAATCATTTCATTTTGAACCAAAATTCAATATTTTTATATTTATTTCCATATAAGAACTGCGGAAGCGAATGATATTTTTGTTGCAAAAATTCATCAACGCCAGAAACTGCTAAACAAAAAGCACTTTTCGTTTAATTCAACATTCAACAATAACCAACCATCATGTATGGAATTTCTTTCCATAGGTCTGACGTTTGTAGAGCAGTAAATAGCGGTCAAAGTTTACACAGACTGGTTGCTGCTCGCTTTGGTCTACCTGTTTTCTTTTTTTTGCTTTACTCTCAACCACCTATCCTCATTTTCCTTTGCAAACCGCGTGACTGTGGTAGCCGAGTAAATTTGTGCGGTCCAGAAAAAACCTTTTCGTTACATTGCAATGAAACTCGAGAAGATAAGCGTTGATCATTAACAGTTGGTAAAGTGATTCACGGATTAAACGCTTGTCGATGTTACAAAAAATTAGTCCGATTCGAAAAATTGCTGCTGCTGGTTAAGTTATTTCGAATTCAATCGCTATATATGATCAGTTTCGATTCAGAATTCGCTCCATATCCTCGGCACGATTCTCCGACACTTCTGTTCCTTAAAAAAACAAGGAACTCGGAATGTCTTATGTTAGTCGTGGATACAGTCGTAATTTTTGAGAAAAATCCTGGATACGGCGATAGAAAAACATTCTTTTCCGGAAGACAGCGGTAACGGCGTTCGAGCAGCAAAGATTAAGAATGGCTGACATATGCCCCAACAGCCGGAGCTCTGACATCGCGTAGTGATGGAAATAAGACTCTCCGAGGTTTACTTGACCCTCAGACGACGAAAGAATTACGACTTGGTTGGAAAAATATAGGGAACTATCTATAACATACACGATGCACTTATCAAACTAAAATTTGTCACAAGACTCACGTGCTAGTTGTCCTGGAGTTTGGTATTTTTAGTTCTTCCGGGTCACGAACGAAAAAGTGTGCTACATGGAATTGATTTACGCGCTTTCGGTCTGAAAGCAGATAAATTTTAATTCAGTCAAATGTCTTGGCCTGTTTGAATTGTCAGAGAAAATATGGAATCAACAAAACAAAAATTAATACAAAAATGAAGACGCAAGAGTTGGTCAATAGCAGTTCGGTAGAAAGTTCTTTGTAAACACATAATAGTGATTTGTATCGCCCAAGCACGTGAAAAGATGCCTTACAGATCAATATTACAAGATCGTTCGAGACCATAATCATCGGTGCCGTCAACGAGTGTTACTCCTAAATGCCAGCAGCCTAGGCGATCCCACAGTTTAGCGCGTCATCGTTTGGACGAGTAGCCCGGGTGTGCTCACCGTTTCTAGCGCATTGGTGGCCAAGCGTACACTGTCCGGGAAATTTGAGCTATGCCGCCTTCCAAACAGATACCAATTCCGAAGATTGACGTATTTAAAAGAGCGTGAACACAAACTTTCATCCTAAAAAGCAACGGACCATGAAGTTCGGAAACTTTGTCGTCTATTTATTTGTACACCGGTCTTTCTGATGAGAATCATTGAGAAGGAATTTCATTTGAAGTAGGCATGTTAATTTTATTAATCGAAAAATTAATTTCGACAGTTTGTAGACTACGAAATATTAAATCTGCGATAAACTCTGGAAAACGGAGTCCGTAAAAGACGCAATTGGATGATATTGGACATAAAATGATTACGGTCGTCGTTTTTAGCCTCCGTGGCGTGTGCTCATGGTACGTTTATGAGAGGCATCCGTCGTCACATTAAAGTATTTATTTCTCGATGAAAGTTGTATATATTTGGGAGATACAATATAATCTCGAGCGTCTCGCCACTGGATGGATCAATAAAATTATTTTGCGGTTATACTGGTGGAGAGACGTCGTATTTTTTCTATAAGGATGGCACTGTGTAAGTGCGAGACACAATCGCGCCGTGGCTAGACGAAGCTCGATGGCTGAACTTCCTCCACAATGTTTGCATGTGTCTGCTGGTTGCTCGACTGGATGTCTCGTCCTGAAAGCAATCACCCTGCTCTTGGTGTCTGCGTCGTCCGCGGGACACTAGATTCCACCCCCGCAATCAGAGTTCCGTCACCTGGAAATAAAGTCTTCCTCATTCATGGGCGTCTTTGGTATTAGCGATTGTGTGCATTCATTCGCGCGCATATACACAGCAGGTACAAAAATTCATCTTCTCGATACTACAGTACTAGGAATCGTCTGGTCCAGGCGGGAGACGGTATATCCAACAGTGCGTGTATCCGAGACACGTTTGTGTCATTCTGTGGTTCTCGTAGATCCGAATATATGTTTAGTAGTATAGCAGAGTCGTATGCATGGGCTTCCACAAAAGAGCAAGTTCACATTGTGGTGCGATATAGCCTAAGTGTTCCCAAAGCGTCCAGAATTGCTTGGAAATGGGCGAGACCTCCGGGGGCTCCTGCTTTTACAGATGAGCGTCGCTCCACACGAAGCATTTATACCACGGCAATGGCAGAGGGATATCCTGTTTGCTCGCTCGCTCTCGCTCTTCTTCTCTCTTTCGCCTCTTTTTCTATTCGATGTCGCCTCCTTATTCCCGCTTATTTTCGGTGTAAATATGGCATTCGTATACATTTATAATACACGCACAAGACGGCGTTATTCGAAGCCCGGTCGCTGCGACCAAGCCATTGTGTTTCCTGGTGCTTCACAATGAGCCAGCTGAAGGAGCGGCCAAAACATTGAGACATATCCCTTGTTGTCCCTGTCACCGAGACCAAGGGATAAGGCCCACCCCGTATAGAGACCTGCGGACCCACGTGCGTGTATACCTCGACTACCATTAATACCAAAACATTATTCCGATGTGGATACCAACCGGTCTTGGATATTATATTGAATGTATTCGAAACTCGTCGTCAAACTGAAATTTAACTCTCGTAGCTGAAAACTCGTGCTGAAAATTGCTTTCACGATATTTTCCCCTCTCGTTTTTCGAACTCATAGATCTTACGGCGCAGCATCCCGAGAACCATCCACGTTTGTCCTATGCCTCGAAAAACCTGTCTACTTCGTCGTTCATTCCTGCCTACTCTGTCGAATAGTCGCAGTCCCAACTCGGAAAGTATAGAATGCAATAGTATCGATTTTTGTATGACCTCTTCACCCTCCGTCATCCAATTCACCGGTTCTAAATAGAAAGGTGCTGGTGTATACACCTGGTACGTACTAGCAAAGAACTGAGTCGACGACTGCTCATATTTCGTGAAAAATATTTGCCGCTTCATAGTCTTCGGGCTCTTCAATGCATTGCGCATTTTGCCATTCATCGGAAAAATTCATAGTAAACATCGTAGATATAAACTTGGGGATTTTAGAGTCCTTACGTTTCTCGTCACAAAAAAACGCAAGCAATGAAATAGGAATCTTCCGTGAGATTTTTGGAGGATTAGTTTTATCTCTACGTACACTTCCTTGCACTGTACTTCGACAAGCATTTTTTCTCTGCAGCTGCATTTGGAAAATTTGATTGATGTTTTGTCAGGAATTCAATGGGGCACGACTTCATTGACGGTGTTTAACTATTATTTGCATTGACACTTTTCAGACGAGAGAAAAAAACGAACAATGATTCTGCATCAATATTGTGGACATTCTGGAATAATTGATCAGCTGATGTCTTTATGAGCTTCGAATTCGATTCGAATTCAATATGATCAAAGGAGGCAGCAGTCAAATTTCTTTGTCGAAGCTCATAACACACGAATGAGCCAGTTTATTGGCCACTTATTTTGGAATATTTTCATATAACTTTCATGTCATCTCAGGCCAAAATGTGCACCAACACTGAAACGTTCCGAGGGTCCAATAAAATCCTATCTGCTGCTGGGTCATAGACGTACGTGAACGTATCCATGTCCAAAATTGATTGAACTGAATCCACCCTTTTGCTCCCATGTGTCTCTGCCCTTCAGACGTTATATCGAAACCCATTGTATACCGAATCCCTATTTCCCTCTGGTCCAACGATGTGGCGATTTTTTTATTTTTTTTTTATTTTACAGCCAGTTCGAACTCTGCGGAATGGAGAGTCGCAGGCGGCCATCAAAAAGGAACGATCTGGTAGCTTCCGATGAGCAAGTGCACTCATTGTTCACCAAAAATTCGAGCGGTAACAAGGCAACAGTTTTGATGGTGAAAAAAGAGAATAATGAAAAATGATCGTGAAACAGACTAGAGCAAAGAAATTAACTGTTGGAATTCCAAAGTCCGGCAAACTCATCAGCCGTACAGTGCGACTCAATAGCCTTTCAATATCCCATGAGTTCGTGGCTCTTCTGCACCATGACTCAGTATTTATACGCGGACAAAGTCGAAGAAATTGGCTTTTCGGAGGTCACCCCCGTGGCTTTGCGGCACACTAGGAGGTCTTCGCGTCTCGATCGCTCTCTTTTCTTACCCTCATTCTATTTCTTGTCATGCCGACCGACTATCACCTGGCGTTCAGAATCTCATGAATAAAAATATCGCCTTTTGGTGGAATGAAAAAAAAAAATCATTATTGCAGAAAACAACGAGTCTAGGTCACTGATTGATTAACAGACTTTTCGTCCAATCTGGAAGGAGCCTTCGGCGTTGACTCGGAGTTTGATATAATAATTCAATTATGATGAATTATTTAAATGAAAAAATTTGTTCCTTATTCTTTTTGGAAAGAAAAAAAAAAAACAATTCTCGTCATTCTGTAATATTTCTCGAAGTCCTTTGTCCCTTCATGATGAAATTTTGTGACTCCTTTTAACCGCAGCCTTTCGGTATTGCGCTCCCTTTACAATCGATGCCGAATGAATTCTCTAGAGGGCCGAAGAAAACTGAAGCTCCGTGAATTCCTACATTCCTTACCATTTGGTGTTGCCTCGCGGTAGTCTTTACCCATGGAGCATAGAATGCGTTCAGGAATCAGTCGTTCCATTCTAGCCTACAAAAACAACACGCCCGAAAAGCCGCGCGTATTATACTTTTGGCGGATGAAGAAGAGAAGAGAGAATCCTCTAGAGGCCGTCAAATTCACGCCATCGCCTAAAATTCGCCAGCATTCAGCATCGAAAACTTAAGGCACAGCGAGGATTCTTTTTTCTTACCTTCAAGTTATATCGGTATAGCACGCTGTGAAAATACGAAATACACACAGCACACTTTTAGCCTTTTCAGCAATTTTAATGCTTTTTTCTCGAGGATCATACTGAAAGATGTGCGCACCATAACTCTCGAGGGAACATTTTAAAAATGCATAAAGTGACACAGTTCTGATCTGACGGGGCTCCGTAAAACTACGGTTTGGCATAAAATGCGAAACAAAAAGTATCGTAGATTGATCCGCTGGGGGATAAAACAAAAGAAATCGACAAAAAAAATCGACGAAAACATTCAAACCGGTTTGCGTTGAATACATTTCTGCCACTTTCCTCGTTCCCATTTGTTGATGAAAACCCGAAATCTGTAACCAAGTATATAGTTTCATGATGGAATATTTACGATTCCCGACCTTTTGCGAATGAAATGCGTATTGTATTTCATTGAAAATGTTTCACCAAGTCATTGCGCGTGGCTTCATGTGTCTGTTGACATTTAAACAGCTCAGGCTAGTAGGTGGAATAGTAATTCGACAATGGTATCGACCTGTTCACCCAAGCATGTAAACCTACTCACGTATTACATTTTTTCCTAGCCATACAAATTGTCTGTCTGTTTTTTAACAGCTACAGGGCCGGCCGTCTGACCTTATTCTTCTTCTAATTCCATTAAAATGTCATCGGTTGAACATCAACAAAGCTGTAAAGTTGTTCATATCTATCGTACGAATAATGATTATTCTTAACGCACAATTATCCACTTATTTAATTTTTCAATTATATTCCATTTTTCCTCGATTATTTCGAAATCCACCAGCAGCAAAGTCTCTGTAGCAATTATCAATATTCAATCGCATACTCGGCCGAGATTTCCTGTTATCCGACATATCATGATAAAGAAGAGGAAAAAAAACAGGATGAGAACTGTAAGTTAGCAGCTTTGGAAGCCAGAGGCAAGGATTTCTCACGTACGGTTTAGTCGTTCAACAGATAGCAAGTGGATGGTCCTATAGGATCCGCTCCGGGCACAGCACCGTCCCGCATGATAAAATGCCATCTCCGTCTTCGCCTCGCCCACGGCAGTTTTATATCTGTATAACCGAGTATATATCTGTGAAACACGACGCGACTGGCTGACTTCACCCTTTAACCTTTCTAGTATGCCGAAGAATACCGCCGTGCGTTCGATTGTGTACGTCAATGCATGGAAAAAAGGAAGAGATGACGAGCACACCCGAACGCTGACAGGCCCATAAGACTCGTCGATGAATTCAAGCCCTAAGCTACATGAGTCTCGCTCTTTCCTTCCTTTTATTACCATCGAGCAAGAGTAGAGCATGGATGGTCCTTCTTCTTATACCCTGGACTCCATCAAAAGAGACTTCGAAGATATAACAACGTATGTGGATCGTCGTACCGTCGAGTTTCATTGATCACGAGATCATAACTCGAACAGTTTTCCTCCAACGGAACAATGATGAGTGAATGATTCAACACTCGTTGGACGTCCTCTCATCAGTGTCGTTCATCCCTCTAGCACGCGTTCGTACTCAGGGCTTTGTTTTTTCTGCTGTTTTCCCTGCTCTCTTTCCGTATAGTCGCCGAGAGTAGAAAAAATTTCGTATAATTACCAAGTGCGGAGTGAGCGAAGGACGTTCGTTTCCTCGAACATAAAAACTGGGTGAGATCGTCGGCAGCGTAGCAGCTGCACATGCTAGAAGCCTCTTACTGGCACGTTCGAGGATTTCACAGCGGAAGCTTCTCGTATGTTTTGATGTGGGAAAGAATTCTCGGAACGGGATTCGAAGCCTTAAAAATGCCGATCAATATCGATCTCACATATATTCCGTTTGAGAAACGAACATTCGTGATAAAGCAATTGAACTGTAAATTACACATCACATTGTTGATTAACTGCGTTAATAATTATCCTCAACAAGAAAATAGCCCAATTATTTGTCCTAGCTCCGTAAAACTCAGCGCTAATAACTGTAATAAAAATACAAAAGACCCTCCTGAACCGGGTACAATACGCGGTTATTGCAATATACAGTATTCGTTGGCGGCGGTACATCCCGATGACTGTGTGGTTCTTCGAATGATTGAGTTCGATGTTTTATGATCTGACCCACCGTATAACTATATATTATACACAGATTTATATACTAAAACGTATAAGCAAAGTTTAGGGACCTTTATGTATGGCCGAAGCGGACCGCGATATAAATCATGAATGTCGAACGGTGGTGCAATTATCGGCTATAAATAATAACCCAACGGAGGCAGTGTTTAGGGGATTCGCCAATGCCACGCATATTAGGGTTCAATGTCGATTACGTGTTAAGGATATAATATCGCGGTGAATTCTACCATCGAATCCTTCCGTCAATATAACATTTCAAGACGCTAAACAACTTTGTGGAAAACACAAAACGAATGGAGGAAAGTCACGAGATATGTTTTAATGGCTGCATGTGCACATTTGTGTGCTAAACGCTTATTCAGCGGCACGAAGCTCGTCAGGTTCACAACAAACTTATATAAATAGTGTATTTCATTTATGTATAATCACATTGACTATATTCATTTATGACACATGGCCTGTACAATCGTGAATGCGAAAACGTGGGGCCTGTACTGCGTTCCGTATTACGACGATATATCTTCCTCCTCCCTTATCCTCGGAGTCTTCGTCGGTTAAAGCTCGCAGACCTAAAGTTCAACCAAGTTCGTCTCGGTTACTTGTTCCCAAGAAACTTCGGGGACAATGCTACGAGACCATTAATCCGAGACAAACTTTCCGCCAAGTTCGCACGTCACGACTGTGCCCTACGGGCAATTTTCCTCTGTCGCGGCGTGAGGAAACGGATACGGTTGAATGAATGAAATAAAAAAAATGAAAAAAAAAAAACGCAAGAAAAATCGTGAAAGACAGGCGAGAGTAAGAAAGGAGTAGAAAACTACAAAATTGGCCAAATGCTGTGAAACGAACCGTGTGCCGAGCATTTGTCACGCCATTTCATCGTTAGCGCCGAACTTTTAATGGATCTTCTATTTAAAAAAAAAAAAATATAGAAAAATAAGTTCCAGACATCACATGCGATACGGAGTGTCGTCTAGCGAAAAACAGTCGAATCGAAAAAAAAAAAACATTGCAGAAAATTACGAAAAACACACAATTAATTTTGTAGTATTTTTCTAATTTTTCTACACGAAAACGTTAAGAATTCCATGCAGATTTTTCGGGAATCAAAACTTTTTTTGTTATTATCAGTAAAAATAACTTCCGCAGCGGTAGACTCTATCTAAAGTTTCGTCTCCCACGATGGCGAGTTCTGAGAGCAATTTGAGAATATGATTTGACCCTTTGGCCAAGAGAATGATGATTTTGTTGGGGGCGTAGCCAGAAGGGAGAGTTCTTTGTCGTTCGATGTCCACAGTTCCCGTTTCTGCCGGCTAGGGTTGCGAAAGAAAGAATTTTCAAAAAGACGAGCGGACGTTTAGTGTATTGGAGCTGGAAGCATTGAGGGTCCAAGCGGTCAAGTACCCGTCCAACGCAGGGAGAAAGTCCTCGGGCAAAGAATCTGTAGCCGAGGAGAAATTCTGTAGGGCTCGCAGGTAAACTCTCCGGTTCCCAATATAACGACCCACCATGTTTCTCGCGGTTGCGCTTTAATTATCTTCGACCCAAAGACAATAAAACCTTCTGTTATGCCACTTTCAAAAGATGAGTAGGAAATACATACGCCTTACTCAAAATCATAGCCACATGAAAACGATGACGCATGAAAGGAAATTGTGTAATTTCGACTCTTCTAAACTTGGAAGAGATTTCGATCTGATGCTCCGAATCGAGACAGTACAACGAGTGGATTCATTGGAACCGTCCGGATTTTATTCCGGACTTCTTCCATAGAACAAAGTGCTTGTTTCAATAGAATTTCGTTTAAACGACGGAGTAACCTATTTTTAAAACTTATCGGATTTCCTTGGATCGCACGGTTCAGCCTGGATCATCTCCAACACCGAAATTCGAGTGTCTAAGATTAAACGACATGTGAAATGCATGTTATTACGGAACAGACGTTGTCATGTCATAGACATCCCTTCCACGTTTCGTAAGCTCCATCTCAATATACAGCTTCGTATAGCTGTACGGATGCAGACTAAATGCATATATTACGTGAATGTATACACGCAATAATATGCAGGAGAGGTAAGATGATAATACCATGGTAATGCTTGAGGATTGTTAGCAGTGGGAAGACGCGAATGCCAGGAGGTAGAGAAAGGGACATACCTAATCCTTTGATCTCTCAATCTCGCGACGGAGCCGCGACGTCAGTGAGATAATGATAAAGCAAATATCATCCTCTTTCTTTTTAGATATTTGCTGTTTTCTTTTTGCGCGCGAAGCTGCGAAATAAGAAAAGATTCCTTCGAGAGTATCTACCAGTGTAGTGTGTTGCGTGCATGAAGGTGGATACGTGTTCGTGTGTACTAAGAATACGGAATATCTGCTGAAGCAGATGAGACAAGCCCGTATGGAACTTGTACTTTGGAAGATCATAGTTTAAGATAAGAAGCAGAAAATTAGGAATACCCACAGCTGAGGCGAGAGAATTCGAAATTTCGGGTTAATTCATTTCGGTGATGCTCGTATAAGTCAGATCTCATCGCTGATAGGATAACGTTTGTACACTCCCGCCTGTAAAACGAAATAGTCCACACTTTTTCTGCGTGCTCTGTCTCTCTATCTCCCTCTCATTTTCTTCTGCTCACCACGAGTTTTTGAAGGTCTTTCTTTTCCTACCTCATCGGATGTATATTTTGTTTGCATTGCCACCCAAAATACGAGAGACGGCTTGAACAAGATTGTAGCAGATCGTCGCCTACGGTCGTGAGCATCGTACCATCTCTTTTTCTCCGCAGGATGTGACCCGTCACTCGTAATAGAGACACCTTAATCTCCATCTTCTTTAGAGAAAAGAACAAAGTGGAGAATTCTTCAAAACTTTCTCTCCATCCCTGTTGGTTCTTGCTGCTGAATTTATGTCCAAAATATGCATTGGTACCTCTGTGAATCATTGGGATTGCCACGTTTTCCAGAGCTTCAACAGTCCTCTAATTTTGAGCTATTCATTTTCTAATTTCCAGGCAATCGTGCAGTTGCTGTACAAACCAAACATCTCCTCTCTGTGTGTTTGAGGATAAGTTTCATTTGAATAGTCGAATTTCGTACTTTGTTTCATCTACGAATCACACAAAGAACACCAAGATGAATTTTTCCTGTTTGTGTGGAAACGTCTGTGGTGCTGACTTTGAATTGGCCGAAAATGCTAAATTTTGGTGGCATGATAAGAAGAAGAGAGAAAGAGTAGAAAGCTCACACAGAGTGCATAGTGAGATATTCAGTCATGCTTGTAATGTTCAAGAACCAGGAAGCCGGCCAAACGGTTTGATATCCTTTGAGTCTGATTCGTATCTACGGAATGGAATAGATAGAACAGCGAAGGGAGAAAACGACGAATACAGCGCTGTATTCGGCCGTTGCCCGAACATGGGTATCATGGTTGACCTGACTCTTCGCAATATGCTTTATACATATGCACAGGTCGGTGCTTCCATATATGTATGAATGTGCCGCTGCGTGAAGTTCTTACGGAGCAGGTCAAAGGCACGAGGAATATGTGCAAGGACTTTGTTAGACAAACCACGTACTTCACTCATCCAGCCACATATACACGTCTTTTTATTTTCAACTGAAATGTGTGTGTTTCCCTTATGGTAAATGACAAACTTATATAGCTCCATATACCGGATGACTGCACCATCTTCATCGGTTGAAAACTGGAAAATACAACATAAAAATACCTCATTCTCTGGTTTTAATCGAAAAGGTATCTTTGATGTGATCTTGTTTGAGGTTTTTGGGTCATTTATCACTCGGTAAGATACAGAAAATCGATGGAACTTGGCCAGGCCAAAGACAGAAGTTACGAATTCATTTGAGATCGTTGCAACGATGAAAAACTGGGGCAAAAAAATGTGAGACGTATCTTTGGCATTCCGTTATGAATAACAGTTTTTTAAAGGAATAAAAGGGAATCTTCTCGTCATTTTACTTTCAGATGAGAACGAATTTCCATGAGACATTATTCATTAGTCGGATGGAACTCGTGATAGATAATGATTGATAGAGAAGGAACCCTTCAAATGGTTGAATCAATTTCTTGATCTTCACTCCTGCCACCATTGACAGCGGAATATTTCCACAACTGTGTGTAACTGGTACACGCATAGTCTGACAATGGTTTGTAAGAGCACATATGGACTGGGTGGGTAAAGAGTGCCCTCTTATTCACTCATGCTCACTGGGGGGACTGACACGGTGGCAATATTTGCACGCTTCTGACGACAAGACAATATGATGCTTCAGATTCGATCCCCTTTCGTGCTTTGCCTGTATGTGTGTACCAGCTACGCAATCCGTTTTCCTTTATGATCTGCAATTCACCCTCGTCAGTTTCGATGGGATGGTTGCCACTCAATGACACCAAAAGTACTACGCGGCGTAGGTTATGATAAGTGGCACATATATTTGAGTTTATTCCAAGTGCTGGCGTAAAGTTCTCGCTCCGATCATATGTGAATAGAATGCACTTCAGTACATTCGAATTCCCAGTTTCGAAATATTGAAAAACCGTAAACACCCTTGACGCTCTTGGTGACCGTTTATTGTGATTCTGAGCACAATTTCTCTCTACGAGATCGTTGACGATTTCCGGCATTCCAAATTTTTATTGGTTGACATTTCATTTTTATGGAAGAACCAACTCAATTTTTAATGTAGATGAAAATAAATAAACCGCAGAATTTTTCTGTAAAAATATGAAGAATTGATGTTCGCAAGAGTATCGGAAGTAATGCAATTCTTCGGGGACCGGAAATCTGGCTGAAGACTGATTGAAACCAAGTATCAGCATAAGTAGCAAGGAAGACAATCGATGTTATCGATCACCTACGCTTCCTATCCCACGAGACTTTAAGCCACTTGTGGGAAACTCGTGAGCGATCTAATTCAGAAGCAATTCGGAACGCCAATTCAGTTGAGTAAAATTCACTGCCGAAACACGCACACACACACATGTGCGCATACCAGATTCTCGAAAAGTTAGCGAGAGCGAGAGCGCAGGATGAAACGTGTTAGTCAAAGAAAATTTATACTAGGGCCTTGGATGAGACCCGAAAGATAGGTAGCTTCTGGCTTCCGTGTGCCAGAGATTCTCTACCTCGTAGCACAGCAAGAAATTATACGTAGTGGGAACTACCTAGACCGAGATATATTGTACACTTTAGCTTTGTATATATGGGGTGCTATAAAACTATATATATCCGGTTTGACGCTAAAGAAAAGCCACAGCTTCTACGGATCTTTGGAGGATGCAACGGGGACAAATTGTGGAAAGAATGATGTATTGGTCTGTCTCTACAAACACGGAATGAGAGAGGTTGATGGTTGCAGGTCAAAGCAACAGCAAATACGGACTAAGAGGGAGAGATTGAGAAAGTAAAGTAGAAGGAAATGGCTAGAAGACGCAGGACGAGCTGAGAAACATTGTGGAATTGTGCACTGCAGAGATGGGTGCGACGAAAAGCGGACCTCCCTGCAGCGCTGCGTAGGTCAACGAAAAGAATCTTCCCTTTCCGTCCTCGGGACAGCGTGAGTTGTGACCGAGTTGTCCACCCACTGGGACCGCCCGGGCGGTCACCAAGTTCATTGTTGGTTTTCCAAGGGAAAAGGCCACCCTCTTAGCCATCGCGTTACAGAGCTTCCGCAGCTACTGGGTAAAAACTCCTCTCACCCTCATTAAACCTCGTTTACTCCAGTAACACGCTGGCCCCCTGAGTACCGAAGAATCTCGGTCAGGGTACACTGCGACGAGAACTTTCTCATTACATCTTTTTTCTTTTTACCTTCTGCCCACTTCGGCAGGTAAGTTTGGCTGGTCATGCTACATTTTTTTTCTTTCCCCCATAGTTTCACGACACTTTTAACGATTATCTGTTTTGTTCTTTTTATTCATCATGCATAATTCCTTCATTATTCATATGGTCGGAGTTCCGCAACTTTCTTCAACATTATACGTTTGATAACTTTCAAAACCTCACAATCAGATATTGAGGAAATCGGTTTCTTGCCTCATTTTTCAGACTGTCGAATGTGATGTTTCTCCTCTCCTTTCCATCCCTCCTCCTCCTCGTTTCTGGATAGTCAGCGTTCCATGTCGCGTCAGCGCGCCGTCGAAATTGTGTCTCAAACTCGAACGGAATGTGTTCGGGTTTTCTACCAGCGATTAGTCGTAGATGGTGATCCGGTACAACTACGACTATACATTTTAGACCATGTCGCCGTATACACATAGCGACATGAGAACGTTTCTGTAGCCGGTAATTTATCAAGGGCCTTTTTCGGTTAATCCCTTTTTCATTCTTCCGTAGTTTGTTCGACACGCTCAGCGCGCGACTCTTCCATTTGGGAGAACCAGATTCTTCCGCGATGTCCGTGAATCAAAACGAAGAAACCTTTACGAATTGAGAGATATTTTTCATTTATATATTATAATAATATGCAAGAGTCATTCGAACGTTCGCACAAATTTTTGTAAAGCTTCCCACCCGAGAAATCGAGGATCAAGTCAAGAAAAGTTCGATTGCTATCGTAGACCGGGAACCACGGATCACAAAAAACTCACAAAAACTTCACAAAAAATTGTGAAGTCAATTCTTAGCAACGTCCACAATTTCAACAATAATTATTCAACACAATTATGACAAGGTTCAGCGCAACCTGCTTCATCGAGAAGCAATTCTTCACGTACCAGCGCGACTCTCCGAAGAAGATTTGAATGACGGTTCCTAACGACTCTATATAAACCATTTCAGGGTGTCCCGTGGAGTTATATCGACCCTTGAGTGAATAGTAAGTAGGGCTAATTCATCTTAAAAACGTACGCTCCTGAGAACATAACTCTTCCTCGCTCCATTTTTCCAGCGACCTGTATAGTAGGCATACCTTGAGTTGACTGGACGCTTGGCTCTCCCGTCGTTTTTTCTCCGAAAAAAATAATACAAAATAAACTTTGACACAGAGAGTTGTTTGTTTAACGAATTTCTCGTCTAGTATATTTTGTAGAGAGGCGTGGGCCGACCCACTGATTTCACCCTGATCCATCTTATCGGATGTGAGGAAAGATTTGTTCGGAAGAATCGCTTGTGCATAGTTCAATGGCTCTGACGTCCGAACGTATCTTACGTCGCGATGTGGTTTGTGTACTGTGTGTAGTATAGACCACATGGACGGGCTGCACCCTCTCTGCTGGAGCAGTCTCACACTTTTTCGATTAGCTGTTTAGGCACAGTCGCCAATTTACATTTTGCAGTGGGCCTCGTCCGCCTGCAGCATCCTTCCACTTTTTCTCCCTTCGCTTAATTTTACATCCACGCAGTTCTCTTCCTCTCTCATTCTCTTTCTCAGCGGTTTATGAGCACGAATTACAAAAGATTTACAGCCGAGGAGACGACTTGCTGTTGGGATTTACCGCTGAATACATTTTTGACTGGTAACACATTTCATCTAATTACGCTGGTTGCACTTCCCAACTTACAGCCAGCCACATCATTCACATTCATTTTTACAGGACGTTGCATTGTATAGTGCGAGATTATGCTGAAATTTATTATGAATAAGAAGCGTCGGTGATGTGAGGACAAAACTCGGGATAAAGCTAGTGAGTGGAAACGTTGGATGGGACCGATAGAACGATAGATTTTTGAGTAGTAATTTGATAGAGGAAAAGATTCAAAGAAATTGTCCCATGTTCCCGGCTCTGTAATATTTACATCACAAATAGTTACGCACCATATAGGAACGTGATGAAATCAAGTATCCGGCTGGAATCCATTATGCATAGTCACACGAGAGTCCATCACTAGGATTAGCCTATAAAAGCCTCAACTCTGCTTGACCTCCTTGTTTTCATCAACCAGAGCTCTGCCTAAATGGTTGCTTTTCTGTTTCCCGGATGGTTTTTTTCCTAATGGAAATTCCTTGGTAACCTGAGCATCTCGATATGATTTTTAACGTGGACTATCCATTGCCTGGTGTTCACAGAAAAAAAAACAGATTCCCCGAAAGGATTTTTTGCAAACGGTAAAAGATAATCCCAATCAATCGGCGAGCCTGCTCTAAACCCATTTTTTCATGTTTGAGAATGTGTCAGGACTCCGTGTGAGTTCCGGAACTCGCAGCCATCACGGCGCGTTGTGTAAAAACGTTCAAAAATGAAGTTACGACGCATTTTCGTTTTCCGACATGACGTTATACATTATTTTGCATTAATTAATAAAACACGAGTAATGAAAAATTGATGATTGACAATTTTTGACACTGAAAAGTTTAGATTTTTGGTCTATCAACAGGAATTTCGTGGGATAATCTTTCTCGTGTTATTTTTGCTCGAAACAAATACGTACTTCCTTTCTTGACTGCCAATAACTATAATAATGGAGGGAGCGGTGAAAAAAACCAATCACTGTGTCGCTCGAGATACAGCGTGCAGCCTTGGCACTCAAATTCGAATTATCGGGGAACGAGCCGTAAATCAATGGGCTGTTTACGAAATCACATCCGTGTCACGAGTTAAAGTGGTAGCTCGTGCACTGGGTTATTGGTCGGATGAACAAGAGGAAGCTGCAGTGAGGAAGGGTGAGAGATGGTCGTGGAGAATGAGAATTGAAGAGAGCAGAGTTTGCGAGAAATTCACGAGAGAGTGAGTCGAGCAACGGACGTGCGAAAGACGAACAAGAATGAAATGAGAAGAAAGAGATCCAGAGTTGATGTCCGAGAGTGTATATTGTATGAGTGTTGTTGGTGTGTATAGACGAAACGCGTATTAGGATACGAGTGTGCGTGTGAAGAAACAAGGTTATTTGGTAAGGTCGCAAGAGAGCAAAAGAGAAAGAATATCTTTTGCCTGGCATTGAAATGCTCGATGGCCTCGCGCGCATCTTTACTCGCGGGTGCTGTGGGCCACAATTTGAACCAACGGCCATATTTCACGGCAACCGGTGAGTTATGGCAGTCGAGACTCGACGCAAATGATTTAGGTTTAATAACGCTGGACCTGGGAGGCAGCGTAAAAGAGCAAGTGAGAGTACCCGCGAAGCAAAAAGGCACGAGAGCGAGAGACAGAAAAGAAAAGAGATGGCGAGAGAGAAGAAAGAGACGAGAAATGGTCAGGTCAGTTGGGCATTGTGCGGGTGCGGGGGTTGTCCTCTGTCTAGTGGTTGTCTCCTGGTTTGTCAGTGTGGCGTGGCCGCGTACTCAGGGCATAATATAAGAGAATAACTGCGAGTAAAGTCCAACGACGATGGGCTTAACTCTGCGTTGTCCACTCAAAGCTTTTACGATCATCTTTCAAATCCACGTACTCAAAATGCGTTCGTCTCAGACAGCCTAGACAGCAGTCGTTAACCACTCGACATACTGGAGAAGAAGACGATCCGCATTCTCGGCGAGAATCCAAGAAAAAATCTCCAGAAGTCATAAGAGACATATTCTTTCATTGGTACTTCGAGATTCGTTTAAGCAGGCACGAGTAACAAAAAAATCCCTTCATACATGGTACTGTCCTGTAGACAAAAGTACATACAAGCAGTACGTGAACGCGTCGCAGAAACACCCGGAGAAAACGACGAAGAGCAGAGAAAAAAAAAGAATCTATGACTTTGATCTTGAAAAGTTTTTCGCTGACTCACCACCCCATAGACATACGTCATTATATTGTATACGTCCGTCGTGCAGCGTTTAATAGAGAATAGAGACGTATACACACACTCGGAAGTTGAGAGTCAGCAGAACTTTTTGGTTTTTACTTTAATCGAGTGAGAGTATCCACAAGAGGAGAGAGGTGCGTGTGCCCCGTACATATTGGTCAGCATGATCATATTCTATACATAGCACGCACCATTCTATATCTACATAATAATTTTTGGGAAGCCACAGGGGCAACAGCGACGAGCAGGTTTACCCTCCACCCGATCTTCTCGATATTTATGACGAGACAGGAATTTCGGTTCCCGCGTGGCGTGCATTTCACATATAGGTAGCTACATTCATGTATATATAAATATAATGCACGTGCTGCGCCTTCCACGCGATAACATAATTTTCTTTTCTGTCCAGTTGCTTATCTGTATTATTGAGACCAGAGCCAGGGCTTTGTAGTACATGCCATCCCCACCCTGCATCCACTTATTCCGGACATAAACATCCAGCTAACGCGCTGAGGCACTCTCTTTCATCTACGACGCTTTTATCCGACCTCACAGACGTTTTATCTCGCTTTTTCATGCAGACCGCGATTGATCCTACTCCTACGAAAAGCAACTCCATTTTCGCTGAGATTTCGAACCTTTCTAACACGTGTAGACACCCAGCCGGTCATCCAAGAACTTAAGAATCTCTCGTCAAGATAAACCACCGCTCGAATCCTCAAGTTTTTACTCGTGGTTACAGTTTTTTCTCGGTAAAAACAACTCTCACTTTTGGGACCCTCTACACACATATATGGAAAAGACTTTAATGCTTCACGAATACCAGAAATCCGTGTCGTATGTTGCTCATTTTATAACCTTCGATACCAAATATGTTATCGTCCAGTATAAAATGCTCGAAAAAAAAACTTCGACGTTTTTTCAGACATTTTTGAATGTCATTGTTCTTTCCGCATTTTTACCATTTGGTAGTTATACCTCACGCTGGCAATGGTTCGTCATATTTCTACAGCGACGTGTCTGCCACTTTGACTTTTTTAAATGTCACCCTGAAGATAAAGAGTCATTTCAGCGAATCACGAAGTTACGATCCTCAACTCACGAAGTTACTGATGATTTCGTACACAAATGCTCATGCCTGCAACTACTTCGACATATCCACTCGCGTACGAAAGGTGTAAGAGAAAAATAAATGCTAATTAAAAATCAGCAGCAGGTGAATTTATCGTAAATTCTCGGAATTTGATTATTTGCAACAGGCGAACTGGTGGTATAAGAACGGAAATTCTCTTTGGGCTTTAAGAATGCATCCGAGAGTTTGAAGAGCGAGTTGGTCGTCGGAAGTTGCGAAGGGTTTATGAAATGGTAATATAGCCTATTCTCACGTATAAGATCCGGTTGAGCTTCATCGAGGTGCGATCGTTTATTCACCAGGAGGAATCTTTTCCCTGGACATTATTCTTGTCACACTATCGACTTGCGGAAGTTGTTCTCCATTGGCACCTTTTTCGTTCAATTTTATTTTTCGATTGGTCTTTTTTTCCATCCTTCCTTCCGCCCTGCCGATCCTGGGTGCATGTCGAAGAGTCAGGCGTCCGGTGGGTGAGTGACGGGAGAGAGGGCGTGCAAGTACTTACGATGATTGGCAAAGTGTCGAGTAGTGAAAGGGAGGGAAAGAGAGAGACAGAAAGATTGAGTAGCGAGCGGAACACTCGGGACTCCTGAAGCATAACAAATGCGCCTAGATGTTGCAAAGAGTTTCTCGTCGCGGATATCGACTGATTCTTTCCCCAAGCTACTTCTCTGACTTTCTCCCTCTCTCTCTCTCTCTTTCCGCCTCCGTTAAACGTGTCGTCACGAGCCACACGGCCAGCTTTCTTGTTCCTTTTTCCTTTTTTTTCCACCTGTGCACATCGTAGCAACTTGGAAATCCGAGTCATTCCTCTTTGCCTCTTATGTTGCCAAGTTACCAGAGTTTAACTATAGGGATCATGAGCACACCATGAAGTTAGAGGCTCAGAGAAAAGTTCAACTTTATAATTCGATCTCCGTGATACTCAGTTTGAAAAACGAAAGAGAGGAAAAAGTTACAGAGAGTGACAAAGAAACAAAAGTTATTTTATGACGGATCACTTGCCAAAGTTCACGGTATCGAAGGACGATGATCCTAATGCGAATTTACACAAGTATATTGTTGGGTTGTCCTGGTCGCAGTCATCGTTTTTTGTCAAATATTTTCAACTCCAAAAAATGCCGACTATAGCATATTAAATAGCCCGACGAGATATTCTACGGAGGTTAATGGAATCGTACTGATTGTACGATGTCCGTTCCACAAGATTAAACGTGATTATTTCATCGCTACGTAACAACTTTGCGGAGGCTTAGAAGGAGACTCTCGCGCCTGAAACGAGTAATTTTTCACTCATTCTTTTATTATTCCTTTGACGCAGTGATTCCCCGAGCACGGAACATAATAACCCACGCATATATATTCCAGTTCCAAAGTTTCAAAGAGACTCGCAGACGAGAAAGGTTTTGTAGTGTACAAAACGGCATAGTACACTGTGTCGAATCCTTAACTAAATCACTCCAGTGCTTAAACGCCTATTGGTGTAGTCGATGGTCACATTATAATATCTTCCCAGTCTTGCAGTGACAGTGAATGTTCCAGCATCATTCATTTCGGGGCTTGTAGTCGCCGCCTCGAAATGAACGAGGCGGGCAATGGTGAATAGCCTTTTTCACTCCTTTCATTCGTTTCGAACGGAGCAAGCGATACGTAAGAATGTTCGTGACTTTGGGGTGAAAAGAAAGAGAGTATCTAATGATGCGTGGATTCCTGGCTATTTCGAGCCCAGGTTAAGAATACCACGAGTCAAAAAGTATGTGTCATAATTATAAGCATACACATGAACTATTTTTGAAGGCTATCTGTGCCGACCTGGATACGGATGAATTAAAGTAGACAAATTCCAGCGACTGGCATCCAAACTAAAGACCTACAAACTCAATCGAATCTGTCATTATAGCGTTGCGTGGTTTCATCAGTCTCTCGATAATGTAATGTTCAATCAATAATTATTTTATTAAAATTCCCAGGTCCAACCGCTTTCAATCAAATCTTCGTTTCCTCGAACGTTATCAAATTTGCACACCAATCTCCGTATCAATGAATTGCTTTGAGCGGGTGATAATAAATGTTGGTTTTACAGTTTCGATCGATCGATTGGAATGCAAATAGAATATGGTTTACACGAGGTAATAAAATAAATTGGAACATTTTTTAATTGCATCTTTCGAACTAAGTAACGAGAAGAGGAGAAGAGTAAAAGTATAAGCAAAATGCAATTGGAAGAAGACTGATAATTCAGAGGGTTGTTATTCTTGTGTAGACTTTCAACTCTTTCCCCTCTGGGCTCACAAATCGCTTCGATTACTCCATAGTTATGGTTGCGTGCGATTTCAGCGGTGTCGCTGTTTCTCCTGTGCGTTTGTGCTACCGGTGTGGAGTTGATGCCCCGGATGATTCATATTGGAGAGTGTACGTTTCCGTGGGCGTTTCAGACGAACGGAGAGAAAAAAGCGAGAAAGAGAGAGAGAGAGAGACAGAGAGAAAGGGTTGAGCTATAATCCCAGTGTGTGGTACGACTGCACGCGGTGGCTGCCGGTGAAGCCGGTACTACACAGGTTGGTAGCCGGTAGTTGCCTCAATAAGTAGTGACAATTTTATGCGGCAGGCATGAAAAAGCCACGGGTAATCAAAAGCTCGTTAACGTGATTTATAAATCGCAATCGGTTTGCAATACCAAAGGGAGATATATAAAGTGCATATACAAGCCATTCGAAAGCAAGTGTACGAATAAATCTGTATACAATCTACTTTGAAGCAATATATAAGCAGTGGCTTAGCGTGATATGACCGCTGTGTAAGATAAATAGTAATTATTTACAAAACGCTACTGTCTCTCTCTCTCTTTTTCTGTCGTTAATATTTAGGAAGTGGGTGGCCTGCATGGATACCTGCAGGGCTGTTATCAATGATGAATCACGCTTCGACTGCAAATGCGTGATGTTGCTGCGCGGAATTTGCTGTTCAAACTAAATACACTAAAAGTATATAGTCGTAAAAACCTTTTCTGTCATAAAATACTCATTTTAGTTCCTGGAAGGCATGAAGAAGCAGAGAAAAATGTGGAAAAAAAAAAAAACATTTGAAAAAAATGTTGAGCCTCGAGAAGCACAGCAGGCTACAAGCGAATATTTCGATTTCTACGATTTACCACAACGGAAAACATCGAAGAACGGACTCGTTGGAGGGTTCGAGGACTCTTACGGAAATGATTTTCTACGGGAAAAATACGCGAAAAGAGGCTCGGGAAAACTCTCGGTCGCGTATGTATATAGCCGAAAAGTTGATGGAACGAGGCAAGTCAGGGGCAACGAAATGGTCATGACGAAATACGACAGGGTAGTTTATAGGGATTTTCGTTTTGGTTCTGCGGTACTTGGTATACGGCCATACTTATGTTGTATAAACGGCGAGGGAGTAAAATGAAAGATAAAGAAAGAAAACGATAAAAGCAGTTGAAGGAGAAAAAATTGATACGAAAAGGGAAAGAGGGAGCGAGAGAAAATCACGAGAAAGAGCGCTCAAGCTTCTGGATCTGGCGTGTCCACTGGACCAAGACACCCTTGCAAAAGTGACTGCCAAGGATGGTGGAAAAAAATATTATCAGGGAGTCACCCCTCTCGTTTCCCTTCGCATGTCGTCTACTTTGCCTCAGTGCACACCGAAAACGTTTCGATCAGCCATTCCTGCCATAAATAATAGTACCAAAATGATGATCCCCGCGACCACCGGGATCTTCTCATCATTCCTCTCCTACATAATGTCAATTTTGCTTAATTTTCATGCGTCTCTGCTAATTCTATTAAAATTTACCCGCGGTGCTTCTATAGCTTTCGTTTTTGCATCTGTCATGCTTCCTACGTAATGAATGGGTTTTCCTAGTTCCCCGTTCGCTGCCCAAGAGGCTTCGCATCAGGCAAACAAATAATTCAACGTTCACGAATTGTTTACCGTAAACTGCCTACAATGCGGAAATGGCAATCGATTCGTACAGACGCTCTATGAATAGTCAATATCAGCAGAGTGACCATGTCGAAAAAGAGAATCTGCTCTCGCAGAGACATAAAAATCCGGAGTAAATATTTCGATTGTAGAGTTCAGTGACCCTTTTTTCAAAGGAGCCAAAAAAAACAACAAAAAATCTATGAATTCATAATGCATGGAAATAAAACGGCGACGTTTTTTTTTCGTGTGGCACTGCGGCTGGTACGCGGTATAGGCTTAGTAAAAATAAAATATCGCATCGATTATAAGCCCTCTAGCACGGCTGTATTTTATATTCCTCTTATATCGAGAGAAACAAGACTCGCTGCACAGTGTATTTTTTTTACGATGTTACCGGAAGTAAAGGTAAAAATAAAAGTAGCAATGACCGCTTGGTGTGCATTTTATAGGGCTTGCATGTGAAAAAAACGCGTATGGAGATCGTGCAAGTGACCGCAGACGTTGCATCCCGTAAAACCGAAAGAAAGAGACCGCATCGCGAGATTGGTCAGCACATTTTCGAAGCTCCATTGCGCACGTACTCAACTCGATCCTAAACATTTCAGTATTCTTGCAGGCAAACATCACTGTTTTGTGAACAGTGTGTAAATATCATTTTTGTCAGTTTATATGCGTCATAATGAGGGGCTCCGACCGGTGGTGAACTCATCGAGAAAATTACATGTTTCTTAATTTTGTTTACTCCCTCCGAATAGTCTAATCCTTGGTCTCAGGGGCTCGTGAATGACCACGACGTTTTTCTTTCGCCTCGAAGCTCCTGCATTTAAATACATAGGGAAGCTGACACGAGGGTCATTGTGGGAAATGCCAGATAAAGGGCGAATCGTATCCGTCGAGACCAGAAGACTGCGAGGGAAAGAGGTGCGTCCCTGTTGTGAGTAGTATTCGGGACGCTGAAAATTTGTGCTGATCCTGCGTTTGGAAAAACTTGAGACAGACAGAATAATATACACATACAAACACGAAAACAGAAACGAGACGTACTTAAAGAGACTCGGAAAGTATGAGCAAGAATAAGGCAGGTCTAGTCAATATTTTGAACTGCTCAACACGCCTCGTTCTCTTGGGTCACGGAATTTTCTGGAATCCCATGACAGCACCCCCGAGAGACTCTCAGGTATACGTACAGCATCGTTATGCAGCAGTACACGTTGCATTATATACCTATACCCGAAGATATCTATATATAGTCGACCACTATAAGCGAGGATAGACCGAAAAAACGGCTCTGTGAACTTCCCTCATCGAGGAAAACCTCGAGATATTTTTTTCTTTCGAAATCGTGCACATTTCTTCGAAATTTACCAGTCCACGTTGTGGCACTATATTATTGTCGGTTGCACAATATTTATGGACAGGTAATCAATATCCAACAAACTGTGCACGACGGTCTACCATTTTTTGCACAATTTACAACGTGAAACTTTTTTCTCCCACTTTTTACATTACGTGACACATGCGAGCTTGGAAAATTCTTAAGTCAAGAAAATCGAAACGGAGAGGAAATAACCTTCCAATAACTTTCTCATCCACTATAAATACGCAATTGAATGTGATCGAAAAAGATCAATCTACTCGAACGTTCTTAAAGTACAATTCTTAAGGAGATTCATTGTTCCATCTATTTTGTACTAATTGGGTCCATCGCTGTATCCGTTTCCATTAAATCCGAATCACTTTCTTGTACAGAGGTCTAAATTTTATTTAGTACAAAAGTTCGAAAACACTCATGGTCAATTTTTCAAATTCTGGAAAAGAAAAGATTCTGTTTGCTCGCCATTTTCATTATTTCGTGTAGGTGAATTTCTTGCCAGTTCAGAGGGTTCATAATAATAATAATTGCGCATGATTCCGCAGCAGCAAGAGTGACTGATGGTCAGGCGGTGTTTTGTGAACGCAGTAAGGCCAGAATTCGACGTTTGCTCTGCATATGGTTGTGGGCTTTCTCGTAATATGGGATCTGAACGAGTGAGAAACGAAGTGGAAGCTGAAGAAGTTATGGAATGTGAGGACTCAAAAGAAAGAGTCAATCTGAAACAACAAGAGAGCGAGAGGAAGAAGGAACGAGGGAATGCGGATTAATCTCGTTTGTTCATCCTTAATTACTTCATTTGGGGCTCGGTTGTCCCGGCGCAAATTGCGTTCTGTTTTGATTACCATAGCTTGGTAGAGAGAGCATGAGAGAATCCGGAGATGTTGAAACCGAATGAAAATAAAGAAAGAAAGAAGACGGAGGAACGAGGAAACTCCGTGAGGTAGAGAAGCTGCTTCGAGTATATGTGGGTTACACACGAGAGATTTGAGGGAAGCAAAGGGAGCAATGGAGATGGAATTAAAGAAGCAGAGAGTTACCGTTCGAATGCTGTTACAGCGAGACTCGTGCGGTATAAGTTCATGTTGGAACATGCCAACTCGATCGGCCAGGCTGTACAATACGTCCCGCAGTGGCCGAAACGTGTGCCGCGAGGCGATATGCAAATGTCCTCGGTCCAATATGTAAAAGTGTTTTGGCGGATTATTTTACGTCGTTCCGTTGGGACTCGAACGCTGCGGGGATCCCATCGCAGAGATCTTGCTCGTGTCTCAAACCCTCTTCCTGCAAATATATATTTATATATTAACATGTAGTACACTGCTACACAAAAGTATTCCGCTTGCTCCTTTGCCCATTCCGGAACTGGTTTCTTAACATTAAAAAGATTGAGCCAACGTGATCCTTCAATGGTAAACTTAATAATCATATTGGGCAATTTAAATCAGTAATATAATAGGAAATTAATAGGAACGCCACTCTACAAAAAAAAATCCATCATAATAAAGTTAATTTTCGTTCAATCAAAACTTCTCGGTCCGTTGTTTCGAATATCAGCGAATATAGAAAAGAAAAAGTGTCATGATTGAGGCTCTGAGACAAGGGGTGACCGTAAGCCATTAATTAAGTATTCCGAAAACTCTTAGTCCCCTGCATTCGCTGGTCTAATCCCAAAAACTTTCCCGACGTGCCTTTTTACTTGGTAAAGCGTTACGACACTTTCATCCAGAGATCGGAATAGACCATTTTGCAGCAACTATTATATGCTCCGTTGCCGTAAACACAAATACAACCGGAAGACGCGTCATAGTGTTTTTCCCTCCCGAGACCTTCCCGTCCCTTTATTTCGCTGTCGTTGTCTCTTCCATCGATCCAACCGAGCTCTGTTTTTTTTTTTTTTAACTTTCTACTCGGATGTGCAGAAGACGCGAGTCCTCGAAGCGTGATGAACCGCTGGAGCCCAAGACCCTCCGAGACCTTAAGACCTCGACGCCTCTAGATCGCCCACTTCTATATGTTTCTGTGTTGAATCCCATGAGGGTACGTAAAGTTTCCACTTTGCTCATGGGAAACAAAGAGACACGATGACACGCGCGTTATTCTTTTTTTCTTCATCTTCTCACTTGTGTCACGGGAATAAACATGCCAAAGGAGTTTTCCGAGCCGAGAACGTTTGCCCAATTTCAGATTTAGGGCACTTTCGAATGGTTCGATGTCCAAAACAGAGTGATCAACCTTGAACGCTATTTTTTGTTTGTTTTTTATTCACTCTGGTGTTTTATATTTTTCTTTTCATAGGACAAGTCACTTTAGTATCAACTCTTGTGAATTCTGCTCCTATTATTTAGAGACGCGACGGCGTCTCGATGCCAAGTGTTACCGCAAAAAAGTTTTAAAGTGAAATGGCCTGTCGCCTGGCTCACGTATTCTTGGGATCGGACATTTTTTTTGGTCATTTCTGAATTTGAAATCGACGCCAGAGAAAAAGGAGACCACGAGCAGAAAATTTAATCAGTGTTCCCGAAATAATATTGTTCTATTTTTCAGCAAATTGTCTGCCGGTCATGGAGACTCTTCGAATCTGCGACTTGAAAAACAAAAATACGGAAAGCATAGAAATTGCGAATTCCTGCTAAATTGGAAACACTCTAGGCAATTTGAAATTTGGCTAGGCCACGAAAATTCGGCTAGGGAATTTGATATGCAAGAATTATACACGTAAATTGAAAATAGATAATTGCGTACGCAAAGGCAAACAGTGGAGTTTGTAAAGGGCAAGAATTTTCGCAGCATGGCGAACTGGGATCGATTCGCCGGCCTGGAAAAAAGCTTTTCGTTCCATGCATCGAGGATCGTAAACGTTCACGAAGACGCGCTCTCTCGTCTATGCATTCATATACATGAAGTTTGGTTAATTCCTAGAACACCCCGCTTTTCCTCCGTCCAGCCGTTTTTTTTTACAAACAAAAAAAAACACAATCGAACAGCTTTTAGCGATGGTCATTCGTTATAAAAAAAAAGACTATAGAAACAAAAAAAACGGAGTATATGAACAGCCTTGGCAAAACGCCGTTACCCTCTCCGCGTACGTATATGCTCACACGGATTTAAATACAACCCCCTATATGCGCTCGAAACACACGCGTATAGAGGGAGAACTCAATGTTTTGATGATGCTGTATCCACGTTTACGCGTCCGGAGCCATGGCTCGTATTCACTATTTCTTTTTATATGAGGCCAACTATGTTTTTTCGGGTGGGTGGATCCGGGATCCGACCACAAATAGAAAAAAAAATGCTGAAATATTTACTTCTACCGGGAAAATCGGAACGAACGCGGTGTGGGATTTTCGTCCCGTTCGCCACACGTTAATCCGAAATTGCTGCTCATGCTCTCACGAGCTGTATTCAAAAGTCGTGTATGTATGCGAGATCTATGGATTTAGCGTGTGAAAGCTAGAGTTTTAATCATTTTCTAAGATTTTATTCAGAAGAAAAATCAAAATTTTTTATTACATCGCGAAGAGATGAATATTTGTTGCTATTTTGAAAAAAAATGTTTGTGAGATGGAACTTCCGCTGAAAAATGGAAAAACGTCGTTACCCATCGGATAAAAAACTCATTTCATAAAAATTTGTGGTGTGCTTTTTAGGGTTCTTTGTTGGACGAGTTTTCATGATTTTTTGTGTTGAGTGAACGTTCTGAAAAAGGGTGTCTAGGTATGACAAAAGTAAAAGTTAACTTTGGGTAGTTTGGAGGCAGCAATACACGTAGTTAAAATAAAATAAATCTTGACTTTTTCAGCCGTTTTCGTTGTTCGCACACCAGTCGTTGAATTGTATCGCGCAGAATAAGAGACTCGTTTTTTTCAACGACATTACGAATCGATAGAGGAATGTAAAAAACGGTGGTCGTTTATCAAACCTTTCGAGAGGTGGAAAGCTGCGAATGCTGGGGGTTGTTGGGCGGGAACGCGATCGTACTGCGCGACAGAAATAAGACGTATATGCGTGTGGTGTGGTAGTGAGAAATCGAAGGGAGAGAAAAAAGTGAAATAATCACCGGGGTAAGAACTTTGAGAGAAAGAGAGCGAGCGAGAAAGAGAGAAATAGAAAACGAACGAGATCAGTTCGACAGAAGAGTGTTAAGAAATAAGGGAAGCAGGTTTGGGTCGCGAGAGGAATGAATTATGCTGGGGTGTGCGAACAATAGCAGTGCGACGTGGTTATATATTCGCAAGCGCGAAGAGAAAAGTCCCATCGGTTATGGAACGTTATGGTACTGTCGAATATAATACAGGAGGCGTTTTCGCGATGCGTGTGCGATGAGAAAATTCAGGGGGTGTGAATCATCATCAGCGATTGCCGCGGTTCGGAAGAATCTCGCCATTAAGACGTTAAATCGTGTAAAGAAACACGTTCGATGCAATGCGCAATATTTTTGCTTGTCCAAAATGGTGAACACATTTTTTTCCGAGGCTTAATTGTCTCTTTCGTTCAATGAAATATGTTTGCCAAGGAACCTTCGTTATTGGCATGATTATAGATCGAACGGCGGGGTTGATTCAGCTTGAACCAGTTTGCGTGAGTTAATCCCTATGAGTCTTCGGTATAACCTGAACAGGATTGGCGCGGTCCTGTACGCGGTGGAAGAACAGCGTGAAAGATTGAGAAAAGGGCGTTCGGTGTATGTACGCGTTTCACGTTATAGGAACGAATCGCGATCAGCACGCAGGCTTGTAAACCCGAAACAGCTACCGGAATTCGTTACGGAACGCATACGAAATCTAGATATACACATATAGACATACACTTGTATGGGTACCCGTTTTGGATGGTTCTGTTGGTCCGACGCGAATCGCGCCCATAAATTATCGCTCTTTGCCTAAACGACGCACGGATTGTAATTATTTAAATGTGGAGCGGGGAAAAACGAAACGAACGTCTATCATGCCGAATGAAGGGTCGGAACTCGATGATTTCAGTTGAACCTCGTGAAGCGATGATTCGCGTTAAAATTCTAGAATTCGTGGATTAATTTTACCTTTTTTTTCTGCATACCT
The DNA here is from genome assembly GCA_037043255.1 of Diadegma fenestrale. Taxonomy (NCBI): domain Eukaryota; kingdom Metazoa; phylum Arthropoda; class Insecta; order Hymenoptera; family Ichneumonidae; genus Diadegma; species Diadegma fenestrale. Next base: position 25,243,251 of record CM073309.1, read on the forward strand.
TTTCAGCACCTCTGCATTTCTCATTTCAAGGCAATCAACTTTTTTAATCGCGAAAATATCGTATTTTTTTGAGTGATCTTTAAGATCTGGACAAGTGCAAAAGTGTCAAATATTTTGATGGGGAAAAAAATTGTTTCATTATTGAAACAATTTATTTATTTATTCAGCTGCGCATTCAATTTAAACTCAAGAATCGGTTGAAATTTGTATGTATATGAAGCTCCGTATCAAAGTCTTTTTTTATAATCGAAGGAACGTCAATTTCGTGGGCTTTATTATTAAAAAATGAACATGGCAACGTTTGAATAAAAAACTGACTGGCACAAGAAAACTTCGTTACCTTCTCGCGCTGGCAAAGCGAAACAGTTTTACGTTTCATCTTTTCAGCAATATCGAGAATTTTTATAATTCAACGCAAAGTGCAATTATCATAAAAAAGATAATTCTTTGAAAGTCCATATTCGCAAGGTTTTTCCCCATCAAGCTTATACACATTTTTATCTTTACGGAAGTGAATAATTTGCCAGGCTCTTTGGACGGCATCACAGACAATTTTTACTCGTCGTAGTAAATATAGATGATCCTTGGAAAGATTTTTTATTTTCATCTCCTCAAAGTAGTCACTTTTGCAATGAATAATTTGTCGTCCCCAAGATACGAAAAATAGTGAGCAAAAATATGGCGCTGGAATGAATAAGGAATTGTGACGGGACATGACGAGGGTATGCAACCCTTATCGATCGAAAGATGGGCGTATTTATTTTTTGTTACGCTCCTAAGTCCACGTTCCTTATGTACAAAACGTAATGGAAAATCTGGAGAGACGATGCCTGCTCTTGTCAATGAATTTCACCAAGTCTGCACGAAAAATCCCCAGAAAGAATACATTGCGTGGGTAGTTCGTTATCTACAAAGGCAGTTTGAGAATGAATCGCTTGAGACCCAAGAAAAAGAGAACATTTTCTTTATATATGATGATGCCTACGGAATATATTTGAATAGAAAAAAATCAAAGAGACTCGAATCAATCTTACGATATATTCTGTTTTCAACATTTTATGTACACACATATACTCCTCTCTCTCGTCTCTCTTTATACTATATATATGTAATATGTATGTTTGAATACAGTAACCCAGAGGGATACTCTCTTGACGAGGCCTCGCGGGCAAATTCGCAAGAGGGTGTGGAAAGTCGGAGTTTCTTTATCCGGAAAGTGAACTGCACCACTACAGCATCTTGAGCGTTCCCAGTCACGTATTCAACACTCTTCCACCCCTTGATTTTAACCCTCATTATACGACAGCCTGAAAGAACTCCCTCTCTAATTAAAAATATCTTCCTCTCCATAATTTCACCTCGAATACCTGGTAAATGAACCAGATGTCTCGTAAAAACGTTTCTTTACACAAGCTAAGTTCATAATATATGAGGCATATAAATGGACTTCGTTTTTCTTTTTAACTGACGTAGCGACTCTCCATTTCAGCGTAGGGATGTGCACCAATTATAAACTGCAACATGTTTACAATAATGATAAACCGTTTGGGGCTGAAACAACTTTTATTCATTATCAGTGAATTATATTGTAAAACGCTGCTCAATGCAGAATCTTGATTTCTCATTTATTTCGTTCCATCATGATGTACTTTTCTGATATTCGTGCTGTGTGTTATCGCGCTTCGTTTTTATACGAACGAATGTTTCTCTCACACGAATCTCGGAATAAAATGAAAAATCACAATCTTTATTAGTTTGTGGAATTGCGAGTGATGGAATAGAAGTGAAAAATTTAACCGAGCAAATACTTGTGCTACATTGGTGCATGTGTACCGCGGAAAAAGTGGGCATTTTTCATTTTTATCGCTAGGAAAATCCGGCACGCCTCCGGTCGGCGATGCCATTACGATAAATTGAGGTGTGAATTACAGAGAAGGGGCTCGCTGTGTGGTAAATATGAGAAGAAAGAGAACGCCAAACTAGCAGACTGTAGCAATAAAAACAGAAGAAGCTGTAATCGCCGACGAGACCCTGCAAAAGAAACGACTCGCCGAAATTTGTCTTATTGCTGAAGAGGAAAATCATCATTGTCACTGTCACTGTCACTAAGACTAAAAAAATTGTATTCTACGTTCAAGAAATGATAAAAACGAACAATAGAATCGAATAAAAAAACCGAATCAAGATCAGAGTAAAATCCAGGCAAACCAAAACCAAAGCGTGATCGTTTTTTGGTATAAATTTTGCAAGTAAAAAGGCCAATCACCGTAGAAATCAGAAATAAAAAACATGACATATATTTTGTTTCAATTTTAACAACAAAGCATGGAAAAGAAACGTTGAAGCGGAATGCCCGATATAAGTCCGGATGAGGTGCGTGAGTTATCGCCACAAGATTTCCGGCTTCTTGTCCCACGCGGGCGTTTCACGAGAAATTTTTTCTCGCCAAAGTCTAACGTGTGTGTATGTGCGTGTATATAAGCGAGATATCCTGCCGTGAGCCAGCAGAGCCATCCATGGGTGTTTTTATTCGGGGTTGGGACAAAAAACCTTCGCTGTCTTCTTCGCTCGTTGCACGTTATATTTTACCTGTCCACGGACTCTCTCCATATATGTAGCATGGATGAGTCGCGAGAGACATACGAGAGAGCTGTAGATATGGGACGCCCCCAAGTCTCCCTGTTCAGCCCGAGACGAGACTCTCTTTTGCATCTTTCCGTAAAAGCCAACATGCCAGAGCAAGCAAGACAAAAATTGAGTTGGATAAATTACATTGTCGTTCGTGTACCATTTCTTTCTATTTTGATTCTGATTCATGGCCAAAGTCAACTCGTATTACTCACCCAATGTGTACGATGCTGTAATTATTCCCTGCAAAACTGAGCCCGTGCCATATAAACATGATTGCATTTGTGTGAACGTGATGAGTTTCGTGCGCATCCGCCTCATCAATCTCCTGATTTCGTTGAAGATCGATTACGCAGCATGCCGATTTTCAAGACTCACATCCACGCCATTTCGGGGAGAAAATATCATTCAATTTCGTTGCTCATTAAGTTGATGAAACTCTAGTAATGAGACAACTCGTTCGCACTCCTCGAGAGCAACGTATTTAAATTTTTCGATGATGAGTTGCACGCTATATGAATAAAACTGCGAGCAAGTAATTGCAGAAAAACAAATTTGATATTCCAGTAGCATCAGGAAAAGGCTCTTGATGGTGTTGATTGTTCGAAAATATTTTTTCACCTCTGCAAATATTATTTTATTGCGAATACGATGCATTTATGACATTTGTTATTTGCTTTACGTATATGCTCAGGCAATTTCCGATTGTGCTATAGGAACCAGGACACTAGAGGGACTTGTTAAATACAAAATTTCAAGCTCAGAATACTTGACTGTGTGCAAACGTTGATAAACGCAAATAACGATTGGAGTAGAATTTTTTAATGAGCGTTTGTTCACCGAGCATTCACCAACGACGAAAAATCGTTGAATTACACACGACGATTTCTTTTTGTTATTCGGAAAATGTTTCACCGGATGAGCACTCATTTCATATGCTAACCATCCTTGATTTTTATTTCTCTCGCGTCAATTTTACAGTATAAAAACGTCACGTTTACGGACAAAAATTCAGCCTCCTCGTCGGATCGCAAGTTGATCAGAACAAAAAACAAAATACCTGTTTGGTAATTTCCCACAATATAGTTCTTGACAAACCCAACAAGGAGCTTCCTTCGAACTATCCGGAGTAAACGAGTAATTCAATACTACATTTGAGACAATGTGGAACAGCATTATGAGTATTATTTTGAGTAGAATGGAAGGCAAAGTGTGAAATGAGATAAGAGAGCTAAATGAAAAAAGAAATCGAAGATCGGGAGCTTGCAGTTTCTCGAAGTGTTCGAAAACCCTATAAAGGCAACAGGCACGCCAGAGTTAATTTGATCATTGCATATAGCTAGGTATACATATAACTTTGTTGGTTGAGGTAACCGTGGGCGAGCAACGGCCACAACAATAAGTTTCGTGGACAGACGTATCCCCAGGCGAATTCCCTAGTATATAGAGGAGATCCTGTCTTGCGTGCTCGATCCCTGACTCTCTGGATGCTTCCTCCGTTCCAAGACGTTACCGACTTTGATGAGAGTGCCTCGTAGTGTCTTGGAAGAGAAAAAGCGAACCAAAAAAACGAACAAGCTTCGAATTCTGTATATATTTATATATACATGAGACATATATCGTCCTTTATCGCTAGAAAGTCAAAAGTTACTCACACACACTGCGTTGCTCTGCTGATGACGTTCGTCGTAAAAAAATAAAGCATAAAACTAATAAAACTCAAAGAAGTATACAGAAAACGGTATTTCGAGTATACAACAAAGATGGAGAGTTGGCGGTACGTATCGATACACTGGGGAAGAATATCCCTTGAAGGCATCCCCTCACGTTTTCGCACCAACCAAGTTGCTCTACTCCAATTTATATATATATATATATATAGATCCATAGATATATGTTTGTGTACAGAATCCACGTACTTTTACAGTATTGTAGCGATTGAGTTTTGTGCTCGTATATATATTTGTACTTGGCGAATGCCTGTAGCTCTAGCTCCGGGTCGAGTACAAAACCCACCAATTGGCAAAATTCCTCATGGTTGCTTTTCACTCCCAGGGGCTTTGGACAAAAAATTGTCCCTTTCAATCCATATGTTATTAGAAATATCGTCGGTTTAGGATTTATATACTTGAAACATTTTCATGTCCATTTTTTGAAAAGATTTTAGATGGTAAAGTTGAAATTTTCGATGTAGTGGTCGATTCTGTATCGAAGTCGAAATCGCACTGTTTTGGTGTCTCCGTTGCTCCACGCCCGAAATGGCGTCCAAAACTTCGTCCGGGAGGACGGGGAGTTTTCAAAAATGTCTCGATAACTCGATCAGGGACGATTTTTTTGTTTGAATATTGAAACTTCTTTGTCTCAGGAATAATAGAAAATCAACGAACCAACGGATTATTTTTTTTTCTCTTCGTTATACCTTTGAAATATTCAGACGCATCAACATCAAGTAAGAGCTTCGCTCCAGTGCTTTTTCAATGTACTTGCCGCGTCGAAAAGGGTGATGATGGGAGTGCGAATCATAAAATACGAAAAGCGTTGGCAACCTCATTAAAGATCGCCTGTTCGCCTAGGCGAGAGCTCGAAACGTCTGCATTTTTTACGCCAATTACGGGGACCTCGTATTCGCGTTAATTTTCCACGGTAATCCGAGATCTCTCTTTGCCAACTCAGAGTGCCTGTTGAGAGAACCTTCAACGTCCCCTATCGCCCTCTTTCTCGTTTTCCTCTTCGCGACACTACTTTCCTTCCTGAATATATATTTATACAAGTATATGTAAAATTTATATGTTGTAACGTGTTTTTTTTATTATATGCCGTTGAAAATCAATGCATTCCATTTTTCTGCATAACTGCAAAGAAGAGGGATGAGAACAGAGGAGGAGAAAAATGGACAGGAGACTGAGGAAACGTTGAGAATCCTTTTTATTGGCGCTCAATATTGGCGCTTAATATTAAAAATATTTTAAAAAATCCAAGTGCTCAAAGTTTCAGTTGGTTGATGCCAAACAGAAGCTTCGGAAAGCGATCTGCCCTGCGGCGCTCGATCTTGACACCCGTATGTGGCTAAGCAGTCACCCAACCAAGTATTGATCTCGGTCGAACGACCGCTTAATTTCAGGAGACGCGGCTTCAGCCACACGCGCGGAGCGTGCACCCATTGCCGTCGGTTGTTCACGCTCTATATAAATATAATGAAACCGGGATGAAACAAAACCAGCGGCATGTGAATAATCGAATGCGAGATTAATTCGCTCGGCCTGACAAATCCTAGTCCGATGTAAATACAGGGGCTGTAATATATTTTTTGTTATTCATCTCTATACGAATTTGCCACGTGGATTTGGAGGATTGATGGGCGAGGCATCCACCCGCAGAGATATATGACAATATATATTATTCACGGAGATTATTTGTATGTATATGCAAAAGAAAAGGAACGTAAGAAAAGTTCAGGGAATTGGAATAACGTGTGTCAGAAAAAAGAATATTTGGTGCGGGATCACAAGAGCAAGAGTGACATTGGGAGATGCAACGCTGCGTCTCTCATTTTCCCTTGCTCCGTATCTAGATGCGATAAGCCAAAGTGAAGTTTTTCATTCGCGGCGTAGCGTGAAAATATATCAGGGTGGGCAAAAGCGTGGCGGATCGCGTTGAGACTTGGATGCAGTCACGCCCAAATACTGTCGCTTTTGTATTCGGTCCATATGATGGGATGCTGCGTATAGAACAATTTTCCATCCTTCTAGCGCATCGCACATGATCCCCCGCCGCCACGCTTGTCTCCGTATACACATTCATAGATTTTTCCACACATGTACGTAAATAAGTAGCTACAGTATATGATCGCGGCAAGGCCGAATCCGTGTGTCTCTGTATATAGATCGCAAGGCTTTCCCCGTTTCCGAATACGGACGAACGGCAATTTCGTTTACGTGGACGAATGCTCACACAATAGAGGAGCTCACAAAGGAATGATCGGGGCTCGCCAATAAACCGTTGAAGTTACAGGGGAAATCGGACTCGTGCGACGGATTCCATCACGAGGATGAGTGGATCAGCCAATAAAAGGTACACGAGCGGTGCGACTCTCGTAACAAAATGTGGCTGCAGAAGCGTCGATAGAGTAAGATACAGACCAATACTCCAGAACCGGCATCAGCCAGTAGAAAAGCTCTGGTAGGATTCTCGTCCCAAGAAGAACCTGCTATAAATATATGAGCCACGTATATACACCAGTAAAATCGAATTCATTTTACGATGTACCCAAGAAAAATCCTCGACTTTATCCTTCATACCGAATAGACGTACCACCGCAAAACCAACGAAACCAATTCTTCATCCGCCCGGGAATAGCAGACTCTCAATCATTTTTTTCTTTTCCAATTTTCGCACTCCATCCCGTTTGTTATTGTTTATACAACGAACAATTCGAAACATCGAGCCGCAACCATTTAAAGTAATCCTTGAAATAAAACAAAATCCCTGCTGTGGGACATGCAAAAAAAAACCTCGAAGTCCTGTTGAAAAAATAAAAACACTGTTCAGCACTTACGATTTTATAATATACTCGCGATGCTTTATAGCAATTGCAAATCCTGTCAAAGTTCCGAAACACTAGGGCGAGGTCCCGAAAATATACGAGAAATTTAAACGCCCCCGCAATCCTTGCGTCGGCTCGTCCTTACAATAAACCAGCGGTTGAGGCTTTCGAAAGCGATAATGGAGAAGGAAATAAAAATATAGAGAGCTTAGCAGGGAGGGAACCAAGAGTAGTCACACTCTCGTGTGGCGCGCGGCGACACGATATATGCGCTCACGCGTGTATGCGCGCATGCAGTGGCGACTTTTAATCTATCCCTGTATTCAGGATCTGGCGTTGGAGCTGTGTTGCCGTTGGTATTGTGAGTTATCGACACGCAACGAGCGACACTCGACGCGCGAACAATAGAGCCAGTGGCGTTGGCGGTTCTCGCGAACAAGGACCACGCCGCCGGAGGCTCTTTACGGATATACATGTATGCATACGTGAAAATAAGCACGAAATATATTACATCGACGTGAAATCTCATACGCAGCATGTGGAGCAATATAATCCTTCCTCAAAGATTACGTCGATAATCCTGCATATTCCGACAAGCGTCTCCTAGAAAAATGCAAAAATATCCAAGAAAACTTCAACTCGGTAATTTGATTTTAATCTTTGTCTCTATTAATTTGATATAGACAAAGAATTCCGTTGTATCTGATGAAAATAGGGAGACAATAATCGAGCTTTGTACTCTTAAAGACAAAATAATCCTTCTCTTGATTAAATACGCAAGGAATAACACTGGATCATGACGGAGACACTTGAAGAGACATGAAGCCTTCTAGAAGGTGATCCGAGTGCGGAGGCGCATTTATCTATGCAGGTTGAAAGAGTGTAACGATAAAAAGTAGAGGAATTAAAGTATATACCGTGGATCGTCAAAGTCCTGAGAGTCCTAAAACGCAGGAACGGTAGGTCGGTTGGCATGGAGCACGCAATATAGCAGCAGGGAGCCGAAAATGTATCGAGGAGCGCGAGCATATCTTCAACGCCACTCGAGACAAAAGTTTTTCAGATCATTCCGGTACTTTTAACGCCGGGAAAAGAGAGCTTGAAGACGCGGAAGATGTAACGCGGGGAAGCAGGGAAAAGTTAGTGAGAAACGTTTCGACGATATATATCAAAGTAAAAGCAGTATAAGGAGCAGTTTCCAGCAGAAATGAGACGTACTCAATGGCATTTGCTTGCGGCTCAGTGCACTCCGCAGCCTTCCTCCTTAATTCTTCTCTCTTTTTTTAAGCCCCTTCTAAAATATCTACCCCGTGACGCAGGATTCAGTTGATACCGAGGCGATGGTTGTTAACCACAAATTTCGACGACGATCCGTACGAGGGTACGCGTGTAAAGAGTCGAATTTACCCCCCGGCAGGGGGGCCCTCCAATGTCTCCTGTAAAAAAAACCCTGAAGGGATGACTTCACTCTCATACTTGGCCCTCTACAACCCCGAAATACACGACAGCCTTCTCGTCACCGCTCCGCGCGGAACGAAACGAAATGAAACGCAACAGACACGCGCGCGCGAGCTCCTTTCAAATCCACCTCGGGAAATCAACACAAAAAAGTAACCACCCCTCGTATTACGTGTCTGCAGTACGAATCCCCATTTATCCGTCTCCCTTGAAGAAATCATACATTAATGCACCGCGATTGATTGTTACGCCGAGCGAATAATTGGATTATTTTCTTAGTTTTTAGGACATTGAGCATTCTGACTCCCGGATTTTTCTTTTGACAACGGCGCGAGAGTCTTTTTACTTCCCGGTGAACGACTTTATAACTTTAATAAAAATAAATCTACAGACGTTATCGAGTCTTGTTTTCATAAATTCCTCTTGAACTTTTGAGGTAAAAGATTTTCCAACTATTCGTCTACCGTCTAACATAAAAAAAAAAGTCAACTCGCGTACGAATATGAATGTCAACATGCACACGACGAAAAGCTGTTCCGCTTTAAGCCCGTTTTCCTGCCGACAAACGATCCTTTGGAACAGAGCCCACGCTCGTTCATACTCTCAACTCGTCTCGAACGTAATTCGATTTTACGACTAGTTTTTCGTTACACCCCACACACTATGACCTCTTTGCTTCTGTAACGTTTGATCCGACGTTCTATCCACGGATTGAAAAATCGTGATGGCCTCTGCGTTTCGATCGGCGAGCCAACCCATTCCTGTCGAGTCATTATAGGCTCCACAGGTACAATAATAATCCTTTAATTATAATACTACGAATTATATCGCAATAAATAATTCTAATAGTTCGGTGAAAAAACAATTTCGGAAGCCATTGAAAAATTCATGGGACAACGATCAGTTCCGATGTTCAGTGGAGCGCCGTTCGTACCAATGAAATCCGGTTTTTATTGAAATTATAATGAATGAATTATCGATCCGCCGTCGAATCAGAAAAGCTATAAAAATAACCGAGACCAAATGCTTTGCCCAAATGCTTTATATGTGACAATTAGTGATTTTAATTGATGCCGCATCGCCCACGATTCACACCCGGCTCGTATAAAATTCTTGACATTATGCAAATATATTGTTAATGCTATGAAAGATTATTTCACGCTCCGCGAAATCCTCATTTTACGATGTGGCCCAAAAATTGTGTTATTACATAAATCGTTTCGATGTCTCTTGATATTTTATACCGAGCGTCCTTTTTGCGGACCTTTCTGTTCTAGCATTGCAATTTGCGTATGTAGAGCAAGTGGCAAGATTCCAAATCTCACGGCTCTGATCATAAACCTTTCTGTCTGGCGGCCACATCGCGCATTGCCTTATTTGCGCTTGCGGAGCCAGATCGACCATCTCCGATCTATCGCATGTTCTCAATACCGTCAACATTTATTTACATTTTGTGGGCTTTGTCAACTAATTTTTCGGCTGAATATTAACGCCCGTTAGAACCAATTTTAAAATAACTCGCCGTTCGCGAGCATCTGCAAATTTTAATCAATGAAACATTCAATCGAATCACTGTGGCTGAAAATTCGATGCAAAACCAAATTAAATTGCACCACCAGAAACGTGTGATGTCTCATGAAACATTTCACTTGCTCAATTTCGATCCAGTATATTAAAATGTATCGATCCATTAGCTGGATGTTCACTTTAAATTGATCCGAATTAGATTTAGATTAAACATCCATATGCACGGTTGCCATCTTGAGATTCTGGAATAATGCAAATAAAACCGTAAGATTTTACGGTTTATCGGAGAATTTATTAGATCAATAAAATTTGCAGTCAGTGAATAATTCTGTTGAGTTCAAGAAAGATTTGATTGTTAATTCTTTGGCTGAAATAAATATTGGACAAGCCGAAATTCCGTTGATACAGCAAATTCGGTTTTTTCACGAGAGTCTTGAAAACACGAAGTAAGCTCAATAAATATATAAATGTTAGTGTTTAAATTTCTCCGATAACAGGCGCCAGTCGCATGAGATATTTTCCAATTGTAGAATCGTTGAAAGAAACAGTTTTAATGGAATTATACGATTATACGTGGACGATCGTGGTTTGGGAAGAAGAGAGCATCATTCAGGAGGTCGCAAAGATCCCACCAATAGCAATAGCAATATCGTATATGATTTTCGTCGGTTCTTTTATATCGGAGAATTGAGAAGTCCGAGCATAGTCGTGTTACGGAGCAGAAACTCGTTGTGAGTGCAAAAAACACTATAATACGCTCGTCGATACATTCGTATACGTGAAAATGGCAACGAAGCTTTGTATATAACGATCGTCGGTGCAAGACCTCGGCTTCAACGAAAAGCTTGCCTCGCGTAGCGAGTTCTTTGTGCATCAACACTATAGAAATATTTGTATGGCTAACGCCACACAGGGGACATTATAAACATTCACAAATATTGGTCCATAACCTCAACACCCCATATCCATTTATACGCGCGCCCACGAATTATCGTCGTATGCATATAAATGTTTATTTATCGATCAGGTCCTTTGAAAGTCAACGAAAAAGGAGATACAGAGGATTTCGAGACCATAGCATCCTCTAACAATAGAATTTTATCAAGTTTTGTATATGCGGAAATTCTTTTTGTGTATAATTTACATGGAAATCGATCTATTACGAGACGAAACATTTAATTCATCGCTATAGACTTACCTTTTGTTTGATAACTCGCTGTGGCCAGTGCCTTGTGACAATTTGATGAATTATCAACCTGCTTTGTAGATAATCGAAGCAAGGGCTGCTCATTTTTACATTCCGGTTGCAATTTGGTTCTCTGCTGTTTTATTGCAGTCATTTCTCAGATTTTCTGTGTATAAAAAAGTCTGGTATGCCTGTGTAATAAAACCCTCTGAGACGACGATTCCTTTGAACCGAAAAGCAACCATAAAAGGTTCACTGATAAACTGAGTTATATGATTGCTTCCAGGTTTCAATGATCTTCCAAAATCTGTGTAGATAAGCAAACAGTAACCACGTCTGAAAGTTTCACGATCGTCGTTTCTTTGGAAACAAAAAGCAACCAAGCACGAGTTGTATAAAAACATCGCACGCACTACAAAGGCCGAAAACAGCTAAAAATACGTTTGTGGTTGTCTTTTAGAGTGAATTATTATGTAAAGTGGCTTTCGAATGCGTGAATGGTTGGTCCGTTGTTAACTGAATTTCTATAACGAAGAAGCCTTCATTGTGTATAATGAAGTCGAGTTTTTTAAAAAACAACTTATTAATAGGTAATTAAGTGATTTTCACTGAAGTAACGACGAAGCTTTGCAAACATTTTCGGAGCAATTATATAACGTAACAGCAGGCTTTCATCTGATTTTCTCTCGTTACCTCGTCACGAGGAATTCGCTCAACTCTTTTATGCTCATATATCTGGAGGTTCAACAATATCTGCACGTAATCATTCTTACTTTTGATGTACGTCGCGCAGTTACCTGATGCTCGTGTCCTCTATATTCTTCCTCGCTGCTGTTTCTCCATCTCTCTGAGCCGAGCGACTGTTTTTACAAGGTAGATAAGTCTGCGGGTTTGCAATAGCTCGTCGACTTGGCTCTTGTAACGCGCCGGAGAGGCTGGAATGAACGAGAGGAAAAAATAGTGACAGAAAAATAGTGAAAGAGGGAAAAGAAAGATTTAAAAATAATGGTGCGGAGTATAAAGAAGCGACTCGTGTGTTGGTATCTGTAGCTCACGCTCACTCGGTTCTTCTTCTTCTTCTTCTTCCTCGTCTTGAGGGAGGCTTCTGTCGCTGCACCTGCAAATTTGCATTACTTACGTGAGAGCGAGCTCCTCTCTCTCTCTTCAAAATTTACGTGAAGGAACTCCGCAAGAAAATGAAATCCGGCTTGTTCAACGCCACGAGAGGTAAGAGGTATATGTAGATAAGGCGATGGAGCAAGAGAGCGGTATAGGAGACCGAAAGAAGAGGAAAAGATGGATGAGAGAGAAAATACGAGTGAAAAAGAGTTCGAGTTATACCGGAGCAGGGTTGAGTGCGTGTGGGTGAATCCAGGGATGCTGCAAGTGCACAGTCGAGGTGAAGGGTTTTAGAAAACGTTTATAAAGCGTTCCAGTATAGCATGAAGAGAGCTTCCCTGAACAAGAGAAGCAAAAGAGAAAGATAGAAAGAGAGATGAGCCTTCTGTTGCTTTTCTTATGTATCACGGTGTCGTATATGTACGTAAAACGCGCATTCAGCTTCGTAAGTTTGAATTGTTGAATACGAAAAAAGCAAGTCTTACGTGTATTACAGTTTGCGTGTGCCACTTTTATCAAATGAATGAAACAACTGAATTCACTTGAAATTTTGCGCCAACTTGCAAAACGACATTTTCTCCGACGTATTATGAAAATCGTTGGTAATAATGATAAAACCTGTGAATACTCGTGACAAGAAATATGGAAAGGAAGCAAAAAACTTCTTCCCAGCGCAGGCACTTCGAGGCAACACATTAGAAACGTTTTTTCTTCTTTTTTGATGGATCTAATCCATAGCGATCTGAGGAATTGGAAAGAGAATGGCCAAATGAATTGTAGGTGTTAATTGTTCCTTCACCTTCCCACGGCACCCGGAACCGACCCCCGGGTTGTGACCGGAATCGCCGCTTTTTGTTGCTTCTACTTCGCTCTCGATGCTTTCCAGTCGATAATCTCTCTTGCGATTACAGACTGTGGGCTAAGTTGATTTTTCCTCTCACTAAAGATACATAAATTAATTTATTTTCCATCATCCCTCTCGATTATTACCGCCTCCTTTATTGCACGTTGATATATTTCTAATTTTCGAGGCGCGAGCGAAGCATTTTTTTCCCTTGGGTTCTCGATAATCTGCGGGCGATCTCCATGTAATATGAAAAGTGCGGAAATGTATTGTAATAAGCCCAGTAGGGGATAATGGGTTCGGTAAAACACAAGAAAAAAAAAAAAGAGAGAAATGGCCGCGCACTAAGGGCAGCGAGACCACCTTTTTACGATCGATCACTCATCCAGCATTTTTGTGGATAATATAAATAAGTGGTTTTAAACATTGGCAGGAGGTCATCAAGTACGAGCTACTGCGAAAGCCTGCTACCGGAAAAAAACCAATCGGTTAACAATGTTTCGGGCCTACCTGAACAGGGTTGTCCATTTTTTTCTTTTTATTATCGCCAACGATGGCAGCTCTCATGAGCTCGATGAGCGTGCGGCAGGTATGCGGGCAACGGACAGCGCTATCGCTCAAACGGACGCTTAGGCTCGTCAACGTTATTGCCATGGCCACCACCCGAGGATCCAATGATATTACATTATACGATCATAATTATATAACTGCCAAGTTTTTCTTTCATGACAGCTTCGGAGAATATGAGGAAATATTCTGGGTAAACCTTTGCAAGAGAGAAAGTGCATCGACCCAAAAGTTTATATAGTTATGATGTGCTATGATGCACTTTAGTGGTAGGACGAAGTGCTTCACTCTCTGATGGTCGCTGTCGACGTTGCTATTTAGAAATATAGTACACGCCATATGGCGATTGTGGATACTCCATGTTGTTGGGCCGGGGCTGGAAAAAAAAAACTGTATGTGCTATATGCACAGGATATAACTCAGTTTACACTATTCTTTCGACTGCACTAAAATACGAATATAACCCTTCGCAGTTCCGATTTATGACAACCTGCACCCTCCGATCCCAAAGCGTACTAACTTTAGGGCGATGTATCTATCGCCGTTTTTTTTTTTTTCATTTGTGTTTCGTACATTCGAAACCCTCGATATGATAATTCAACATGAGCCAATACCGGTATGACGGTCCTTCTCATAATTCAATCCTCCGAACGACAAAAAAGCAATCTCCCTTAATGGTAATAGTGCGCGCGATAGAAGATTTACAATGGATCATTTTAAGTAAATCGATTTGTCAACTTTGGGTCGTGTGTGTCAGATGTGTCGTATGGATTGCGTTGATTCAGGGGATTACGTATGTGCACACCACAGGAAATCAATGTTAGTTGCACACTTTCGACAGGGTCAAATAAGAAATTTTATATCAACGACAAATTTATGGCAAACAAGTAATTCCGATTTGTGCAGAAATGAAGGGCAATCGCTGTGTCAAGTTATGTTTGTGCACTTGTTTTTTAAATTGTAACATTTAACGTTTATTGCACTCTTTTTTTTGTTATTTATTTATTTGTTAGATTGTTTCTGTATCGAGAGCCAGAAAGCCATGATGGAGGACAAGTTTTATAAAACAGAGAACAAGAGTATCATTGGAACGAGGCAGTATGAATCTTTTCCAGGATTTTTGCACCGAAGCTGAGTTGAGTTGTATACGATCCCTATAACAAATGGACACATCTTTCATGCCCAGAAGTTGGTAACAACAGTGACATTGCGTACACGTGCGACAATCGATGTTGCCAATACTTGGATGGATAACCGTTGTTGCATGACGTAGGTGAAGTAATAAATCGCAGGACGGATCATTTTTCCAGAGATCACTGAATCCCTGTGGAAAATCTAGTTCTGTCAAAGGTTTTTATGGGCACACATTTTTTACAGTGCTAGCCTGACAATGCGGTACGTTAATGGGGTGAAAATCGCTTGTGGACGGATGTGAAAGGCTTCATAAAGGGTGGCAGTAAAAAGAGCATGGGCGGATGAAGGCAACTACAATAATAAAAAGTATAAAAGTCAGGACATTTCGATTTCAATTTCAAAAATCGTTGTGAGCTTCGCAACGAATTTTTCATTGAATTGTATGAAATCTTTATCGAATAATCGATCGAAATGCCCTTCCAGTAAAAATAAACGAAAACTTTCAATAATCGATCATTATTAATGATTATGAAAAATCGAGTCGATAATTATAAATAGAAACGGAGACTGATAGTCATTAATTCTTAATGCAACAACATGGAGACGCGAGGACCTACAACTCTTCCCACTTTGGTGCTTACATTGAAACTCAATTACCCGATCACGTGTTGTCAACGTGTGACTCTCGGAACAGAATGATACAGAGCACTCAGACTAAACTTGGGTTGAGGAAAAGGAAGCCAACAAATATACGAGCGACTTATTCGATCGCTTAACCGTCTGAGCTTTTGGTACAGCGCACCCAATACATAATCTGGCCGCGCGTATTTCTATACAAAGGTATTTTTATATATTTATGTGATTATTTATATAGATATATTGCTCGGTGAAATGTAGCCAAAGAGATATTTCGGGGCGGGTAAACCGACAAGACGGAGACGAAGAGTTTGTGAGTGAAAATGTCGGTGGTCTCGTCACTCACGTAGGGGTTGAATTCTCGGGGTTGGAACGAGCCATTTCTCGAGTATACACATTATAGATATATGAGAGTCCAGGCACAGCGCCCGGGGTGTACGAGGGTCCTTATGCTAAACGATTCGATTGATACTCCGATGGCTATAGCCTTTACGCATATACATATAAATATACACCATACTATAATAGCAAAGAAGAAACGAAATTTGATTTCTACATTCCGCGTACACTACTCCGTTTTTTTTTTACGTTCCCCGTCAAATTTAGCCGAGGGCTCTTTCGTATATTACAGATTTCGATTTCGATAACATCGTCCTAAGCAATAACAACAAATACATCCACTTTACAGATTGGTAAAAACAGCCTCTCCTAATTTTTTTTCTTCACATTTTCATGCACGTTTTCATCAATTTCAAACATAATTGTTGAACATGTTGCATAAAAACTTATGGCGTTTGATCGAGAAGCCATAACACTGCATTTTTCCATTTCATAAATAACGCGATTGTTTTTTTTCTTTTTACGTCTCTCTATCGTTTTTTCGGAGCTTCTTTTTGGATTCTGAAAGTTTTTTTTTAGTTCGTCAATAGTCAATAAAAAAATTGTAAATTTTATACATTAATTCTATTGAATTTGAACACATGTTTTATGAGAGAATAAACAAGCTACCTTTTCCGTTGAGAATAATTTTTATTGAAACTTTCGAGTAGGTTATACCGACAAGTGTCAAAATGATGATGAATCACTTCCGCTGGCAGTTCTGGTAGTGAGCTGGACGACTATCGGGCTAGTGAAATAATTCAAGGCCCTCCTATTCTCACTTGGAACGAATTTGAAATAATTATGTTATTGACAACGTCTTCATAATACGAGATTTTGGCACTTTTGTGTTATTGTGTTTTGAAGCTCCAAAAAAATATTTCGTTCGCTATAATTACCACGAATAGTGATTACCAATCGGAGGATCCTCATTATCAATGAGTTCGAAATAAATTGAGAAACACCGTGAAAAAAAATGGGATTGTGTGTCGAGTGAAATGATTTGATCAAATTGTATATGTTTAGCAAAATTCCAAACGAATTTGTATAGTTCTCGGATCCGTTTCACCTGTGAATGAAAAATATGGAAAGAGAGCAATTCGTATCTTGTTTCCTGGGGGCTCATTTTCGCTATGGAACGAGGGAAGAACCCATAACAAGATACACGCACGGGCCAGAGAAAGTGGTCGGGGCGGGAGGTTGGGGACAAAAAGGGTATCGGTGTAACGTCCCTCGTAGGGGTAAAAAAGCATGTGTTGAAGCGATGCTGCAACAGTGTTTTTTTTCGTCCCTTTTTTATTCTCCCTCAGTCAGAAAATCCCGGGACTAATGCAACCACGCACCGAGAAAGAATGAGTGAACAAACGAGAGATAGAGAGAGAGGGTGATGGAGAAAGCGAGACGGTGAAGGTTCAGGATGGCAGAGCAGCACACAGCTTAGGGCAGCTGAAAGCTTGTGGGCTCTTTTAGGGCACGAAGAGGGCGACCTAGCAGCAGGGGGTTAGCGAACACGTAGGGCGTAAAGAGCGACCTAGATGAGAACTTTTTTCGCTTTCTCTCTCTCTTTGTTCTCACTCGCATTCCCTAAATGAATTCTCCATGCATATATAGCGATCACTTGGATTTCAAAATTTTCTCTTCCTCGATTGCCTACTTTTGAATTGTTTTAAGATTGACTATTTTTTGTCAAATTGCATTGAGGGATTTTTATTTTGCTAAATTTTTGCAATTAGTTTTTGAATTTTCGCAATATGCACCATCGCGATTGAATTTTCTTCGTCACATTTTTCGAGCTACATTATGAATTTCTACTATGGAAATTGGTTGGAAAAGCATGCACGATTCTGAAGTATTTTCTGTGAAAAATAATGAAATTCTCCATTGGAAAACAAAGAAGCGATTTTCTTACTCACATTTTTCGGAGGAAACCAATTTTCATTGTGAGAAATTCAAGATTTTTCGACTGTCTTTCGTTCAACAATATTGGAAAATTTTCGTTTCGAACTTGAAGCAAAAGTAGAGAATTTTCTGAAAAGTACCGAGAGAAATGGGACAATAAATAAAATTGATTGAGAATGTCAAAGGATGAAAGTTTGAGATGAGTTTTGGAAACCCAAGCCTGTAGACGAAGGGTTAATCGCTGAGGTATAGTGTGCTAAGTCTCTCTGTGTCGGTCCGAACATCTCCACGGTCGGATACGGTCTAAGCTTGACGCGCCAGATTCTCACTGCGCGCCTACGGCAGCGCCAGTTATGCGGGGCGCGCGGGGAGGGGGGTGCGGTGGAACGGCGGGGAGAAAACCCCAGTCGAGCCCAGTCCTTTCGACGCGCCGGGCTATTCAGTTAACAGGCGAGAGCCGTTGCGTGCGGATGTTGGGCCTTTAGCTATCGTCGTTTCGATCAAAAAGTATTCGGATATTTTACCGATTCTTACGAGTTTGAATCACCGGACAAAACTTGCTTTTTATTGTTTCTCAATTAATTCGCGAGTTCGTACACGAAAAAAACTAAACACGATTTTCTTATCGGGATTGTGCGTTCGCGTAATATAAACAAAACACGGAACGAACAGTTTGGATCGTAAACCCAAATTTTGTCGGACACCGTAGCTCGCTCATTGTTCTGTTACGATTTTTCTCCGTTTCTCTTACTTTCGAAATATTTTGTATCCGCGATAGGATTGCTCGGAGAAAAATACTTCGAATCGAAACGTGAGAGAGACAAATAAATTGCGCTGTTGTTATTGGAACACAGTGAATGATTCCGTGAAGATAAATTGTCAATAAACTCGAAAAATCATTGTTTCGGAATATTCGTAAGGTTTTTGTCTCTCATCGAAATAATCGTAGATCGAGAGGATTATTAATCGACGAAATTTCGATAGAGAAAAGTGAAACTCGATAATAATACGCAAGAGTACTTCAAAGTGTCAGTGTTTATTTTTAGTTATTTTTCGATCCGTTCGCTAGCAGCGTTTCCTCTGCCGGATGTGTAATTAATAATAATTATATTTATTACTACGTCATTATTGTAATCAAAAGTGGCAAGTGTTTCGTGACTCGTTCTAATAAATTCTATCGTCTGTGTATACACATGAAAATATTTGTATACGTAAATACACGTGATAGTGCGCGGTGAAAAGTTTCTTTTAACTGGCAATTGGTTTGGCCGAGAATTAGTAGAAAAATATTTGTGTCGTTACGCAAATAATATATTCGCAGTAAGAGATACAGATATTTTCAAGTTTATCGAATTTTCGTGCTCGTGTGTGTATCGATTGAAAGAGCAGACACGTTGAAGCCATCACTGTAGATTGTTAACATCAGCGGCGGTTGCGGCAACTTGAAAGCGATTCATCGACCGAGAGAGTGGTAAGTGTTTTTTCTTCTCTTCTTTTCTTCTCTCCTCGGCCGGTTCATCTTCACTCGTAAATGAGAAACGAGCAGAGCGTTTTTGAATAAAGCAAGAATTATTTTGTACCAACGATTATACACGACTCTAAAAACTCGCTTCGTAAAAGACGAGAAAGAGAGTTTGCGGTGTGAATTGTGGCTGTGTCTGTGCATCGGATCGTTATAAACACCGAACTGCCAAGAGATAATGCTGTAAATCCTGATAAAAAGAACCATGTAGTTAAAGTGACCAATTCACTGGTAATGGACTAGCGGATGATTATTTTGTTTTCCTTGAAACCTTCAAAGTTTATGGCTGTCCAAAGATACGGTGTGTGATTTCGTCGCGCGGATAATTCACCAATCTGGTCGAAGAGAATATATTGGCAGGAGGTCGAACTTGTGTAGAGGCTTCGCGAACATTTTTTCACTTCATTGTCCCCGAGTTTTTTAATCAAATAAATCTGGAGCACTCATCTCTGTTTTCACGAACTTGAAAAGTTGTCGGAATGGGTATGAAAATGGAAAACTTATGAGTTTCTATGTAACAGGGAGATTTGATCGTTTTTGCATTCATTAAGAAACAGACGGGCACGGTGTCGTGAAGAAATTCACAAAAGCTTTAAAAAGTGATGATAAAAGTTTGTTCGCAACTATTTCCAATACCTTTCTGAAGGATTCAGTGTGATTTATTGTGGAGGTTCGACTATTCGAGTTCTCGACGAAGACTGGGTCAGGGGGATAGAAAGGTTCCTGCAGTCCTGGAATCTCTTTGAAGATAACAATCGGAGAAAGTATCAATCGTTCAATGCTCCGATGTCTAACATGCATTTTTCTTGCTGTCGTCACTTGAATCGTTTCGTTTTTGACCCCATAGATTTTCGGCCATAGCTTTGAGGATGTTGCGTATGAGAGTCGATAAAAACGATAACAGAGAGTCAATGTTATTAGAGAGAACGATGACGTGTGTTTTCAATCGTCTTCCCAACTCAAAATCACTCGGTAATTTTAACAGGCTCATTCGTTGGCCAGCAATTACTCTTTTCATTCGATTGCCTCCGGCATTTTTTTATTCAGATAATTGTGTGAAAATACTTTTCATTCCGTTTTTTTCAATTCGATACATGGAAACGCCGAGAGTCAACAAAATTATGACTCTGAAGTTTGCATCGTTGGAATGCAACGAAATTCATTTTCATTTTCGACGAAAATAATTATCCAAATGCAGAATGTAATGACGATGACAAAATGATCCATTTTTGCCATTCGAAAAGCATATCGGCTCGAAAAATTTGGATGACATTGAAAATTGAACGAATCTTCAATAAAATTAAATATTTTTCGATGCATTTCAACGTTGCAAACTTCAGCATCATACAAAATTATCTTTATCTTATTCTCGTGACATAATTACGAAATGTTTGACACTCGACTAGACGAGACCTTCACACTCTGTTTTTTTCCCTCCTTGCATTTTGGACGTCTCTGAGTTGCCAGACTTGGAAATTCTCATCTGTCAAAGCTCATAATTGGTGAAATCTTCGATACGATCAAAGAGATCGTTAGAGACAGGGCAAGAGCGAGTTGCTCATATTCATTGAACCTCCTTCACGTTTTTCCTGTAGGGGAACTGAATAATCATCGACACTCGACAGATGTAAAGAAATAAACATTGACAGGTCACAAAAATCACCGGCAAACTTCGTTACATGTTCGGGATTGATCCACGACAAAGTTTAAACCGAATCTTCGTTTCTCGTTTTCCTCGATTTCGGAATTGGACGAAAAAGTATAAAAATAATCAGATTCCTTGATGGTCGATTGATCGAGCAATTAACGAGACCCAAGGGGGGCGGAGATTATATAAAAATGGCTCATTCAAACGTAAGACAACGAGGGGACTCCTCATCAGCCAATATATTTCAATATAAATATACATTACATAGATATATGCATTAGTCATTGCGAGCTACTGGATTGAGGGGGACGGAAAGAAAAATAAATAAACGGGGAGTAAAGGGGCTGGGTAGAGACGGAGAGAAAGAGACGCTGGAAGAAAAAGAAATTCATCAATGGTATGTACCGGCGTGTAACAGCTATAGGTTAATACATACTCATTATATGTGTATATAGATCGAAAAACCATATATATTTTCTTACGTGCAACGCATTGCGAGGAGAGAAGGACCGCGAGTATTGAATACAAGCGTGTACGAGATCGGTACACGTGTGCATAGGTATACAGTAAAAGAGCACTATAAAGAATGAAGTTCTGGAGCAACGGATGCAGAGAGAACGAGAGAGATAAATGCATACTTGGGTGATGCGGCGCTCACGTAAATGGCACGATCGGAAGCCTCACAAGTCCGTGTCCTTCTCTCTCCCTCTCTCTTTATTTTTGTTCCTGCTCCTTTCTATTGCTCTCTCTCTCGCCTCCCTCTCGCTCCATCTATTTCTTTTTCTCGCGCAGCATCCGCAAGTATCCCTTTGACTCGTTTTCATTCGATGCACCGGTATCATTACGCACGGATGTAATGCTCCGAGTACGGGTGAGGAAGAAGATGAGGAGAATCGCGCGCCGAACGTGCCCGAGAAACCGGTAAAGCTGGTTGCACACACTCGATATCTCGTCGAAATCGATTGCCACCGTTCAAGCGTACTCTCTCTCTCCCTCTCTCTCGCTCTTTCCCTGCTTCTCTCTTTTTCTCTTTCATCTTCGCATTGCCGCATAACCAACCGTTGCAAAACAGCCCTTGGTGATGCTGCACACACTGCACTCGATGCGAAACCTCGTAAATACTCGTCGACAGGCATTCGGAACGAAAGCAAATAAATGAAAAAGAATTTAGTGTCGTTACGTGCATATATGTGTGCATCAATGTATATACTTGCTCTCAGATTGTAAAATCATCGTCTAGAAACAACTATTTATACCTGTGTCTAGTCACATCTCGATTATTTCCATGAACTAATCGGCTGAACGTGTCCTTCGGCCTCGCAGAAAAAAAATTGCGATTAATGTATTCAAGTTTCGTGAAATAATCAACTCCGTCAGAAATTCTTATCGGCAATTCGTTGGAAAAGACGTCCAAGCGTGCTAAATTTATTCTATAACGTCTGCTCGTAGAAAGATCATTTGAAACACTATTAAATATTGCACGACCTCTCATCTGGGATTTCGGTAAATTCCATTTATCGCAAAATTCGGTACACCATTAACGCGAGCTGATAAACTTTTTTAACGGACGGAAAGAATTTTGGCAGGAGTTGTTTGACACGATGTTGCGCTGAAAAGTAGAGATTTCGAAGCAGATAATTACGGTCTTTCGCGCGTCGGGATTAAGTAATATCATTTAGTTTGTAAAACCTGTCGCGGACGCCCGGTATTTGTCGTAGTGTTCTCAATGTTTCGGTACACGGAGCCGTTACTCGTGATGAATTTCTGTGCGTGTATGTGGATATAGATTTTGAGAGATAATGATATTTAAAACTTAAACTGTTTCTCGTCGATCAACGTCGAAGCGTTCGTGAAGGATTTAACAAATTATCGCATCTGTGGCTCTGTGTTAGTATGTTTGAAAGTTTTTACTATGTTGGAAGTATCTGACAGCTCAACTTAATTTTTCACGTACGAAAACGTGAGTGTGTGTGTGTAATGCTGACGAGCATATAATTCGAGTTGATTTGCGGAATGAAAAAGTTGGAATTCCAAGCTAACGTGGCTCACAGAGTCATCACCATGTTCAGACTTGTTAGAGAATTTTTCATGCGCACCTTTCAACCCTTTGAGCTATATGGCAGGGCTTACGTTTTCCGTTTCTTCTATTTGTTTGCAGTTTTTTTTTTATCGTATTGTTAAACTATGACAATAATAAATATGGGGCCTTTCGACTTGCATTGTCCTAATTTATGATGCTGAAGTTCGCAACGTTGGAATGCAACGAAAAGTATTTATTTTTATTGACGATTTTCTTAATTTTTAAAATTATTCAAATTGTTCGAGCTGATATTTTTTTCTGGTGCGAAAAACTGATCGTTTTAACCTCACAATCAAATTTTTAATTAAAATAATGAGCTGTAGCGAAGAAAAAAAACGAATTTCATTCCAACGATGCAAACTTCAACGTCATCCTCAATTGCAATTTCATGCAATTAGAAAATGGGCCTTTTAGGAATAAATTTTGGCTGATATCCGATAATAATTCGGTCTGTGCCTGGTTCATGTCATTTTTGTTTCGAAAAAATTGATAATATAAAAAAAAATATTTATATCAATAACGAATATGAAGTCTTTGGGCTTGCATTGTCCTGAATTGCAATTTTATGCAATTAGAAAATGGGCCTTTTATAAATTTTGGCGGATATCCGATACTTCATGGCATTTTTTTTTCGAAAAAATTGATAATTGAAAAAAACTATTTCATTTTGCAAGGCCATGATGTTGAATATCGAAATATTGGGCCATGAATGAGGGGAATTATTGTGAGACTCAGGATTTCTCATTCTTGTCGCCCATCCTGCAGCATTTTTCTTGGTTATATATTTTTTTTAACTATTTTTATATCTTGGAATTCTTGTATATAAATGAAAAGTTTTCGGGGCCTGAGGACTCGTGTATACATCTAGAGGACGTGTCGCATATAATTCTCGTCGTTTCCAAATATTCTCTCGGCGTATATGGTTTCACGTAAGCGGAATTTCTCGAATAATATTAACTGTGGAATTTTCGCGGTTTCCTCGCGTCACACACCACTTGCGCATATTTAGCCTTCTTATTTCTTTATACCCTTCTCATAGTTTTTTCTTACTGCTATCTATTCCGAGGAACCCACTGGAATGAAATTAAGGGGGATCGGTGGCACATGAGCGCCAGGGAAACAAGAAAAGTTGGTTGCCACTGCTCGAGCTATTTGAGCGGGGTGTTGTCTAGTTATATGGACCAATGTACATAGATATAGCTTTTACGAAATGCTTGGCTTTGGGATGGGAGCTTTGCCCATGAAACTCCCGTCGAGTTTTTCTCTCGTTTTCTCGTTCTCTCGCTCATCCCTTCCTTTTTCCCCGTACGTGTTATACTCGCTCGCTGCATAAAGTAGAGAGAGAAAAAAAGGAAATATATAGGAAAAACTCGGTAAATCTTGGGCCAGAGTTGGTGGCAAGCGAAAATGTCGCCGTTCTCGTCGTCGCATGCGGCGCCCATCTTATGCCTCTCACACGGGCTCTTTTCTTACGACAGGATAAAGCGTCGAGAATCCCTCTACGAAATGAGCGAGCAATGAGTGTACGGAAAGGAGAGAAAAAAACAACGAAGACACTCAGAAGTAAAACGTGTGTATAACGGCGAAATAATGCGGCGGGGACACTCGTGATGCTGGTAAAAAGAAAACTGTGTGAAAAGTTCTCAGAGTTGATCGTAAAAAAAGTATGATGAACCGCTGCATTTACGATCGATAATTAACAAATTTTTTCATTTCATTCTGAGGCTTCTGATATTGGCATGGAATACGTGAACGGAATTTGGACCATGGGAAAAAAGTTCTAAATTTGAAGTAAAGAAAATGTGAAAATATCAGCATCGTGGGGGAAATTTTCTTTGCTTTTATTATAGAATGACCTTTCGTTTAATTCGCAATACCGAGTAGGCGGAGCAATTTTCTCATCTTGTTAACCTCATTAACCACGTTACCAACGCAATGTTTTAATAATTTATCACTTTTGCGAGGTTATCTTCGGAGAACCGTCGGCCAAGTAATATTTGCATTAAATATATCGTACGAAATACATTTTTAATGTGCTTTTTCGCGTGAAAAAAATGCTCCGCTTGAGTCTCGTTTCCGCATATCTCCTTTAAGCGGAAGAAGCGCAGTTCAGGTGAGGCTATCGTACTCTCCGAATAGTAGAGAGTTCTCTCTTTCCTTATACCACTGGCCGCCTGACCTGGCATCCATTTCACTCGTACTCTCTTGGTTTTTTATATTTTCTCTTGTCAATTTTTTTGTTCCTTTTGCGCTCCTCCTGTCAGGTCAGAGTATATTTATAGACATGAAAATCCATATAAAATACTATACATATATATGTACAGTAGGATGGTATATAATATAGATTACAGGGCTACCGAGTAGTCGTGGGCTCTAATTTTCTTCGGCGCATCTCACGCTCCATTCATTCCACCGCATTTTCTGTACCGCTTTTTTCTCTTGCCCTTTTTTTCTTCATTTCTTTCATCGATCCTGTTTTTCTTTTTTCGCGTACACCTCTCTCTTTCTCTCTGTCCCTCTTATTTTCTTTTCTTTCGCCGATATAGAACCGCGGAACGCTTTCGTGAATTTGCTCTCGCGTAGCAGCAGAATGCCCGTGCGAATTGCCACAGAATCGCGCACCAGTTATTTAGTTTGCTCTTTCTCTCTACGACTTTTCGTATCTTTCTCGCCTCTCCTCGAATACGGTGGGCAGTGCCACGTTACACTCGACAAACGAAGGGTCGATGTCTCTTTACCCGTTGAACGCTCGCGCGATTACGCCTCATCTCTTTTAACCTTCCCCAGAGATCTATATAAATGTACATCATTACCCGCAGAAGCATTTTACGCGTATAAATATAAAGTCTCACTGACCAAACCAGACGCTTGAACCGAGGACGTGGAAACGAACAAATAAACAATCGAACAAAAAACTCAGCCTCTTCGCCCTGCGGAACAGCATGAGAAACTACGAGAATGACCCCCTGGCTATATCTCACCATTGTCCAGCCACAGAAGAGAGTTTCGTGCGGACGTTGATGTTCTGATCTTCTCGTCGAACTCTCAACGGTCCAACGATATATATAGCAGTCACTGAAAGAGTATGACAGTGTGAGAGCACACTGTCTTCTGTCATGTAGTGGCGATTATCATCCTGGAACATTCATATTTAACTGTTTCTACCCTTGAAGTGTTGAAATCATACTGTATGGACGAATTGCACGGTAGTTTCGAGGATTCTGCATCGCCTTTCCATTTGCTCTAGTCATATATAGATATGCATGTAAATATTTATCATACACGGTCTATATATTAACGAGAGCCGCGCGAGCCCGGTACGGAAGGTCCTTCGGGCGCGCGGGGAAACGACGCCAATCAGTCCGTAAATTAATAATATCTGGCTGACGCTTGTCCTCTGGTAGCCAATCGATCTTCTCTCTTGCTCTCGCACTCTTCTCTATATATTCGGCCCTCACTTTCTATATTGCTCTATCGTAAATACGACGAGCCAGCGTGGTCCGATAATTCCAATTAGCGAAATCTGAATTACGCGAGAGGTCGCAGTAATGAACGGACACATGACACACAGACCGATGCACATATATATTTATGTATCGACACCCAGATATAAGTCTGAATGTGTGTGCTGCAGCATCCACCTATAGGCTTTTGCAGTTACGGAAGCGCGTTTGCATCATTTTAGAGGCACGGGGAAAACAGGATTATAAATATATGTTGAGAATCAGGACGTGCAGGCGCGCGGTTATCCATCGAAAGGTCCAAAGTCCAATTACCCCCAATACCGCGTCCTCATAATTTCTACTCCGTTTCACTATATCTCGTGCACCAACGAATTTACTGTGTGTGTACGACAGATGCTCGTCTCGTGCAGATTCAACGTGCATTTTCATCCACCACTCTCCCGCTCCCGCTCCCTTCTACTCACTATTTTAGCGTATCGAGTAGCTTAAAGACAGTGGAATGGGCTCAACGCGTGTATTGGATTGCTCAGTCATTAATCATCACAACGGCTGTAACGAAGAGCGTTGATCATTTTTTTTTTTATGCAGCCAATTTGTTACGAATAATGAGCATCGAGGTACATATTTTCAGCAGCGATTTTCCTTTTTTTTTATTCTTCTAAACGCGGGATGATCCATATGCAAGCTGCAGTTTTTATTTCCGCTCAATATCTCGCTCGTTTAGTACAATTTCGATATGATGCTGAAGTTTGCAACGTTGGAATGCAACGAAAAATATTTTATTTTATTGTTGATTCGTTCAATATTCAATGTCATTCAAATTTTTTGAGCCGATATGCTTTTTCCGTGACAAAAATCGATTATTTTATCATCGTAATTAAATTCTTCATTAAAATAATTATTTATGCCAAATATAAAAGAGAATTTCGTTGCATTCCAACGATGCAAACTTCAGAATTATCAATTTCGTAATTTATACGGCTCGGAGTTTCCAGACTTGGTCCTCAAAATATATTTCGACGTGTTTTAATAATGAGACTTTTATTCGAACCTGGCTGAATTGAAAACCCTCGAGCCGAATCTTACATTCGAAACGATTTCAAATATTATAGCTCTCGCGGTTTAAAAAAGCTCCGCTACAATCGATACTGTTAAAATCCAACTCGCACAAAGTTTCATTGAAAACCTTCATTTTTCTTCTCTCGCTATCTAAATATTTCTATTTAAACATTTTGGCTCTATTTTGTTCTGTTGTAACGTAAAAATTCTCGGTATATGAGACGATAGTCTCGTTGGCGAGCAGGAAAGTCCGAAAATGAGGGCTGGACGGAATGGAGACGAAGAGAGAGAGAGACAGAGTGAGATGCAAGGAAAAAAAAATCGTGCAAACTCGATAGCTTGGTGCGCCGAGCACGATGCTGTGTTACCTCCACTCTGCTCCAGTTCGGGGACTTCCCTTCTGTGAGAGGAATGGAGGTTTGGAGAGTCCGCGAGTCAAGGACGTGCGACGAGTTCACAAGTGAGATTGCTAGGAGGGCGCTACCGATGGAGTGTTGGGTCGCATGTATCTATATAGAACGGTAGCACTTTAAACGCCCAAGTTAGAACGGTCCAACGAAACAATTCCTACATTCAAATATATTTCACCTTTCTGTTCAATTCTTGTGTGTGTGTGTGCTCAAGTGCGTGTTCCCTTTGTGTACAACGCAATATTCTCGAAGGGCTGAAACACCCATTCCAAATATACGTGTAAATTCTCGACAGTAGCAACATCACAAGTGTTAATTGTCGTTAAATTACATAATCCTCGAAAATACACAGTCAAACCCTTTGAGTCACACCGTAGTCGTGTATATACATAATAATGTTGTTAAGAACACACACTTGACACGTCGCCGAGTTACCGCGACAACGACCAGTGTTTCGACCGAATGAAATCCCTCACGTGTACTCCATCTCGCAACTTTAACCTCCTTTCCGCGGTTGTAACTCCATGTCCACGTGTCTCTACTTGTGCTCGTGCTTGTCTGTCACAGAAAAAGTTCTGTACATAGCCGCATACATTCTGTCTGGTCGTGTGCGTTACTCAGTAACGTTCTCAGCGAGTTTAGCCAAAGCATTTCATGAAATTTGTCGATCGTAATAATTCAATCATTCAAAAAATCGTGTGTTGTGTTTGGCGAAGATTTCATTTCGTTGGATTTGGAAAATTACGTATTCAGGCTATAGTTAATAATTTTCTGCTGTCTTAGATTTTGTTCCATCAATATATGATGACTCTGGAGTTTGCAACGTTGAGATTCGACGAAAATTGTCGTTTCTATTCGAACTTTGAAAATCGCGGCTACACTGAAAACAAAATTTTGTTGAAAAAGATTGATATTTTGTTGGATACGTTCAACTAACCGTTTTTTCGAAAAATCACGAAAATTTTGTCATTTCACCTAAAAACGTTTTAGAAAATCTTTCAGAAAAGTGAATTTTTGTCATTCCAATCGTAAATTTTGCTGATAGTTCCGTTACAAATGAAAAATGTTGTCGAAATAACGAAAATTCCGGAATTATCCCAAAATATTTAGTTCGCTGTGTATTCAACAAAATATCGAGGTTTTTTTGGCAAAATAGAATTTTCAGTGTATTTTTCGTCTCGATTGATTTTGGGACTCGAGAGACGATCGATCTTTTTATTTTCCGGGCCAATAAATGTTCAATAATAATGATGAGCTTCTGGTGAAGAAAAAACAGAATTCCGTTGCATTCCAACGATGCAAACTTCGACATCATCAATATATGAGCCACATTTCATTCAATGAATCTTGGCTTGAACCGAATATTATCGTTCGACGCATTTCACAAAGCGATGAGATCGCCCAACGAATGTTATACGAGCACAAATGAGTTTGATGAATTTCCTCGACCTCTGCCGTCACACACGCCATGAAATTAACGAAATTTGATGTTAAGCTTATTTTCCATTCGCCTCATCTCTCATTTAGTTCTTATTTTTCCTCTCATCAAAATACGACGCGTCCTATTAGGCGTAATGACTCTGACCATATTCTCAAAGGTTCGAGGACGCAGTCGGTAAGAGCGAACACCAACGCAAATGCTCTTTAGTGCTGTATATATGTATCGCTGTGTGGCAGACTTCCGACGTTAAGGTGTGGAGAGCAAATTGTGCGTAATAGAGCGAACAGGTCTCTGTACCGCCACACGCGTTAATTGCAGGTAAATTACGGATACCTGTGCACGATGGTGCTGAAGCCGCACCAGACAGAGAGATAAAATGGAGCATGAATGCTTTGACGAATCTCTTGACGGTTTCTCGCAGAGCTCTTCCGGCCTTCATCACATACTTCGTTTGTTCACCGGGCTATTAGCCGGTTGGCCGAAATGCGACAAACTCACTGGTACTGAGACTACGCGAGACACAAAGCGACTGAGCACTGATATACAGTGCGAGTCTCTCCATGCACTTGAGACAAATGAATTCTCACGAAATAATGTAAATAATTCATTTTTATTAAAAACAGTAACTTTTTCTCTTTTAAATCCAGTTTTTTTGGCTCATTTTGGGGAAATTGGTTTGTTTGCTCTTTGTGTATGATTCATTCAGTATATCTATATCGAACGCAACAAAGTGGGAAGGGTGTGTGTCAGTGCGTATGCACAAAGATAGGCGCGAAGCCCTTCTGATCTTTTGATGAAAGGCTTGAGCGGAACAGCGAGAGAGAGAGAGGGAGAGAGAGAGAGAGAGAGAGAGAGAGGGAACGAAAGAGTAACAGCTCGTGTGCGATCTATAATTTGGCCAGCAGAACTGGCTGTATCGTTGCCGAGGATGTTGGCGAGGAAGACCAAGAGAATATGGGACGAGCGGGGTCGAATGGGCGGAAAAGGGATTTTTGGCTCCGACAGCAAAAGACCCTGCAGGGTTGCACTTGGGAATTACGGTGAATAGAAATCAGCCTTGCACATAACATGGACTTTAGTCAGCCAAAACGAGCGAGAGAGAATTAGAGAGAGGCAGCATCATGGCGAAGCTCACGCGACGCATGACCATACGACCCGGTAATTTAGAAAGGGCGACGGGATTAAGTCCGCCCAAATACCGTCATTTTAAATTCTCTCTCGCTCGCTCCATCTCTCCTCCAATCTCTCCTAATTCGGTCTCTCTTGCCCCTTGTGAAAGGGTGCTCGAATTATATTTGAATTTTCGATGGATGCAATATTTTTCTGAGCTCCTATGTACACGTATATTTACGCGAGCATAGAGGACACCCTTCGATCTCCTCTTTCACTGCTGTATCCCTCTTTTTGCGGACTATTCGAAATGACGAGCAAATGACCGAGAGAAAACACACACGCGCATATTCTGGCGTCTCCATTTTCTTAAGGACACAAAAACTCGTATTATGTCGGTATATCGTTGATCTCTTAACAGTTTTATTCGCACTGGGAGACTGTTGGCTTAATTCTGCCTATTAAACCCAGCGAGCATTCTGTCTCACGAATTGAAGGGTTCGAAGACTTTTTCTCGTATCCTCTCTGTCCCTACTTCGTAGCGTCGTTCTGTTTTTTTTTTTCTTTTCGGACTCTCATTCGTTCGTGTCTCTTGCATGTTCATTCGAGATCACGATATCAGCCCTTCGTGTTGTAAAATATAGACGGACAAAAAATTTGACTCGGTCGCTACGCCCACACGTATACATTCCACTCTACTCGATCGTCTTGTGTTTTACCAGCGCACTTTGTAACCCGTCCAACCTCTAATTGTACACTTTCGGAATATCTCACGATTTCGAGACACACTCGATGATGATAAACACGAAACAAAAAGCAGAGTGACACAGTTGAACGGAATAACAAACGCATAGAACATTCTGGCCGATAAGGATGAAGCGAACAGACCGGATGAGAGCCAAGAGCAAAGTACTTCATCGTGACGATGCAGACCTCGCATCGTTCTCGGAACACAACTCTCGCGGTAGCGATGATGAGGGAAAAAAATTAGTATCAATTCGACCAGAGCTGCCCGCGGAGTCGCTAATTAATTTATCGTCGTTTCACTCTCTTTCTCGACGAGAGAGCAAACAAGCGAGCAAGACACAGAGAAAACCTCGGACGGTATGAACCCGGGTGGTCGTATTCTCCTCTCTCCGGACGAGGCTTCCGTCCGAGAGAAAGCTCGAGATAGAAAAGAAGATGAAGAGAGAGAGAAAGAGGAAAGGAGAGAAAAGGCGGAATGTAAGGAGAGAGATGGATCGAAATGAGTACATTTATGGCTTCTCATACGCAGTACACATCGCAGTATGTGTATATGTATACTCAGTACATAGACATCATGCACGATATATAATTCCTATGTACTGCAGTCGAAGGAGAAATAAAGGGAGTTCGTGCGCGTCATACAGACACATAGTATTTTATCCGGTACACATAAGATGCGAGATAGCGATACGTGACTTCTATTTCTTCCTCATCGCTTTCTTATTCTCCAAATTCAAGACGAGCGCCATTGGCTAAAAACGATAATAAATAATCATTAGTCTCTCTCGAATTCGATAATCCTGAAGTTTCCATCGTTGTAATGCAACGAAATTCTGTTATTTCTTCAGCAGAGCCAATAATTATTATTGAATATTTCGTCTGGCCAATGAAACGATTGTCTCTTGCGACCAAAAAACTCAATCGACTGGAAAAATTGCCACAATTTTCAAAATTTAATAAATAATCAATGAAAAAAAATGTTTTTCGTTGAATCTCAACGTTGCAAACTTCAGAGTCATTCGAATTCGATAATTCGAGTCAATTCTCGTCAAGCCTTAAAAAACTGCTCAAGTAACATATTTCAAATTCCATCGAGCGTCCTGTCGCTTTAAGAATTCACAGACACACTTCTGCTCCCGTGTATTCGTATGTTTGCCCCTATTTCTATTAAATTCTTCATCATCTTGCGCGGAGTGCGCTCGAAAGCAATCACAGACGTTGCCACAATTAAACTCGTTTGTGGTCCGCGGCCACACGCACGGGTTGAAAAACTTTGAGGAGTACGTTCTAGGCTTTTACAGCAACGTGCATACTTACAGACAGGAATGAGACAGCGAAAGAGAGAGAGGGGGAGGGGGGAGAGGCCACCAACGTATCTTCTTTTTTATTACGATGATGTTCATGATATTTTACACAGTGGATACATGTGGATATGAATACATATACATGTTTGTGTGTGTAACGGGATGTTTGAGGAGCGCTGTGTGTAGGCGCGAGGAAATTTTAAAGATTGCCCTTTCTTTTTTATTTCTTTTCGTCTCCGCTACTGAAGGCTTTGAGAGTGACGCTCTATGTAAATATATAAAACATATATGCTCAGGAATACATTTGTGTATATAGATATTTGGACAAAATTGTAAGACGCGTGGAGACCGCGTGCCTCTGAACATATTTGTCAGCTAGTAAAGGACGCAGCATGTGAGAGCTTCTTGTTTTTCTTCTCTTATTATTTCCCTATTTTATTTCACAGTAGTGTTCGTCTCCATCACGGGTTAACATATAACGCGCTTTGTCGCGTCTTTCTCTCCTATGGTTCACGAATTTGTCAGCCGGCTTTACGATCGATTAATTACCCCTCGGCTATATGTTCGTCCGCGCGCGATGTTATATTGCACACATATGCTCGCGTGCCTATTTCACGATACTCGCACTATACACTCCTGCTCCGATATCTCTGCCTAAAAAAGAGCCAAACGAAAAATTTCAAATATAAAAAACATGTGGATTAGGAAGGATGACGTGGTACGAAAATACTTTTTTCACCATCTCGTAACGCGTGTGCGTCGAGGCTCTTGACGGTTTTTTCTCATCTTCATTTTTCCGAGCCCCCGCAACCAATTTTTTTCGCTTCTTTTTTCATCATTTTCTTTTTTTTTTTCTTTTGCTTTCGTGTCTTCACACGCGCGGATACGTTTCTAACTAGTTAATCTCAAGGGGGACGTCTTTGTGATCCTCATCTTGTTTGAGTGATTTTGGGAGGCCCCTTTTTTGCAATCACATGCAGTATATCCGTCGCGAACGGAAGTCTCGCGTCTTAATTTTATCAATTCACGAGTTTTCTTCTCGGCCTAACGCTCCTTCATCACACCCAGCCCCATGAACAACTCTTTCATTATTTTAATGTGTTTCTTTCATTTCATTTTAGTTATCGCCAAGTAGGATGAACGGAATGCCAAAAAGTACATATGATTTGCACTTGGTGCAATATTTTAAGCTTCTTCTCGAATTAATCATAATTACAAATGTGTATTGTACACATTTTCATGGTGAATGAATGGCGCTAATCCGCACGAGAGTATTTCTGATGGAAAAACTTTAAAAGCGTATAAGTCGTTGCAGTTTGACCGAGCTTTTGATTAGTAAAATTAGACGAGTATATAGCGCATCGATAAGTTAATGAATCACATTGAAAATGTAATTGATCCACTGGAAATGGATTCCAATCGACATATAACACGTTGTGGATTTGTTGAATAAAAACTGCTCGTTGCGGTGTGACGCGAGTCAAATCTATTTGACGTGATTACGCATTGAGTAATTATCGGTAGAGCATTCAGATTTTGTGTGTGTATTTTGTTGGATTCAGCCGCATTTGGCAAGATAAAAAGTGCGCGCATTTATCACTTTGCCTATTGGTTTCTTTGACGCCGCGCCTTCTTGGAATAATTTTGTGATCAAAGACTGTTAGCTGGGCATATCGCGTGGCTGCCACGATGGTTGCTTTTGCGAAAGGAAAGACCGAACGAGCCGACATACACGTAACGAGGTGGAGGGAAATTATTCGGGCTCGCACATAAAACGCCGGAGGAAGAAATAAACACAAACAGAAGCGAGGAATTTTGAGCTAAAAAGCAATGTGGAACAGATGAGGATGAAGATACTGCATGCGAGGGTGGGAGCAAAAGGGTGAAGCCGAAAGATTCGGTGAGAATGAGCGAGAGAGAAATGGGGCGAATACGTGAAATATGGAATGAGTTGAGAAGCAACGAATGGGTTGCGTCTTCGCGTCAGCCACATACAACATTAGAGCCAGCAGCTCGTATGACAAATGTCGTGGCGAGAAAGACCCAGAGTGCCGCGATATATCATAGGGATAATTATATTATTTCAGTGTTCTCTTGGCGGCGACAACACCACCAGGGCAAGAAGACTGCTGTTCTATTTCTAGATCGACACTTTTCGGCTTTCCCCTCCGAGCTCGGTTTTAACTTCATAAAATTACCGTTTGTTTCATATTTGTGCACCAACATTGAACAAATCGTATCACGCGCAGCGCACCAATCACACGAAAGAGAAAAATGACAATCACATTTTCATTACGAAAAATTGGACCGTCGATATATTTAACTAACCTGCTTCAGCCGATCGATTGATCCTTTAATCTTTTCAATGACTCTGAAGTTTGCAACGTTGAGATTCAACGAAAAATTATTGAATTCTTTAAATCTTGGCTATTTTTCGTCTCCATTCAGTTTTTGGGGCTCGAGAGACGATCGTTTTATGGTCCGGATAAATATTGAATGATTATTATGAGCTCTTGTGAAGAAAAAACAGAATTTCGTTGCATTTCAACGATGCAAACTTCAACGTCATTCTTTTTATCGAAGCCGTTCATTAATAGCAACCAGTTTAATTATTAATATTTATCCCCTAATCATTACAATTCGTAATCCCATTAGCGCGATAGCAATGAGTATTTTCTTAATTATTACCAAATGATGTAACCCTTCACGTAACATCTGATGATTAATTAGGATAATCCGCTCCATTGTTCAAAAGCATCAAATTCATTTCATTTCACGTATTAATAACGCGATTTAATATGACGACTGCGTAAGCATTCGGATTTACTCATGAAATTATTACGTAAAATTGTTACATTCTATCACGAATTGCTGCGACCATCCGTGGAAACAATTAATTCGATTGCGCATCTCTGCGTATAGTTTTCACTGCAGTTACTTACCAAAGGCCATTCAAAATACACCGTTTAATTCGATATTTCTTGATCCGTGCGTTTGTTGTTGGCGGTATTTCCGATTATCATCAATACTCGTACCAGTTTATGAAATAATATCATATTCTAAAAGGCTCTCAAATGCAAAATGTCGAAAGTTGAAAGTTCTGCGTAGACAAAAAGACACGAGAACCTGTACACACGTTTTACGTTTGTGCTTGAATTGAAAAGATCCCTTCGCGTATATGCGTCACATCGTATACATGTCCTCGGAGAGTACAAGCATCGTAGTTTCTTCCTCTGTCCCTTTTTATCCACCCCATCTAGCCCGTGCGTTTTAGCCCTCTCAATGTGTGTTATATACGCTGTATACGTATATATCGTTCCTTTGACTCCCTATTTCGACTAGGATCGACCATAAATAGCATCGACACGCCTACACCGCCGTGATATCCTCGACCTGGAACCCCCGCCTTTAGTTACGTTACCCTCCCAGTGAGTGGGTAATAAAGTTTGGTAAAAAGCGCGATAGGAACGTCGTCGACTAGAACTACGAGGTCGAAATGAGAATAAGGTCTAGTTACAGCTTACAGCCCCAACTCTAATACAGAAAATTATCTCTCCGCGCATATATCCATGAATATATGCGTGTAAGTGTACATGAAAATATAGAATGGTACGACGAGTCACGGCGGAGACACAGATCGAGGGAGGTTAACGTTCGGTGAACGAGTCTCGATTGATACCCTCCCCATTTCGATTATTGCATTCGAATCCTGTGTGTGCAATGTATTATTACAGACCAAGACTCCAATCCGAGCTCATTGATCTTTCGGTGACCTGTCTCGATAGTGGCGTCACCCCGTCGTCGTGCTATTTAAAACTGCTTTATCGCACGAGTGCAGCAGAAAATTAGTTCCCACAGACATTTTATCTTCAATTGATAAGACATTGACTCCCATCAAGACATTCCGGAGAAAACGATTGTGTGTGTGTGTTTTTTTACTGCCTATGAAAATTTAACACATTTAGCTAATTTTAATATTATTAGTCTTCGGAAATTTTTCCATTTTTATCCGACGACCCGTTCAGGATTTTTTTAATTATAAAGCTCGAGTTCTCATTACCTCGCGATTATTCGCTATTCCCTTACCAGAAATATATTTCTGATAATGAGACTAAAGACACTTCCTGTCGTATCGGTGAATAAAAAAAATCATTTATAATTCTTACACATTTCCGGTTCTAATATCCGCAAGAAATCGGTTTCTCACGCGGCAACAACTATTCTCCAGTGTGTTTAATTCTCTACGATGCGATCATCGCTGGAATAAATTAAGAATAAATGCGATACGACCGAGCGCGTTATTTATTATACCGTATTACGCTATACTGTTTCATTATATAACCGACCGGGTGTAATTTATCGTTATACGTGTAATTATAATGATTGTGACGAAACACAATGGGCTTTTGTTAGACTTTAATATCTATCCTATCCGTATTAGCTCTTTTTCGCTCTTTCTTCTTCTGTCGTCTCGCATTATTGCGAATGCAACAACAAACGAGAACAGGAGCTGCGTAAACGAATCTTTATCAACCCTTTGAATTATCTATATTTTTACACAAATTTTTAAATATTTAGTTGCATCGTTTGGTTATTTTATTCACACTGAATTAGCGCATGTACGGGGTTATATTTGCAACAACCGGAAGTCGTGGCCGCAAAGCAGCGCATTTTTACAATCTGCCTTCTCATTTTATAAATACTCGTACGAAATATATATATATATAGAGATTGCGAGGTACAGCAGCAGCGTGTGTACATGTGCATTAAATTACCGGTAATCACGACAGAACGATTTGCGAGCTGCATTGTACCCGCAGGGGCTCTTCGAGCCAGCAAATACCCGAATGCGAATGTCGACAGCTAAGTGCCAGGACAACGAAGACGAACAGAAGTATGTTACGTATACTTGATTCGATTGTCAGAATAAAAGAGAGAGAATAATTTAAGCAACGCACGCTGCGCGAGTCCAATGTGTACCGCGGTGCTATTTATTTTTTCTCTGCACTCACGATTCACTCCCCAGGAAGCGGAGACGAAGGGCGAAAGTTGCAGTAAAAAAAATGTAATAACAATAATAACATTGAGGTCGTCCCGCTTTTGAGCGCACTGGCATAGTTTTTTCCCTTTCGTTTTAATTGCTGATTCTTCTTTGAATTATTTCATGCGCGCATGCAAGTTTTAAAACTGCATAGGGGAATTCGAGGAGATCCTGCTCAAGTCCAGGAGAGCTCTCGACAAGACGTCAAGAACGAATCTTGCCATGGATTTTTCTCTTATGTTTTTTTTTTTTTTCAAATTATATTTAGACGTTTTTTTATCATGTATACTTATATTTATATATATATGGTGTATAGCAAAGGCTTCAAGTCATACTTGAGGGCCTTCGATGATATCTCAACCTTTGAAGAACCGACATGCGGACTCACGAGCTCACTTCCTCCCCTCCTTTCTCTTACCCGCTCTTTCTCTCGCTCCCTCGAAACTTATCTCTACATATTCCTTTTCTTCGATTCGTCTATCTCACTTTTATAATGTATTATTAGGAGTGTATTCGTTTACCATTACGATTCATCGAAATAATAATGAAAAAAAATCGAAAACTTGATAATAATGCTCCTCCACTCGTCAATTCGATTTCGTTTTATAATTCGTTCGGGTGACGTTGCTTTTATTATTCAGTCTAAGAAATTCTTTCATATCGTTCCTTTATATCGATTGTTGTTTGTTGCTCGTGCACATGCACGAGTGGCAAAGCACAATGAAATACATTGAGCCTCGAATCCGATACACGCGTCACTTTGGATCATTTTTTCTTTTCTTGTTTCCTCTTCAAAACTAATAGGCGTCCGCTAGATCTCTTGTTACACGGGTCCTGTCTCATTGATGAACGCGATGTTGCTAATGAAGAGTTTAATCAATTCTATGACTGTATAAAATTCTAGTAATCATCGCGTTGGAGAACGATGGTTACGAGATTCACAAAAGCCAACAATCGTATCGGACATCTCTCTGCTCATGAATCGTTACGAATAATACAACAAAGTTCATTGTTGCACTTCTCATTCGATATTGGGAATGCCAACTATTGCAATTTTATGACTCTGAAGTTTACATCGTTGGAATGCAGCGAAATTCTTTTCAATTTTTGGCAAAAGTAATTATTCAAGTGTAGAATTTTATTGCGATGATAAAATAATCGATTTTTGCCACCCGAAAAGCATATCGGCTCGAAAAATTTGGATGACATTGAAAATTGAACGAATCATCAATAAAATCAAATATTTTTCGTTGCATTCCAACGTTGCAAACTTCAGCTTCGTTGCAGTTTTACTTTATTCAAATCATATGTTCGAACGAAGAATGTTTGATATTGCAGAGATGCAAATCGAACCGTCGCAAAAAACTTCCGCGCACGATATTCGGACGACTCAATTAATAGGTTGCTGTGAAATTATTGATACTGTATCGAAATGTTATGATTTCTAGATATAAACAGTGCAAAGACGAATCGCATGGAATTGACCGGATTGTATCCTTTATCGAAGAATTGCTGCAATCAATTCACTATTTGACGTTGTCGTAGGGATGGGGGGGGGGGGGGATGTCAATGTTCGACACGCGAGAGCTCGGCAGCTCATATTTGGTTCTTTTGTAC
Organism: Diadegma fenestrale; assembly: GCA_037043255.1. Classification (NCBI taxonomy): domain Eukaryota; kingdom Metazoa; phylum Arthropoda; class Insecta; order Hymenoptera; family Ichneumonidae; genus Diadegma; species Diadegma fenestrale. The sequence goes on from CM073309.1 coordinate 25,282,613, forward strand.
TATTATTTCCCTCTTGTATCTCGTACTTTTGCTGGCTAGTTATTGCCACTTATACGCCCGATGCTAACATAGGGAAGGGCGTACATTACCCTCGGTTTTGAATGGTTTCAATTGTGTCTTTTTGCTCTTCTGGTAACGAAGAGCAAAAAGCTCCCGTCCTCTCGATTTCTTCCCGCCGTCTCTGTCGATCGGTCTCTTTTTTTTTTTGAATATGTGCTCCAACGAGCGAGAGATCACGCGATAACGTTTTTATTTGTCTTTCAATTCTACCGTATCAATTGGCTCTCAGTTCACACCTGTAGATACCATTTTTTCTTCACTCTGTTGCCTTCGCTTTCGTTGCTTTAACGCGAAATTGCTCCATTGCTAAATCAACTGCACAGATGCAACACACGTAGCAGATGATGCTGCTTTTCTTCTGGCAATTTGAGACTCTATTTCTCGTTCGATCAATGCTTCAGAACTCCAAACACGCGATCATTAAGGCGTATCCTCTTTTTTCCGCCTCCTGTTTCCTCTTTTTTTTCCATTGCGCTTGTTATTTGTTATTCGATGCTCTTCATTCTTCTTTTTTTTTTTTTTTATAAACTCCTCTCTATTTTCTGCCGAACACAGTTCTAAAGTTAATGCACGGCCATGAATCAGAGCGCGATGATTCTTGTCCTGCGCGTCGCTTTTTAGTTTTTAGTTTCTTTCTTTTTTTTTTACTTTTTGTTTCGTCAATCTGCTTTCGGAACGCTCGAACGTTCGTATAGAAATAAGAAAACATTTTCGCGCGTTTGTGTATAACGTGCAAAGATTCCGACAAGCCTAGAATTAGTTCACTGCCTCTTGAATTCTTTTATTTTTTTGCTCCCGGATCATGCATCTGTGATGCTCCGAAAACGCCATCGATTCTATTCCACTTTGATTTTTGTCCCGAAATTTCTGCACGGCGCCGCGCTAAATTTTCGTCTGTTTATACTTATTTTTAGCGTGCGCCGGAGCAATTTGAAATTTGACGAGTGACGAATATCGCCACGTTGATTCTTCAGGCGCGAACACGTGCGTGAATCTGTCTAACGAGCTGACGCGCCTACTCGACGTCCTGGTATAACTTTTAACACCTTTTTTTTTATTCAGATTTTTTGTTAGTTTCATCTGAAACCATGTTTTCGAAGCACCCCGAAATGCACTCACTCTATTCTTCGTTTTCTGAAAGCTGAGGTGTTAATAACAACTCGACACGTGGCATCTGTCTTCGAACAGATTTTCTAATTCTCTCAAAGGAACTTACGAGGGGGAAGCCTCTTGCGTTAAAGTCATTTCAGTTTGCGCCAAGAGTTCACCGTTCTGCTTAAAAAATGTTTGCGTCTCGTTGAGAAATATATTCTAATGCTTCGAACAAGTTTTGAAAATATGCATGAATGATAAATCAAGCGTACGTAATCGATGAAAAAAGGCACTGCAGAAAAGTAGATTGATTTATTTATTGTTTTTGGTTTTCATTGATACACGAAAACGTTTTTTTCTCGTGTCGTTTTTTTTTGTTTTAGTCGCTTTTGCGAGAGTATAACGTCAAGTATTCTCAATACTTGGTATCGGTACAAAACTGAAGGATATAATTAATTAAAAGGCTCATCGCTACGAGCTATTTCCCCGACTATGCTACTCTCTTTCGTAGTTATATAATGGGGTTTATAATGGATTGTCTCTGCTAGCACGCGATGACTCTATTCCTCTTCTCTATGCCTTCCTACTCATGTTACTCATCTTTCACTAGCAACCGTATCTTGACAAACGAATGAGAGAGGGAAAAGAGCATGCAGTCTCGCAGGACTTGCAGGCTCTTTCCCGATTGAAAGTCTTGCGACTGTTCGTGTCGCTCGATCCGCATTAAACTCTGCTGCTCCATTTCTCTCTCCCACTCTCTGGATCCTCCTTTGATGTTTTTTTTTCTTTCGACATTCCGAGTTCGATGGGTATATATTCATTGATAAGAGACAAAGTCCTTTTCGAGTTAACGCTGAAAGTGAAACGCCGGGAGAATGAAATAATTAATCCTCCTGCATCATCTGCTATATTTTTTTCCGGAAAATTCATTTTGTAATAAAAAATACCAGAAAGAACTCCAACCAATTAATATCGTTTCATTAGGTACGAAAGAATTTGTTTCTTGTATCAAAAGAAAAGTAAAAATGAAAAATTTCAATTAAATGACTCAAGATTTTGTCGTGTCACGTCTCTTCCGCTTAAAAATCTTGGCATTATTATTTTTTTCTTTATTTTGGGAGCTCGTACTTTGCAGACTCCGGAGAAGTTAATTATAAGTTGATTGTGCTGTTGTCTTCTCAGTGCATCTCACACTCTCGGTATTTCGGTTTTTACTCCAGGTATGAGCAAGAGTTTTGACGCTCGGTGGACACCGTTTGTACGTAATCGTATTGCTGACCTCACGTAAAAACTGGACTACCGCATAACCTCATTTAATAATAGTCTCGTGTCACATTTCTCGCACAGTGGAGCATTGTTGGGAGGAGAAGCCCATTTTTTTCTCAACTCGTGTTATTTCTCGCGTGACTTGTACCATTCCGGAAAAAAGGAACATTCGTATGTCCTCGTTCCGTCTCGTTCTCAATGGCTAGGATACGTTTACATATTCGTTTTTAAATTTAACTCGAAAGGCGATTTATTCGATCGGTAAATTATTATCGTTGCTTATGAAATATGAGCGCAAGGAAAAGTGGATGGCTTTTGTATCTAACAATCGTCTCATCGTTTACGCGTCAATAGTGCTCTAAACTTTTTTTCTTATCACACTTTTTTCCTTCTTTTATTCTCAACTACAGCTCGCGCCATGCTGCAATAATTCATGTCTATGGGCAATCGGATTTATTCAATAGTATCGATCGGGAGATCGCAGCTCTCGGGGCGATCTCTTCGGTGCGTTACCTCGGCATCCGCAAGTGTCCGTTGTATACCGCCGCGTTATTCATTTTTTTTCTTCTATACCAATGGAAACTTTACAGTTGCATCGCAAAAGTCACGTTGCTCGTTGTGTCATTTTTCCATCTCTCTGTCTCGCTCCCGCTTCCTTCTCACTGTTTCTCTTTGCCTCTTTCTTTTTATTTCTCGTCTTCTTTTTCCATCTCTCACGTGCCATAAATCCGGCTTGTACAGCCCGCGGTATGTACTGGAGAATCCGAGAGATATTCTCTCCACCCACGTGGCACGAGTACCGCGTGGGCAGGACACCGCGTCTTGTTCGACAATTCTCTACACGAAAAAAATTAAATAAAATATCTATACATATAACCATAGCCGCGCATAATATCGCCGGCTGCTGAAACACTGTTCCTCGTATAGACGTAATCGTATGCATTTAAATATGAATCTTAATATTAATTTCATCTCTATGAGATCGCCCAAGACTTTCTCCCTTCATTGTGCAACTCTTCGAACAGGACATTTTTTTACAGGGACCAAAAAGACTTGACATTTGATACTTGCGGTTTTTCGGGCTCGCCGATTCCGAAACTTTTTTTCTTCATTTCTCCAGAATCAAATTCATTTTCAATGAATCCAGATTCAAATTCCAAATTCTCTTTTGATTCATTCATTTTTGGTTCATTTTTTAATTTGATTCTGAATCAAATCCATTTTCAATGAATCCAAATTCAAATTCCAAATTCATTTTTGATTCATTCATTTTTGGTTCATTTTTAAATTTGATTCGGAATCAAATAATCCAAATTCAAATTCCAAATTCATTTTTGCTTCATTCATTTTTGGTTCATTTTTGAATTTGATTCTGAATCAAATTCATTTTCAATGAATCCGAATTCAAATTCCAAATTCATTTTTGATTCATTCATTTTTGGTTCATTTTTGAATTTGATTCTGACTCAAATTCATTTTCCATGAATTTCAAATTTCAAATTCATTTTCCATGAATTTCAAATTCCAAATTCATTTTTAATGAATTTCAAATTTCAAATTCGTTTTCAATGAATTTGAAATGTTAACGACAAACAATTACTGGATAAATTTGGAAAAAATCGTATAGTAGTCGTGAGTGTCTTTGCGCACGTGTTAAAAACGGACCGTGTAATACTTGAAGCCCTGGTCCTCGTGTATAGGACTCCGTGAGGTTGTAGAGGAGCCGCAAGTACGTCCCAATGCTCGGAGTATGTACTCTGTAATATCTTGAAGGCTATGTATACAGCATATACATTTCCCGATGAGCTAACTTTGTTGAAGCTTCGACTCAATGTCTACAAACCTCAGATACGCCTTTTTCGCGTCAAGCCTTACACATACACACGTCCATTAATGTTTCGAAATGGCATCGCAATGAAACGACGTATACGGTTATCTATACGATCGTATAACCAGCATGTAATACACGAGTCTATCCCATGAATTCAAGTAACTGTATATTTATAATACCCATGCACTCGAAACATTTTGCAATATCCTTGGATGATGCCTGCAGAACAATGAAAATAAAAACACACAGCGTACACTCCGTCGGAAGTGACGAGTTTGTTTTTTTTATCTCTTATTTCACAAACAGAGATTAATGGACATGATTTTTTTTTGGGTTCTTGTGTTTTTTCCTTTTCACGAACGAGCTAGAGGTTGCGAAAGTTTTTGGACAATCATTGCAGTTTTCATTTTTTGTAGGCGATATAGTTGAGTGCAGTGTCTTTTCGGAATAAATTAAATAAACTTGATTAGATTAATGTTGCAGTATGTATTGTTTATCCAACGTGACGGCAAAGAGCCGGGCGTTGGAGAAAAATAAAAATAAATTGGGGGAAGAATGCGGGAGAGAAAAGTGTCAGGATTAAAAGGCGAGGGTGTCAGCATGCGTGTGGGCCAAACGCTTAGTCGTAAAATGTGTGAAACGTGAGCGTGAAGGATACAGCTGTTCTCTTCTTCATATGTATGTATAGATAGTGTGTTTTTTTTTCCTACAAGGCACACATGTGTATGTGCAGATATGTGTATAAAAAGTACGTAATAGAGGGCAAACGGATGAACGTGAGTTACGACGAGGTGGGATAAAAGCGAAAAGCTGCAGAGTTTAATCCTTCTTGCTCACTCTTTACTTTTTTCTCTTCACTTCTCGCCTTCTCTCTCCTTCTCTGAAATAGCACACGCGGAAATTTGAGCTTATGCCGTAATACATGCTTTCCTTGCTCCGTTCTCGGCTTGCTAACGTGTCACAGCTCTGAGCTAAATGGAAGAGAACGGAAGGAAACAACTACTCCTAGACGAGAATTCACTACTCCGCCCAAAACCCGTCTCTCCTTTCCTTCCTCCTATAAGATCTGCTCCGACCTCATCCTTTCTCCCATTTTAGCACCCTTGAGCAAGCTACAAATATTTATATCTCTCTTTCTTTCTCATTGCTTGTGTCTTCCTGTCTTACCTCTACAAAAGAGCTGCTACAGGAGGGTTCAATATGACGCGAATTAATGTGTACTCGTGTGTCAACAGAACACACAGCACCCTGCTAAATTTTCTTATAAAATGCGTTCACGTATCCCTCGTTTCTTTCTCTCCATCTCTTCCGATTCATTCCGGTCAACTTGCGAGAACTCTTGCGTAAGAAAAAATCTGTTTGTCCAAAGCAAAATAATGAGACATTCTGCATGATGCTGAAGTTTGCAACGTTGGTATCCAACGAAAAACATTCTATTTTATTGTTGATTCATTCAATTTTCCATGTCATCCAAATTTTTCGAGACGACATGTTTCTGGGTGGCAAAAATCCATCATTTTATCATCGCATTTAAATTCTCCATTTAAATCATCATTTTCGCCAAGTATAAAAGAGAATTTCGTCGCATTCCAACGATGCAAACTTCAGAATCATGACATCTGCAATTATCCGCATTCGATGCATTATTTTTGCGAAAATTCACGTTAATTTTTGCTTTGGTTGAAAAATAAGTTTCCTTTAGTTCCACCTGATTCCGTTATTATTAAATTATATTCGGCTCCGCATGCGCAGATTATAAAATCTTTGGGAGAAGGACGAGCATTATCGAGTACGATATTTCGCAAAGTATCTTATTCTTTCACACGTATATTCACGGTGTTGATAATGGGAGAAGCCTCACTCGAACAAGATCCTTCTCGGAAGATGTGCGATTTTATGTTAATTCATCCGTATATATGTATTTGTACAGCGTATGAGAGAAAAATAAGGACCGTGAGTGAGTCTGCAGGCGCGGCATTGTCCGTTAATAACACTACGAAAAGCACGATTGCACTTACTCGATGCACACACACTCGCAGCCAGATGGAGGAGGAAAAAAAGAAAAGAAAAAGCGGGGGAGAAAGGGCGAAAAGATATCAGCCACAGCAATGCTCTCGTCCCTGGAAAGTATAAAGGTTTATTTTATAAGATATGTACACACAGACACACACACACGCGCGTCTTTACGTGTATATACTTATTGGATAGCCTTGCGCGCGAAGCTAATAATTACTGGGTTATACAGCGACATTGTAGAGTGAGAAAGAGGAGACGGAGGAGAAGATTAAGCATGCGAGAGAATGAGAGAGAAGGAGAAGGAAAAAAGGAACGCGGACAGAGATAAATAAAGGGAAAGAAGAGTGAGATAAGCATGTCTGGCGGTGAGAGATGGGAAAGAAAATTGCAGTGACCCGTGAGTCGCGACAACAAAGATGTGACGATATATCTATACATTTAGTGGCGCGCTGCATCGATTGCAATTGGCGCGAAACCCACGTGCACCCAGCTTATTGCACATGTACGGGATATATAATAATAAACATAATCCACGTACACGTAAATGGCAGTGGATATAAAAATGACAAGGGAGAAAGACCTCAGCAGTGCAGCGGATAGAAGTCGAAATAAGTGAGAAAGCGAGCGAGCAAGAAAGTATTGTGCGAGGATAGACGACCGCGCGCGACGACGGACCAATGCTATAAGAGAAGTGCATGCCACAGAACGCGTGGGCAGTCACCAACCTTTTCTCATCCCTAGCTTCGGTCCATTCAATTCTCCGAAGTATATCTTTATCTCTGTCTCCTTCCGTTTCTTCATTTCCTCTCTTTCTTATCGGAGTTTATGGAACGGGGCTGGGAAATGGGTAGAAAGTGCAGGAAAAATATATCATTGGAAATTAAAAATTCAAACGAGAAAGCAGAGATTGAACGGAATAAATAAAAAGTAAAAAGGAATCTTGAACTCTACGGTTTTTGTTACGTGAGAGACACACGTCGCAGCAGTTCAAAGTCTTGACTACACATTTCCTCTCATCTTTCACTTTTTATTATTTATCTGTTTCCATTTTTCCCGACACTTTTGTCGTCTCGAATTCCTTCCCATCCGAGTTTCGAGTCGGAATCTCGTTTATATCAGAAAAGACTGGCGTCGTCTGCCATCGGAACCTCGCGCTAATGTCACATCAGTTTTGAGATATTTCAGTCTTATATTTTTGTTTCTCTCTATTGTTTTTCCCTTCCCACGTCTTTCTCCATTATACCAGCGTTTTAATGCCGAATGTGCATTGTGGTCCATCGTCTCTCTGGATAAAGAAATCAGATGGAAGACAAATGGAAGAAAGACACTAATAGTAAAAAATGAACAATAATGCTTGACATATCTTTCGCGGCATGGAAGGTCCTTGTCCCAAAGTAAAATAAAAAAATCGGAGGATTTCTCAATTTCTCGTCAAGTTCCGCTGTTGGTTAACGCGTCCATCCTGTTAAACGTAAAGTAGACGATTTAAATTCAAATGAGAGCGACAAAGCCGCTGCTGATAAAATATAATTAAGCTTGGTCGCAGAGACTCGTTGCCCGAGAAACGATGCAAGAGAAAAGAAGAGGGATTTATCCAATAAGATGGCGAGCAAGGTGAAGGAGAAAAAGAGAGAGAGTGAAAGAGAGCGAGAGAAAAGCGCATGAAACTGGAGCAAGGGTGGTTCTCTCATCGTTTGGCTTCAGGCGAGAGATGAGAAAAGCCCGACGGCGGCTTGTAAATATATATAGAGATATATGCATCCCATGGTGGTGTACAGATAGAGTAAAAAAAAGAAAGATAGTAGAAAGCCGAGATGAGGCGTTGCAAGCACGCGAGCGCTTTCGAGCCGTACAACGGGGACGAAAAAAAACAAAATATATATATTGCGTCAATGGTAAGAGCACCTCGAGGGCAAACACTTTTCGTGAAGTACCAACATGTGTACATTTAAGCACCCCATGAAAATGCATGTTCACTCTCAAATCTGTTTGAATTACTTCGCAACACATGTTACTATGGTTTTGATATAGTAACGGGACAAATTATATTATTCAAGAATATTCAGCCTGCGAAGCTTCAACAAAATTAATAAATCGAATCGTTCTTATTTTATTTATTCATACACATTTTTTGAAATTATTCATCTCAATGCAGAAAGAGATAAAAATATCAACCATTTTTCAAATGCCCTTTTTTCCCGTAAATTTTTGCGAGATTTCATACGAAGAAAAATAGAGATTTGTGGGTGTCATGAAAAAATTGAAGGCCGCATAATGAATAATGTTCATTCATGCTTGTAGGTTGTCTGCAAAAAAGAAAGATCGTACCGACGGGGATATAGAAAGACATTACATATCGCACGACGCACCTGCACTTAACTCGTACTTTTTTATTACCAACGGGTAATATCACCCTCGGTGACGGAAAAAAGTGTAATTAAGCGAGCTTCGCTTCCGTTTTTTTGTGGGATCCTGTAAAATGTCTCGCTGTATTTTTATATACGATACAAAGTTATATTTATAAAGATCCCACACGCGTATATAACTATACACAACAACGCTTTATTTTTTTAAGTCTCAGTTATGCTGTGGATTTTCCATCAAGAAAAATGTACGCAGATTCCTTGAATGAAAGTTTTTCCACTCACTCCGGATTAAACGAAATCTCAATGCGCACTTTTTTCTTTGCAATTGTTTCACAAACTGTTTTTTATATTTTTTGAACCGCTTGCGCTCACAATTATCCTGAATTTTCCAATTTTGTTGACTTTAATAATCGCCATCGTGATTCAAAATGATAAAGACTCGAAAAAAAAGTTGCGATATGGTAAAGACTGACAAATTTATCTTGCCCATTCGTATTCTCTTCCACTTTTTCGACCTTTATTCCGGTTGATGCTATCGAAATAGGTTCTGACTCAACTTGAGCGACTTTGTGGGGTGAATTGCTGCGTCTTTGGCGTGCAAGCTCTATCCTCAATGGATCAAACTACCCTTGTAGTACATTACCTCAGTTTTGTTTCCGACGATCGAATCGGCTGAAAAGCCCCGGAAAAAAAAGAGCCAAAAACCAACCGACCGATTGTGCTGTTTCGAGTTTTTCAGTCGAGATACGTTTGTAGAAAAGACGAGGATTTTAGGATCTCCCGTGTAGAGCTCAGTTTGTATTAGTAATGACATCCAAAGCAACCATTGGAATATTGAACAGGATCGATTGAATGTCGAACGAGCGCGCAATACTTTTTTTGTCAGTCTCGTTTTGCTAACCTACTGTTGCTTTCAGAAACGTCGCGGAATACGTTCCCGTACGAGTGAATTATGAATCTATGCTTTTTCTAGGGAGACAAAAAATGTATCGCGAGCGGAAACAAAACAGATGTAAATGAAGGCAGGCGGATTCGAGGGTGTTGTTACAGTAGGATCTTGTTATTAGCTCAGTCGTTACAATCGTGACAGAACTGGGACGATGGAGTGATCAGTTGCTGCGCGTTTATAGTTTTTTCTTTTACTCTATCGATTCTTCGATCTCGCACGTTTGCTTTTTTTTCTATCCTTTTTTTCCGGCGTGTCTGCATCTGCTGCAGTACCACAACTCCAAAAATGTTATTTTCTACATATCTCGAAAATATAATGTTGATCCACGAGGTTTGAACAGAACGCATAGGGTGGCGGAAAAATCGACAGGTGTAAAGGAACTGATTTATGCGAGGATGAGTGACGTCTCATAAATTCGCGCCGAGCTTGGTGGGAGGTGAATGATTGCTACGAGAGCATTTTCCTTGAAATGTTTTCGGTTTCTGGACTGGGCGGTAACACGCATACCCACATTTATATATAGGTATATATTTATTGCTATGAAAAGCATGATAAATAAATTCGTGCAATGCCAGTTTTACTTTTCACATTTGTTTTTCAAAATTCCCTGAGATTTCGAATATTTTTTTTATACTTTCAACACGACACAAAATAACTTTCCATATCATGAAAATCGTGTAATTTTTTCGTATAACGGTTTTGATACCGATTGATTGATTGAAAAAAAAGTGCAACAAATCGCGATTAGCATTTCGATGTACGGTACGGAACTAGGAAATAAAAAGTATGCCTCGGAAATTTTGGAACTGTGAGAAGTGTTGACGAATTTGAGCGTTTGTACGAAAGTGGCGCGTGGGCTGAAGGGGAAGTTTGAAAATGTTGCGCCGTACCACAAAGATAGTGGAAGGCTGTGCAGCGAGAGAGACACGAAAGAGAAGGAGGCGCAGGCGATTGGCTGTTACAGGCTCGTGCGAGGGCAAAAAAGCTGTACAGCATTTCTCATCGTAATGTGATTTATGAGCTATATTTTTGACCCTCCGGGGGTAAACTGCGTACTGGTACTCGCTTGCTTTTCCTTCATATCCATCACCCCCGCTCCTTCTCTTTTTCATTCTCTCTTGAGGTTGTATCACGATAGATAGAAAAATGCCAGCAAGAAATGCTCATATATAGTCTTGTGTGTTTCGTCGAGGGGTAAAGTTTTCGGATCGACCGAGACGAATCGTATTGGGTAAATCTAATCAGTTTGCTAGATCGTTATTATTGATACACTTGTATCACGGTTTAAATGTCTCGAGGGTCGTGCGTTTACATGGTGAACCGTGATTTTGAGAGGCTGACCGTGCAAGGGATTCTTTCTGTAACTGCGTAGAAACCGTTTGATATTGAATTGAATTGTTGCGTTCATCTTGCACGTATTTCTTGACAACAAAAATCTTCGAAAATTGAAATTTCGAAAAAACAATTTATTTGCCACTGTACGAATGATTTTCCATTTTGTATATAAAGAAGCATCGAAAAAAAGGGAGAAATGAAGAAACATCAATAGACATGGGTGGAGATTGTAAATTTGAATTTATTTTATCAAAAAATATGATGAAAAACGATCCTAAGAACGATTCCAGCAGATTGCATAAATTTTAATACGCGTACAAGAACCTCGTCCTCTGTTGCACCGCAATAATTGCAATAAGCGCCCACGTGTGTACGTAAATACAGAATGAACGATTACGATCGGCATAAACAACAGAGTAAAATCGACACTTCGCTAATGCACGTAATTCTCTTTTATACTTTGGTGTGTATGGGTGGATGTGTGCTGGATGTTGGTAGAATCGCAGAAAATAAATAATGCCATTCGAATGCCTATTTATTGCACTTGAGTCAGCGACTCTTGCCGGTTGCCTCATTAAAGAGTCGAGGCCCACGGCGTACGTAATTCAGCGCGTCCTTATAACGCCTCTAGTTTTTTTTTCCCATACTCAAACTTTTTATCCTGGGTAATTGCTGTCTCCGGAAAAAAATCATCAAAAGCAATAACTCACAGTTCTGTTGGATTAATTGTCGCGCTTTGCATCATATTGGCTAGAAATGCATTCACACAATTTATGAACCGATAGACAACTGAAGTTTCGAAAGAAAAAAAAATTGGTTCACATCTCGTGATGGCGTGTAAAGTTTTCTAAATCATTTCGCCATCGCATTTATGGTTTCGATGATCATGGCTTTCATTTTCAACTCTGAAACTGCACCATTAATTGTTAATTACGTTTTAATATTTACCGCTGAAATGGGACTTCGTATAATCGCTTGACATACTGTGAAAGCCTATATGTGTTTATTCGGAGTCACGAGGAAATGTGGGTTAATTAGCTGATCAATCGATATGCTCACTACAGCATTCAATGCTGCCAGGAATATCAGTGTGTGCGGTTCACGTCCTGGACCGCTATGGACACTGTACCTCGAGCGTACTGTACTGCTGCTCACGACGAGGTCTTCCTATCAGCTTCTGCTGCCTTCCTCCAACGTCCAGTGCTATTTACTTTAACATGCATATACGAATAAAAAAAAAAAATAGTGTGTTTAAGATACTTGCATGCATACGATCACTAATGTCGGTCGTTTCGTTAAATAAGTTGAAATTTTCTGATCGTATTACTCATTGCAAGTTTCACAAGGTTTCTAACGTCAATTTTGATCTTAAACTTCAATCTTCATATTGTGAATCAATAAGTGACACAAATTTTGCCTCGATTGCTTGAAAAACACGTGCATTTAGAAGGAACTCGATCGCATCAAAATCTCTATCATTCTGAAGTTGGCATCGTTGGAATGCAACGAAATTCTTTTTTACATTCGTCAAAAATAATTATTTAAATGAAGAATTTAATTACGATGATGAAATGATCGATTTTTGTCATCCGAAAACATATCGGCTCGAAAAATTTGGATGACATTGAAAATTGAACGATTCAACAATAAAATAAAATATTTTTTGTTGCATTCCAACGTTGCAAACTTCAGCATCATAAATCTCTGACAGAGTGATACAAACTGATTACGAGAATGAGAGACATTAAGGATAAAACTTTTTGATAGTTGCATTGCCAAAATGATTTATCCGGTCATTTCTATATTATGAAAAATTCCCACGAACAGTGGGGTTCAAGGGATGAGAATGTAAAAGCGACGTGAAATACCCCATTGATATATATATTTGTACGTGAGATATATGCGATGTTGTGGTGCATACTCGATGCTCAGAGAGAGTTCTGCCGCGTTACGTCGAACGCTCATTAGTATCCGACATCCCATTACCGGACTCCTGTCATAAATAATGTTCGTACGCATGGTGGAGTTCGCACCGAGCTATCTTTGCAGCCCTTTTTCTCTTTCCCACTATCTTTTTGCCTGAATTTCTCGTGAGCTTATTATGGCTGCGTTGGTGTTCTAGAGTAGAGATTCTCCATATCATTAAAGTATTTTCCTCTCGTCGTCGTTTTCATCATCAATGCAGACTTTAAACTCGATCCGTATGATTTTTGCTGCGTTTCTCAATATTTTTCTGACTTTGAAAATTTTTTTTTTCCTCGTTGAATACGGGAGGAGTCAAGATTCTCGTCCTGGAGACAGTAAACAATAAAAAGTTTGGAATGTTTTTTATGAGAATGAAATGATCAAGTTGTAAAAGCGAACTTGACTCGCTCGTCCAGGGTTCATTGACCCATGGCAGATATTATTTGAGAACGTCAAGAAAATATAAATTTTATGTTTTGCAAAAATATATTGTCATCCACTAGCTCTCTCAATAATTCGCCTTTTTTTCTTTCCTAATGCTGGACATAGCGTAACTTTATTGATCGATTATACTTTTTTATTGTCCAATTCGAAGAGGATTGGAGCAATATGGCAGGAGAAGGTATTCGGTTGCTCCGTTTCGCTCAATTTATTGTCTCATCTCATATCCTCACGAATTACTCTCGTGATATTTCTTGCCTCGTGAACAGTGACGCTCTCATTTTTTTAAGGAAATTACTTTGCCATTCTTCCTTTTATACATTTGTCTATATGTGTGGACGTATTTATGTACGAATGTTATGCCATATTGAGGACTGATGAAGCCATCTCAGTTTACGAGCGGAATCGTTTACCGTTTGAACGAATCGATCGTAAAAAAAAAACAGAAAGAGAGAGAGAGAGAGATGAGCCATAAGAAGATTTCTCTTTGCTCCTGTCCCTCGTTCCGTCGGCTTTTGCAAATGATCATAAGATCGCAGATGGTTGAAAGTGTGCATATGTGTGTGCTTTCGCAGAGATGATCCGTGCCGTCGAAAACCATGAATGCTTTTTTCCTCATTCGCTTTGTACAAATATGATATGCAAATACTCGAGGTTTCTGCCACGCAACATTCATGTAAATTTAAATTTGTTTGCTTTTTTTGTTCACATTCTCCTCTCGGCGCTTCGATGTTATTTATTCGAAATAATTTATATTTCTGTAGATGGACCGCGATGGAGTATTTTAATACATTCGAAGCAGCCACTCGGATATTGTTTGGTCATTGTGGCACGAATGTCTATTTTCATAACATTAATCCGTTGTGAAAACCCATCAAGACTCCTCGTTTACACCGAATCCCCAATTTTTGTTTTTCCGCCTTTTCATCATGTTTTTGCTAGTCGGACGATTTTCGTACGCGATTTTTATTTTTACTATCTGCGGATAATAAAATAAACCGGAATTATATTTATGGGGACAATATTTTCAAATAAGAACAGAGTATACTCTTCAATTACACTTTGTTCACATAATCCAGCTTAAGCTTAAAAACACCTACACGTGGGCACATGAAATTTATTGATTCGTGTACGCTCGACCAAAAAAATGTGTACATAACATGCAGCCATTTCCGGAACTCATTAAATTTTAACTTTTTAATTCCTCTTTCCTATCTTGTGTTTTGTTTTTTTTACCGTATGTATATGTCTTTCTATAAATAATGAAAATATGGCATTGTGCCGCTGAGATAATGCATTATTCTGGTTTACACACAAAATGCATCAGAGCCAGATTGTTATTTTACATGCCATGCATAAATAAATAAATATATGTTTGTGTAAAAGTGGATACATAAACAATTTTCGAAATCCGAGGCTCGTTTGGTGCTTGCATACTCGTTCCTTCGTATACCGAGCAAATATACGCGAACCCATACATATTATGAACGCGTATGTTGAAAAACAAGGAAAATAAAAAAAATAGTATTTTATTTGATACCCACACCGAGAGCAAACGAGCAGCACCGAGAATAGACAATGCATTCACAATCTTTATTATTCTTCTCATATATATTTAATATATTTCTACGTATATGCATCCGTGCATGACTTTTCCATAAACAAGAAGTATGGTATCTCGCAAATATGAAACGACGACGACAACTACGAGAAAGACAATTGCATATACGTATATACAGTTTTGGTGTACTCAACTTCAGATATATCACATTTTATAACGCACAGAAAAGGTGAGCGCATTTGCGTAGGATGCTCTCTGTAGCCAACGAGCCTCCCTGTTCTTTCGAGTATCGCTTGTTTAACATTAATCCACACTTACACGTGTGACTGGATATATAGACATGTAAATTCATGGAGTCGAAGTAAAATATTCATTTCTACGCTACCAAATGCATCGATTGCATAAATACGGCGCGGGTAATGCCCCGCAGAGTCCGCGTGGTCCAGAACGATGCTTTTCCGATTCTCCAGTAATAGCCACACGCCGGTAAACCGCTTTATAGAAATCTTTTCGGTATAAATGAAATGACAGACAGACAGAAGGAATTTCCAAAAAAAAGTCATTTGGGATTTTCTTAGATCGTCCGTTTTGTTCGTTCGTGGTGCGATTATCTTTGTCATCTGACTCTCGCGCGATATTTCAGGCTGAGGCTCTTTCTTCGTCGTATAAGTCTTTTATGGTGTATTTTGCAAGTTTGTTTGCATGTGCGAGAGAGAATTGACGATCGTAGGCGTTCGTGGGTGGTGTTTAGGTGCGTCTCCGGTAATTACTCGCAGTCTTTGCGAAGGACTCTATCGCGTTCGTTCGGCGTGTGTACTGCAAATATACACAGACACTGACTCAGATGATGCTCAATTTACACGGTGTACAATTACCGTGTGAGCGAATGCTCTTCTCCAAGCTGTAATCGCATATTATTCGTGTGTGTGCGTGTGTGATGTTCCATGGCAAAATGCTCGAGCCATGGATAGCCTGTTCAATATGTATGCATATTGATATATAGGGTACGCATTCTATTCGATGGAAGACACGGAGTTGGAATATTTATTGCGTCACGAGATAAATTCTCGCGGTGATGCGAAGATTCGAATCTTGGCATGAAATATAATTCATTGATATTTTTTTCGTATCTAAATAACTCGTACGCGTCAAAATTTACGCCCGCATCCCCTTAAGATGCAACTGAAGTGTCGATACGATTTATTACCGTTTGAAATTCATTGCAATCACCGGACTATCATTCCTAAGACTTACCGTTAGCGAATTTGCGCCATGAAAATCGCTTCTCCTTTGCGCCCTTGGATTCCGTATTGGTTTTTATTTTATCAATGCTTTGACGAGGTCTTTCCGCGCTCGCACGAAATTCTGAGAGCCAGGCACATTTTTATCCAATTATTTTCCTCGAGTCCGTTAAGACAATCATTTCATGTACGGAAGGGTAGGGAAGAGTGAGAAAGAGAGAGCACAAGAAAGAGAGCGAAAGGGCGAGAGTGAGAGGGGCATAGGGAGTTCGGCTCACGCTGCCACCGTTCGCCATCCAATTAACTTCGTAATTACGCACCGGGGCGAGATTGTTCTCATTAGAATCCACGGGACCGAGACGAGGGTGAAAGAGAGAGAAAGAGAGATGGGAGACGAAGAGAAAGAGAGAGAGAGATAGTGATTGTGAAAAGGGATGTGCTCCGTGTCGAGAGGGACGTCGAAAGGAGGTTTAACGTGCGACCCGCGTTCGCCCACCACCGAGGCGAAACCATTCATTGGATAGCAAGCGCACCAACTGAACGCGATCGTTGCACGCGAATATTCAATCTACCTCTCTATCGTGGTCACAGTTTCATGTTCTGATGTATGATAATTTATTCGCGCTTTTGCACAAAACCATTAGCCCCTAAAATTCCATTGGGAAATCTTCGATCGACTAGAAAATTTCCCAAGTGAAATTGATGCCGGAACACGGGCATCCGAGACTTTGATCTTCATCGTTGCGATTAGGGGATTCGAGCTTTGATTTCATTGACAACACCGCGAATACTGCGCTGATTTTCATATTTTTATAATACCACAGATTACAGTGCAGCCGATTCGCGAATGGTAGTGAGCCGGATGTTAATCAGGCAATGACAAGCTCGGAGAATTTTTAAATTTGCTTACCTCGTATGGGCATTCCTCGCACGCGTCAACTTTACGCTTTCACGCGCATAATATATTAGACGCAGCATTCACCAGTATGTATCGGAGATATGTATTCGAACGACAGGTTCAAATGGCAGGAAGACGTACGTCAGGAATATATAAATAACGCATCAGCCTTGAGGATATTAAAATCGTGTTCCCCGATGTTCGATCGGCTGATGAACTTTTTTTTCTATTTCTGTTGAAGGCAATATTCTCACATGTCCGTTGCTTGTAAACAGAGGATGAAATAGTGAAAAATCGACGTTTCTCCCGCTCAGTCATTGGGCACGTTCCCACGGATACAACTTCCAATTATATTTCTCGAATATTTCTTATATATTCGGATATACTGCGAGTTGTTCGGCCCAAGGTCGATGCATCCGCTTTCCAATAGAATTGAATGAAAGATAAAAATGTGCAAGTTTTCATTTCGCTGACTTGTTTAGCTTATAACAACTACATATGAATGCGAGAGATTAAATAGCGGTCCATGCTGTAAAACGTCATCGGACTGAAGAACAATGTGTGGGAGAAATTTTGTTACCGTATATTTGATGAATCTGATATAGTTGAGGGAGGAAAAATTGTGAAGAACTCTCTTGAATTATTTCCAAGAGTTAGAACATGTATAAGTACAATAGGGAAGCCATGGTTGGACATTTCTCAGTCGATGGAGGTCTCTTGAATTATTCTGGTTCAGTATTATAAGTATATTCACTTGTAGGAGGAACCGAGCCAGTTTCCTGTCTCGGAAGCGAAGATGCACCAAGCAGAGAATGTAGAGAGTAGACATATTCGCAATTGAATGCGCAGGCGCATGCTCGTCCCAATGAACTGACGAACGGTTTTACGAGATGCACGAGATACGAATAGCCAAAGAGCGATTGACATTTGCTCGTATGGGCTTTTCGTCCTGGCATCTTTCCCGTGTCTCTGTTTGTCCTTTAATAAGGACTCTTGGTCAATTAATATTGCTGGTTACAAAACAAGTTCTTTGAACGATCTCGTTTATTCACGATGGTGATAGTTAGGAATAGAACTTTTGCACATCGCGGAAATCGATTAATTCGCCAGAAGTTCGATACTCAGATGTTCTCGATGTTCATCTGTGTATTTGTCGGCCATTTTTCCGCAACGGTACATGGGTAGGGAAGGATAACCTCTTCGTAACTGGTGTTCATAGAAACTTCATTCGTGCGCGGTGGGTCTTTCGAATGATCCAATGTACGGACATGTCCCCTTCCTCTCTCTCTCTCTTCTTCATCTCTTCCTTCCTTTCTGCTTCTCTCTCCAGCTCGCATCTCTCATGCTGCGGTCTCATAAGTAATTTGCCAGAGGCCCTATTACACGATGGTTTTGTTCCTGCGATTATAGTCAATGTCTAATAACGACAATTATGTCATTTCAACGGAATTCGACCGCCTACGGCGACCTGCCATCTTCCTGAGGGACACAGTATGTGCTTATTATATAGGAATCTATATACACATAATGCAACAACTTGGATTTTTCTGATATTCAATGTTTCGTGATAACCCACACTTGCTTGTACTTCATTGCATCATGACCACGATCATTGGCGCTCGATATATCCACTACAGGGGCATTTTACATTCAAACTGTAAATAACTCTCTTGTTTATAGTCGCGACCACAAAGTTAATGTCGTTAATGCAATCTAGTTACTGCAGCTCTAATGGCATTCGTTCGTTCACTCAAATCCCAAATTCTTGCTGCATTATTTATGCAAACCACATGTGGAGGACAGCATGCAAACGCAAATAATTAATTCAGTAATTTTGGCAGGTTGCTAGAGGCTCTGCCTTCACGCATCAGGTTGATGAATGACGTGAAAGTAGAGGGAAAAGCTAGGCAAAGAGTGCGAGCGTGTGATGGTTATACAGGTTTGGCTTGTTTTAAACTCGTGGCCTATATGCGGTTGAATTGAAATGTGTTGATGCACACGCAGACGCGCGTATAATATCGTTTACCGACTCTGCTTTTTGCTGATGATTAAGTTCGTTTGCGGATGAGGCGTTTCGCTGTTCACAGCACAATTCAACGTTTAAGCTTTGTGATGATGCGGAAGCAGTCGTCTCTATCCACACTGGGCTTGAATCTTCCTACTTCCTACATTCTCTTACGTTGCATTGGTCTGGAAAGTCTGATTCTCTGACTACTGGGATCTTACGTTATTCATGATAGCCTCAATGGAGCTCAAGTTCTCTTTTCTGAGGTACGTCACAGCAGACCGTAGGATATAGGAGGAACCGCTTAACCACAACGAGAAGATATGCACGCGAAGCTTACAAATGTCTCTGGGGGATCGCGTCAAGCACGGAAAGTTCCGGTGTCGTGGGCTCGCGGAAAGACACTATATGGAGAGGTGGAAAATACTCGCCAGCTTGGTAGACAAGAGGCATGCACCAACCAGGCAGCAAAGGACGAACGAACAAACGAACCGGGGCATAATTAGACACGCATGCCGCTGGCGTAACCGAGTCAAACTACTGGTGCACCCGATATTCACGATCCCTATAGAAACTATCCCAGAATGTCTTCTCCACTCGGGAATACCTGAAGCTGGGGCTTGATATTTCTATTCACGAGCGCGGCTCTCTTTGACGTTCTGGCTTCGCGCCGCTGAACTGAGCTGCTCTCATCCATTCGCTTTTACGATCTTTATGCACTCCCTCGTTCCCTCAATTCTACCATCGAAATTGTTATCGCTGCTTTTCGCCTGACCCCTGCCATTTTATTCCAAACTCTTGGATTTGCGTTATCAAAGGGATATGAGAATGGCAATGTGTAGAGATCAAAGTTTGATTCACATGATATTCCATCTCGATAAGCCTCAATGTTCCAAGAACATCCACGCACGTGCGCTCGTGCACTAAAGCAATCTCATTAACTGTAATGGCTCTAGCTACTAGGACTATCACTTTCACAGTCTACCAGCCGGCACTTCTGAGATTATAAAACCGGGTCTTTGACCTTGTGGCTGCGACAAGAAAACAAACCTGCTGATATTACATGCACACACCAAACGAAACAACGGACTTAAATGTCGAGATAGCCAATGGAATACCTTCTCATATGCCCATTGGCAATCCATCCATTCTGAAGTCTGTGCTCTCTATCTCTGCTGTACCATCTTCCATAACTTCTGTGCTGCTTTGCGAGAATCCCGCAAAATTGGCATTTTTCGGTGCCTACCGGTATACTCTAGATACAAGTAGTAAACGTAACTAGCGAAGAGAATGGAGTGCATTATAGTGACTGTCCGGAGGCATCGCAATGCCATAGTCAAGCAGTAACTGGGACGTGACGGACAACGCGGCCAAGTATTAACGAACCGTGAGGACATGCGGCTTTCACTTGGACAAGGGACACGTATTTCAACCTAGAATATGTCATCAGGGTGTTGTTCCGTTGAATTCTTGCAACGTTCACTCATTCGATAGTTCCGAGTTACACGGTAATCCACCTATGGATTTAATTTCAACGAAATTTTTTTACTCGGACGGCGAACACAGACGTATACACACGTTCGAGAAACCTTTGTTAAATGTTATTGAGTTTCAGTGCCGTCATCATCTTAATGATTAATTACTGCTACCGCTAAGTCGACGCGTTCCGCTCATGTTTCATACACTGGCCTAAATAACTCCGCGGGTACGCAAAGTTTTATTCTTCGAGCACTTAAATTTTCGAGTTCATTTTTTAAAATGCGATCCACAACTCGAAACTCTTCGTAATTTGCGATAACTTTCATTTGCCATTCTGCCGGTCATTCGTAACGCGCATACGCGTCTTAACCACTACGCGGCCGGTAGACCAGCAGCAGCCGCTGCGATTTACGACTCTCCATATATTTCAAGTGCCTATATAGAGAAAGAGCTCGAGTCTTCAAGCAGAAGAAGAAGAACAAGACATAGAAGAGAAGGAGCACCTTGCGCCGACGTTCATCAATCAGTCGTCTGGATACAAGATGGAAAAAAATCCTGCCTCCAACGTGCGTTCGTAACTTTCGGCTTATGGATAACCTAAACGCCGCTTGCTCGGACTTTCTGGCAAACAAATAGCCCTGTTTCCATGCCTGATATATCGATGCTTTGTCAGTGATTACTCTTCGATTAACCGCATGATCTGTAAATGGCGCAAGCGCTCCGGGCTCCAATGCCCCAAACTTCCTAGTTATGCGTTAACCTCCGGGAAGAATTCTCTCTGATACTATGATATGGACTTTACTTTTTAAATACCACGTTCTACACATAAATAACAATGTCGAGGATATTCTTGCCTGTCCTACATTCATTTCAACTCTTGATCAACTGAGCTCATCGATTCATTTCGTCTTTCCGGGTGTTTGAGCGGAGAACCGCCCTTAGAAATCATTCAGGGTATTTTTTCTTCTTGCATAGACAGTAAGCGATTGGGAATCTTGTTTTCTTACTGTTTGAAAATCAATTATTTTGACGCCTGTAATTGAATTTTATATTGCCAGTAAAATGTTTTGGGAGGTTTTATAAATTCTCGCGCCTGCATGAGGTCGCATGTCACAGAAATTGAATTGTGTGCGGGTTGTACGAAGTTCTGTGCGTACGAGCAGCCTCAGGAGCCTATTAGCAAGTTTCAAGTCAGAGCTTCTTGCCCTTTGCTAGATGTGGCATCACTTTAACTGTGTTCTCCCTTTGGACTAAAAGCGTTAGCTGCATCGGAGTTTTGAGGTTTATAGTGGTTTTCCTGCTTCAAAACATCGCCCAACTGTCGCCATAAGTTTTTCAAGTTGTTGACATTTTTGACGAGAAACAGAGACCACACTTCCAAGTTGCGAAATCGCTTTCGGTTGTATCGCGTTTGCGCGCAAACGATGACGTCTTCTCCCACCCCTGCTCATGTGGCTGAATTCTATAGCAAACTCGTCGTGATGAGGTTCGTCGGTAAAGTTGTTATATTGGTTATTCACATACGCTTAGAATAATAATCAGAATACCTCGATGGTATCGTATTTTGTGGGGAAGAAGCGACAAATATTCCTCGCAGACACGGATGGTAATTTCATTTGCACAGTTTCGGAAGTATTTCATAAAATTCAAGACTGGCTGTACTTTATATTAAATTTTTTCTTACTCTCCATATATTGTCAGTATTCACAGGTAATATCTAAAGGCACGAGGCTCTCACTCAGCTAAGAAAATTTCAATTTGTTCAACAATCACGTTCGTCCGCAGTTCTCCAATCTTCTTCCCTTTCCCCTGCTCTTCACACTTTTCTTGTCCCTTTTTTCTCATACGCTCACGCCATATTCATGCTCGCGAGAGTTTAACGCTACACACAACCCAAGTGAACGTGGCGGATCTCATATATAACGGCCAAGTCGTGCAGAATTCTTGGGCGACGAGTCCCCGAGGGCAGAGCGTCGTTACCCGTTCGCGTACACTCACTTTCTCACTCACTCTCTCTCTCTCTCTCTTTCTCTGCTTGCTCATTCTCCGGGGTGCCCTCGACACTGAGCTCCCGCTGGTAGCTATGCATGGTGAGAAGTTCTAGCTTCTATACTCTCGCTAGGATCGTTATACCCACGAACTCTGAAGGAGGTACCAACTGGCGAACTTGTCTTCTACATACATACTCACCAATACTTTTTTGGCTTACCGGATCTCATGCAGACTCACTTCCATATTGGGTTAGAAAAATATGGAATGTTAGAATGGCCAAGAAATTGGTAGCTCTGAGGTCACATTCCTTCTTAGCTAGACGTTTTGATGAGGCTGTTGGTTAGAGCAGCCATTAAGACCAATGGTATATGGATATGAGCCTCCCAAATTCATATCTATAATGTTTTTATCTGCGGTCGATTATTATATTCTGCACGTGTTTTAGATCGATCGACTGATTCTAACAAGCATGATAATTCTGGAATTACTCTTGTGATCTCGAGCTTGGCCAAGTCTCAAGAAGTAACATTGTTCAGGGCTTGCTCAACAGAATGGAGCAAGAAAGTCGTTGAACGTTAATCTACGATGGTCAAATGTAAGAGAGGCCACGACGCTCATGCCTCATAACTCGTATAGCCTTTCAAGTTTGCTCTGGCGAGGAGAGGCTTGGCCGAAAATCTCCATGGAACCGTCTGCAGCTCGTTCGCACACAGACACGAGTCTGATTTTCACTCTTCCATGCAGCGAGTCTACGGCTCGGCATAGCTTATAACTACTAGGAAAGCCGAGAGAGACTCTGGCAAGAAGGGGAATAGATGACGACGGGATCTCATCGTCTTGCTCGTTGGTGAGAGCTTCTTGGGCTCGAGTCTCCTGAGAGAACGCGAGGACGACCCCAGAGAAATTCATTGCCCTTAATTATGCCCTCGTTTATCGTCGTAGCCATCGTCGGGAGATTAGCAAGCCGGCTCTTCCTATCTTACTTAATAGTTGAGAAGACGCGGATCTTCGAGACGAGAAAATCTTCGCTCCTCTTCTGCGATCGTGAGCTCGCAATGGCTTGAAAAAATGTCGTTCTGAAAGAGATAATTTGGCAGTGTCTGTGTAAGGTTATCGCAAACTTCACAGACCTCCGCTTTCTCTCACGTATATAATCCGGAACAAATCAAGAATGATTGTTGAAGAATATCACAGACTAATATGATCGATGATTTTTCTTTATCCAACATCGCGTGCCAGTCGTATTCCCCATTCGAAAGTGATCCAGCTGCTCGAACAATTAGTTTCATTTGACTGTGACAAACAAAGACAATGTCAATTGTTCAACGATGTACATTTAGTTTCCTGTGACAAGCAACAGAACAAATACGTTTGACACTCCCCGGCTCGGGATGTATACACGCCGAACCCGTGGTAGTTCTCCTGGCAAATGTGGGCATGTAACTCGCGACAACGTTACAACACAGCATGAGTGAGGAGATGGTCGCGAGAAAAGAGCAAGAGAGAGAGAGAGAGGGAGAAATGGTTGTACGTACATGCTGGAAACGCTCCTGCGCGAAACATACGGTGCTATATGAGGGCAGTAACAGAGTTCACGGTGAGCGACGAGCCGGCGAGCAAGAGGTATCTTTTGCGATAGCCTCTCTTTCTCTCTCGCCCAGTGCTCACGTGAGTTCTGCTCGCTTACGATACGATACATCGTCGAGTTACTCTCCCTCACACTCATCCTCGATCTGGCTTAGTATTTGTGCATTTGTTGCACTCGTTCGCTTTACGAATGTCTCCGTATAGTGCCCGTTAGGAATATATGGGTGATCAGGTACGATCAGAAAGGCACTCACGGTTGCGTGTATAACCACTGATCGTACGGCATTCGTCGACGTATATACATGCATGATGCTCCATAGTTCACAAAGGCTTTTATGGAGATGCGAGCGAATTCAACTAAAGAGAGGAGTTGAGTCGAACGAGAGTAATAGAGAGCTGGATGAATCGATCATACACCACGAGAGTATCAAGGATCGAAGATGCAAATATGTTCGGCTCGTGTGGAGAGAGCAAAGACATCATTGGTTGTCTCTTCTGTACCGCAACCAGGCAAACAAAGTGAGGAAATGAACGAATCGCATTGATGCCCTAACGCTAGCATTGGTACAAGAAGACTGAAACGCGGTAAGAGGGAGAAGGATTCTGTGAGAAAGGGATATCACGTTCACCGACGAGCCTATAGATATATATGAATCCTACCACTGCTGAGCGTTCCTTGGAAACCATGAGACGTCGCCACAGCGATGGGGTCTCTTCTTATTCTCTTCGAGGTCGCGCATTTACACAGGCGGGGTCATCCCGGGGCCCGGTCCCCATAATACCGTTATACTCTTCACGCGGCTCGTCCACCATACGTATCTCAATGGCTTGAACGTCTGAGGGGCGTAACGAGTCTTCCGAAGGATAACGACCAATGACCTTTTTCATGTTCAGTTATCAGCACGTGTGCTCATAATCACTCGAGCCCTCGCGCTGCCAAAGGACACATATCATAGAGGATCATCTTCTCTAATTCTGGACCCATATCGTTCTCCTGTCTCTACTTCTCTACGCCATATATTTGCGCATTTTTATACACACGCTGAATTTTCATTTTCCCCGAGATTCCACATATGCTTAAGCATTCCCAGGCGGACATAAACCTGCCTATATGCATGCACTGTGCAGCCATCAGACGCTTTCGGTGGACACTTTCGTTACCACCTATGCTTGAAGTCACATACCGGAACTTCTTTGTTTCTCTGTTTATATTCCCCCTGGTAGTTTCTCCTCCTGCTACGTGTCCTTCCTCCTTTTTTTCCTCTTTTTCGTTGTTTTCGCTTGGTCCTCCGTTTGTTTTTTCGTTTTTCTTGCTATATAGTTCTCGCGTGTTCAGAGGCTCCGGGGTAACATGCATAAGTCAGATAACACTCGGGAACCCTTGGCGCATATACATACCCACGCACATTCGCTAGCTCTTTGGAATTCTCGGGAAAAACTGTTTCGTGGCTATCTTGTTGCAACTACCGTTCTACTCGACTCCACGGAACAATGTTTTTTTAATTCTGTGTTTCTCATCATCGAGTTACCTTTTCATAATTAACGCATACACGTTCATTATGAACTTTTGAGTTTCACCAGTCCAGTAAATTCGCTGGAAAATCATCGAGTTTCATGCACGAATGTGCTGTAAGTGACAACCACGCCTTTACAACGTATGCGACATTTGAGTATATCACGACGCAGCTCGGAAGATTAAGGATTGGAAGGGGGAGCTCGGAAAAGACATCGTTTAACGTGGCCAAGCATGGTTAAGTGTTAATATACTTAATGGTTCATATTTATGTGGTGATATACAATGAGGTTGACATGTACGTTGAGTCGAGTCGAGAGACGCGGGCTTTTGCGTTTGCTTCTCTCTTCCTCTCTCCTGGCTCCTATACGAAAGATTTTGCCAATACCGTTATGTACCATTTGAACTTGGCGAGGAAAGGAGGGACAAAACCTCAACACACATTCACAAAGTGTGTGTGCGTTTGTGTATACGTAGATACATGTATAATACCTGGATATATACGTATTGGATAAAAGTGTACGTATTTTAACGAGCGATGAATATCGATGAATGGACACCGCTGAGGTCGCGAGGTCGTTTCTTGGGTTAGTTGGGGTCCCGCATCGGCTATATGATTCGCACGCTCCTCTCGTTCTCTCCCTGATGCTTGATGTTGCCTCTGCCATGCTACCTTCGTCTTTCCGTCTGCTTCTTCTTCTTCTTCTTCTTCACCAGCTCAAATATATACAGAGAGCGAGAAAAAGGAGAAAGACAGAGAACGGGAATCTCGCGTACGGTACTTTGGAATCTTGCAGGCTTGGGCCAACCACGGGCCTAAGGAAAGAAAGAGAAGCAGCGAGAGAGAGAGAGAGAGCCTCTGGTGCTGGAGTCTCCGTGCTTGACCTTTGTCTTTTCTTTCTCGTAGCATCTCCATACTTTCCAAGTACAACTTACGACACTGCCATAATACTTTTGCTTTGAGTCACGAAATTCCTCGTGTCTCAACTCCTTATCCGTGAAGCAATCATCCCCGAGCGTCGACGTACGACAGACGACCCTCTCTTGCTCCGCTGCAATTCTTATTATATATGCACATCGTTTTGTACGTGACGAATTACCTAAAAACGTTTACTCCTCGTTCGCTAATTTACAACGATATTTTTCAATTGGTATTGGCTTGTTCTGTATCGAATGAAACATCGAGGGAAGCAATGACTCGACCAATGACGTGTTGGAATTAAAAGCAACAGATCTACTGACATAAATTATTTTTGTCAAGCCCAAGCTTATCCTCGTTCATCTCGATATCATCGGATACATTCGCCCATGCGCGTTGTTCGTGCTCTTCCTCGTCCAGTTTCGCGACTCGGTCTCCTCGTTTTTTCAAAACAATTTACTTGCCACTTTTAGCAGTAGAAATCGGTTTGCCAGAGCAGCGTTTCGAGAAACGACGAACTGGTGCGATGTAATATCCGGTCAAACACACGTGTGTCCGTATGTAATCAACAAATATACATGAGTCAGTCAGTTTCTGAATGTCCCGAGAGCGAGTACGGGGTGAGTATCATATGTAGCCCTCGTCGTACAATAGGGATCCGACGTCGAAAATGTTGCGGGTCAGCTTTATAGCGTGTATAATCGGTGGACGAGATCGCGAGCTTCTAATTTCATGCTCGCACGTACATATTATGAACCGAGAGGCGAACAAACGTGTGTGCGGGTCAACGCACTGTGTTGTATGATTCACTAAGTGTTTAACTCAATTATAGCGTTCTCGCGTGTATTTTTATCGCAATAACAACATGTACGTGTTGGAGTATATATTTAAGAGAGAAAAAAACAGTAAAGAATAGTAAACACTCTACTGGGTTATCGAAATATAAAAGGCGCGAAATGTCTCTCGCACGTAAGTCATTTTGGAAGTCGTTTCTTTAACGATTTGGATTTAATAGCGGTCCAGGTGGCATATTATGTCGACTACGTTTTCTCTAGACAATCCGTTGTTTTCGTCAAATCATCCATCTGAAAAATAAAGCACTGCAACTCTTGGGTGTGTGCTTGAAAAGGTTTCACAGTCCGATGCTATAAACAGTTATACACGAGTGACAGTAAGGAGGAAATTTTATTCGTCATTATGTACGAAGAGTCTTGAGAAGACACGCGAAAGAAACGGAGAGGAAAAGAGACACTTTATCACGCACTCAAGTTGTTTGTACATAGACGAAGAATAAATTTATCGTTGCAACGTCATACTCACCTCGAGTTTACTTCCTCGTCCTCACTCGACCATTCCCGCAGGAATTTTTCTTCTCTTTAGATAGCACTTATTTTTTCTCTGACTTTATTTCTCTCGTGACGCGTATGCATGCGGTTTCCTTACACAAGGCAAACGAAATTCGTATGGCATATATATGCTGATGCTGATTCTCTCCCACATATACTCTTATATGCATTGCAGAACGGGTTGCTGTGTGTCCTCTGCCACCGCGAGTGTATACACGCTTGCATATGTCTCTCCTTTCGCAAGAATTACGATTATACAAATATATACATATATATGGCATGCAATCACTATATCTTGAGACTCTTGCAAAGTTATGCTCCATCTCTCTCTTTCACGGACTCTCAAACACGTATGAATTTTCTCCGTGCATCCTCTCTCCAATCTTCCTCCTTCTCTCTCTCTCTCTCTCTCCCTCTCTTTCTCACCTTCAGGGGCTTTACGAGAGTTGTTAAGTAATAACGGTAGTATTCCCCATACTCCTCCAGTGTACCAAGTGTGCCAGCATCGTATACGCGGAATTACAGCGTCCGCACTTACCGTCACCGTGACCAACTTTATATTCCCGCTGCGAGGAAACGCGTCTAACACTGACATTAAATCCTTCGCGGGTCAGATTTTTCTCGACTCCTTGAAAATATATTTTTTCTCTATTATGTTGCAAAATTATTTCCCACATTGCTCAATTATTATTAGCCAGTTATGTGGTTATTACGTTATTTCATCAAAGGATGACATTATTATTAATTTTTCAAGAATTACGTTTTCCAAATGTTAATCAACACATTCACCGCAGAGTTCGCAAAAGACATGGAAAGGGAGAAATATTGATTATTAAAGCGGTAAAGGGGCGGGTGGGAGAGAAATTCAACATTTCATTGTAAAGTAAAGAATTGTTATATGGATCCATTGGTTTTCAAGTGACAATGAACCCGCATTTCGTACGACCTATTCCGCAAACACCCCGTTACGACGCCGCTGCCTCATCCTCTGTATCCTTAAAAATACAAACACATATATACAGATTTATATGTATGTATGTGGTATCCGCAACCCGGTTTACCAACCTGTTCTACACATACATTTATACATGGAGCACTGCATTCCATGTGGCTCACGGTCTCGACTATCCAACCCCTTTGCAAATGCTCGAGGTTTCACGAGAGAATCCCGCGGGACGTGAACGTGGCACGAACCGCCATTTTTCAAGCCTTTATCGTTCGCTACCCAAAATCCGCCGAGAGCACCGTGGAGTTTTCTCCCCCTGCCCTTCTCTTTTCTAACTACCCTTTTCTTTTTCCATTCCCTTACCCTTTCACCATCGACTCTGCCCCTTGGCTATATTAATATATATATCTATGCATATCGGAGAAAGTTGCTAACGAAAGGGCGCAACCTTCTCGAAATTACGAGTTCAATTGTGAAGAACACGCCTTTCTATTTGCCAACGATACGATACACACATACATTCGGACGAGCCACATCCCTTTTCCCAAACGAGGACTCTGCTAGATGGGCTGGACCAGCTCGAGAAAAAGAAAATGGGAATAAATTTGGTCGAAAAGCAGCAACGTTTGCAGCAGAGGTTGGGCCAAATCCTCCATTCATTGGTTCTCCTTTATTATGTCTATGGCTATATGTGGATTTATGTGTATAGGTATACAGACTTCTTGCTAATTACACCCGGGAGATTCAATGAATGGTTGGTCGGAAAGGGGTAGCAAGGGGCTGGGTAGGCATAGATTAAATATGCCTGGTCAGTGACTTCCTGCGTGGTGAAGAATCGACTCTTGGATTTTTTGTCGGATTTTTGTTACGACTGCAGAAAAACCAACTAAGAATTCTTTACAAGAATCCCCCCCCCCCTCTGGTTGTAGCGACTTCTCAAATTACAGAAATAACGTCTAGTTTCTTTCACCATCATTCGATTATCGAATTTAATGGCGAATGCCATTTTTTGAATCGTCGGCTTCACCATCTTCCACGAAAAGCTTTTCTCGCTGCTGCTCTATTAATTCCTTTCGAGCTTTCCACGATGGAAGTCTTCTCAATATGGTTAATTTATATTCTTTCGTTTTTAATGATAAAATAATAAACAAGGAAAAAATCTGTGATCAATCTTCAAAGAAATTCTTGCCGTCATATCCTTGAATATAGTTTTTATTCCTTCGCATTGCCGACGGGCTGAGCAACAAAAGCGGAAGGAAATCAACCTCACCGGACATTTATGACGTACAATATATACAGGGCAATGCACAAGAAAAGATGGTGAAATGAGCGCGGTTATCAACGGAAGGAAAGAATGAGACAAGAAAAAGTCAGAGCTCGTTGCTGACAACCCCTTTTGTTAGAGGTATAGATACATGTCTTGTGTGCCCGAGTCCATGCAGCGAGATAGAATACGACAATCTAGAGAATGAGGCGAAAGGGAGGAAGCGCTCAACTACCGGAGCAGTCTCGCGGCCAATTATGGCCACGAGATGCTGCTTTTGCTACCGATGTGGGGAAGAAAAGGAGCGAGTGAGAGAGAGAGAGAGAGAGAAGAGGAACGAGGATGAGGTGGAGAGAAAGCGGCCACAATTCTCGTTGACGTTTCCCCGGGTTCTGAAAGTATATTACCCTATTATATGATGCGAACGGAGGCGCGAGGCCAGAGCCCCTTCGGCGAACCAGATGTTTGTACAAACCGAGGATAATTTCGCGAAAGCCTAGCGAGAGCGTGGCGGGGGTCGCGAATCCACGTTCCACCGGACGCGGTGTGGTCTGTCGTACATGTGCACAAAATGGGATTCCCGTATACTTAGTGCAGATATTCACTAGCAGCTCCATACGAACCACACGCCATACATATTCACCCAGGATGTGGTAGCAGAGATTTTCCTGGGCATTATCTATATATATATGTATGTTTATTGGAGAAGTTTACAACGCCGATAAACAGTACACGATGTTGGCGCGATTGCGGGAATTGATCCTTTAGCATGACTAAATTCTGCATTTTCGGATTTGCATTATTCACTTGGGTGGAATGTCGTGAAGAATTTTTTTTTTTTTTAACTATACTTGAATTCATATAATTTTTCAACGTTTATTTTGATCGCGGTAATAAAATATGGCGGAAAGATCTGGTCCAGAGTTTAAAATGTGGTAACGCATCAATTATTATTACGCTGTAGACTGTTATGTCGTCGGGGCATACGTGTTATATGCATATGTCGAAGCCTCGTTAAATTTGAATTGCGCTCGGCTTTCTGGTCCTCGAGGCTCTCACGCCAGGTAGCTCGACAAAACGGGCAACCAGAGCGCCAATTTCGCCAAAGCTTGAAATAAGAAGAGTGACCCTTAAGGAAAGTCGAATAATGGAATGGTCTCTCTCGGTATACAGTGGTCTCCGATTGCCTCCTTCGGAATTCTATCTCATTTTTTATTTCTTTCTCAATATACAACTTATTTTGTCGTTTTTTTATAGTGGAATCGACCACGAGGGATTTTTGTGCGATTCAAATAGCTCTCCTTTCCGGGCACAATTGTACATGCTGAATACACAATTCAATAATTGGGATGCTGGAATTGTTGAAGAGACTGTGAATATACGTAGCGGAGCTCCTTGGCCAATTGCCTTTTACGGTCGAATCCTTCGGACCCGCTTTTCATTAGGCGATTCAAACAATTTCGGTCGTGTCCCGATTACTTATGCGCCGGGATTATTGACCTTTTATTTCTTTCGTGTCGAAATATGTCTCGTTAGGATATTGCGAAAGTGAATCTGTTTCATAACGCTGATGAAATGGAAAAATTGCCACGACACACGATACTCGATCACCTCGAGAGCTGTTGTTTTTTTCTGTCATTTTTTTCTGTGATAACACACATCATGCACAACATTGACGACATTGCTTACGTACAATTTGATCAAGTACGAGTTGATCGCCACCTGCTAGACTCCCTTTTCTCGATCGTTTGAAGAAAAAAAAAAAAATACGATTTACTCGCTCGAATGTCTACACGAGAGGCCCCCCGAGTGAGTTATTAAGATCTTAATCTCGTCATTCGATCGTTGATGAGCACAACGCGAGGACGAGTTTGCCAAAGCGTCCTCCCTCCGTCTCTTTTCGATCTCTCGTCATGGGAGGATCGGGCTCGAAAAAGAAAGAGAGAAAGAGCGCGGGCGGGAGCATTGAGCCCTCGGTGAACCTCCGTGTCTACACCGCAGGGTTCCTGGTCGTTCGTGATGGCCGTACGATGACTCTCCGCGCCAGTTCGATCGATAATTGCCACGCTGCTTTGCGATCGCTCTCGATATATAGTTTTATGCCGATCCATTAAAACTTTATATATTTATACACACACAATCATACTCACGTGTACTTAAACCCAAACTATGTAACCATATACAATCTTTATAATGTTAGCTCTTATAGATTTCTATTAATGATTTTATCTCTCGCCAAAGATGGCCAAATAACATCAATCTGATCATTTTATTTTTTATGTGTTTCAGGTAAGCACTTTTGATTTCTTAATCACGTCCTGGACTGGCTGAAAATACATCGAGTATTGCTGCAGCTCATTTATTTTCTCGTTAATATCGTCTAGCTTTCGCATTTATCGAGTGAGTAAAAAAAATCATTATAGAAGATATTTCAACGAGTATAATTATTATCGAGCTGCGACATTTATCGGGAAAAAATTGTCAACCTCCAGCTAAAGACATTAATCGACGAATATAAAGTGGTGTCTATGGAATTGGGTAATGAACTGTCTCATTATTATTGCAGTTCATTGAACTTGCATATATTTTGACATTTTCTCTATAGTAATTGCTTCGTGTTGGTAGAATACAGGATAAAGTGCAGGAGTGGACTCGCCGTTAGCGAGCATTCATATTCCCTCTCGTAAATCTACAGTTATTGATTGCCAATAATTACAAAGTCCAGCTACCTGCGACCAAGAATATTTTTATCACATCGTAGCCTGTTTACTCTTCATCGGACTCACGAGATTGCATAATCATACGATTAAACGGGAACGGAGCACGTTCACCGGTTGACGCTGTTTTCATAAATTGCATACTGCTGTCTTTTCGTGCCAGCAACGAGACTCATGGTGAAAGCTTTTCGTTTTATGATCTGATGAGCATTTTTTTGTTTTTTTCCTTTCAAGTTCTTATTGGCATCACGATGCTCCGTTGATTGCGTGAGAATGCACGAGTTGTGAAGTGTATTGTGCTCTCGTTGTGATAATCCTACTCGCGAGCTTCGGCTCGTGTATGCCACCAACGATATGTTCCTCCATATTACGGGCTCTCGTGTATTTTAATCAAATGAAATGTCAATCAAGTCTACGTGCTCCTGTTCAACTATATAAATTCGAACGCGTTCTTTTCCCCCATAATTATCACATCGATGAGGTCAATTGAGATCCAATAGATCAATCAATTTCAAAGCAAAATTATATTTTCGCATATCATATTTAAATTCAACAAATCGATCTTCACTTTACCCAATCAACACACTTTTTCAACTGCAAGTTTAATAAGAATTTAATGTCACGGAGTTGACTAATTGCTTCGCCCTGAAAGATACAATCACAGATATTCAAATGAAGTTCCGATGTCGAGATTCTTTTCACAAATCCTAGACTTTCTTGCTGCTTGATCTGCGTTCAAATTAATCTCGATCTGGTGAAAAAATGTTGAAATTTCTCTCTCTTCTTGAGAACTTTGCACAGTCTCATTTACTGATGGCAATAATATTTTACTCGTATTTGAGAGAGTGATTTACTACATATAAACAGAAACAACAGACACGAATTTATCTCGCGAATAAGTATCGGGACGATGATACGCGATACGAATGAATCACCTCATTGGTGTTATATACTCGTAACTCATTTGGAACGCCTGCACACGTACACTATCCTTTGGTACTATAGTAACAACGTGGTTGTTACTACCACAAGAATTCTGTTAGATTGCGAGAGTCTTACGAGGACGTCGTTGGAGAACGTTTGTAAGATAATCGTCAATGAATCTTGATAGTTTATCCCGCTGGAGGAGCGACGAGAAGGAACACGTTAACGACTCTCATGCTCGCAAGGAATAGCGAACAATTGTCGCTGCGGCGACGATATAGCGTATAAAACCGGAATTGCATCTTCGCCCGAGATAATCCTACAAGTGACATATATGCATATACACTGCGTACGAGCATATATGCTATGCAGACGTCTTGTCTCACAGGCTTCGTATATACATACGAAGTAGAGTAGAATTGCATGTGCATGTGAAACACATGAAAGTCTTAGACAAGGATTGCCAAACCGTCACGTTTCGAGCTATCATTCTCGCTGGATGCTGCTGCCAGAACCGAAACCCAGTCTTAACGGCTTTTCCATTTTCGTACCTGTCTCTTGTTTTTTTTTTAGGACACGTATCAACTTTAAAGAAGTCGAAATGGATCTCGTGACAAGTCGTCAATAAGTTTATGTGACTCTATTTTTGTTGACTTGCAACGAATCCATTTTTATTCTTTCTTAATCGATCTATGGATTTTTATTTTTCGCTTCCTCACGGCAAGATTTTCTTAAGGCTGTCATTTTTTTTATTTTTTCCGTTACCTCAACCAGTCTGCCGTGAGATTTTGTTACCGGAAAGTCCGAAATACTGTTTTCCATTCGATCTTTCTCGCGTTTAACAACTGCTGCTTTATTTTCGCACTGCTGATGCACGTAACATTCGCTTCCTTCGAACTCGCTGATTTATACATCCGGCAATGTCTTTCTCGCAGCCCCTTGAGCACGCGAGATTCTCAAGATGAATGGAGCTGTGAAAATTTATCGCCAGCTACCTCTGAGTCAATGATAACCGGAAATCCGAGCCAGCCTCTTTGTGGCTGGCGCTTTGTTCGGATTCTTGCAGCTTTTCGATGTTTCGTAGGGCCTCGACAGTGCGATGGCCAGAAATCAGTCAAAATTTTGTGTTACCCAAAGTTAAGTGTAATTTTGTAAATATTTCATAGTATCACATCGAATAACGAAAAAAAACAGAAGGAATGAAATACAATTTATGTTTCTCCTTTCGAAATCATTCGCATGACGAGAGATTCGACTTTGCTCGACTCTGTTTATTTGCATTGTATTGCGGCGCAGAGTTTTTGGTGCCCGGCATGAGTGAAAATCTTGCGGATACCGAAAAAGGGAAAAGGAACAGGATTTTGTAGCCGCACTGAGACGAAAATGGTGGGGGATTAGGTTCGGGTGCGTTCAGGGTGTCGAAGCTAAGCTCCCTTTTCTCGAGCGATGATACGGGATTGCTTTACACGCTCGAAATGTCGCGAAGAATCCCATATGTTTTTTCTATAATATGTGGACAGCGTGCACACAGACGTAGCAACATTGTCCTTTATCGCTCGGATTTCTTCTACCGTACAATGACAAAAGACCACCAAAACAAATTCAAAGAAAAGTATTCGCGCGTGTTGGGTGAATTTCGCCACGCGATAGTCACTTTTCAAGCCGGCGATCCAGTCGCTTCTGCTTCAGATTATTCCTCCTCTGTTTTTAAAATCCGATCCCTCGGGATATGAACGAGCAAAGTTTCCCTTTTACACAGACACATACATCATTTCGAGACTCCCGAAAGAAAAAGCCACAGAACGAAAATTGTTTCTTATTCGCTGGAACTATTCCGCTCGTCTCTGTTTCATCGCTTGACGCGTGTGTCGTGCAACTCATTTCCGCCTCCCTCTATCTTTCATGCATATTAAATCATCCTTGGGATTTCGGGAGACTAGTTACGAATTAACCCGCGTATGAATAATAATGAGAGAACAGCGTCTATTTTTTCTAGAAGTCAGTGAGTCACGAAATTGTATTGTGATAACGTGTGTATGAATCATTCGAAATACTGAGCACCCTAATTGATCGTATTACATTGATGAATCATGAATAATATCACGCAGGGAACATTGTAGAGTTTCTTTTTATTTTTATCGCTTTCAGGAAGATTTTTAGTCAGTCGTGTCGGTGCTTTTAGTTTTGGGGGATCGAAATATACCTCGTAGAATATCGGATTTCAGCGCGGGGCCGAGCACGTGTCTGTGTCGCCTCTGTACACGATGTTTTGGCCAAATCTCCCTAGACAAAAATACGCGGGGCTATCGTTTCCACCCCAAGGGATCTCGTATTTTGGCCGTATGACGGTATTCCATGGAAAAACGCTCGCGTTCTGGCCAACGCTCAATGACAAAAAACAACCCCTATATTTTGTTATCCAAATGTGCAATGTACGTAAAGTGTTGGCCTGCGCGCTCGCCTTGTCGATTTGCTCCTGTCAACGTTGCCGTTTTCCTTGTCCCCTAATTGCATAATATACACGAGGACACAATCTGCTATTATTGTACCACATGTTCGACTCTGTATAATGTACCGCACGAATGATTCGAAATCCGTTTTCTCCCTCATCGCGCGGTCCTCGACGGAATACTTGTTTACTATAGTTCGAAGATCAATGTTTCATCTGCTGCTTGCATGCATGTTTGTCAATGGAAGCAGTTAACGTTTCTCTGTTAATTAACTGAAAATGTTCGATTTAGCTTGACTATTTTTCAGCTACATTCTGAATACCATATTTTTGTTACAAATATCTATGAAAATATTTCCTTTTCGTGTCGTTGAGTTTCTCCAGCGATAAGCGAGGGGCTTGTCCTCCTCGTCTCTCGTTTTCTTTTCGCCACGACCATTCTGGGCATTCCGACTATTTTTCTGGTTTTTTTTCGTCACTGGACGAATCGAGAGCTTTTGTCTTGCTGACGCAAACAACCGTATAGGCAAGAAGAGTCGATGAAAACTCGAACTCTTTTACCATGCTGTCCCTTCTCTCTCTCTCTCTCTATAGTTTCGCGCGAGCTCACGCTATCAGATTCAATTAAAACGAACGTTCATGTTACCGAGGAGGGGCGA
Source organism: Diadegma fenestrale (assembly GCA_037043255.1). NCBI lineage: Eukaryota > Metazoa > Arthropoda > Insecta > Hymenoptera > Ichneumonidae > Diadegma > Diadegma fenestrale. The sequence goes on from CM073309.1 coordinate 25,319,434, forward strand.
AAGAGACGAGAAAAGTATATGGGATAAGAGAGAGGGAGAGAAAGAGAGAGAGAGAAATGTTGCGATCGACAGAATGAGCAGGAGCAGGGAAGAGAGAACGGGAGAGGAAAAACGATAAGGGACGCGAGGGCCAAAGAACGTATCGATCCGGGCGATCGACTCAAAGAATTCGATCACAGCCAGCCCAGTCACCCGATATCTCTCTCGTCGTTCTTTTCCAATTCTTTTTATTCTCTCTGTCCTCACGCTCAAGAAAGAGAGAGAGAGAAGATACGAAAAGCAGAAAGAAAAAAAGCGAGAGAACGAAGGATGTGCAGCGAGAGAGAGCTGAGAGAGAGAGAGAATCATCGATAAGGCCTCTGAGAACGATCGCGAAATTTCGAGAGAATGAACATGAGCACCCGAATCTGCGCCCACATGTTTAATACGGTAATTAATCTTTATCCGTCGTCAGAACTCGCCCTTGAATACATAATATAAACGATACATGCGCACAGACGAAGCGTGCTCCGTTGAAAATCATCGAATGAGGAGTCACTTGAATCCTATTGGCCGCGATGCAGTAAATAAAATGAACAAGAAGGATCGAAAAGCAAAATGGCAGCAGGAAGAAAAAAAAATGAGATTGCTGCGTCGTCCTTATTATTATTTTTATCATTGAGAGCGATCTCATCCCATCGCGAGTTTCTCAATTCCACCCGTATTTTCGATACAGAATTCTCCCTCACTTCACATATATATTTTCGAAACTATTACGACACCTGGAAGTTAGGTCAGGTTTCATACACACATTTGCCAGCGTACACGTCTGCAGGTATGTGTGTGCGCGTGTGTGTTAGTGCGAATAGCTGAGCTAGCAATGTATACCATGCAAGTCGAATTTCTTCCATGGCTTTTATATATGCACATACATACCGTACATCCATATAAATCTTGGCAGAGATGCAACGGAGGAAGCGATATTCGAATAAATCATAAACGGTACGCCGCACTCAGGACCAGATGGAGTTTTGATTCGAAACGAGAGAAACGGTGCAAGATCGTATAGCATGCGCGTAAATAAATATGGCCGCGAGTTTAAGTACACACACGCCTTGCATACATGGGCTGGCATATATTTTTACAAGAACCATCGCACACAACTATTGCCTCAGAAAATTGAACGTGGCGTAGTCTGGAGTATAGGAAAAAATAATTTCAAGAGATAAAATGCATTTGAAATGATACGTCGCGGTCCCTCTCTCGCAATTTATAAAATCAATCATCCCCCGGGAAGAGAAAACGTCATTTTTCAATTCAAAAGATGCACGAATTGTCAGCTGAGAAGATGTAGTCCGAATGCTGTTTTATAATGAGAAAGTTTATCAAAATTGGATGCGATGAGCGCGAGACTAGGATTTGAGTCATTCAATTTATGTTGCTACTGAATTATTAGTTTCTTTCATACGTATGGAAATGAATAGTTTTGAACTTGCTCGTAGCATATTGGGAATATTATATGTAGGACAAGTATAAAGAGCGAAAAGTAAAAACGGGACGGGAGGCAGCAGACGATTCGTTCTATATATACAAACACAAAATCCTGTTGACGATGTGCAGACGTTGATATAAATCCCTGGATTAGGATCCGCAAGCCCCAGCCTCGGAGTACGGTATTATATTTGGTATTTTTTTCTTTTTCTTTCTGCCTCCGTCTTTTCCACGTGAAGTATTCGACACTGGGGTTCATTTTGTTTTTTACGACTGTTTTTTTTTCTTTCGTTATTCATTCGCGCTTGTCGAGTCGTGGCGAATCGAGGGCTGCTTCGTAACGCACGCACCTCACTCATTCTTTTCGGCACTCATAGTTATGTCGCACACAGTCTGTGTGCGTGCCCATGCTCTTTGTAGCTATATATATATACGTTTTCCAAGCGTCATAGCAGTATGTGTTCAAACAAGGTTTGACGCGCTTTACCCGCCAACCGGAGACTTCGTATATGCCCAGCCTTTGTCCCTTTGTATTGCACGGTACACCCTCTCGTATCGTTTACATTATGCCCTTTTCCCTCTCGAATTACGCATCACACCTCTCGCCCATTTACCACATCATCACTGCGATACTTTATAAACGTTAAACACACCGCGTGCAAAACAAAGAAATTCTTTCGATCTTGGTTTTTCATGCAAAATCATTAATAACGCATATTGTTCTGCGGCAATTAGGATGTCAATAGTTCTTTAATATGCATTTCTATACAATCACCTGCATGGATTGTCAATTCAATACTTTTGAATCGTTTGACAGAATTTCCTCTAATTTCGTAATAGATTTTTTTTTCAGAATTATTTTTCAAAACACACGTTGATATAGTGTCTAGATTTTTTTTTTTAGCGTTTCATCGATTTCCTATGGGCAATTTTCATAACTTTTGCTCTACAATTTGCGAGATGACGAGGCACGTAGATCCAAATATTTGTTCTTCAGGTATCCATTTTTAACAGGGATAATAGTTCACTGGATTGAGGAAAAAAAAATTCAAGCCACTGGAGCTTTTGCCACTGTAGAATCCCGCCTCTGTTCATTTACTGCGAACCACACTGTATCGTATAAATATTACCGCTCTCCTCGAAAGAAATTCTGACACGCGTAACTTCCCTCTACCCGGCGCGCTGCCTACGCCCTCTTCATCCCGCTTCAGACAACTCTCCTGGGGAATTGACTGGGAGAACGTTTTTCCGCAATGTAAGGACTCACTTCTCTCTTGCCCACGCTCGCTCTTTATTTTTTATATCGTAATTTTTTCATTCGGGGGCGCGCGATGGCAGAGACGCGCTCGCGCTTCGAGATCGCGGGCTCGTCGTGGCAGGTAATTTGCTTCTTATCACAAGTCTACGATCGGCGAAGAAGTTTTCGTTGACGCCAGCTCGTGTTCATGAATTTTATTAAGATGCCGGATAAACCGTCGTATCGTTCGCTACGAAATTATACATCTATATACATACAGAAATGTATATATTTTGTGTACATCCATGATCCTCGGTATATAAAGGGTTGGTGAAAAGTTTACGGTTTTTCGTAAAACAGTTTTTTCTTTTCCCCACCAAGTTCGATATAAGCGGCTCAAAACCTGGCGATCCACACTGCTGACTCGTCTTTCTATCTATGACTTGATCCATCTCGCTTTTGCTGACAGTTTAAACGTGAACCATACACGTTACATTTGCGATGATTATGATACGTGCACATACAAACCATGATACCAAAACGGAGCAAAAATTACATAAAAAATTACTGTTATTATAGTTTCCTGTTACCATGTCGTCCCTCTGAGAAATTTGAGCAAAAACATAGTAAATTTTTATCTGAATTTCGATTTCGATAGAAAAAGAATTAAAAATTACTATGTTTTTGGTAAAATTTCTCAGAGGGACGACTCGGTACCAGGGAAATATAATAACATAGTAAATTTTGATGGAATATTTTCTCCGTGAAAATACATTTTTTTTGCCTTATCGTCAGAGTAGCTTGGCCAATTTCCTGGAGGATTGACAACAGTCGTATGATTATTATGGCAGAAGAAAAAGTCGATTGAGTTGATGAATGATGAGTCAAATGTTTGGGGAAACTGAATTGGTTGAATCGATTCAACGCGAGTGTTTCATGTACGATAATGATGGCATTTTTGTTTATTTGTTTATCCCCAACAATCTGGAATGAACGCGAAACATTAAGTCTTGCGAAACTTATCGAAAAAAGTGTATTTTATAGGGGGGATTTCCGTGTAAGCACAATATTCTATGGAGTAAAACATCAATGGGGATTAGCTGAGCAAACTAATTTCGTATGCGAACGAGAAACGCATTTAGAAGGTGTTAGTACGCTGAGAGGAAACCGGAAGCGGGGGAGACGTGAGGGCATATCGCAAGGCGTGAAAAAAGTTGTTAGGTGGCGTTATCCTGCGGGAATACTTGATGAGTAAATGATGAATTTCGATTCCCATGATTATTCGAATGTAATCACGTTGCTAAATAAACTGTTTGAAATTAAAACTCTTTGGAAACGCGCGTTGAGATGTCGCCGGAAAATCAGTAGGTCGATGAACTCACTTCGCGGAGACAGGTAAACTCGCAAAATGGCCGATGGCCACCAGGCCACGAGAGTAGGTCAGCACAGATGTTATATAGGGATGTACGCTCGGATGGGTACACATTTTTCTGTAAAAATCTGAGGAATGAAGAGAAAGCAGGGAGGGCGAGACAGAAAAAGTAAAAAGAGACTAAAAGCGGTTCATTCTCCTTGCGTCGCATTCTTTCACCCTTGTTCCTGGCGACCTGGCAAATAGAGAAGTGCTCGGACAAAACGAGGGTAGCAGAAGAGCGCGGTTTGGTGCTTGGTCGGAAATATACATACATATAGATCTTTGCAGTAGTGATGTATTATATACGTAACTCTGGAATAAAACGAGACGCAGGAAACTAGAAAGAGAGTGAAGCAGCACGCAAGAGAGCTGAAAGCAAATGCTTGTGTGTATCTATACGTATTTCTATGCTTCTCTTTCCGTGTGTTGAGCCTGAGCGGGGTGCAGGGTAGACAATTTTCCTGACGTCGAGCGTGAAAAGGCCCGGTAAATACTAGCGATTGTTCGCTCGTCAAACCACATGAATAAATAATAATATGCCCTCAGGGTCCAGCGTGAAGAACAGCAGCAAAGTCTATCCTTGCTCCTCGAATTTCCTTTCCCTTTCGCGCTCATCTGCAGAGTTGTCGGGAATACACAGAACAAGACAGAGTTGCGCGGAGCGAACAAGGCCTACGAGTCTCCGGAGCAAGGGACCGCCGTGTTTGTACCCTGGTACGCTTCTCGCTATAATAGTACCGATCTATTTATTCATACACACATATTCAACGGTAACACACACGAGTCTCGCTCTACATATAGTTCCAACGAAGCAGCAAAACGAAAATATGAATACGTCTATTGAGATTTCCCCCGGGAGTTTTCAAAACGATCCTCCGAACCTGTATCCCCCTCCCGAGTTTCATTCATGACGATTATTTCGACTCCCTCTTCCCCGATTGCTCTCTACACTCTCATTCCGTAATTTGCCAAAACTACCTATGCTGGTCTTCATGATTCTAATAACAAGCCAATCACAACAAAAAGCGAAATTTCTTAATATATGTGTCGATTCTTGCCTCTGATGCTGGCTTTTTCTTATTCAATGATCTCTAGAGAAGATCCTCTGCGCTCTATTTCGAATGACTCTGAAGTTTGCATCGTTGGAATGCCACGAATTCTTTTTTATCTTTGGCAAAAGTAATTATTCAAGTGCATAATGTAAATACGATGATAAAATAATCCATTTTTGCCCCTCGAAAGGCATTATGGCTCGAAAAATTTAGATGAAATTGAAAATTGAACGAATCATCAATAAAATGAAATATGTTTTGTTGCATTGCAACGTTGCAAACTTCAGCATCATCTATTTCGATCATTTTGCCATCGTCTTTTATGCATGTTTTGTTTTTCATAAATTTTTCTTTTCTTTGATCTGTTGCCAATTGTCGTAGGTTGTAGCACAAACGAAGCGAAGGAACGTAAAGGATGCACACAATATACGATGCTTTTAATACATATGCTACAGGTTTACGCGTACTACATATCGAGATCGCACGTATCGCTATATAACGATTTTCCTGTGTACCAGTGGAATATACTCGGAATATACGTACCGCTATTCGCACTCCCTTCACCCCGCGTACTTCCCCAATGATCCAGCTGTGGGTGCACCCTCCTACGTATATATAAGGGCGATGTTGTACTAGATTTGGTTTCAAGAGATTTGTGCCCCGAAAACCAGGAGAACTAGAGCGTTGTATAATACGTGGCATTTATATATGTATATTCGCTTGTTGGTGGTTTGGTTCCGAAGCTTTAATGTAGGAGCAACTATAAATTTAGCAAATATCGTTATCGGTATCGAGTCCAGGCGTTTGCAAAATGATCCTACCTCATTTGGTTTGAGCACATAACATGATTTAGCATAGACAATGGAGAGTTTGTTATAAACATACATATGTTTCTATCTGGGTTTATAGAGTACGGGATTTGGTTCGGATTCGACTAATACGGTGATATGTTGACGGGCCAGTAGCCAACCAATTGCTGCATGCAAATTGTGATCGAATTATTGAAGGTTTATCTATCAGATGCGCGGTTATTAATAATGTGAAGCCCTAAAAATATGTTGAGCATGTTTCGTTGTGCAATACGTTCGGAAACCTACATTGAGTTCATACGTTGAACGTTGTTCTGGAGAGAACGGCGAAACATGTGCTGTCTGATAAATATGAACGATGATCGACTGGAATATTCGCTCGATCGTATTCTTCGGAAGAGAATTCATCGCTTTGATCGGTAAAATATTCTACCGTCGGTATATTCCAATTATTATTGCGGGAATGTGTGTTTTGATAGAGAGTTTTGTTGGCCGATTTTCTTTCCGCTTGTATTCGGCCGTTCTCGAGAGAAAGAGACAACGAAAATATGATGTGAAGTCGGAATAAAGAAAACCCGACGGGAAGACGTTTCTTCAAACCCCATGTGCTCGGCTATTTTTCCAAAGAAGTTTTTCTTCGCGTCATATTATTCACTCCGTATAGCCGTGCGTCTATCGATGTGTATGTCTTTCTCTATGTACATTTTATCCAGTAACTAAATATACATAACGTTAACTTGTGCAGGCTCGATCGATTTAGCTGTAACCGACGTCATGGTTCAATTACCAATCGACGCATGATATTCCTGCAGCACTGGGGACACACCTATTCCTGTGGTTAGAATTTACAGAGCGTTCTGGAGAGGTTGGAAAAGAGTGGGGGATTAATAGTAATAACTATCACTATATGGATGTGTACGGATGTGATATATGAGCGAACGGCATGATAGTATCGTAGGAACGCCAGAGTAAGAGAGAGAGAGAAAGAAGATAGACAATAGATAAGTAAGAGCGAGAGAGAGAGAGAGTGAGGGAGAGGGAGGGAGGGAAGGAAAGAGAATTATGGGACGCCCGGATTAACGCAAGTGATGTTGGCACACCTGCTCGCCTGCGCCCTATGCGCTCGAAACCGTTCTCGGTGTTTGTCGTCGGCACACAAAGCCGAGTGACATAGAGAGGGAAAAGAGGACATCCGAGGATGGTCGCGACAAACGTTCCATATGGATACATTTAGATATATATTTAGAAAGTTTCTGCACACAAGAGCGCGTAGTCTAGTTCGCATTTACTATTAAATGCTCTAGTTATGTGCCTTGATTTTCGCTTGGCTCTGGAGCACGTGTCATCTCCTCGGGAATGTTAACCCAGTTAATTGGAAAAAGGAATAAAAACGGATAAAGTTACGTCTGGTGGATAACGTACTTGTTGCAAACACTCTTGTAAGCATTTAATTGTATGTATACATGCGGGACGTAAAGATGATAGTGGCGTGTGGTGCGAGAGCGAGGGATGAAACTGTGAAATGGCTCGGCCCGATGTTTCTCATTCGATCTAGCGCGCAGACCTTCCACGCTTTAAAAATAATATTTTACTGGGATTATGACTAAATGGAAATGGTAAAATAGCCTACACCTCCCGCAGCTTTTACACCGTCGGGGGCTGCAAAAAGTGTACGCGAAATTACGCGCAAACCTTGCAAAGAGTGTAGGGAATTTCATCACTCGTGCAAACATTCCCATGTCTTCATTTTTCATTCAACATCAACGATCCCTTCCCGCGCCGCCTCCTGATCATAATTTTTATCTCGACTTTCATTTGAACAAGCTTCAAATTAAACGTGTTTTTAATTTATAATCCTGTGACCTTTTTTGTTCTGATGATAAAAGGCATGAAATTCCTTCCGCGTGCGTTTCCGTTCTCCAACAATTGACTATCAGTTCTTCGTTGACTTACGCAAAAAAAAATTGAATAATTAAATCGAATTCCGAACGAGGTTGTTGAGTATGCAATTTTTTTCTTTTTTAATTCTCCAAAGAAAATCCAACATTTTACCGAGAGTCATTGCAATAATAATAATAAAGGGCTGAGAAGAGCGTAATGACGAAAGGACGAAGGGGTTGGAGGGTAAGAACAGGATCTATATCTAATTTGGTGAAGCATCTCGAGCATTCGAATCCTCTCGAGGAATCGAGGACTCAGGGAACAGTATATGTATTATCGAGTATACGTCGTCGTAGAGATTCCTCATTCCTCATTGAGAGAGAAAGAGAGACCTGCTCCATCCATGTATACGAGACAAAGGGAGGAGATAAGCGAAATAGGAAGAGACAGACGCCCATGAGGATATATAATGACGTAAGACCTAAGTACCGTCAAAGACAACCGAAATGCTGTGACACTGGTGATGCCTTATACATGGAGAACCTTCCGCGTAACTGGATCTCCGCAACTATCACTCTCTGGTTCTTGCTTTCTCTCACTCTATTTTCATCACTATCTGTAATCCCTTGGTCTCGTTTTACTCTTGGTTCACCTCCTTGACTGTCACCTATTCGCTATATATGTTCTCTCTGTTTTCCTCCTCCCTGCTGCTCTCTGTCTGCGGACGCGATGCGACGAGCTCTCCAATTCTTGCGATTTCAGAGTGCAACCATGCACCTAGAATGTCTCGGTGGTAAAGCGCATTATGGAACTGGAGCGTGTTTATACATGCATCAGGATTCTCCATCATCCTATCATCTTGAGAGGTCACGTGACAACGTTTATCTTCTGCTTTGCACTATCCGTTCAATGGCTCCCAAATCAAGTCTGTTTTCTCTGCTTCTATTCCAATTTTGATGAGGCTTTTGTGAGTTTTTTTTGTTCATCGTTGCAAAGATTTCATGCATTAGATTTTTCGGAGCATCTCACGAGAGTTTCAATCACACTTCGTCGTCCTTCTTGATTATATATTTTCTTGAAAGTCTACGTTTCACCAGCCCCTCATTCACAGCCTACGTGACATAATACGCCATGCGCGTTTCTCCTAATCCGACGTAACGCGTGTCGGGGAAAGTCCGGGTGCAAAATCCTCACACTCCCTTGAACGAGAGATTCTCCTCCTCTAGTACTGCTCGGAGTTATCTTATCGAGGCGAAGACGTTGACGTCATCTTGAGGCTGCAGAGCCTCTTATCCTGGCTTAAGAGGATCTTCTATGTCCTTGCTTGGAATTCGTAACGTACGTCTAATCATTTGACATGAGATACGAAATCACGGTGGTATCTGATTGCAAATTCAGATTCAGATGAGAGGATGGGCTTTGTCTGTTGGGGATTTCTGTGCGTCGACGTTATTGGTGGAAAGACTAATGGACTTGGAGTTTTCTCGGAGACACGTGGATCAACGTTTTACAATATTTTTCAAATCGATTGTGAGCAGCAACGAGTTTGCTCGATAGTTTGATACTCGAAACTAATGTACACAGGACGTAGACTCATAATGCGCATAATATAAATGGTGGTCAATTTGGCAGGATTGCACATCGTAAAGATCAAATAGGAGGGCGTGACTGATACTCTTGCGAATGAGAGAAATTGCCGAGAGACACAGAGAATTGTCGTATAGAACTTGTATGGAATTTGCGGGCTGTGATGCTTCTCGATCTCAACGGGAATAACCGACACTACCGGTGGCATCAAATCAACTAGGGAGATGGATGCGAGACCGCATTCTCTCTTAGTCACCCTGCAAATATTGATTTTGCTACGTGGAATATGAGGAAAATTTGTCACCGTCGTGCTACGTCTCGCCATCTTTTCGTCCCATTCCCTTCACATTCTTCCTTCTCTATTTATATTTTTCGGACCATCGTACTATCTCTGTAGGAGTTCATATACAGGGTGTCCTGAAAGTCCCAGTCGACATATCGGTGAAAAAAGAAAAATCGAGCACCTCGATGCCAATTAATGTCCAGGAACTTTGTTTTTCGGTTCTTTACTATTTTATCATTTTATTCGATACTCCAATGTGTAAATTCATAGTAGTCGTAACAAGCGTGCAGTCAAAATGACTCTGAAGTTTGCAACGTTGAGATTTAACGAAAAACATTTTTCCTATCGATTATTTATTGAATTTTGAAAATCGTGGCAATTTTTTGAGTCGATTGAGTTTTTTGGTCGCAAGAGAGAATCGTTTTATTGGCCGGACCAAATATTCAATAATAATTATTGGCGCTGCTGAAGAAATAATAGAATTTCGTTGCATTCCAACGATGGAAACTTCAGGATCATACAGTCAAAGGGACCGAAAGCGTGCGAAAAATAGCAGGCTGGGCTAAACGCTTCAGAAAGAAAAGCAAAGGATGAGCAGATTCTCTCGGACGTATGCAACGTTACGAATGAGCGGAGGAGTGAAAAGAGCTGTCCATATTGGAAAGCATATAGCAAAGGCATCAGTGTTGGTGGCTGCAAGAGAACGAGAGATGAACGCTCGGCAGAGAAATCACTTTTCGTGCGCGGGACCGCCCGGCTGGTGTTTGCACTCCAAGAAAAGCATCATCCTCCCCTTCCTTCTATCCGGCATTCTCTGCGAGGAGAAAAGAGGCTGCCGCGCTTGCTGAGAAAGCCTCTATTGCGTGACCTCGCATATCTATACGTATAAGCTTCGGGATGCATAGTATATAAACAGGTATATGTGTTTATATACGTAGGTGGCCGTGGGCTGTACATGAATCCTCATAAAATTGTATTATTCCATTAGTGTGTGGTTTAGTCGACTCTCCAAGATTTTTCAAAGGGATTATTATGATTGTTGCTTCTGTTGTATACGCAGTTACCGTTTGTTCGTCACCGCAAACACCGTCATCATCTTTTCATTCTTAATTCCTCCGCAAGCCTATACATACAAAGAAAATCAGAATCCGATGTTTTCTTTTGTGCGGTACGGGAAGTTTATGGTTTTCTTGAAACCGATCTTTCCTCCGTACGACGAAGAGAATGAAAAACAAGTTCGAGTTTCTGTATGTTACGGAGAATCGAAGTAAAAATGAAACATGAACATCGATAGTCATAATTGATCTGCGGGAACTCGCACTGAAATGTTTTAGTTCTTAATTACACGCGAGAAATATATCAATGTGTCGGAAAGAAATCTGTGGATGCGCGGAGTGTTTGATTTTTATTTTTCTGTAAATTCTTTTTCTTCATTATCGCTTTGCTCTGCGTTCTCGTGTCCCAGCAGCTTCTTTCACGCAACCGAGAGATATCTCTCGCAGCGTGTCGTCTCAAACTCTTTGCACGTCTCATCTCTTCTGGTCGAACCAGTTCTTCGACCATTCGATCCCTCGATCACGCCTTACCAGACCACTCTTATTCGTGGCCTTTTCCTTGCTCTCACTCTCGCTCCCTCGAGATCTAAAGAGGGTAAAAGAAAAGAAAGAGTCAGCAGCAGAGAGACGCGGTGCTCGCTGCTGCTATTCTGCACTGACCGTTCTTGTTCTTGTGATCATCATCGCCATAGAGTGTCCTCTCTCTTTCTCGAGGCCCTTGGAGAGGCCAATCCTCACACCTTCGTCACATTCCATCGTCGCACCTACGCTCTCGCGCGAGAATCGAGACTGTCTCCTTTAATCAGACACCAACCAGGTATATCCATATATATAGCTATACCCACATCATGAATCTTCTTACGTGTGTATATAAATGAATACCCGAGCTGTAATATGCGTGAACACGGATTCTCCGATTTGTTGCACCGATTATTCGCCTCCGCAGACACAGGAAGCACGGTTACACGCACATGCACGAGAAAATCTCGTGCGCCGAGGTTCCTTCCCTTCTATTGCAATGAAAAAAGGAGGATTATTCAAAAGATTATAAAAGTCTACGAGAGGATTATTGATTGCACACAGAATATACCTTTTTCTTAAAGACCGTAAGCCGGATATTTAAACATAAAAAATGAGGAATGATCGTGGGTGGTTCGGACTCACGAGCGCCACTTTTCTTGGTCGGCTCCAGTGTCACATTTTTTTCATAATATTCGTTTTTTTAGTATCCAATTTTCGATCCGCTGCACTGTTTTTCAGTGCTCGCGGATCCGAGGCACGCGCGCGTTACGAGATATCGTTCTGAGGAAATTTACTCGCGCATGAGGTCGCGGTGTGTCAATCAGATTTTCTATTTTCGGTGGATATTTTGAATAAGTCGTAAATTCTGCTCGTACGAACGGCACAACGAGATTGGAGATCGACGCATTAGGAATATTTTTACGAGACACGGACCTCATCAGGCAACATGGGTTTTCAAGTCGATTTACCGCTCACTTCGTAGGTCCGTGACGATATACTGGAAAAAGCGTGTCAGATACACTATGGAAACGGGCGCGTACCGAGGTTCTCGAATAAGAAACAGAAAAGCGACAACTTGGATCTAACGGGGTGCAGTAAAAAAGTTTGATCGCGATTTGTAATTGGATCCATGTCTGTTACATCTCGTAAACACGTGGTTTATGTTCGCCCGGAGGCGCCATTCGATCTACCTCATCGGAGAAAAGCGATTGGCACGTATTTGTTTATATTAAAAATCAAAGTAAAACTTTATTGGATGGAAAACTGTCCCGCGGATCAATGAATCTCGTTTCAACGGAAAAGCTTTGCTGCTCAGTATTACATCGTAATACATCGCATGTAGCGCGAACTCGAACAACAAATTCCATGCAAGTTCGTCGGCGATTATGCCGCTGAAAGCATCCTTCAACATTGTAAGATCGCATTTTATGGGGGCCCAGTATTTAGGGCTTTTGCCCGTCATTTGAACGGTCGCCAATGAAAGACTCAAACGGCGATTCCATGCATTTTGTGTGCTGATTATGGTATGGAGTATTCTCGCGTTCCGCGTCATCGTGCGGTTTTTTACGCGAGATATATTGCAGTATGTAAATTTTATAACCTGGAACACGTCCAGCCTCGTAACCTTTATTTTCTAGTGGAAGCCGGTTCACGCATTATTTTTCTTACTTTGTGGCCAAAGGAGTAAAAACTATGTAGCGACCGAATCAAGTTGCGAGAGAAAAAAAATGTATAACGAGGGAGAAAGAAGTGAGAATACAATAATGAAATGTTGGCTATTTTCTTCTCACAAGCACAATCCAATGAGTCTCTCAGTTTATCTCGCCCTGCTATATTACTCTCTGGTTTACGACGTGTTCGTTTCTTTTCGTAACTTAAATTATACACACCCGTTCAAATCGGCCAATTTGTCCATCCGCTGGAATTTCATTTTCATCTTCTTCTACACCAACATCATCTCTTCCGACTATTTTCTTTCGTATGGGTAATATATTTACTGGTCTATGGTGTGCAGTATATAAAAATAACTATATACTGGTATTTCAGAGAGTCTGAGACAGCCTCCGCTCCATAAGGCAGTTTCTATGTTAATCTGTACACTTTTTATACTATCCAATCGTGTGGTCGTTTGTCCCAGTACATAAACGTGTACAAAAAACATGCTTTTCTCTCATTTTTTTCTCTGCTTCTTTTTCTCATTTTTTTTTCTATATCGCTTGTTCGAATCGACTTTATCGCAACGAGTCGAAATCGTTTGGAACGTAGAAATTTCATAGCAGTCGCAGGCGAACAACGATTTCGTCTGCGTTTGCTCAGAAATCTTCTCGTGTCCTTGCAAATTGACGAGAAAATATCGTCGACTCAATCGGAAAAAAATAAGACACGAAAAAATAAAACGAGTGTTTCATAAAAATTTATTACATATATAAATTGGATTTCACACGTTACTTTTTTTTGTAGGTGTTGACTTATTTCCTATTGGAACGTCGCTACGACTACATTTCCATAAATTCGTATACTCGAGCGTTCGTTTAACACGGAATTCTGTCGTGAGAAAATGTGTGTTTCGATAAAAATATGGTTTCTCAAAAAAATACATTTATATCCGTATAAATATGTGTATGGAAATAAATTAACATTCGAATTTAGAGAGAGAGAGAGGTTTTGGTGGGTACGAGCATATTTAGACATACGAGAGTTATCCGACGACATCGATTTTATTGCTTGGCAATATATTCGCAATGTGTCTCGTCATCGACCTGCCGAGATATTTCGCATTGAGAAATAGCAAGAGGAAAAATATTTCTGCGATTGAGATACCCGCAGAATTCCCATTTTACAATTCGCTTCTCTGTATATATTTCGTACATGTTTTTTTGTGCACAAACGTACACGTATCGCACAGAGACTTTGGGCTGCAGGAATAAGGAGAAAATATAAAAGAAAATTCACAAAAATATAAGAAAAGCCGAGGGGCGCAATACCGAGAGGAAGATACAAGAGGCCGTCGGGAGTGAAGAAAACTTGACAAGTGTGTTCCGCTATTTCCGGCACTGTCGTTTACCGAATGCCTCGCCTCCTGAGTGACTTTCCTCGTACCACTACCCATTTTTCCTCCTGCTATTTTTCCTTCTCTCTCCCTCTGCTTCTACCTCTTTCTTCCGCTTTCCTTTTACGTTTATTTCTCTCATTCGCTCCTCTTATTTTCTGCACTTTCACGGGATTAGCTGTGCGGTGTCCCAATGAGTTCGGCTATATACCACCGAGGACTTCGCGGTGTTACAGAATCCGCTGTTATCCCCTTCTGAATAATCCCTTCCCGGAGACATTTCTATATCTGTACGAGCATTCTTTTTTTTGTATGTTTCCATAGTTGTGCGATTTTCTTGTCATCGCGAATAATCCCATTTAATTACGAGCGTCGGAAAAACGCAAAATATCGATTCTTGGCCAAGAAAATATAAAAAACGCCGCGAGTCCCGTATATTGGACAACGATTTCTTGTTATGAATTGCCAATAATTGGCACCTTGGCTAATCCTTTTATGAAAAGTATTTATCAGTCTATTTATTCGTCTGGCCTTTTATACAGCTCATCCTGTATCATCATCGTTACGACTAAACGCACCGAACTGACGCAATACACGCGTGGCACACCGAGAGAAACAGAGACCAAGAGAAAATTATCTCGGGCTAGTGGATTCAAGCTGAGCGAATCGAGGCGTGGCAGAACAAATTAGGCTGACCTGCCTCCCGCTTTTCATCACCCACAACACTATTATATCAAAAAGCTCTTGTTGCAATTTTCGCATAAGCCACACGGTAGCTCTAATTACCACATGGGCATCACACACGCACCCCATACACCTGTCCTATAGTTCTGTATACATCGTTTACACCGACAAGAAATTCTGCTTGAAAGTTGACCAGACACACGAACGACCCATATTTCATTAACAAAATACACTTACACAAAATTTCATGGAAAATCCGATAGTTACCGATCACGAAACAAGGAATCATTATGAAATTATTGATAAATTCTGCAATGTTTTTCTCGCGTTCACACCAAAGTGGCCGCAATCGAAAAACTCTCTAATTTGTGCCTCAGGCTCACTACTAAATAGGTCTATGAAAATTTTGTATCGCAACGCTGCAGGGCGTTCTTCTATTTTTTTTGAGTAAACTTTATTTGGTTTCCAGCAAATTTTATTACTGCTCTCGACAAATTACGTATTAGACGGAAACGTTTGGGTCAGATATCGAACGGAAATTCGCTCTATATTAGAAATACTCGGCGTTGAGCCTTTTGCCGCGTTTCTCCATTTTGATCCCGGGTTGATTGGAGGGTAAGACGTGTTTGATCCCTTTCTCACATCCAAGCGTCTTGAAGTTCATTTCGTTCGAAATTACTTCTAATAATCCAACTTATTTCATAACTCGGATATTACCAAAATATGTAGCTGCTTGAAATATTGCCGTAGTTACTCTGTGCATAATAAGAATTTGATAGAAAATGCATAATAGAATATACTCATTGTCAGACTGAAGAATGGACTGACGTAGAACTTTCCAAGAATAGTACACACTTCAGGTGCGTTGTAAAACCATCTGAGCGTATAAGCTCTCGTTACTTCTGGCATTTCTAGTTTATTGAAGTGAAAAAGAAAACTCGGGATTTAATAGGACACTCGATAAGACTTTGCTCGTCTTATAATGGACTTTCAACGAGCATCTGGGACACTCTTCTTTCTCCATTATCGTTCCTTTATACCGAGAAGTCACAAGACTCAGAGATTCCGGGGACAAATTCATATTTGTTCGCAATATCTACAAACTCACTCGTTCTCATGGGACTCGAGAGGTAACATTAGAATCTTCCGCGATGAGAATGAAAGAAAATAGAACTGCGTTTCGAAAGAAAAAAAATCTGAGCGATCAGGATACTTTGGGAATTTTCTTAAGTGTTTTCCCATATTTTTCGGTCAATTTCCCATCAAGTCGTATCATAGAATCAACAGCTGGGTGAAAATACAGAAATTTGAATATCATACAAATGAACAATGTGTACGGAAAGAATCATATACGTTTTGTTCCGCACTGACATGAATGCATCGAAAAATATTGAATTTTAATGAAGATTCGTTCAATTTTCAATGTCATCCAAATTTTTCGATCCGATATGCTTTTCGAATGGCAAAAATGGATCATTTTATGATCGTAATTACAATCTGCATTTGAATAATTATTTTTGTCAAAGATAAAGATGAATTTCGTTAGATTCCAACGATGCAAACTTCAGAGTCATGAACTGGTGTGATTGCCAGAAAGAGAAAGGGAAAAAAGGACGTGGCGCCTGCTTAACATTGCACATGCAAATTCGAAATATTTTAACAGGTTCTGGCTCGATTTTATTGGTCATATAAAACGTAGCTCGTCCGTTACCATATACGTGGACGACGAGACGGAGGCGCTGGTGGATTTGTCTGTACCATGTCAAACAGTTTCCATCTGCGAACTTTAGTCACGAATGGCTGAAAAAATAAGGTTTCCTTGTCGCTTTCGCTTTGGAGAATGAAATTGAGATAAAGTGAGGAATTTAACGAAGAAGCAACATGCCGTGACAGGATCGATGTGCGATGCCTTTTATTATTCCTGGAGAATATGGAGCAAAGAGTGTAACGATTGCGGGAGACGACGCGGAGAGAAGCGAAATATATAATGTTTAATGGGTGGAGAAAAAGGGCTCGAAAAGCAGGAGAAAGGGAAAAAGAAACAAGCCGATTGAGAGAGAGAGAGAAAGCAAGAGGGCGAGAAAATAGGCGCGATATCCCGCGGGTCGTGACCGCGCGCTTCGCCGCCATTTATTTTGCTTTCTCGTTACCGTCGACAGCATCGGCTCCAGAGCGCGGAATAGCCACGGTCGAATGGCACTCTTTCCTTCTCTCAAGTCAGTATATATAGGAGGAACGGCCGGACGTGGACTAACAGCTACCCCTGGAGCCGGAATAACACACAGCCCTCCGCAAACTCATTCCTGATAGATTGCGAGTGAACGTACCCTTGCATGAAACACTCATACTCCCTGAAACTCCACTTTCACATGTATCCATCAAGGCATAGAAAGAAATAGAGTTGGAGGAAGGGAGAGAGCAAACGAGAGATTCAAAAGAAATAAAAAGAGAAGGGAGAAACAAACATTGACATAGACGAACGCGCGTGAAAAAAAAGCGAAACTTTTCTCTATTCACTTTGGGCGATTGGCGTTCGGGAGGTTTTGCGAATGCGTCACTGATGGTTCGACCAAAAAACCGGAAGTGCTCTTGTGCTTTTAACCTCCCTTGAATTTATAGCGTTACTCTTGCAATCAATCCTTCCCGAAAATTCACATTTTTCATCTTCTTGCACAATAAATTCACTTTTCACCCTTGGATATGAATATTTTGCATTCTATTGAAAAATCATAATGCGATCATCACGTTTACTAGGACTCATGAATCCGTCGATTCCAAACATCCATACCGACCATCCATATTTTTTTTATTATGATGCTGAAGTTTGCAGCTTTGGAATGCAACGAAAAGTATTTAATTTTATTGATGATTCCATCAATTTTCAATGTTATCCAAATTTTTCGAGCCGACGTGCTTTTTGGGGTGGCAAAAATCGATCATTTTATCATCGTAATAACATTCTGCATTCAGATAATTATTTTAGCCGAAAACAAAAACGATTTTCGTTGAATTCCAACGATGCAAACTTCAGAGTCATTTCTTATTGACCTTTCTCAGTTTTCATCAGTTACACCATCAGCTGAATGATTTTGGGCAATCTACGCAAATAAATTTTGACGTAAAGCTATAATTAGACATTTTGAACTCATTTTCATTATCATGGAAATATAATCGTCGCACGTATATATGACGCGAGTAATTTATCATTAGGGATAAGTGAGATGACGAATATCTGGAGTGAACATCAATCTTGTACAGAAGCGCATTGATACATTTATTATATGATGCTATAATATAGCTTCCGGAAGGAGAAAACAATCGATGTGCGTGCACGCGAGGGACGTGTTCCGAATGAATTGATCGATCAGTCAACGTGAATTGGTCCGATCGTTTTCCATGTACGGGTCGTCAGAATTGCAGTCGCTTGCACAATAATATACATGTACGGCGCGCTGCACAAGTGTATGATTGTGTCAACTGACTGCTCTTCGTATTATATACACTATTTGATATAATATTATATGGGTCGAGCGGTCTCCCGCTATATCTCGAAAGGTTATATACTTGCAATCGTGATTATCACAACCGCATCATGAATTCTGCGTTCTCTTCAAACACGAGCGATACACTCGCACTAAAATAATGATGATTGACATATTTTTATCGCTGCATTCATTCAGCCGATAAAACATTATGTCCCCCGGTCTCTTTCCCAGCCCTTTTGTTCCTTTTAACTCGACCACTCTTGAAACGTCAAATCATCGCGTTATCTCGTCAAGCTCATGCAGTTCTGACCTTTTAGTGCAGGACGATTATTTTAGGAATCGCAATACTATGCCAAACCGACGGAAGAAGAAAGAAAACTAGTGAGTTTTCAAACACGAATATCTTTTCGATGTTTTTCGAACATCCGTGAGGCGACAGCTTGATTCAATCTTCACCAAATTATTACCACGCACGTACTCAAAACGTTTCGGGAATTCTCATGACCTACCGACATCTCGCGCAATTAGAGAAGCCCTATTTCACGAAACTCGGTGCATTTACCGAACGTGCGAAGACTTCGTGCCTCGTTTACATCCGATTGATTTTATTTTCCGGTTCTCTGATCTGCTCTCGTTCTTCGTAGACCTGAAGCGCAAATTCGTCTTTTCCAAGATTATCGCGTCGAATTATTCTTTCAAAGTCTCATTTCCGTCGCAAATGTGAATTTTTTGATACCTGCTCGATCGAATTAATTCGATAAAAATAGTTACGTAATGTGATGTTTCATAAAATTGGGTGAGGATTGGTTCGGAAGTGTTGTAACGTGAAAATTCTGCTCTGGAGCAATTGTAGTGTGTTTCGTAAGCAGCAATGTTTGAGGAATTCGTATATAAGGCAGCCCCTTTTCACACCCTTTGTAGCGACACCGAGTTCGGACCTATTCAATTAAGCTAATGAAGCCTTCGGCCACCGCTCAAGTGTGAAGAGTTTGACATCAGAAGCAATCCAAGGGATGCAAACACAAGCGACGTACAGTGACGTACAGTTTCTCACTTGGACACATAATGTGTACATATGTGCATCATTACGAGGCAATTCGAGTTTTCCCGATGACCAAACAGTTTGTGCACTTGCATTTGGTTCGTCCGGTGTACTTTGAAGTTAGTGGCGAGCATCGTCAAAGACGTACACACAGTGGCTCGTTCTCGTTTGGCTATATATACGAATGGAAATCGACGGAGTAAATGATCAGGCCGAATGCTGCTAATTGATAATTGGAAAAGTTTCAAAACCACGTTGTCACAACAGACGCGGCCCCTTTTCTTTCTCTCTCGCTTTTCCAACAGTTTTTTGTAACCCTGACGTCACGAAGGCAACTATTTTTATTTCAGCTCGACGATGAATTATAAAGTTGACCTATTTACGGAAAATTGTTCATGCCATTTTTAGGAAACATCGCTGGCTAGGAAATCAAGCTGTTTCACACTGCATTACATACTGCTTAATCCACTTTCAAATGTATCCGACAACACCACTTCAAAATTAATTTCTGCCTGAGAAACCAGCGGGAATCACGAGAAGCAGGATCACTCCCAAGTTTATACCAGGTTGATGCCATGCACACATACTTTGTTCTTAATCTAGTTAGTTGATCTGTGCCGTCACTTGTTAACTATCTTGCAATTCGGCAACATATGTCAAGGAGGTTATATACCGTCGAAAATATATGAAATTGTGCTACAGAGGAGAAATTGCAATTTAGGTACTGAAGCGCATGACCATGCAGTCACACACACGTTTGTCCCAACAATTTGGAGCATGCTCTACACACTATAAATAGGCGTGAAATTTGCGTAATATCAAAAGCCCAGAAATTGCAAAATTGTTGCAAAGTAACCACCGATTTGGTCGTTAAGAATTAATTCCCCTGTGTTGGCAAGAATTCGATGCAAGAACTCGCTGATAAAACAGAAAAGATCTCCGCGTCTCTGCCTGTTCATATCAAGGCGATAAAAGGCCTCCTTGAATTTAAATTTAATACGCTGGTGTTTGTGGAACGTGCGGAAAAAGTGCCGATGTTTCCTCGTTCATGCTTTGCGCCGTGTGTAGTAAACGATAACGTGGCTGAAAACTGTACAAAATTTGGAGATAAAGCGCATACTCGAAACGCTACTTTAGCAACTATTTTTTTTTTTTATCTCTCACAACACGAATCGTGACGATGTGCAAAAATTATGAATTTTACTAAAAATCAAGAAGAATCGCGAGGGTCTTGAGCCTTCGCAAATATTTCAGTTTAATTAGTCACTTGCTCGTATAAATTTTTGTTGACGCTCATCGACATTGTGACGACGCATGCATGAATCATTCAGTTTGGATATTCGGCACTCGACGCGGTCAAAACTTGAATAATCGCTGATGACATCTGGACGTAAATGCAATTGGAAAACGAATCGATTATTGATCGGTGGGCTATGCCAATGGAAAAATCGGAAAGGGATTAATTCTGTACGTGTCCCCTAAATTTTTTCTTCACAAAGAATAAATATCTATTCTCGTGCTGATTAATCGCAGGTTCATTGCTCGTTGCGTTTAGGAACTCTGAAGAGGATCGAAAGAAAATGACCCTCGCACCAGAAAATGTTCTTCCTCGTGTCGATTGCTTCCCATACGTATATAAATCATAGGTTATACATATATGAATCGTATATAACATATAAAACAGTGGATTATATAGGTACTTGAGAAATAATGGATAGCCATTAGTATTCCAACGGACATTTATAATTGTCATCCGCAGTTCCTGGAAATCTCTTATCGGTATACGCGTACGGAGGGAAGAAATGTGCTGGATGGTGGTTTTTCGCGGCTTTTGCCCGGGAGCTGCGGTCTGACTTGTCAGTCGTGCCATGTATTACGGGCCAAGTTCTCATAGACTGTGTTCTCTCGGTCGTAATGATTTCCGTTTTTCGAAAGAGACGCTTGTACTGTGACTCGCGACGACGACGAGGATAAAGATATAAAAAACGGACGAATCAGACGACAAAGAAGAAAAAAGCAGGGAGGGAATAAAAAAAAGGAGATGGAGACGCGTGTGCTACGGCGATGGGCCCGGGCGATTGTCTCCGTGAGTTCAACACTCGGAGCAGCACACGATGCAGATGGGTTGTTCTTACATTATTTTTAGCAGATAGAGAGACGTTTCTCGTGCGAGTGCAATGCGTGATGCGTGTGACTCTTGCTATGCGTACAATTCTCTCTCTTCTTCTGCTTCCCAACCCGTAACTTCCGGTCTTTTTCGCAGGTGCTGAAACCACCGCCGTGCACTGTGCCCCCAACTCGCCGACAATATTCAATCCCAAGACTCTCCCATACCTCGCTTTTCGCATGTGTGCACCCTTTCTATACAGACGCACATGCTTACGCAAGTACTTAAGGCATATTGGTGTGTGTGTGTGTGTGTGTCTCGACTCTACCGAGGAATAAAATGCCTCAGCTACCCATCGCGTTCGGGTGTATGTTTTTTTATTTCGTACCACACGACGCATAACTTATTTTCGTATGGATATGAACAACGTCGTTGGGTCACGCACCGTTGAAAAGAAGCGACTTTTGGCCAATCCCAAGCCACCTACCGATCCGCCATTTTGTTCGAGGAAGTACGCGTAAATGCGTTTTGAGCAGTGCCTTCTAGAGGTCACTTGTATAAGAGGCGTGTCCTGTCTTCACTCTTTTTCCCTTTTTGTAGTCCTCCATTGCTCCTGCCGTGACTACTTGCCTTAATTACATATGCGCGCGATCTCACTCGCCAAACGAGGTAGGCAAGTTAGCAGTGAAGAAAAAAACCGGGCAATATTTGTAGCGAGATATACTTATGGCTTCGTAAATTGTAGTGATTACTGTCCACCCTAATTAGAAGAACTTGAGCCACCATTTGTTATACATACGTATTGCAGACTTGTATTTTTTTTCATTTGCATCTCCCACAAACGGCCGATTACCGCGGTTATAATGGCGTTCTTGAGACGATTTTTAGCATCTTTGACTATATTTGAATTTTGCAATCAATTGACGCACAAATCCCCGAACTCTGAAACGTTTCAACAGGCAAAGTTTCTGCAATTCGCTGATTGAATCTCTAAAGTTTTTCACAAAGTCCAAAAGTCACAGAAATGTAGATTAAATCGATTATTCACTTTGATACTTCGGAGAATTTGCAAAATTCTAACTTCATAACAATTTGAAATAAATAAATGACTTTTTTGTTGTTGGGAATACAATCGAATGAATTTGTGAGAACGTGAAAAAGGCTGGCTGCGGTTCCCAATTAAGAGTTATTTCTTGCTAAGAGAAATTCCAAGTATCCAATCTCATTTTGCGCTGTTAAAGCCCAGCTTGGAGACACACTGCAGAACAAGGTTATTACAGTTGCGGTGCGAACAATCGCACCGTCTTCATTCCTCTCCTTTAGCCAGTTAACGACGCAAATTTATTTTTCCATTTCCGCGCGAAAATTCCAACTCCGGAGACACCGGAAAAAAGAAAGAAAAAAAGAGAGGAAGCAACTGTTTTCTCGAGTTGGCGTCCACGAGGTATTTAGTATGGACGCGTATATATATTTTGAACCATAGTCAAGCTAAGTACGTATTATGGGACGAGGAATACAGAACAGAATCGCAGGAAATAAAAGGCTTCACCTGAAACAGTAGAAAGATGGTGTAACCCGGAAGGAGGAATTTATGTTTTGCGGGCAAATATCATTATAGAAAAAGTAATGAAACGTAGCTTTCTACACGAAATAAGAGAGTCAGTTGCAGAAAACGAAAGGATGAGACAGATCTCATAGAATGAAATTCATGCTTTTGTATTTATTTCGATTACCGCATCGAATTAAAGGGCTGAAGTTTGATGAAATTATTTGGATAACTCACCAGGTTTACGCCCTTTCCTTTGCCAACTTACGCGATACATGCACATTCACTCGCGTATATATGCAGCATAGGAATAAAGCGCTCTTGTCGTCGTTTCTTTCTCTCTTTCGTTCATTCTCTTCTCGAACACCGACTCGCGTCCGAGTCGCATTACCTTGCGGCTACCGTGGCTAAATAACCTATTATGCATTCTCAGAGGTACGAGCTCCCAAGCAAACCGGCGCACCTTTCTTGCTCTCGCTCCCTTCCTCTCTCTCTCTCTCCCTCTCTATCACTATGCTACACATACTCAAAATTTATATGTGTTTCTGCATGGTTTTCTCCTCGGTTGTTCCTTCTTACTCCATTCTCCGTCGTGCATCTCGCGAGCGCGCGGTTGCATCTCTGTTACAACTGTAGTTTTCCTGCATCTCCTCTGCAACACAGCAGAAGATGTTGTTGAGAGTTTCCTTCTCTCTTCCTCGCTCTCTACACCAGCTCCCGACGAACCTCCAGAGGTTTGTTTTTTCTACTGTTTTCAAAACCGTCGGCCATTACTCTCTCATTTGCCCGGGTGTGCTCATAGAAATGTAATTAAATCTAGGCTCACCCTCGTCCTGCTCTTAGCTATGTATACACGTGTAATAGATATTCCATATCCTTTGGTCCCTTCTTCCTATATCCTAGTTCCAGCACACAATCTACAGGGAAGGCGCAAGGGTGCTCACCGCACACGACTGCACGTACGAGAATAATTACGTATACGTGTAATATGTGTGATTTTCTGCGATCGACGTGAGAAAAACAGAAATAAGAAAAACACGTTGGTCCAGTTCACACGGAAATTATTTCTCCAGCAATAATATAAACCTCTCAATCGGTGTACGGAAGGGCTTGGAGGTTTTTGTTGGAATTCTTTCTGGTATTTTTATCGAAAATGCATATGAATTCGTTTCTACTCTCAAGATGATAAATACGTCATTGAATTTTTTTATCGTCCCTTTGTGCATTGCACGGGCTGATTTTACGATTCAACGAAGAAATACATAACGTTAGTTTGCAGAAAGATACGTTTATATGCGAGAATCGTATTATAAATCAACACAAAATTTTGATTAACTTGCAAATTAAATGCAAATTGGAATGATAAACAAGGCAGCGTGATATAAATCCGGAGAATATATAAATTTTCTTATCAATCTCCGAATAATTATTTATTCCTCTTTCTATTTTGTGTTGTATAAATTTCTATAGATATATAGTTGTGTAAAGAGTATGCGGGTGCGGTGTGATCGCCTGTGCTCTTGAAATATTTCAAGCCACTTCATCCAACGATTTCTGTTTTATTTTCTCCGCAATCATCGGACGAACAATCTCAAACTTGTATATAAAGTAATACATATACACCAACTAATATTACATATAACAAAACCCACAAGACGCGGCGAAAAGCGAATGAATTCATCTCTTTCTACCTTGCTCGATTTCCGCTTTACTTCCCTTTTATCCACTTTTTTCATTCCCGTTCCCTTATAGTCGCTTTATCTTCGCTGTACCTTGCAGTGTGTATCCCCATCATACCTATATACCTTTCCTCCAGCAAGTTACTTTTAACTTTCGGAGTTTATCTTTCTCACGAGTCTGCTGCCTTCCTTACGTCCTCCTCATCCCTCGTTTTCACCCCCTGCTTCCATTTCCTCTTATTTCCTACCAAAAGCTAGAGAAACTCTCGTACTGTAGTAGCCCCGGTGCTTGGAGGTTACCAAGAGAGAGCGAGAGAGAGAGAGAGGGAGAGAGAGATGCAGGCTTAACTCGTACGGAAGGGGTAGTCCAAAGTCTCACCCCGTTTCCGCACTTCACTCTCCAACACACTGCTCGAGCTTCGGCTACATTACTTTCTCATACACTGCCTTTTCACCGGCCAACATTGAGTTGCCCGGTGCACCGAGTTTCGACTTTTTACCACCGTCCAACGTTGCTATGCTATATTGAAACGGTAGCTACATATATATGGCTATGTAGCTGCGAGTAAACATATACATATATGTATACAATCCACTCTCTTGCTCGTTGGCTTACGAGAATAGTAGGAGTCGAGTCTGCAAGGGTTAAGCCGAGAACAAGGGAGAAAGAGTGAACTTTATGCTACCCCGCACGTTATGAATACCATGATTGCGACCTAGGTAAGGGTGTCCAACCCCATCCTCATGAGCTCAAACATACTTCGTCCATACACGTACGTGTCGACATCCCCGCGCAATGTCGAGAGGAGGAGGAGGAGGAGGCAGAGTTGGTTCTCTCGGTCATTTCAGAAACGCGACGAACTGGGTCATTCGAGAATGAGGTTATATGACACGATGTGCAATGTGCCTGAGAGCCGAGATGGGCTGCTAGCGCAACGCTGTGTATAGTAGGCTTTTCTTATACCACGGAAGTACATACATAACACACGTATATAAGAATATAAATGTATGTGAAGATCGTGCGGACATTTGTATAGCAGTGAATGGGAGTGAGGGTGCGGTGAGCTGACTTCCATCTCCCTTCTTACTGTCTCCCATATGTAGGTTTGTGTACGTAAAACAGAATTTGCAGAGACCGAGTGACAGTAGTGAGAACGGGCAATGTGCGGAGAGGAAATGCATCGCAATGAACGAACGACACGAATTCACGCGTACGTGCACAAAAGTTGCAACGTCAGATCTCCAATTCGAATTTCCTCGCATCTGCATGTGTGTGGGTGGATCTTAGTCAGATTCATCACACGAATGTGGGCAAAAGTCATCGATAAATGTGGGGAGTATACCAAAACGTGCTGCCATCAATCGTTTCATTGAATTTTACCTCTCGGACGATGGAACGTTGATAAATGCTCAATGAGAACGCGAAGAATTTTTACTCAATTATTTAACTCGTTGGATTTCCATTCCAGGGGATTCGATAGACGCTGAAAGCCTGAAATGTACTGCATAATGTTTAAACTCCGAAGCTACCAACGTCCTTTCATCTCGAATGCCACATATTTTATGGGCAATCAGTCTTACTGTTCTCAGGGAAAGGCTGAAGGATTGAAAAGTGAAAAAAGGAAAAGAA
Source organism: Diadegma fenestrale (assembly GCA_037043255.1). Classification (NCBI taxonomy): domain Eukaryota; kingdom Metazoa; phylum Arthropoda; class Insecta; order Hymenoptera; family Ichneumonidae; genus Diadegma; species Diadegma fenestrale. The sequence continues at coordinate 25,345,966 of CM073309.1, forward strand.
AAACATTTGGGATACATACACAACTTAGTCGGAGTGCTGTCCAATCGAATCAATCAATAAACATCACTCACTTGACTGACTTTATAGTTTCTATAATTGCCCTCTACCACATTGCTTCAAGCGTTGTGTACGTGTGCACTCGTTCGGTGTTTCCTCGACTAAACCCACCGAGCCGAGAACCGAGTCTGTCTCGACTCGCTTTCGTGCTTAACTTCTACGTCTTAGTCTTCTTCGCGAACGTCCCTCGTTTTAAGTACCGACATATATGCTCCGGCATTGAGGTCTAGCCCATGCGCTAGAGAGACTCCTCATGTACTTTTTCACAATGACGGATAGCTACGGCGATTAGCGTCAATCGCGCGGTCTCGTGATATTTGTTCGTTAACCTGCATGGCGACTTCGTTGGCGGTGGTGAGTTTCAGCGACAGAGAGAGAGAGAGAGAGAGAGATTATTTGCCCTGGAAATAATCATCAGTGGTATATGGTATACATGTATATTTTCCATAGTCCCATATAACTATAGTAAATGAGAAAACTCAACCGACACGAGCAGAGCAGGGACTCGTTCCCGCGAAGAACTCGTGCGCTCTTCTCCTCTAATTGACGTGATCATCCTGCTGCTCTTCTCTCTTCTTTCACTATATATATACGTATAGCCTCTCAGTGCATCTTTTTCGTATACTTTTTTCTTCCTTTTTCTGTCGACTCTTGCTCCTCTCGTCTGTTAACTGTGGACTACCCGACCACGGTGACATGGACAACGACGAGAGAAGGAGCAGCAGACGAGAAGAGCTCTGCTGGCCATCGTCCACGTTGTCACGTCATCTCCTAACGACCATTCGAAATCTTTGGTGAGAGAAGGCACCGAGGAATAGTCGGGCGTACGCGCACCCTCTCCCGCTAACACTTGTCACGTTGAAAAGACCTAAGCGGCTATATAATATACGCGGAAAAAATCCCCTCCCGGGGAAAAAAACCCTGGACAAGTACATTTGTTGGTGACCCCCGTTTCCATTTGTCTTTATAGAAAAATCTAACGCCCCTAAACAAAAAACCTCCAATATAATGAAGAATGGAAAGAAGCCCTCGAAAAAAAGTTGATGATTTTCGCTCAGCACCAAAAATTCTGATATCTATAAAAGGACAAGCATTCCATCGATGTCTGAAAATAAATTAACGACACAAAAGAAAAAATCTTCCAAAAAGACACGTCTTAAAATAAAGGAACGCCTAAATACAAAATGGCAAATCGACAGAAAAACTTCATACAAAAAATACAAAACTCAAGTTTGCCATCGTATGTTGAACGGATGAGCGGATGCGCACAGAGTACTTGTCCGGCCCGAAATTTTTTATTAAAAGTGCTCTCATAAGTTGAACTTGATATGATATAACGTATTTTTTGGTCTCATCTCAGAAATCTTCTTAGAAAAGACACGCGAAAGGTCAGTGAAAATCTCGAGTCAATCAAGGTTCTTTCCTAAGACGATTTAACACGTCTCAAAAAACTTCATACAAAAAATACAAAACTAAAGTTTGCCATCGCATGTTGCACGGATGCGCACATGGTACTTGTCCAGCCCGAAATTTTGAATTAGAGTGCTCACATTACTTGAACTTGACATAACGTAATTGTTTGGTCTCAGAAATCTTCTTAGAAAAGACATGCGAAAGCTTAGTGCAAATCTCGAGTCAATCGAGGTTCCCTCCTAAAGTGATTTATATTTCAAGTTAATACAAAAAATTTCGGGCCGGACAAGTACTCTGTGCGCATCCGCTCATCCGTTCAACATACGATGGCAAACTTGAGTTTTGTATTTTTTGTATGAAGTTTTTCTGTCGATTTGCCATTTTGTATTTAGGCGTTCCTTTATTTTAAGACGTGTCTTTTTGGAAGATTTTTTCTTTTGTGTCGTTAATTTATTTTCAGACATCGATGGAATGCTTGTCCTTTTATAGATATCAGAATTTTTGGTGCTGAGCGAAAATCATCAACTTTTTTTCGAGGGCTTCTTTCCATTCTTCATTATATTGGAGGTTTTTTGTTTAGGGGCGTTAGATTTTTCTATAAAGACAAATGGAAACGGGGGTCACCAACAAATGTACTTGTCCAGGGTTTTTTTCCCCGGGAGGGGATTTTTTCCGCGGATATCATTTCTTTTTTCTGAACACTCTCAGAACCTAGAGTTTTCACATATTTGCTATCATTATATCTAATAGATCTCTGGAAATACTTGAAAGAAATTGAGAAAATTGTTCATTCCTCCCCAATTGGAAAAAAACCGTTAAAAAAATAATTTGAAAAACGGTATAAACGACCGAAACAAAGATAAAATGAAAGTTGATGACGGGAAAGAAATTCTGCTTACGTTTTTTTCTTTCTCTTATTCAACAACGGTAACAATCAACAAATTTTCGGTGAGACTCTTAGTCAATCCCTTAACGAATGCTGTCCAGACTCTTCGTCAATCCCTCAAAAGCGTCTCGAAAAGACTTTGAGCCGATCCCTTGAAGAACTTTCGTAGACACCCCCAACAATCCTTTAAAAAATCCCGTTCAAACTCTTGAGTGATCCCTTATAAAAGGCCCGGCAAAATTCTTGATTAATTCCATAAAAACTTCAATTGAGATACTATTGTCAACCCTTTTTGAAAATTCCCGTCAAGACTCTCGGTTGATCCCTGAGAAACATCACGATCAAACCCTTCAAGTCAGTCCCTTAAAGAACTTCCATCAGGACCCCTGGTCGAGCCCTGAAAAAGACATCGCGAACCATTGAGCCGTCGACCTAGATAGCGAAAACCATGGAAAATCATACCTAGACAACGAAAACCATGGAGCCGTTGACCTAGATAGCGAAAACTATGAAAAAATATACCCAGACAACGAAAACCATGGCGCCGTCGACCTGGAGAGCGAAAACCATAGAGAAATATACCTAGACATCGAAAATCATGGAGAAATATACCTGGACAACGAAAACCTTGGAGAAATATACCTAGACAACGAAAACCATGGAGCTATTGACCTGGAGAGCGAAAACCATAGAGAAACATACCTAGACATCGAAAACCATGGCGAAATATACCTAGACATCGAAAACCATGGAGCCATCGATCTGGAGAGCGAAACCCATGGAGAAATATACCTGGATCACGAGAACCATGGAGCCGTTGACCTGGAGAGCGAAAACCATAGAGAAATATCCCTAGACATCGAAAATCATGGAGAAATATACCTGGACAACGAAAATGATGGAGCCGTCGACCTAGACACCGAAAACCTTGGAGAAATGTACGCCGACAACGAAAACCATGGAGCCATCGACCTGGAAAGCGAAACCCATGGAGAAATATACCTGGATGACGAGAACCATGGAGCCGTTGACCTGGAGAGCGAAAACCATAGAGAAATATACCTAGACATGGAAAATCATGGAGAAATATACCTGGACAACGAAAATGATGGAGCCGTCGACCTAGACACCGAAAACCTTGGAGAAATGTACGCTGACAACGAAAACCATGGAGCCATCGACCTGGAGAACGAAACCCATGGAGAAATATACCTGGATAACGAAAACCATGAAGCCGTCGACCTGGAGAGCGAAAACCATAGAGAAATATACCTAGACAATAATTAAGATTTAATAATAAAAACAATTTTAAAACATCATGTTCAACGTTTCTCGTCGTCTTTGGGCTCTCATTTTTAACAAATTTGTGGTCTTCTGTTTTTATTATTTTTTCGCGAAACTCATTTTATCGCGTTCTTATTTGAGGAATAACCGAGGGTCGATAAAGATTATTCCTTACTTTTCGATATCACCGTACCAGACTTCACTCGTATAACGCTCGTAACCAAACCTTTCTGTCAAATGACAGCACAGGGCGATGTCGTCAGTCGCGACCAATCAGAAACGCGACAGCGACGTTCGCCCTTTCTCTGTGTCGTATACATACACGCACGCACACTCCGATCATTGCATAGATTTTGCCTGTGCAAACTTTTATCTCAGCAATTACAGCATCAATCGTGATGATTTATGGCTCAATCGACGGACAGTAATTTCATTAGTCTTAGTTTCAATTTTCAGATCCTGACATTACTCCTGTGCTTTGTAATTAAAAATATGTCTCCCCCCACCACCAGATTTTGCTTTATTCAGAGATAATATACTCGGCCGAGTCTCGGGCTAGCAGACGACAGCAGAGCTGTCAAATGTACTTGTCCCGAGACTCTACCGAGTCTCTTGATATAAGCCGGGAGTTCACGACTGCACTGACCGAGATTTTTCTGTGCGACGAACCAGTTAACTTTTTTTTTTCATGGCGTTCATTTCAAGTTTGCTCAACTTACGTACATGCTTGCAAGTTGATTCACGATTCATTCGGTCAGATTGGGATCGAAAATTCAGCATGTTAGTACGCGATACGCAGAGAAAAGTAGATATTTTATTTATTTGGGTGAACCCGAGCGATTCAACTATATAGAATCTCTTTAATAATTGCGTTTACTTGCCAAACCCATACGTATGCTGTGTACATACCATGCAGAGCCAGCGTACAATGTAATTCTACGTTTTCGTTTCAAACACGCGCATTCACCGATCGAGGCCACGGTCCACGCGCGGAATTCGCGAAAACGTTTTCGTCCGAATCCAGTCGCTTTTGTTTTTTTAACTCTCTATTGCGGTATCGTTTTGTGTGTAGACATATGTTTTCACCGCGCTTCGTTTTCTCAAACATTTCGCCAACACACGTAACTGCGTGTTTCACTCACTGTTACGATTCAGTTGAAACTATGCGCGCGAGGTTCGAGGGTGGACACAGTGACTGAGGTGATTACGATGAGCGACAGAAAACAAAACGAGAGTCAGAGCATCGGGGGATAGACGAAGATAACGAGAGATGCCAATGGTTCGCGAACGTTTGACTGGCCAGTTTCGACAATGAAACTTGGAGCCATGAATTGCCGCGTTGAAGTGGAAAAGAGAAGTGGACACGAGTGCCGAACCAACGTAGATAAAGCGAAAGATGCATATAGGTTAACGATTCGTTATGTTCCTGCGCGGCGGGTGCATCGGTACTGTACCAACTGTATATAATAAATCTGGAATCAACGAGGGAAAGAAAGCAAGATATAAATAAAGAGGTACAGAGAAGGAAGCAAGAGAGAGAGAGAGAGAGAGAGGAGAAATCGTATATTGGGTGTCCTGGCGTGAGCGCTCGCGAGGGCATTTGAAAAGCCGCGAATAGGTGTGACAGAGCTTTCGAAGCTCTGTACCATCGGTGAACGCGAGCGCGGGACGCAATTTGAGAGCAATCGACTGAACGACACGCCGCAAATCAAACCCGTCTATGGTGTGTTCCACCAGTCCACCTCTATACAGTCCAGGTCGTCCAACACAAAACCTCCACCCCCGCACGCTCATTCCCTTTTACCTCTCCCTTTCGTCGATTCTATGTGCATTCTCTCGTGACTATTGGACTCACTCGGTCACCCCATGCCTCGTCTCTATTCTCTAGGCTTCGTTGCCTCTCGCTTTTTCGTTCAACTTGTCTCTTCGACGCTCTTCGTTACTCGATAAATTGCAAACTCTCGCCCCTGCTTCTTTCTCTCGTTCACTCTCACTCACTCATTCTCCCAATTCGAGTTTACTCTTCTCCACACGCTCGACCAATTCGGGTTTGCACCCGGTACGGTCCTCCAACAGCTGGCTCTGTATACATTCCTCCAACCTCCATTGCCCCCCAACCTCCATTACGCATTACAGAACACACACCTTTGCTGTTAATTCAATTGATTGTTTCCACGGTGTTGCAGTTTATCTTATTCTATAAATCGACGGAATTACGAGACTCGCTTACACATATACTTACTCCGGTTTAGTTAGCATTGCGGATAGGCCGATATAAACGCAAAAGTTGCGAGAATCGAGTCAAGATGAATCGTAAATTCTTCTTTTGTCGTTCTCGTTCAGTTAATCAGGCTCGTCTCTCAAGTATATTAAGCCTCATCCTTTTCCTACACACGATATGACTAGCAAGCCAGAATCGAGGCGCAGTGCACGATTCACTTTGTCACCGCTTCTCCATTTCTTTTCCAAAGCCCTTGGAAAATCGAACGGAATCCTCCACGGCAAATCCACTTTTCCTCTGATCCTGCAAAGCGAGAACGCTTTTCCTCACTCTCCTCGTATTCCAAGTTTCCGGTATACGATGAAAAACATTTGTATCCGCGTCACGTAATTCGAGAGCCGACACCAAGCAATTGTTTACTGTCCTACGATGCATCCGCTCCGAAGTATATTCAATCGAGCAAGATGCGTGCATGCCCAACTATTTATATTGATAAGAGCTACAGGTGATTTGTCGTCTAGATTGAAAAACCGACTGGTTGATCGGATCAATAAATGGAGTGTATTTTCGTGGCTGTGAACGCCAGTTACATTTCTAGCTTGGAATTCCACTAACCTGGATATTTTTTTTTGTCGTTACAGATGCTGTGAACCAACAAGAAAACTCATTGAGATTAGAGTGTGCAGAAGTAAAGGAAAAATGAAGGCTCTCGTGGCAACGATCTCGTTGGTCCTTCTCATGTTGGACAATGTCGCGTGTGTTGAGTGGAAAAACAGTGCAGTGTTGGACAACAATTTTCTGGTATTATGGACACCGGGCGAACGAGAAATCATTTTCGAAGTGCAAGTTAAGACCCAAGGATACGTGGGCCTTGGTTTCACGAGGGACGACCGTCAAGTTAGCACGGACATAGTCATCGGATGGGTCGACAACAATAGTCAAGCTCATCTTCAGGTAAATGAAGCCAACATTGATTATAAATTAAAGGGAAACCTTAAAGTCACTAAAAACATCAGAAATATTGTTGCATTGCCTTGGATCAAAGTTTTCGAACTTGCCTTTCATATCGGATAAGTGGAATACGTAAAATCTATACCAGAAAAAGAGGCAGCAGAGCTACCGAGAATTGCCGCTGGTCTTGCGTCAAATAATCGTAATGATCTCTTTTCCTCTCTCGCCCTGCTTTCGAGAAGCACTAATCTACCGGGTGAGGAGCAACATAATGATAGTAGTTTGATGGTTAAGTAACGGGTGTCCCGTTTCGATCGCTCGTGGATCCCGATAGTTATCAATCCTCGGCCAACCAAAGTGGCCTCTCACGCGCTTGCCAAGCGCCCTGTCATTACGCTATTTACCTCTCGCTCATGCTCTTGTTCCGAATTCGATCCATATATAAGCGTGCCTCGCTCACTCCTCCGTCTCTCGCACGTTTCGTCCATTCCGACATTTCCGACATAGACACGGAACCGGAAACGCCTTCTTCAAACGATTTCTCATTCATCACCAACATCTAATGAAAATCCTGCAACAAATCTGGGCCCTAATTACAAAACACTGCTTTAAATGTATACTCGCGAATTGAGAGCTGTTTCAACTTGTTGTCGGAAAGGTGGAGTCGAGACAGTTGATTGGATTTTATCGGTATCGGGATGATTATAAATCTGTTTCAAGTAATTTGATCCGCGCGGACCCAACGCGTTAATTAATTATATAGCCGCGCGTTAAAAATATATCGTAGAATCTCCGTCATTGAAAACGTCTCCAAGCTTTTTCTCATGAGTCTCGCGACTCTAGGGCGTTGCGTCAATGCCGGCAACGTAAACGCGCTACTATTAGCTGCGACATTTTAAGCGAAAGGTTACACCTGGTCATTACTCTCGCAGAGCAGAACCTTTGGCTCGCTCAAGTACATTAATTCCTCGCAGTGTTATTTCTCCTTCGGTAAAAGCGCATCATAAAAAAACCAGCCGTATGTAGTGTTCGTAGCACTTTCCAACCGGAGCACGCGTTTCGTTTCGAGAATCGAAACTCTACGGAAACGCAACGTGTAGGATAGGGCTCAGCGGGTACCGGGGCGATTGATCGATCGGTCCGCATATTGCCGGTCGTCTGTATAAGCTCCATATGCGCTCATACATACAGATGCATCTATACACACATGCAAAGAGATATGAGACATCAATACGGACGGAAACTTCCGGATCGAGACGCACGGATATCTTATTGATGAAATATGTTGGTGGTACGAGGAGAGCGGATATCTGAACTATATATCACTGAAAAGTAATCTTCCTCTTTTTACTGCTGTACGGAATTTGTTCTCGCTATTTTCATGTCTTTTGTACCTCTTCTTCGCGGACTATAATTAAATTCGTGTTGGTTGTTGGTTCATTCATTCGTCTGGCTCGTGTCACAAAAAAGATGCTGCAATCTTGATACATTTTTTGGAGTCTCGTAGAAAAAACGCGACCACCGAATTGCATTAAAAACAAAAATCGCGATTTTTCACTATTTGAAGTCGTGGTGAGAATTTTTTTGTTAATTTCTGATTCCATTGAAAAAACTCGAGGTCATTGTCTTTGAATTAACATTCGAGAGGCAAGTTAACGTCTACTGGGCAAACTAATTGCTTTTATCCACGTCCGATAAGACAAATCGCTGGGTTTTCTTAGGCTGCTGCGCGTGCATGTGTGTATCGGAACAACCGCAGTTGCATCTATCGCGTGTTTGCAATTTTTCCAGTAGACCGCTCGGCCGAGCATCCCCCTCTGTTCCATAATGCATGTCGCTGGAAGAACGCCGACGCGAAAACGACAACGATGACGAAGAATATAGAAGGAAGACTCGAACTGCGAGAGCTTTTCGCATGCACACCAGCCCTGAGATTCTCCTTGTTTTTCTTCATTCTCTTTTATTCTCTTCCTCATGCACCTTTCCGTCCTTTTTCGCGCTCGTCTCTTTACCCTCCTACGTTTTTATTTGCTTGCTTTTCACTTTTTTTTTCGTACTGCTCGCTCCTGTCAACGCAAGATTGAAAAAATTACTTTGATAGACGCGATGGAAGGATTTCATGACGATTTACCTAACAAAAAGTTCACTAGTTGCCCTTCAGTTTTTTCCCATGCATGGAGAATCTCATGAGGTACGCAACGTCCGTCCAAAATCTGGATAAGATGAACTTCTTGGTACACGATTTGGGGGGACGTTTGCTTTTGAGTATTATGGCATTAGATAAACATTAACGAAGCAGGATTTAAACAAATCTATATAATCTCTCAAGAACTTTGCAATTCAAGTTTAAATCCCGAATTTGACTTTCATTTCCATCAGAGCCTGTACACGTTCTGCAAGTAACGCATGCGTTCCTCCTTGCATGAATATTTTCTCATGCGTTTGTGCACGTCCCCTCATCATTCTTCGACAGCTAAAGTGACCGTAGTTGCGACGTTGGCCCATCGACGGTCAATGCCGAGTGAGCGAAGCTTTTTCGTTATGATCGTAATCTTATATAACCAGACACAGCAAGCGTACGTAGCTCGAGGCATTTTAACCGGACTAACGAGTGCAGCAGTCTTCGTGCATGCCAGCAGCTTTTACATGTGCTGTATATCTCGTTCATATAAACTCTTCGCATATACCGGTTACCAATTAACTAATTCCTTCGCCATATATTTCATTGAGACCCTTCGCGAATTACGAATCTTGCGATGATTTTTAGTTGCCTGATTAAAATTAATTTGCACAAGATTTTAAGACTCAGGCTCCATTCCATGGAACAAAAATTCAGCTCGTACAATTGCAGGATTCGTTTTTGTAAAACTCATCGATTTTTACAAACATTATTGTAGAGATTTACTCGAACTCCCGCGGTATAGTCTCGGTATATTCAGCGATCGAACACGCAGTGAAATTGCTCCAGTAGAGCTATGAGCACTTGACAATTGTTACACATTCGTGCCACCGTGGATAACATAACGATAAATATCCAACGACTTCACTGATCTTGCCTTCAAGTCATGTTATAAATCTTCAGACTATAAGTGAGTATATACTTTTCGAAGAGATTCGCGTACTTGCCTCGGGCTTTTCTTTACACTTGGCAAACTTCTGGAACGTTAGTAGTTCTCATATTTTCTGTTCTATACGCTGTACGGGTCTTCTCACTTCATTTTATCTCTTCTCTTGGCTGTATCTTTATGCTCGATACTCCATAATACTAATCCATTCTAAGAGATCGTTTTCCTTTATTACTTTTGACTCATTCCCTCGTATAATTGATCATCTAATTATGAGAATCTCTTGATCATCCTATTATCTCGCGCATCATCGGATCTCGGAATTTTCTTTCCTCCCCCGGCTCTCCGATCGTGTAGTTCTCGTCGGAGTTGTCTTCAATCTTTTAGACAGTTCCTTGTGTTACAAAAATTGCGCTGTTAAATCGAAACTGCGAATGATCGTGGGAACGACTGCTGAATGAATTTAGTGGTTCGCGAGTATGACGGAGAAAAAATAGTGGGAGACAGATGAAAGGAAGAGGCTGCGAGATAATGAGAAAGAGACGTCGTTCTCGAGAAACTTTTAGCCCGGAGCCTCGACGCGCAACTTAACCAGGTTAATTCGCGTTTTGCTGTGTGTTCTCTGCTCTCATCTGATCAAATGAGTGAATGCTCTCTCTCTCTTCCCGGCCCAACAAAAAGCTTTTTTCTTCTTCTTCTTATGGACCATTATTCCAAGTATTAGAAAAGGGAACGTGAGAATGGAAATAATAAATAATAAGAACGCGTACATACCGCGGAGGCTGTGAGTAGCTGTTTTATGGGAAATAAATTAAGGAGGTTCCGTTAGTAGATCGATAATTAGATTAAAATCTGAAAACGAAATATGTCGTTATTTAGGCAGCAAACTTTAATCTCTTTCAAAATCATCGTAGGTCAACCAAGTTTTACATGATGCTGAAGTTTGCAACGTTAGAATGCAACGGAAAATATTTTATTTTATTGGTAAATCGTTCGATTTTCATTTAAATAATTATTTTTGACGAATGTAAAAAAGAATTTCGTTGCATTTCAACGATGCAAACTTCAGAATCATAGTTTTACTACGTATTTTCCGAGTCGAAAGTCACTCGATTTAACATTGGCTTTACGGAAATTTCTTACCTTTATGAAATCGGAAAAATATTAAAAATACTTCCCGATTAGATAAAACGCGTATTAAAATCTCAATTTATAAAAAAAAACTCCAAGGGTTCCGAATCAATTAAAAAATAGTGGGGTCAACGAATGTTTGGAGGAGATATTTCTAGCTAAAATCGACAGAATGCTCGGAACATCTCATTTTTTAGGAGTTTGGCAACGGATCGCTTGCTAAACGAAAAACAGATCGTAATTTTTTTGTGAATTGCGCCTCACTTCATTCCCTATTCCTTTGCGCCATAGCGGAACCTCCTTAAGGGGTCAACCGAGAAGTAAGGCTCGGCGTTCCGTCGCTCCATAATCGTGAGACCTTTCGCGACAAAACCATTCTTCTATTTTCTCTTTATAATTGTATCACGCGAACAATGTCGCGTACATGAGATTGCTATTGCGCGTATACACGGACCGTGAAAAATATAAATTAATACAAGGAAAATTATGAAAACGAACGGGCTGAAAATGACTCGAAAGCTTGAACGGAAAGAAAAAAAGCGAAATAACGAGAAATTCGCTTCTCGAGCTCCATCAAGTGCACAGACGCACCGCGGTCGCTTCTCGTTTTATTTCATCGAAACGTAACAGATTCTGAAGCTGGGAGAAAATATTAAATGAAACTTGAACAAACAAAAGTGTGACGGTGCTCGCGTGTTGTCGATAACAACGACAGCGCTATTATTTATTTTATATCGAATCGGACGTTAACTCGAGCGCTTAACAACTGTGTGACTGCAATTTCATTCTCATCGCAGGCAACGTCCAAAAATGTATCGATTTACATTGATGAAATTGCAAATACGTGTTTCGAGGGCTTACAAAAAAAATGTTGCTGAAATGGAAGTACGACGTTTCCACCATTTGCGCCGTACGCTGAAAAAAAGGCTTTAATTCTTGGGTATCGTGTTGTGTCTGAACAGCCCATCTAGATTGCACTGAAATCGGCTTTCGTTCGGCCATTTTCACTGTCCCAACCTTTTCACCTCTGCGAGTCGTTGAAAAATTATTGCAAAACATTAGTTAAAAGCTCAGCTTCGTGCTGATGGGTTAATCCATCAACAACAATTGGAAAAAGCGGAGAAATACCAAAAGTCATTGGGTCAAAGTGCACCAAAAGGATATCGAGCACATGATGCAGTCTATGGGATCAGAGTTCATGATGCTGAAGTTTACAACGTTGGAATGCAACAAAAAATTTTTTATTTTGTTGGTGAATCGTTCAATTTTCAATGTCATCCAAATTTTTCGAGCCGATATGTTTTCGGGTGGCAAAAATCGATCATTTTATCATCGTAATTAAATTCTTCATTTAAATAATTATTTTTGACGAATGTAAAAACATTCGAAAGTTGACAAAAAAGACACTCACACTTTGTCCTCGGGTTGGAGGCAATTTTTGTAAAGTTTGACAAATCTTTCGGACCGGTTTTTAAAGGAAAAGCAAAAAAAAATGATTCCAGTATGTTGATACTTGCATAAGGCCCATAGCTCGCAGCGTATTTGTAGAATAATTGACTCATGATGAATTTTAACGATTTGTTTTTCTCGCTAATGAGTTATGCAGTCTAGTGAAGTTGGAACGTACGTGCACAAGGGACGCACGGTCGTTCGTTTCGTTCACGAGATTTCTCATCTCTATCTTTGCGTGGGCGATGAACTTCCTGATATATATAAATACACATGCACATGCTCACTACCAGGAGGAAAGCATGCAGTCAAACTTCATTAGAGTTCAGAGCTTCGGTGCAGTCGAGTCAAGATTACGAGTTGGCCAGCACTGCTAATCTAAATAATAATTTTCTCAGTGGCTTATGTTTGTAAACTCATAATAATGGAATCGAAACTCACTCCACCGTACGATCGAAAAGCCTCGGTTTAAAAAAAGAATTAAGAATTGCCAAGTTTGCGCAAAATTATAATTGAAAAAGAGTTCGCTTTCTTTTCACTCATTTCGTCTCATTCACTTCCACGTTCTTCATATCCTACTGCATATTCCTAAGAGCTAATTCAGTTAGACGTCGAGCTCGTGGTTTGTCAAGGACACAAAAATGGAAAAACAAGAGAGTGAGAGAGACAAAGTTGCTCGTTGCATGTTCGCGTTTCACTCTCTCGACCTTTTTCCCCTCATACTCATCTCTGCGCCATTTTTCTTAATCTGATCTTTGCCCAGTTTCTCATATATCTCGCAAACCTGGGCAAACACGAGGGACGGAAAATGATAGAAAAAGGAATAAAAAAAGCGTGTAATACGCGAACGTTAGCTGCAGAACGAGAGAGAGAGTCTTGTACAAACATCTGTATCATTTACAAGGATGAAAAATACTGGAAACCGCAGGATTTGAAATGCTGAGTTGCGACGTTGGTTACGTCCTTAAAGTTTACCAATGCGGTTTGGCACAAATGCAGTGAATGACGAAGACGAATCAGTCTGATGAAAGTTTACTTCTCTTTTTCTTTCACTCTCTTCCGTCGTGCGGCTGTTTCATTTGCCGTGTCCACCCACGGAGACTCCAACGAGCACTCAACCAAACCTTTCCATTGAGAGACCCTCAAGGGCGCTCTCTTCCTCGCCCCCCTCTCTCTGTCTCTCGTTAGACTCGGTTATATGTTAAGAGGATGCAGCAGTCGATGGAAAATGACAGCGCCCCCCCCATTCCTGGCGGTACTGCAGAATTCGACGACGAGCTTCTGCAGACTACCGCCAGATGTCACGGCACGCGTCTTCCATCGAGTTCCAGCGTTCCGCGGGAAGCGAGCTGGAGACTCGATGAATGACGTTTGCCGCGTGTCAATGCCGCCGACGGTGGAAACCGTCGGGTTCTCGCTCGTGAGGGAGCGGTAGAAAAATTGTAAACAATTTTATTGTTTATACGAAGGACTGTGCGTCCTTCGGCGTATTTCCAAAGGTTTTCATCGTTGAAAACTCCAATCGGAATTGAACTCTCCGACGATGTGCACCGTCGGGTTCTCGCTCGTGAAGAAGCGGTGAAAAAATTGTAAACAATTTTATTGTTTATACGAAGGACTGTGCGTCCTTCGGCGTATTTCCAACGATTTTCACCGTTGAAAAGTTCAATCGGAACTGAACTCTCCGACGGTGGAAACCGTCGGGTTGTCGCTCGTGAAAGCGGTGGAAAAAATTATAAACAATTGTATTGTTTATACGAACGAATTTCCGTCCTTCGGCGTATTTTCAACGATTTTCACCGTTGAAAAGTTCAATCGGATTGAACTCTCCGACGGTGAGCACCGTCGGGTTCTCGCTCGTGAAGAAGCGGTGAAAAAATTATAAACAATTTTATTGTTTATACGAAGGACTGTTCGTCCTTCGGCGTTTCTCCAACGATTTTCACCGTGGAACAGTTCAATCGCAATTGAACTCTCCGACGGTGAACACCGTCGGGTTCTCGCTCGTGAGGGAGCGGTGGAAAAATTGTAAACAATTTTATTGTTTACACGAAGGACTATTCGTCCTTCGGCGTTTCTCCGACGATTTTCACCGTGAAACAGTTCAATCGGAATTGAACTCTCCCACGGTGAACACCGTCGGGTTCTCGCTCGTGAGAGCGGTGAAAAAATGATAAACAATTTTATTGTTTATACGAAGGACTGTTCGGCCTTCGGCATTTCTCCAACGATTTTCACCGTTGAACAGCTCAATGGAAATTGAGCTCTCCGACGGCGAAAAATGTCGGGTTCTCGCTCGTGAGAGCGGTGGTGTCGACAAATAATCGATTTTATTTATTCAAAGGACTGGCCGTCCGTCGATGTATCTCCAACGATTTTCATCGCGGGAAGTTCAATCGAAATTGAACTCTCCGACGGTGAAAACTGTCGGGTTCTCGCTCGTGAGAGCGGTGGAATCGATAAACAATCGATATTTTGATCGAAAGAACTGGTCGTCCTTTGAAGTATCTCCAACGATTTTCATCGCGGGAAGTTCAATCGAAATTGAACTCTGCGACGGTGAAAACTGTCGGGTTCCCGCTCGTGAGAGCGGTGGAATCGATAAACAATCGATATTTTGATCGAAAGGACTGGTCGTCCTTTGAAGTATCTCCAACGATTTTCATCGCGGGAAGTTCAATCGAAATTGAACTCTCCGACGGTGAAGACTGTCGGATCCTCGCTCGTGAGAGCGGTGAAAAAATGATAAACAATTTTATTGTTTATACGAAGGACTGTTCGGCCTTCGGCATTTCTCCGACGATTTTCACCGTTGAACAGCTCAATGGAAATTGAGCTCTCCGACGGCGAAAAATGTCGGGTTCTCGCTCGTGAGAGCGGTGGAATCGATAAACAATCGATATTTTGATCGAAAGGACTGGCCGTCCTTCGACGTATCTCCAACGATTTTCATCGCGGGAAGCTCAATTGAAATTGAACTCTCCGACGGTGAAAACTGTCGGGTTCTCGCTCGTGAGAGCGGTGGAATCGATAAACAATCGATATTTTGATCGAAAGGACTGGCCGTCCTTGGAAGTATCTCCAACGATTTTCATCGCGGGAAGTTCAATCGAAATTGAACTCTCCGACGGTGAAAACTGTCGGGTCCTCGCTCGTGAGAGCGGTGGTATCGACAAATAATCGATCATTTTCCCACAAAGGACCGGCCGTCCTTCGACGCATCTCCAACGATTTACACCGCGGAAAGTTCAATCGAAATTGAACTCTCCGACGGTGAAAACTGTCGGGTTCTCGCTCCAAACAAACTCCCGTCAATGCCTTTACCTCGCCGGTCGCATTCGCGTACAAATATATTCGCAACACCTCGCTTATGTTCGCGTGCGTTATGTTCGCTTGACGCAAACTTTGACCCAGTCCCGTCGTGTGACGCGCTGGCTGAGGAATTCCTGGATCTTCGATCGCGCACACCAACAAATGCGTCATTACCGACAACATTTCTTCCTCGGCTTCCTCGTCGTTCAACAACGCCAGTTGCAGACTTTTCAGGCTCCGGCAGCGATTCCATGTCTGCGTTTTGAAGTTTAATTTGAGTCGCGATCTCGCTTTTCAGTGGGATTTTTTTCGTTCTGTTTGAATTAATAAAAATTTTAGTCTCGATCTCGCATGTCGATGAAATTTTTTTTTTTTCGTACTAATTCAAATTTTACTCGCAATCTTTATTTTCTATGGGATTTTTTGTTCGTTTTTTTTTGGAATTGATAGAAAGTTTAGTTTCGATCTCGCATGTCGATGAAATTTTTTTTTTTTTTTCGAATTACATTTTAGTCGCGATCTCGCTTTTCAATGCGATCATGTTATTTTTATTTTTGGATTTCATAAAAATTTTAGTCTCGATCCCGCTTTTCAATGGGATTTCTTTTCATTTTTTATCGAATTAATACAAATTTTAGTCTCGATCTCGCTTTTCAATGGGATTTTTCTCGTTTTTTTTTCCGTACTTACAGAACTCGAGAGTTCCTCTGAAATTGTTTCTCCGAAGGTGTCCGAACTCGAGAACCATGACAATGTCCGAAAACGCTTGGCCCGACAGTTTCAGTCCCGCCAAACCTTTTATTTTCGACAGAGGTCTGTGATCTGCGAAAACGAAAAATAAGTCGAAATTTTTTAATTTAATTTCTAATTAAAAACCAAAAATATTGTCAATTTTTAAGTTCGATAGAATTCCTACAAATTTCCACTACGTAGAGAAAACAGTGACGTCTGAAAGCTCGCGCGCAATTTCAAGAGGTTTCGCACGAGTCGAGATATTTATTTATGAAAATCATAATTTTCAGTAATTTCTCACAAGAGCGCGTGTCAAAAGTCACAATTTTCGACATGAAATATTTCCATTTCTAAATGGTGAAGTCTCTCAAAACTTTTCACATGCTTTTGCGTAACATCGAACAAGTTTTGCTCCATTTTCCAAAACAAATGGCTCATAAAATTAGTCCGAAATTTTGGTTATTGCATAAAAACTACTGATTAACTCGGACAATTCTGAATTCAGAGTATCTCGTTTTTTTAGTCAATTTTTAACAATTTTTTTCACGAACTTTGGCTCGCAAACAATTTTGAATGTAAGAAAAACTGAAAATAAACATTTTAGATTTGACCATCGCCATAGAACGCCCCTAAATGGAGGAATTTGAGGTTTACCAGTGAGTTCCATGTCCTCAACAGGCTTTCTGATTTGCTCGACGAGTTCCAATTTCAATTTTCTTTGTGCAGCGCGTTTTTCTTTATTGGGAATTCTTTCAGCTCGAGCCTCCAATCGTTTTTTCTCTCTTTCCTTCATTTTCCGTCGATTTTCGAGGGCCCGGACGAGGGCCATGTTGTCGCCTTTTCTCGCGTTCCTGCGTCGACGAAGGATGAAAGAAAAGTTAAAATTGATGGGATGACCAAAAAAGTGGCGTAGAGTTGAGCGGTGTAGACTTGAATCCTTGCCGAAGGAAGCCAAGCGGTGAGATTCACTTGTCATCGGCAAGGCTTGAAGTCTACATGGGGCAAATTTACACCATATAGAATTTGCTGTGGCAAGAGTCGCGTGACCTGCACAAGGAAATGTTACGCCGTAGAGTAGCCCTGTGTAGACTTGGAGCCTCGCCGAAGAAAACCAAGTGGTAAGACTCACTGGTCCTCGGCAAGGCTTGAAGTCTACACAGGGCAACTTTACTTGCCAGCGACAAGTGAGTCTTACCGCTTGGCTTTCTTTGACAAGGCTTCAAGACTACACCGGTGAACTCTACGCAGTAACATTCTCCTGCGCAAAAGTCATGTGACTTGCACAGGAAAATGCTACTGCGTCAAGTAACCGGTGTAGTCTTGAAGCCTTGTCAAAGAAAGCCAAGCGGTAAGACTCACTGATTCTCGGCAAGGCTTGAAGTCTACACGGGACAACTTTCCTTGCCAGCGACAAGTGAGTCTTACCGCTTGGCTTTCTTTGACGAGACTTCAAGACTACACCGGTTAACTCTACGCAGTAGCATTTTCCTGCGCAAGAGTCACGGGGCTTGCAGAGGATAATGCTACTGCGTCGAGTAACCGGTGTAGTCTTGAAGCCTTGCCAAAGGAAGCCAGGCGGTGAGACTCACTGGTCGCCACCAAGTAAAGTTGCCTCGTGTAGACTTCAAGCCTTGCCGAGGAACAGTGAGTCTTACCGCTTGGCTTTCTTTGACAAGACTTCAAGACTACACCGGTTACTTGACGCAGTAGCATTATCCTGTGCAAGTCGCATGACTTTTGCCCAGGAAAATTCTACTGCGTAGAGTAACCGGTGTAGTCTTGAAGCCTTGTCAAAAAAAGCCAAGCGGTAAGACTCACTGGTCCTTGGCAAGGCTTGAAGTCTACACGGGGCAACTTTACACCAGCATTTGCCGTGGCAGGGTGCGTGACCTGCACAGGGAAATGCTACGGTGTAGAGTAGACCGATGTAGACTCGAAGCCCTTTGAAACTGTGAAAAAAATAAAAGATTACTAACCTGTAATCCGGGACATTTTCGCTCGAAATGTCACACTCCAAGGCGACGCCAGCGACCGTGAAGTCTCGAGTGTACGATTTTTGGAAATCGTAAAAGCTTTCCACAAGGTTATGCGGCTCTCGTTTTGCGGACAAGAAGAAAAAGGGTGGGAAAAATCACGAAAACACACACCAAGAGTCACAGGCCGAGTCGAAGATGGTCGGTGAATCGCACAAATCGCGAGAAATAATTTTCTTCCGGCACTCTCGCGGCCCGCTGACACTTTTTTCGAACTTCCTCGCCGGTGCAGCAAGGCAAACGACGAGTGCGCGCGCACGCAGCTGCTCCGGCGTTCGGCGGTCGAGGATCGGAGAGAATCGACTGGGGCGAGTGTTTACAAAAAGAAATTGATGCTCGCGCCACCACGCGGAATTTAAATAAGCTACAATATGACAAAATCGGTAACATGTAGATAACTTTTTCCGAAAATTTTTCGAAAACGGCTTTTGTCGCCAATTCTGCATCGATTTTGATGCAACAGGGCTCGAAATATTCGTTTCAATATTGCGCGTACGCTGACAGGCCAAAATTTTGATAAATCAATTATTTTCGGAGTTATTCAAAAAAAACTCCGATGGTAACAAAAAAAAAAAAAAAATTTTGGAATTTCGAAAAAACGCCCTGTCAGCGACTTTTTGCCATCCTTCTCTGTACCCGATTCAATTTTTGTCGCAATCGGTTGCACGGTGTGGCCGAATCGCCATTTCGAAATTTCGAAGCGAACTGCTGCATCCTCTTAATGCGAATCTGAGCTCGCGATACATACTCCAACCTAAGTGTTCTACCATGTTTTTTCAGGCTTTTTACGTTTGCTCGCTTCCTCCGTCTCTCTTTCTCTATTACTTTCCTCAGTTTGTATAACCGCGCAGTAGTAACGTTGCTAAAATACATCGAGAATCTCCAGGCACGTATACACGTCGTGGCAAATGTATAGACGACATTTACAACATCGTCGTTGTAGTTATACTCGTACCGGTTGTAAACCGTGCAAGCTGCTTGTTACAAAAGTATCTATACAGAACGTTTTTTCACACGAGCTGTTAGTTTTTTTTCTTCGTTTCTTAACCTAATGAGATTCATTCTGGATTTCCTGTCATCTTGCCAGGAAATACCAGACCCATCGCCGTATGCAATTAGTACGCGGCTCGCCGCATCACTCAAACTCAAATCGATACTTGTTATCGCAATAAGAATTGAAAAAATCGTACGACCGGTCTCAATGAACAAGGCTCATAAGTTCTATTCTTTCAAGGCTTGCAGCCAATTCCCACAGGACGATTAATTACCGCCGGTTGACCAATGTGCCGGCCATGTTACATTCCACTCTGCTCTGTGCTCCTTGCTCAACCGCATCTCACCGCTTACTGAACAATCATTACTCGCGATCACCGCACGTCCGTTCTCCGCGATGTATTCTCCTCCGAGATGGACTACCGGTTGTTGCACTGCTCACATAACCCGCGACTTTTGCTATGCAACAGTCATGGAACGCGTCCTGGCGGCCTCTCCAACAAACCATCGGGAAAACCCCGCCAGAGTCACGCTCGATTTCACGAATAATTCTCCGCAGAGAACAACACTCTCTATCTCGGGGAACTCGTTCGTTTCGCTCAACGAAAGATGCTCCAGGATATTATCGTCCTTCGTGTATTGCTCTTCACACTTGAGCTACGGCACTGAACTCCATTTTTCATTGAGAACTCTACGCCTGCTCGAACGCTCATGTGCTTCGCACATCATACAAAACAACGACGAGAAATTAGTCGATATACTTTGTTTATCCTGTTCTCATTACCAAAATTGTGTGTTTGGAGAAAAGTCACAGAGGAATATGCAGAAAGGTGAAATACACGTGAACGCATGCACATGAGGAACGAGGAAACATTCTCGCTGCATGGATCAGATGCAATAATATTTTTGAGTGAGGGTGATTGGGGAAAAAGTCAGCAATAACGTTGGAAAATGATGCCTGCCATTGTTAAGTGTTTCCAAGAAGCAGGAAATGGTATGAAAATGAGTTATATTCATGAATGCTCGAGAAAAATAGTTAAGGATAAAGGATATGCTATCTGCGAAGCAGTGGACAGGCAAGAAACGGTCTTAGTTTATATCGGAGATACTTGAGAGTCGGAAAGCAGTCATCTCGTCTACTCGAGCAAGAACTCCCAGCATATCCTATGCGCTCGGCTTCAATCTCAATTCCACAGTTTTTTTCAGCCTTTTACCTCCTTGCTACTCTCATTTTATACCGTCTTTTTCGATAACTTGTTTCTATATTCCCCGGTACATTCAAACGTATTACGTTTTCTTGCTCTTTTCATTTTCCATTTCGACTCCCCCTTTTTGTTTCAGTCTCGTCTGTAGCCTCTTGGCGCAGTTCGCCGACTCGTCTTTTTTCTTTAACTCTCTCGCGAAATCACTTTTACGCGATCATAAACCTAAGCCTGCCGTCGTTGAGCTATGCCAGCAAGTAGAGCACATTTTTACATCCCGGCAGACCGGCGCGTTAGAAATACCTTCGAGGTATTGGATTATCCGAGGCGGACTCGAGCTCCGCGTCCGGGCAACCAATCTCCCGGGAAACGATATAAAAAAAAAAAATAATGGACGGAAAAAAAAATTATATACAAAAAGAGAAAAATACGGAGAGGGCAAGAATAGGGTTGAGGGCTTAGAATTTCGCTTGGCGACTCTCACACCGACTGTTACGAGCTGTTTTGTCGAGTAAATGTAGTTTCTAATTTACAGAATATGCTCGAAACGCAGACGAATCAAAATTATATCAGAATGAGACGAAAGATGACGACAAACTTTCGATATGACAATTTTTTCCTCATTATGATTAGAGGCGTGTATTTCTTCGTAATTATTTAGTGAGTATAAAATTCTTTGATTACGAATATGAGGCGAAGTCAGGAAGGATCTGAAAAATTGACATCATAGGGGAACTGCGATTGAATCACAGCTCGGAGTTTCAATCCTGCACGTTCGCGAGGTATTTTGTTATATTTATACGTTATTCTGGTAACCTGTATCAGGCACTTTTCCGACAGACATTGGAGACACATTACCGAGCGAGTTATTCGAAAACGTGTACGTTGTGGGGGATCACGTTGAATTCGTTGAACGGAATAAACGTTGAAGCGAGCGATTGCACGATCTTTCTCGTTTAATTTTAATGAAAATTGATGTTTGACCGAGTCGTTCAATGATTGCCCGATGAGCCCTGCTCGTGAAACACCTTTATATTGCGGTGAAAAGCGCTCTATGCTTGGCACGTTTCCTGCCATCATTTTCTCTCGCACTCGCTCCTCTTTTGACCACGCTCTCATCGTTCACCAAAGCCGCACATATATAGATTTTTGTGTAATGTTTATTCTCTTTCACCCTTTTCCCTCTGTCCTTCTGCCGCTCTGTACCATCATCGCAACCCTTCCACCAATCTCTACTCTCCCGTTGTGCAGAATAGATTTATCGTGGCGGATAACGCTGATTCGATCATAAATCGGGCACCGTAAAATCGTATTTATGCCTGGCACGCGATTCGTGTATTGTGTCACACACACACACACACCCTCACACACATGTTTATTGTACGTACGAGGCAAGTGCGACAGAATTTTGTTATGCCTCAAGCCATGCAGAGGGCCCGAGAGAGAAAACCATGGGGAGAGAGAGAGAGAGAGAGGGAAAGGGTGGAGAGACTGATGAGTCGAACTGTATATCGTGTAAACTCTTGCATCGAGAGTACGGACATACGTCACTCCCGTATCTTTGGAGGGCTGGACGGGGGCCGGTGTCACGAAGTAACATTCTGATATTTTGTCTGTCGATAACGCAATACCAGGGTCGACCACCATCATGTTACCATCACCTACTGCGCGCTTCACCGCAAGTCGCGTATATCTCATGCCGCGCGACCAAACCATCAGGAAAGCTGCTCCTGCTCTCCTCCCTCCGTTTTTCGATATACACGTACCCGTGATTCATTCCCTCCTTCCTTTTCTCTCTCACTGTCTCGTCATACATACAAAATAGTTTGCGGATCCACGATTCACTGAGTCGAGAAATCCGATTGATCAATGAGCATCAGTTTTCGATCTCCCTTTCCAATTTCAACTTTGCGTTTTGTCCGCAACGTCTCTATATTTCAATGCACACTGGAATCCTCTATTTTTTCGAGCATTCTCAAATCGAAAACTGTATCTTTCTTGCGGTTTTCAGGACGCCAAGAAATTACGCGATATGAAAATCGAGTGAAAGTGAGCGTTGTCGAGACCGAAAATACAGTTTGACATCAATGTGACTTGAAAAATGACTGTGAAGTTTGCATCCTTGGAATTCAACGAAAATCGTTTTTATTTTCGGCTTAAATAATTATCCAAATGCAGAATGTTATTACGATGATCGAATGATCGATTTTTGCCACCCCAAAAAGCATGTCGGCTCGAAAAATTTTGATAAAATTGAAAATTGATGGAGTCATCAATAAAATGCAATATTTTTCATTGCATTCCAACGTTGAAAACTTCAGCATCATATTGAAAATACTTCTGGAGATTCGAAACCAAAAAGATATTTTATTCAACGTAACTATTTTTGTTGGTGTGCGATGGGAATTAATTAGTTACATAATGAATGTCACAATGAAATACGAAATCGTGCCAAATTTTGACACTCTTGGTTTGGATTCTCTCGCAAGGGCAATTGTTAGAGTTATTCTATTTTGCCTGAGAATTCTCGACATTCCATGCGCGAAATGCATTTCCTTGTGAAAATTATCTTGCTCCGACACATTCTTTTCCGCCGTTTCTATCAGAAAGCTCCGTCGGTATTATTTTCCTGTTGGAATATAGAAACGGAAGGACGGGAAGAGAAAGGGAGATAGAAAGTGGTTTTAGACGTGCGAAATTTCGTGAGACATCCGGAGTGGTTGGTAGGGTGGACTGTTTCTTTCATTGGAACGTTTTCATGTCACTTGTGTCTAGTATTTTACAGCGACAGACCAAGAGAGAGAGACCATAGCTCACGACTCGACGAAAAGAGAGTGGCTGCTCTCCTAGCACAGATATATACGCGTACCGTTTTTGTTCGTGACAGAGGAAAACGCGAGATCTCGTGACATCCACTTGAAAGGCAACGAGATACGTTGCGAGAAGAGAAAGAGAAAATCTCACGATTTTTTCGATCATCTCTTCTCGTCTATCCCACTTCCGATTCAATCCAAAAGTGCTTGTTGGATCTTGGCGCGCGCGCGCCTTCGTCTGTCCTCTTGGGGACAACTCCTTTATCTGCAATCCTCAGTAACTACATCCCAACAGTGAAGAGACATCTCGTTTAAGAAACTCGGCGAATATTCTCGTATTTTTCGTTTTGGTAACACCTCCGTTAAGGTTTCACAATTTTTTTCTGATTCTGGTGCTAGCGAGTGTTCAGATTGCTATTTTATTTTATATTGTGCGAATAACTCGAAGAAAATTTTATTACCACCGCTTTTATTTGCTTTTTTTCTCTCTTATTTTCATTGGTTCCTTTTGTCTCAGGCTTTGCACGACCTTTCCTAGCCTACGACAATAATACCTTTATGTTTTGTATTTTCATAATTTTATTAGTGAACTGGAGCGTAACAAAGCTAGACGGGCGATTTTTTAATGATAATATGCTAGCGGGAGATTCTCGATGAATAGCGAAAAAAAGGGAGGAGGAAAATGTCGCAGTGAAAATGTCCTCCTTTCTCTGGGGCTCGCTTGCGAAGCCTTTCACAAGCTTTATCTCCAATCTGCCTCGGGAAATCCGCTAAAGCCTATTTCTCTCGTCCTCCAGTTTGAGGTTTCCCTATTCTTTTTCATCGCTTCCTCTTACCATGCTTCTCTATCCTTTTAACCCTTTCTCTTTGTTCCATTACGTTATAGCGAGGACGCATGTAGCTCAAACCAACTGCTTGTGGGGAAAAGCCCAAAAACCCTCTTGCAGGATCACAATTATCTCTCCGCGTTCGTTTATCGTCTTCGCATATTACATCTGCTCAACGAACGAGTAACGCGCTCCTGCGGAATGAGCTCACCATTCAAAAAAAAGTTCGAAACTCTTTATTAATTTGTTTCTCTTCAATTTTTTTGTTTTCTTTCAAAAAGTAAATCACGGATTCACTTTCCCCTTATGGATTAAACTTTTTCAATCAATCTCCACCGGATAGCCGAGCGAGAATTTTTATTACGGCTCCTCTTCCTACATTATGCCCGTGTCGAAAAGATTTCATCACTGCTTCATCCAAAGTAAACATACACGAGCAGTTTTCGTGGGACTGTGATTTAGTTATGCAGAAAATAATCACGATCAGAGCAAATGAGCAAGGAAAAACAGCGCTGGATGGAAGTTAGAGGGAGAGAGAGAAAGGGACTGGGAACACAAAGAGTTCGTGGAGAGGAGAAAAGTGCTGCAGTAGCTCAGCAAGAGAGAGAGAGAGAAGATATGTGTATATGTTTTGAAATAGAAAAGCGTTGATGAGCGCGATACAGGATGGAAACATTATTCTCGTGCTAGTTGGTTCTCATGGTCGGGTAGAGATGTGCGCAAAGGATCAAATCTGCCAGCTTTTAACGACCTGGCTTTGGATGCAATTCTCTGGGATGAAACTAGCTTACACGAGAGAGACAGATGGAGAAACGCGATAGCGGTTCTAAGGAAAGGCGAGAGTCGGAGTGAGGAAAGGAGCGAGAGGCTGAAATAGAGTAGAGAACAGAGAGTGAGAGAGTATAATCATTGCTCGATGAAGATGGCGAGAGTGTGAGCAAGTCCTCGCTATTCGAGTTGCTTTAGGATTTCACTCTTTCTCCTCCTCTCGCTCTCTCTACACAGTAGTAATTCTTCCTTCACCAGGGTGAAGCAGTCATGAACAGACGGGGAGACTTAGTTTCAGCAATAGGAACAGCAGCAGATAGCAAGAGATTGCGGATGAGGTAGACAGAGAGAAATCACGATATACGACGACAAACCATAGTTACGTATACGTTATGTTTCGTGAAAGAGAAAACGAACGAGATGGAAGGCAAGTAAGCGGCAAAGTACAACCCTTATCCCGGAAGCACGAGCAATATAGTAGGACTATACTGAACGGATCTAAAAAGAATTAGAAAGAGAGAGGGCAAAGAGATGTCGCACGCGATGTCGTCAACGCGCGGCCGTAACAAGAGTCGCGGTGTAAAGTCGACTTTGCGGAGTCAGCAATCCAGACAGTGCTTTCCTCGTTGGCCACACAGTTTTACTCCGGTTTTCTATACGTTTTCGTCCACTTTGTCAGGCTTTTGCGGTTACCCATTCCCCATTTATACTCGAACTATATCTCGAACAAACCTTTCTATTCTCAATCCTTCTCATGATTTATATACGTGCATTTGACACATACCTATGCATTCATGCACCTTTATCCCTTTCGTGGACCCTCATCTTGCATCTAACCACAATTTCGACAAATTTATCGATCTCATATCATGCGGATTATATTTATAGAATTCTCTGAGCTTTATCTTTGTATAAGCATTTTTCTTCTTATCTCTGCGATGCGGATAAAACTTCAGATATTGCGTGCTCTAAACTCATACGATGCGGTTTCGATGTTTTTTTTTTTTTTTTACTGGCTCCCATACTCACTCCGAGAGTCACAAGTTCTGGGCGTTGTTTATCTCGCGATGATCTCACTCCTCGATCCTTACTGTAGATACAAAACTATCGAAAATTGTCGTATATAACCAATGGGCATTTGGTTTTTATCCACGTATCTTGGTTTCTCCGTGCTGGTGAAAAGACAAAAACGGTTGCGCATGAATAGCCAGTCTGACTGTTCGAGGAACTGCCAGCCGGAAGACACATCTTGAAAGAAGAATGAGTCGGACCCGCGAGAAGATCGTGTGAGACGAAGGACAGGGTGAAAGGCACAGCATCGTCTGCTGTCCATCGCGACGGAGAAACGTCTCGACAAACGTCTTTCGAATAACCGAGATAAAGAACGATATGCCAAAGGGATAAAGCGGATAGAAGATACAGCGAAAAAGAATAAGAGAAAGAAACGTTAAGAACAGGCAGAAGCAGCAAAGAACGACTCTGATAAAAATGTAAGTACCTTTGCGATTCGCGACTCACGGTGAGCACCTTATCAAGGCCACAGATCTTCGTGAACTCTATAAGCCTCTCTCACCATCTTCCTCCAAGAGATACCAACGTGTCCTCCTCGCTAAACCGATACGGCTTACCGATAGAGCCAAAAACGATTCAGTCGATGGACAAATAGATGCAAGAGAAAGAGAGTTCGCTCACGATCGCTTACTCGCAATGTTCCTGGTATTTCGTCGCTTTATTCCTATACCTACGTCGATACATCTTTTCTTTCTATTTCATCCTCCCACCCATTCCGCATCGCTCTTTTGCGCCCAACGTGCGACATTGCTTCGTAAAGATTATTAGTGCGAATGAAAGAAATTGAGTTTCTTATTTCGTTATAAAATTCTCCGTCCTCCTCGAGGATCTGTTTCGATGACGTTCATTTGGGCTCCACAAGGATTGCCAGTATATCGAAAATCCACAGAGTGTTTCTCGTTATTCCTTAATGCCCGGGTCTTTTATAGTTTTTTTCTCTTTTAACCGTGAATACGTTCTTGTCCATAATCCTTTTCCTACGGATTACACACTTGTCCATCTCCTTGCTTCTCTTCCACATTTTTTCTCGCCCTTCCGGTTTGCATGGCCTGTTTATTCGGCCGCCGGCTTGCTATATCAGACCATGTTGGTTTATAAGTGTGTGTTGAATGGCAGGAGGACCACCATGGTCGGTAGAGCAACTATAAATTTGAAATAACGTGTATATATACGCTCGGATCAAGAGCATCCGCTGTAGGTATGCAGTAGCATCGGCAAAACCCAGTCTCTTCAAGTCTACCATCAAGATTTGAGGAACCGGCTTGCCGCTTCTGTTGCCGAAGAACTCTTGATGTATCCAGCAAACCTTGTGACGATCTCTCTCTCTCTCTTTCTCTTTCAGGCTCGTTTTCTCGCCCTCTGTCTCTTCAAAGTCGAATCGTCGCAGACTCTGCTTGCATAAACTGTGCGGCATGTCTTTTGCAGGGGCTCGCGTCTTCGCGGCAGCGACGAAGGCAACCAGCAAGCGCGTTTCGCTTTAGTTTGGGACGCACGCCGGATAGAAAAGGACGCAAAACGAAGCACGATCTTTTATTGGTGTCTCTTTCTCTCGTGTCTCGTTCAAGTTGCCGCAAGAGAATGAGACGGTCGCGAAGACGCGCCTCATTTCACGAGATTGACGATCTTGCCGCGTCGCCGCCGTATCTCTTCCCCTAAAAATTCCGCTCATCTTTGCTTTTCGCGCACACGTCAAAAGCGGACGAATATATAACAGCGCCCAGCGAGTGTAGCTCAAGATTCACTCCTGAATCACTTAGTGGAAAGTTCAGTCCTTCTAAACTCACATCAGAGATTCATCCGAACAGTTTTAACAGTGCAAAGGTTAATTTGGCACGATCCAAATCGTAGATCATTTCACTTTCTCCTCCATTCGTTCCATCTGCAAGCATCATACCGCTAATTCCGTTGAATTGCTCCGTCGTTTATTTTCTATCTCAAGATTTGATTGTTTTAAATGAAGAATCTGCCATTGTGATTCACGATTCTCGTTGCTGCTCAGACGATTGTATGTTTTTGACCCGCAACGGCGCGGGCTGGCCTTTTCGTCATCCGGTCCCTGCTATCGTAAAACGAAACGATGTCCTCGTATCTCGGACTGGCGCTCATGGACCAAGATCTCTGAAGCAGCTGCTCCGGCAGATATGCCGTGGTACCTGCATCAAGTTTCTCGATGCACGTTTCTGGAATGGCTTTGCTATAGTTGCTGATCGGATTGGAAAACGAGATTTTTTCCCTTCGAGCAATATGCACCATTCTTTCTTACGCTCGTAAAACACAATCGACGAATAAGATATACGCGGTTGTTACAAAATGCGAGAGAAACATATGCGGACCAAAGAAAGTGGCTCGTCGTTCCAAGATATCCCGAGCTCGAATATGTAACAGAAATAGGATACATATAGGACTGATCGCGACTCGTCGAACCTTTAGTGAGACGAATGCATGCACGTTGAGCAAGAGATTGAAAGGATGCTGCATACGTGTAAAATTGCACGTGGCGAGAAAGAGAGAGAGAGAGAGAGAGGCAGAGATATGCGTCGTGAAAGAGCTCGAAAGGGAGAACGAAAGGAAAAGATATCGTAATGTATATAGGCGATGGTCTATATAGGTATATATAGAAAACGAAAAAGAAAAGGAGAAGCGAAGGAGGAGTGTGGAGCCCAGCGGGAGGGCACAAGAGGGTGGAGAACTAGTTATGGTAATGAGAAGATGCAATGATAGCTTTGCTTCTGCTTCATACACTCTTTCTCCCACACACATATACTCCGGTTCTTCTCCTTGCTCTGGTTCGCTCAATTCTTTCTGACTCACTCTTTGCTTCTTCTTCGTTCACTTTTCCTTTTCCTTCATCGACAAACCATCGTTTTTTTTTGCCCGCGCATTCTCTCCCGCGCGCGGTTCCATGTCTGCCAAGTGCTCGCTGTGTGCTTGCCTCTGGGCCTGCGCCCAGCAATGATCCTCGCTTCGTTGAACAGAGGGAGCCTCTCTTGCTGGCTCTTTCTCTCCCGGCGCGAGTTGCACAGCATTTCGCCCACAATTCCACAGCAGCTACCTCTCTTATGCTCTACGGCAAGTGAATTTAAAAAATTGAACGAAAATGTGTACGTACGCTTGTTATTTTATTTTTATTATAAACTTTTTATTCGTTTGGTTCTCCTGCTGTTGTGTAGGACAGCCATTATCCGCGTGAGCCGAGTGCAATCTTCATGCGAATGTGCGTGGGGGAGGCGAAACGCATCCTCGTGTGTCCCACGTGCGCTTATATCGTATACGCGCGTGTATATCGCTCTTCGACACACTCAGTGTGTACGTCTCGCATCACATCCACACTCTGTAATACACATATTGTTTAAATGTGTGTGTGGATGCCTCCCGAGCACAACTTACGGCTCGTCGTATAATGGGACGGCTGCTCACTTTAAACAGGGTAAATAACTCGCATTCGCGTCGCTTTATCTGGAGCGGTAGACCAACGAAGAATCTTCTCGTTCCCTTTTCTGCTTCTTATCCTTCTTCTGATTATATTCTTTTTTCTTATTCTCTTGCGAAATAAAACGTCCGGACGACGCGCGCCACTGTCCACGCGTTCAGCAATTTCGGCTTGGGACCCCTTCGCAGGTTTTATATGTATATACGAGTAGACACTCGCTGTATACAGCGGCGGACTTTATATACGCTATGGCTGGATTTTCGGAGCGAGTGTGTCTGCGAATCTCATCGCCCCCGCTCGATTCTTCAACTGTTACGACTTCTCTGGCTCTCGTATTTCTTCGGTTCTCAGGCGAGGAAGAAGGAGACGGGAGAACGGGTGAAATCCCGTGCGTTCTTTACTCGCACCCTGCAGCGGCGAGATTAAGAAAATAAAAAAAGAGAAACGGCCGCGCTCTCGCGAGCAGCGCGAGAGCCTTTTTCGGTCACATTGTAACACGCTCTCCTCGCTCTTCTCCTTCTTTCTTCTTCGCCAGTCCGAATAAGCTTTTGAATTTTTGTTACGTCTCCCTTGCTTGCCCTCACCGAACATTTTGTTTTATCATTTTATTCTTTTTTATATTTTTTTATCGCGCTTGTAAGACTTCTCTGTGTCGGCTCATAGGATTTTTTTCGAGGCCGCGGACCGAGCGCTGAATCGGAACGAAAAGCATTCGTGCTAATAATACAGAAAGACGCGAATGCGTGCAGCCATCATATATGCTCTTTCCATTTTGCCTTCGCTCCCTTCCTCTCCATTTTTCACTGTCGCACTGTGCCACATACGTAATCCATCTCCGTCTCATAAAATCGCAGAGCACAAAAAAATATAAAAAATATAAATTAACACAGAGAACGCTGGTAGCTCGTGATCTACGGTACTTGTCAACCCGTTCACCTCCGCAGATTTTCCTGTGTACTTTGTCACTCGTATGCGCAATCACCTTGCCTTCGATGAAAGCTATTCCATGTGTAAATATTTGCCAACTCATTCTCCCATGTGCTCATGATGCATTGCTATCTCGATCTATCGTCCTCAATCCATATTAAAATTCACCATCATCATCATATATTTATGAGCTCGATGCTTTCGAAAAGAATATTTCATAAATTAAAGAAAAAAACAAAACAAGTTTCCATGTACATTTTTACAGGCTCTTCATATTTCATTCTTCTGCAAATAAAAGGGAAAAATGTTCTGGGAGAAAAAATGTGAGTTGAAAATATGGAAAAAGTAGCAAGCCGCAATAAAGTTTCGAGATATCATTTTTATGGCTCGAAAACATACAGATATTTTTTTTCTTTTACAATTCGAGGGATTGTTGAAATGTTCAAGTACCTCAATCACGCAACACGCAAAGTTTGCTTTATTCATTACAGACCTTCGCACTTTTTACCGATAATGATCGTCGCTTTTTCTCTCACGGTGGAGCGCCGCGCGGTGTGAATTCTAAGAGGAATACAAGCTGCATAGTCTTTAAAATAACGTGTGAGATTCGGAACAAGTTTCTCTGACAAAACGTTCCGTCTGATGAATTTAAAAAAAAAAAAACGAAATTCAGTGAATCAAGACACTGGGAAAAATCGAATATACGAAAAAATGACGCGTCAACGTAAAAAGCTTCGCCAAATGAATCCGTCGCTGCGTTGATCAAGAGAAATTTTATCGTTTGCCATCATCAAGACAATTCCACACTCGATTCAGCTACTTGACTCGAATTACGTCCAATATAGAGAGCGATTACGGTTCTGGGAGATCCGTGGGACCGTTTTGCCTGAAAGATCTCGATATGCGACTCAATTTTACAAAGTCTTTGGCTACGAGATCGTTGACGAAGAATACGCGCGTCAATCTCTTGCACGATAACGAGTCTCAAGCGACTATTCCTTTGTCGTGAACGTGCAGTTTATGCGCGCAAAGGACACTTTCACTCTCTGCGCGCGGTAACTGATTTATATGGGCGACATTTATCACGTGCATGAACAGCAGGGTTATCCTCCATACCGAACGATTTGTCCGGCGGAAAAAAAACACGACAAAAGAAAAAATATATATAACAGCAAACATTCTGAAACATGGAGGATACGTTTCCCACGGGGCGTTGGACACTGAAATCGTTCCATTGATCCTTTCGGACAGAAGTGCACGTACTTCGTGTATATAATACACGATGTACGGAATAACTATATAGAGTGTGGAATTATATATCTATAGGAAAAGTATGCCAAGGTATATGACAGTATGGTACCGGAAGAGCCGCAGGTGCCGCTGCGCGATTGGCTCATTTCTCGAACGCTTTTTTTCCCCCGTAGATTCTATCGTTTTTTTTTCCTCGACGATCGCAAAATTGGCTGCTCCGCTTTCAACCATTTTACTATTCTATATGCGTTCTGCCCGATATATATTGATGTCGTACCGCGAGCGATATTTGCTGCTCCATTGTGCGTGCGCTGTTGCACCAAAAATGCAGTATTTTATATGCAGTTTCCATTTTTTCGCACATATACATCCACCTTTTGTTATAAATACATATAAATATATTCACACCGTATCGGTAAAAAAGTGGGTCGAATTATCGCCTCTGAATCGATTACTTACACGCGAACCTGATAGATTCAAGTTTCCATATACATATACAGATTCAAACATGCCGTAGTAGGTCGAGTCGTTTAGTCGGGGTTGTTGATCGAATTTCCGGGGCCGTCAATGAGCCCCAACGACTGGTACGAGTTACGGGAAGAGTCTGAAACGAGGTCGGTCAGTCTGCAAATTGAATGCAAAAAATGAAACGAATAAATTATCACAAGAGCGACAAAAATCATTAAATAAATCATTCGAGTGCATATTGTTTAATAAATGTGACAGAAAGTCATTTTGTGTGTGTTTTTTTTCGACGCGTAAAACTTTGTCGTACGAACTTATGCAAATTCATCATCAAGCCCTTCACATTATTTCCAGCTCATAGACACGCAACTCATAACCTTTTTTTTGCTCTCGGCTGACGGAGCACGGCATTTTCGTATTTTTATGGCTATTTTTGTGTAAAAGAAATAAAATCTCATTCGAGTATCAAAATCGACGCACCGTATGCAAACGAAATTCATGAAAGTGCGTCCCACTGTGAAATCAAATGGAAC
Organism: Diadegma fenestrale; assembly: GCA_037043255.1. Classification (NCBI taxonomy): domain Eukaryota; kingdom Metazoa; phylum Arthropoda; class Insecta; order Hymenoptera; family Ichneumonidae; genus Diadegma; species Diadegma fenestrale. Next base: position 25,378,780 of record CM073309.1, read on the forward strand.
TTGTGTGTCTCTCCGCGCCGATGCGTGTGCGATGCCAAGTCGTGTGAATACACTCAAAGATTTAGCACGCGACGATGACTCGGCATTTCATTATAGCAAAAAAATGATATTTACGATGGCGTGACATATTTGCATACGTAAAAAAAAACAATAATAATAATAACAATGATAATAATCGAGCCAAAGAAATAATAACGAAAAGTCAATCAGTATAATTGACGCGAACCATATTGCAGAAGAAAATATGTTGAGAAAACGCAAAGGGATTCACAGTTGTCGCGGTGAAGCACTGAAAATTTAACTTGATCAATAAATTCTCAACGACTCCAAGTCGTATTGACAGGCAAGGGTCGCGCGTGATAAGAGCGACGAGACGGAAGAAAAAGCAGCACAGCGATCGCTTTTAAACGTACCATCAAGGCAGTTTATGTGCCAAAACGTATCGAGTTCACAAGCTCCAGTCTCGCGTCCCGCCGCTAATTTTATCTGCTCGTTCTTCGAGCAGAAAGCCAGGCAGAGAGGTCCTGTGTGTATGAGCATACACTGAATAATATAAAACGAAACTACTTAGCGCGCGGATCAAGCCGATAAAATGAGAGTGGTTGAATCGCGTTGCTGCAGTCGAACTCTTCGACATCTTTATATGTATGGATATCACACGCCGCGTGTGAGCTCACGTGATATTTTGACTTCACTACCACGAGGTAAGATCGCGTGGATCAAACGCTTTCGCGGCATATGCGATATCTCGATACATGCATTTTTCCTTCCATACAATAATGCCCTTCATACGCTCTTGAAATCTACGCTGAGGGCGGTGTATGAAAGCTCTAAAAGATATCAGTGTAGCCCCCTGATTTCTATACTTTCTTTGGTTTAATCGTCTCCGAGGGCTCGTAAAATCTCTGGCGAGATTCCGTCCCCGAAGCTTCCCTTGCGCGGCGTCCATATTTGTCAAGTTCCAAGCTCGAGTGTGTGAAGTTTGCAGGCTGAAAAAAAGTGATTGGACTTTGTGCATATTTTTGAGAAACTTTGAGCGCAGCTGGGAATGAAATAATGTTTAGTAATTGCTTGATAAATGGAGCGTTTGTAGAAGGACTAGGAGAAATTATTGTGAATGAGTTATTGGGTCGCGGCCGCGGCTTTGCTGCATGTACGTTGGTCGTTAAGTACACAGAAAACGGTATATACTTTGTGATAGTTATTGTTGCAATCCACTCTATCTGCATGGTCGAAGGTCGAACACCGGAAGAGAGTTGCCTTCCGTTCGCTATATAAGATCGCTTCATAGCTGCAGTGTATTCTATCCGTACAAAGCCTTTGGAAATCGTTTGAGCGTGGTCAGCAACTCTATAGCGAGCCAAGTATTGCAATATATTATAAGCCGAGAGATCGAGAAAGCGGTGACCATTGAGATCACCTTTTGAACCCTTTGGAATCATAATAGTCTGGTCGATTTCAACCCATCGAGGACTGTACCCGGAGGGCTATCCCAATATCCTTTCTTCGCGTATACCAACGAAAGGAACGCGCTGATTTAAAAGCTCTTTTCCAGTCTAAACTTTCTTGCCTCTCCGTCCTCTCTCAATAAACCGCGTATATAGCTCTTTGTGCATATAATAAGATTCGAAAAAGAACGAAATTTTGACCACAAACTCACGGGTCTCGCGATCCCGCCAATTATTGTTGCTCCCGAAGAATTTTTTCCTCCAACCGCCGCAGTTGTTCTTTCTTGTCAACAAAATTTTTTTATTTCTTTTTTTATTCTTGAAACGATGGAACCTGCTTGAGCGTGGATGGAAACGTTGTAAATTTTGTTCGTTGTAAATTCTTGGCATCCACACGATTCAAACTTTTTATCATATGGTGGATGATTTTTTTGTGTATGCTCAGGCCTGCTATTTTTCCTGTTTTTATTTATTTTTATTTTGCCACTCCAGGGGGTTTTCGGACATAAAAAGTGAATATAGTTTGTGCTCGGTCAACTATTATTCTTGGCCTTGGCTGCATATACGTATATTTTATCCTGTGTAATAATGGCCGAGCCTATGCAGATGACTTTTTGGCCCCGAGACAGCAAAAACATGGCCATTCTATGCCATGTAGTCTCTCTGGGTCAAGTCTGTGGAAAAGGTTTTATGCATGTATCGATGTTAGGACCATAAAAAAAATTATCGATTCCGAAGAAGCGAACACCGTGAAGCTGCACCGCGGCACACAGTCGTTAAGTCATTTTACGAGAGGAACGCTCGGAGTTCGCCAAAGTTTGACTATGTTTCATATACGAACTCTGAGTTGTATCGCATTGGTAGAAAACTGGTATGGATATTGGAGGAATATGTGGTTGTGGGTTTTCTCTCTTGAACCGGTCGATTCTTCGCTATTTTAGATTCACACTCTTCCCGTCTCTTTCTCACTCGAAAGGATCGAGATATATATAGAAATATAAATAAAACACACAGTGAGGAAAATATATAGAAGGGAGTTAAAGCACGAAGGATACGAGAGTGTATGAGGAGCGAGAATATCCACCAGAATCGTCGATATATACATGTATATACATTACGTGGATAAAATCCATCGTCATATACTCTGGAGAAGTGTTGAAAATATTCCGTGGTTGCACGGGGCAAATCGTTTTTCAATAATTGTGCGCTACCGCAGCGGTGAGCATCGATGGAGTGGACTAGAAAAACGAGGCAAATATGCTGAGCCACAAAAAAGACGGAGCTTTCCATATTCATGAATATTGTATATCCATTAAATCTATCCGAAAGCAAACCTCTTGAAATGCAGCTGTCGTGATCGCGCCAACTTTTCATCTTTTTTATTACTTCCTCGAGAATCATAAAACGCGTAATGCACAATTATTCAAACGATTTTTATTCCGATTTTTTTTTTTTTAATTTATCGCAATAGCGAAAGATTTTTAATCATCATCGCCGCTGGCGTCATTGCGAATATTTCCGAGCCGATCAGAATCTCATAGATCGCGTTAAACTATAATAAAATTTGATTTCACCAAAATGACATCAAACCCTCAAATTATCGCGGTTCTGAGAACGAGAACGTATGAAATTGATGCACTCTGTGGGACTAATTAGCAATTACTACTTGCATGGTCCTTGAAACTCGTGTTCGCGAGCGATTTTTATGCGAGTGTCATTTGCTTCCCATTTTCTTCGACGACGATTCCTGAATGTAACGGGAAAATGCTGGCAGTAAGTCGAGGCCTGTGTCTGCACAGCTCGTTGACAATTTCTGCGCGATGCTACTTCTCAATGTCTCGCTGCTTTCATTCGCGTTAAGCATCATGACAGTCGGAATGGAGAACTCATATACACCTTCGTCGACACTTGAGCATTTCTCTTGGAATGTATTCTACACGAATGTGTAGAAACAGACATAGACGCTGCACTCCGGTGAAATTCATGCGGAGGGAAACTCTTGAAAAGAGGTGGTTGACGGGAATAGTTGTTGCCTCTTGGATACGAGACACTCGACAGGATAGGTATCTTCAAGAAGTTATCCGACGTCATGGCTCGGCGGTCATAAATTTGTCGTATTCGCCCACTACTCAACCTCGTCTTCTTCCTCGTATCTCTCTCTTTGCTGTTCCTCTTGTCTTAACTCGCGGCAGTCCCGTTTTATATCCTTTTACTCCTATTTGCGCGTGCTCATTGCGTTCAAAATAAACCTTAGCTCGGTTTCTAGTGGCAAGCAGCATGCACTCTTCGCGCGCCAGGTTTCAAACTCTGCGGGTGTGCAGCTGATGCATCCCGGATTCAGAATTTTATTACCCGGCGTATCACGTCCACGTCGTTCTCCTGGCGAGTTAACGTCAGCAGCATTTTTATTTATTTATTTTATTTTTTAACACGTTGGGTATTCCAGTGGATATGAAAAGGATGCGACCAACAACCATCCATGTTGCTTATTGTACACACTGCGATAGAATGTCAAGTCTTTCGTTAGAAATGCCTCTGGTGCAATCCACTGCGCGTTATAATGAAGTCGCATTCATGTGTCGGATTAGGAGCAATTTTTTTTTTCACCCAAGCAAAGTTACCAGGAGGAAATTTATCTTTTTTATCTTTAGACAGTTTTTTCCCTAATTTTTTTTCATGCTACTCAGTTTTCTTGGATATCAAACGAACGTCATTGCAACGAGCTTCTGCATTCTCTGCATTTGATTGATTTCCCGTCGCCATATTTCCGATGCTTGCATGTTCTTCGGCCTGTCAACATCCCGGCTATATTTCTACTTTGTTTTCGCTTTGGACTGCTTCTAACTTATTCTCCTTCTGCGTATATACTCTTGGCATATATGCCTCTTGGTGCTTACGTAACGTTCTGACCTACGCACCTCGTAATTAACGTCTCAGGGGTGTATCGTAATTTATTAATAACGCGAGCTACCGAGAGCTTGCTCGGTACATATACCGTACGCACACTTATACCGTTGGGAGAGTATTCATGAAGCTTCTAGGCGATATGTATCCATAGCTATATCAGGCATTACCTGATGTGCATTATTGTAAAGAGAAGGATGGAAGGTTGGCGATGTTCATGTGTATATATTGAACACTGGCTGAATCCACCCACGACGTTCGAACCCATTAAACTCAGGTTGTTAACGCTGTTCTGATGCGGAACTAAATGGAGATGCATCTTCGGCGATATTCGCGTGTTATGTATGATCTGGAATGTTAACGAGATATTAATTATCGCCCTGCGTTGAAATAGCTTCTTTTCAAACGTAATGGACTAATGAAATTTGCATGCCTGCCACGTTTCCACTATTATAAGTAAAGCGACAAATTCTCTCACTTATTATATGGCCCATGAATCGCAAGTAGAGGCTTCTTGACTTGACAAATTCGTTTATTTACCGTTATCAACTGTTGCTGGAATTTTCCGTACATTTTGAGTTTGCAATGAAGCACGAAATTGGATACAAAAGATGAGTATCCCTCTCAATTCTCATTTCGTGTATACAAGTGCGATTTTTTATTTTTTGAAATCGATATCAAATTCTCGAGTTTCTAGTCGCCGCTCGGGAGTTCGGTTTATGTTTTGCTCGAACAATGAGGTTACAACTTGGCACCTTGTCCCCTCATGTTTCACACTCTGGATATATCAAAAGATTCTTTTACTCTCTTGCGAAGGATCGCCGCTCGAGTTAGCGAACGTGTCGGTCTCTCGAGTCTCACGCGTTATTCTTTTCCCTCCGGGTTTTCACACTCGAGCGAATATCTTTGCCATGTCCAACCGACACGATCTCGCCGCAAACACTACAAGTATCTTGCGTCTATCCGCAGCTTACGAACACGATACAGAATCCGCACACTATGAACGGCACGCGAGGCAGCAAGAACAATAACTTTTCGTGTCCTCGTGTGATTTGCGACATTTCACAATTTTATGAAGAAAAAACGTCCGACCTTTGCTTTCTATTTTTTATGCTTGACAAAAAATTGATAATTATCTCCATTAATGAAAGATGAAAGTCTCGAAGAAAATTAAAAAAAAAAAATCAACTTTCATGCAGATTTGGAGATCAGCATTCGATAGTGGCCCCTAAAATAGTTTAGCCTCTCTAAATAATTTCCTCCTCCATATCACAACAGCAATTTTCTTGGCAACTTTCACAATATTTTTGAACGGGCCTCTAATCCCTTCTCAGGATGTGAAGTTATCTGATCTCGATATCACGATCTCACCGTGATTGGTCAACCTATTAGATTTTTTTTTTTTTTTTCAATGATCTGGATCAGATAATCTTTTATATGCCATGTGTGTGTGTGTGTGTGTCCGTATCTGTCCGAGCGTTTTTTTCACATGATTTCTGTCGAATAGAAAGGAATTACTTTTGGTTTGCGGAGAAACTCTAATAATTCTGCTTAGTTCTGGCATTCTTTAGTGTTTTTTGATGGTCCGTATTTCTGTCAAATGAACGAGAATGAGAAAAAATATGTAACAAAGTCTAGAGATGGAATATTCTGCTTGTGAGAGAATTTTTTTTTAGATGAATGTGATTGTCAAAACAATTTCACGGTATATTTGGGTAATCACAGTTTGTACAACTTTTATAAGAGACCAACAGCGAGATAAACGAAAGAAGAAACTTTTTTCTTCCATCACCGAGACACGTTTGAGTGCTCACATGCGTGACGGACGACTGAACTGGCAGCCGTGCCAGGGAGACTCGAAAACGCGTTAAAATGTGTTCCGCAGGTCGTTTAATGCCCCTCGAATGAAGCACCGATTCTCTGATTTTAGTGTGTGTGTGTCTGCGTGCGTGTGGGCTTGTGTTCACATAGAGTCCTCTGAATTAAGTGGCTCAGAAGACTTTATGCATGTAGGTCTATACGTATACAAAGAAGTTAATCTATAAACGTGAGAGAAGAAAAGAAGGTGACAGAGCGTAACGAAACGCCTCTATTTTATTTGCCGGACGTGGCTCTCTATCTTTTTGGGTGACCCATCCTCGCCCTCTCTGTTGCGTTTAGAGAATAATCTTTGTCTCACGATCTCGATCTCGCACCCCCACTTAAGGAAACGAGAGAAAGATGGAGAATTTTTCGACGCGCGGTCATTTCACCTCGCTCAAGCTTCTCGTATTTCGTCGTTTCTCTTTCTCTTTCGATCCATCAGGCTGTTGCGTTTTTTCTACACTTTTTATCTCATCGCTGGTGCAGCTTTTAATGTTTTCACTTGTTTTTTTTTCTTTTTTTTATCCCGCCTCAATATCGTTGCATAAAGACAGAGATTCGAGCTCATTTTGACACCCCACTTCCTGCAGAATGTCGTTCTCCCCGATGCCAATTATATAAATATGTGTACACCGATACACGTGCATGTTTCTCATGTGTTTGGAGGGACAAGATCTCCAATGGTACCATAATTGACCAAGGGACCAAAACTCGATGGTCCTCGGGCACGAAAACCTGTATTAACTTGCATCGTATAATCTGTATCGAAGGACTGACACGTTCCTCTGCAAAAAGAATCTCAATCGGTCCATTTCTGCTTTTTTTTTTCTCTGATTCTTTTTGTTTTTTTTTCTACTTCTTCTCTTATCTACTGATGCGAAAGAATGTGGCGACGGGAATGACCAAAACGAGATTCTCGTCGAGATGAAGGAAATCATCGTGATTCACTAATTTTTTATTCTTAAAAATAAAAACCTGCTCATACCTGCAGCGAATTATAATTATCGATTTTTGATGGTTCTACAAATTTGCATGAATATTTTCTGCGGACGACAATTGTTTCGGGTCGAATCGCTCTCGCTCATTATAGCTTGGAGTAATATTGTTGACCGATGCGGTCCCAGAACGAATCGAGTTTATGGAAAATTTCCTCATAAATAAATCGCTACTTCACTTTTGTCGATAAATATTCCCCCATTCCTGTGGAATACGATTAACGCCATGGTCGTTGGGTCTTCTGGTGTGTATTCGCCGATTTGGTTTCTTCGTGCTTCGAGGCCGTCTTTTATTTGGATAATTTAAGGCGCTGGAATGAAAACAATTGAAGATCGAGAGTCGGGAGTCTTTGCAGCAGCACCAGCAGTAATAATACAAAGGGAATGAGAACAAGCAAGAGAGAGGGAGAGAGAAAAGACGAAAATGATATTGCAGTACGAAGGAGAACAGCGAAGAGCGAGGGAAGCGTGTGCAACGAATGCCATAAAGGCGGTGAGGGTGGCTGAGAAAAAGGGACAAAACAGGCAAGAAAAATCGGAATAAGAAGAATGTTCGGAGAAAAGAAGAAAAAAAACGATAAATACCGAAGAACAGGGAAGGATTGCGGCTGTTGAGGCCGCGTGTAGCTGTTGCTGTATTAGTAGAGGGCTCGCATGTAAGGGCCCTGCTCTCCGGTGAAAAGATACGAGAGTTACGCGCAGGAGCTGCGCGCCTCCATGAACGACAGAAGGAAAGAGAGAAGGAAAAAAAAAGAAAAATACTGAAAGCAAAAAAAAAGACAGATAGAGAGAAAAATGGGATGAGATGAAGCGAGAAAAATAAAGCTGGAGATAGGACCCGTTATGGAGATGAGAGGGCCACCGCGTACAATGCCTTCGGCTCGGACCCCGAATTCATATGTATTTCATTCGTACATATAAAAATTGTATACATATATTTTCTGTTTATATGGTGCGGTGGCGTGCGACGTGCCGCAGCAGCTCAACTCGAACTGTACGTCCGAGCGCCTCTCACAATGATCCAAATATGTTTTCTGCGTAACAAAGCGCTTTTATAAATGTTTATCATTAATTTAAATATTATCTGATGACGGGTGGCATTCGATGCTCTCGCTCTCTCTCTCTCTCTCTCTCTCTTTCCGCATCTTTCTTCTTCACGGTTTACTATACAATAATACACTTTATATCTATATGACAATATCTACCCCGCAGTATCATTCCACTACACCGAATCTCTTATTTTCCTCTTGACTGCGACAACTCCGGCGATCGTCTCTTTGCTCCTTCGAGAAAAAGAGGGATAGAGAGAGGCAAATGAGAAATGGCCCAGTGATTTTTCACTGCCTACCACAGAGCATGAATCATATATATACGGCGATAAAGAGAAAGAAAAAGTATATATATTAGTCGCTCCCTTCTCCGTCAAGTCAGCCCTGCTGCCTTCTTTATTCCATTCTTCGCTATTTTTCATATCTCCTCCAAGATACTCGCGACCATTACGAGTCCATCTACCGAGTGAAAACAAAAAAAAGCATCTCTGAATCCTCACGGTTCTCATTCCCTTTTTTCTTTCCAAGAGTATCACGGAAAAAGTGATGAAAGACTGCGAGGAAGAAACGAGAAGGGCAAAGTTTATCGAAACTCTGTCACACAAGTCTGTGAAGTTTGAGCTCGCATTTGCAGCATCAAATATATATTGGAGATCCAGAAACCTTTCGTAATCGTTCAACCATCTTTTCACCCTCTGCCCCCGCTTCTTTGGATTTTTTTTTCGAGAGAGAGAAAATTTTGCGTACAAGTCACATGGATGTCAACGCTGCTTCGCTACAGCCAACGAAATAGAGTAATTGGATGTATATATTCATATAAGCCTTTCATGTACCCGTAATATACGTCATACCTTAGGTTATCGAGTTATACGTCCTGAATATTAGTTCTATACATGTATATATCCATTATCCACGTGCATAGGGCATAAATATGGCATACGTATGGGTAGCAAAGTCGTTGCATCCAGGACTGACGAGTATAGTCTTTGTGCCTTACTCCGGCTGGCAAGAGGGACAGGCGCCACATATACGCTCACTTAACTTTCGCCCGCTCCCCGCCCGTTCGCCACAACGGAAGCTCCATAAATATTTCATGTCAAAGCTTCGACCAATATCGCGTTGCAGTCTCCGCACTCTCTCTCGTATGCGTGGGCTTCAATGAATCAACGCCAGAACGGCTCCATCTTCATAAATTTATTCACACTCGATACGCCTTTTTGAGTCTATAGTTTGCCACACCGTATAGATTAGTTTTGCTATAGAATCTCCGGGACATACCTTCTCTTGCCCCTTCAAGTTTTATACATACCCGTTTAGGAGCCGAGGGACGGACTGTGCAAATATTATTACTCGTCCAATGCCCTGAGAGACAAGTGCTGACTTATCGAACATGCAACGAATAAATAATGTCGATACTTTTTTCCCTCGCCATACAGTCTCGTGTGAAACAAGAAACACGTTTTCTTCAAAGCGGATTTCAAAGTGTTGCAGCATTTTTAATTCCACAACTCATCTCATTCCATTTTAAATTTGGCAAATGTGCTTTTCATCCCCAAAGTCTTCAACATCGCGGCGATTCCACACAGAGTTTGCAAAAGCTGAAGTAAAGCAAGTGAATGATGTGTACGATTAATCTTCTAATCTGAGATCGTTCATTACAGAGCGAAAGATAAAGCGAATCCGCTTTACAATATCCTAACCCTCAACACTGAAACGTCCAATGTTCTCCCCCATTGCCGAAACTGCATGGTACGGATACAGTACAATTTTAGTTAATACTGACGGCTTACCATCCTCTCGCCCTCTCTCTCTCTCTCTCTGTTTCTTAGCCTTCCTCTCATGGAGTGGTACAAACCCCGAGGATACAACATGGTAGAGTTACACAAACTTTGAACTTAAGTAATTGCTATCGCGAGGAGAGGGAGGGAGAGAGTGAAAGAGGACGAAAGGGTAGGCAGCAAGTCGATCCAAGAGATGAGCTTCCCTCGGGTATCCCGTGCAACGTTCGGTCGGTATCTGCGATGTGTTGCGAGTATCTCAGTGCTAGTGATACCATTGTAAATGTTTCGGGATATATATGTAAATATATATCTATATACAATCTGATCCAAAGCTCTTGCGATGTACGTACAGTTGTAGTTTGAGAGAGGGTTGTCTTAGATCGTGAGGGGAGTTTCTCTTTGACTTTAATCCGTCGAGTCGCCGTCCGATTCAATCGAGAACGACAGAACAAGTTAAATGGACAAGAGAGCGAGAAAAATGCGATGATGAAGAGAAGGATAGACGCGATCCAGTGGCAATATATATCCAAGAGTTCGATCTTTGTAATTACAAAAGTAGTGTTTCCCGTCTGAACTAATCGAACTCTTGAGCCGCTACACGTTTCCGCCGGAAAAGCCTATACTCTCCGTTTTCTTATTCACCGCCTCTCGGCTTCGCCTTTTTTTTCTATTATTTTTTACAGTTCTTATTCTTTGTTCGTCCGAATCGATAAAAATTTAACGGTAATTGCTGGCGCGAGGGTTTGATCGGGAAATAGAAATAATTCTTGTCTATAGAAAATCGATACTAATAACACTCTCTTTTCTTTATTCTGCCTCCATTATTCTACACGGACTCTCTGTTTTTTCCGATACACTTTCCTTTGCCTCTAATATATACCGCGTACCAATTTACAAATTACGTTTTTGGATAACTCGGATTTACAACGCCACAGAGTGCACCATTCGTTTTCTTGCAGTTCTAGTACGTACTTTTTTATATACGCGAAAAGAAAGTGCAATCGCTTTCTCGCAAAGTAAGGCCTACGTCGGGCCACTTCATTTCTCAGATCACACAACTATTTCCTGGTGGAGATTACAATATCCCTCGTCGATGATCAATAGAATCCGATCCGGAGCAATTTCACATTTCCTGAGACAAAACATCCATCGCCTGTGTATATTTTTTGGTCTGGTCTGGTGCGAACTTATCGATATTCCTTTGCGGTAAACAATTGCAGTGCCAAATATCTTGGGGGAACAAAAACATAGATGCGAGGATGAAAAATAAAGTTTTAGGCGCGTTCAGACGGTATTATGTTAATTCAAAGTGAATCATCCGGCTGCGCTTGACCAACTTTCGAAATATTGTAGGCCCTTTTGGGCAGGATTCCTGCAAGAACAAAGGCAGCGAGGAAACTTATGGTGGCTTCCTCCACGTTCCTGGTCTCTACCCTCGTGTGACGCAAACAAGGCGGACGTTCCCGGAACGATTAAGGGGCTTCCTAGGAATGTATGCAGCACGGTTAAGGATAAATGGGCACCAACTGGGAAAAGTGTCTTCAACTACTTCTAACCATTATTATGTGGCGAAAGAAGAGTGGGACGAGGAAGAAAGAGGAAGGCATACATGTCCGGATGTATTATTACTCGCTCATCCCGTTCGCCGGTACATTCGCGGTGATTTGCTTCACAAGAGAATCTCAATGTGTGCAATCGTTCACAAGTCTCCGTAAGACGCGTTCTCAAGGAAATAAAAACTTGTAGAAAAATGTCTAAGCTCGAAATTTCATGGACTTGATTATGTTTTATTCAAATCTAGAGCCATCGCTGTCAAGAATTTGATTTCCAGTTGTCAATTTAGATCGTTGAAAAATCTCGCAATTCCATTATATTTATACGTTAATTTTCCATTGCAATGTAAAATGTGAACGCGATCGAATTAATTGCAATTTGCGACTCATTCGTCAGACTTTTTGACTCATAACGAAAGAGATGCTGCTGGGCAGTGGACACAAATGCTCTTCCAGAAAGTTGAGTTGAATTCAAGCGACGAAGAAAGTTGGACTCCCTCTGGAGTGTGACATACGAGGAAAGAGATCGGTGATGGTATGTGAGGATGATAAGGAGCGCGGCGTGGAGTTAAAGGGAATGAGAGATGAGGAGGAGTGACTGCAAAGAGAAAAAGGATGACACGGAAGAGCTGGAGGACGTGAAGAAATGCTGTGCTCCTGCTTCTGATTCTTGTGTACAGTCTCGCTCAACCTTTCGTGCTCTTTTGTACGAACATTTATTTCCCAACGTAGATGCATGAGTGTGTTTCATTTTTGATATCTCGTAAAAGCTGAAAAAATGTCACTCTCAGCACGCGTGATAAGTTGTTCAAAAGTATTTTCTGTCATCGCAATCAACAAATAAAATCGATGATTCATTAAATTAGTTTGAGTCTAGAAAAATCTCATATGCGTCAATCGTCCGAGCTTTTTGATCCATTTATGGCCGGGAAACCTCGAAGATATACACGGTTGGATGAGTGTGTGTTAGAAATTGTGTGAGGCTCGCTGTGTGTCTTTGTGCGTTTGAAAAGGGTTTCGATTGGGCGCGAGGAGAGTAAGAAAGATTTCATTCAGTCGTTGAGCTGGTCGTTTTCACGGGATCGAACTGGCGGAGATCCAGGCTGTGTGGGACATTGCCTCCATTTCGTGCATCTCCCTTTTTCGTAAGCGTGAATACGAGCCAGCAGACACGGAGCCCAAGGATATATGCAGGCTTTCATACGTTGAAAATACGAGAACGAGGACAATTCGTATTCCGGAGAACATCTTTACCAGTGGCGCACGTTCACTCCCGCTTGTACACGTGTTACACATTTCTTTTCTTTCTCTCTCTCCTCTTTTTTTTATTATCCTTTGGTCTTACTCTTGTCCGCTTGCTGGAAAGACAAGAACAAGAGGAGCGAAAAGATAAGACCGGATATTTCTTGTCTCGCAAGGGCTCCACACCTTTACATGTGTATTTTCGTGCATCTTTTCGCCAACGATACATCTCGTAACACGCGACTATGTCGCCGAATGTATATGCTTAATAAAACACGTTCAGCATACGGAACAATGTGTCACTAAAGTTGAGACCCACGCGAACCCAAAATAAAGGAATAAAAAGATGAAACAACGCTCACATTCGCTCGATCGTATGTTTCGAAATCTCCCAATTTTTCTTTCATATTTTATCTTCACCCAAATTGTGGGTTCGGGCTAGATCGAAGGTTTATTTTACAAATCCCATAATTAAGGACAGGAAAGCGGCTTCTCCGCACATCTTATTTCTCTCCATTATTTTCGATTAAATTCTTCTGGCTCTCCAGTCGGAAAAACGTTTCGATAGATAAATCGCGTGGGAAGAACTTGCGGCGCCATACATTTTGATTATTTGAAAAATACTTCCGAAACGAGTCCCTCGGCAAAAGCTCGTAAACGCCTGTGTCAGGGAGAAAATGGAATTTCTTGATGCGTGATACCGGCACAATCGTGTGGTTTAGACTTGAACTCGCAGAACAAGTGAAAGAGAGAGAAAGATTCGAGGAACATCGACGCATCACCCGCTCTATAGACGTTTGAAAATTTCCCTGCACGGTTTTTTTCCCACCATAATCACATAAATTACTGCACTCAAAAAATTACTCATGGATAAAAAAATTAGCATGAAAATCACATGGGAATAAGAGCGAAATCGAACAATACGTTCGGAACTCGTTATAAAGTTGATAACGCATACGAGTCTCATATCCAAAATACCCGCACGCTTTCCAGAACCCCGAGAGATACGTGTCCGAGATGTAACAGTATAAAGCGACGTGAAATGAATCCCCCATTAATTGGTACTTTGCTCCAGGTCGTAAAAGTCCGGATCAGTGGTCAGGTCGATCGAAGGAGCGGAGAATCTTTGAGAAAAAAAAACGAAGATTTCTCGTACCATCAAGCGTCTAAAATCTTTCCGCTCAATCTGAAGAGACCTTTTTCCGAGCTCCATAAAAAAGAAGCCAATAAAACGGGAGAATGAAATGTGAAAACGATCGATAATTTTGAAAAGGGCATGAAAATGGACGTAGTATAAAAAATCAACAAAATTCTACGTCACGAATGTTGATCAATTAAATTTCATTTAGTCGGCGCAGTAACAATTTACGATTGTTGATTTCCACTTCAAACGAGTCTTTTTTCAATTATTTCGGAACGTGGAAAAAAGTCGTCAAAGAATAAAAAAACTCGAGCTTGTTGAAAAAAAATGGTGTCACTCGTGAGTCTCTCTCGTTTTAGTGCAAATGGTTTCAACGAATAACCTGGTCCATATACTATACACCATACCCATATAGTATATGCAAATCATCCATCCCTACATCTCGTTGCGTGGCGTTTCACGAGGTAGATTATCGATGAAACGTACACGAGAGAGTGATGTGTGATAGGAGGGCGAAAAAAAACGAGTGAAAAAGAAAAAATATTGGATAGACAGCTCGACGCAAAACTCGAGCGAGTTTTTTACATTCGCACGCGGTCTTCGTGGAAAATAAAATAATTTATTGACGAACTATCCCGGCACTTTGCTCGTACACCACGCGATGGAACACCATCTGTTTTCTCTGTATCAATCACGTGCATGATTGACACGGGTCTCGTCGTAAATATAATATTTCTGCGATAAGCTGTATATACGTATAATATAAAAAAAAACCCTTAACAAAGAGCCTCGTTCCACAGACTTGGCTCATTCGTTTGCAACAAGTAGCATGATTTTTCCGTCCTTCAATGAACTTGGAACGCGAACGCCATCCAAGTGTATTCCACCCATTTCCACATCAAGCCTGTATTTATATCCGCAACGCGAACGTCCCTGATATCAAGTTGACGGAATCTGAAAAATAAAAAAATCAAAAGCCATTATGTACTGCACGCTCTGCTCGTGTCTCGTCGAGCAACACTATTCATCTGTGTCAATGATTTCGCGAGAGAGATTCGTCGTTCGTACTCGGAAAAAAAAGAAGCTCGCCATGATATCGAGCACAGGTTTTTTTATCGCGTGACTATCCCAGAAGTACCTCCCGTATTTATTTCGCCCTTTGCACTTATTATCAAAAAAACACATAAGCGGTATAAAGTGCGCCGTTTCAAAAGCTTTTCCTGCGGTCATCATCCTGCCGCGGGGTTTCGTGTATGTTTGTATAACGATTGAAAAACAAATTCATTTCTAAAATTACAGAAACCAACGCTTGATCAAAAAATTTATATTAAAGCAATGAAATCCATTGCACGAGTATTTTTCGAAGATCAGTAACAAAAACAATGAAAATTTTCGTCCTGATTTTGTCTTTGGATCCGAAAAACGTCGTTTTAATATCCTAACAAAATATTGAATAAGAATCACGAGCTCTGCTCAAGGAAAACCCGAATTTTGTTGCATTCCAACGATGCAAACTTCAGCATCGTCATCCGGGACGATGCGAAATATTAAAAGGCATGCTATTTGCTTGAAACTCTTCTTAACCCAACATTAGCATGAGTATACGTGTTGAAAGTTACGCTTTAAATTTGCTAACCGGATTCATAATGTGCGTAGAAAGATCGTAATGTCTATGTATGCATGAAAATGTAAGAAAAAGAGAAAAATAATTTGCATAAAGTGGTCGATAAATATACGTATATAAGATGGAGTTTAGCCCGTAATATAGCGAGCTATACGAATCATAGTTTCCGATCAAACGCGCTTTCCCTTTCGACTGGCGTAATACACGAGTCGCCGCTATTATCCGATTCAGAGCCGTGAATCCGGTGGTACAATTCTCGCGCGATAGAGCACGTGCTTATGGATTATCTCGAGCGCACAACCATCAAAACTCATGGGTTTATATGGCTGTATAGTTATACATCAACCATAACCAAACCCATACAGACGTAGCTCGAATGTATACATGTATATTTTCTGAACAACACTATAGATATGTGAATCTTGAAGATGAACGATAAAAGGGCACGTTGGAAACGCTCACTTTCCGTACTTCTTCGGTGAATGTAATATCGGATCTCCAGTATAAGTACTTTAGTGAGGTAATTGGTGCAATACGCCAGGATACATGAAAGAGGAATGGAGCTGGTGTAAATGGACATAGTGCTGACTGCACTCCGTGCCAAGTGAATTTCTCTGCTCAACAGTGATGTTTCCTTTCCATAGCGTAAAGCTCGCATTGTTTTTGATGGTTGGAGGTTTTTTTTTTTCAAGCTCTGCGATCTTTGTCTTTTCTCTCGAAAAATCTAGAAGGAAAACCCTTCGGTCTTTGTGAGGTCTGGAATTCATTTTTTTGAATCATTTTTCGACGTAACTCGGGTTGGATTTGTGACATGCGCGAAATTACTGAAAAAATTGATATGGAGAATTTCATGTGATTTTTGTCACTTGCATCTGCTTTGGCCATCTGCAAAGTCATGCTTCAAGCATTCCAACGTATTAGGAAAGAGTTTATATTGCGGAAAAGATAAATAAAATTTAGTGATAAGTGCGAAGGTGTCAGCGCGCACTTGGCGCCTTTTCCTCGAGAATGCGAGAACGCGAAGGCAGACATAATGCAAAACAATTATGCTCAGTGAATATTTACGACTCGTCGCGGATTGCGTGTAAAACACGCGCCACCAATTCTGTACGAAGGGCAAACGTCACGCTGAAATGCAACCCCTGGTGAGCACCTATGTCGAGGCAACCCTTTTCCAATTTCGTTGTTTTTTTTTGTTTTCTTTTTTAATTGTTTATTTTCTGTCGCTGCAACACCGGGTTATAACGTACAAAGGCTCGTACACGAGTATATGCGAAGGATACGTATTACTCATATACGTTTCGCATTATAATCGCTACGGCGTATCGAATTGGCACGTATTGCCACTCACAAACCAAGTGCGAGCAAGCTCCACGATGAAATCGATTACAGATACGTACAAGCTTTATATTATTCGAATCCCAGTGTGAAACGCATCGATATGAGATAAATCTCGAAGCGAAAAAATCTTCACTGTTCACTGTTCAGTAATGCATTGAAAAAGCTGATAAACTGCCTATATAAAACTAGAATTTACAAAAAAAAATCGAGGCTAAAAATGTCATCGCACTTTTACGATAAAATGCCAACGATAACGTGAAATTTGAATAAATCTCGATAAAAATCTTGCACGCCTTTTCGAACATTTCCAAAGTAGTTCGTGACCTGGAACGAGATAAACGGAGTAAAATTTGATGTCCCTTGACACTACGGAAATATAAAAGATTCAATAATGAAGAATAATTAATGGAAAAGACGAGAGGAAAAAAAATCTAGAATAAATGTGAAAAAACGACGCGATGGCAAAAGCGGAGCTCAAGGAGAAAAAGAGCAACAACGAAAGATCAAAAAGAAAAATCTGGCGTTCAAGACCTCGTCGGAGAGTTGTTCGCGTCTACAATGTGGAAAAAGAATAAAAACGTCGACCCGAAATGAAGCACACATTGCAGTTTGTACTTACTACGGACTCTCTATATACACATGTGTGTATATAGAGTGTGTGTGTTGTAGGTTATAACACGCGTGACTCACGGGGACTCACGCAAAAGCAACTAACGCGTTGAGGCGTTACGGGTCCCTTGACGCAGTCGAGGCTCAAATTAAATTTTAATAAAGCCCCAGAGAGACGTGTGCATCTCTTTCACTCCCTTTCGCTTTCGTAATTCTCTCTGTTAGGCTGGACCGGACCCAAGTGCACATGTAACGAAAAGATTCGGACAAAGAAAAAGATGAAAAAAGTATCAAAGAAATTCTTTACGAGCAAACAATTCTTATATGGATGCTTGGACGCAGAGAGACAAAGCGCTCAACCGCAGACCAAACTTTTTCACGCTTTCCTTCAGCTACTCATCTGTCATATACACACACACACACGTACGCTGGACTTCTCCATATCTATATGTACAAGGATCAATGCCAAACGCGAGGGTTTCGCCTCGATAATTATATCGAGGCGGTGAACTGGAATCTTGGTGGCAAAAACTTGTCGCCGCGAGAATTTCCGATGACGGTAAAGAGTTATCTGGCCGAGGACGCGGGACCTGCTGCTGCTCTTTCGATCCTCTATATATCGCGTATGATTCTTCCTGGCCTCGATGCGACTTTCCACATACTTCTTCTACTGCATATATCGGGTCGTTCGCGTTCTTCATCATCGTCCTATCGCTTTTCAATTCGATGCACTCTGTGTGGCCTACGTTTTCATCATGAATTCCAGCTTTTCAGAACTCGTCATGTCCATCGATGCTCGAGATCTCATTATGACCGCGAGGCTTCCACAATCGATTTTTTTTGCATCGTGTCCACCGATTTCCTGCTCTATCCCATTCATCGCCTTTTGCCTCTTTTTTCTCCACCCTGCTCACTTTTTCTTTCGCTACTTTCGTGCCAAACGGATTCATTTGCTTTTCAGAACAGATCTTGGGGCTTCTTTCGTCCCTGCATGAATCCAAAGCTTCAACTTGGTGAGATGTAGAAAATTAAATAGTGCTTGATACGCGTAAAAAAGCCGGTTATTCCAGCAGACGACAGAGAAATACCGAGCGCGCGCGATCTGCAGCATTGCCCTTCCTTTTTACATGTCTCTTTTCTTATTGCGAACCGTGCTCTCTCGGACTCTTTATCGCTCGACCCGCACCACGGTGCCAAAAAAAAAGATACAGAAAGTGAGAAGAAGGCCATAGGAAACGAGATCGTCGGCGCAAACTTAAAAGCGCGACGAAGAGAGAAAAGGAGCTTCTGCATGGCTGGCGGCGAGTTGGATCATGCACAGCGTACCGAGAAAGAGAGAGTACATCAGCAGTTGCAGCGGAAGACCTACAAGGGGGGCAGAAGCCGAAGCGGCGCACGATTCGAGATCTTGATTGAGCCGTTCCCGGGGTGGCTTGCCGCGGGAGAGCTCCTTATCCGTCCGTAACGTCGCTTCTCATTCTTTCCATTCGCCCTTGTCTATCTTTCCCTCTTTCTCTCTCCATCCATTTCTTTCTTCCTTCCACTTCTTCATTCTTCTTTTCTTCTTCTTCTCCTTGACACCGCTCGTGTTTGCGGCACGTTCCTCAGTGCAAAATCTATCGTGAATACAGCAAATGGGAGAGTTCTCCAAAAGGAGCTCTGACACATCGCGTACGGAGTGACATGTTGAAAAAAAATAAAAAATCATAAAAATTCTGCTACTAGTTCAATTAGGAATCGTAACAAAAAAACCTTCTGGGAGATCCCACGGGAGATGGCCAAATAAAACAAACGAAATTGTTCAATTATTATTAAAAAAAAAGAATTAACCCCGCAACTTCCAACATTGAATTTAGATCTAATTTCCATGTTCAATTTTTATTTCGATTTATTCAAATTCGTGCATTTAGCGGGTCCATGCCCTTCATTCTTTCCGATGTTTTTCAACATCTTGAGGAATTATTTTTCATTCGTGCCATTATGAGGAAATCTTAGCCTTTTTTTGCCTCTAATTCTTCTGCTTCACACGCGTTTCTCTTGCAACACGCAGCGATCACTTGCACATCTGGCCTTTGTGGTCGGATAGGCGGAGGACGATATTCGTGGGTATCAAGAAAACCACGAAAGAAAAAGAGCGAGCTCGATGCTGTAAGATCACGTTCATAAAGCGAAATGAACGTTTTGTTTTATTTTTATTTTTTTTTAAATTCAATGCACTAAGCAACGAGAATGACTCGTTCTCGCACGCACACATTTGTTGCCGCGAGAATCCCACCAAGTGCGAGGGAGTAGATTCCGTCGGGTTCTTCTCGTCTTTTACGCGATCTTCATTTTACAAGGGGATCAAGTCCGTCGACCTCGTGGAAATTCAATCCGTTTGTGCATGGGTGCGGTTAGGGATTCTTCGTAGAATACGAATGTCCGCGAGTTATAAAAATCTCTGTGATGAAGAGCAAAAACAGAAGACTTTCTAAGAATCATTACTCTTGCAATATTTCCTTCAAAATATTAACGAAATATTGATTTTTGTTACAGGATCGTCATGTGAAGGGCATGAGCAGAGATCCACAGATGGATTCGAGTCAGGATTACCATCTTCTCATCGGCTACGAGAACAAAACTCATACGGTTTTGCGTTTCAGTCGTGAATACGATACCTGCGATCCCCGCGATCTCAAAATCACGGTAAGCTGCACTCCTTACAATATGTTTACAAAACTTTGTGCCTGAAGAATTTTCTTATTCATACTCGTACGAGTTTGTAACGTTTTCAACTAAAACAGCTGAGAAAAAAGTTATTTCGGACCCGATCGTCTCCAAAAATAGGAAAAAATGTAAAATTCAACTGTTTTTCATTATTTTCATGCATAAAAAGCTTCCCAACCATTTAAATGCGATATTTATTCATAAAGGGCGCAATGATTGCTCGACGATAAAGTGCGCGTCCCGCCTAATCTGCAATTGTACGGAATAAGTGGGAAATACACTCAACTGATGATAAATGCTTCATTTATTAGTTAATATATATACAACGTCGTTCGACGCATATGCATAGTAGATGAAGTGCTCTTTACCTGTGGGACCTGCTCGGAAAAGCCGCAGCATATATGCAGGTGTCGCATAAGGAGATCAGTTGTTCAAGCTCGCCGCATTTATCCAAATATCGATTGGCATACGTATTAACTTCGGGAACAAGTACGTCCGTTCTTGATGGCTTATTGGCGAATACTGGCTTTTCCGGTATTCGATGACTCCGTAAGTGCTTTCGGCTTTGCGATAATATAGATGACGAATATTTAGTAGACCATTGGATACGCGGGATGCCGTTTCTCATTGGACACGAGAGCTTAATCATTTGGAAGTAATCCGCGCGATGATGCGTCATTCAGTCTCCGAGTTATCACCGCAGTAATCCTGATGGCGTCATCCTCGCAAAGCCTAAATCTGTGTCTTTAGGCATGTAACCGTCAAATAGTGCCTTCGGTGCCAGCCCCAGAATTTTTTTAATTTTCAACAAGCCGAATCATATTTGCGAGAATATTTCAATAAATATGGCGCTGAAAATTGTGGCCGAGAGCAGCAACTGCAAAAATGAGAATAATGAAGGAAATATGAATTGAATAAAAATTAAACAATTTTCATCCGCATGCATTTTAATGAGGATTTCTCGTTCATTTTCATTGCCTTTTATCGACGTGCTTGCAGTATCTGATGAAAATTGCCATTGAACTTGATTACGAATTTAATTGTATTTATTTGATCGCGCGCCCATCGCACCGAACTCGTATTCAAGGGATCACGTTGTGTGGAAAGCTTGTAATTATTATTCAATCGATCGCCGAGCACTCGACGAAACGTGTTATAGTCTATCGATGCCGACTCCACGCGAGTCATCGTGTGAATGAAAAAAGGACTTATCGACACCTGTCAATGCTTCACAACGCAAATGAAAACATGCTCAAGTTTTTTTTTACCCACGTCATTATACGTCTGCATTATACGTAATATCAAAAAAAAAACGAAATGACTATGCATTGTGTTTTATAAGGGATTACGCAGTATATATGGAATATTGCGTGACTCGGCATGGATCAGTGTTGAGATTCGATAAAAATCGACACCTCGAGGGTCGACGATCGCCGCTAATCGAAGGAATATTGTATAGGTTGTTACAAATATGGTCGGTTGGGTTCATCCAGCATTTTAATCGTTATTCACGTGCAATACAAAAAACATCATCGATTAATAATTCATTCATTGTCAATTTTTTCCCATTACTTTTTCTTTTCTTCACCTGCAACCAGAATTGAAATCACGTTGCCTCGCTCTCTGGCCCATTCTCGTGGAGGTTTCTTAGGGTCAGAGTGAACACTCGATTCATTCTGGAGTAAAATTCAGTCGATTCGCTCTCTCACACCGCGCAGTTCATGCGGTGACCAAAACCTCTCACGTTTTTTGAACGACATGCATGCTCTCTCTTAGTCTCTCATTCATAGTGTTTCTCTTTCTCATACACCACAAACTTTGGTAACCGGAGACTCGAGAGAGAATCCCTATACAGCTGATCCTGATCTCAGGAATCTTGAGACTGGATGAACGTTGGAGTGTTGCTCTTACAGTAAATACTTATATACATACAATGTATATATTGAGGTCCAGGAAAGATCGTTTGATATACACACCCTTTTATCCCTTGCATTGGTGAACACTTTGAAAATGCTTGGTCGCAGTTGAGTCATCAATGTGACAGAGAGATAGCGCGCGGAGAGGCCACGGAGATAGAGAGAAACCGCGTGATAGAAAGAGACTGAAAAATGTATATAAAATGAACGCTCAGGACTCCGAGATTTTATCACACCCACGACAAACGATGGAACTTCGTACATATTTATATATTACGTGTATGTATACATATACATGTCTCTCCATTATATATTTGATATACCGATACGAAGAACGCTTCTCGACGAGTTAATCCAATCGCATGAAGTATCGGGGAACTTGGAGTTGCCTAGAGAGTGAAACATTCATGAAGTTCTTTTAAGCAACGTGAATCTTTACATGCCATGATACAGAGCTTGGTCTTTGATTTTTTCACAAGCGTTATTTCGCGTTTATTCCGTGGGTGCGTTGCTCGCCTCATCAAATTTCGACATCATCGATCGCCAAAGGGTTGGAATTTGCATTTTTTCATACTCGAGACCAGTGAATCCACTCATTTCGGAATGAAATTATTGTAAATTTATTCCCGGCGTAAATTTGAATGCACGGTCGGCAGTTTTGTGGCTTCGGATCAAATATTCGAGCGTTCAACTCGCATTAAAATCCACCAGTTATAATGTGACCGATTTATTTAATGATTTTCATTGATCTTCAAAGGTCCACGGACTTTGTTTTGTTGCTTTTTCGTGTCCGTGCGTAGCCTGACAATCTATAGAAGAAAAAAGGTAAAATTGATAAAAAAACAAGTTTCGATTGACACGTGCGTATTCTTGGTAACTCGAATGATTAAGCAGAGTTAAGTAACTGTTAATTAGTCTGAGATGGTGTCAGGAGACATAGGAGAAAGAAGGGAGGAAAATTGGCGTGGAACGAAGCCAGAGAGACGAGGTGAGAAGTAGGGAAAGACAAAGGAAGAAATGGAAAGAGCGAGAGATTGTTAGTTTACAGTCGAAACGACTGTGTGGGTTATCAGATTGGCAGTGTACTCGGATCCAAGGTGCGCAAAGCGTCGGCGGGGAGGAGAAGCCTCTATCAGGAAGATAAAAGGAAATTGAAGTAACTCCGGTCGTCTGTGAACGAGGTAAAAGAGCGCGAGAACTGTGTGTGCTTCCCCAACGATCCGAGCCTTAGTTTGAGCCTCTTTTCCGACCTTTCTCGTCTCCACGCCCTCACCCTTCGTACCTCTCGGTCTTCCTATCAGTATGCGATGGTCACGCGAGCCACGCGGGTGGTGCGCGCAATCGCGCTATCGACGTCACTAACTTACAGTTAATTCTTTAACTTTAAATTGCTCGCATCGATCCACCTTTAGTTGTTGGCGGTTTAACATTCACCCGAATTCGTTCACATGCATTATGCATTTCTATAAAACGCCGAAACACTTTTCGTCCTGCCAAATCTCCAACGCTGCATCAGATTTTTTTCTACCCTAACCATTTACGCACATTTACTTTCTGTTCCAGCGGACAAATAAAGTTGCAAAAAGCCGTCAGCAAACATTGTTTTCATGAATTGCAATAATTTCCGCATTTTTTTTTCCATCCCACACGTTCAAACAAAGAAAAACAACTGATTCAGAGGCTGCGCACTATTTTCCAGAGTCTTTTCGTCCGTGACGTAAAAATAAATGGGGGTTGCAAAATTCTCCTAGAAATTAGAATAATTTTTCGAGAAGAGCTCATTCCGAAAATCGAGCATCACCGTCCGTACGATTACGAGATACACAAGCCATTATGTACCTGAGAGTATCCCGTAGCATTGCTACCTTATTCCTTGTCCCTCTTCTTGCTTGAGCACTTACAGGAAGGATCACATAAACCGTATGGTGCGAGCGCAATTCCATTTCGCAAGAGATTCCTTGCCGCAGTCTTGTTTGTCGGTGCCCGCGTGTATATACACATAGCAAAAAGCATCGATGTCTATGTACCTCCTTCGATGAAACGAATGCATGTATATAAAGAAGCTGCGGCTCCTTTTTCTCTTGCTCTTTCCGCTGGGAAAGATTGTAGCCTCTTGCGAGCGAGAAGAAACTCGAAAAAACGTGAAATGAAAATGGGAAGGAACGAGAGAAATATGCATAAGTTTTAATTTTTAACTTTATCCACGTATTCACAAAATATATACAGGCGAAAAAACCAGAGAGACAGAAGAAAATTGGCAGGGAATTGGATATGCCATTGGGAATCCGGAAACATGTGGAATCTTACGTTTTTACTTCAAATGCATACAGAATCTTGAAGCAAACCCTCAAGATTTTATGTTCTGTAATAAAAATGAAAAAAAAAAAAACATTTATTAGTTAGTCTAGAAAAAAATGTTGTCGAGTTAAGTTGCTGGACCAAATTGGAAGGAATTTCTAATAAAAGGCAGTCTCTATGTACCACACGCTTTCCTGCACTTTCCATAACTATATAGTGGATTGCCCGGTATATATATGAGAGAAGATATGGTGCAGCAGGTGAACCAGTACGGAGATTGGTGTGTCTTGCAGTCGGGATTGGCTGGCTGACCTGGTTCTACTATTTCATTCCCCGTTCTCCCTATCACACCGAAAGTATCTATAGCTGAGACTCCTCGTTTTCCAAAGACTCGCATATACGTATATCGAAGCTGCAAATCCGCGGGGTATAGCCGAGGGAAAAATACAAGGGCTCGGAAGAATAGAAGCTTGAATGAGTGACGAGAAAAACGAGAGTTTCGAAGAAAATCGTACCAGGGAAACAGATAAACTTTGGGACCGAATGAAATGTTTGATATTTCTTTTTTCGAGATCGTTGCGCAAGCATATAAAATTGTAAAATATTCTCGACAGTACTCGATCAATTCCTTGAGGGAAAAGACTCTTTGGCTAGCTCATCATCGGAAATTAAGCGGGAAGAACCATAATCGTGCTGTAGTAGGCAAAAAAATGTGAGGAATGACTGATAATGAGTGCGAGGGAAAAATAATGAGCCAGAATCGTCGCTCCGATGCAATTTTTCAACATGGATTTTTATGATTTCCGTACATTTCACTCCAGTGCGTGTTTATTTTAACGACAACATTTTTAGCACAGGAAATGCAGTGGAAAGAAAATTGTTGTGGGTCTTTACACACAGCTTGTGAGAAAGTATAGAGCGATGAGGAGAAAAATGGCAACATAAAATCCACGATTCATATGCATAGTAGTCTTTGAATGTGCGTTAAGTTGAAAGGAACTTCAATAATAGTCGGAAACGCATGGGACTAAAAATAACAGTGCCACACACTGCAGCAACGCAGTGCAGGGCTGCAATTTTTTTTTTCTCTTTTCCTGTTCATTCCCCTTTGGCCCTTTTGTCTCGATGTGATTAGGGGCGCTTTTACTTGTACTATCCGGGAATCAATCCAACGGATGGACCGTTTTGCTCGAGAGAGACACGCAAAGAATGTATGTGCCAGTTAGGGAAGAACTTATTTGCGATTTTTTCCCCTTCAATTCCGATAACGATCGGATGAAAAAAAAAAGACGAGTTATGCTGTATAACGAACCGACCGAGGAGCGTCTTCCTGGTGTATATACAACCTTATGCCATCGGTTTCACGAAAAGAAGAACTTGCGACGGAGTTGGGCTCACCATCAGGAGTTTTGGAAGCGAGAGCTTTGTAAACCCATCTCTTTCCCCCACTTCTTCCGCTTGTCAAAGAACCCATCCCAGAAACTCGTAACGTTTCGTTTTCTTCTCTCTTTTTCATACACTTTCAACTTGTCCTTTTGCAGGACTTGTGAACCGTCTCGTCCTGTTTCTCTCGGTCGTCTTTGCAAAGAATTAATGACAGTTTCACGTAAAGCTCGACGACGACGTATCCCGAGAACTCACCCCTGAGAGTCTCCTGATCGGTTCAAAACTTGACTAACTTTAACGCGCGACGTTTGCGTTCAGGAGGGAGGCCTGGGGGTCGGGGATGGATTTGAAGAATAACTGCTGAATATCGAAATCGAAAATCACGTTCCAGTTCACGGCCGTTGAATATTTTTCATGAACGCCAACCAGCAAGACGTTTCTCTAGCGATCCCGAATCGACTCTGCCTCAGATCGATCAAATTTTCCTTTCAATCCCCGCATCCGGAATCGGTGCTTTTGCCTTGCATCGTCATTCGTCATTTTGCTCGACGATGTGATTCTGTTTCTTTCGTTCCCCGCGGCAACGTGTCCTTATGTTAAAGTCCTATTGTCCATCCGTGATGACATAATCCTCGGATTCCCGATGCTCGTATAGAGAGAACACTGATGTGGGCCGATCCCATCGAAAACTACGATCACAAATCATACAACCGTCCCCTGGAACTCTCTCTTTTTCTCTCTCTCTCTCTCTCTCTCTCTCTCCGTTGCTTCTCGGTATTCCAGAGCTTCTGATATTGAATTCACTACATTGCAGCTCACGATATATCTTGCTGGGTCTATTCCGGAACAAGGCTTCGAGGATTAGGCAAAGATTAAGGGTGCACCAAAATATGCAATACATGTTCCAGAGATATATCCATGTGCTGACGCATTGGCAACGTTCAATGCATTTCTCCTACGTATGTGCATATATCCGTATTCATGCATCTCATCATATCATGTCCAAGAGCTCATGCCGTACTTGTCGAAGCCAATGAAATAGTACATCATCTATATGATTCCTCTCCTTCCTCTCATTGGTTACTCCGACGCTTGATCCTCAGGAGACACGTCTCGTAAATCGTAAGCGGATTCCAACGGAATTTTTCAGCCAACGCAGCATAAGGTTGCCCAGGTTTGATACGAAGCATAAAAGTAGGTCGTCTATGCTTTTGTTCCGTGTGAGGCAATTTCATTGATAGAGAATATCCCGTACGTACACGATGAATTGCCAGTAGAGATTCCCAAACGTTTCCTATACCCGGAACTTGAATCGAACAATCGCGATTCTGCGATACGAGTTTTTTTTGTTCGTTTGTAAATCAGTATTTGAGCGCGAGCTTTCGTCGAAGGAACCTTCAGATTATCGATATCGAAACATTAACCGAACGCAACAACGTTGATACTCACAATTTGCAGACCATCATGAAGACCGTGCGGAGGATTAAAAAGTCTGGGTCTACAAAACATATTGGGAAGGGATTTATGGACATAATACATTTTACGCTCCAGTTTTTGGCTGATCAGGGTACAAAATTAATTACTTGAAAGACTCATTGATACATATTAGTCAATATAATAAAAAGAACTGTCTAAAGTTCGGATTTTCCATGGGGAATTTTCTACTCCACAGCGAATGGACTTGATCCTTGAAGATCCTCATAACCTTGAAACTACATTTGCGACGCGAACGTAGAGCTCGGTTGATCACTATTTCGATATCGTTTTCTTCTTCGTTATACTTCGCACCAAGACAGTCCAAGTTTGATTAAATTTATAATTTTATAGAAGAGAAGTTCAGTTGGTTGCGGACGGTAGAAAGTTCAATGGACGATCACTGATCTTGTCAAGTTTTTATCCCCGCTCACGTTTATGGAGTTTTGAACACGCACGGTTACCAAAAAAGACTAGAGACTTGTAGAAATTTTGTTAAAACCGTAAGGCACGTACGCATCGACTTTGAAAACACTTTCAGGCATTAAACGTTAACGATTTTCGCTGTCAAAACTTTTTTTGGCGAAGACATCGGAATATAATGGATCGCGAATTTGTACGTGGATCTCCCAGGTCTCTGGACCGATTTATCGAATTTTTCACAGCTTCTGCAAACTCTGATCGAATTCTCGCAAGTTTGTAATTCCGAATGTCGTTGGATTTGTTTGTTTATGGAAAATGTAACAATGGTTTCGTTGCAAATTATACGTGTTTGGAAAATACGTTTAGAAAACAAGATTTTCATTGAGATGGTTGTGGAAAAACTCGATTTACTGGTATTGGTCTCTCGTGGATGGTGTGGATTCTTACTTTTAGAGCCCTCCGGATATCCTGATGCAATCAAGGTGTTCTCCCATACATGTCTATATATATTTCTTTCGTTCTCTTTCAAAGCCCTTTCCTCGAAGTATACGAGTACAGCATTCTCGATGTTTCGACAATTTCGTTCAAGTTGAAAAGTCTTTCTGCTCTTTACTCCGTACGACGTTTCTTATGCATACAGTCATGATGTATAAATCCTATCACACAGACGTGTTTTCTTCACTCTTTCGGATCGTATTGAAGCCCGATTTTCGTATTTTTTTTAAATCTTTTCATCAAACGAATCTCCTTCGATCGCAAAGATTTATTTCTTGCTTTGATGCAACCACGCGCGCGCGCGGATACCCGTACAAGTTGACACACAAAGTATCGGGAATAAGAGCATCATAGAAATGGTATAGGTTTTTTCCCGGGCATATAAAACGAATATAAATATTTATTGAAACGGATCAAAGGTGGAAAAAATGCCAGAAAGGCGAACTATACCCGTTGGGAGAGCAACTTAAAAAAGATCGTTCACGAACGGAGAAAAAAAAGAAGGAAAATAAGACCGGGACCGCGTCCGATAGGGTTTAGCTGAATATGTATATATTTATTTATTACTATCGTACTTTGTAAGATGCGACTTTGAAATTTCCCACTGGAATTGCTGGACGCTTCCTGTTTGTGGTCAAAACCGCAATTTTTCTAAGGGTTTCGGAGAATTCACACGTGCAAATCCCCAGTTGAATTTCTTCTTCTTGCTTGTGCTCCGTATCCTGCAGATAAACACACGTCGAGTCGAGGAAGAAGAAAACAGACAAATTCTCTGACCCTCGATCGATGCCGAAAACGTCATCGATGCGTCAATCTCATTTTTAATTGCAGCATTGAAATTGCAATTTGGAACCAACTGACATTGAATATGGGCATCATTTTTGGGGAATTACTGGCTCAAATATTTTCGGTTTTTGATGCAAGTATTAAAAAGTGTTAACACGAGAAAAATGAATTTTTATTACCGAGTCGGTGATCACGAGTGTCAAATTGCTAGTTATTTGCTCCACTTTTGATGCGTGTTAAAATTCCTCAAACGGTTGATCGACGTCGTTTCCGCTAATAACAACAATTCTTGGGTCTTTCGCATCGATGCTTATAAGCCCTGCTTTGGAGTTAACCGCGTTAACTATATACCGAGACGTCATACACATTGAAAATGCGGCGGCGTCTGCAACGTCGACAGAACGTTGACCAATTGTCTCGTGTTGGTGTTGGACATGGAGATTAGCTGGATACAAAATAAGTTAATGGAAAGCGGAAGCGATCGCGTTCGGCCTCGGGTGTAAGCTTTTGCTCGGTTGCCGGCGTAATAAGTTCGGTTACGAGGGTTGAAAAAAACGAGAGCGAGAAAGAAGGGGAAAAGACAGAAGATGAAGTGACGAGGGACTGTTTCTCTTACACACATGACGAGTCAACGTCGCAGCCAAAGGAGACAGAGTAACAGGAGAGAGAAAAAAGACAGAGCAGCAAGGGGATTGAGTCAAAGGGTGGTCTGGCTTGGTCATGCGATCGTGAGCCGTGCATTTTCGCAGCAACTTTCGCAATGCTTCTTACAAACCAGTCACAAAAGTCCGCAAGTACGTTGTTCGCGTGCCCACCGTTCTCCATGAATGCATGGCCAGGCTCCCCACCTCCTCCTGCATCCTGCTTGCCACGACATCTATACACCGCGTTCGTATTGATATATACAGGGCCAGGCTTTGTCCTTATATTTTTATATTCATATGTATACACGTAAATATCTACTTGACTTACGAGAAAATGAACGAGAGGAGGAAATATAATGAGGAAAAATTATCATCGTATAGTCACGCTAGCTTCGTTTCTCCAGAGTATTACCAACTTATTCACAGATCGATAAAGGGCAGCGAAAATAATTTGCCGAGAAAGGGAAAAAAATGAAATTCGAGCACATAATGTGTCTCCATTTATGACCTCGAGACACGTGTTTCAATGACATTCCTCCTTCGTGTCTCATTTTTTTTACAACCTCGTAAAAGCCACGGAAATAAGTGTGTTTGCGAATTAATTGCATCGCGAGATACGATTTTGCGAATGAAATATAGCAGAGAAAAGTCTAATAGGCGTTTTGGCATATTTTTTCGAGCTATAAGTAGGAAAAAGTCGTCGAATCGTCTTTGCACGTTGAGCGATTATTTCGAGTAAAGCCTTTCGGGTTGGGAAATAAATTAAAGTGATCACGGGGATCGAGATAAATTTCTACTGCATTGTTTCGTGATGCAGTGTATGCGATAAATTAGTTATCGGCAAAACACATATATTTCTTGCATATATGCAATCGATATGGTTTCCTCGAAAACTTGATAGATTTTGCATACCCATAACCGCGACGTATAACGATCCTGATTAATATTTTCAAATTTAGCATACAATTGCACGTAAACTGTGGGATGCTGTAAAATATCTCGTGAAGCTCCCGGCGCTCGGATTCTGGACATTGATTCACGATGCCAGCACGTGCGTTCGTCTCTTTCTCGCTAACTACGAGAGATAGAGAATGAAACATATAGATTCACGCTATAACGTTATAACACCTCTCTCGCGATCCCCATCCCCGGTTATTCGAAGCGTGTAAAGACCACACCGCACGTCTCTCTGTTATATACGTGTAATGCCAAGCCGATTAATTCTGCCAGGGAAATGCCCCGTCGGCAGCGATAATGCAACTATTATGTTTGCGGTTATCCTTCAAATCGTAGTTGGCGCACTTAACCCACGCGATCGTTCTGCCATCTAGGATAATACCCCGGGACCATCAAAAGTTTTCAACATCTCGCGGTTAATGGGGGAACTAAATACCATTTCATGTTCTCTATACCTGTATACAAATTCGTACTATCCGCCAATCTATACGTATGAAATGTTAGATCACGTTACTTGCTAATTATATTTCCGTATTTTAAAAATCATATCTGTTTATGCTCTTTCATGCCGCAGTCCACACGCTTTTATTGGTTGAAAACGGACTAAATTCGAAGGGTTTACCACGCAGAGTTTCAGTTCATAATAATTCAATGATTCAATAACGACAACGATATCATTCTTCGATTGATCATAGCCATTTCATGGCTTCATTTATTAGAACGTTAATTAATTTCGTCTTTCGATTTCGCGAATATTGTGGGTTTTCCAATTTGCTGAAACTATGAATATTTGATGACAGTGAGGAATTGTATTGAACGTTAATTGGACGTGCTGGCACGATGAGTGTTTTGACAATAAAGTTATCGCCTATAACTTGTTTGGTCTTTAAAAATGAATGGAAATCGGAAACTCTACAGAAAACAGGACGAGAACGAGTCATTTGATACAACAGCACAGACTGCACGGTTGGCACAAGAATAATTGACGTATATTCAAACTCGCAATATACAGTTAAAGTTTTTTTTTTTCGTTTTTTGTTTTTTGATTAGCCAATTATGGGGAAAATAATAAATGAATTATAGTGATAAACGAAACTGAAGACAGCATTTGCGTGCTCGGTGCGCGAGTGTTGGTTTCTCGTTTGCTCGATCTGGTAATCAATTTTTCTTCTCGGACGAATAGCAAAACTTGGTGAAAAGTCAAATGGCGCCTCGCCGGCCTCGGATGCACGGATATTACCGGCACAAAGTTTGACGAGTTTTATTACAGCTACTCAGCCCTGCTCAACAACCCTAAACTTTTACCCCCTTTCTCGCTTGCTTTGGTTTCATACTGCAGTGAATAATATAGAATATTAAAGTGAGGTCTGTATGTATAGTCTAGAGTACACACAGTTTCCTCCAAGCTTTACTGTAACGTTCAAGCTACAGCTGGAGCAAAATTTCAAAATTCAAACAAATTTCGGCTGTTTCATTTTTTTGTTTCAATTACTTTTTATTCTTATCTCTATTCCTTTTCTTTCTTCCTTTCACTCCCTCTCTTTCTCGTGTAAGAGCTTGAAAGTCTATTCTCAAACCCGTAAAATAATCGTCGCGTGATCAACGAGTTACACTTCAATGTGGGTCAGTCTGTTCTAATTGAAGTGCTTTGAATATTTGACTAATTCTGTACATTTTAATATGAATTACTTAACAGTTGCAAAGCTCTCTGATCCCCATTGGTCCATCAGTGAAAATTTACTATGTTATTATAGTTCCCTGGTGCCAAGTCGTCGCTCTGATAAATTTTACCAAAAACATAGTAATTTTTCATTTTTTCTTCTATCGAAATCGCGGAAATTATATGACTCTGAAGTTTGCAACGTGGAGATTCAACGAAAAACATTTTTTCTATCGATTGTTTTTTGAATTTTGAAAATCGTGGCAACTTTCCGAGTAGATTCAGTTTTTTGGTCGCAAGAGGGAATCGTTTTATTGGCCGGACCAATATTCAATAATAATTATTGACTCTGCTGAAGAAATAACAGAATTTCGTTGCATTCCAACGATGGAAACTTCAGGATCATGAAATTACGACATTTTTCGCTCTTTTTCAGATGAAAATTTACTATGGTTTGCTAAAATTTCTTAGAGGGACGACACGGTACCAGGGAACTATAATAACGTACTAATTTTTAATGTAAAATTCTCTCCGTGCAACAGCTCACCGCTCAGGGGCTAAAATTGACCAGAAGAAGTGACAAATGTAATAATTTTTACAGTAAAAAAGTATTCGCACAAGAAAAGAGAGTCCGAGACTCGTTGGAGGATCATCTTATTATCCAATCACGACGTTTCGTCGCAGCTATCGGGAAGCATCGAGTGGCTCTATAGAATCTTGCAAACCGATCAGCTTCCTTCAGCACCTATGTATAGGTATAGTGTGAGTTCGCGTCCCATACTTGTGGAGAAATTTGATTCACAAGACAAAGTTATTGCAGTCCGCTATTTCTTCTCGATTGCATAGCTCTCTCAATTTTGCCACGAAATCACGATCGTTGATCTGTAACTACCGCTGCGATTCAACTCGTTTTGAGATCTGTGTCCGATATATTATTGGGTTTATATGTGATGCCTCTATTCCTTACGGTATCGTCTACTCGTATCAATCTCCGAGAGAGCTTCTATGCACTCCACGATACTGAATGAATTACGATCAGCTGATTACGACTCGACTACAATGTTGAGATCGTAATTTATCTGAGCATTCGCAAGTAATCAAATCGAATCGCTAATACTGAGACGGAAACTACGAGAGTTTCGATGAGAATAAAAAAATCATTTTTCGATCATTATTACAGATTATCTCGCAGATCGCATACATTCTGAAATGCATTTCCTACTATTTCTTGTCACACTCTCTACAAGTCCGGACGAAACGTATATAACAGCTGAATCTTTCATTTGTACTCACATTTCCTTTTAATAACGTCCGCAAACTTTGTCGTATTTCAAAAACTACGCTCAGTGGTTTTCTCTACGAAGATGCAGTCCACACATTTTTGACTGTTCGAAGAGGAAGAGATGACAAGGATACGGTGCATAGGAGCAAAGATAAAAGGAGAGCAAAAGAGATAGAGACGACGATTGGATCTCATCTAATAGTCCCAGCCTCTGTACAATAAAGACTTTGAGATAAAACTGTGATGGGATGAGAAAGAGAGATAACTTGCATATTGCATTCTCGATATCCACTTTAATCCGTGGGCTACTCTATATTCTTGGTGCTTCTCTTCATACCCCTGGCAAGGCCACACACCTCGCTTTTGCCACCGAGTTCCAATAACCTCGCTGTCCTTTTCCACACTCAAATCTACCTGAGCAAACTTTATACGTTTAAAAAAAAACATTGCAAGAAGAGACAGAACGAGAGAGAGCGAGAGTGAGAACGAAAGAGTGGGAGGCGAGAAGATATAAAAGATATATGCACACATATTATTTATGTGTCAGTGTGATTGTGTATGCAATCTGTATATGTATTGAGAGGTAGAGTGTAGAAGAAGAAACAATCTTTTCTCGAGGTATATACATCCGACCACAACTCGAGACAATTCATCGTTGGAATAGCTCCTCTCCTTTTTCTCTCAACTCCCTCGACTGCTAAAAGCTACACCGCAGCATAATTATAAGGAGTGTTATGTAGAGTTGCATCCCCGTGATAAGTCCTTTCACGTTTCCTTGTATATATCTGTATATTTTTATTTACATTCTATTAAAAGCTAATAAGCCGTAATTTCTTACTCTTTTTTTATTTTTTATTGTATTACTTGGTTGTGAAGATCTGGAAAAATAAAAGCTCGGCTTATAATTGAGAAGCAATTAAAAATCAGTTGACTGCATTCTCATACAAACGTTTTTTGTAATCCTGGCTTTGTCGATGCTGCATAATTAATCTTTTGATGATAATATCGATGGAATGCATAAAAAAATGTGGAGGATGAAACATATTTTTCGGCTCCTTTATCGAAATCGTTACAGTGGAAATTTTTTTTTTATCGCAGGTCATGTCTTTTATTATATCGCGAGATTTTGTTTTATTTTTAGTCACAGTGGAATTTTCGTTGTCTTTCAATCTACGACGTTCTTCTTTGGGTAGAATTTGAAACATCCTCGCGAAGGGTTGAACACTCTTTCGAGTGAAGATCCGAGAAAGCGATAAATTGAGAATTTAATCGAAAATGTACTTTTATAATTATGTTAACATGAAACGAAAGCGGGAGGGTCATGTGTCGGCTAATTTCGTTATCTCCCCGACGTTCGACGACACCACGATCGAGCGGATAAGGGGATTGGGTTTCGCGAGAACCACGACTTGGAGGAATTTCGACTATCACAAGTTGGCGAGATTTTTGCGTCTTTCTTCCAAGCGTTAGGAACACGCGTAGCTTTTATGACTCTTAAAAGTTTGTTGACATACCGTGACATGATGAAAGAACTTGACGATTCGTTGGTCGATCGAAATTATTTTTAAATCTCAGCGTGCGATTCGAATTAATTTCAATGCAATTAAAAATCGCGTTTATTTCGGTTTGACATTTCGATGGAAAAGTTTTTCGTATTCGAATGTTTTCTGGCCCAGATTTCTACGTTATTATTGCACAGCTCGTGACTGCGAATCCTGTTTTCTGCTCATCCTTTTTCCACGATATATCTTACCTCAACGTCCGTTATGTACATCAATATGTATACAGAGATATATCGAATACGTAAGCCAAGGTAGCGTCTGTGGCTTCCACGTAAACGGAAAGCTTAAGGGGTAGCGAGGCGAGTTGTTCTCCTCCATAGTCAGCGCTTTCGCTATACATCAAGACAATAAGTGCCATTAAGATAACGCCCTGGATACCCCACTTTCACAAAAGCTTCCTGCAGCCCTTCTTCGTGCTTTCCTCTGGCACGTACTTCTCATGAACTCTCAGTTTCAACCCCTACCTCTTAGTAATGGAGAATTCCATTTGACTCGTCGAGTTATTTTTATCCCCTGGAACAGTTTTCCCCGAGTGTCTGTGTGGTACGTTGCTTCAGTTTTTTTCTCCCATTGTTTATCATGCATTTTACAAGATTTTCCGACCGTCCCTAATGTTTCTTAATTTTCCCAAAAAACTTTCTCTCACGCCGTTTCAGAATCAAAATCTTGTGCTCACTCTTCATCATCTTAATAATTTCTTCCCCCTTACCAAAAAGTTTCCATTATTCATCACTCCATACAAACTCGGAGTGATACGTGGAGTAATCGAGTAAATAAATTTCATCAATTTGCAACATCCCGCGATACAGTTCCCGAGGATCTGCAATGTTCAGAGATGAAAAAATCATGACTGTGAAGTTTGCATCGTTGGAATGCAACGAAATTCTTCTTCGTTGCTGGCAAAAGTAATTATTCAAGTGCAAAATGTAATTACGATGATAAAATGATCGATTTTTGCCACCCGAAAAGCATATTGGCTTGAAAAATTTGGATGACATTGAAAATTGAACGAATCATCAATGAAATCAAATATTTTTCGTTGCATTCCAACGTTGCAAACTTCAGCATCAAAAAAATATTCATTCACGTCCAGAGAGACATTCACAGACTTCATTAGTCTGTAGAGTGTAATAACAAAACAGTCGAAAGATGTATCAACCAGGAAATATATGATAACAGCTGAAGAGAGATCCGTATGGATAAACTGTCAAAGTTATTGGGAACGCCACGCGCTGATACACAGCAGATATGTACATATTGCGGTATTCTGCAAGTATTGTGACCAAGCTGTTTCACTTTGCCCGTGTTTCCCCCGCTCGGCCCCTGCTCTTCGTACTCTCTGTCTCGCGCGCTTCCCTTGTGTCCTGTTCATTGTTAAATCCAGTCTGTTATATGTCTTGTGCCGAGGGCGAGTTCGGATTCGATCGGAAACTACGGAAGTTCTAGCATTGTCGGTGGTCTGATACGCCTCCTTAATTATGCAACTTTCGAGTGACTGTATTGAACGCGTCTATATGAATACATGCATGTAAAGACGGAGCTTGGTATACCGTACACGTAGAAACAGTGCGCGCTTGTGGAATCGGGTTTACATACTTCTCCGCTGTTCGTCATCGGCATCGAGTACATCAAACTATTCGATATTATTCGTATGCGGTGAACAGTTGAAGAGAATTAAGCGTATTTTGAATTAACGCATCAGCCAATTCGTCAAAGGATTTCATTCAATCAGCAGAGTTCTGAAATTACTAAACACCGTGTAATGTTTGTTTTTCTCTAAAATTCAATTTATTAAATGATTTCGAGAGTGTCATGCTGAGAATTTATCGCACGACAATTCCGAGGGCTGTGTTTCGTTCCTGAGGGTATTTTGCCCTCGCTCTTCCACTTTTACTGAAAGTAAGTGTCGACATTAGTTCGATAATGCATTCGGCAATTGCGAGATAATCACGGCGGGAGAAGAAAATGGGGAAAGAATGTGTCGAAAAACGGAAATGGACCGGAGGGAATGAGAAGCCTGTAAAAATACGGAAAGCCTCATCTATGTCGATGCTTCCAAGTCTATCGGATGTATGTATGTACGTATTCGGTGGATATTTACAGAGCCCGTTAGAAAAGAAACTTTAGCTCTGGTTCGAGTGGGAAAAACTTGCTTGGAGCTCTTCATTGCTTCTGAAAAGTGGCGAGAGTTTTATCGAGTTGCATCCTGCAGAAAATCGACAGCACGATATGGTCATTTCCAAAATCATTTTATTATCATCTGCTCGTAGCTCGTAAATCTTCCCTTGCCATTGCTGGGAAGAAGACGGAAAAATAATACGATGTTTTCTTTGTGCTTGATGAGGTTGGAGTATAATTTTGTTTTACTCACGAACAATCAATATTAGAGCAAAATATCAGGTTAAGTACACTTTTTTATCCTCAGTCAACTCTGACGTAGACAAAACATCATCGTCCGTTATTGGATCCGGGAGTATACGCGTGTCGCGTTTTTGTTGCCTTAGCAATTAGCAATCTGTAAGTCTTTCCTTAGTTTCTTGGTGTCTCGTTCCGTGTCATACGGAGACGACGAGTTGTACCATCAACGCGAAGAAACACGCTTCTTTTTCTCCGCCACTTTCTCGATGATCGTCCTTGACACGAAGAGCCTCTTTCTTTCCGCGTCATGAGTTTTTCGGTGTACTTTTCAACCCCTTACGCTTTCGCATTTCCTTTGGCTCTTTTTACCCTCATCTCGAGTGGATAATTACTTTTCGTACTTGGAACATACTTTTTCACCCGAAGTAAACGATCCCACTGCTGAAACTTGGCAACTTTAATAGTCCCTCAGTAAAAACGAGGCCTGATGTTTTTCGATCGTGTCCTTTAACACATGTCGATTAGTTCCACATTTTCTAACACCTCAAACTTGTTTTTCCCCCATTATTGAAGTTGGACGTTCCACTAATTACAAAACACTGTTTAGGTAGACAAATACCGCATGAAAAAAAAGCTCCAGTGACTCTAATTAGAGACCCAACATTTTGTTAAGACGAATGACCCGCCGAGTGTGTTTAAAATAATCCACGTTTTTTTGGCTTAAACACATATTTCGCGTTTACCTACATTTGCGTATTATAAATAAATGTGCTATACGTGCTGGCTTGTGAAACGAGCAACGTGGCCCAGGTCCGTTCGCATTACACTCGATCGATAAATCTGTCGGCCACGTGGCTAAGCCACAACAACGCACAATCACTTTGATTTCTTATCCAACGTTCAGTCACCCTAGTCCCATGGGCGTGATCAGTCTATTTTCTAACGTTGTTCTTCGTTTCTTTTACCGCCTTGGAAAAAATATCCATACATAGACGCATATATATGGGTTATTAACGTATACCTCGATGTATATACCTCGATGATCATTTAGCCGTTGTATCAACGCCCTTCGACCTTATCTTTCCCGGAG
This sequence comes from Diadegma fenestrale, assembly GCA_037043255.1. Lineage (NCBI taxonomy): Eukaryota > Metazoa > Arthropoda > Insecta > Hymenoptera > Ichneumonidae > Diadegma > Diadegma fenestrale. The sequence goes on from CM073309.1 coordinate 25,417,366, forward strand.
ACATTTTCTATTTCCATCGACAAATCATAGGACTGAGAAACTTTAACCTAGTTATTTATAATTTCAACATTGTCACCGGAGTATCATTCGTAGTTCACGGAAACTTGATAAATTTTTATGAATGCTCACTCCTGCGACATATGTATTTTTATGATTATACATAAAGAGGCACGAGTTGCAGTTTTATAAGGAATACGATGATGTATCGTGTCGTCGAATACACTGTTATTATCAACCCGTATATTTACATGAGACCGATGATACGAGAATCGATACATATCGTTCGAGACGATGGAAAATAATAACTTTATTTCCCCCATGACAAATATAATAAATGTCACTCTGAATAGACCGCAAGAGGAACTGGAAAATCCCGGTGCATCCAACCGACTCTGTGTGTTCCAACTCTAGATACGGGTAATGTGTACACATCACTTTCTTCAGAGGTCGTGACAGCAACGTCAAATATTCTTGGTGACGTTTTGCCGTACACGTAATTGAGGAAATTGAAACGTTTTTTTAATCTCTTTACATAAGTTTATCGATAAAATGAAACTTTGAGAATTCGTTTATTCGCGAATCCCATGGAATATGTAGGTCAGTACACGCAACTTAATTCAATGTGTTGAGGCAGTGATCGATTTTTATTGGAGGAATTATCGGAGATTTTACGGAGCTTCGTTGGAGCGAGAAACTTGCCCTGGAGCCCTTTGGCAATTTGTGCCTACGATGATAGCTCAGACGAACATTGTGGACTTTTATACATCTCATGCACACGTCTTTCACGATTCCCCCAGTTATACTCAGCGTATCTATCAAGGGCACTATTCTCCGGACGATTTTCTTTCGAGACTAAGATGCAGCGAGGCCAGGCTCGCATCAACTCTCACTCTCATCACCATCGGAGCAGAAGAACGTAAACGAAAGTGGTAGCAATTTATATGAACGAGCCCTCACTCACGTGGGAAAAAGGCAGAGGCATCTACGAGCAACACACGCGAGCTCAGGGAGTTTCTTCAAGAATCTAGATCATTCCATTGATGTTGGAATCGTCTGTGTAATCGTGCATACATGCTTAAATCTCGTGATAAGAATTTTCGGCATTATCTCGAGGGTGTGTCGTTTTGTCCCTGTAACACAGATCGAGGCTTGGCGAATTGGAATTGCTCACGCTTTTTCGCTGAAAGAATCCTACCCACGCGCTCATTTATTCTTTATGTTTACTATTTCGTCCCGCCGCTCCAAGGAAATGGATCCCATTCCCTTGGGTTCTGGGAAGAATTCAGGTGTTTTGGACATCGCAAAAAATGCAATTGCTTGCATGTCCAGATTGCACGGAACACAATTCTCAAAAGTACTCGTGTATTACGGATAAGTACTTCCTTAATTATCGACAAAGAAACTCTTCGATTTAGTGTGTGGCATCGTAAACATGTTTTCAGAAAAGATTTTCGTTGCTCTCCCATAAAACTGTCGTATTATCTCGCTCCAGAGATCGCGATAAGCTATGAGAGGGGATTTAATTGGGGCAGGAATGCGTGATTCGCGCTATTATTTCGTTCAAAACACTCGCGGACCCGCAAATAAGGCGTTCGTGGTAAATGTCGACTCGACGAGAATAATCGACGGCGATTCAATAGGAAACTTCAAATTGTTCATTACACAATTCCTCACCGAAATCCTGGTATCCCGAGACCCCGAACTTTTCTCTATCGATCTTTTTCTCATTGTCCCTTTCCCTTTTCTCTTCGTCTCTTTGGCCGATAAACTCGGTTTTGTTAGATCGATATAGCAGGGCACTCTCGAATCAGAATACGATTGCCTCTCGGTTCTCCTCTTATGGGTATGATTTATGCGGGCTTCCAAACATTGGAAGCGAGCCAAGTATATAGGGGCTTTCGACGTCGGTTTCGGTGCTTTTCTACCTTTGGGAATGAGAAAACCACGTTCGCAGAGAATCGCTCGCATATATATATTCATTTAGGCGTGAGATCCTTAACGTGCCCCCGTTTTACTTGCCACGTATTTTTTATATTTATACACGAGCGTATCAACGCATAAAAAAATTGAAAAAGAATCAAATATTCTGTGGAGCTCTCCGAAGTTTGCAAAGTTTTTTTTTTCTCAGCGTCTGACCCAGTTTCAAGATGAAAACAAAACTCTGTGCATTATTTTTTATCATCCGTGTTTTATCGAATTCCAAAGTTCTCGAAACGTATCAAAGAATTTTGCGATCTTCATATTTATTTGATATTTCATATACTTTTTTTATTTATTTTCTCGATCAATTTTTCTGTTTTACAGAACGATACGATGCAAGTTGTTTGGCAATATCATGCCGAAGAGCCCGTATCGGTAGCCGCAGGACTTCCGGAAGATGGTACGGTCCGAGGATCGCGTCCTCTTTACCTGGTCCAACGAGATTCCCAACCGAAGCGTACTTCGCGGAATCAGGAAGCACCTCCACCTCTCGAAACATGGGATGTCTTGAATCAACAGGTTAGTAGTATTCTCTTAATAGCGTCATCCCGTGACGCGGATAAAAACACACAACTCTGCAACAAATATGTAGATTTCTGTTTTTTTATTATTTTTTTGACATTCGCGTTTACCATGGGAAAAAATGTACTAGAGAGTAACACGAAAGGGAGAGAGAAAACAGGAAAACTTTATAGCTTTGAGCGTAAACTCGCCTCGCGTCCAATTTGCAAAAGTATACAATTTTTATTTTCCAACTTTTTCGCTTGGCCAACGTTCCGATGTGTATCGAAGAGAGAATATTTGACTTACACGATTCAATAGACTTTTTATCGCTCGCAACCCACGTCGAAGGCCCTCAATTCAAATTGAATCGGAAGATTTAAGAAAAACTAGATTCTTGTCAAACATATTTGTTTAAATTTATTTTATTCATTCAATTCGATCGTAAGTGCAGCGTTAATTGAAATTTTTGCTAAAAGTTTCACAGTTTTTTATTTTGGAAACGTTCTGTACGATCGAACGTTAATGTCGCCGAATTATATTGAATATGACAAACAAAAATTTCAAACGTGACTCGTTTTTACCTGGAATTCACCGTGCATGTATATATTTTTCTTTTTTGCCTTCATTGCATTAATGTTACTACGAAATTCTAGTCACGTTACGGATTATCCGTTGAGCACCGTAAGCTCTATCCTGAGTTTACGTGATGGCGTGAGATCCACGACGTAAAGGAGTTACACATACAAAGTAAATATTGGATCTCTTCCCATTCTCTCTCGTTCTTCTTTCCCTTGGTATATAACGATCCGCGGCGTTTATTTACATCGTCAAATTTGTTTTCCAACACGAAAGGAGCAAGAATTACGAAAATGTTAAAACTGTCCAACAGTTTTTGACGATGATGCTGAAGTTTGCAACGTTGGAATGCATCGAAAAATATTTAATTTTATTGAAGATTCGTTCAATTTTCAATGTCATCCAAATTTTTCGAGCCGATATGCTTTTCCGATGGCAAAAATGGATCATTTTATCATCGTCATTACATTCTACATTTGAATAATTATTTGAGTCGAAAATAAAAATGAATTTCGTTGCATTCCAACGATGCAAACTTCAGAGTCATTTTTCACGTATTTTTTTCCATATTTGACAAGTGAGTGCGTTGTATCATTTTCGAAAAATCTAATCGACAGTAAAAATCTGTCATGAAATTTTCATTATCGAATCTTGTTTAGTTCACACGAGAAAATTTCCGCGTATTGGTCAAAAAAATAACTGGGATACTAAATAGATAGATTTTCAATGGATAAAAACTAGAGCCAAATCGTTTCAGCTGAAAAACGATGAATTTTTGGTCAATGCCGTCGTATTAAGTGAGTGGATAACGAGAAGAAAAAAATGTTACGAGCCGCGAGTCTCTTTTTATGACGCCTCAATTAGTGTATTGTTTCCAACGCTCTTGGCATGCACGATCGTATTCACCGGAGCGTGTGTCAGCATGGTGGCTCGAAAATGCACACAGAACGAGCAGGATATAGCGAGTAAATTGCGGTGCACGCATCACACTTTTGTTTATTCAGATGCACACGAGTCTATGCCGTATTGTGACATGTTTTTCTACCTGTCGTTTCTGCAACACAGTTTCATGTTGTTGACAGATTGTCACAACGATACAACGAATAAAAATACCGAATGAACGAATAAATGGACAAGTGCATCGATTTATTGCTGCGTTTATGGTGATAAGAAGCTCTGGCTGTTATAATTCTACGAATTCTGCCGTCCGTTACACAGCACACGTTTCACTGCAAATGCGACACGACACAAATGTCCAATGAACTGCATGTGGGTCGACAAATCCATAGAGAGCTTCGTGGTAATCTCGAAATCACTAATTTTGTCGGAATTTGGTAGAGAAACCCGCGACTATAAGCTCACTTGAGCTTTGCAGCTTATGGTTTTGTCGAAACTAACACAATTTGCACTCTTTCGCACCTGCTTCGCCTCTCGCTCTCTCTCCCCCTGCACCTTTTGCTGGATTGTTCCACAAGTATACGTTCGAACACGTGCACGGTTGCTGCCTCGACAAACTTCCTATGAAAGTACGTGTTGGCTGGCACATGAACTCGTTACACATAGTCAAAGGCATCTACAACGTAATATTTAGGTGGCTGTGTGATGGAATATCCGCTGTATGGAGTGTACACGTCGAGGCTGCTGCGTTGAATTCTACTGTAAAACTATTCTTATGGGTTTCGAAGTGTTGCTTGATAATTTCACGGTATTCATGATTCATAAACGCCACGAACTTTATGTCCCATTTCTCCATACGCGATGAGATAAAATTACCCGCGAAGTGACTCAACGGGGAGCCTGAAAAACTAGAATCAAAATTCAAAAGTTTACTCTAAAGAAATTGATTTATTTTTTTAATTTTCTTTCTCGTTTTATTTTTGTCGGTATATTTTTTTCAAGTCGATCAGTTAATCATCAAGAAAACTGTTGATCAGGCAATATATAATGAGGAAACTTTAAGGACATTAACCTACCGAAGAATAATGAATAAATCATCGCTTACGACCCGAAAACCAGATTTTCCTTTAATTAGCGTTATCCGAATAAAAAGGTAATTCGTGTAGGTGACAGATATTGTTCGCGCAAGTGCATGATCGTGTACATACGACATAACACCGTTTGGTCATGTATAGACCGTAATTTGGGATTTTCATCTGCTAGACAATCCGCGTGTGAGGGTATACACACACGGGCGCGCGTGTACGCCCGATAATTGAATTCAAGCTTCGGTATTTGGTTTTCCGGTGCCGTGAACATCTCGCTCGAGACTTGTCCTTCCGTGCCCCTTCCCTCACGGGCTACGTGTGCTCCCTCTCGTCGAACTCGTTCACGCTTCGCTAATATCGCGTCCACCGAGTTACGATTCGCGTGTACACTATTATACACATAACAGCCATATAGTGTGTAGATTTTTGTAGGACATTTGACACACAGATATATCGACGAGGTCGCGACGACCCGGAGCCTGGAACCTCGCGCGAGGTCGCTACGTGGTTGACGAATTAACGAATTTTTGCCAATTTCCTATCACTGGAATCGATTCAAGAAATAAAAAACCCTTTTAATTTCATGTTTCAGGTCAAATTACCTGAAGAGGATACGTTGCTCTGGTGTCAAGTCGTTGAAATGCCGAGCATCGCTCACAAGCATCATGTCGTCAAGGTAAGAATTTTTACAAGATTCTCAATTTTCAAACGAATTTCCTTCACTCCCTTCAACTTATTTCCCGTTGCGAAATTCACTCGCACACACAGACACACAGCAACATGCATAATACAGGAAATATACAGCATCAATGCTGCATTTTTTTTCTTTCCACTGTTCTCCAATATGCACTGAAAACAAAATCTTATTAAAAAAGATCGATATTCTGTTGGATTCGTTCAATTAAACTTTTTTTTCGAAAAATCACGAAAATTTTGTCATACCAGCAAAAAACATACTCCAAAATCTTTTCGGAACGTAAATTTTTGTCATTCCAATTGTAAATTTAGCTGACAGTTCCGTTACGACGAAAAATATCGTCGAAATAACGAAAATTTTGAAATCATTACATTAGTTCGCTGTATTCAACAAAATATCGACGCTTTTGACAAAATTGAATTTTCAGTGTGTAGGAAAGGTTGTCGAAAATTTCGTAAATTCGGGTCCTCTCTTTGCTGCTTCGAAGATGTTTGTGTTTTCTTTTTTGTCTCTCACTCTGATGTTCGTCTCTTACATCTCCATGAAAATGTTTGTTGCAATTCTCGGGTGAACACGTAGCCTCGTATGCAACGAAGGTGTCTCTCTTACGTGATTCCGTTGCTTCAAGATGTTGTGTTTCAATGTAGTTTCCCGTTAGGCATCAGGTTGCTCCCTGTATTCTGCCGTTTGGGAAAGTCTATCTCGCGCTACGTATCTGGATCTTAAGTCTCTCAATTGCACGTGACCCAACTACCCGATGTGATTGCATTTTCTTCTTCGCCTTCCGTCCGATAAGCAGATCTGAACGAAATGAAAATGGAGAGACGAATAGAAAGGGAGAGACAGAAAAATAAATTCTTGGCCATTAAAATGAGGAGAATTTTGATGACTATTTTTTATTTATTTCAGTATGAACCAGTCATACAGCCAGGTAATCAAATTTATCTGCATCACATGACATTGTACGAGTGTCGTGGTGACTTGATGCAATTGAAAGAAGCAGCGAGGTCGAGCGGAAGTCCCTGTTATGGACCACTTGCACCGGCTCTCCAGTGCAACACTATGGCGGCTACTTGGGGCCTGGGCTCGGAGGTAAGATTCTAGATGATGCTGAAGTTTGCAACGTTGGAATGCATCGAAAAATATTTAATTTTATTGAAGATTCGTTCAATTTTCAACGTCATCCAAATTTTTCGAGCCGATATGCTTTTCCGATGGCAAAAATGGATCATTTTATCATCGTCATTACATTCTGCATTTGAATAATCATTTTCGTCGAAAATACAAATGGATTTCGTTGCATTCCAACGATGCAAACTTCAGAGTCATAGATTCTAGATCATATTTGTAATACTCTTGACAACATTCCCAATTCCCATTATCGCTGCACACTTCAGCAAAAAAAACGAAATTACATGTCGCGTAAACGAACAAAAGTTTTCCAGGACTTCTAGAATTGTGGCGTTAATATTTTGAACAATCGAGCTCAAGTCGCTATCAATCGACACCTTGGGATACTTAAAAACTTGAAATTTCCTTCCAAATTGGTCCAATCGGTAGATGAAAACTCTTGCGAAATATTTTCATTATTTTTCGTTCGTTCAACGAGAGTGTTGTTGAAAATCTCGGTCCCATTTTGTTTTTTTTTTATTAGGGAGTGTTTTATTTGGTATAAAATTATTAAAAAGCTAAAAGAATAACGTCACGCCCTCAAAATGTGTACGCGTGCCCTGATCTGGCATCGATACTTACCGGCAAGGGCGAAAGCAACCCCACTAAAGCGAGCATCCCCATTCATCTGTTATTTAGGGCTTCAATTATCCTCCGGAAGCCGGATACGCTCTGGACCCAGACAGTGGACCGCAATACTACATGCTCGAGACCCACTACACGAATTCCCAGCTGGATCGTTTTATAACCGACAACTCTGGTCTGCGATTGTTTTACACGAATCGTCTTCGAACTCACGACGCTGGAATTTTGAGTGTGGGCATTGATCCGAACTGGCGGCACATTATACCTCCGGGTCAACGGGAAGTTGTGTCAGAAGGACATTGCGTAGCTGACTGTACTCGTCAAACGGTACCTGGCAGCGGAGTCAACATGTTTGCCGTTATTATGCACACTCATCAGCTCGGGCGGAAGGTCAGGTTGAGGCAGATTCGAGGCGGTGAAGAAATGCCACCCATCGCGTCTGACACGAGTTATGATCCGAGTTACCAGGAGTACAGAAGGCTGCAGCGTCCCGTCAAAGTATATCCGGTAAGTCTTATGAATTCTCTTGAAAATGCCTCCGGAATATCAAGTCTCGGAATCTTCCTTCAATAACCCATCGTTTTTCTTTTATTTTATTCCTCCAGGGCGATCACTTGATAGCCGAGTGTACGTACTCATCAGAAAGTCGTAAAAGCATGACTCTAGGAGGCCTCACCACCAAAGAAGAGACCTGCCTCGTGTCTGCTTTGTATTATCCACGGATCGACCTGTCACTCTGTTACTCACTCCCCTCGTTGCCGACGGTACTTCACAGTCTTGGTATCCAGAAGCTCTCGCAGTAAGTCCTCAATCTTTATGCGCTAATATATTTTGTAATATTTGTATCCATTGTGTTGATCGCGCCGACATAGTTTCGCAGTATTAGATTAAGGTTGAGTCGTTGATGATGAGAGCTTGGAAGCAGGCCGATTGCCCCTTTACCAGACCAATCATCCTCGTGCAACGACGTATCTCACGATCAATCTCAATTGCCTATTAGCCTCCCTTCGCACGTCGCTCGTAACGACCGCGTAACATCATTTTTTATCAAGAGGGTCACTCCGCCGGCTTAATACACAACGTCCTACGCGTCAAACATTCATGTCGCCATTTATCATACATCGAGTCCGACAGCCACAGCTCGATAACAAGCCAATCATACACTTGTGCGAAAATTATAAATCTTTGTCATTTTTCATTTTTTTTTTTTTACTTTCTTCTTAAAATAGTTTCGGGTGCTTGTGACTTTCTCAAGTTTTTTTCTTCGATATCCATCGATACCCAAGCGGTCAATGTACGAAATGGGTCATCGCCCATTTATGGAACTTTTTTTTCTTCTTTTTGGTGATTCTTGACGTGAAACGTAATGATTTTTCCTGCTGAACGGATTAAATAGTAAAGACGCGAAAAATTTTATCGTTTGGTTACGCTGCAAGCTCCAACAGCGTTCGAAGAGCAACGCAAACTTTTCAAAATGTCGTCGAGTTTTCATGATTTTGGAGAATGGTTTTAGAGAGGAAACGTTTTGGCGTTTTTGATGTATCGCTAGGAGATTGAGTTTGTGCTAACGAAGCGAAATCGTGGTATGTTTGCAGGGGTATGGCGCCGGTAATAATTGAAGAACCATCGGAATTAGCGGGTATGACATTGGAAGAACGTTTGACAAGTTACGATTGGAAAGAAAGTTTCCAAAGTTTCTGGGAAGCAACGCATCGCGGTACGTTCAAGCCTTTGTGTTCGAGTACGAAGGGCGAATTGTTACCGAGTACGGACATACCGGAAGCTCACTATCCAAAGATTCAAAAGCCGTACACGGAAACGATATTGCCATGTGCCAAAAAGGCAATCAGGAACAAACTCTCGAGGTTATTCGGCCAGGACGGAGATCTCGGAGCTCCGGTGGATCCGGACAGCGACGAAGCGAATGCGATCGAACGAGGACAATTGGTGCGTACGAAAGTTTCACGCAGCAGCGAAGGGCCCGTGGCCGGAAGCTCCGGCGTCACTACCGTATCGATAGTACTTTTATTACCAATAATCATCGCTGCGATCAGGTGAACTAACATCCAACAAACTTGTTACTCGTGGTGAGTCCAAATTTCATTTCGTCCTTTACGCCCTTTGTTTCTCCTTCCTCTTCGCGCCATTCGCGACCATCCGGATCCTAAGAAAAGTATTCCTCAAAGAGGCTTTCCGCCTTTGGGCGGAAAAGAACGATCGACTTTACGCAAACTCTCTTCGACCGTCCCTTGTTTTTCAAATTTTCAGTCTCAACAACTCTGAAAACTTGTGGCTCAATGCACGCAACTACGTGCTCGCACTTTTTTCCTAGATGGCTTTCGAGTTCACGGATATTTTTCAGTTTCGTGACTTTCTTTTTATTGTGACACACACACACACAATATCGAGCTGGCATTTTTTATTCTGACTGCGACTTGTCAAGTTCGTTTGAATCATCTCAATAGCTTGTGCTTTTTTTTTCTCTTTATTTGCACGAAAACAAAAATATCCGTGAAAAAATCGATCGTAAAAAAGGTTCTAGTAAAAAACGATGGACTTTACGTTTTGTCGGATGTTTTTGCGAAAGAGAGATCAAGGGAGAAATGAATCCCCGAGATGAAGCGCGTTTAGGCTGTTAATAATGCGTGTCATAGGGATAATTGTTGTTCGAAGCGCTGATTAAAGCGAGCTTGTAGCTATTGGGGTCACACGTGAACGGAAACGTAAACGAAAAGACGTTTAGTTAACTAATGCGACCAATTGACGTTTCGAGTGGTTCGTTATCATTTGAAAGCAGCACTTTTGGTAGGAGCTTTCGCGTGGTTGACGAAAATTGTTCGACGTGATCCAATCAATGGAATGACCGAGATTTTCCTTCGCGTCAGCTCGTCCACTCCAGAATTCTGTATATTTCGTTGATTAGATCATTATTCGAGTATAAACTTTTTGTCGCAGCAAGCATTGGTCGATTTTCGACTTGGGACTCGAGCGAATACCTCGTTACTATCTCATTTTTAATTTTCTTTATTTTATTTCCTCCGGTCGTCAGAATCGACCGAGGAAACAAATTATTTAGGCTCGATTACCGAGTCTCGGCAACTCGGCCAACGCTTGTCGTCGCTTCGACTATTTTGTAATATTTTGTACAGTTTATTCATTGTAAAAACAAACACACACACTATACACGCTCACGTTATTTCACGGTTATAGAGCTTAACGATTAATTCATTACGTGGAACGATAAGATGCGATTATTTATTTTTTATTTAAGCTTGAATATATTATATGAACGAGCACGAGATTATAAATGTGCAAGGGGATTCTTGTGATGGGAGAATTGAGCAAGAAGGGAGAAAGGGAAAGAAAGATGCGCTGAGAATTTATTTATGTTTTCTACGTTGAATATTTTCTATCAAATGCCGTTAACGAAAAAACAAAAATTATATAAGTCATGACTGTATCGATTGTTTAAAAAAAGACCGAGAAACACTTGAAGAATTTGGTTGCTTTGCACGTAAGCTCGAGAAACTTTTGTACGGAACCGTCCTCGAGCGCTTTGTCGTTGTAACTTTGTAGAAAATCTGAAAAAAAAAGACGAAAAAAAAACAAACAATGGCCAAGTCCAAAAAGACTCGAAAATGGAAAATGACGAAAATTTTTCCAAAGTTTCGGGATTTTGATGCCGTTTTTCTATCGTGGCGATCGATCGTTCTCTTCATAGCCTTGCACCTAGTCGTTTCATCCGTTTGGACGAGGAAATGAGTGAAAGTTAAACCGCGAGAGAGAGAGAGAGAGAGAGAGAAAGGAAGAAAATTAATTCAACGAGAATTTGCGCACTTTTTGCATATCCATAATTACGCGAACGCATAATAAAAAATTATATATAAATATACATATTTATGGCCCGGTCGACGTTCGCTTTATTTGGAGAAAACTATATGCACCGAGCAATCGACTTGTGAGTTATTCAAATTTATTCCAATCGGTTTTCCTTCAATTGCGTTCAAACCAACAAAATTCTTTTTCCAAAGAAAAAAAAAAAACAAGATACAATTTGCCTGATTCACTTAAACTCCGTTTCTGAAAATTCGGATATCAAGTCGTGTTTTTTTTCTTTGTCACTCCTTCTAATCCAGCCTCTGATTCATCGACTTTTGATGTCTAGACACCGCATAGCAGCGGCAAAATTAAATGCGAACAAAAAGAAAAAAGAAACTTGACGATTTCGAGCGATTTTCACGTAGTCGACTAATTGATATAATACGTAGAAATATTTTACAATTTAATACGATTATTCGTGAATGTCATAGAGAAATCTGTGTATGTGTAGTTTTGTAGGGCAGTTTTCTGGCTGATTTAAATGCAATGGCAATGGCACCAACACGAACGATTCTGGAAAGGAACAAATAGAAAAATACAGCTCAACATCCTAGTCGTGAGTCGCTAACGTCATCTCCTTGTTTCAGTTATTTATTATCATTTATTAAATTTATTTTATTCAAACCGTCATCCCCCAGTTTCATCCGTCAAGAAGAAAATTCAACACTTGTAAATTTAGTCTCATTGTTCCAATGAGTAAATAAAAGAAACGACAAAGCATGCCAGCAACTGCCAGTGATATATGACCAGAACAATCAGCAAAGTGTCGCGCACGCGTTATTCTCGAAATAAAAAAGACGAAACAAAAATCATGAAGAAGCGAAAAAACAGTTTAAAGAAGAAAAAAATCTATTTCTTCGTATTATGACGTAAATAGATGCAAAAAAAAGAGAGCGACAGGGAGAGAGTGAAAGTGGATGAAGCGTCAAGCAAGAAAGATGCAATAATGCGAAATGAAGAATAAAATTATATAAAAAAAAAAAACTACATAATAATTTATGTAACGATATCAAGTTACAAATACTCGAAGAAAATTTGCATCATGTGTCACGAAATTATGTTTATTTTTCAATTACGGACAAAGCTTGGTTTCGCCGCGAAATCAGTCTCACAATTCTTATTATTAATTCAACATTAATAATGATAATATTGTAATTAGTCATAAACTTTTTTGTTGGATAACCAGAAGTGATTATCATACGCCGGACGTAAATGACCCGGAATATCCTACTACGAAATAAAAGCGATTCAGTGTGACTCGAGTCAGACTAATTGGATATTTTTCATCTAGTACGCAAAAAGAAAAAACAGAAAAAAAATATTCTAGTGAAAAATAAATAAATAATGTTCCGATCGAGTGCATGATGTAGCAAAGCGATTGATTCGCTAGCCGAGATTTGACAGTCGAAAAAAACGAGCGAGGGAGAGCGAGAGAGAAAGACAAATGAGTTTTGGAGCAAACGCGGTGAAACCAAGAACTGCCAGCTCTGTATGTATTGTACGTAGAAATATATTATAATGGAACGTTGAGGTAAAAAAAGAGTCGAAGAACGTTTCACAGGCGTCGAATAAACGAATAATTGCATTTTTGTATGCTTGATCGTTTACAAGGAAAAGGGAGACCGATAGCTTGACGAATGAATGAAAAAATCTTGTGATCGAATGGCAGAATGATTAGCAAGTGTGTGTGTAAATATAGTATAAAAAAAAATCCTGTATATAGTTATAGATTTACATACGATCCAATATAGTCATAACCGGTTTTTGTCACCGATTGAGGGTTTGTTAGCCCCAAATAAAACGCAAACACACTGAAAATTCATCGAGATAGACAAACATTGACTGTTTCTAATAGCGTTATTATTATTTACTTGTGCAAAATGAAATGTGACGATATTTCGAGTATAAAAAACGATAAATATTATTCGAAATAAAGGAATAAATAAATTCACGTACCGGCCGATCCACCCGTACAATCACCCCCCCCCCCTAGACTTATCCCCTCGACCACCCAAACTCCTTCTCTTCTCCACTTATCTTTACCCTCTCATCGCCCTCAATTTATATTCTCGTCCTCGGAAACGAGACCGAAGAAAAGAAGTAAAAACGAAATGATAACTAAACGCTACACTATCATCTACACTGTAACAAAATGTATTATATTTTATATATATAAATATGTAAATGTTTTTCTAAATACTGTCTTACTTCTTTTTATTTCATGACCTTTCCTCCAAAATGATCCCTCGAATGAAAAAAAGGTCGAACTTATGAAATCATGAAATTCCTCAAAGACGATGTCTCGAAAAAATAATTTCTCTCGATTCATTTCCGTGTCATTTCCGTGACAGATCTCGAACAATCGAAATTGAAAATAAATTTCAACATCTGAGCTGCAAAGATTTTCCCAACTTTAATATTTTATTTGAATGTTGAAATGATTCTGAAGTTTGCATCGTTGGAATGCAACGAAATTCTCTTTTATTTTTGGCAAAACTAATTATTTAAATGGAGAATTTAATTACGGTGATAAAATAATCGATTTTTGTCACGGAAAAAGCACATCGGCTCGAAAAATTTGGATGACATTGAAAATTGAACGAATCAACAATAAAATAAAATATTTTTCGTTGCATTATTCCAACGTTGCAAACTTCAGCATTATTGAAATTACACGAGTTGAAGTGATTTTTTATACATTGTAATGAAAATCACGCAGTCTGTCCTGTTTCTCGGAGTGCGTACATTTTTTTAGTAAAAGAAAAAAAAAGGGACACACTGAATTGTAAAACGTTACGCATCGACGAGCCAAGGGGTTGTGGTATCGACCGGAGCTCTCGCAGGGTTGGGAGAATAAGGCTAGCGTCAGATCTCCGACTTCTCGCAGCAGAGCCTTCTGTATTATACATACAGATGCAATCTCAAATTCGCGCTAACGAGCTACCCGATTACATCTCAAAACTTGACTATCCCTCTGTGGCGTTCCACGAGCGAAACTCGATGAAACTAACTGCCGCCGTTATTACTATACTTACTTGGTAAAGAGCTTGGAAATACACAGCCACATTTCCCAGTGGATTTCTCCAAACGAATCTCGATTCCGGTAGGTATATATATAAATATACATGAGTTATATGCGTCGCGAAGATGTGTATGTGCGGGAGTTATCAATTAATTCTCGACTAATCGGTCGTATCTGGAGGAAAGATTTTTCGAGTGACCATTATTACGACAGTCGTAACGTAACGTACGTCCAAATAGCCCAACATATTTCTTCCTTCAGTGTCGCATTCGTATTTATGCCCAGAGCTCACGAATATCTGCGAAAATGTTTAACAACACGACACTTTCTACGCAGAGATCATTCACGATAGGCAAACAAACGAAAAAGTAATCGCTTCCCATCGCAAATGGTGAGTGAAACATTTATTTTGACGCCATTATTTTTCGAAACGCTTAGACTTTTATATTCAGTGTTCCAATTAATGGGACTCGCGTTTGAAAAGTTAATTTTAATTCTGTTAATTGGACAGTATGTTTTAGAACATTGTTGCAACTGATACAAGTTTCTCAACGTGTACTCTCGTGGGCGTAGTAATTAGGAAGGCTCATGACTGCGAGTCTCGAGTTTCAATGTGTACGTTGTGCGTATGAATGTATATTAAGCCTGAGTGTGTAACTTTCGACTTGTAACGCTACCAGAACGTTTAGCTGAATTTTGCTGCGTTAACATAATTTCGACTGGGTCTGTACAGCTTCTCCATAAAGTTAGTTTCATGACGAGATCGTGTGGATTTGCCTGACCATCGAAGCAGTCATCTATTAATGAGCGACAGAATCCTCAAAACCCTTTCCCCAGCACAATCTTGAAGAAGTTTGGTTAACTCTAAGCTCGCTCCTATTGAGGCTTCGGAACATGCAACCACGTAATCAAACTTTCCCATGATAATGAGAGTACGGATGATAGTGGCTCGGCAAAATATCCAAGGGTCGCGACTTTTACTCGCAAGATCTTGGCTGAGAGTTTATTTCTGCATTGAACGAATTCACCGTTCATAAACATTGGCTTTTGTTTTCGAAGCTTCCAGCTTCGAAACAGTGAAAACAAAACTTTTGTTGTGCCTTGCGTAAAGTTTGGCTATTTTCTTGATGCAACAAGCTTCTTGCCGTTACTCATTCCCTAAATGGATCGTAGAAAACCGTGCTCGCGGGTCCGCATACTTGGTAAGTGAACTCTTTTTTCGTTACTTTGTCGATAAAATCACACACGTAATTACGCTTGGAAGATGGAAAATAAAAAGTAAATGAAATACATATCACATTTTTAGTGTTTTTCTGCTCGTGTACATTTTCGAAGTGACGTATTAGAAAAAAAAAGGTAATCCTGGTTCATCAGACGACGGAGGAGTGTCATCGTGTTATGTTTAATTAACACGATTAAATTCGTGACGAATTAAAAATACGCAGGTTTAAAAAAGGTCTGAGGCTGCGAGGGTAGCCGGATATAAAGTGTATAATTAAAATGGATCGAGGTCTGAGCTCTGTTCAAACGACGGCGGGAGCTGCTGGTGCAGGAGAATAAAGGAGAACAAACAAAAGGAAGCAGGGAGAAAAAATTGAGGGGAGATTTTCAATCGACTCACAACCACGGGGATCAGGGTGGCAATAAATAGTCGAAGCTCTGCTTTTACTGCTCTGATGTCGATCGAGGGTGGGCGTATAGTAGCGATGCCTTGGACTGGTACATCGCAATGCGAGGGGTAGCCGAGAACGATTCTGCACTGTACACTCATTCCGGCTGGCATCGCGGCTATACACTGCCGCGTACGTTCACAACACGTTGATTGAAATTTATGTTCAACGAGAACGCGTCAATTTCGCTCGAGCCCATCGCGCGACAACGATCTCGAGAACTCGCCGATCTGATTCGCGCAACCTTTTCTTTCTCTTGTACATCGGACCCTAGAGAATTCTCATTCCTTCTCTTTTAACCTCGAGCGCTATTATTTTTTCTCTATCGGTCAGAACAAATTTGCCGGACCGTTTAAATTGGCAATTTCGCGAGACTCTCGGATGTGAAGTTAATGCAAATTTATTTTCGTCATATTTGAACTCCTCCATATTCTAAATAAATCGTCGCACTTACTAATTAAGTTATAGGAAAAAGCTTAAAAAAATATTAAACAATCATGTAAATCTGTAAAAAAATTACACACCAATTCGATAAAACTCCGAAATGCAAATTTCGTATTATGCAAAAGTATAATTTAGTTTTGGAAAAGACTGTACATTTGTCAAATTCCAGAAATGGTACTCTGTATTCAAATAATGGCGTTTGGCCTCTCCTGGCTCAAACACAACCAGCTGATCTCTTTCGCACTCGAGTTCCGAGTGGGTGAAGCGAAACAAAAAAGAGAAAAATGGTGTGACAGGTTTGCAGACACCTACGTTGACGTGGGGCCGAGCGATTAAGCTAGGATTAAGGCAATGTATTAACTCCTGCTGTCACGGAGTCAAATGAGCTCCCGATCGTATCGCTAATTTCATTATCGATAAACGCATACCTGGAATTAATTAACGTAGGACGCGCGATCTCGATCTGTTATTTTTTCTCACATAACTGGAGTCGATGTCGGCGTTCCCGGATAATACTGAGAAATTAGACCCACACCAACAGCTCAATGACTTCGCCTGGTTTACATTTTCTGTCTGGGCACCTTTTTTGGTGCTAATTACGTTAGCGTTGGCTTATAATTAATTTTCATTAAAGCAACGCTAGCGAAAGCAATCAACCGCTGATATGGTGGTTCGATAACATTTTCCGAGCCCACAGAGGCGAGAAACACAACCTGAAAGTTTGCGCATAAATAACAGCACATTCCGAAGATGAAGACAGTTTTTTGGTTGAGTAATTGACAGAATTCGGATAATTGTGCAGTATTCGGTGCAGAGGCATGTCGAATAATGGACATTGGATCGAGTCAATATTCGGAAATACGATAAACACGCGCAGCAGCAATTCGTATTTAAGAATTTTCGGCAGCTTTTTTTTTTTTTTAGCTATTGTTGTTAACAACGCGGTTCGAATGGAACCGAAATAGTGGAAAAGAACAAAACGGGAAAGGTATACAATAGATGGCGGGGAGTTGCAACGACAACGGACTAGATTGCTCGTAAATTTGGCTTTCGTATCAAAATCACTGAATATAATTTGTTTACGAGCTCGTCGTATTTCATGATCCGTCGTACATCCATTTCGATGAAAATTTATTGAGAGTCGGGCCATATTTCTGTCGCCCGTTTGCGACGCGTTTCTCGTCCCTCGCAGCAGTGCCTGCATCCGTTTTTCGTATTCCACCTCTGTTTCCTGACCCGCCCTCCTCCGACTGTTTTCCGCTTTTGCATCGCAATCCACAAAAGAGTGGACGACAGTGCGAAGGCTTCGTTTACGTTCGTCTATATCGTTCTATTTCATCGTGTTTCGTCCTGCACTTGCATTTTTATCCTTTTGCCTTTTTTTGTTTGTTCATTTGTTATTTCTGTTTTTTTTTTTCGAAACCTAAATCACGATATATCGTCAGCGTCGACGAGCTCGTTCGCATGTCACGAATGGCACTGGTGCCGCAGTGTCGTGGGTGTCCAACCTTTTTTGGCTTATTTTTTTACGAAATCCCGGGACTTTCATTGCTCCGGAACACCAACTGCCTCGAGAGAAAACGCGAGACTGAACATCAATTTTATTGAACCGCGGTCCTTCACTTTGTTAGAGAATTCAGCCAAATGTCACTGTCATCCGAATATTCTGAAATTTCCCCATGCTCAACTTTCATCGGACCAAAATTCTTGACAATCTCGATGAGTATTTTTCAAATTTTCCGCACAAGTTCACCTGCGCAGAATATTCCGACAAGCCGACATAAAACTCCAAAGTACAAAACGTCGGCCCTTCCTCCTGTAATTATTTACTCGTATACGCCCTTTACGACCTCCCGAGTTTGACTATGAATTGAAACATTAATTTCAATCAACCATCGCCAGACATTTATGCCAAGCTCACTAAAACTGAGCAGATCTATCATAGCACACGATGTTTTGGCTCACGCGAACGATACTCGTACGACTCGGAGGCTAACCCAATGACCTTACTAGAACTACGTATACTGAAATATATCCCTTAATCGATACAGTTGTCAGTGTATGCTGCATTACCAAATGAGTTTTTGCATCTGCAGCACTGTCTACTATTTCACATTTACTCTGCAATTTCTTTCAGGTCAATATCTACGCCAAAAAGTTAAAGGAATGTCTTTACATTATGATACCAAAGAAAAATATCGGATAAATATTTAAAAGTGCGGCTTTTCCCAAAAATGGAGATTTCATTTTTTTTTTTTTATCACTCAACAGGCATGCCTGACAATCATAATCAGTCGGGGGAGGCTGAACAAATCCCAAGAAAATAGATTTTTAAGCAAAAAAACAAAATAAAATAATAAATATTTTCCAAATATCGTTCCACTAAACTCGACTTCGTGAATCCGTTTTTTTAATTGACGAAAAGTGTACCGGCTGGAAATTAATTGACCGATCTTCCCAGATCACTGCGGGGAACAAGCTGGACCACTGCATAATTCAGAGGGACAAGGATATCCCAAAAAATGACGACTGCTATGCAAATTAAATGCATGTCGTACCATTCCACTGTTTCACTTTCATTAATGCCAAACCCCAGCAGAGAAACGGGAGTGACATACGTTCACACCATGTAACTTCTGAGAACGATTTCGGCAACGAAATATGAGGCAGTCTACACTGTGAGGTGTCAACTTACAAATATTCGCATCAGGTTTTGCTCCATAAGAGGTAAGCGATGCCCTGGGGAATTGGTAAGTAGATATACCGCTTCAGGCTAAGCGTGTTCCCTGCCAATAGACACACAAGTGGTAGTAGTTATGCTTCGAGTATGAATTAGTAGAATTTCCGTATACACAGGCAGTCGAAAATCTTTCGTCACTTTAAATGGAGCAGGTTGAATTTTTGGTATCTCATCGCTTCGCAATCTTTCAAAAACATCGGAAAAATAACGCAATGCAAAATATTCTGCGAAAAAAAAAATGATACGTAATTTCACAAAAATGTTGGTCTCTGTGGCGAGCGGCATTTCGGGAAATATTTCCACAGCAACAACGAAAAAGAATGATTCAGAGTCGACTCCATGTTACTTGTCAATATTATGGAAGTTCATGGCTGTTTGAAAGTAATTACAAATAAAATTGAATTCTAAAAACATATTTTATAGCGCGTGAACTCGGAACAATGTTCTTATTTCTGCAATATTTTCAATGACACAGCTTCAAGGAAAAGGATATCGATTTTTGGGAAATTATGTGCATGCACGTAAATTTTGACGAGTTTGTGTATCTACGGAGGATTATATTTGTGAATGGAATTTATACAAGCCCGCACGCGGTTAAGTTTAAAGACCAAATAGTCAAAGGCCAGAGGAAAACCGACAGAACTTTTTGCGGTGGCGTGTACGTTTGTGTGGTTAACGTGTATCGCACGTTCGAGCCTAGAATTCCGAGAGTGCTCATCCAAGGACCATTCAACATTGCATACACGACTAAACGTTACACTCGCACTTCAAAATTGAGCCGAACAGTGTGGACCCCGCCATGGTCGATCTGGTCAACGATTCGCAAATCTCTCCCCATACTTGGAAACCGATTCAATCAGCAGTTCATTGTTTAAAAGTGCAAGCCGCCCATACCATGTGATCCAATCGCTATTCCACAGTGACGCGATTACTGCAGAATCTATAGATCAAAAGTGTTTGCAAAACACTTGGCTTTTCTCTATCCTTTGACACGTGAATGTCACGAAGTTGTGACTCTCTACACAAACTCAAAACTACTCTAAAACTTTAGCAGAATCTTGACCGAAACTTGAGCAGGAACTTGAGTTTATCGAAATTAGTAAGAAAATAGAAAATAATTCAGCACGTCACAGATTATTGGCCATTGGTCTTGCGTCAGTGTAGACAAAAGTCGAGTCATTGCGCAAATTTGCACATATTTTCATACTTGATTGTGCGTTCACGACCAAAAATTGAACCGAACGCCATGAGCCTCTCTGTCAGGATTTTTCAATGCCATTAAAATCCATTTTCTAGGATCGATGGGTCAGGAATGTGATTGATGAACAAGAATTCTACTTCCGGGACGAAACTCGAATTCTTGGGATAGGTCAGCAGCCATGAAACTTAGGGCAGCGTGATTGGAAACAATGGACACGTTTAGCACCTCAAATGCATCTCTGAGGCTAGCGAATCAAGTGGTCGAACAAGAATACACTTGCGGAGCTTCTTGTTGCCTTATTTTGCACATGATTTTCGATCTTGTCGTCCAAGCGTATAGAGCGCTCGTGAATTTCCGCTATCTGCTCTTTACCTTTGTGTTCTTCTATACAGGAAGGTACATATAGTCACTTCACCGAGTACATTAATTACCATTAGACGACCAGGGGGAAGGTGGAAGCCGAGGGAAGGAACGAAGAACCGACAGAATTGCTCTAATTCCATTTCGCAAGAACCCTCGGGACTGCCTCGGCTTTTCACTCCTGCCCCGAGACACAACTCTTGTCTACGATGGTGGACACGCTACAGAAACACACTGGGGAAAGGTTTCTGGCAATAAAATCCACGCTCTTGTTTCGCAGGTACCGGCAATGTGGTTTCTTGCTTTCTCTGCAAATACCTACACAGTTTGGCAGGATTTTAACAGCTTTTCAGAATTTTTCTTGGCAACCTTTGGAATAAAACTTACTACGAACGCTTTTCTTCTTCCCGGCAAATACAATTTTCATGCACAATTCCCCAAGAATTATTCATTCCTACTACAATCGCTTTTCCCAGAACAATCAAAATGAACAAAAAGAGAAATCCGCTGCTGGGAAATTTCTTCCAGGACAGACAGAGACTGAATCACTGAACAAAAAGCACCCACAAACAGATTCATTTATCCTTTTCATTCACATTTCGTAAGCACTCTCGAAACCGATGTAAATTATCATCTCGTTAGCGCGAAAGCTTGGCAAATTTGACACACGGAAACGACGAACGTACACCGTTTGAATAGGATTATGCATACGTAGCTTTTACAACTCCGTCGTATATATGCAAGCTTTGTATTTTGCCAAGAGGAACACTACAAGTTTGGGCTATGACAGTGGGTTCTTTTACCTACTATTCCAGGTTGAGGAATTCATCGAATCCGTACATACATGCCCGGGCCCTTCGAACTTGGCGGAAATAACGCAACGAGAAGGAATCTTTCTTGGTGAGTTGCTGCAGCACACGATGCGAAAGCTCATTAATGTTGCAATGGGTCGGAGTTGGTTCAAAAGCGAGGGAGCGAGACGAAGAGAGAGAGAGAGAGATTCTCGGAGGTATGTTGGAGCAGGCACACTTTATCAGAATAGTCGTAGCTCTTCCGGATCTTACGTCAGCGTAGATACTTGCGTCTCTGCATACCAGAGCATTATTGAAGGAACGCAAGTATAATGTCGGGTAATTACTAGAGCTTGCCAGGTTGCATAGTTGTAAAAGGAGAATATATGCACGTTGAAGAGGCTCAGGCGACAACGAGAGATACGTACTTAACCCAAGAGAGCAATGAAACTGCGCAAGGTTCGCCCTTTCGCAGACAGCCAAGCTTCTTCCTTATTCCATTTTATGTTCTGGCTTCCCATCTTCCTTCATCCACACGTTATGCTTCGAAAATTCTGCTACCTCGACAAGTTCGTAGATAATGCAAAGAGACATTAAACTCAAATGTTTCTTGTTTGTGGGTCAACGCACCCGCGCGTTAAGCCAGAGCTCCAAGATGATCCGCGTCCTTGGTCGAATCAAGTCCAAGTTTTCCCACTTTCCAAACAATTCAATTTGAAAAATGTCGTTATTGATCATAAGACGATCATAAAACTTGACCGACCAGCTTAACAGTCCGCATGGTGTTTGATATTGAAATTAAACAATTGAGCTCAATTCAGTTCAACAATAAATTCTGTTATAAATAAATAAAAGTGGGAAAACGATCCTTCGTCATGAACAGAAAAAAGTTGCTCAATATATAGGACCCAGCAAAGAAAAAAGGTTCTCGCTGTGTGACCGACGCAGCAATCGGCGGACAGTAATTATTGAGGAAGTACGTTTTACGAACCTTTTCCAGAATTATTGCGTCCACGCCTGCTACTTTTGGCACGAAGATTATATATTCCAAGAGCATTGAAGTGTGCATCGTAAAATGTTCGAACGAGCGTAATTCAAGGGCAGAATTGCGAGTGTGCGAAGCATGTCGATGTAAAACTGTGCATGGATGAAGCGAACGGCCTAAAGCGATAGAGCATGCGAGAGTGAAATGGGGCCGAGTTAGCGAGCGATAAGTACGTACATCGTGGAAAGTGGCTGTATAGGTTAATAATCGTTGGTACGTCAAAAATCATACCGCTCCAAGTGGCGAACGAGACCGAATGAGTTGGCCGACTGGGGTGCAAATCACCGAGGAACTCTTACAATCACGTCACCCTCTCTGAAGGATGAAACATTATATATATCTACGTCGTACGAACATGTATTGATGGCTCTCCAAGTGTAAATGGAGGGATGAACCACAGAGCGGGGGTGAGAGAGAAAGAGAGAGAGATAGGAAGTTTAAACGGCGATAGTCGCGCAGCAGTGGAATGGCGCGTAGAATTCTCGCACCTGGGACCAGCTAACTAGTTAACCCGCAAGCAGCAGAGAAAGCCTTTAGGAGGAATGAGGCAGTTTAGGAATATAGAGGTGTCTGAGTGGTTAACCACTTTCGTGATGATTAATGGACGACTCGACGATTGCAAATCTGTTCAACTTTCGACAACATTAATCCTTGACAATTTGCACCATTTAAAGTTATTGCGTTGAATAGAAAAGCAGTCAGCGCGCCTTGATTCTATTCACAATCATTTGCAAGCATCAGACGTTGGCACGAGTTGGCAATTCTATACACAATTTAAAATCCATGATGTCCCACATAATTTAAAAAGCAAAACGACTTTATTGGTCCATTTCAGCAGTTATTGAGACCAATCGTTCGATTAATTAATGCACAACTCGCAAACTCAATCAAAATGAATGCATCGCAGGTTTTTTTAAATAAAAAAATATATTAGTTACAGCTGCATGGAGACAAGGAGTGAATTTTCGTGCATGTTTACACGCTGAAACCTTTGATACATCAGCCGCTAATATTACATCGGGTACAGGTTATGTGAGCTGTAAGATCCAGTTATTCACAGAGCTCACAAGGGCTACACATCGCGTTGGAGCGGGACTCGAAGAGAAGTGAAGTGTCTGGGATGATTTGCAAATTCCATCATCCCCGGACGTCGCATTAGCTTCTGCTCTAGACTTGCTCCCATCTTATTCTCTTCTTCATCGTTGTCGTCGTCTGCTTTTGTCGTCGTGGGACGACGGAGCGGTATTCCTTGGCGTGATGGCATCGGGCAAAGTGTAGTGACGCCCGACGTGATTGCTCGAGGGCCAAAAAGGTGATTTGCGAGCGCAGCTTTCTATATAAAGCCTGCACCTCATTTTTCTACTGACTACCTCTCTGCCACCCTTCCTCACTCTTTCTCCAGACTTTGTTTGAATAAATTCCAAGAAATTGTTCTACGTACGAGCGCATAATTCAATCAATTCTGTACCACAAATCATGCAAGGCTCGTTGCATAATCGTTCCGTATATAAAGACTTTTCTCAATCAATTCTCGGATCAATGAGATTCCAAATGGTCCAACGATCCTGTGTCACATTCAAACTGGATCGAGATCGCGAGCATCGTGCACAAGGTGCTGTCCAAGCATCCCGGCTTTTCGCGCTCTAATAAAATTGGTTAAAAAAATTTTTCATCCTCACTAACGAACAAATTTGTGTTAAGAGGATTTATTTGACAACGAATATTCGTGCCTGGATAAATATCAAGGTTGATCGAACCCAATGGTGCATTTCGCCGCATCGATTGCTTCGGTATTTTTCCTGCACGTACAAAAACCGTCAACTCGGCAATGGAAAAGCATTCAAGAAAATGGGTGACAAAACATAATTGATCGCTTACGTCAAAGCGTTCAGAACGACGAAAAAATAGGAATAGTGGCCCTTCATGATGAATGAGAGCTGATTACAATTAGGCCGCGTTAAATAGAGTTGAAAAAATCCATGCAATCTAATCAATGACCCTTTGTCATGTGTGTCCACTCTATAAATCTAGAACAATCATCTCTTTGCACCGTTATAATTAATTTTATTATTTCTCATCCATTATTTCAAGTTTCCCTCGTAATTTCAATTACGATGGATAGTTAATTACATTGTTTTTTGTGATCGCTGGGCTGTCATTGTTCAGAGACATTTTTAAATCTTTCAGAATGTCTTTGAGAGTTTTTCTCGTGTTTGCTTGTGGTTGAATTTGATAAATTGTTGGCGTATCGGCTCTAGACTTAAATAAAATATAACAAATTCAGCACGAATTCATTCCAAATAATATTTGACTGGGTTGCTTCTAAATTTTGGTGTGAATATGTGACAATAGAGCAATGCAATTAGCGTAACGTCGGACTTGTGACATTGTAGCTAATTATGTGTCAGGCTAATTAATTGAGTCCTTAATCATAGCCAAAATCTCGTTGATTGTTTTCTAATTATTTGAGACGGTGAATCCTTCTTTTGTATGTGTTTTCTTTTGTCTGCAAAATGAGAAAAGATGCAGTCGTTATACGTCTGAGAATTACGAAGGTAAACCTATCGAGCGTAATCGACGGACTACAATTATCGAAGCAAATGTAGATTTTCCAAGACCACGATTGCGCCCCGATAGAATAAAAGCGGCGAAGAAAAGCGGAGAATGAGGTGGTTGTAGAAAGTAAACGAGGGAGGAAAGCCACGAGCAGAGGAAGAGAAAGAAGAAAAAGGAAAAGGGTAGTGCTGCAGTGGGTTGCGCACGCTCGCGAAAATTCGATGGCAGATATCGAAGTGCTAATAGGGGAATGGGGAGTCGATCGTAGGCAGAAGCTCCAAGATAGCTGAAGGGGCCTCGAGAATCGATTTTCTATTCATTCCTCGCCTCTTTCACCACTCTTTTTCGCTTCTCTCATTCCCGATCGTTTTATCTTTTTCTATCTCCTGCCTTTTTTCGCTCCTTTTTTTAACCAATTTGGCATTTACCTTGGGGAACCAATTACAGGAGATTAACGCTTATTCACACTGCAAACGTTACTGTGAGAACATAATTGCGCCGCTTCGATTCAATCGAAGCTCTCTGTAATTCAGGGTTAAGCTTTTTCGACAGTAAACCTCCTTTTTCACCTCCGCACGTGTTTAAATCTTTTCTTTTATTTTTCTCTTTGTCCTTATACTTGTCCGCTGATTTTCCTCGAATTATGTTTTATCCCCCAACTTTTTTCGGGTCTCAATTAGAATTCATTGTGATTACTCTATTAACGATTGCAATAATTATGCAATTTTCATGTCCGTCCTCAAAAGACGATCGCAGCCAAGAGGCGCAAATGCAATCGCTTCATTAATTTTCTCAGCCCGATCGTGCTGATCTGTCAGAAAACTCGTAACCGTTCGTTACGAAAATTTATTTAACCGTGAAAACCTGATTTTTTTTTGGTAAAAATATGTATAAATTTTTTTTTTAATAAACATAAATAACGGAAATAATCAGCCTCCGAATCGAAAGTGACTTATACGTCGCGTATACGCGAAGGCTCGTGTATACTAATGAAACGGTTGGTTAATGGAAATTGTTGGCCAGGTCATGTCACGGCCGCGTGCCTGAAAGTCGTAAGCGACGACAACTCGGTCGAGTCCAGGACAATGGCCACGCAGCCCCTCGCGTATTAATTCCTTCATTCCACTGGGTCGACTTCTCTGGGATCGAAGCAAAGCCATACGCGATGGACATTCTTCGTCAAAGCAGAACGCTCGTACCTTAATATTAATTTGCAATTAATGTCACACATAATCAAAACACGTGCTTCTTGATCAAAAACGAATAATTTTTCTTCGGCAAGTGCAAACTTCTTAAAGATCCAACGAAACTCGTCAACCGAATTCGTCACCTCAAAATTCGAGCATTATGAATAAAACCAGAATTTGCCTAATTTCCGAGTCTCAAGAATCATTCACATGGCACTGCATGCCATTTCGGGTTTCTCGATAAAAAAATCATTGAGAATTTAGTTGCAGCGATATAAAATCCCCCATACATAATGTAAATTGCATAGCGATAAATCAAAAGCAGGTTCACTCCCAGCAGGTCTCCGAAGCGTAATAACCGTGTCACCTCGGCAACACACGCGCTTCGCGTGTATTTCATTTTTTTCCAGACGTACCGTTCCCAGTGGCCTCTTTCTTTGTTCACTTGCTTTTTATTATTTCATTTTTTTATTATTATTTTTTTATTTTTTTTAGTTTTGTAAACTACATTCTGCATAGCCAGGATGACGAGGTCGCGTATCAACTGGTGCACTCACTTGTCGCCCGTGCATAAAATATAGTATCACTGCCCGACTAACATTCGAGTGAAACTCCAAGTATACAAATTTTGCTCTCTCGGTGACAATGCGGATAACACGGCTAAGAAAATAGGACTATTATGTTCTGTAAAGGGTTGCACAGTGATGCTCCAAGACCATAGCCTCGGATATCCTTGCAACACCGTGTATAAATATGATAAAGCACGCGAAGATATGAAGCTTTATGAGCCATTACACAGATAAGTACAAAATTGCGAGAACTTTTAAAACAGTATATGATTCTTTTACTTTCCGGGAAGAAACATTCATTGTTTTACGTGCCACCTCAACTATACTGAGCGTTCGCTATATCCCATTCGAGAAAGAAGTTGCAGTTTATCAGAAAAATATTGCACTTTATATGCACTTTTGTGAAATCATCAGCAGGTTAGCATATAGATCGTTTGAACGCTTTTGATGAGGAGAGTTTCCCGGCTGATTTCTATTTTTTTTTTTTTTATATGAACGAAACACAGCGATCTGGTGACTTTGAATTTTAGTATTTTTCTTGGCCACGAACTTCGCAGCTTTCCTACTCGACGAATGGATCTTAATGATGGCCTAACATTGCTAGAATAAGCGTTTTTCTTGGCGGGTAATCGAGCACGAATTCGCGACGACCAGTGACACGATACACAACGTTGAAAGGAATATAATACGAATAGAATGTTAAATAGTGGATAGAAACTTCGATGGCCGCCCGGCTAGAAGTTTTGCCAAAGTTCACGGAGCCAGTAAATTGAACGCGATACAGTAGTGTCTCTTTAAACGGAGCCCCACTCGCTCATTGCTTCTCTTCTTGAACGCGCGCGTTTCAGTCCCATACAACTGCGTTAAACTCTGTTGTAGCATGATTGTCCTACCAGCATTTAAACTCCCTGCTTGCCAGGCTCTTCTAACATTATAAAGTCCTCGTTGCGTAATATCCTCGTGAATTAAAATCATCTCGTCTCTACAACATTATTGTTAACGGAGTTAAGAGGAAACTTTTCATGACAGAGCGTTGAAACAATTGAAACAACGGTTGACGCGATATTAATAGTTGATACAGAGTTTCTCGTGCTTCGTAATTGCGTTCTCTCATAATTGTACACCAACAAAATCATCACGTTTCAAAAATAATATTCAGTAATTAAGTCGAAAGAGAACAACGTCGAAAAAAAAAATTAAAACCAATCCAGCTTCTCGTTATTTTACGTTCTGGATAATTATCAACAATTTGTAATAAAAAAAACTCATCGTTATAAAATAAATTGAGCATCTTTTCGTTGATTCAACACAAGTCACCGTTCAACTTTGACTACGGATGCGCCTAATACACGTCGGCAGAGCCGTGGCTCAAGGATGAGAGCAAAAACGAAAGAGATCACTTTTCTCATCTGAGAGATTCGCAAGAAGAATCGCGTTCACAGAGAGTACACTCATGGTGTTGAAAAAAAAATGCTGACATCGCGTGAATTTGAAGGGGTTGCGTTCTCCTTAAGATTCCCCGCAATCATCGTGTCTCGACGATCTACTCCTTGCTTACGACGCTTAGAGTTTCAAGCTCGTACATATACCTATAGATATTTATACAGACATACCTCAGACAGTTCTCGATCTTATGAAAATGGCTTATTGGCAACCTTTTTCTCTAGAGTAGCAGTTATCGAAAAAGTACGTTAAAAGTAAGAATCAGAGCAAAATGCAGTCGGTTGCACACAAAAATATGTACATCGATATGTAAAAATACTTCCGGCGAGATTCTTTGTACAAACTTTCCAATATTGTCCAGGAAATATTCTTACATTTCTCATATCAAATGTTATCATACATTGAACACCCAAACCGACAGTGATCGATACGCGGTACATGGTTTCGCGGCAATCGGCAAATAAAAGTTGAGCAGCAGCCTCGAGCGGGATCGGTACTCGGTTCGGTGCACGTATCGATCATAGAACGAGGGAGGGCAGTTTTTGTGAGTTTCAGTTGGTTAGCAGCGTCAGAAACTCAGTAAAAATTCTCTTGGTCGACGTGCAATTGAGAGTCAGCAGCGCATTGCGAGAAAGTGGCCACGGAGACAAAATCCCTCGAAAGGAGAATAGAATGGCAATTCAGAGGTGCGCAATGTGACGTCAAGCTCAATGATCAGCTGCTGCAAATTCACCAGGTTACAGGCAAGCACATTGGAACCATTGAAGAAAAAAACGAAATTAGGATTTTTTGACATTTGTCTGAGTTTTTTTCGACCTGGAAACCCAAACGTCAGAACTTTTCATCGCATACCATGAATTCACTGTGGAATACGTTATAATATTGAACTATGCACGGACAGAATATTACATCGAAAATTACTGTGTTATTGAAGTTTCCTGGTACCATGTCGTTCCTCTGAGAAATTTTAGCAAAAACGTAGTAAATTTTCATCTGAAAAAGGGCGAAAAATGTCATAATTTCCGTGATTTCGATATATAGGAAAAGATAATGAAAAATTACTATGTTTTTGGAAAAATTTCTCAGAGAGACGTTTTGGCACCATAATAATAAATTTTGATGTAATATTTTCTTCGTGTCACATACTCATCGAATATGGATGCAGTTCTGTGTTCATAGAAAAAAAATTCATTGAATGTGCATGTCAGTTGAATTTCTCATCATGTGAAATATTTGGAGTAAATAATTACACCACTGAAAAGCTTGAAACTTTCCTACTTTATTATACAACATGTATCATCATGATGCAAATGTCTATATCTGTATTTCGATGGGGGCAGAACGTCGACGGTCTGACCTAACGTCCATACAACGACCCGAACCCGAGGAGACATGCAACTCGCGCATTAGGATGCAACGGTGCACAGCTGCGGAGCTCTGTGACACTCCGGCTATTAATCGCCGTCTATACTGCCCCAGGTCATGGCTCATGCATATACAGATTGTTTGCAAAGTGGTTGGTTTTAAGTGACACCATAGACGAAGCATCGTATTCGACATACGATATAAATATACGTGTAGTCCATGTTGTGTCACTTGGAGAAATGTATCGATTTGTGACGCGCATCCCCAACATTTCCGACTACATTTTCTCCTTCGGTTCCACGTCCACCAACTTCCTACGATGTGCGAGGAATAAAGACGTGTCACGAACGATACTAATAAACAATTCAACGGTATATAATCTGATAGCTGATTAATATGAAAATACGAATCGGGACGGAACTTTGTGACATTTTATGCGTGACTTGACAAATTCGATGTGAGACTCACTCGACGTGAAAAAAAAGTTTTTTTTTGATGAATCAAAAAATCGTTTTCTACCGTGACAGCTCGAGAGATAAAACGAAATAAAGAAAAAAACGAAATTTTTGCAAAATAAAAAACACATCCACCTTCAAAAAATGTTGGATTATTTTTAATAGACATTTTTTTTGTCAATTTTGTCAGCTCCAACTAAATTGACTCTCGTGCTCGCAATCCTGCGGACTCGGAACGAGCTGTGATATTAATTATCCAAAACCTTAAGCACCATCTATTGGCGTGTCTCCCGTTTTCTCCAATATTTCGGTTACGAGGTAATATCGCTGAAACGACTGTTCTTCCCGGCTCTTCCATATTTAGATACGTCGGCCAGAGACCTATCGTCAAATATTCCAAAACCCTAGGCTACACTATTTCAGCCAAAAGACTACGCATGGATCTTGCGTCGTTGAATTCTCTGACTCTCAATTTTTGAGCCTGATTTTTTTTACGGAGTTTTCCAGGCAGTGGGGAAAAATATATTTGTTAACAACGTTATTTTCGTTCTTTGTTAAATGCAGCGTCGATAATAATTTATTTGATATAAGCAGAAAATTACAAAAAGGTTCACGCTGATGACTTAATTTTTAATCAACGTCATGAGTATCAGAGAGACTTCTTGTACTACAATAACCCCGGAACTTTTCAATCAGTGCTCCACCGTCCAATTATAATGAAGTTTTGAAAGAATCTGCCTACGTAAAACTTCATTCGTTAGATTGATTTTTCTTTCTGTCACGTTGAATTGAAAAAAAAACTGAAACGAGACTCTGTGTGAAAAGTGTTGAGAAAACGTCACACTTCTTGAACATTTGACAGCGTGGCAGACAATGACGATGGATAAGGATATGTAGGGGAGGAAATATGTCAAGGAAGGCAGGGAGGTCGTCCGGCGACTTGCTCAACAGGGTAACACACGTTTCGGCAATCAATATTGCAAGCGTTGCCTCTACATGCAACTTTTATCGAAATGTCTCTTACGTGTCCTGCTAGCAACCGGCCGCTAAATTATTCGATGTCGCCGAGTACCTTCACCTTTGAAGATGCCTCTCACATGGGATATAACGTATGCATGTATGGATATGTGTATACAGTAGTTACATATATATAAACGACTGAAAGGACTTGTAACACTCTCTATAGGTACATGTAAGTTTACACGAACAGTGTTTCGTTGGCGCTCCTCTTCTTGGTCGCTGCTCTTCTTCTGGGTATGCTTCCATTCGCTCTCATCTTAAAGCTCGCGGCACCGATAAAGTGAGATGAACCGAGGAGAAAGCGGATGAGAAGAATGGGAAGGACGAGAGCCAAAGAAGTCAAGATCCTTTCGCACTATATTACATCGGGGATATTTTACGAGGTCGAGGTGCTCATGCTCTAATAACCACCGCGTGTTCAAGTGAGAAGAAGGAACCCTTTACCCCCGTCTCCTCTTACCGCTCCCTCGTTCCCTTTTTCTTTCTGCTATATATACTATTCTATCTATCTCCTGCTCTGCTTTTACACACCTTTTCTTGACGCCCTGGGCCATCCTCTACACGCTTGAACACCACCGCTTTCTCGTAACGAGTCCCCTGAATGAATACATTATCCCTTACCCTCCTAAAGTTATTTGCAATTCGAGTATATTAGGCGGAAAAAACGGAAATGATAACGAATTCGAAGTCTTTCAATCAGCAGATATTTTGGACTGTCTTTCTGAAATCTTTGTCCTCTGTATCTTCTTGATTATCGTTCGATGATTTATAGAGTTGAGCTCCCGCATCACACTGGGTCGGTGGGAACCAAACGCGATACCTTTATTCACCTAATTACATGCATTTTACCTGAAAAATGACTCCTGAAAAATGGTTTTTGGAATATTCCCCTCGCAACCCCGTAAGGTTTCTCAAGCATTTCGTATCACGTGATACGTTGAGAAATCAATGTGTGTGGATGAAATAATAACACGAAAATGGACTCGAGGCGTTCTTGATGGAATTTTTATGTTTTACAGTAACTTTGGGATAATTGCGTTCATCTTGCTCATTGCATAATTACTTGTTGTCTTGTCAATACTCATAAAAATCAAGTGAATACAGCGATTATCGGGTTTTTTTCTTTTATCGTTTCTGCATGATCTCGGCTGCGAACAATGACATTCATGAAATTATGAATCTTGGTTATGAACCCTCAAATGTGGATTTATTTAGAACGAGGCTACTTTATTGTTGAATTCGTCAGCATTGCGTAGTGGACAAGAGCTTGTGGGGCAGGTAGAACGTTAGTACATAACTGTCGGTAGTCAATCCCCTTGGAAAAGATTAGCTGATGATTCCCCGAGAGACAGGCAAAAGAGATCGAAGAGAAAAGGGAGTATGGATTTGCAACCCTCTACACTCGCTTGCTTATTGCAGAGCGTGGCTACATGTAGCTCTGTCTACGGTCAGAATCCGATCGCTCTATATATGCTCGTGTGAAACATTGAGTTTTTCTCAAGGCTTGAACGTCCTTTGGTCTGTCTCTTTCATTCTTGCATTCTCTCTCTCTCTCTCCACTCTTTTCCCCTTATATCCGTGGACCCGGTTCTATCTCGCCATATCACTAAAGTTGCACCTTTGCACATACACACCTGAACCGAAACGTTTGCACGCAGACACATCGGAGCTGAGAGTGCATGGTTTGCACGCTACGCGCCTGGAATTTACTGTCCTGCAGATTGTGGGAAACAAACGACCCCTTGACTCACACCCTCCAAGTCGTCCTAAGGTATAGCATGGCATCACAAGTTGCTTCCCTATGCTACTCAAAGATTAGTGGAGTGCGAGCACAGCAGCAGCTTGGAATCGCGATCATGAAAGTGCAGAATACCTTAAACGAGAAAGCAAAAGAGATTCAAAGCGTACAGGACACGCAGCTGAGAAAAAACGAGGGTTAAAGTGTATTAGGCAGTTTAGAGAGCATCCTGATTGCGAGTGAATTTGCGCCAAAAGTTCCCATCCATTTTGCCAAAGACGTCCTTGCGAAATATCTCGTGCAACGGAGCCGCCGTTATACAGCAAGAAAAATCAAGATACCGTGAACATGGAGAATTTTTTCTCTCTGTGATTAAGAAAAAAGCTCACTCAACATCTATGCAACCTTTGATTTAAACCATTTTCGTGAAGCTATCATTGAACGCTCTAACCGGACCGTCATTTCCGACATGCTGGAACAAAAAAATGAGAATTAAGTATCGCTTTTAATTAGAGTTGCTGCTGATCTGATTCATTCCATAAAAATTTCAGCTGAAATAATTCCGACGTTATCCCGCACTTTACAACTTGAGGACACGAATCAGTTTGTGTTGTTGAAACTATTTGGAAGCCAAACTGTTTTTAGACGTTTCCATTTTGGTCGGAACTTGAAAGATTTCGAGTCATTACTAAACCGAATCTACTGCAGAGTGCAAGTCTCAATTTCAATGGCTGTAAAAATTCGATAAACGGTTCAACCCCTTTCAAGTTCTTCAAGTTCATCCTATAAAAGTGCATATTGGGTCAATCTGATGCAAGTTGCTTTCCAAATCTTTGTATTCCGGTAGATATGCATTTTTTTCGTTTTTTTTTTGTAGAGACGTTGTTTGTAGTGAATATTATAATTAAAGTCCAGGAGCACATGAACAAAAAATATCAGTTTTATGGAAAAGTGGATGAAGCGTTCGTGACGCGATCGCAGAGCTTGGGCAACAAGGATAGAACCCTTTTCCCTCGCTCATCGATCGTTTTACGCCGCGGAAATCTCGTTAGGTACGGAAATTGTTCGGCTAGTAAGTTTTTAGCGAATATTCGAGCATTATAACGAGCACCTGCTTGAAAAGGTCTCTCTTCATCTCCGTCTTCCTCTGTGTTCGCTTCCAAGTCTTTCTGCGTCTCCCTTTATCGAACTTCTGCCATCCGAGTTGCACGGTCTGTCTTGTGCTTCCTTAAACTACTTATTATTTTCCATCCTCTCCGACGTTTACCTTGAGCCGGTGATGACAGTCGTTATTCCGTTTTTCTCGCGAAAGTACGTCAATTCTGTTATCGCGTCGATTAGGCGCATCAATCTTGTGCCTTTTTTTCTTTCCGAACTCTGTCAGCCCTGTCATATCAATAAATACACCTGCAAATTGTAATTTAATTCGTCACTTGCAACAGAACGTTGCAGGAGGAATCACCAAATGAAATTCTAACAAAAGCCACTGCTATAATAATTCAGCCCAAGCAGCTTTTCATGCTTGAGAATCGCGTAAAAATCCTTGACCGATGGAACTCGCAGTAGCGATGAAAGAAAGAGCTCGTCATTTTTTTTTTTTTCAGTGTAAAAAGCAATCGAAGGCTTCAAACTGTGAAAATTCCATAATAGATTATCGCTACATCGTTGAACTGACTATGACGATGAAATCCGTCATTTATTCGGAACTAGCTCATATAGAAAAAACGTAATCTCTTCGAAGCCACTTTTGCCACTGAGCCCTTCCTTTTCCTCTTTACCGTCGCGCTCCGATGTGCTCAGCCGCTTCTCGGCGATTTCTCTTTCCGCTAAGCAGGCGATGGATAGAGAAGAAAAGTTTTACTGAAACTTAGAGACAAGAAAACGAGCGAGAAGATAGAAGGAAGGCGGGGGTGGAAAAATGAGTGCACAAGATGGACACATTGGTAAAAAGTAGTAGTTTTCGTATCTGTGTGCATATATAAGTGTATATATGAGTGCGACCGGATATTAAAAGTTATTCTGGCCCCCCGAATAAAATATCAAAAGTTTCAACTTTTCATATCGCTGCGCCGAGGGTTCTGCTGTTGTACGCCACGGCATAGTCAACTATGGAATACTTTTTCTGCACGTTTTTTCGGTCTTTTTCTCGCGCTCCCTCCATCTCCTTTTTTCCAACATTTTTTCCTATCTTTCTTCATCTTCGTCGCGCTTTACCTCTATAATTTTTCTTCACAGAGAGCTAAAATCTCATATATAAACTGCCGAGACTTTAAATGAATCTCAACCCGTCTCCTCGTTTTTCTCTGCTTTGTTCTCAGCCTCGAGTTCGCTTACCTTCGTTTATCCCATCGGAAAATCTTTCTACGCGTTGGGATTCAATCGGTGAGAGGACACTTCCGTCCACAGCATAATCTTTCCTCTCGTTCGATAACCAATAATCTTATGCAACGTTTCCTTTCATTCAATCTTCTCGTTTGCCACGCGAATGGGATTTTTATCCGAGCAAAAGATCGTGCGGTAACGCGTAATTGAAAAAAATCAAACATTTTGATTAAATGGGCTATGGAAAATTGAAATTTTTTCTGTCGCAGGAAAAAATCAGAAATTGGAAAGAACTGGAAAGAAGGTAAGTTGAGAAAAGTTATCACGACGATCGCGTATGTATTTGGAGCTCGATCTCATCTTCCAATCTCAGCGACAGGAAGGATAAAGAGATTTAATTTATTTTCTTGCCTTTTCGTTAGCAGTAATCTCGGATATCATCCAATTTTACGGAACAAACGTCCAACCGCGAGCCCAGAGATTGTCATTGTAAAATCGTTAAAACAGCTGCGTAAAGAGATATTCGTGGAAACTTTTGTCCGTGTGCAATAAGCTTATGATTCGGGCTGAGCTTCCGAGCTCTGGAAAGTTGATGACGAAAACATTTTGCATGCAACGTTACGGGCTCATGGTATATATTTATATAGAGTGGCAGGAAAAGTCGTGAGAAATCAGTGTACGCGCGAGTCTCAGCGAAACGAGGAAAAGCGCTAGAAAAGCTTGTACAAATGCGAAGGAGCGGGATTTCCCTGAGATCAACAGAAGAAATAGAATATTTCCGGAAACCCGCGTGAATAGCGGAAAAGACTCGGCAACTTACCAGCATATGTATATAACTCTAAGGATGCTATGCCCGCGCGCAAATATTCATGAAATTCAAGCCGAAAAGCTCTGCCAACGGACTTCCGGAAAGGTACACACACATGCGCATTTTCCTGATGGAAAAGTAGTTCCCACGTGCGTGTGTACGTGCCGGGGTGTCAAAAAATGTGAACTACGACGAATGTCAGATTAAAAAAAATAAAAAATAAAAGAAGAATCATCAGAAAAAAGAAAATGCGCCTCGCGCACCGATGGATGAGGAAAAGGAAAAGATGAAAACGTACGCGTGTCCGTGCAGGGCGAGGGTAAGTGTTCCGCGGAACGCTCAACCGTTTTCTTTTCTCCTTGTCAAATATTTATCTCTCGCGATAGTGGCAACTTTATCAATCAGCATGGTCTCTGACTCCGAATTTGCTTTTTTTGCACAATTTTCTACTTCCGGATATTTTCCAACCTATTTACTCCGCGCGCATATATTTAGATTTTCAGATATACTTCCCTTCTCTCGTCCCTTCGCCCTTTACCAATTCCAGTCAATATGCACACGGGAGTCTGGAGCAATTTTTCCATGTCACTGCTTTTTCGATACTTATCGAATGAGTGCAATATATTCTCGATTATTTTGTCATCCATTCATGAAATTTCATTCACAAACAATATTTTACTATTCCAATTACATCATTTTTCCTTTTTCCAATGGCATTTCACTTTTTCATATTCAGCGTTTATTTAAATCGGCGAGAAATTAATTTAATAACATTCCATATTATCTGTTTATTATTCAATCAATAATACGTGATGATACATTGATTAAAAGTCTTCACGAATTCTCAGAACTAACTGGGAATCAGACTGATGATTTTTATTCCAAAGCAGAGAGGAAAACATTTTTCAATTATTTTTCGATTGCATGAAGTTTTAAAAGCCTGCTGTATTTGTCGTCGGACGAAGTCAACGAAGTTTTCTAACGTATAGGTCGATTCCTTCGCTATGTCGTCATTTACTTGCGACAGTTATAATATTTATTTTGTCTGTGAATGGGCTCGAATCTTTCTAAGGGAGGAAAGAAATAAGGAAAAAAGGAATTCCTGCCATCTGACACTTCGGAGATCTCGTATCTACGGTTAGGGTGAAATATACACAGAGATATATATTTATATATTTGTAGCGTTCAATCGTGATTCGCTTGACGTGTCTTTTGGAAACACTTGGTTCGAGTATTTCCTGTGTTCAGACGGGTTGGGAAAACGTTACTGCTCTATTCTTTTCCTGGATGTGTATAGATGTAGATGTAAAAGTGACGTATATATGGGGACCATATAAAAATCGCTTTCTTCACAGTTTGAGATGTTCGCGAAAACGCAATCGAAAGCTTTTTCTTACGTCTCTTTTCTTCCCAATACTGTATACACAGTTTTATCCTGAAAAGGTTTTTTCGGATAAGAAGAAAACTTGAGGGCATAACATTCTGTCTTTTCGAGATAAAAGATTTTTGCAGCGTTTCTTACACTTTTATACATACCCAAGTACACGCACGGTCTCGCAGTGAAACCACACGGGAACATCAAGCTGCACGACGATAAATCCACTGAATTGTAGTTCCAATTTCGATGTCTGAGCTCATGAGTCTTTTTTGCACACCCTCGACCCCCCAAAATAAATTCTCGTTCCTTCGGTCGTCAGAGAATACACACATGCAACTATATCCTCTGCTGAAAATCTTTGAGGGGCTTCAAAGTCTTCGGGATTCTTGCAACCCAACGGATTTGTGGTCTGTGAAAATATCCCGATGGAATATGGCTTTTCGAGCCAAGAACCTCCAGCAGGAAAGCTCTCAACGGAAAACTGTCTCTTCTTTCGCTCCCGAGTCGCCAACACTTGAACTTTTGCGAAATATCGATAGCAACCATTCAAATTCCATTGATAAACAATCAGCGGCAGATATTTCCCATCTCAGCACATAAAGAGGAATATTTCTCGACGAATCGCATTAAAAATGACGTCACGTCATAATAACCTGCGAGGTCGTAAAAACTTAATTGAAAATTTTCAATTCCACGGAACAGCGAGATCCGAAATAATGTGCATAATGCTGACAAAGAATAACGAACGATGCACTTGCAATAAAAATAGAAAATAAAAACCATAAAGGTGAGCAAAAATTCATTTGTGTAGGTTTTCCTTAATTCAGATTTTTTCGCGGTTGTCAATTTTGTTTGTTCGCGGTCCCTGCTTTCCTGGTCTGAAAAGTACGAAACCAGTTGTTCGAAATCTCTAGTTATTGAGATATTTCGACATCATACGTTCACGTTTCCTACGACTAATTAAATGATAGAAAGTGTGTCGAGACTCGGCAAAAATAAATAGACCATTTTTATGAGAGATTTATTAAACCAAAATTTACTCTAGTTTTGGAGTAACAAAAAGTTTGAGGACGCATAACAATCGCGGTGTGACATGGCATGACATGCAGTTAAAAAACTACGCGCGCGATCACCCAATAATTGAACAGTATTTTTTTCATCGACGATCAAACAAATTTCCGGTCCACTTGAGCAATAAAAGATGATGAAAAAACGTGTGAGGAAAAAGAGGAAAAAAATTACGTGATATTCCACTGACCCCCAAAATCAGCAGACCCATTGATTTCATTCGTTGCTCACGAAATATAGTGTGTGATTGGGGGGATGCGGATGTGCGCGTGACCAAATTCAACCACTGTCCGGTAATCACACGGAATCAGAAGAGGCAAAGAGAAAAAAAAACAGTATGTCATGGAAGTACACGCACGACTGATCAAAGGTTGTAGAATTTCTTCGTGATTATTTTCATTCGTGCGCGATTACAATATCGATTGCTAACTATTTTTTATGAGATTCCGAAAAACAATCACTTTGGTTCGTCACAAAAAAAAATAATAAAAAGGAACGAAAATTTCGGTGATGGTGCATCCATTAAATTTTAATCAATTCCGCCTCTGCCTTTCAGGACTGCAGTTATTGGATGGATTTACATACAGCAATGTTTTGCGGAGCTTTTCATTCCAAGTCACTGACTTTTGAAGCTTTCATTTTGAAAGCTTCGTGAATATTTGATTTGATCCATCTGTCGACAAGTTTCCAGATCATATACACAAAAAAATCATCGACTTTTGGCAAAAATAATAATCATGTGATCCGATTAACATCGACAAACAACAATTTTATGAATTGAAATGAAAACATGAAATATTTGTTGTAGAGACTGATTCGGCATGAAACGCCCGCTCGATCTGTTCATTTTTCAAAAGCGGAAGTCCATGCATGTAATTTAATATTTAATCCATTTAAATCACTGTTTTTCCCATTGCCATTGGTGCATTGATTTACACAAGCGGAAAGACCATACTATTCATCGAAAAAATTATTACTTTATCCATCGATACGACCGTCCACATTCCCCCACCAGCAGAATTCCGAAAATAAATTGCACCCTGTCGAAAATATGAATATTACATTGAGCTCAATTTTGTGGGATTGCGAAACTTTTCAATAACGCACTTGGGACGTAGATTGAATCCAACGATTTTTCAGTGAATCGACAAAATCGATGAATTCACTATAAACGGAGTATTCATCCTGATAAAAATCACCATATTTGTAATTTGATGTGTTACGATTTTTGTCGGTGCCGAAAAGCATCTGAATAAAATTGATGCTGGCGGAAGAAAATGAAAAAATCGGAGTTTCTTCTTTAGAAAATCCCGAAATAAACGCATCCACGATTTTTTGTGTAACTATAAATATTTTTGACAACTTTTCAGAAATTTTTCATCTTCCGAAAATGTTGTAAGCTCCAAATAGTGTTTAGTCGATCGTGTCCAACGAAATATTGACATTTCCCAACGAAATTGAAATTGAAAATTGAAAAAAAAATTGGAAATTGAATTGAAATTGAAACGAAATTTCAGTGAAAGTGCATGCGAGATGGTTTTGTCGGATTGGTAGGAATTTCAAAGCCGCAAAGGGTTACGTGCAGTGCATCTTCGTGGACTTTGTGAATGCTCTGCTGTCAATATTCGAATTCGTGTCTACACCGTGTGGTTAGTCATTAATTCCAGATCGACAACTTCTCCGCAAGACGCAGCACGATTGTTGATTTGGTACCTGGATTAGTCCGTGTGTGTGCGTGCGTGACGCGTGTGTTTGTGAGTGGCGAAGGAGTTTTGCTAATCTCAAAATCGTCGAGTCTGATGCACAATTCAGTGCGACGTGTGTTTTGCAAACTTGACTAAAAATATGCGCGTACACATGTGTATATGTTTGTGCTCGTCTATTTGCGAGTAGACAAGTGCAACGCCAGCAACAAAATGATCTTGAGAAGACGTCTGATGCATATTCGCAGGAAGACATTTTTTTTTCACTTCGAGAATGAGTCCCTCGTCTCTGGAGGTTGAACTTTCTTTGTAATTTTCATGGGGATTCGAATCTTACGTAGCGTTACATGTAGAATCGCATGCTCGTGTAATTATCTGATGATTAATGGAGGAATTTTACGAGGTGAGACTCCGTTGCGTGATCACTTTACTTCACCTACTGCCCGTAAATCTCCACAGTTTATCGGACGGTGATCACACGTCTCGTTAATTTTTTTTTCACTCGTCTTTAGGGGCACAACTTGCTCGGATATTTTTTTGATACCAATGTCGAACCAGAACTGTCATGTCATAAGAAACATGGATTACACTCGCCAGTAATGAGTGTGAAAAATTGCTTGTGGTGCCTGTTTTTTTGAATTATTATTATTATTGGTCGGGCATTCGATTCAGAAAGTTTAAGCTGCAGATCGCGGTGAGCGGGCCATTCGCACGCTTTCCTGCAAATTGGACAAACAATCAGATTATGGACGAGTTTTATTTTTTTTTACTTTACAATTGACGCTCAATGAACAGTGTGTTGGCTTGAAAAATCCTGAGCCATTGTTGAACTCTGGGAATTTGACACGATTTCGATTCACTCAT
Source organism: Diadegma fenestrale (assembly GCA_037043255.1). Classification (NCBI taxonomy): domain Eukaryota; kingdom Metazoa; phylum Arthropoda; class Insecta; order Hymenoptera; family Ichneumonidae; genus Diadegma; species Diadegma fenestrale. The sequence goes on from CM073309.1 coordinate 25,458,491, forward strand.
CGTGAAATTCTCATTCTCTTTCCTGAAACTTTGGAGAGAAGGTATTTAAGAAAAAAAATTGGTGTCTCTGTTTCAAATCGGTCAAACTGGCGACGTCACTTTTTTTCTTTCACTGTCGCAGGAAAATTGCAAGCATAAAAAAGGTTTATTTTTGTGTCATTTCTTTGGAAGAAGTAATGGGAAACGATTCGAAGGGACGAACGAGAGCGATTGCAGGGTCTCAGGAGTAACGTGAAACGTTTGGATGGAAAACGTAATGAGGAAATTTTCGAAACGAGTAAATTTATTCCATCTATCCTGCAGGCACTTCCAGTCAAGTTGTGCACTATCTTTCTCTCTCTCTTTTTCTCTTTCTACTTTGCCCAGCTCAGGATTCTCCCGTAAACGGTGAGTCCTCTCACCGAGACTATATATATCGCTGTCTACTACTATTATATATAACTCTCGTTCTCTTTTAGTTTGCTCTTTGGTCTCCCCGTATTAAAAGATATTAGGAGCACCTGGCGGTCGATATAACGCGTACCCTCCTCCTTCACGTACGATATGCCACGATCTTATACTTTTGGCTACGTCGAAAATTTTAATAAACTCATGCAAATTAAACTGTTATGCAAATTCATACCGCTAAACTTTTCACAGCTAGATAACGGGCTTGCGTATTTCACAAATACTTTATTGCATATACACATATTTTTTGTTATATATAAAAGTATATAAATTTCGTACGATCCATTCAAGATTGAACGCTCGATATTATGATGAGCTGAAGTTATCGATTGCCTGTTCTCAGGATGCAAGTTCTACAAAGTTTTTTCTCGTTACGACCGGACTCGACGCGGTTTACAACGTGTCTCTTGTTAACAAGTCGCTAGAAAGCTCATTTATTTCCTAAAGTTCAGTCTTGGCAGTTGATGAAAGTTTATCTTAAAAAATTACCAGCTTGCGATTAACTCCTGAAAACTTGATTCATCGTTTTTGCTGACGATGGCAAAAAATTGAAAAATTCTACTCAGCATCGCTTTTTCTGTTCTATTTCGCGATTTTCAATGGCTTGAGAGACTCCAGCCAGCAGAATCGATACTCCAAAGCAGGAGATCTTGGTCTTTGTTTTGTTGTTGCGTATATAAAATCGATTAAAAAGAAAAATGTAATAATTCATACAAACTTGTGCTGACTTATGAAAATTCACGAGTCCCACACGTACTTTGACAACGTTTTTGCAGTTTTAATGGATTTAATTGAAAAATTATTGCCGTGCATGCTTTTATAGAGTGTCAGTGAAAATGAATTGCCGATAACGAGCTTGATTCGCGGTGGAACACCAGGGAATTCCGAATAATGCTGCAGCTTAGGAAAACTAGTTGACTGACAGCTTGATTGGCATATCCAGTCAATGAATTCAGAGTTTTTGGTCGCGTGACTACTGTTCCTTGAATATTGATAAACTCTGATGCAGGTTTTGTAAATAATATACCGGGTATGTGAAGTATATTAAAAGGAATTAATCAACTCGAGCTCCTGCTGTTGTTGGTTCATTTATACACAAAAGCACTGGAAGAGAGGCGGTAAGTTTAGGCAAATTTCTCTATCATGTGCAAAGAGATCGAGAGACAGAGAGAGAAAGAGACAAGCGACGAGTTTGGGATAAAAAATACATGCAGTATGCAACGAATTTAAATGATTTCAAGTCCCGAATTATGGAGCTACGAGCATAATGAACGGCGGATATGCGTGTACCAAACTGTTGGGAACCTGGAAATAGTAACGGAAACGTGCTACAAAAAAGATATGAAGAATATACTTTTGAAAAGTAAGTAAAACAGAGTGGGACGGTAGATACATGTGCATAACGCGTATTGTTCCGCCTCGACGACAAAACTCCAGCAACATATTTTGACTTGGCTCGACACATTTACCCAACCGTTGACACACTAGCCACATTTCTTCCTTTCCATTTTTCTTCTTTCGAGTTTACATATGTTTCGAAACGCATCAGCTTGTAGTGACGGAAAAATTCGAGATGAATATATACACGCATGACAATAGCACAGAATCTTTGTGATTCGCGAAAGAAATATGAGTGTCGTGAAATGGTCCGTGAACGGTATGAATTTTCAACTACGAACAATACTCCATACTTCTATTTTCTTTATCTTTTTTTTATATATCGTAGATACGAATATCCAAGAACGTTCCCATCGAGATTTTTCAACTTGAAAAATTACCTTGATAGAAATACACAAGAATCGACGTACAGCATACAATTTTCAACCACCCGGAAAGAATATTAAATCAAAATTTACTATGTTATTATAGTTCCCTGGTACCAAGTCGTCCCTTCGAGAAATTTGAGCAAAAACATAGTAATTTTTCATTCTTTTTCTATCGAAATCGCGGAAATTATGAAATTTTTTGCCCTCTTTCGGATGAAAATTTACTTCGTTTTTGTTAAAATTTCTTAGAGGGACGATATGGTAGCAGGAAACTATAATAACATAGTAATTTTTAATTTAATATTCTCTCCGTGCATATTTTCCAGCTAAACTTCGTCGTCCGTGCAATTGAAATAGCATTCCGTTCAGTAAAAGGAGCGCAATAAATTTTCGCTGCCAGAATAAATTAATTAAGACATCCGATGATAAGTAAGTTTCTCCGATACAAATTCGTGTCACTCTTTTCAATATCTACGATCAGCATTCTGAATGACATTTTTAATTGAATTCTGTCAATTGCAACCAGCACGAAACGCAGACTTTTTTGGGGTCGAATAATGGGCTTGAATAAGAAATGCAGGCACTTCGATTTGCCTCGAATATTCGTCGTTTTGTATTTGAGTTACGTACGTGGTTGTTAACCAGTTCAACGAAAAGACGAATCGATACATTGGAAAAATAAATAAAATAGAAAACTTAATTAGTACTGTTTTCTGGTCTGGAGCATAATCGATTTGTTTCAAAACGAAATGTAAATTTGATTGGATTACGATAAATCTTTCGGTATATTTCTGAAATAGAACGTTCACCGCGTGGGGTCGCATTGGGGAGAAGATGAAATTTGATATTCGAAAGCCTTTTCTATCCTGCTTCATACATCGGCATGTGGTTAGAGGAAGGATAAATTTTATAATTATGGTTATACTCCAGAAATGCATTCGCAACAGTCGGAATTAGAGTGTACCACTGGAAGTAAAATATTATATATCCAGAACATTACTACCACGTTCAAGTTACGAACGGACGACGTAACGATCTCGTTATACTCTCACATACTGAGTGCAATGTATTTCGCGTTAACGGCGGAAGGGATGAAAAAAACGACCATAAAGAAAGACGGATGCTCCGACGTTTTGTCTTATTTTTTTCTCATGCATCGTCCATGCCAAGCAATTCTCTTTGCAAAACTTTTAAAGCCCGAAGTGCAAAGTGGTCCGACATTTGTTGCTCGTAAACGTCAATAATGATACTGTGTTGATAGGCGGCCAGCGCATTCCGCACTGCAGCAACACACAGTTACGCACGTACACACCGAGACGCTTGTACATAACAGAGAAACTAGTGGCTTTAGTCGGTTGCGTGAATTAAATTGCACATTGTGCTCGTTGTTCCACTTTTTTGTTATTCCCGGTTCCTTTTCCAATGTTACCGTTTCCTTTTCCTTCTGAATAACGAATAAATCCTTTTCAGAGGCTCGCATATAGATTTCTCGCAACGAAAATGCACACGAGTACGTTAACCGACAGATTTTCATACGAAATTCATGCTTCGTCATTTCTTCTTGGCAGTCATTTGGCATTTCGACCTCTTTTCCATATAGAAGGATTTTTCAAAATGCTTCCTGCAAGCGGAAAAAAATAACTGTGGAAGCATGTTGTGCGATGTACAATTTTACATTTTCCTCGTAACACGCGAGATTTTCAATGGCAATTTAACGCAATTATGGTTAATGTACACAAAGTTGATAGATGTACAGTACGTTCTAATGAAAATGTAGAAAGATGATAGTTCAGTTTTCCACTGAGAGCTTTACTGTGCATGAATATTCAATGATTCTATAGATTCGTATATCCACCTATCCGATTGGAATGTATTACAACTTGTCAGTCATCTATGAGGGTAATGTTACTATCACGATATAATCCAACATTAATGGGCTGTCTCTACTAGCTGAGGGTGACGACATATTGCATGCGTAGCTCCATGCATTGAAACGCTTGCCAGGTCTTCCCTTAATTACTGTCGCAGCAGGTGGAGTATAAATGCGACGTGTTTGCTCGATCTGGATCGTAACAGGATAGTTTTTATCATGGAAAACGTACGTGAACATCAAATACAGAAAAGTTCAGTTAAACATTGACTAAATATTGTCACGAACCCTCGTGTGCAATGTCGTCTGCTTTTTTTTTTTGTTGTTAATCAACATTTACGTGTTTCTTCAAGAAGGAGCGAGGTGACATTTTGACAACTTGCCTGACTTGCAATTCTCTTTCAGGCAAGTGAACAATTAGTTTGGAAACAATTTTTGGCAACGACGTTCAGGAAAATTACGATTCTTCGCACGTTCGAACGTCTGAAAGTGAGTCGCAAAATTCTTTGTCATTTGATATGGAATGGTCAATACCGGAGGCAGAATTATTTGCATGTGGGTCATGGGCAATGAGTTTGTTTTCTACGATTGTGATGATGAGTAATGTTGCTCTTTTCAATAATGAGAAAATGATGAAAAAGGTAAAAATATTCCGTCACGAAGAACGTAAAAACGGGGACGGTTTGTTTTTTTGGTTTATGGTCGACATTTGTAAAATTTATTCTCCCATCAGTGTGGAAGTTTTGAGCTTCGCGTCTCTCGACACATCGGAGATCGATATCCTCGGCATTATTTAGTCGCTGGTTCTCTCTTCGTTGTGGCCTGGTTGAAAAAATAAAGAAAAATGAAAAAAGAGAAAAAATGTTGGAGGCGAGTCAGAGAGTGACGGAGAGCAAAAGAGGGAAAGAGAGTGACAGAGCGACGTGTGCGGAGGAAGGACGGGAAATCTCGTCGAAAGCTTTTCGCTCGTGTCAAGACGGCAGTTTACGAGATTAATGAGAAACAGAGTGAAATCACATCGGCGTTGGCAATGTCGTTCTTAATCTCCTACGTTCGCTCCTGCAGCCCGCCTCCCCCGATCTCCTCCTTTCGCCTTCGTTTTCTTCTTGTCCCTAGAGAATGCTGTAAAAAAAATCGCAAGCTTTTTTCCAGTTACGTTGATATATATGGGGTATTTTCTTATCGATAACAGTCCGCTGAATCTTGACGTACGAGAAAATGACACATTAACTGATAGAGAATCGTAATCGTCCATGAAATCAAAAATATTGACTCTCGTTCGATTGTTTCATGAGACTAGTCCGATATTTTGTCAAGACTATAACGAGCGAGTCGTCCGCAAAAACGAACCACAAAAACATGTCAATGAATTTTTTGTCATTTTCGAGCAGAAAATTGTAATCGAAAAGTTTGATAATCTCCAAATTATCGTACAAAGTAGCATCGAAATATTCAGATTGGGGAGAAAAATTTCGGATTAGAAAAAAGCTTTTGGTTATTTGAATCGGGGAAAAAAAGAGATGAACATTTTTTCACCGTTAAATTTTTATTTAGTTATTCATATGAAAAAAGGTCACGACGATACTTATTGTCTCGTGACGAAAATTCTGCATTTTTCCGTCAGAATTTATATTTATTCTGGCCGCTCCAATCGACTCTAAATTTAATTTCTCTTGAGGCTTGTTCCACGAGAGTTTTGGCATGTTGATGGTAGGGATGAGTTTATAGTGAAATGGCGTATTGGTTTTACGGTGCATCATCCTATTCCTCAGTGTTCTAAAGATTCCATGGACACTGTGGTAAATATATATATGCATATACACGTGCAAAGCGGTAAAAGAGCCTGAGGAACTGCTCTCGGAAGATTTTCATGAATATTCTTTGGACCGCACATTAATGTATCTCATAAATATTCATCGAAATCCAACGGATTTACTATCTCTGGCAAATTAAGCTTTCCAGCTGCCCTAACCCTTCCTTCCTTCCTGCTTCCTTTCTGGTGTACACAGCTGAAACGAGAAAAAGCAGACGCTCTCGTCTAACTCTAAGCTGTAATGTCCGGGACATGGAATTGCCCAAGGATTTTCGACTTGAGACGACACTCTCAACCCTCAAATGATTCCAACAACTTATTCAAAAAATATAACATTTATCGGCACAAAGTTTAAAGAATCGCATTCATAAAATCAAAACTATTCCATTAATAAAAAAAATCAACCATATTACAAAAGTCTAATGCAAAAATAGGAATTATGTCTGAAAATAATTTTTTTTTAACTTCAGGCTTAAAAAAATAAGGAATTCACAATCTTGAACCGGTTTTCAAATTTTCAACTCAAAGAAGCATCGCTGATCGAATATCACCACAATTTTCCAAATCGATTTGTGTATTTAACGTTTTATTTTTCGAAAAACGTGACTCATCACTCTGTGTTTAAAAAAAGAGTGCAAACACTTAATTAACGAATGAGAAGTCTGCTGTATTACAAAAAAATGAGATCATGTTCTGATATTCTCGAGCATCAGATGGAATGAAAAGGATTTGAAAGAAAAAAAGTTATTAAATAGTATGCGTAACAAGCTATTTATATATGCGCCAATTTTTTCCGTACGGAAATTGAATAAAAATGGATATTTTGCATACATATTATATTCGCCGAGTCATGACGAGATGTAACGTGGAAGGATAGACAGGTGATGACAGAAGCCACCGAAGGGAAATTTCAATCAATTCAGATCGGCTTTGGCTCACGTAAAACAATAATAATCATGATAATAATAAGAATATTATACACAGGAGATTGTCTCCACGGAGTGCTCGCTTGCCATATAAATAAATAGACGTCTACGTGGAGAATCTACCCAGGAACAAGAATTCTCCGATATATTGATGAGGCAGAGAAATTTCTCACTCGTAGAAAAATATCGCTGCGGTAGATCAATATCTTCGCCGTGATAGCATGAGAATTATGACATGCAATCCAGAAAATCTTTGATGTTTCCAGATACTCGTATGACATTTGCACACGCCGCACTATAGAAATTAATATAAATGCATAACGCACCACTCTTTTCTAACGTATTACTGCATCGCAATTGCACGAGGGCCAAGAGGCAGCCACACAATATCGAACACTTTAGTCTAAGGCAACGTGCCTCATTTCGTAACTTGTGCTGAACCCTCAAAATAAACATAAGCTAAGTCCTTGCAAATTCATGAGATTTGTCACATTCTATGGTTCAGAATTATTTTGCTGCTTAGAAAAGCCATGGGATATGGTGAAAATATCGATTGACACTGGCGCAATAATAACACGTGCCATTCAAATATAAGAGACGTATGGACTACACGTTGCGATTTACGCACCTGTAATCTACGAATGTTCACGTGTCTTTTATCGTCATTGTCAGTTCACCTGCTGCTACTGGATATCAAAGAACGAAATTACCCTCGACGTTAATCCAGTTTGTACTACGATTCTCCATAGCAAACATACATACGATTACGTGAATCCACAGACAGGGAGAAAGAATCGGAAGAAATGTCAATATCAATCGCATGCAGTAGTAAATGATGTAGTTGTAAATCGCGGTAGCCCGAGCTGCATCAAAAAGGCTCATGACCTCGTTGAAGGTGATCGCGTCGATTAAATTTTCTAAAACATTTCGAAACGCTTTGATTAATTATTTGATGATATCTTTTGAAAGAAAAGATTGTACACGTTTTTAGGTATATTTGATAAATAACTCTGATGATTCTGAAGAATGAAAAAACTCGTAGGGATCCTCCTCTATATGAAGGGATGCCCTATAAATTTCCTATCAGGGGAGTCTTTTGTTTCAGTCCACAAAGTGCGCTAAAAACAATTAACAAAGTGGACAAGTCTGCAGGTATATTTGTCGCACTTGCGAGCTACTAACAAATGTAACTAAAAGTCAATCCAATCTGTGGTCGATGAAACAAAGCGTTTTTGTTTGTCACATGCCAGCGGGCAATATAAATAAATATTTATTTACGCATATGCATACACTGTATCATGATTACGACAAACGACTGATTTGAGGCTAACAAACGAAACCCACAAACGTGTGCGCGATAGCTCTAGGAAGGCAACTTCGGAGAGGAAGAGAGAGGGGGACAGAGAGAAAGAGTTTTAAAGGGGGAGGAGAAAGAGTGCCAAAGGGGCTGTTGTAATCTGCAGGCCATGCAACTCTCTGTTGCAACACCATACTTGCATATACATATGTAAACTCTCCGTGCCTAGTTGCGCTCGCGTATTATCCTATTTATCGGATTTCGGATAATTAACCCCTTTGACAATCAACTCGTACGAAACCAGTTAACGTGCTTTGCTGTTTGCACAATTAGTGATTATGCGAGAGGACTGTAGCCATAGAGTTCCGTGGAATTTTGCAGTGGAGGTACCAGCGCCGCGGCGTCACGTACCACGGAACATGTACGCTAATCAGTCCACGATGAATCCCTTATACACCAGTTTTCCACCTTCCACTCTTGTTCTCTCTCTCATTTTTGCTGATGACCTCGCAATCCCACAAATTGCAAACATACAAAAACCCAAGTTTCTGTCCGTGCTGCAGAATTTCTGCCTCGGACACTCTTTTATGCCAGCCGACTCGTAAATGGATAGGGATCAGTCCACATACGGTATCACTTTTACATTTAAATATGAAGGAAGAGCACAACGTTATTGATGGCAAAAAAAATAAAGAAAAAAACGTTTTCTTCATTTCAATATTGAATAAAAGGCGTTTTGCCACGTCAGGTTAGCAAAAATTTTTTAAAATCGTGTTAATAACATCTGTTCGTAATGTTATGACGACTTTCCAGTGAATTTATAAATGCGAGCGTCATCATTTAGATCCATACAGCAGAGCGAAGAATCGTGATAAAATATCAATAAAATTCCCAAGCATCTGTTGCCATTTACAAAATTCCATTATTATGGAAGTTCAACAATATGAATTCAATGGAGTATCTTTCATAAAGAGTTTTCAGATTTTACTATAACGAATCACGCTCGTGAGGTTAACGTGCCTCGAAGCATTTTCCACGCATTACAATATATTTTTCACAAATACGTCAAAAAATAATAGCAGAGCTCTGATTGATCGACGTATCAGTATTCGAAAAAGTATAGCATTCAGTGAATGTTCAGAAAATATTTATTCATTATATGCTCATCAAGTGCGCACGTCCATTCGACTGCAGTTGATTGTTTATTTACCATCGTTTCTCCACTTTCGTAAATTTTTGTAAAAAACTGGCCAATTTCTGTCGAATTGCTTGTAGGAATGACTATATGTGAATTAAATTCATTTATTATTTATTTATTTATTTATTTATTATTCATTATATTTTTAATCAACGGCCAATTATTTTTACGTCGCGCTAACGATCCGAGATTTAGTTGCAAATAGAACGACCATTATATCGTGATTTTGTTTATCCCTTTGTTGACACTTTATCTATTCCCTATTATTCCAATAATCCTAGTAATAAATGACATTTGTAGGTATTCCGAAATTAAAACATTGTTGGGTTGGAGATTTTCTTCTCTTATCGGAAGAAAATAAAAACTTGGAGAGGAAAGAAACGACGACTATGGAAAGCAAGAGCGGCGAAGGGTCGCTTCGGAGTGAAGTTCCACCTCTAAACCAATTAAGCCAATATAAACTTGAAGTAGCTGTGTACTTGGTCGTCCAGACTGAAAAGAAAAGGACAATCATCGCGGAGATCGAAAGAGATTGCGAAAAGGTTCTGGAGCAAGATAGAAAATGCAATGGCAAAGTTTTTATCACTCTGGTCGTCGTGTCTCATGTTCATTTGTAGATATGAATACAATAATAACTTTATGAATACGAATATATATGGGGCAATCCATGCCAATTCGACCTGGGTCTGACCCTCAACCCCTCAAATCTGGTTGCCGATTTTTCCTATCATTACTTTCAGTCTATAAAGCTATTAGAATTTTTTAAAGATTTTTGAAAATCAATTTGAGCGCGTCATGATTTTTTGAATTTTTTTTTTGAACTCCTCGATGGCCGCAATCGAAAAATCTGAAAAAATTCCCAAAAATACAGTGTCAGATATAGAAAATGTTGGTGTGAAATTCATAATGTCTGGGCTTTTGCTTCAACCCATTTTTTTAGTTTTTTGAGAAAATCAAGAGATGCGGCAGCGGCTCAACGCCAAGTATTAAAAGGAAAGCGTAGCGCGAGAGCTGCCGTACTCTTATATACAGTAAAATAGGCGTTTATGTAAAGATAAAAATAAATAGAAGCAGAGGTCACTTAACAGTAGTAATTTACTGTTGATCGAAATTCTGTATGCATATATAACACCAGATTTTTGAAAACACTTCTTCGATGTTTCTAAAGTGTATTTTGCAATTTTGGAATTTTTCTTTCTCCATGGTTGACAAAAACCCTAATTAGGGATTAAAAAATGATGCGAATTGCACTTACAATAAGTGCGTAAATAAGCGTACAATGTCCACGATGAGGCATGGCGATCGATGTTGCAACCCTTTTCCGAAAAATGGGGGAATTTTTTTTTTTCATAGATTCCTTCAATTTTTCGCCAATAATGATATTCCGTCGGGGGAGGCTGAAATTTCCCATGAACTCCATGAGTTATGGGGTTCGGAAGTTCTCATAAATAGTCGAATATTTTAAATATTTTGACGTTCACGCTGGGAAAAGGGAGGGGGTAGGAAGGGGTGTGCACACACACACACACGCACGCACGCACGCACACACACACCCCTCCCCACCCCTTCCTAGCGTGAACGTCTAACTATTTAAAAAAAATTGCAAAATACACTTTAGAAAAATCGAAGAAGTGTTTTCAAAAATCTGATGCTATATATAGATACAAAATTTCGAGCAACAGTGAATTACTACAGTTAATTGACTTCTGCTTCTAATTATTTTTATCTTTATTATCTCAAAAAACTCAAGAAATGGGTTGAAGCAAGAGCCCAGACATTATGAATTTCACACCAACAATTTTTATATATGACACTGTATTTTTGGGAATTTTTCCAGATTTTTCGATTGCGGCCATCGAGGAGTTCAAAAAAAAAATTCAAAAAATCATGACGCGCTCAAATTTATTTTAAAAAATCTGAAAAAAATTCTAATTGCTTCATATACTGAGAGTAATGATAGGAAAAATCGGAAACCAGATTTGAGGGGTTGAGGGTCAGACCCAGGTCGAATCGGCATGGAATGCCCCATATATAGAAACGTAACTTGAATCACCACCGAACCGGAAATACGGAGTTATTTCATCTGCAGTCTCTGTGGCAAATAACGATATACAACTAAATCTTGGAGACTCATCATGCCCGTGCGAAGATTCACGGTGTTTCATTTTATTAACCGCAAAATCTCGTCATCGTTTCATAGCTCACACCAATTACTGTCTCATACGCAATTGTGACGCAAATCTCACGATAACATTAGACCTAAGCAGCCTGTTGAACTTTAAATTAATTTGTTTCTCAAACTCCTAATTAGAAAAATATCGGTATCGTAATCATTGGAGTTAAAGCATTTTTTTTTTATCGTTCCATTTATTTTCTCTGCACATTGCTCGATATCGCATTCAAAAGTCCTGAGCTTGTATGTCATGAGGAACTAGTTTGGTAATACGGAAACTCTGCCGCACAATTTCGATACTCGTATTAACATGCATGGGTACGTGCGAGTTAAATTAATTTGTGTCAGTTGCATGTAACTCTTACCCCTAGTGCTTTATCGAAACATCGTACGATTCGTACGTAGAGTAACAGAGTTGCTGGTTTAATAAATGTGATGTATCTATACTGTTGTAATTGTAAACATCAACTGGAGAATTGAAAACACAGGCGAAAATACCAGGACCGTTCTGTAGCCTGGAAACTTTTAATCAAAAGGGCTGACGTATGTTTAAAAAACAATGCATTTTCCGAATGAGTTCCAAAAAATTGAGTGATTGATTTTAGCGAAAAAACAGACTTTATTCATTAATTATTCTTGCGCTCACACCTTTGTACTCGAGCCGAAGTTGAATCGGATTATTTATTCGCCGTATGTTCGACTAATGCATTCGAAATACTTTTTTTCAGCCTAGAGGAGTTCGTCAATTTTTTATCAGTGTTACGTTTAGCAGTCGTGAGTGGATTCTTTTTCCAATGTCGCAATTTCGTTGGTGCGACAATTTCGGATTTGTCCCAACAAAAGAAAAAGGAATGCATGATTTTTAAAGGGAAATTTTCCAGTTCATGACAGTTGCGGCGCAATGAGTGTAAAGAGATTCCAGAACATAATTAAAAAATGCCTAAATTTTTTTTTCAAGACATTTTTCGACTTTTGGGACTGAGTCGCCGTGTATTTGATTGCTGAGCATTTTCCATTTTTGATTTGTTTGCAACCAATTCATCAGGCGAACGCGATGTTTTACCAATGGTGGGAGTTTTTTTTTCTCTCTCTGTTTTTATAATCTTATTTGCATTCCATACTGTGGGAGTACGCGTGTAGTTCGGGACAAACTTACCTAATGATTTGGCAATACGCCAAATGCCCGTTATCGATCGAAAAAAAGAAAAAAAAACAGACGAAAGTACATTCGTTTGTATGTGAATGACTGTTTATTTTTACCCGGTGTTCACAGAGGATTACAAAAACGTTTTTGAGTATACAACGATTATGTGTTTCCGGATAAAACTGCATAGGTATACTGAGGGAAAATACAAATTTGTACCTTAAAAAAAAAAAAAAGAACTATCCATGCTTGTTATATAACGTTGCCTAAAAAAATCCGTTTTTTTCTAACACGTTCGACATACCAGCTGTCAATTTTTCCCGTTATCCACGACGTGATTGCTAGTACAAAAATAAATATTTTTTAAAGTCAATCCATACGCCAACAGTATGTACGCTATATATTTAAAAGAAGCTTTTCCGATTATTCTAAGCCCCGAAACATTTTCTATTTACCGTCGTTATCTCTCAAACGAGCTCCCAAACAGCGCTTCGTCAAAAATCCGAAAAAACAAATTCGCAGTGCATATTTGCACGAGCGTACAGTCAAAAAGTGAAAAAAAAAAGTAATTAAATCGTCTAGTATGAATCTCAATCTCGTAAATCAATAACTACATGCTGAAAATTCATTTAGCAAATCTGCTCGATGTTATTCAATATAACTTTTATTTTGTACCGTCGAGAAATTTTTCACTTACGCTCAATGAACGTATTAAAAGAGTACAAAATAGACAATTAAAATAAATTTATGATTTAGGTCTTTTTCAACATACTTTTTTTTTATCTTTCACAAGGTTTACAACCGAAGAATCGAAGTGTTTACGCATCGAGGTCATTGCATAAGTGCATCCTGAATGTAAAATGGTTGGAAACAACGAAAATATATTGTCGATTAGCAAAGTAGTTACTTTGATCGACTTGTAAAGCGAAATTAGGCTTTACCTGTGAATTATCCGTAGCCTGGATAACATTAATGCGTTTACAAGCAATGAATCGATTTTTCTTGTAGCGCAAGTGTATATATGTGTAAGTATGGCCGTAGGGTAAAAAGTAATTTACATCGAATAAACTAGGAGGGCTTCTCAATCTTTAGGCTCGCGGGTTACTACCACCTGGATTACAAATCGTTTTGGTCGTCGATGTAGGCAGCCGAGGTGGTTAGCCGCGCGGCCGCCATACTGCTGGTAAGCGCACACGCGGTGTTACATATACGGGGTTGTTAAGGGCCCTTTGGCTGTGTTCGGGGCGGCATTTCGAGATAGGCAGGTGTTTATACTTGGCTGGGAACCGTGAGGAAACGAGCAAGGAACCTGGGAATCGCCCTCGCAGTATTCTCTGTGGTCTCACACGCACGTCCTCAGCCATATACAAACATATGCATATGTGAATTTGTATGCATCTTCATATACACATACATATACATATTTTTGAGCAAGGGTGCTGGTAGAAAGGTTGAATGTGCGATCTCGAGCATCGCCGCGTCAGATTGATGCTCTCGCATTAATTAGTGGCTATCTTACGCGGCGCTTCGAGGCAACTATCGCTGCCGAGTCCCTCGCTCTTTTTCTCACTCTCTCTCACACACACGTACACACGTTTATACACGCACACACGCTCATGGACTGTCTTATTCGGCTTTTTTGAATCAGATTTCTCAACGCTCTGAGTCACATCGTCACAAAAAAAAACAGAGCTCTTCATCCCTGTGTGACTTTCCCACTTCCAAAGTTGAGTCCGCGACAGTGCAATGTGAGGGATGTTGATTCATTTCTCATTTTGTAATAATAATGTATGATTTTTTGTCATTCTCATTGTCTTTGTGAGAATTTACTGGAAAGGCTAACCGCGGAGGGAATTGAAAAATAGTTTTGTCGACGTCTTGCCGAGAACGATCGATAATTTGCACTGCAGGAACTTGAAGAAACATGATTAGGGCAACTCTGATTGGGCAATTATGTTTCGGATTTTCTCGTGCGCTACCGCAGTTTATAACGTGGAAAATAAATCATTTTAGTAGCAAAATTTTTTATTCGCATTAATTCCAGTTTTTCGTCTATGCTCTTCAATGGTCGTTGTGCATGGTTTTTAACGTTAGTCAAAATTAATGACTCGAGATGTGTGTGGCTCATTTTTCTACGTATCGTGAACATAGCGCTCGTAATTGTAGATTTTGCGTTTTATGTACATCCAGATTATCCTGCTTTTTCATTCGTAGTTTTTGAGAAACACAAGTTTTCCGCCAAGCACGACGCAAACGATATTCTTCTGGATCACATCGACCAGTGAAAAGTTCGTTTCAGTGCACTGAACATACTTTTCAGGCGCCAGAGGAACTCCCACAAATGGCTCCATTGTCTAGGACAATGTTAGGCGAGCGTACGAGGATTCGTAAAGACATGAAAAAAACTTTTACGTCGAAATTTTTCGGTAGGAATCGTGACCCGGCTTGTTTGCTTCTATCAAGGATTTTCAGACTAGACAACTCAGCTCACTATGGACTGGCTAATACTTAATATTTCATGATTTATTGAAAGCATCAAGATAAATCTTCGATCTTCGTTTTGTTGGAATTGTCTAATCGACTCCGCGAATATTGGTCGTTGCAAGCTCGAAATATGAATCTTGCTAAATCCCACTTTGAATCTCGGTGGAACGTAGTCATGAGGATTTTTTCAGTCCTCAAGCAAGTGGACATTATGTGCAAAAAGTCACAGAAAAAATACTTGGGTCTAACATGTTTAACGCTCTTTATAAAGAAGGAGATGAAAAATGTTTGCGGACATAGAAAGACACACGTGAAGTTAAGACGAATAGAATATTTTAAATATACAGGGAAAATCAATGTCAAACGAAATATATTATACGAAAGCACGTCTGTGGATCGGGAAGTCACGTGACTTACCCGTTTGTTGAATTTATGTTACACAAAGCATCTGTGCTCTTTATTTGGGCCTTTAATGTT
Source organism: Diadegma fenestrale (assembly GCA_037043255.1). Lineage (NCBI taxonomy): Eukaryota > Metazoa > Arthropoda > Insecta > Hymenoptera > Ichneumonidae > Diadegma > Diadegma fenestrale. Next base: position 25,474,086 of record CM073309.1, read on the forward strand.
GTCGGAATAAATAATTCGGCAATTTATATCTTATCGAGTGGATGCTCATGGGATCGTTTTTCCTTAATAGAGACTAATACTTTCCTCGAATAAACGTCATCCAATTATACGAGAGTGCGGCAGCGGTAAAAGTCGACGTTGAAACATTTTTTTACAACATCCATCTTCTGCCTTCGACGATCGTCTCTCACTCGATCACGAAGTAATTCGTGCCCTCCAGTCATGAAAAATATCCCCGCAAAGGTCTGATGAGCTTTTATTACGATGGATTTACATAACTTCGCGTGCCACGTTACACCGACGACGACGACGACCACATGTCGGACGATTCATCGAGACAAGATATAAACTTTGTTGCTGCTCGGAGCTAACTCCGATCTCGTTTTTTTTCTTCCTCATTTATCTCTCTCCAATTTATTCTCGGTTAACATTGTCTGCAGGGATGATTCACCTGAACTTCAATCGCGAAATTCAATACCAATGCATTCGATTTATTTCTCGTTTTCTCCAACCTCAGTAATTGCGGTTTAAATTATATTTTTCTATTCTTTACCTGGCAAAATTTTGTTCGCTCATATTGACGTGCTTCGAAATCAATCCAATATTATTATGATTAGGAATCCATTAATTCGGTCACGTCATTCGTATCTATACGTAATAAAATTATTACGTATAGATACGAATGTTGCCTGCTGCGGAAAACATTATCCTGAGTATGGAAATTACTCCTACAACATTTCTGTCGCATTTAACTGTCAGGAGTACGCAAAAGCAGGTTTTATCTGTTTTAACTTCGAATTGAAAAAGTAACATTACAATTTCTCTTCTGTACATGTCAATAGTTCGAATGATATTGTAATAAAACTTTAATATTCCAATTTTGATGAAACCCGGTGTTCAAAAAGGTCCTTGGGGTCCTCTGTGGACGGTAATTTGACGATGAAAAAAAGTTGTTTCATAGCAGGGCCAGTCAGGCCGCTCCATAGGCTTTATAAAATAATATGAATATTGTAAAATTACTGATTACAATGTGTTTTGATCGTTTGCTCAGGTTGATTGCATATCCGGAGTGTTTGTTAGGATTCTGGAACGAATAATTCCGGATGATTTGTCATTAATTATTTGATTATCAATTGGAGCAAAAGTTTAGTGTGGTCTTACAAGCCATGGGGGTTCCACACCATGTGTGTGTGTCACGATCGAATAATTTGGTTTTAATGAATATTTTTTAATTAAAAATGGAACGAAATCGCTGGCAGACTTTGCTCGCGAGCTCACAGAGCAGCTCCGGTGAAGAATATACGACATGGTTCTCTCGATTGAATATTTCATTTAATTTTATAACCGTTTTTCCGTATTTGCTGTTCCAATTTGTGCCACATGGCACTTTAAGCCTTTGAAAATGTCCTGTGAAAATCGAGAGCAATTTCATCGAGTGAGTACGGACTCACTCATGTTTGCTCGGACAACGCATCCCTCGTTGACCGATCGTGTCGATGAATTTATGTATCGATTTCGTTCCACCGAACGACTTTGCAGAATTTTAATTGGCCATGTATATAGTTCGAATATATCGATCCATCCCAGAAACTCACTGACAAAGAGTCACTCCAGCATTTTTTATATCTTTTGTGTATAATTCATGCGGACGGCCTGGCGATGGTCGTTTACGGTGGTTATCAAACAAATTAACCAGCAAAGTAATCACTCAATTTCAGGAATTCCTTCATTCGTTTAAAAACCATAGCAAGATTTCTTAATTTGGTCGAATTATCGAAAAAACACACTCTAAATCCTTTATTCAAGTTCATTCGATGATGAGCAAAGCATTAATGGCAAGTTTGTGTACAGAGTTTAATTTTTATGATGGCAACTGCTTTTTCGGGCCAAGTTTCTCCTTTAAGAATCCAATGGATTTCCGAAAGCCATGAAAACGATCTCTGGATTTCAATTAAGATTGGAAATTTCCCCCGAAACGTTTCATTCAAGAAATACTTTTTCATTCATTCAAAATGAACGAGAGTTTCGAATTTTCACAGGCAATTCGGCTGACCGAGTAAGGTTTACTTATTTATTAACTATTTTGATGTTTAACGTGCACAGAACGCAAGTCACCATGGAATTATTTGTGCAGGGATTGTCTTGCGGTTCCATGACGTTAATACTTTAGAATCAATTGAAAATTTCCCTATAATTGGCACGTGTTTTCCAGTGCTATGCATCAGTGATTTTATTCGATTTTGATAGAGATGCAAAAAAAAAAGTAGCGGCGTTGATGGCATGGAACAAATTTTGCAACTTTTTGATAGGATTCCGTAGGGAATTCGCATCACGTATCGGCTATTCCGTTTGCGACCATAGTACTAATACGTACGAACTGAAGATAACCTGAAGCAGAAATGAATCGACATTTACTGCAGTCAACCCCGCCGATAAAATTAATACCGCTATCAAACGTAATGTAATTAAAATGTAAATGGCCACCAATGCGAATCACGGGAGCGGCGGAGCGTACGGCCAACTCCCGAATGACCGAGTATACGGCAACTGTTTTATACGAGTTGTACGTTCGCATATGTGTCGAATTCGTTTACGTGACAAAAATTCAGAAGATGCATATTCGAAATATTTGTTACTTATTTTTGTTCTCAATTAACATGTTGATAAAATTCGCAGCCTTAACAAAATATTAATTTTCATATATAAACATATTACGAAAGCATATTTTGGACTTTAAGTTTTCCACGTTATACGGAATTTTATTTGCTCGGAAATTGCTTCTAAATTTTGGAAAGAAAAGTTGAAATCTTTCTCAACTTATTCTATGCTAACGCTCATCCCCGAACTAGGAATAGCAGACAACGGTACGAACTTAAATATATAGATATACATTTTATAAATACAAGTGGGGCAAGTAATCTGAGTTTGAAGATCTTGAAAGCTGCCCACGGGTATTCATACTGTCAGCGCAAATTCAGTTGGGCATTATTGGATAGACACGAAGCTATTTTATCCGGCGGTTACCCCGACGGGGGAGAGAACAACTGGAGTGCACTAGCCATACAGAATTGGCGTGTTGCGTGTGGCGATAATTAAAGGTGCTGTCCAACGGAAAACACGAAAATTGAGCTAAGCCGCACCCACTCCGTGGCCGGAAACACATGGTTAGTGGGAGGCAATAATAGTTGCATCAATGCCCAGTATACACAAGATATAAACCGGATGAAGCAGCACGAGTCGAAAGTGTGCGCCGAGATTAATTGTTTCTAAAATTATTGCTGACTGGACGAAGGCCTTTTAATTATTCCTCCGGAAACACAAGATTCTTATTTCGCACCACAAGTGCTTCATGCAAGAAGCAAGAAATTAGTTGGCTCCATCGAAAAACAAATTAAATTAAATCAATTCTATAAACCCATCGCATTGAAAAGAGAAACAATCATAAAACTTTTATGTGTATCGACCATTTTTTATATTAATAAATTACGCAGCCACCCCGCACGGAATCGAAATAATAAAAAAATAAAAAAATACCGAAACGTTATGTTCAATGAATCTTAGACAATGGCCTTTCGGGCTCTGCATACAAATGAGATTGGAGGCAAAAAAAACGGGGAGTGTGTTGAGTTGCCAGTCGCGCGGGGTAAAGTCTAGCAGGCAACTCGTCCATACGTCATATTGTCAGCCAGAACCGATTTAAGGACACGTAAATATCGTTTATTACAGAATTTTTTGGTCAGACTAGTTCAGTTGGTTCTAATGCAAACGAAGCAAGCAGCATAAAGTAGTTTGTCCTCAAATCGGATTGGGCCGATAATATGTGATATTTATACACATGCTACATGGACGTGAAATATTCCTCCATATATATCTACGTTTTATCTCGCTCTACAGCGTACATCATATTTCGCGTTGTTTACGATCGCGTGTCAAAGTATCAAAGTAACCGTGATACATGGCAGGAGAAAGAAAAAAAAACGTAGCACCATCAGGCAAAAAATTCTCTCGTGTGGGCTTTTCATCGATGATAGTAATTACTCTTAGGCGAGTTAGGAGAGGCGATGGAAGCGAATGGAAGAGAACGCGGGGACAGTCGCGACTACCAAAAGCTTCGTTGGGAGGAGGAGCCCGCTTCATCAATTTGCTCGAACTATCTGTTTGGGATGAATGCACGAAGCGTCAAAAAGCGAAAAGAATTCATGTATATTTCCTGGTACGCGCAGTCCGTCCTCGATCTGACGGTCAATAATGTTAATTTTCGATCCGGATTGATCAAAGGCCAACGAGTATCATGGAAATTCAACGCCATGAAAAAACTACTGATCGACATATCAAAACAATTCAAAACTGAGTCAATATCTTCCCGAATGCTGGCAAATATATGAAGTTTTTCCCTCTCCACATCGATACTGATTTTTAGGACGACATTTTTGGTCGTACAGAATACACGATGCATGTTTAAAAGATTTTTGCAGGTGGTTACACGATATACGTATTTCTCAATACAAAATTAACAGATACGTGTACGAAGCGTACAAATAACGGAGTCTTGCAGGAGTATGACCGATGATGAGGAAATCGTAGGGGCGGATAAGTGAATATCCATTGGTATATATATATATATATGTGTTGAGTATGATTTGTATGGGATGTGTGATGGGATGACATAGAACCGTGGTAGCTTGTGGCACAATGCAGCGCAACTACCTGTACAAACACTTGACGCTTGGAAGCCGATCCTGGCTCTGCATGCTTGTTTAGTTACACCCTCGTCGAGGGAAGACTCGGAGGTTAGTTGGGAGTCGCGTATACGCGCAGAGAGAATAGTCGACCTGGATGCTTGGTGGATCCAGCATATCGTGCCCCATATATGACCGGAGTAGCATCCCAAACGTATATATCGTGCGTAACCGAAAACACATATAATTCATATACATATGTATATAAGCAAGCATGTATACGTAAGCTATGATGAACTGTCCACATAGACCCAATAGCAAACCAAGGACTTCGCTATGCTGCACAGATCTTACTGTGTTTTCCTAGGGTGTAAGCAGTTGATTGTACGATTACAAACACGAGGGACAGTGTCCGAAGCATCCAATTTTTCTGCATGCAAACAGAACGTGTTCGATGTTTTCGTCTTCAAGTTTTCCGCAAAACAAAGTGTCTTCATTTCTCAGAACGTGTTCCGATGGCTACTGCTGCATTCCTTCTGGATGTTGAGCAACGTAGTTGAGCCTTATCTATATTGGCTCGTGGCTTGCCAAGTGTCTAGCAATTAAGGGTTTCGCCATATAGTGACGAGATAAGAGCGTGAACAGGACATCTGAACGTCTTTCCTCGATACTCATTCGCTCATGAATATATCCAACATTTACGAGCCAGCTATTAAATGAAAAAAGGTTTAGGGACCATGGCACATTACACTGGCCATTTCTGCGTTATTGGTCATCCTTAACATTCGTAGATGCAGCAGCCTTTATCATCGACAAATTTACGACTGCTTGGAAGCGGCGAATATGTTCGGGGGTTTCGTGGACGTATGGTGTGTATGATTTTATGGCCAACCGGATCTTACGTACCGAGAGCTATCAATTCGACGACTATATAAACTCCTCTGCTAATGTACTATCTTATTGAACTCTTCGACAAAAGCTGTCAGCATATCGGTCCGGAGAGAGTACAGTCATGAAATTTGTTCTAAATTCATTTCATCCAAATGTACATGTATTTTGTAGCAGATACTTGCAAGTTATATCTAGTGTCCGTAATTTATGGGTGGGCATGGTAGAGTGTAGACTTTATTTTTCATGCAGTAAAAATTCAAAGAACTCAATGGATTTTATCGTTTCGATTCGACTGGTTGATTAAATGCAATTTTATTTGCATAATATGCATTACTGCAAATTGAGGTCTTCTCAAAAGCATTATGAGCAAGCATAAACCAATATACACTCGACAATCAAAATCCATCGCTTCCATTACAATTGATAATTCGTCGGTATAATGTCGGGTATAATTGGATTCTTGAAATAAATAACAAGCGGTGCTATATTTTTGGTCCGCGATGGTCATGACAACGGTTTTCAATGGTCAATGCTGCCAGGAACTTTCTTTCGGGCAATTGAATCGAATATTCGCTTGGTAATTGTAATTTTTAAATTATAATTTCCACGAAGTTTTGTTTTTGTTCAGACGAGGAGAGACCCAACATATTCCTCGAGCTGCAATGACGAGGATTTATAGATATTTCTATTCCTTTGAAATTATGAAACCCCATATGATTGTATGGAGAGTTTTCAATAATATTCGGAATTGAATTCTTCGAGTATCGTGACGCAATTAAATTTAGTTTGAGTGGCTCGAAACATACGATGCAAATTAAACGTTCGCATGGCTGACAGAACATAACGAGGAGTTGTGAATCGACCAGAATATATATTGAAGCAACGGTCGCGAAGCTTCAACCGGGTTGAGAATTCGAGATTTCCGTGTACGAGGATTTAGCTCATTGACCGTTTTATTGAGAATCGGTGTTGCATGCTGTATATCGTCCGAACATTTCAAGCATTTGAATTGAGTTGAAAGTTTGGTCGTTGAGGCAAGTGCTCGTTGTATTACGTTGACTGGACCGTATCTGAGAATCCGACTATCCTCTACCCTAACTGTCATCTGATCGGCGGACATACGTGTGTAAATTTGGCGTGGAGCTCCAGCGCGGAAAAGCAGTAGTTCCATGTTACGTTCATTTCATAGAATCGTCAGAGCAGCCACCAGTGTATGAAGCAGTGTATGAAACTTTTAGAGGAGTTTACGAAATGTTTCGCCAGCGTTTTCACGGACGCTGCGTATGCCAAGTGCACCAAACACATGAGATCAAAATTTGTCGTCGCGCTATCCCTCAACGGCTTAAACTTTGCTCCCATGTAAATGCGGCCCAATGTAAAATGTATAATTCATGTAATTCGTTCTTTAAATTTGCGATCCATGAATTCTGGGTTTATATATCTGTTAGCGATCGTCAGCCTGACTTGGTCCCTTGACGAAATATCCAGAATTAATTTCCATGTCCGTCGAATGTCACTCCATGCACAAGTGCACTCGTTACTGAAAACCTTCAAACTATAAATTCATAAAGTTCCAGTTTTCGTTAATATTCGCTCAAAAAAAAAAACAAATCGATACCTGCGAGTGCAATAGAATCATTTTTATTCAAAAATATGCTCATCGCCTGAAAAGTACAGGGAGGAAAGAAAATTCACAGGGTTAATTGAATCTTCGACCGCATGGTGAATTTATCCCTCGCCGTACGTGCGTCTCAACGATTTCTTCAAACATTATTTTCTCTTCATCTTATTTCATATGATGGTAAAAATAATATATCTTTAGCAACACGTATATTTTCGGTGTACCACCCTGGAGAGGAAGGAGGGGGCGAGATCAAAAGAGAACAAGAGCACGTGCCTGGGAAGGCATACACGACGAACGAGATAGAAACGAAGGGGAATAATGTAGAGAGAAAAAGCCGAGAGAGAGAGAGAGAGAAATGCAGGTATGGACGTGAAAGACCGAAGCCTCAAAGTCTTCAGGGTCGCAGTACCGCACGCTGACCTCTCTGTAACCGCGTATGCAACACGTACGTGTGTATTTGCCTGCACGTATGAGCCGTTCAAAGTGTTTTCTTCCGCCTTGGAAGCGCGAGACTGTACGATCGTCGGTGTCCGTTATTATAAAATATCCATGATATAAAGCGCATACAGGCAGATACATACGGCCTTGGCCAGAAGTATCCCGGAACCCTGTATTCATTCGATTGCGCCCAAGATTCGTGGCGAAGAATTTCTGAATTTCGTAGACTTTTTTTTTCATCTTATACCCTCTCTCGATCTTTATTTGTTGTTATGACGTCAGCCCATAAGCACGGCCTTGCCATGCTATACATGATTTCGCTTCGAACTTCGAATTATTATTCACCAGAAAGTCGATAAATTACTGGCCCGGGAAATTCGCAACACTTGCCAATATTGTTAGATAAAAGTCGATTTTCAATCGCAAATATTTCCGTAACGAAATGGTCATTGAAGTTAAAATTTCACCAGTTTGTGTAAAATATTCTGTCTCAAACTTGGTCGGGAATTTACTACCTTAAGGACGATGTTTCGATACTTAATCGTGTATTCAAAAAAAAGACTCCTACGCTCGACATTTTTTACTATATTGTTATGAACACAAAATATTATCATGTGTGCAGTGTACACGATGACTGCATACTCATGAGGATTTCTTGGTACAGGCCAGTGCCCCTCGGCCGTCATGTCTCCGTGTCAGTTAAATTTATTTACATGGATCCTCAGAGAGAAACTGTAAGATCGAGAAAGCGAGAGGGGGAGGAAAGAAATTCTCAAAGGTCCACGGAGACGTTCATCTCGTCTTGTTCCAAGGATGTGAAGCAAAAAGGCGCGTGCACTCCTGATGATGCACCGTTGTGCGATCACTAAGACAGGTCCCACGAAAGTGCAAGAGTGTAATTTGCAGATATTACTTTCGACACGACAGGGAGGATCTTCTCTCTTCCGAACTGCATACAATAAAAATACTATCGAGGGAACCACATGCCTTGCCTCCTTGTAAATTGAATTACCGAGTACACAACCAACAGTTAACGCGTTTGCGTGTCTACTTGGGAGAATATTTGGCTGACAATGTAGGCAAACGAAGTCCATTTGAAACGTTTCATTTTTAGTGTCTTTCTCGTAGACATGAAACAGTGTGAACGTTCGAAACGTCTCGCGCCTCGTATCTGTACTTGACATTCAACTGTTTCTGTCAATTTTGTGCGTCGAAACAAAAATATACATTTTTATGAGGAAGCAATTAAATTTCGTGGGTATACAAGAAAATTTATTTCCTCTTTATCAGATTTACACTCTGCCGATCTTAATATTCGCAAAGGTCAAGTTTTTCCCTCGTTTCCATTTTGTAACCGTTTTCCTCAGTTCGGTTTGTGACACGAAGCTCCGATATTTTTATTATCCGTTCTCGAAAAGCACGAGAGTCCCAAATCGCTGAAACGGTTTTTGAATGAATTTTGTGCGATTTTTTAACGATTTTTCGAAAAACGAACCTGTTCCGAAAATTTCTCAGTGCAAAAATGTTTAGAGCCTTGAGCCATCGACATATAGAATGCGTTTCGTATGAAATTCAAACCGTATAACGCTGCGGTGTATGTTGTCCATTTGTTATTCACGAATCAATTAAATAACGGTCCATTTGCGTTAATGTTGTTTGGGGTTGTTAGCTGGTAATACTTATATAATTAACCTCCACCGCGTAATTCGACAATAGAACGCATGAGCAGTTGTTACAAATGAATGAGCCTCACAATTGAGTACGCGTTGCTCGTTAATTACGCGTGTTGCATTTGACGGTAGCCTAATTACAAAATAAAGTTTCGTTACTTGGAATATCAAGGCAAGTTGGACGGACTGGTTGAATTTTTAGGAACGAATCATAAATTCCAGATCGTACGATGTTTTAGGGATTCAAAATTTCAGAGTCCTTGAGACAACCGAGCACTTGAGCTTGCTATGCAATCGTGACACGTTCATTGATGACAAAATGACGTTCAACCTGCATCGATTGTTTTGAATCGTGGAGAATTCCAGTAAGTCTGGCGGAAATGAAACTTTTGTGAATAAAAAAATTTGTTCAAATTAATGCAGGTCGGAATCAAAGAAAAATAGCTGGAATAATTTTTCTGTTGCTTGATCGTCTCCGAGCTACTGAAAAAATCTACACCAGTTGATTTTCAAGTCAACGAGAGAATGTTTGAAAAAAAGGTAAAAGGTTATAAAGCTGGCATTCGGGGGAGAATGCTGCACACATTCTCGCACATTCTTCCCGAAGGCCGTCAGAAAGCACACGTTTGTTCTTTTCCCTCTTGCCTATTTCCAGCTTTTCGTGAAACATCACTCTTATATTCAAGTGCCATTTCCCGAGTCCTCGAAAATGTCTTGTGAGCTTTGTACATTCAGAAAATTTGCCTCTAGACATTGTTGTGCTTTACCACATGTTCCTTACGAGCGTCACGTCCCCCTTTCCTGTTTCGCTCTTCCGCCTTTCGTATCGTTCCATTTATTCGTGCAAATTTTCTACGAATACCTGGCTGGCTTTATGTGAAGATCAAGAAAAAGACACTCGCGCCAAAATACGTCTTCCACAGTCAAATGCTCCACACTTTTCTACTTTTTTGCATCATTCGCCTCTGCACTACGACCCAAAAGGGACCGCGGCTGCAACGTACTTCATCCCTTCTTGTCTGATTTTCCACGGTCAGCATAAATTCATTCAATTTTTTCGTTTTTGGTCAAACTTGTCAATCGCATCTGGAGGAATCACTCTCCAAATTTTTTATAAATCTTAATCATGTCCAACGCAACAGCACAAATTTGCGTTGACGAAAATATATTGGATTTGTCGCAAAAGTAAATGGATCGATTCGAACAATTGAAGATTTTCTTGTTATCTTGAAATTGTTGAAAGAAACACAGAAATTTTGAAAATTTGGTATTGTTCAAAGTGACTTTGAAAAAAAATGTTTCTTGTAGACAGAAGACAATTTTGAATTACGTGGCAATGTGTGACGTTAATTGTCGTGTCAGGACGATTCCCAATTGGCTGAGGCACGTAGTATTTCGCTATCGATCGTCGATTGAGTGCAACGGGGAACTGAATGACATTCCCATGGAGGCTTCATTTTCCCGACTGTTCGTTGACGTGCGAGAACCTGTTTGTCCCATTAATTGGGACACTAATGAGTACATGCTCCCGTGAAATCGGTGGCTGTACGAGGCTGAAAACGAAGAGAAAAGAGACCGCAAACTCGAAATATCTTTTGAGGAGCAATCGTCCAGTTGTGCTTCAATCAATCCCGCATTTTTTTCCATCATTCTCACTTTCACGAGCACACAATACTTTGGCCTGGGGCTAACGAGCAAAAAACTATTTTCCACAAAAAAAATACGGCTCTTTTGCAACAAATTCCCAAAAAAATGAAAAGTGCAGTACGAGCAAGGCCAATGATTGATGTCAAAGAATATCGTAACGATGGAATTCACACGCGAGTTTATAAAATGAACGATAATCATGGAACGAAGATTTTTCTGCCGAAATGTCTTGCTGGATTGTTGCCACGTTTCTCGGAGAATACTGGCTGGTGAATACGGACGAGAGTTGTGAATGAATCAAGCGATTAAACAATAAAACTCTCGGTGAAAAGCTCTTGGAAGAGATTGGATAGGAAACCATAGAACCCTCATGCGAGAAGCAGCGACAATGTGTGTGTAACGAGGTACAATACGAAAATTTGATACGCGCACAATATAAGCATTGGACTTTCGTATATTTGGCAGCCACATATCTTTCCGAGTACCAAATTCAGCATTTAATTCATCTGGTTCTCGTCGCGGGGAAGAATACCTACGAGTACCATATGCCATGACGCATGAAGCTTTTCCGGGCCCGCGACGACGTATACATATGTTTGTATATGCGCGCACGTGTGTGTGTGTGTGTGTGTGTGTGTGTGTGTGTGTGTGTGTGTGTGTGTGTGTGTGTGTGATGGGCATACACCGCCAATTATCCTGACGTTAACAATGAGCCTCACGTCATTTGCAATGCCATTCCTGCATGAAGTTGAAACCTTCGGATATGTGTTGACGTGCAGTTGTGTGGGTGAGTCGGTGTATGTGTGCGCCAGACCGCGTCCTATAGCGACAATGCCTAATTTGAATGTATTAATATCAGGCCGACATGGTGAGGCTCATTGTTCGGGCTCAGACGACGCGCGATAAGGGAATATGACGATGAGAGAGCATCTCCTGTGTGTCCTTAACTATACATACATTTCTATAGACGACTGCTATAACGTAAAGACATATATATGCATATCTATAAACAGTCTACGTAATTATATGAGCCCCTTGATAATTCCGAGGAAAAGCGCGACGTGCAGTCAAGAAATCGGAGCAACTGCAAACCAAGACGCGGAGAGTAAATCTTCTCAATTAGCAACAACGAGAGTAAATAAAAGTTGCAGCTGGTCATAAAAATGTGGCTCGCAGTCGTCTTACCCAACTGTTTCTCAAGCTCAAGCGATTTTCTCGATTCCCTTGTAAAAATGACAGTAACAGAGAGCTTGGCCATGATGTAAGAAAAGGGAGAAGCGGAAAATGAGTCTCTTAGCGAAAAGACCAATAAAATGTAGCACGCGGAGAAGTTTATGTAGGAAAAAAGAAATTTAGTAAAACCTTTGTTCCTTCCTGACTCAATCTTCTGATGGAACGATTTCCTACGGAAACGATCCGGCCAATATCTATTTCGGGACCTCTTTGCACACTCGGAGATGTCTCTGACGGGGAATCCTACAAGCCCCTCGTACACATCATCGCTGGGAAGCCTGTACGCACACTTCGACACATATAGGCGCTTATATATTTATTGACATATTTTTTATCGCTGCAAATGTACCGTAGAACGGATCGCTCCATCCATAGCCTGTATCTACAGTTCATTGAGCTATCAAGCTTTTCAGCAGTTTCTATTATCTCCTTTTTTTATCAATTCTCCCCTATCTATTTCTATGAGGCTTTTATGGTCGATTCCAATGAGTGAACGTGAGCGATCTTCCTATCGAGAATTCCTTCGGTTTTATATATATAATACCCAGCATATCTACGGATATATAAAAAGACGTTTGTAATTTTTCTCTTGTCTCACCATCTCGTACGTCAATCGTTCTAGAAATGATCGCCCGATAGCACATTGCGACAGAAATATACTCTCGGTGTAAGAGTCTTCCCATGCCTGTACACGAGATCCTCCAGGGAGGAGTTTCGATCGACAGAGTCACCGAAGATCAATTTGAAACGTTCTAGGCCTCGACGACGTAAATTTAATCGTATTAATTCATAATAATTAAGCGATTCTTACGGTGCGATTCTTCGCGAGCTTTTTTCGAGAATCACATCGGAGCAAGAGGCGATTCTCGTAAAGCTACGACTTCACTGCACTCTTTCTTGGTTATAAACTGCAGATATTTTTAGTTAAAGTCTACTGTATAGTAAAAGTTGTGTGATAAATAAATGAAACAGTACTTCATAATAATCGAAGCCTCGTAATAAAAAGCTGAGTGAAAGCTTTCGTTTACTTTTCTTATACATAGGACGATCAATAGAGAGCGACTGTCAGCGTTCCCTCGAGTAACTATATGTTGTATAGAATGAGGAAAAGTTGAGACTGAATGGAAAAGAGAGAAAATAAAAGGGAAGAATATTACTTAACACAAAAATTGAGTGTGTGTAGATACGCGGATAGACGTGTACGCGAGTCCGTGTGTCGTGCGTCATCGTAAAAATTGATTGAGAGCTGCGTTGGACTATCGCGAAAGTCAATTATTGGAATTGGATCGCGCCGATAATCGTTTCCATAGACTTTGCCTCTCCGCCTTTTCCTTCCACGCAATTCTACCCTCTCGCGACCTGATATTATTGTACAAACTCGCCGAGTCGTTTATCAAGAGGGCGAGGCACGAGAAATATATCCGGGCAACAGCGAAATACAAACTAATAGATAAAACATTTTATCGGCATGTGCTTGCTACTCCGCAACTATTGTACTCATGAACTTCTGTAAGCAAGTACGTGGCAGGAAAAATACCAACTCGATTGTCTTTGAAGTCTAAATTGACTGCAATAAATATTGAATTAATTTGACATGTCTCCAACATTGCAAAGTTTTCTTCGAATACTTTCCCGACAATCAGAATAATCAATCACACTAAAAAATTGATTTTAGAAATGAGAAGAACCTGAAAATTTATTTGGTAAATGAATTAATAGGTTTTCTACGTTGTGTTAAAAGTTTTGCCTTGATAATCAACTGTGTAGTTTATCACACTTTTTTCTCTCCTGCTTGCGAGAGAATTTATGTCATTTTAATTTAGCTTTATGAAGATGCAGTTGCACGAGCTGAGTCCATTGAAATATATTTTCTATTATAAACTTGATGAGTCAACTGTTAAGGAAGCTCTTGCGACGTGAAACGAGAGAACGCACGTAGTGCTCCGGTGGAAAGCCAAAACGTGGCGCTGGAAAAGCGAGTGTGGGAAGGGAAAAGTAGGAGAAAGAGAGCGAAGCGCTTACAGTGGAAAAGCTTTCGTATATACTATTTGCTTTTGCAAATTAGCCGAGAGCGTGCGAATCACGAGCCGAATGAAATTGTCTGACGGAACTTGGGACGTCATACATGGAGAGTAGGTGAACCGAAATTGTCTGTACACGGTGAAAACACTGTATGTTTATTAATAATGCAAAGAGACGGGCACAGCGAATTTTATTTGCCATGGCAATGTCTCTTGGCTCATTCTACAGTAGCGAATCCTTTGCGAATTAGCTTTCTCTCTACATAGTCCTTCTGACTCAATTTTCCTTTTTTTGTCTCCTTTTACGTGAAAAGAATTAGCGACAAAGCCATCGGTGGTCACGTGGGAATTAATTTGTTCTCGCTTGTCAAATGCTGGTACTTTAATACCGCGACTAAAAAAGGACGCTGCAAAAAATTCAGAAGAAAATCGATTCACTACAGGCCAACAAAAATAAAATATTTAACCACGCACAATAATGATAAATGTGTGCCATTAATATTCTCGTATCAATAATCTGGATAGCAATTTCCGCCGTCGGACAATAAACAAAAAGTTTTGTGCGACAGGCCTCCGAATTTGCGGACTAGAAAACTCTGATGTTTTCACTGACAAACTATTGACGGACAAAATATAATCAAAATATCGTATGGATTGGGCGATGACTGAGTATCTGATGACGTTAATCAACTGGAATTGGTTGAACGTGGAGATGCTGGCAATTGTGAGGATTCCCACAGCGTGGCGGTTGTAAAAGAATTAAAAAAATGGAATTGAAAATTTGATCGATTTTGTGAGAATGATAATCGAAAATTGGTCTCGTGAAGATTCGTATAATTTCGTTGGTATAATCTTGCTAATCCGATGCATCATGCAATCGTAAACATGGCGGAATCTCTGAAAGGATAAAGTAAATTGCAGTTGGGATTCCAGTAAGAATTAAACATACAGGCGAACGCGGCCTCCTGAAAAAAAAGCGAACGAAAAAGCTCCAACTTGTCATCAAACACGAATACATATAGTCGCATATGTATGAACAAATAAATGTGTAAATATATTCATTCAACGTATATTACACACATCGGTAAATATAATAAATAACCTGCATGGATAAGCAAAAGTGTACGGCCAAGTCGAGTTTACTACCGCTTTTATATTTCGCCCGAGGATTATGCCATTAAAGCCACCGCGTGCTCCAAGATCGCTGAATGTGGATATTAAATATCGAAGGCGTAGGAGTTGCGTGCCGAATCATATGTATGTATACATATGTATGACTATATACAAAGGCATAAAACCGCTTGGAACAGTGTTCGTATAAAAAAAAAGCACATACATATATCATAAGTATAATACATGTACAGAGGATGGTACCGTAACCAGAAGTTTCACGAGGTCACGAGCCACAGCAAGCGAGGCAAGATCTATGTATGCACGTGATGCATTCATATTTGTATATAAAGAAAAGCCAGAGGTGAATGTATTCTTACGGGATACACGCGTCTCCGTAATATGCAAGAATAGAGTGTGCCACAAACCAGAGGCCTGCTTGACGTTAAATTAGGAATGTCATCCGTAGTCGTCAATTTTTCAGGGTTTTTCCGAAACGAAGGGAACTTCTCGAGGATATCAAAGATTAAGGGGTCGCGCTGGCTTGGTCCTCGTTTCGCGAGGGACAGTACGTCGAAAAGTGCAGGACGCCGGGGATGAGCTTTCATGATTGACAAGGCAGCAATGTTTCCTCCGATCCATGCAGTAACGCCCAAAGATTTCGTGACCCCCGGGATCACGCATGTTATTGATAAAAAATTCACTTTGAATTACCGGACACCGTATAGATTTCTATACGCGGTCACGTATGCCTGTGTGTATGTGAACCAAGAGTGGGAATCCCGGACACCCATCTCCTGCGGCGCGTTAAACCGCAGCGAGCATTGTCTCGGCCGTGCGTTGACCCTTTCAACCCCATCGTATCGCGCTTATAACCGCTACGTACTTATTATTTGCTTCGAGCAACAAAAAGTGCGTAGTCTAGGTAACGTGAAAAAAAAACAAGGTTTTTAGGAATTTACAGATTTGTCAAGTCTGTCTTTTCATAGTTTAGTCAAATTATGGATTTAAATTCAAACTGGAAGAAAAAATTTCTTTATTTCTGTGAACGCTTGTCGAAATAAAAGTTTACACCATTTGAATCATTCTCTTATCGAATTGACAGCGATTAATTTCACTTACAATCTCAAATTTCATTATGTGAGTCTCGTTGTGAACGCAGCTCACGTGTCGCAAGGAAAATTATCGTTCCCTATATAGAATATGAATACTTTTGAATCCTCCAAATTATTCAACGTTCCTTGAACCTTGAATTTCATGTTGCAGTGGTTACAAAAAGTATTTGCACACTTTATTATATGGAAAATTGTATTTAAAGTCTGCAAATTCTTTTTATAGTCACTTTGTTTACAAATTTATCACTCGTACGACCAACGTCCTCGTAGTATGTAAATTAGTTTTCATTTCGCTTGCTTTCTCCTTAATTGCGATCGAGCGGTCACATATTCCTCGTTAGCAAATACAAATAATCGTCAGAAAGGCGCGAATTTGTATATATTTTTAATATGACACCCCCAGGAATGCAATTATCCGTGAATATATTTTCAGACCATAATTTTCTGAGGCCTGTTAACGCTTTCGCCACATTTTTGACGCTAGCAAAGTGACGAGGCAACCGTAAACCCCTTTAACCTCAAGAGGACACTCGCACGAACATTCGCTACTATTTGCGCTCGCGATATTTGCACTACCGTTTGTTATCTAATTGGACAGCCATTTTTTTTCATCTTCGTATTCCTATCATGCTTCGTGGATCCCAGCTCCGTCTGAACATTTTCTAAATTTCGCTTCGAGTGAAATCCACAAATTGACTTTGAATTTATAGAAAATTGGACATTTTCAAGATCAGAATAGCACACGAGAATAATTTAACTGGTCTACCGTCTTTCATTTGGGACGTCGTCGTTAGTGTATTTTGAGGATTCTCACGACGAGTGCTCATGTGTTTTTTGAAACCTTTTTTCCGATTCCAAAATTGGAGTAAGAATTTTCAGTGACGACGTATTTGCGTTCGTTGGATTCGAATTAGAAAGCAATTATTTTTTTTTATCATCGTTTTTTTTTGCAAATTGTAGCGTTTTTGCTAATAACTGTCAGCAAAAATCAATTATTCCTTTTGTTGGTTGGACCTCGAGGCTGATTGTCATTTCGTACATACATGCTGAATGCGGGTAAATAAATTATTAGAAATAATCAATTTCCATTCATCAGTAATCCTCAAGAAAACTCACAAGATTCGTTAGAAAAGATTCAATCGTACTCTCTAATTATGAGAACTTTTTTCTGAAAATCTTCCATTTGTTATGGCGGCAATTAATCACCGAAAATTGCCTAGAAGAGTAACAAACTTGTCGAGAAATTCCAAAACTCACCAAAACGTCATGTAGTAGTTTTGAAAATGATAAGAAATTGGAAAACTCGAACTGGTGATGTTCTCAAATAAGTCGTGTACGCGTGAAGTCGAGATGAAGTTATGAAATATGTAGGAAAAATGTTGATTATCTGCACCCCGGAAAATGTTCCAACTTGAATCATAATGCTGCCACGTCTTTTAATGTATCGCAAGCTCAACGCTGTACTTACGAAGAAACTGAGTGCAAAGGGCATGCAAAATATAGTAGGATGGAATCAAATTCGACGTGGCTGAGTATTGCTCACGGGATCCATTGGATATTCTACGAGTCTCGCGTGTATAGAAGCGAAAATAGTTATTTATAATGTGCGCTCATATTCCGAGGAGAGTGTAGTATACGAAAGTGATCGTACGTCATTAGGTCGAGAAACAAGAGACAGACTATAATTACAGACGTCCCGCGGGGGCTTCAACGTACTTCAAGGATCTCACGCATTCGCAGCTTATCGTCTCTTCCTTCTCGCCTATATAAAGTACCAACCGCGAGAGAAAAATCGTCCTCAGCAAAATCATTTCGTCTAACGGATCTGAACATTTTACATGTAATGCATCGCGCTGCATGCGCCGCGTGCTTTCTACCAATGCGCGGTGAATATATGTGCTTGTGAGTTGGTTGAGACAAAGAAAAATGTTGGCAAACGGATTGTGGATGGGAGCACGTAATTTATAGGCAAACTCATGTTAGTGGCTCATTGGATATTATTCAATATGTATTTAAAAAAACGTTTGGACCACGTTAAATCAAATGAAAAGTCACCCCAATCTTTCGAGCACATTTTTATTTACAGAAATATCGTGCGAAACATTTATTTTATTTATTTAGTGATTTATTATTTTATTTTATTTATTTTTGTTGTTTAATTTTTACAAGTGAAACTTTTTTTGTCTACAAAATTCATCCGCGTATGGTTCGCGTCATGGTCGTCGACTCCAGAACTATTTTAGCGATCTATACAGATCCATAATGCATCACTAATGGATCCACTAGGGAATCGAGCTGGGTTGCTTGAAATATCCTCCATATCTGTCACGTGATGGGTCAGCCTCAGAAGGAAGGGAAAGAGCGTTAAATTTATGTTTTACTTTTGCGGCGTCGAACGATAAGGACTTCATTTTGAACCTGCTGCGTTAATTTTTTATCGTGACCTATATATGGTTTTCGAGTTCCTTCGATGTAGATGTCTGTACAAAAAATTTAATGTCCACCGTCGCCAGTTATTGTAATCTAATTAACAATCGTAACGATGTTAATTAACGCTTTCTTTTCGCAGTTCAGAAATAATCACTTCTTCATGACCTTTTCTGGGTTAATTTTACGAGTTCAGAATTTGAAATGTGTTTGGCATCAATTTTTCAGAGGATGTTCCCGTAATAGAATTGCAGTGATCGCGGAATTTGATCGAATCCAGGATAAAATAAAGTTTCAAGAAAAAATGCAAAGCCGAAAACTATAATTCCAAATCACCGAATGGAAGTCACCAAAAAAAAACAATTTGGCGATTTGATTGACAAAATCTACGCGATTTGTACTTCGGAAAACATTCGACAATTGGTGACATTTTTAAAAAGGAAGGAAGAGAAGGGAGAGATAGGAAGAATTTTTTTTTCAAGTGGACAATGCAAATCTATCGCGTAGTCGAGCTTGGGAGGCTTCTTTTACCACACGAGGAGTCATAAATCATGAACCAGCATACTTTGCCCTCCACCCCAACGAGATGTTCACCCCTTTTCACATCCTCAGCATCCCTTCCCTTCTCACTAACGAGACTAATACGAACTCACAGGGTTCAGCAGACAACCTGCAAGGAAAGATGCTCCGACAGGGAAGAATTTCATAACCTCTTAATTGCACATACCGCAAAAACACTCATTTACATTTATATACCGAATTCCAATACGACATGCAATTTATACATATAGATATGAATGGATAGTCGTTGCGGTATTTGACGTCGAACTTTTTCCTTACAACGAATGCTTGTGAAGTCATTTCTACTCCACTTTGTCCTCGAGCTCAACGTCGATCCATTATTTAAGCGGATAAAAAATATCGTGACCTATTTTATAAAACTTTTTCTTATCCAAATGCATACAATCGTTTCAATCGAGGCCTGTGTCGATTATTTAAAACACAATTTTGTTACTTTGTTCTGTGGTGAACCTCGAAGGACTTTTCGGCTACAAAACGGATTTCTTTCCTTAATCCCTTTTCCACCCATTTCCATGTGACTCTTGTGTATTTATCCTGTGTACCTATCTCCAACGGAATTGGAGTTGCAGTCTTGGAGCATCACTTTTCCTGCCATGACACCCCTGGGAAAATCGTGATCGCACACAATAAGGTTTTTCCACCATTCTCGCAGCAGCAGTTTTACCGTTTGGACTCTACGGTGCAAGTCCAGCCGACCAAATTTAAAGTTATCTCTTACGTTTTATATTATATTCGCGCTGGTGGAGTATCGTTTGGTGGTTAAAAGGGGTACGAGGGAGCAATATTTCGTGCGCCCTGCTTATATGCGTTGAAGTTAGAGACACGACCGCAAGGGGTTGGTGCATTCATCGGGGAATCTTGATCCGTTTAGCCCTGAATCCAATTTACTTGCGCCACTCGGGAAATCAAATACCATCTCTGTTTTTTTTTCTTTTGAATGGTAGATTGTTGAACTGTAACATCGTGAAAGAGTCTTGCGGTTCTTCATTGAATCCCGATTTTTTCTTCATGGGTATTACCGCCAGAGAAGATTTACGCACGCATTAGTGAATTTGAATATTTTTATTTATTTTTGCCGCAGTGAAGGTGACACGACGCAAATCATGCCCTTCGGTACGAGGGAAGCGCTTCTCGGGTGTCGAGATTTAAATTCGTCTACAGAATTCAGCACTTAAATCGCCCCAAGCCTTTTAAAAATCCGTGAAATGAGATGAGAACGCGAGATAGCAGGGGAGATTGGAAATGTGGCATCCACCTCCGCGATTTTATCGGTCGCGAAAGAAAAAGAAGAAGAAAATCTCGCTCACTCCGCTTCCTTCGCAAGTACTTCTTTCGAACGAAGCGAAAAGCCATCTTTCAATTTTCTCAGGCACGATCCTAAAAATTTAGATCCTCCAGAGTCTTGTCACGAGAAGCAGGGGTAAGAATATTGACGTATCACGAGCAGGAGAAATTGGAGCGAATAATAAACCCTCTTGGTATGCATTGATTGATAACACATCAATTTGCTTCATTGAAAACATACATCTACTCAGAAAATTCAAGTTTTTCCCATCCCGAATAAATCGTCGCAGTAAAAAAAAAAAAAACAAGAAAAAAGTAATTTCACTTTTACTGCGTGATGTATGAGATTCAGGGAACATTCTGTCTGCTTTAATGGACTTCGAAAATTGCTGCTTCACATCAATCGATAATTTTACATTCATCATCTAATTTCACAATATCGTCGCTGCTTTAGATAATTGAGACTCAAACAGGTTCTCTCGCCCTCGTGCCTAGATAAATGAACCAATAAGTTCGAGACGTACTATGCATCTTCGCGACTTTCAACGAAACTGATGCAGATTTCAGGGATGACGTTGCAGTGCAAGCATTAGTAGAATGAAATAACACCACGCACGAGAAATAGAGTGGAAGAGCCAGAATGGTAGCGTCCATAGTGGCACTTGCTGTACAAGTTCGCTGTAGCAATCAAGGACCGCTTGATGGCCTTGCCAGGGGTGGCTGGCTTAGGGAGAGTGGAATATGTGCTATAAGTACGAAGGAGAACCGAATGGAGCGAGAGAAGCAAAAGTGTGAGATGCCAGACTACAAAAAGGAAGGAGAGGAAGGAAGAGAGAGAGAGAGAGAAAGCGACAAGCCGCGATGAGAATTCGCCTTGAGTGTTGTGGAGCACTCTCTCAACGTCTTTGAGGGTACACACTACCCTCGTAGACAATAAAATACGGATTACATCGCAAAAGGGGAGGAGGAAGGAGGAAGACTCTGGAGTTATAGAGGTTCGATGTTGTTAGTCGTCTTGCTATGTATCAAGCTTGTTGGTTCCGAGAACAAGGAACCCGAAATTACACACGCAGACGAGTGACAAAGAAGCCAAGATTGAAGGAGCATCTGCAATTATTTGCAAGATTCAACTAAGAATCGTCTTTGCTCTTTATTCTGCCTCGATTCGACTAAACTTACCCTCCATCGCGTTCCTGATAATAAAAGGCCTATTTACTTATATATATATAGCTCCTAATGAATTCAAGCCATTTGCTGATTGCTTCGTTTATCTTGAATCTCGATTGATCCAGGGTTCGAGAACGATCATCCTACCAGAAGTGTTAGCAGATCACCCATGAAGGACGACAATTTTATACGATCGACGTATAATTCCGTCTATTCTCAATACCATTAATTGCAATTCGACTAAAAAATTCTCTCGTGCATCATTGTAATGAATAAAAGAATAACTCATATCTATAGATGTTTGGGTTTGTGACTGTGAAATATCCGCCAAAACCAGTTGTCCAATTCTGTCACTAATTTGTTACATTCATCAGACATCTCACTTTACAAAGTAGACGTCAAACGGCTTTACAAAGTAACACAGTCTATAAGAACATATGGATCTCGGGAATGATGCAGTAACGAGCCGCGCTTTTTTCTGTCAGGCTGTATGGGGCGTTGCTGAGCAGCAATAGGTTCACAGCGTCGTTAAAACCTTTTATTATTGTGCACTTGGGGTTCTAACGACCTGAACATTGGGAGTGCGAAAGAAATATAAAGCGAGCGAGATCGGAGCAGGGCGAGGGTGGTGCAATGATTGTGGAACGACACGAGAACCAGAAGGAATACAACTTCTCCATGCTCAAGGAGAATTTTTGGGATTTTTCTTAAAATTATCTCAAACCGCTGGCATATTGGGAATTTCTATATATTTCAATCTCTGTCAGTCCCAAAATGTTGATACTCGATCTCCTTTTCAATCTTTGTAAATGGAGTGCATAAAAATCATATGGATGAGTCCGTAGTCGACAAAAAGTCGCATTGAGTTTTAGGCAATCATTTGCACAATCATACGGCTTGTTTGCCAACCAAGAGTTGGTGAAGAGTGTCGGTAAGACAGAAAGGTATATTTGTGAAAATTGGGCGAACGAGTGCTGGAACGAGAACAGAGAAAACTTTTGGGAAGACTCAAAGCGAAGCAGGTAAAAAGGTTACGGACCTTCATTATTGTATGTACAATATCTCCGAGCATTTATTTCAATCTTGCCTCGCACCAGGAAAGGTGGAAATTGGTGAACTAATAGGACATCGTGAGGAGGGATCGTCGTCATAGGACACAATGGCACTAGGAATCGCCCCAAGTAACTCTCGTTAGTTGGCAGAGCCATTTCAATGGAGCAGAAGTCAACTTGCGGAAAAACATCGTATCGTGAGCAGCACGAGCTTGAAAGGTATCGATAGAATCGTTTTAACTTGGTACACACACTCTCTCGCCTCGGCCCCTTCCCCACTTGACTTTTTGCCGCTAACTCCCTTATTCCCTTTCACCCCAATGAACCGGTTACTGCGGCTAATGCAGTTTCGGAACTTTCGATTCACAGCTTAGTTCGAACGTACTCGCGCACTTCCGGGTCTCGATGTACAAATATATAGACGTCGGAAATCAAGACTTCGGGTATCGTTTTTCTGATGAAACTCCACTTTACGATGCAATGCAATGCAACAAAAAATCAGGAGATGCTTGAAGTCAAAAGTTTCCTCACGTTCTTTATTGATCATGCGATTGAAAAAATGGAATCCTGAGTATCGAATTATTGTGTGCTACGAATGACAATTAATTCCATTAAATTCGGAGAGGCTGGTTGAGGGATTCAAATAATTTTCGTATCGGAAGCGTCCACGATTAAAGGCTTATGTCTTTAATTACGTCTCTCTTGGAATAATTTGTTGAATACTATTACGTGCTCTCGTACATGCTTAATATTATAGTACGCTGCTACGTCTGACAGGTTTGAGTGAAGCTCACATCTGCCCTGGTACTCTATAACCTGCGTACTTATTTACAGGTACGCATAATGCCTGACCTGACTGCCATGGAATAAGCGACAAAAAAAAACAGGTTTGTCTTGAAGCCGAAAAAAAAGTTTTCTCGAGGATATGATGGCGAGACGGCTGCGGAGAGTGGATTCCGGTGACTTGGAGAACCATTACACACAGCGGCGTGGATATCATAAGAAAATAAGAAGAAAAAAGCAATACACCCTCAAGCCTCCACTGAACTGCATAAACGGGAGTAATCATCTTGGGCTGGCGCTTGCCGCTTTTCGTCCCACGAGTCTTGAGCTGCCGTTTCATGTCTCCTAACATACAGGATGTCTCAAGATTTCATGTCAAACTACAAAGGACTTGTTTATCCAAAAATTGTGTAGAAAAAAAGCGTTTATCTGTTTTTCATCATGGATCTTCACGGTTGAAGGAATAATTAAAAATTGCGAACAACCAATCCCTGATCATCGCGTCTCTTTTCCTGCCCGGCGCACAAGCACAGGTCACTGGGCTGAAACGTACGTGATATAACGTAAAGAATATGTGAAGAAGTTTGTCTTCGAAATTGCATGATCTACGCACTCTGCAGCAGGAGGCGCACATTAATTAAAGGACACTCTGTAGATATTCGTGGATGTAACTACTTGCGGTAATGAAAAGAGGATGATCCATGGCTTTCGATGCTTGAGTTCGTGCAAGTTACGTCGTCTCGTTCGGGAGGAGTCATAATGTTTATACGAAATTTGTTTTTTCTTCGTTTTAACGTCACCTCGGGCTGATATTTCGGTTCGATGTACACGATCCTTGACTCGCTCGAAAGTATAAAAACAATCATGAACATTGGACAAAAACGCTTGTTCGTAACACTCAAATTGTTTTTATGTGCAATTGCTGTATCGTAACCTTGCTGTAAAAAAACTTGCAGAACAGCAATGGCGTTTGCGTGCGAGAGAGATCGGGCGAAAGAGGGTCCAGTGGCCCTCGTCAATAATGATCCCAGTACTGATGTGCACAAAGGGTTCCTCACTCGAGTGCACACTTTTCGTGCTTGCACACTCCAAGAAAATTTCACGAGTCGCTCAGTAATCTCCGAGCCAGAGTTCCAGAGGCGTCAGTAATAACGCGCAGCTGCATGCACGTGAAGTATGGTCGACTAAGAATTTTTTTTCTCTCCGTACACCGATGAGTACTTTTACCATAAAATGCTGCACTCGCGACGCTTTTTCCAGCATGAATTTCGTCCCGAAATCGTCTTAGTCCCATACCAGATTATTTTTATTGCATCAACTAAAAATCTCATAACGATAAAACAACGAGATTGAAAACAAATCTGGAGTTTTTATTGATCTGAAATTTCTTATCGAAATCGCACGTTGACGTGTTAAGTTTGAATTTTATCGTATTGGCTTCAGTTCGCGATCTGTTTTCAATGTGAAAAGGAATTTCACTTGCAATTTTTTTTTCGAATTCCCTTCAGGACGATGTCTGTGACCTTTCAACTTAAAAAATCGTGAATTCATCTGGAATTTCTTATCGAAATCGCAGGTTGACGTGTTAAGTTTGGATTTTATGGTATTGGATTCAGTTCGATTTGTTTTCAATATAAAAATCAATTTTACTTACAATTTTTTTTCCAAATTTCCTCCGGGACAGTTGTCTGTGACCTTTCAACTTGAAAAATCGTGAATTCATCTGAAATTTCTTATCGAAATCGCACGTTGACGTGTTAACTTTGGATTTTGTGGTATTGGCTTCAGTTCGATCGCTTTTTAATATAAAAATGAGATTTACTCACAATTTTTTTACCGAATTTTCTTCGGGACACTTGTCTGTGGCCTTTCAACTTCAAAAATCGTGAATTGACGCGAACATAACTAGATCATCAGAAAATGAATAACAAGACCGGGAAATTCCCGAAAAAGCAACTTAAGGAGTGCGAATAATTATACGATTTATAATAAAAATCTTACTAACCGAATTCTCGGCGAGTATGAGGGTTATACGTTTTAAATTTGGACAGTAAATTGTGGATGTATCGGAGAACATGAAACCGAATATCCTGATGACCCACGTTTTTATTGCGTTGTCTTTATTTTCGCAGAAGCGCCAGAGGGTACATATTTATTCGTGAGGATGGTTGGAGAGGATGGGAGCAATTCCGTATAATCTAAGGGGGCGCGTGAACGTGAAAACGCATCACGCACACAGCGGGAATTCTGTGGTGAGGGTGATATGCACTTCAGTACACATAAATGCACATAGATATGCTTGTGGCACGCGGAGTGCTATGCGTTGGTTCAGACGTGCGTAAAGGCGCGCGAAATCGCGAGACCTCATACTCGGACGCATTGCGCACATACTTTGGACAAGAGTGTGTGGATGCTTGTAGGAAGCAAGGCTTCAGTGGCATGCTGATGAATCTATAGCAGCCAACGGGACGTAAACGTATCGCGAGGCTTGCATGATGTACTGAAAGGGCTGCCTAAGCCATGCGGCCTACACTGCGTTCGTTTTATTTTATTTTAATGCCTGCTTAGGCGATTAACGCTATTCGCTGTTTTTTCACTCGCGTAGGAAAACCGTTTTTTATACTCTTATTTAAATGTAACTCTCCCGAACTCTTCGACTCTGGAAACCCATAAAAAACTGAAGGAAAAAATGCAAGAAACCAATATCCTCGTACTTTTTGTCCTTCTCCTATTCTTCCTAAGACCCGCGTACATTATTATAACACCTTGTATTGCCTCGTACATTCGGATAGAAAAAGGAATAGGGAGGAGAGAGTATCGCGTAGGGCGGAGAAGGGAAGCAGGAAAAATGAAATACGTGTGCGGACGCCACGTGCGAACGATTCGGGATAACATGCCCATTCCACTGCCGTAATCTATGGTACACGTAAAAGGATAATCAATAGCACAGTACCTAACGATATGTTGTCGCTGATCCTACATTTATATATATATATAGGATCCAGTTTAAAGGATATAATACTATATAACGTCAAGTAAAAAGTGTACGGTATTCAACTTTTTTTATTATCGATTCTCTATTTCTTCTAAGCTCCATGAAAAACAAAAAAAAATAGTTGAATTTGGAACAATCGGGTTCGAAACTGAGAAAGAAATTGAAAATTTTTATTGCAAAGTGTAAGTTGAAATCTAAACGTTTCGTGAAAATATCTCCCATGATAAAAATATCGTAGAGATCGAGAAAATAAATAGCATAGGGTTTCAGAGTTACTGCGATTTGATCTTAAAAAAAAATACATTGGATTATTCCATAGTGGCGATTGTCGAACGGTTTTTTTAAATGAACGTTCCGGAAAAAGTATATCTTGTAACTTAATATTTCAATTTTGCCACATAATTGGGAGTCCATTTTTTCAGCCGCCGCTCTGCTACTTGCGCGTCCCAGAAATAGGGAACGAGCCAAGGAACGGAAATGTTCTGGATCTGCTAAAACCATTCCCGAGGGATTTTTGTTACATGTAATTATTTTTGGCTGCGTATACGATGAGGAAACAGTTTTCTCGCCGAAGTTACGAGCAGGAAAAGCTTTTCGGATTTGCGATACTCTTTTTCGTCCCGCAAGCAGGCAGCGAATCATCTGATGCAAAATGTACTTTTATCCACACTGTCGTAATGTGTCTCTCGTTAATTAGCAAAATGTTCGTGTAAAATTGAATAAGCCAAGCAGTTTAAAATGATGAAAAAATATTTTATAAAAATGACAATAAAATCGCAAAGAAAGGGAAGAACGTTCTGCAAAAAAAAAAACGCAGACAATCCTTTCTCTATAATCTACGATGGGCACGAAAACAAACATTTTGAAAGCTTCAGCGATAAAACATCGGTCCGGAGGGTAAAGATGTGAATTTTACATAAAAAATTGAGTACAAATGTTTTTTTTAGTGGTTTCTGATAAGATCCTATCATTAAAGTCTGTTTATACAATATATAACGTCCTCCACACTCGTTTTGCTTGTTATCACATTCACAGTTTGCATAAAAGCTCTTGGAAATGTTACGTCAAAGGGCTCTTGAGGGTTTTCACAGCCGGTGCCATTGGCATCGTTTTCGACCTACACTTGGACGATTCTACGTGCGTTACATCGATTCAAACCTTCAGAGTCCTGCAAACCTTTTTCTCTCTCAACCTTTGGAGCTTTTCTTATGCTCGGCCATTGGCTGCGACTCTACAAAGAAGAAACAAAGAGAAACCCACTTTATGCTTTTCTTCCTCAGAAGATATGGCTGCCGTCAGCCCAGGACTTCCCAGAAAGCCTTTTTTACAATACAAAAAGTATTGAAGTTGGATAGAATCCGGTTATGAATCTTCTTCCCCGGGAAGTTCTCAGTTTCTCACCAATTACTAGCAACTTGAAGCGTCTCAGTCAATTCATAGAAGCGAAATTCTATTGAGAGTCACAAAATTATTCGCGCAATTGCGAACGCGATAAAATGGTTCGTCTTCATTATGTCCGGCCCTTTTTTTTCTCATGAACTCGATAATTCTGAAGTGACCGGAGGATCCTGTCCACGTGTTTTTCTCGATTCTTGTTTCTTCACAAAACACACCGAAAATGCAATTGACAAATCCAGCACTTTGTACAATGACAACAGTTTCAAAATCTCATGTCATTTTTCCGATTCGAGCATCTTTACTAACGCGAGATACAAAAAAATCCGAAACCGTGAACGTATTTCTTTTTCGATTGAAGATGAACCAAAGGCGTGGGCCGTAAGTTATGCGTCAAAAAAGTGTTGCCCGCTCCCACCTCGCAAGGCTACTACGAAACAGCATTTTTCAAATTTATTTTTATGACCACCAAAGGAGACATCCTTACGCGGGAGACACTTGCCTCGTAAACTGTAATTTATTGCGAGCTATTTTTGCCTTACGATTTGAATATATACTTATATTTATAAAATACGTGTGCACATGTGTGTGTACCGAAAATTGCCAATATTTTTTTTTGCTCATAAATACGTAAAATTCATTTTTCGACCTCTGAAAAATAAGAATACACGAAATAGCGAAGCTTGGGAATAAAAAATTACGATTTTAGAGGGAATTTCTCGTCAACGACAAAATAACGTGAAAATTGTCCGTATTTATTCCAATTGTTTCATTTTTAAAATACAATATTCTGAAATAAGATTTGAAAAAAGTTTTCTTTGAGGATTTTTGCCCTTGCAGTGAAATAATTTTCCCGACAGCTGCGATTTTATATCGATTCGTGGAAAGTTTTTATGCACAATTGAAAAAGAGCTCCAGTGTCGAATAAAAATATTTTTGGGCAGCTCGTATTTTTGGCTTTTCTGAGTTTATGTAAGCGCTTTAAAAAATGCACATCAATTAAATTGGCATGAATCGTTCATTGAAACCTGTACAATGCATATTCGTTTGGACGAATAAATTGTAACAATAGAAGCAAAGCTTTCAATATAGTTGTAAATAAACGCGTCTCGTGATACGTTAGAAAAATACGATTGATTATATCGGCATTTGGAATCAGGAGGTATTCAATGAGCAATGAGCTCTGATATAAAGCGAACTGTTCATTCGACAATGTTGATACACTGTCGACAGTAAGGGAACTTGAGGGAAAGAGAGAAAGATATAAAGATGGAGTGAAGTAGATAAAGAGAGAATATTTGATGCAAATAGTATTTTATCAAGCTTCGATGACTATCATCGAAAACGCGATTGGATGTTGTTGTATTTGACCGTTGTACCTGACTCGTAAATGAATATGTACTGTTTTCTCTCCATCATCGGGATATGCACACAATCGATTCGATCGTTTCGATAAAACGTTCGCTATTGCTGGCTAGTCATTGTTTCGCCATGCACTCGAAATGCGAATTGTGCGAAACGATGCTACATTTCTCTTTACTGTCCCGAGCAATTTGCTCGCAGCATCATCTATTTATGACTTGAAACCAACAGCGAGCTTCTGCGTTGAAAACCAAGTTATTCTGTCTGTTTTTTTTTTTTTTTCAATTACCCAAATCACCCAAAATCGTTTCAATTTGTCGGTCGTATTAAATTCAGATAAGTGGCTGAGACATTATTAGAGGTCTCAGGAAGTAGAACACTCGGTCTGCACCTTCGCGATCGGTTAAAAGCTACAGAATAATTCAGAGTCATTCAAAATTAGGATCGTCGTCAATTTATTTCGACACGTTGATGCGTCACCATTCGAGTCCTTTTTCATACTGTAATATTCATATTTTTATTCCTGCTTTAAACTTTCTATTTTCACGTGTCATTCGATAGAATTCATATTTCATAGCTTCGTCCTTGAGTTATAACGGTAATAAAAAAGGGAGAGGGAAAGACATCGCAAGCATTGCGGTGGTTGACGTTTGAGACGATTTTTCGATCTTCATTATCGCGGATAATACCTCAAAAGTATCACTTCTGAAATATCGATGGTTCTCCCGGGACTCGATCCTATTCACGCGAATTATTAATTCTTGTTCCTCCCCCGTACCTCATTCGTTCGTTCTTCAAGCACAAGCTGGAGATACCGCAGTATTTATATACGTATAGAAATACATTATATATTTATTCCACTCGACCTCAATTCTGCTGGAGATTCCCGCGAGAATCGTTAATTTCGAACTCTATCATTAATCATCGCAAATCACACTGGACTGAGCTCTACGAGCGTATATCACGGAAACAAGTGACTTTTACAAAAATTTGTGATTTATATTCAATGTATTTAATTTTATGTTCAATATAATGTGCTGTGTAATTTAATCAATGTAATTTAATGTAATGTATTAATAATTTAATGATTGATTTTTAAAAATGAAATTTTTCAATTTGAATGAGAAAGTTCCTCGTTCATGTTCATAAAAAATAATAGATTCAATGTATTTTTCACGTTTTCACACAACGGTAAGTAAATTCTTAACCTGCGAAAGTCCAATCAGCACAAAAATCTGCGGATGAAAAGAAAGAATCTTACTGTCGGTGGAATGTCAAATTCACAATGCTGACAATAAAATATGCTTTAATTTCTATATCAGGGCGAAGAGAGATTTCCCGCACGCGCAACGATTTCTGTTGCGGTAGCATTATGTGCACCCGGTGTGGAGGAGTGAAGTGGCACTTTGTCCTGTTCGTCTTCATACGTATAGAATTCAACGGATGATCCGGGGTCAGAGTGCGCGGGGGCGCATATGCTGTGTGGTTTGCGATTCAAGGAAACCCTCGCGATAAATGTAGACGTTTAAACGCACAGGTATATTCAAACTAAAGTGAACTCACGCATACGTATGCATGTTTTTGAACGTGCATGGAAGAAAGTGTCCAGAAACTTGGACCGCGTGAGTGCAATGCTTGCCAAGATTTGAAACACCGCAATAAGACTGTGCGAAACCGTGTTTCACATACGCTTTCAAAGTCTACACGTCCCGGTGGCTCCCGCTGAATACATCCCCAACTTATCTTCGCTCAAAGTTTGCACGGCTGTGTTTCTCAGCTTTTCAAAATTAGTGCGCGCACATGTGTGACTTTCTCTCTCTCTCTCTCTCTGTCGCGTTCATTTTCTCTCCTCGTCACACGGTCTCCTAATGTTCTGTCCGTACTTTGCTGTACTGCTCCCAGAACACGAGAATTTCGTAACGAACAAAATGAGAAAGAAAGGCAGTGAGAGTCAGAGAGCGTGAGCGGAGAAAGGTTGACAGAGAGGGAAAGAGAATGAAGAGAGTGTCACACACTAACGTGAATAATTTATGTCATTAGTCCGACGGAAAATTTTTGACAGGAATAATACAAAATTCTTGGAAAGGTGCAAACGGTCTCTGTTCTACGCAAGTTGAGTTCCCTCGAGTCGTGAATGAATTACATAATTAAATAGAATAACGACTAAACTTAATTGCATTCACAATATTCATTGAATCGTGTTAGCCCTGGAATTGTATCGTTACATATTTCGTAGTTGACGTGGATACGATATTAGTTGATTGGTATCGTTTTCGTAATTGCAATGAAATTCAATACTTCGCTCGTCAGACGCGCAACTCGCATCAATACGATTTGGAATTTGGCATCGCCAAATTGTGGTATAAATTATCCAAAAGTACTTAAAAATCAGAGTTGCTCTGAGCAAAAATCCTTAGAAATCGAATCGCAATAAGCAGAAAAAAAATTTATAGTTAAAATCGGTTACGATCAGTCCAACAAAAATTTCTATCATAAAAACGATTTCCATGCTGCAAACTTGTGCTCGCGCCGTTACTACGGGTAATAAAAATTGCGGTGCAAGTTACTCGTCCCCTGGGAATTCCATGAATAAAATGAAAAAAAAAGAAACAAAAAACAAACAAATAGAAATAAAACATGGACCAGAGAGAAACATTCAAAGTGAATTACAAAAATCCTAGCCCAGCGATCCTTTCCGGTACTCCGTCATATTCCAGAGAGCTCATAATGCAACAACAGGTGAATTTATTCTGCCCGCACCTTTTTTTCCATTTATATACATGTTCAACTTCAATACTTTCCTTGCTCCAATTCTACATCTCTCGAATTCTCTCATATTCTCCTTCTTACCGCACGCGTTATCCCGCGGGAGAATGCAATTTTCGCGCATAAACAAAACTCCCGAGACCCGGTCCGTACAGCTTGGGAGCTGAGGTTGATTCTCTTGCTCACTTTGCTCTGCATTTGGTTAGTTTATACGAGCAAGAGGGAGAGAGAGCTTGGCAGAAAAAAAAGCGAAAGGAAGAAGAAAGAGAAACGACTCTCTTTCCATATCGCACATAGTACTTGAAGAGTACAGGTATATAACTTGTATATCCTCGGAAAACGAGAATCCGTACCTTTATTTATATACGCATAAGAAAAAGCAGTGTGAGGACGTTTGATATGCGGAACGTACGTGAGTTCATGGGACTTTTCACGAGCTGCTTGTTGTGAAACAAAGAGGAAAGGAGAAAGACACGAAGAGCGAAAGTAGAAGAAGAAGAAAGAGTGTACATTGGGGAAAGAATGAAAGCGAGAAGGAGAAAATAAAAGGGAGTAAGAAGATGCCATTGCACAGCTTTATTGCGGTAGCTGGTGCACGGAACTCTCTGTGAACGAGAAATGAAAGGAGATAAGAGGGGGTTGTGAGAGACGGCACATTTTTAAAACTTGGGTAGAGTGCAAAACTGTTATGCAGCAGGGCGTAAGGAAATAGAGATGTAACTGTGAGAGGAAAGAGAGAGAGAGAGAGAGCTGAGAGGGAGGCCGAGGTTTCCTCGGTGTGTTTCTCGAGTCCAGGGGTGATCCAAGCTCATTGGTTGAGGGTGTCCCCTGTTGGGAGAGGGTGTGAGAGAATAATAGAAAAGTTACGTTTCGCGAGGAGAGAGAGAGTCCCTCTCGGATCAGAGAAAGAGCTCTGCTGTGCGGCGCAAAGCTTTGCCTTTTCCGTTATGTATAGAGAACTACCGGTGCACAAAAGTCTGGGGTTGGTAGCGACTACAGGCTTGTACTATATGGGCTCTTTCCACCACCACTGTCAGCTTCCCTGGCGGACTACGTATTTATAGCTTCTAATTTATTGTCAGAATTTAATGCGAACTTCCATTGTCTCCGACAGCGAAAGATAGAAAGAGTGAGGGGGAGGATAATGTAAGAGACAAAACGAACCCTTTCCAAAAGTCTCTTTCTGCAAACTACTTTGCCGCACTCGAGCGTTATTTCCATCCGTCTCGCCATACGCCCACGTTCAAATGTATTTTATTTAACGTCAGCTGCGTATTATATTTTGTTTATGCTGAACATATCAGCCCGGAGCGTCTTTTTTATGAGGCAAACTGTCGGGTTTTGTAATAAAAATTATAATAATTATACGGCTGCGTTGGACAATTGTCGTAGTTTTGCTCACTGCAGACATCCTCATTGTTATACGAAGTACCGTAGAGTCGTCAAGCTTATTTAATACAACTAACGGTGTTTCGATAACCCGAGGATAAAAAAAAATTATTTCTATTCGTATTCACAATTATGCGTCCGAACAAAGAGAGAGAAGTAGCGCTTTTCCAAGGCCTCAGGGTTCATTGTCGTCCCTCCGTCCTCCCGCGAACCGAGCCGTGAGCCAGCCACTTGCAACTTAACTTGTTCCTCCCCAAGACCTTTAAACCTTAAAGAAGCACACCATTGCATCATAATGAATTCCGTAAACTTTCATTTTAAATTTCCATCTCGTTCCATCCTTTTTTTTATTTACTTCTATTTTGTCCGGAATCTTTACAGAGAGCTCGCGACTGCTCGCCATTTGAGTTCTCGTTAATGCCAAAGTTTTCTTGTTCTTTATGTCGTTAAGCTACAAAGGGAGCGACGCGATTGTCTCGTTCATCAACGCATCATATATCTTGAGTTTCTAATTGGCTTGTTCCACCCTCTTGTTGGTAAGAATGTTGACAAAACGCGCGGTTCATGAGAGATAACGAGGCGTGTCTTAATTAATGGTACAACTGAAAGGGCCGCAACGCGCTATTCGAACGAGAGCGAGTCGCTTGGATCTTTTATTTTCAATTCAATTGATTAGCTTATCGTTGAATTATGTGTAGAAATGATTAATCGTATCTATATGACGATGTCCATCCAATAATGCTCGATCACACCGATGAGCCGTCGCATCAATATCAAGCTATTTCCGCGTTTTGATTACACCGACAGTTCCGCAGCGATGTGATTGAATCTCCATGTCCTTATGTCCACATATAGCACCAGAGATTTCTGTATACACATTCGGAAATTCGTCTATGTGTCTCATAGCCGCTTCAAGCTGCTCACTTGATTCAATCGTACTCCCAAAGCCACGAACTGGCGCAACTTGCACACACACCGGGCGAATTGGAGCTCTCGCTCGTCGTCTTCCGCTGATGCATGTTGCTACCACGAGACCCTGGCTCTTGCGCTCGCGTGCTATCAGGAAATCACGCTATACTAATCGATACCGAATTGGAGGATTTAATTGAGCGACCGTTGACTTTCGATGTCAACGATTATTCCCACAACACCAGAACTTGTTCGATCTATTTCCAACGATCTCAGGTCCCCGTCAACTTGGAAAAGTGTCGAGTTTGGACGATCAAACTTTCGCTTGTGACAACACAAACAAAATTATCACAAAGTTCTGAATATCGTAATGAAATTATGAAACAAAATGAGGGTTGAACATTTTTTTCATCGGATTGAGGGATGTAGATTTGATGAGGAAACTTTTTTCTCTATGAAACTTAAATAGCGCTCTTATGCATCAACTTTAATACGAAAAATATGTCTCAACACACAAGCCGATGTATGTACGTGGAGGCTTAATTTCAACGTGCCCAACTCAACCATGTTAGAGGGAAGGGGAGAATGTTGATACGCGACCGGGTTATGAGGGAATGCCGATGAATAATTTAGCGAGAGTGTGTTATGAGAATAAAGCGTGCCACCTTTGGCTGGATTTTACCGAACGATAAGTGGTGCATGGGTTTACGAGCGAAACTGAGATCTGATGGGATATGTTTCTTGTAGGGACGGTTCGTCCAGCATGCAGGCGCTTTGTGAAAGCTCCGAAGGATTGACAAAATGTTAACGCTGATGGGATAGGAGTATAAAACGTGGGCAAAAGAGAGGGATGGCGCATCATGATGAAAGAGTAAAACACCCCATATAGCCGCGTACTCATCAGCTCTGGTGAAATTAACCCCGCATGCGTATAACCACCACTTTGTAATATCACTAAAGCCTCGGACTTGTTTTCCACGTTCACTGGCTTGTTATACAAGCCTCTGGAATGTTGGTACAAAAGCTTATCGTATATACAAACTCACAAGCACTTGCACATTGACGAACGTCAACATAACTACACGACATAAATGAACCTGTACATTTGCTGCACTCTGAACCAGTTGAAAGATAATAAGAGAGAGAAGAAAGAAAAGGAACCGAATGTAGAACGCATGGACGTGTTATTAGCTGGCGCATATGTATAAGCACTTCCGAGTGTTTTGCGACGAGTTCGAGTCAAACGGAACGTTTTACTCGTCCAAAAACACCAATCCCTCTTTCATTTTGATGTTCCAATATTCCCATATGCGCTCCATACCTTCGTAGACAAATATAAACATAGAGTTTAACCGTATCCATTTATAAAGCAAGTAGTCGAAATTTCGTCTATCCACCAGTGCATCCAATGCAGCCTGCGATCAATCTCGTGTCCCAGATGGTTTTGCACTCTCGTTTAAATACCAAACATAAGCCCATTTCGCTCTTTCAATCTATTTACACCGACTACGCTCTACTCACAATCAGCCTCCAATTCCGAGTTATACAAAATGGATGCTCTTTGAAGTTGATTTCAGTTGAAAATATTTTGACGTAGACAATAGCTCATTGTTTTTTTGTTTTTTGTTTTCTACATTCTGGTGGATGAGTAAATTGACAGGTCAGCAATTCGTGCAACGAACGAGGTTTCGCGATTGTCCATAAAAGCAACTATTGAGCTTTTCAGTGTCATTTTTTGTACTTTACTCATGCACCATGGCGTTTACTGGACCGTGAAGACTTTTATTGTTTTGTAACACTGTCGAAAGGTTTAGGGTGACACGCGTTATAAAAAAATTGTGAAAATCGAGTTTTCCCATGGGTCCAACAGTGTTTACCGTGGATTTAAATATTTAAATGTCGATATAAAAATGAAAAAAAAAACATGAGAAAATGGATTCAGAAAAATTTTGTCGGTTGGTTGATTTTTTGAGACCAGGAAAGTGATTTGGGTCCAACCGATTTCACGAAATTCTCTTGTTTCGGAGATCTAAGCCGGCGCCATCGACTCCAAGTCTTGATGAGGCGTTCGTTCGGAAAATTTCTCTTTTGCTCCCTCTGCGACAAAAATCTCGGAAACGTTCATTGGAGAGGATTCTCTAGCATCGCTAGACTCGATCCTCTGGCCTGTTAAAAGAAAACGAACCACGACGAAGTTTTCGTAAACTTTTGCTCACCATTTGGCGCACTACCATGGAGTTTTGTATCGCAGCGCAACTGCAACCGACTCTCGGGTTTGATATCCGGCTCTGAAGTAATCATCGATGGCTTCCTCAGTGGAAATCATTAAAACTTCTCTGTATAGAGGAAATCAAGAGGGATCATAAAACAGCGAAATGTAGCTCAATGTTTTTCAACTTTCTGTCACAGTTTCATAAAAAAAAACGCTCTTTATAATGAATGAAAAAAAGCAAATTAATCATAAAAATTCCTAAAATCTCTTGCATTCTGCAAACATTTTTCGATCGTTTCAAAATCAGGCACAATTTCCTGGATCAACATAATAAAAATTAACAAAGTACTTGAGAAAAAATTCCGCCAAGTCCTTAAAAACTACTTAATGATAAACAACAGATAAAACATTGTCGACGGTTTCAAAGATCATTTTTTCGATTGCGAGATAAATTTCGTGAATGCTGTAAAGACAATTGAAAGTTTTCCGAAGTGTTTTTTACAGTATTGCTTGTTGAATGAGACCGAAATTTTAAAAGTATTTCAAAGGATTGTCGCGTGAAAAAAAAATTACTAAGTTCAAACGCGTGCGTGCACAAAACTTTTTAAAGGGTTCAAGATTCAGAGAATATTCGACGGAAGCCAATTTTTTTTTCATTTTTTAAACAATGCAGCTTTCCAGAATTCTTGTCATGGAAAAAAGAGCTGTGAAAAGAAAGGAAATGACGTTAAAAAATTATGCCACACGGAAGAATACGTTAACTGTGAGAAATGCTTAAGTGCGATGAAAAAAAATGTCCAAGTGTACCTTGCGAAATGGCAGGTACGTTGGGGAGAGATACGAGCGAGTCACGCACGCGTAATCTCCATACATCACCGTTCGAGCGAGTAAACTTTTCAACTCGCTCGCACATCCATCGTCCACCGCCTTCTTACTGTTCTTCTGACTTTCCATTCTTCGTACTTTATTTTCAACATTTTTCTTTCACCTTCCATCGACGTTTTCTCTTTTGCTCTCTTGTGGATGCATACGATAAACACGTTAGTTGCAAGCACACAATGATGGTCATGTTCGCAGGACTTGTTCGGTCTGAGAAAACTGCTTTGCAGCTCTGCGTCCATCCATAGCGCACCCGGTTCGCTTGGGCCTTCTTGCAGCCTCGGCGATCTTATATTCCAACATGATTTTCTTTCCGCATCGCAGCCTCCATAGTCCCCGCTACGGTTGAACCCTTCGACGTTCCTCTGACGTCCCAGGGCAACATTCACTTTCTCTGTGAGGAAAACTCCCTGGCGCACCGCCACGGGATTATTGAAGCTCAATTGGAGTCGGCAAGACTTTGGTCAGCCAAGCAAAGAACAGGATCTGAAGCGCGGATACATATACGTATATAGAATTGCGTCTAGCCCTTCTTTGTCCCTTGCGTCTTCTTCCATTCTTCATTTTCCCCGTCAGCAACCATCTCTGTTCACGTGTGACTTGCACACACACACACACACACACACGCACACGTTTTAGAGCTATTCAATTTCTCACTCACTCGCCCGACTCTACTTTATACTTTCAGCGAAAATTCTTTTCGCTGAACGAAAACGACATTGCCGGTTCTCACGTCTCTTCGCCCTCGATCGTTCCTAGACTTGGCCAGTCCACGTCATCTTTTCCTCGGTTTCTCTGGAACTCTGCCCTCTCCCTGTCCCATTTTTCCTCTCGTTGCCTCTTCCTCAGGCTCTCTATCTTCTTTCTTATCACCGCCATGTAACTTTCCATCTCGTCTTCTCACTCGGTCAAAGTCGAAGACCGCTCAGAGAATTTTTACCGGAAGCTGCAATCGACTCGATCAACATTTCCGTCTGTCGTCCCAGGGGCTCCGTGTGTCTCCCGGGATGACCGAATCACAGACCTTGTTGACGTTAATGAGTTTTATCGTTATTTCGTCAAAATACATTCCATCTTCCGGCTTCCGTCGGAAATTTTTCGATCCTCCAAATGTCCATTGCTACTGTCGGAAACCCTTGAATTCGAAGAGATTTTTGTTGTACGTTGTACGACGAATACAATATTTTTCAAATGCTCGTGAAACAGGGCTGAAATTCTCTAGAACGAAAATATAATGGTTGGATCATTATGATGGGGGAATAAAATAAAGTCGTACGCTAGAGTGTACTGCCCGGGTGGTATAAACAGTTGAAATATAAGGGTTTTGCCCACACAAGAGTAGAACCGCGTACATGCTTGGGAGTAACTCTTTGTTAGACCAAACAACACCCGTTGACCGTGATCTCTGTTCCAAGAGAAGGAAGAAAAGGGAATTAAGGATGCAGTGTGGTGCTTTTCCCAACCATGTTGCGAACAACCCTTCCGTGTCCTACTCTCTCTCTCTCTCTCTTTCTTACTGCTTCTCTTTCTTTCCAGGCTCACAGTCTTCCGCAGTCGAGTTTCCGTGTGCACCATAGAAAGGTGGTTTCCTTCTCGTCGAAAGCTTAAAGGGGTCGTGGGGCTCTTAAGCCACGATGTGGTGGCATAACCACATCGGTCCTCAGAATCCTAGCGGGTGTCCAACCACTTTATACATACATAAGTATACTACATATACATATGTATACACTTCGTGCACCCAGGATTATAGCTTGATGTGCAAACCAGAACACCTTCGTACCACAGCAAGAAAGCCCAACCATCTCTTAAATACGTCCGCCCTCTTTCTCCTTTTCAGCATTCTTCTCTCCCATGTATTCGCGTTTTGGCTAGAATTTGGAGAAGAATCAATTTCTCGAATCAACAGACAGCTCTTGGTTTCACGAGCCTCACTATGGACCATCGAGACTTATCAATAGAAGGACCTACCTTCTTTTTGGCTTTCCTGCCCCTCCTCCTTTTTCGAACAAGTCTGCAAGTTCTCAAAATTCTCAAGTACTCTGAAAAAAAACTTGAATTTCTGTCCTTGCATGATCTTGGCAAATTATTCAACATCTCCAACAGAACGTTGGGACGTTGGATGTGTCAAGTGACGATACTTGACGACACATTATCGAAAAATTTGGAGAAGAATCAATTTCTCGAATCGAGAGGCAGCTCATGGTTTCACGAGCCTCACTATGGACCATCGAGACTTATTAAAAGGGGACATACCTTCTTTTTGGCATTCCTGCCCTTTCTCCTTTTTGAACGAGTCTGCAAGTTCTCAAAATTCTCAAGTATTTTGAAAAAAAAATTTGAATTTCTGTTCTTGCACGATCTTGACAAATTGTTCAACATCTTCAACGGAACGTTGGATATTTATATATATATAAAATTATATACAGACATATGTGTCAAGTGAATCGATTCCTCTTTTAGGAATCGTATAAAAACGCTATCTAAGCTGCGGAAGTCCCAGAGCATAAATCGAAGGTTGAAAGGGTTTTTGGGAAGGACGAAAGAACTGCTGTCAAAATATCGGGCTCTACCCAAGATTTTTCTTTCATACCTTTCTCATATGCTTATTACTATACATGCACACATGTATTACATTTCCATGTCCATGTGCGAGTGAAAGGTATCGCGTTACGAATAGTTCGACGTGTCAGCGAATAAATTCGATCCTCTCGCATCTCATGCACGAGTATGTGTCCCTGTGCCCGAATATTTATGTAGATATCCATATGGAACTATTCAAGAAAAAATGAAGCGGCAGGATTGCAAAACCGGTCTGTATATTACTTTACGACGGCCTTTTCACTGCCGATATATAACCAGCGTCTGCCACTTCACGCTCTGTCGTGCTGCCCTTCCTTCGCCGGCTCTTTAACACCTCCCGCAAGCATTTTTGCAGTCGAGTCACCTCGGCTTCAAGTTTTTAAGTTTTTTTCCAATTTTTGTGGGTCATTTTTCGACATTCAACTAAGAAAAATAAATCAAATGAGGAAAAAATAGAGAAAGAGCTATATTTCTGGACGGTATGCGGCACGGAAAAATTGAAATGAATTCATTAATATGAATTGGTAGAAAATTTACTTTCCTCGACGTTTTTGGTAAATTAAAAAAGTTTTTAACATTCTAAACCATATTTTTTTCTTTTTATTTTTATTTTTTTTATTACGCCGCATGTGTTTACATTCAAAACTGACAAATATCATGAAGCGTGGGGTAAAAAATCTTGAAGGGAAATCCAAAGATACAAAAGGAGGGCATAGCCCTTTGACAGGTAATCTAACACGCAAGGGTCGATTTTAAATTGGGGGATAGAACTAGAATTGAAAGAAGTCTTTGTCAAACTTGTCCCAATATTTTGGTTTCATTTATCGTCGAGGGTCACGGGCAAAGAATCCTTTGCGGGAAAGACTGCGCCACACACGCGACATAGAGGTTTTTGCCTACCTCGATGAAAAAAAGCGTGTCTATCATCGTTCGTTCTCTCTCTCTCTCGCTCTTTTCTTTTCGCTCCTTTTCAAACTCGCATTCTTCTTTATGGAGCCTCTGTTCTATAGTGTGGGGAATGGAACTTCCGTTCCCATGTATTTTCTCGAATTCTAATACCTAAAAATTCGATCACCTCACCAGGCACGTCGATTCATTGCGAGCTCGATGTATTTTTAACCTTCTCTTTTTTATGCATTCATATGCATACGTATCAAAATCAGTCACATAGTGCAAACGATCCTTCGAGAAAAGAGAGAATTCTAGAAAACAGAATCGGTTCTTTATTCACTTCGCAAATTTCACACCAATCGTGTCCTCCATTTCAACGGTACAAATTCGATTGGCGATTGGATATTGTTGGCAATATTGCAAGGCAATCGTATCACAGTAATTAAATAAACGACGATTGGGAATGAACCAGTTAATTGTTTTCAAAAGGTTTCGTATAGTATTTTTCAATCCTTTGAGAGGTAACTTGTTCTGATTTTTCGTAACGACGATGTTTTCTTGCTAACGCACACACGGCATCCGTATATTTACTTTTTATCCAAGTCATACAATAGCCGGAGAAGATGTAAAAATAAAGAAAACCTGAAGAACGCACACATACATCAAAGGCAAGCGATGAAGGATCAGCGAAAAAGCTGAAGTTTCAGCACACTTTGCTTGACGAGCTTCCAGATCCGATTCACTTTCTCTCTTCCCTTTTTTCTCCCTCTTTCTTGAGTCTCGATACTCGCACTTACCACGCTTTTCCGTTATGCATCGTTCTTTCTTTAACGCCGACACTGTTCTTCAAAGCGGATATTAAATATTAAACGACCAAAGTACTTGGAATCCACTCACCTTTCAATCTGTTCACGTCTGTTCGCGCTACATTTTTTGCTTTCGAACGCGGCTCCTTTCTTTTCAAAAAACGTTCAAGAAACGAAATCGTTGCTGCGCGAACGATGATGATGGAAATCGTGCAATAAGTACACAACGATCAAGAAAATATACGTTTTATTTTTTTATGACAGCTCACAAGGCATTTTTACGTTTTTCACGCGCCATGTTTTTTGCTGCGATGTCCCCCAATCACTCAAATGGAAATGAACCAACAATATGAACGAATTAAAATAAAGACAGTTGATTTTCGTCTTTAAGCTGCACGATGACGATCGAATGAGAATTACTTATTCGGAGAAATTCAACATTTTCCAAAGGGTGAAGACTTCGAATATTTTTTGCTCTATTTACAACTAAAGAGTTGAATGAAACGTTGAAGGTACAGTTTGCCATGTAGAACTGCATTTAAAGGAGAAAAAAGTAAACTGACTGTGTTCATTGTCGCATCGGGGCCAAGCTAGCCATAGTACAGACCTCGATGTCATAGGAAAGGCATGTGAAAAAGAACTTTTATAATGCGGCGATGCACTTAAATTGCATTATCTCTTAAAGCTGTCGAAAAAATTCATTTGGTCAAATTGTAACGTCATATGCATGCAGTTCTCGTGTTTGCTTCGATATACGTTTGTTATACACGGTCGTGTTACAAATAGTGAATGCAGGTAAATAAAGGAGTGAACCACGAGCACAAACTCTTTGAATGCACTTGTGTGAGAAAGCTTTTGAAGTACAAAGCTCTGCTCCCTCGTATTGCAATTCGGAAGGGCTTTACCATGAAATTTGCATATCTTTGAAGATCTTTAATTAAAATGAAACGAACGTTCTTGGGAAGACATAGTGTGGTGGCCCATTACTATGTGAGTGGTTTTGGAAATGTTCTGTCTCGCGATGCTTCCTTCATACATCCAGTTTTATTGCAAAACCTGTATACCGTGTAGTTTTCATGCATAATATACGAATTTGAGGCATCCATATCGGTACGTGTACAAAATTGACCACGAGCAGTCTCTACGATCTCGGAACT
The DNA here is from genome assembly GCA_037043255.1 of Diadegma fenestrale. Classification (NCBI taxonomy): domain Eukaryota; kingdom Metazoa; phylum Arthropoda; class Insecta; order Hymenoptera; family Ichneumonidae; genus Diadegma; species Diadegma fenestrale. Next base: position 25,517,150 of record CM073309.1, read on the forward strand.
CCAAGTCGTAGCTTAATTTTGATCATTTCCACCACCAAACAGGAAAGTCTCCATTTTTGTTGATTTACAGCGGGAGCGTTTGAGGATCTGGAGATAAAACCGCGCGGGCATATAATGATGGCACGTGCGGGTACAAAACCTGACAAATTTTTTTGCCATTGACATGTCTATCAGTGCCAATTTTCATGCATTTCAAAACCAGCTTCTCTGGGTGCCTGCGGGCTTTTTAAAATCACGTTAAATCAATATTGAATATTATTGCTCAGTTGAAGTACCGAGACCTGCAGCACGTCGCAGTTTAAAGCAAATATACGAAATGGTTCCTACTCCATGAATTAGTGCAGTCTTACGTTATGCGTATATGGCTGCTGGTGCATGATTCGTCGTGTTCGTCCGAGTCCCAAGAGAAATATCAGCTGCGGAATAAATAGATATTATCTTGGGCGAAGAGGGCCAGTTAAGTCTGCGGTTTGGGGTTGGAATAACAATTTTACGGGGGATTCAATTATCTCATTGTCAGTGTAACCATGAAGCAGCAGCTAGACTCCGCATATTCTGTTTATACCTAATTTCGCGAACGTCAACGAACTTTTTGGTGGAAAATCGCAGTGGAATTTTCACCAGATTTTACCTCACGTTTGACCGACGTTTTTTTTTTTAAGAATCTATTTCAACGTTGCTCGCGTAGAGTTTGAGTAATTTATTAAACTTCATCAATATTCAAACATCGCAAATTAATATACTGTGATGGATTTGAAATTTGTCCTGCATTTATTTTTTTGACACCGCGTCCGGACTATACTATTCAACGTCAAATTCCTAAAAGGCTACTGAACCGAGTATGCGTATAAATATATGGATCAAAGAAGGTTTGTAAACTCATAAACGAACTGTCGATGTTTTCTGCACGATACCGCCCCCATTCTCTGCAAAGTTTTTATTTTTTCTCTCACCTTTCTTTCTCTATTTATCTTCCTCTTTACATATTTATATACGTGTTTCTCTATCCCTGTCGCACCAACCCGAGAGATATCTTCTGGGTTTCTCCACACTTTTGGTCTCAGTGGCGCGCGCGAGCCGGGCGTGGAAAATTTACGAGCATCCGCCGTGGCGACAGCACGCAGCTTCTCTTTCTCTTTCATTCTCTATCCTCGCGCCTTTCCGCCTCTTTCCCCACCTCATCAAAAGTTCCCTTCCCAAGAGTTTCTCATCTTGTTGCTCTCCCACAACCTTTCATTCGTTTAGACTCTTCCATTCGAGGATTTGGCACTCCTTTTGCGCTCTCTGTCTCTCTCTGCGATCAGGTTTCTTCATCCCCATTCCCCTGTACCTCATTCAGTCTTTTTCTCTTTATTTCTATCGCCAAGCACAGTTAGCTCGATACGGATGTGGTCTGGAATATAAATAAAAATATATCGACAAATTTATAAAACGACACTGTCACCCTCCTCCATTGAAATTCTACTCCGACACTAAATGAAATTTTTCACAAACAATAAGGAAACTGATAACTTATTCCACAGAGCGTTGCAACAAAATACGAGCCAGATATTTGCCGATGGTTCGGAATCAATTGGAAACGGACAAATTGCGTTCAAAGTCAAAATTTTCATTCGTTAATAATTCGCATTGCAATTGAGTATATTTTTGCTGCCGTACCATGGAGAACAATCCCAATGATCGCATGAATACTCGATTATTTCGGAAGAAGAAATGAAAATTACATTTCCAAATACGTTCAGTCATCATAAAAAAATTCAAAATGAATTTACAATTTTTCTTTTTCTTTTTCGACCCTATAATTTGAATTTTTTGCCTGAAAAATCATAATTTTATTCCGGAAAATAATCGCAAACATTTCTAGTTGCTTCAGAAGTTTGCACACATTTTCGCTAACGCGGAATCGATTCTATTAACGCAAGGGAATTGAGATGTTGGAGAATCGATGATTATATATAAAAATATGTTAATCTCTGTACTGTCTTGGCTAGTAAAGTTTTCTGTAGGTGGTTGCTGCAATCATGAGCAATCAGTTACATAGTAACATAATATTACTGTATAATGAAGTGCAATTTTCGGTTGAGAGGCTCACTGTTCCTCCCCCCTTTCTCTATCATGCCTTGCTCATGCTCGTTCTCCCACAATCTGCCGAATTTGCGAACTCTAATTACCACGTCAGATCGTACGATAGACGTGTGCACGTCTATCACACGAGAATGCCGGAGTGTACAGTCGAATTCTTAATAAGGTGAATTCCATCAACTCTAATTGTTTCTACCGAAGTTATAGAACGCTGCGATCGTCTTGTGTCAGAAGATGCAAATGTACAATAAGCCTTCTACTAATTCCAACTTGATAACCTCGCATTCTGCTCATATTTGGAGTCCAGTAAATCTCAGATGGTGACGAGAGTAAGTTACGAAAACAACTTTGCATAGAATTACACGCAACAATTATTCTAATCGGAAGGTTTTATCAGTCATTTAAATTTTTATCTTAATTGTACTCCAAAACTGTATTATCACATACGTGCTTCGAAATTAATGTCTCTCGATGTTTCTCCGTGCCTTTGCTATCTAACTCAATTCCAGGCGCGTATACATGCCAAACTTAAGCGGGTTCATACATCATTTACATACAGATATGTAGATGTATTTATTTATATAAATTGCGTATTCAGAGATTGAGAAGAGAGTCGTGCATATATAGCGATTAATTCCGCAGCAGTGACAACTCCTCGATTCACGTGGCTCTCGCAGTCCTCGAGACTCTGTTCCACAGTTTGCACACACGATGCATGACGAATGCCCAAGTTACATACGTAGCGTTACGTCTTCTAGCAACTGTGTGTACTATTACTTTCAAATCACGAATTCTCTGTCTGTTCAACGCAATTAGTAGAAAGAGGAGACACACTGTGTTGCGGTATGGAATCTCGAGCGATGTGGCATTCGTCGCGCAAGAAAAGGACGGAAAGCCAAAAAGTCTTGAGCATCGCTGTTGAGCATGAAATGTCGAAAATAAAATGGATCGATTGCAGAAAACTAAAATTTTCTGGATTCAATGCACCGGGTCAAGTTACTAAATTCTTAAAATACACGCAGACAGACTTTTGACCATCTGGAGCGTCGGATATTTCGAGACTTCTTTGAATTATTTTGAAACAACGTTGTGAATAAGTTCCATGACATTCTGAACACTTAATTTGTCAAGCAACGTTCTCAGCATTTCAAGACGTGTCAAATGAAATAGAATAATGAGCCTTAATTGACAGCCAGATAATGGAAACAAGTAAAATGGAAATTGAATATTGAACATTTAGATCGATTGTATACGTTTTTGGATGTGAAAGCTCTGCAAGCTTTGATTATCCGCGCATGGCCGAACGCCGGGACAAGTTTCCTCAAATTTGTAATTTTCGTTCCGTTACCGATAATTCCGAGACACTGATTAATGCAGCATTTCAAGATTTTGGGTTTATAAAAAGCGCAAAATTTACGAACTATTTAAAATTGATGAATAAAAGACACATCGAATAATTTCTTTGTTCCGTTTTTTTCGCAACATGACGGAGCGTCCGCGCGCAATTATTGGTCCATTAGCGAAATTTTCCTCTAAGGAATTTGAATGAATAATAAAAACCCTTGAGTGGCCTTTGCAAATTGAAATTAACTTGCAGGAGATTTGTTCAAAGCGTCTTCATAATGGCCAAGCACACATTCAAGAATGCGATTACAAAACCGTGCGGCGATTGTTTTTATTTTCGCGTTTCCCTTAGACTGAAAAAGTCGACGTGCTAAAATCGACGCCTGCTTTGGCAAAACTGTGCTCTTAAACGGAAAGCTCCTCGTCGGGGCTTTTTCACTCGAATAATCCGAATACATTAGCGTTCGAGGAAGCAAAAAAAAACGAGACAGTCGCGAGCCGCCAAACTCTCATTTTCGCTTTTGCACTCGATACGACTTCATCTTCATTTTTTATTGCTTTCCTTTCTCGATTTTCTTCATATATTTTTTTCTCGTTTTTTTTATCGTCGCTTTTCTCTCATGAATATGCGCGGGGGCATTTGATGCGGCATTTTCGCACCACGTCTTCACTCTCGTCGTTCTATCTTTTGCCTGTGATAATGGCTTTATAATGACTGGCTTACGCAGTCGTGTATTCAAGATCAAATGGCTCCTCCTTCATTCCTCCCTTTCTTTTCCAGTCCAAGCATTTTGTAATGAAACTTTCGAATCCACACATTCGAAATTTCATAGTCACTACCCATCCATTAAAAAACTCAAATTGGAAAATTAAAGAAATGGAAACAACGAGACTTGACTTTTTGCGAGTGTTGCGTATTTTTCATTATTTTACATTCTACTTAATCAACGAAATAACGAAAATTTCCGTTTTGCTACCTTGTTCTTTATCCTCAATCGCATGTTTCATCCTCTTTTCACTTAAGTGGACGATTTTTTTCTCTCGTCTCCTTTTCACACTGAATTTTTACTATTTTCATCTGCTTGATGAATTCTCTTATTTTATTATCATTTCACGAATGCTGAGCTTAATCTTTTTCATGAGAATTCCACATTGATTAATGAACATTATGCTAAAAGATCTTCCATCAGTCTCAACCAGTCAAATGCTCTTAATCGCAATTCTTTACGCTGTCGAATTTCATTCGGTAACGTAATTTGCATACTCTCGAAAAAATATTACGAAAAGGCTGGCTTATGCACTCGGTAGATCGAGCAAGCGATAATGAATGGGAATTTGACGCAATGTCGTATATATTCAAAGATTCAAATAGCCAAAATAATTTGAGCCTGTCGCATCAATTTTTGAATGCGAGAACTTGAAATCACGATATTTTTTTCCAATTTCGTCAGCTTTAAAGGTAGAAACGGAAAATCGGATTTTTCCTTCTGTCTGAAAAACCTGATGCTTACACTCCGTCGTTCAGCGACGTCGAATAAAAGTGTACGTTGCAGCAAGGAGAGTGGAGTAGAGCGTGTTATGTACCGATTTCGGTTTATTTGGACGGCAGAGAGTTAAATTTATATTACTATCGGTACACTTCCCTTGTACTCGTGAACGAGGATGGAAAAGTGAGTGAGAGAGATGGACTCTCGACGCAAGTGAATATTTTGGCGAGTCTGCGTTGACTTGAACAAACTTTGAACACGACTTGCAACTCGGATGGAGTCTAGAAACTCATGGATAAATTTACAGGTAAATTCACGGTTGGAACAGCTTAAGGAGGGAGTGAAACATTCGTCGTGGAGAAAGAAAGAGGGAGATGAGGAAGATCAAGTATACATTCGCAGTTCTCTCTCCGTCGTTTCCTTTCATATACACGAACGTAAATGCATGTGTAAATACATCTCATATCGATGTAGCCATAAATGTTGAGCTATATTAAGATAGTAAGAGTCTGGTATGTCTTGTTCAACTGTGAGACGTGATCCGTATGTTACCCTGAAAACAGCAGAGTCTCTATTTCGTCTCCTTCAAGTCATACAGTGTAACGTTCAGTTAAGTTCGTGTATACATATAGAAACTTTAGTGCAACTGCTGTGTTCACAGTTGTATTTTCGTTTCTTGCGGCGAGCCAACTCGAATGAGGCGTTAAACGACTGCATGCTCGTAATTTCTATGAATAAACTATCGTTTTCTTTATAAATGGTAAAGCACTCTAATTTTGGTCCAATATTATCACAGAAAGTGAAGAGAAAACAATTATTACTTTCACTCGTAATCTCCATCTATTTCCAAACTGTGAAAATTCTATCCGAAGAGGTTCTTTACGATTGAGAACTTAATTTTAATATTTACTTTTCCATACGTATCTGTTTTCTCGAATTAAGTCCAAAGATTGTTTATCTTTTATCCAAAACGTATTCCTGACGGACTTTCCGAAATGGAAGATTTACAAAAGTTGACTAATGAGATGCATTCACACGACCCTGAGAGCACGTTCCTTTCGATACTTTCCAACTGCACTAACTTTTTTTTTAATGACCCATAATTTTTGTCACTCCGTGCGACGTATAAATGTAATGGCAGCGTTTCAGAAGCTTGTAACCCGTGGCATGAAATCAACGGAGTGGCAACGAAAAAGGGTTAGGACAATGTTATAGCCCATTGAGTATTCATTGGACTAGTTGAATGGAACGAGAGAGGATGCATCGTTCGTGTCGAACATCAGTGAGTCAGTCTAGCGTATCGCTGCACTTTACAGCCAGGCCACACTATGAAGATTCGCCTACTATGGGCTAAAATCCATTTCAAACCCCTTTTTTATTTTCCATACTTCACCAAGATATACAGTCTGTCAGATCTCGATGAGAATCGTCGCACATTTCGGAGCTGTAATATTTAACACGAGCAATAACAACACTCGCATATGCAGCGAATTATTTTACACATTAATATATCAAATGCAACATGTTTTATGAAAAAGACACTGCACAATGTTCCTACACACGACCAAACGTAATAATTTATCAACCGTAACTGTAAAAAGAAAGAATAAGATGAAGGAAAAATAGAAGAAAAACTCCTGCAGGTTATTCAGGTTGGCTATAGTTATTTTGCAATACGTGCAATTACGTTTTCTGTGCATCGTCGGCACTATTTTTACGTGTCATATGGTCACGGCAATCATCAGTTCGGATCTATTGCATTCCACGTGTCATGCTAGTCATTTAAATGACCTTCCAAAATGGACAATGGTCGGAAAATAACTTTTGGAATGATGAGAGAGTAGAGTGGGTGCCAGAAAGCAATCATACCATAAAATGATCATTTTTTGCATATTCGAATACCTTTTATTCAAGTCTGGAAATTATAAAGTGGTTATACGATACGAAATTTATCGAATTTCAATTGCTATTGAAAATACGATTTTATTGGTTGAAATGTTTTGCTATAGTTCCCTTATTCATTCACAATTTGCTTATGACTGTATAAATGATTGAATTATTGAAATTATTGTGAATTTTAAATTTGGAAATGTGCAGTTCTCATTGCGAACCACATGAAGAATTGCGGGTTATGGCAACAGAGCGTTGATACTTGAATCATTATTTACACACTCCATATACGAGGGAATTCGCAATGAAGAACGAACAAAAATTTCAATTCGAATAAATCTTTTGTCCTGCAACAAAAAAATGGACAACACGTTTTGCAGTTTTCATGAATTTGTTAAATCGTTCCCCACACTCAGTCTAAACTACAAACGATTTTTTACCGCGATAACGATCATTTGCACTCAGATTCAAAAACAAAAAGGCGACGAAATTGTTTAATCGTTTTTACCGACGAGTTTCATTATTCACTGTATTTAGATTCGCAAATGAATCTGAGGCTGATGGGAGCTTGAATACGTACAATAAATAAGTGAAACTAATGAAAATGTCTGCTTGATTCTCACAGAGTATGCATTGAAAAGCCAATGGTGCTGAGGAATTTCGATGCAGTACGAACATCCGTGGAATCAACCATAAACATTTCTATCCCTACTCCCTACCCGAGGTTTCGCTATATGTGGCATCAGGTCCTGAATCGATGTTATACAACGGTGCATCCAGTGGTACGGAAGAGCGATCGGCCCTTTTGGTTTTGTTAGTCTATATGTGTAGCCTCTACCCCCTGGAGTTTCTGGTGGTGGCGAACGTTGCTATTAAACCAGCTGTAACGACTACCTATCCGCTGTAATATTATATAAATATATATCTCCATTGTATATGCTTATATATTATAACTATATAGAGATTTCTATGTATACGTGAATAATCACATTCACATGTATGCACGTTTATATGGAGCTCATACGAATGAGTGTCCCACGATTCGCAGATTCTCGTACCCCGAACCGAGTGAGTACGTTGCAACAAAATGTAGAGTTCAGCGAGGCTTTATGTGTTTTGCATCGACGCACGTGTTTGCTAGACACACGGCTGCTGGTATCGGTATACAATGCCTATTTTGTACGTACGGATTCACATACTGTATCTACACAACGCGTCAGTGGTGCACAAAAAATCACACAAATGTTGAAGACATTTTAAATGGATTGGGAAACTGAAAACAAATCGGATGGAGTTCATAGAATTTTTTAGTCATCAGTTTCGAGCATGTGCGTGGATCCGACGGTTTTAATTTATTCTTATTATTTTCTTTCTCTAAATAATGCGCGATGCAGATAAAAAATAGTCAATAACGAGACGCTGCGATCTAATTACAACATTGTCACTAAAAATCTCAATGTCCAACAAATTTCAGACAGAAAAGTCATATTCTTGGGCTTCGAAGCTGCTCAAAGACGTTAAATGTGGCCAGATCGTTTGGTTAAGAAAACAGTTTTTGAACCATTATTCGAAAGAGTCAAGGCAGCTTTTTATTATACTCTAAAATCTGGTTCGAGCCATGGATAGCGGAGCGTTTGGTGGCGACGTTCGTGAGTTGGTCTCGTTATTTTCTTAAGCTTTAGAACCTGCTCCGATGGGCCATAGAGAGAAAAGGAGAGCCGAGATCGTTGCGAAAGTTTTCTCAGGTCACAGCAAACTTCCGGTTCTAAAAGGGCCCGAACGAGGCTTTTTCCTTTATGAATATATATACGTGTAAACTCCGCTGAGACCGCAGAGACTGTTGCTTTACGAGCCATTACCACCTTCACCGGGGTGAGCATTGTCGACCGTGACACTCGAAGCTTCGAAAACGGTCGCATCAACCGAGTACGCCACTGGAGTGTCACGGTAAAACTCGATGTATATCTTATGTCGTTGCTCTTCCAGCTCTATGCCTGTTTTATCATCCCATGGGAAAATAATACGAGATGGATCCTGGAATTAATGCGTCTGTAATCCGAGCGGTTTTGTATGCTGCGAGCGGTATCGAGATTAAATTGAACATCGATGCGAAAAGCTCCATCAATGCCTTCAACATCGACCTGCTCAGCAAAACGAAGGGATTCGATCAATCGAGACCGATATAAAAAAATTCATTGTTTTTGTACCGAACGCAATTGAATTTCACATCAAGGAGGTTGCGTCCAATTTTTCTGGACTCGGAGTAACGTGCTGAATTAATTCATTAAGAAATTCAATTTGTGTGGTCTGAACATTCCATGGAGATTATAATGCCGGAAATACGTGGGCATTATTTTCTCAATAAATGTGAATTACAAAATCCTCCACGATAAACGCCATGAAGATTTCCGATTTTCCTACGCGAGATGGACAAAAAGTGCAAAATCTCACGTCAATCTCATAAGAAATCGTTGCACCTTGTTACTTAATTTGAAGAATTTTATAGCTTTTTCTGACAGGACCTTATACCGCTCTGATCGACCGCATGTCACCTCAGAGGGTTAATCGCATCTTGCAGACATGGTAACGATACGGAATAATGTTCACTATACATGTCATACTCGATTTCAAGGGTTGCTACAATGTGCAAGACATCGTTAGATCCGGATATCCTGGGGAGACTATTGTGCCTCCAGGACATTTTGGTCTAAGGTTGAAGGAGCCCACAGGGGTCTTTGGAGCAGAGGGTACAATCGGTATCATTAATTGTGTACACCATATTCGTGTATCCCTACGCCATTGTTGACACGTACCTTTAAATTCAGCGGTCACACAATCTTATGCATTCTCATTCGATTGAAATCTGCTCCGATCTTTTGCCTCTCTGAATAACAGCGGGAAGTGCAATAATTTGGAACCATGTGATCATTCTCTAAATGATTTCGTCTACAAAGAGTTACATTTTGGTGAGAGGTGAAAAAAAAAAAATAATAATGACCACATATTCATAATGAACGATGAATGTTTGAAAGTTTGATCCCAGGAATGAAAACGATTGGATTAATACATGCTTACGAAAAAAAAGTCGGATTTTTATCGGACGAAGATGAAAAAGAACGACGGAGAATAATCACATTCGTAAAATAATAGAAAAATAGAGGAACGCTGCATTTTTTCATATCCTCATTGTCATATTTTGCACACTCATAAAAGACAGATCGGAGGAATAATGAGTATTCTAGAAGAATAATGCAGAAAAATGCTTTCCCAGTGCGTTCGAAACTCCGCATTAAAGAGAACCCTCTTCGCTGCTGTCCAAACTCCACGTAATTTACAAGCTTAGTACGAGAGCCGGCGTAATCGTTAATGTGGGGAGCCCGTGTGGTCGCGCGAATTAGCAAAGGTTAAGCGGATATCAGAACCATGGATTTCACTGGTGAGAACTGCTGGAAATAATAAGATAAATTTATTAATGGCCTGCGAGAGAAAAGGACGAATGAAGTTCCTAACGATCCATCAGATCATTACTCGCACCTCCTTTTTTTTAAAAACATTGAAATATGTACGAGAAATTCCTCATTTTTATATTCGTAAGTGCGATTATGATAATTGTGTGGGAAATCTATATCATTGACATGAAAATCATTACAACGGCAATAATGAACAGCAATCACATCGCTGGAAAGCATAATGAGGGACGTCAAAGTGTGAAAAAAAAATTATTTATTTATTTTGATAAATTAAATTAAATTAAATTAAATTTTAATTTTATGTTATAAATAAAATTTTATTTTATAAATTTCATTTAATCAGATTTAATTTTTGAAAAAATTAACTTTTATTATTTTGATATGTAGGCATTATACGTGTGTACACTTCGGAATATATAGAAATATTGAAATTCGTTGTTAAGCGTAGCAGACTCCTCGAGGGGATCGTACATTCACCCATTTCCACCCTCAACTCCCACTCGAAGTCTTCCTTCGTTCACTCTTATTTACTCCCTTATATTCTAACCATTTCTCTCTCTCTCGCTCACTCGCTTGACGCGTGAGCACGCCACAGCACAAATTTAATCGCATACGCAATAACTCGTACTCGCAAACTCGTTTACACGTAGAGTGTAATTACGTTTTGATATCGCCCAGTCCTCGTTGAAACTGCAAGGATAAGGGTTGCCCATATACTCACACAAGTCCGCGCAGAAACGTTCGCTCCCCTACGTCAAGTACGATGGACGATGTACGAAATGCATTTTCTCGCTTGGAAGACGGAAGGCGAGAAAAAAATCCCGTTAGTGCACTATAAAAGAACGCACACTCTATAACTTGTGACATAAAAAATTATGCGCAAAAAATTGCGCGCGACCCTCCGACTGTTTTTTTACGACATTCCTTTTTTCTACCATTTTTTGTTCTTCACTGTTACGTCACGAAAATGTGGCTTCATTCAATCGTCGGGATAGTGGTCTATGGTTCAAATACTTTCATTTCATTTAAGATTCGAGGTAACGATTCGAGACAAGAACATTTTCGAAAAACAGAACATCGTTGGCATTTTCGAGTGGCGAGATATTGAAATTATCCAAAAATAACATAAAAATTTAACGGATTTAATCGTCGATAAATCTCGAAGTAAGTGGCGAAAATTTCGAATGACGTCGAAGGAATTATGAAAAATTATCAAAGTGTTGCTTTCTGTCTCATGGCGTTACTTTCGTCGTTCATAACGAGAATTGTAATAAAAATCAAATTCTGCCAATAAGTGTAGGATCATCGTGTTTGGTTGGACGAAAGAGAAAAGTTTATTGACGATAGAAATGTTTTGAAGGATTCAAGGGAAAGTTGGAGGGAAAATTATACTGCTTAGTTTATAAATGCATGTAATACACGTGAACGGTGAATGTGGAAGACTGTTGCAGAGCGTAAGAGCCTGCTCAGGAGGGCAAGCGCGAGCGGATCAGAAGCGGCAAAACTATATAGCGGAACATGTTTCGCACCGTTCGTTTTATCGGTGAAAGCTTTGCTGTAACAGTTAATACATATAGTATGGACACGTGCTCGAGAACTAAAAGGAGCAAGCCACAGTACAGAAAGCAATGGCAGCTCTACCAATTTTCGTACACTTTAATTGCTCCCATGGTGGTCGCCTCCAAGCCTCGGTAGTACAACAAGGATTTACGAGCTTTCTAGATTAGCGCAGACACAGACACAGGGTCTAGAGAATAGAGCTGCCTCATGCACGCTGTAAAACCCTCCGAGGGCTTACCTGTGCCATGTTTATGTATATACAAGCAGCTACTGTATACGTGAGGTGACCTTAACCACCTAATTTTGTCCTGACCAATACAGTCCATCGTGAAAAAGCTCCATACACGCGCTAAATATCTATAGGCCATAGCAGCAGGACGTGAGAAAATTGATTCGTGAGCATGGAGAAGATTCAAAATCTTCACGACCGAAGGCTCCCCCAACAAAATGAAGGAAAAACTTCGTCGTTATTTCGATGGAACGTGAAAATCTCGTCTAGAAGAAATTCTCGGGACAATTTTCCTGCCGAAATTCCCAAATTTTCGTCTCCTCGAAATGTTTCATTATGGTCTCAGAATTTCAGCTCTGGTTCATTCAAATGAGAATTCTTAGAGAGTCTTGAGGATTATTTGTTCAAATGTTACCATCATGGGATCCTTTTTCTTTTTTTAGGTGATGCATACATTTTTCAGCTTATCATAATGTTTTGGAAATAAGCTAAATGTGTTTATGCTTGGCATTTTGGAACATGCAAATTAGCCATCACTTCGAGTCGCCACGTACTGCACTGTATAAGATAACCCCTAACATCTTTGCTCATCTCTCGTATAGAAATATGTGTACAACATTATGTATGTATGCGTTTTAGGGTAGATATGTCTATACGAAGCTGCATATAGCTGTTGGCTACTAAAGGACACTCTCGCCGGTGTTCCTCGCGATAACTATTAAGCGGCAACAATAATGTTACGCTAACTATCTAACGCTGGTGCGCCTCCGCCTCTATATCTCTCGTTCTTCTCTCGGTACGGTCTCTTGGCATTTTGCTATCGAAGCACTATGAGCAAAGAGAGAGAGAGAGAGAGAGAGAGCAAGCCTTGGACAATGATGTCTATATATGTAAGAATGTCGAGAAAGCTCTCTGCTGTTGCTGTTGTACATCAAGAGCTTGTGGCCGAGATACGTCACATCTGGCGTAATAAGGGAATCTGCATATAACGGTTCCAAGGTGCAGGAGAATATTATCATCGTTATTGTTTCGAGTGTCAACCGCGTGCTCTACCGGTCTGACGGTAACGCTAACGAAAGCTTTGGGGTGGCCAAATCCGGATTACAAATTCCCTGCGGCTAATACAATATCTCTGCGAAGCTTTCAAGCCACTAGGATTTCTACGGAGCTATACATGTATTGACTATGCATAATAAAAGGGAGCAGGCACCAGCAGAGAATATTCCAACTTCTCGAATAAGTGTCACAGTTCCTACTCTCAGTCTCTTCTATAATTGTTGTACACCTTTGGAATAATCAATATGTCGGACGTAGAACCATAAAGATTTCATATATATATTATTCACTAAATCGATAAGGACCAAACTATTTTGGATCGCCCGGAGCTCCCACTGCATCCAGTCGTATTCGCCCCTTGGATTATTAACGCGACGCTCGTCAACCGATCAATTAGAATAATTAAATTGTCTGCAAAGCCATGAGTCCGATCTCGGTATTAAATTAATTGCGCAAAGCTACTCAAATCTATTGGAAAAAGTTGATTCGTTTTAGACGAAAAATCTGACGTTAAATAAAATTTTCCTTCAAATATTGATTACCATGAAATAATGAATTACGTTTTTCATTCGAAACGTTCAATTCTATTATCAAATCTTGCCACTTGTCTGTGAATTTTCTTTCTCTCTGCTGCGGTCATCCCAAAACGGGGTCTTTGCTGGAAGCATCCCGTCGCCCTTTTGGCATGTGTTAAACAATATATAGAATATTCGCGCCGCACTTTTTCTGGCCATGGTAAACACTTGTAGTTCCCACGTGTTTCATCTTTCATCGGAAAGTTTGAAGAAACGAGATTGGAAAGCGATTTTCCTGGCGGCATCCCCATTCCCAATATAAACACGCAGACGGTAGCGAAGCCTATAGGTCCGCTGGAAAATGAACCGTCCTTTCTTTATCCCTGGCCATCCGCCGCGTGCGTTCGATCCACGCGAGAACGTCGGCAAAAAACAGGGAAAGGAATAATTTTCAAGCTAAGGCTTTTATGCGGCCACACATTTTTTCGCCTTTTTCCACTCGACAATCAGTGGCGACGATATGACAAGGGCATTTTCATTGTTTCTGTTCGTATAAAAAAAAATAAGCAACAGGTTAACGGAAAGAATAACCGGGTGAAGAAAAAAATTCCGAAAGGGTGCCATTTCTGGACTGAAATGTTCATACACAAATTTAAACTTGACGAAGATTGTTCCCACAGTGTTGAAAACAAAAAACTTTTTTGGTGCAGACGTGTTTTATAGTTTTTCTCATTCCGGTCGATCTCTGATTGATGCAAAGAGTTTCCCCATACGACCTCGTTTCACCTTGTCGAATTTACTGATAAATTGATTTTCTAAGTGACTAACCAAGGTACGCATTTGGTTGTACCTGGACGCGGGTTCTGGCCCTTTCATACTATTCGATGAGGTTCGAGAACGTGTACAAAAGGTGGGGGTAGAGGCTCTCCATCCCTTATCTCGAACGTACGGACTTCCGGCTTCGTGTTTCCGTTTTCGTGAGTCGTAAGTCCGAGGGAAAGGAGGCACAGCAGTTTGAACCAGAAACGAAGGTATATGAGAATCTTAGACGCACATAAATATGTAAATGTATAGTATATAGACACGTAAAAAATAGACGCAGGAAGGCAGCGAGTAAAGAATGAAAATTAAAAAAATTAAAAGAAAATAGGACACGCTGCAGAGACCAGAAAAGCCAACGTCGTAAAAGAAAATCTCCGGTGAACGCGGAGCCTCGCGAAAGATATGCCGAGACGAGAGAGGAAAAAAAAGTAAAAGGGCTGTGCGAAAGCCAAGGTGAGTTTTGCGCTCAAGGGATGAAAGATTAGAGAAAGCATGTAAGAATGGAGGTTCGATAAGTGCGAGAAAGCCAGAGCCGACCAACAAGGATAGAGGAAGAAAGATAAAAAGATAGAGAAGAAGACAGAAAGAGCGGAAGAACACGCCGTAAGGCGTCTCCAGTGAAGCACAACCAACCCCGGAGCCTTAAATTTAGCGCGTATGAATTTTTAATTTTTCACCCCTGTATTTTACGACTATCCATTAAAATACGGCACTAGCCGGTGCAACGATATACAGAGGCAAGGGAAGCTCCCTCGTTCTATAGTCACAGCTATACGGAAGTGTTATGCTGGGCTGTAGGGGAAGGAGGAAGCCGGTATCATAGAAGAGGGGGTGATAAAAACTCAAGCTATACATTGCTTGCTCGTACGTTTCGCCTGCACTCCACTCTCGAGCGAAGATGCGATGCATCCCTCTCTACTTGCACTCCTCAAATACTCGCGTACAGTTGGCACAGGCACATGAAACTTACCCCCTCTCTTACTCTATATACAACGCATGAAGTCGAAAGATGTTTAATCCCCAAGGAGTTGTATTTCCTTGAAAAAGCTCCTTTGAGTCCAGGCTCTCCGTTCGCCTCCTCCTTCTCCTCATATCCTTGGATTTTCTCTATGAAATATGCGATCACTCGAATTTATCGTTCCACCGTGTCCATTCGCCAGGCAAAGAGAAGGAGAGAAGTTCGAGCTCGTACTCTATGGACTTGGCTTTTTCCACGACCCCATCAATTTCTTACCATGACTCTCGCCTCTTTCGCACTCCCTGGGATATGCTATTTTGGATGTACCAACGAGAATTTCCCCTCAAATGTATCTCATCCTTTCATGCAGCTCAAGGATGCAAACCCTCGGGGACTACGCAAATTTTCATGAGTGCACAGTCCGAATCGTTCTTCATGTTTTCTTCAACATTTCGTTAATGACGCAGCACAGAACAGCAAACCTTTTTCAACGAGTGGCATTGATTTGCACTCTTTCAAATTCCTTCTAAATTTCTTGGGGCTTTCTAATTCAATCTTGCAGTTATCCTTTAATAGTAAATTACTGAAACGAGAAGAATATCGAATTCAACCCAAATCAAGAATCTCCCAATCCTGTCCAAATCGCTTCTTCCAAAGACAAATTACTGGTTTTTTTCCTGAGACATTCTCCCGTATAAATGTTTCACCAGAGCTTCGGTATAATTCTGTCAGGAATTCATTCTTTTCTTTTCGACGCTTGTCTGCCACCGCGAATTAACGAGGAAAAAAGCTCTAGTGCACGGACAGATCTAATTGTAAATTCTTTCCTGCTACGTATTTATTCAGGAGGATGATTATAAACCAAGGGTAACGGCAAGTCAAGGATTGCAGAGGCTAACACTCAGCGAGAACTGGGAAACGGGTCTGTTATAGTATGGACGTATTTCTGGATCTCAAGGTGCAAATTAATTCATGAAAGCTTGCTGGTGCCTGCTGGGTTACTTGAAGCTGGACTACACACCCAATAGGGTTTTGACCGAACCGCTACGTAACCCAACACGCTGGGCTAGCTGAAAGGTATATAACACAGAGTAGAATAGGAACGAGGCATTCACGGAGAATATTGCTGTCTAGATATATGTGAATACATATAGGCATAGCTGATAGGAATAGCCCAATGTGAAGATATCGGTCAAGCAGCAAATACAGCCAGTAGCATGAGTTCTTGAGTATACAAGGCAGACAGCTAGAAACGTCCGAGTGGTGTGTTCTCTGCTCTACTGATGGGGCAGATAGGTTTTCCGTATACAAGGCATACCACCCATTCACTGTCTTTCTCTCTCTCCCTCTCTCTCTCTCTCTCTCTCTTTCACTATCACATTCTCTCTCATTCTCGATCTTCTTTGATATTAGGTGTAGAAGCAGACTGAGTTACGAGAGGATATAAATTCCGAATATTGGAGTTCCGCCCACTCACTGCCACCTCTTCCTCGTTGGTTTCTCGAAATACTAGCCCTCAGTTTCTGGTGATTTCTATATATATATTCATACAAAGCTCCATTCGATATTCATATAATAAATGCACGGCGCAACTCATCGACTTTACTGTGAAATCTCTAGATCTCCAGATCTCCAGATGCCAGTACGATTCTCCTTGATGGAGTGACGTACAACACACAAATAGAGGTCAATAGTACTATGAACGCAACTGTAGCCCACTGGCATCCTCGCCCCGTTTTATTCGATCCGATAGCGTGAAAAGAAATTTTATATCCGGGAAAGTGCATGTTCGTTTCCTCATTTGTTTGGATTTGACACCGCCGAAACTTTGGATCCGCACTTCCATCCACACATTAGAATATCGACATTTTAAATCACTGAGACACGATTTCAACCTGCTAAAACATCCATCCTATATGCAGCATCGATAATCCCTTTAGAGAACCAAGTTATTTCCAGCATGAAACCATTTTACGATCGAGGTTTTCGACGGCCAAATTTGGATAGGACACACCAGAAAGAATAAAAAGTGAAGCTTTCAACTTGGGTATACGTTTTCACTGGCTTTCCATGTGTCGTTCCTGACAAGACAGGATACAGAGAATACAGGATCGTAAATAATGGACAAAGTTATTTCTGAATATAGAACTGATTGTTTATCCGAAGGACATAGCATCTGTCAAAAATGTTTCCGAAAATGTCAGTTCTCTGAAATCAAGGTTGCCATTTGTATGGTGCACGTAACAGACGCACATGGAATAATGCACTAGGTGAAAAATGTAACAACGTTATTATTGTAAGCAATATTGGAGCTCATAGGGTCGCCAGGCATTTAGGAAAATTGGACTGTAAATTTATCGCTGTGTGCTTAAAATATCCGGCAAAATTTTCATATGCCCATTTTATCTCGTCCAAAGGTTGTATGTGTGCATAAGTATATGGGTATACTTATTAATATACCATCGAGACGAGAACGAAGATAGCGGTGTAGGGCTTGAAAGAATATCTTGTACCATGGGAAGGCTATACCCAGTGCATAGTGCCCATTTTCTTTACGAGTGCAATTTCCCGAGATTCGGTAAAGATTATGTGAAGTCTAGTAACGGGCGTGTGGACGGCATCCAAACAGTCTACGTCCCGACATTGCTTCAACGAATTTGTATTTCCATTTTTTCATTCTTTTTTTCCATATTCTTTTCTTTCCGCTAGCCTTTCACCACCGAAACAAAATAGACTGAGACTTTTCCTCCCGGACGAGGGAGAATATGCATGACTCCTGTTTATGCAGAACTTCCCCCACCATTACATTTCTTCTTTCTCTCCCTCTCTTGTTGCCAGTTTTTTCTGTACTGCTCTTTTTCCCGGGCTGCAGGTATCTACCAGGAGTGGCGGCTCTTGGGTAGATCGCATTACGCCCTCCTTCAACCACTAAATCCTGTCTAATACACGGAGGATGTACACCCGTTCCCACAGGATCATTTCCATTTTCTCCTCATCCTCTCACCTCTCTCTCTCTGCTGTCTGTCAAAATATCTACCCTTGCTTGTTTCCACCACGCCATTATTCTATTGGCTGCCGAAATGCGTAATTAATAACAAATGGTAACGAAATCTCCGATCGCCCAATCCATGAAATTTGATTTCCCACAAAAATCAAAACCGAAACTCTTGTCTCCACTGATGCTAAATATCACAAATCATTTATTCACCGATTTTAACAAAAAGTCCTTGCATGTGTTTCATCCTACAAAATATAACAAAAAAGAGCATGGAAATGATTCCGAACTCGTTTCCGTTAGAAATGAAATTTTCTTCACACTTGCTTGTTCCAAATTTCCGCGACAGGTGCACCGGAAGAAGACAAAAGATAGAAAATATTTAACTTTGCTGTTTTAGAACCCATCATGACAGAATAAAACTGATACGGTTCGAATCCCATACGGGTCCTAACCCATGTGAATCTGTATGTGCATCACGAGTTCAATTGATACAAGGACAAACCTTATTCCAAAAAACTCTTTATGAAACCCCAAAAAAAATGAAAATGAACATGCATGTGATGTTGTGCTGTTTTGGTTATGAAAAAATGCAGATAATCATTATTAAAAGTCCTTTGATTCGAGGGACGTAATGAAGTTCGTAAGAAGTAAAGAAATTTGTCCCTCAACTATGCATGCACGTGTTCTTACAGAAATACATATGCACACTCCCTCACTGCATAAAACGAAGTGCAGTTTTTCCCTTTCGTCACGGAATCCCTTCGCATTTCATCTCGTCCTTTGTTCTCTTTGTTTTAATCAGAAAGAAGGTATGAAATACCATGCAGCAGTCTATGAGCTTTATGCAGTCTTTGGAAAAAAAATGACTGGAAGTTCATTTCTTTGTGTATACGAGAGCAACACCGACAGTAAATACTTGGTTTCGTTTCCACGGAATATTGCAAATGTTTTTTGAAGTTTTTCACAAGTGAGTTTAATTCGACAACACTCTCGCATCCGCGAATCGGTGTGAAATGAATTTCATTTTGCACGTGAGCGCGCGGTCATAAGAAAAAGGTTTTTTTTTGTTGTTCAAATTAGAAACATGTATGAGTTTAAAATTAATCGTATTACGTTCTTGGCATCAGTCTCAATTAGTCGAAACATTCCAGGGGAATACAAGTATTACTATCGCCAGGGAACGAGTTAGCCATCTCGCACCTCTCGGTTTTGTTCGTTAATTTCGACCTGCTGTACAGCTATCGACCGTTTCGTGGGTAAATGAAAAAAAAAAAAAAAACAAAACGAATGAATTCGTCTCTCTCTGCTGTCGCCTCTCCAACACGCCGTTTCATTTCGGTTGATGTACGAGTTTTAAAACAATTTTCGTTACAATTCCAGAGTGAGCCGTGCGAAGGGTGATATAAATTGGAAGGGATGAAAAAAGTCATGGGAAGCAGAGACCAACGCTTCATTCTCTTTCCCCGTTGTTTTTTTTGTGCCTTCGGAGACCAAGCGCCCTGGACGCAAGGTACAGAACGATTTATCATAATACTCTTGATAAGCGACACAAAAAATCCAACCGTCCTGAACACGAAAACAATCACGAGGGTAAAAATATAATTCGCTGTTCACTTGTATGCTTTTTTATCATTATTCCATGCGTTTCACGTTGTGTAATGCTGACGTATATCGAATTCTGTTTTTCAAAGTTTTCGTACAGTTACCAGTCATTCGCCGTTTCTTTTCCAACTCATCTCTCCTCACCTAATGATCAAAGTTCGTCCAACAATCCAGCACATACCTTCTCTGCACGTACACACATCCTTCAGGCATCTACGCAAACGGGACACGACTGTTTTTCGTTCCTCGTACGTTTTGCTCTCTCCGTACTCGAGGGAAAAGCTCTCTCATCGATTTTCTTATTATCCCTCGAGCTTCCCACAGAGATAGATGGGAACTCCTCTTCCAGCCACGTACGCTCGTTCTTCCCAAGTTCGGAGCACGAAGAATTGCCGCTAACGAGCGGTTCCAGCTCGCTAAACTTTTTGACTGACCGGTCTATCTAAACCACATTCCGAGACATCCATGGACCGACCAACTAGAGTGTACACCGAGCTAAATTATGGATGAAAAAAAAAGCTTCTCAACGTATTTCGTCATTGTAAATAGTTAGCTATTTCATAAAAACTGCATGGAGATGCCGTTCGGTTTGAATTGAAACAGCAAAGTGCAGGTTTTTGTTCGCAATAATTTTTGAACTGCTTCGAGTTAAAAAAAACAAAAACATGCATAAATATAATTTTGAAAATATCTTCACCGTGATAAATTTGATATTTTCTTTATCATACTTTTAATGCATCTTTATATTTCCTTATTTTTCCGCACTTTCATAAATATCCCTATTTTTTTCGAGAACCACGCACTGCTTCGTCGAAGGCAAAAATTCGACAAGCTTTTAGACGCGAAAAATTACGTGATTCTCCACGCGACGCTTATAGATTATACGCCAGACAGCTTTGATTGTCATTGATTGATATGTCGGTTCACCGTCTCTCGAATACTTCACATGCGAATGTCATCCTGTCAAATTCGCATACAAGCTCATCTTCTGTTCCCTCATGCTCGCAGGGAACATTTTTTTCCAATCAACCTCGATACGGTTTGAGTATGGACAAAATATCCTTGCGCAAATTTTTCGGCGATTTAATACGATCTCGTTTATTCAAACCGTTGACCCTGACAGCACTTCAGAAGTGTGAAACACTTGACATATTCGCGTTTGCATTCGGACCTTAACAGACGATATCAAAGTTGTTCCCTGCCGCTTTAATTGCTCTAAAATGTAAATCTGTGACTTACAAAACAATTACGCTTAATGGCAAACTCTTGATCGAAGAAATCTCGGAGATTATTTTAAAAATAGCGATGAGGCGCTCCGAACGAGGTCAAAAATTGGTCGGACGATCGCTCAACCGTCTGCCGAGATTTATATCGATCACTGAGCGGGATTCAGTTTTTCTGACTGCTCACCAACTATTTCCCATTGTTTTCAACGTGTTTGTCCTGGGCAACCCCCGTCTAGGACGATGCCACAGGAATAGTGAAATGGGAAAAAGTTGAAGGGCGCAGAAATAATAATAATAAGATTAAAACACACGCAAATTAATTACGGCATGTTCGAGACTTATTTGTTCTTCGACGATTCAAAAAAGACTCTGGAATGATTTGGACCTCCATTATTCCAATATATCACAATATCTTCAAGAACAGTCATGCTGGTTTCTCTCATGATGGACGGAGAGAATATTACATCGAAATTTACTATGTTATTATAGTTCCCTGCTACCAAGGCGTCGCTTTGAGAAATTTTAGCAAAAACATAGTAATTTTTCATTCTTTTTCCATCGAAATCGCGGAAACTATGACATTTTCGCCCTTTTTCAGATGAAAATTTACTGTTTTTGCTAAAGTTCCTTAGAGGGACGACATGGTACCAGGGAACCATAATAACATAGTAATTTTTAATGTAACATTCATGTAATCATGTAAATAAAAAAAAAATCCAAAAGAATGAGATTTACGACGATTGATTAGGTCGCTGGAGATCCTACGTGCGATAGGGAATACATTTGACAGTGATACAGGCGGTGATACAATTTCTAAGTCTGCGTAGGTATAGTAAAGCGTCGTTGACGATTGTTAGTTTAAGTTTGATGAGGATTTCGCAATTACAATTCCGAGCTCGAGATGTAAATTATGCACGATTATCCGTAATGTAATTGTTCGACGAGGTTGCCAGGGAGAATCCTCTCTCTGCCTCTTTGTCAAGGCTTTTGGAGTTTACCGTGGTAAAACGGAACGTAGTCTCTGTTGTTGTCGCCTGTACATGCATTCATATACATCTACACATAGTTCAAACGTCGTATCTACACTAGCTCTTATATACATACGCCACTTCGCCACGATGAAGTTAGTATCGCTTATCGATTCGAGTAACTCCCCCTTCCACCAACCTACTCGTGTACCATCCCAGGGAGTTTGCATTTCGCACGGTACTAACGCAAACAATGTCCCCATCAGAAGGGCCCATGCTCTGTACGACAAAGCCCTCTCCACTTAATCGTGATTGTTGCTACGAAGGCCAAAGCTCTTTAGATTCGAGGTTCATCTATACGTGAAAGGTCCAACGACAAACTTCCCTCTAAGCCTCTAATGTAATGATAAAAATAATAATTATCAATGCAAGTATTGAATAATTGCACTTTTCAACGGAATGAGCGAATTGCACATTATCTGACCTTGAAAATCACTTTGAAGCCGAATTGCTGAATGAATACGCGACTGATTAGCCTTGGACAAAATGAAACCAAGATTTGTAAGCTTCAGCGCTGGGCCAATTGACACTTCCTTCATTTCCTTTCATCGTCGCTCACAAAGTGCTGGCTTGCAGGAGACGAAGGAAAAACTGAAGTTACAGTTTATATATGGGGAAATAATAATAATAATCGATATGCGATGCAGGAGCTATTGCAACAAAAGCTTTTCCTCTTCAATTATTGTCTTTGGAGCACGTACCGCCACTTCTGAACTTCATCTCATCGTCTTAATTGTTTAATGAAATTGTGAATTTTCGATGAAGAAGACAGCACGAGAAAGATCTCGAGAGTTATGGCGATGAAGCAGTCTGTAGAGTGGTGAATCAGGGGAAAGCGAGGAGCAGTTTGTCGCCAACAAAAGCTTCTTAGTCGAGTCGTCGTTGTAACCCTGCACACGTATAGGACAGGATGAAAGGTTCCCATTAAAGAGACGTATCTCAAGGGCATCCAGACGAATCCTTTATTCCTTGACGATGGTCCATGCTCCTTCCACAATTTCTCTACGAAGCTCCAATAACGATGACTGACTAAAGACTGTCGGCCACGCAATGTCTTCAAAAATAAAAATCAAACCGCAAAAACAAATCGTGCCGCTTACAGCTTTATGTGAAGCCTCGATATCTTTGTTATTACTGGCTAGGATTTCCCTATGGAATTCAAAGTCGTTCTCACTGAAAAAATTCCTAAATGGAAGAAAAATGAGCAAGTCAGAAGACATTGGAATAACCGGCGTGTGGGAAAACGCGCACACCCCATGAGCCATGAAAATGTCATATCACTTCAATGTAGGGCTTTTGGTCTTCGTTCCAGGGAACTTAGAGATCCAAGGCTTGGGTGAATTCGATTAGGCTTATCCTTCGTGAGTTGATTACGCGAACTACGTTCCTGCCCTGTTTCTGACTCCACAGCATGCGCGACGATTTTTTGCCAGATTTTTCGCTGTGTAAACTCGAACCTATTTTTTCGATTCATTTCATGAATTTTATTTTAGTATCTGACATTTTTAACTACATATCCGAGAGTTTTAACAAACAATCAAAAAAATACGTAAACGTTCGTGTATACAGCTGGAGAGATAGAAAAAGTATTATGGGACCATCATTGTCAATCGACGACTTTTTGTTCCATCCATCCGTCTACCGAGCGCGTAATCGCGGTCTTCACAAATATAGAACATACGAAGCTCACCGTTGATATGGGGTTCAGTCTCATCAGCGTATTCGACGCAACTCGTTTTAATTTAAACGTGGCTTATTCTCCAACGTCCACTGTAACGGCATTGTCCATCGGTACGGTTATCCGAAACAGATAGAGAGTAACAATGATAACAAAGAGGGTATTCAGCCTGTTAATGGGACCACTCGCTGTCATTTCATCTTCGTTCTATTCCACTCATTCCTTTTTTTTCATTCATTCTACCCTATATTGCAACACTATCTTGTTCTCTCCCCTGTAATACTGACTCTCGCAACGACATATTCAACCGAAACCCCTTCATCGAAACGCTTCGCTCACAAGAGTCTCGGACCTTCATGTAGACTTGGCCTATCGTTCTTCTATTTTTTTTTTTTTACTTTATCCTCATATTTCCTTTCCATTCACTGCGCCTCCGCGTCCAACTTTTTCGGCCATTATCCTCTCGTATGTCCAGCGTATTTTCTAAAATGTCCTTTGTTCGTTCAAAATTCTTTTACAAATATTGAATTGTGACGTTTACCAAATCTCTTTTCGATTTTAATGAACCTGCAATGTTAAACAACGCACGTGAAGTGTTTCCTTTAAAAATTCTTTTTGCCATCGAAACTATGATGGTCGATTGCTCAATTTTTCAATTGGTACTTTTTTTGTACCTTTTCCATTCAAAATTTGTCGAGATTCAATAATTCTTTTTTTAGTGATGACCAAAAAAATACGATTGCTACTTTTTTTTCTACCCAGTCTTATCTTTTTGGTTCTTGATGAAGAGCCAAGGAGATTCGATTTCGCAAAGCCCTTCGAGGAGCATCTTTATTCGTAATACACGTTGAAATCGATGTCGCATGATCACTGAGCCGATATGTGGCAGTAATGAAGAGTGGAAAGCTCTCGATGTAATACTGACGATTTTTTATTTTCGATTATTATAATTTTTGTAAACAGACACACTGATAATGAATGTAGAATTATGATCGAATTATTCACGAGTCTGGTAGATGCTAAAACGATCGTGTTGTAAATGGATTCAGACTTTCATTGAGTGGAGCAGTAAAACGAATGATATCATTGAATGAGAAACGGCTTTATCGCCGCAACGATTGAATGAGTATCGAGAAAAAAAAATATGGAAGATCAATGTCGACTGGTAATAGAATTACGTGAGTTTGGCTGGAACGAAGAAATCGCTATATATGGAGGCAACAGTTGAATAAGGAGCAGGGACGTGGATAAGGAAATCGGAAAAGAGAGCTAGAGGGAGTGGTTACGTATAACATGGTTTACTTATTGCGTCGCCTCGTATACGAGTGGCGCGTGTATTTATGAGATTCGTTGGATAATTTAAGACGTTAAGGATAGCGTCTTGCAGTGCTTTTCGCTCACTGCATCGGAGCTCTACGAGTTTCTCAGCTGCACATATATTTCAGTAATGCTAAATGCATGCTTGTATACACGAGCGTAATGTTACTCACAAACAATTCGTGACGTCTCGGGGGCATTTGTCTGGATCCAAGAGTCATGGTTATTTCAGATCAAGGACTCGTCGGCCTCCCACACCCACAAATGCACTTGAATGCATTCGCACAGGTAACTTAGTGCCTTTACCGAACCTGTAATGTATTTACGATAATGCCGGAGTTCATTTGTCATTGAATCTAATGCGCTCAGTGCATGGAACTCTATTGAACAAGTTGAAAAATTGTTTATTTTTATTAGCATTAAAATCGTATAAATTTTTCGCCGAATGCATTTCGTTTTCAAACTGCCAAATCTATCATTTTGGTTTTCTGGTGATTTTTGTCACGTGTAATTCGGATTTTCCGGAAGTATTTCAGTTTTTCAATGAAATAAACTCGACGTTTGTTTTCGTACGTGGAGTTTCAACATTATTAAAAATTATCTCTGTAGAAAATTCGATTCGAAATATTTAATGAACAAATTTTGATTACGAATAATTAATTTTTACGAAAAACGTTTAAGGTTCACTTTTAATTACATTAGCTTCACATACCGTTACGAAAATACTAGAAGTGCATTCGGTCTATGGCATTCAGCTGTCTGTTTCAACAACTATATCGATTATGTATTTCAAGCCGTACGAGGCTCGAGTTCGTGTATATCTGGAAAGGGGAAAAGGAATTGCAAGAGGTGGCGATAAAGATACAAAGAGAGCGAGATCGCGAAGGAATTCGAGGGAAGAAAGACTTTTTGGCCATTTGGGCTGAGGTCGAATTCGCCTGCTGTCGGAGCTTACTGTACCAATAGCACGAAATGTTTATATACACTCGCGAATTCTAACGTTTCTATATTCCGCGTACCTCTGAGAAGTGAACGAGAATCAGCTTATTTGCCGAAGCGTTGCGCACCAGGAATTGCAGCTTTTATCAACCCAATCCTTTTATAGCCTTTATACCCCCTGCACTCAGACTTCTTGCTATCCATGAATGGGTTTGCTTAAGCTCTTTGTTCCACAGAGGAATTTTACAATTTCTCTAGTTGTATTGGCTCCTTATGGGCGGTTCTGTACTTTTTTTTCGACCATCTTCCGTTGCTGCTGTTTAGATGAATGGATTTGCTCGTGCTAATCCTTCATATACAGTAAGCGAAGGATTACAGTTTTTTTCTATGGCTGCAGTGAAGGGAAAATTGATCAACTTTCGATCTTCTAAAACATCATGAGATGAGCGAATTTTCTCGAGATTAAATGCTTCACACACTTCGTCAACGTTACTAAAGTAAACCTTGCGATAATGTAACGTAAGATAAAGTCACTAAATAAAAAGTTAGTGAAGTTAAGTTAATTTTCGACCACAATGGACCATCAATTCATTGGCCGACGATAAGAGAAAAAATCTCATCTGTGCTGTCGATAAAACGTTATTAAGGAACTTGTCTCCTAAAGTAGATGGTAATTTAGTAAAATTAATTAAGAAAGTTTTAATGCTGAGCGTCTTCCCAAAACTTTGTCGGCTTTAAGGACAACAAAGCGTAAGGAAGCCACAAGCATATACAGCGAAAAGTTGGATGCAAATGAAAATTCCTTAAAAAATACATTGACGGCCCGCACGTGTCGCTTGAGAGTTTCAATCTTCAAGTGTCAACATTTGAATAAAATAGCCCGAATTACAGTTAAAAGTATATAAAGAACCATAAAAAACGGATTTTGTAGGCGGTGTGATAGTCGTTCGCGTGCATCTCAGAGTAATTCCTCCTTCCTGCTCTATCGCACCTCGTTCCAAACCGTCGGTTCCCGCGATCAATAACCAATCAAAATCTTAATGGTGAGTTCGACGCGAAGGTTTATCGTCCGAGATGAGAACGTGCTCTCGAACTCATGTATATTCCGTTGCGAAAGCTATGTACAACGAGTATACTCGTTTCTAAGTGTTCGAGAGAGCGTAGTCTCGACATTCAGGGGGTTTGATTAAAAGGACTCTGATTTCTTCCACAAGTAATTTCGATGGGAGCAGGAATTGTCAAGAAAGGGTTTGTTTTTGGAAATTAGTTACAAGCAGCACTGAATTGTAATTTATTAACAATTTCTACCTCAGAAAGATTCACAAGTTCGAATGAAATGATTGATTCAAGGAAATCAAGTTCAAATTTGGCAATTATAGATAAAAAATATTCGGGAACCACGGAATGAAAACTATAATTGCGGTGAACGCCAGATCTTCTATAATGAACCACAATAGGTTGCAACCGCATGTCAGAGGTGCATGGGAAAACGATAATCCGATTCGATAACGATATCGATGAAAGACGAAGTGAAAAAGAGACGAAGTAGGAGTAAGTGATGAAGAACGTTTGATCGAGTTCGGGACGAATCTATTCCGTTGAGAAATCGTCGCAGAGAGGGAACGAGGAACAGCAGTAAGTGGCCAAGAGAGAAAGCAAGATAGAGGCAGAGAGAGAGGGATTGTTGAGTGCACCAGAGCAGGAAAGATAAACGTTTTCAATGAGCATCGATCTGAATAAACTGCATAGACTCGAGCGACCTATCGGGTCACTCCGAGCTGTTATCTGGAGATCTTTCTTGTGTACAAGGGAGTCGATTTCCCCGTGACAAAGCTCTCAGTGATTCTCCTACATTCTCGATTTATCGGATATTCCACAGACTCACACACGTGCCGATCAACATATTCATCCATGGTACGGGGCTAACTCCAATCGACGATTTTTCTGATTCAAGTCCCAGCGTGAACCAGTTCATAGTTCGGACAATAAACTACTCTAGGCCCTGAAAGACAAATAATTCAAATGAGCAATTGGCATGGAAAACATGAAGAAAAATTCAGTAATAATACGTTTTGAGATTTGATTTTTCCATATTTTTACGAAAAACTGTGAATTCCTCTGGATCGTTCACTGGGCGAGCAATCGAGCGATGTTTTTATTTCCATTTTTTTTTGTTTGATAAATCAAACTACTTGTGATGTAAAAGCACGAAAGGTTCTGATGCAGGCAACAAAATAAAGAGTCCTTCATGACCTCGCACATTTTTATACTCGTGACGGAATTGCATTTGGAGTTTCTCGTTATGAAAACGCGAGCGCAGTTGCATTTTTCTTTCACTATACACATTCGTGTTGCGAAGGGATGATTTTATTGTCAAATGAAGCACTCAACATTTTTGGCATACAGGCAAAAACGCTTCAGGTCACAAAATATGTCTGAGCAGTTGGTTTTATCGAAATATTGACGCCATGAAACGGAGATTGCATATCACACGTATTTATTCATACTATGTATGTATACGAGAAGAAGGGAATGGAAATCCCTAACAGTAGAGTGTGAAAAATAGTGGCTCGTGCATTGTACATACTTTTAGAGGCATCAAATATATTTTTACAGCATTCCAATGGCGATACATCGATGGTTGAAAGTGCAGCAGGCGGAAATGTGTAGGTATGTGGAAAATGTGTATGGTCAAAGTTTTATT
Source organism: Diadegma fenestrale (assembly GCA_037043255.1). Lineage (NCBI taxonomy): Eukaryota > Metazoa > Arthropoda > Insecta > Hymenoptera > Ichneumonidae > Diadegma > Diadegma fenestrale. The sequence continues at coordinate 25,546,055 of CM073309.1, forward strand.
GCGCAACGACGAATTACTCGTTGGTGGTCATAAAGTTTGATGCAAGCGTACTGTATGAGAGAAATGATAAAAACTAAAAATCGAAAAGTCGACAGAGAGAACGAGACTCTAATGTGAGTTGATGTGCCACATGCCTGCGGTGTTATCATCGTTACCTTTTTTTTCTTTTATAACGTGGATATATTGCGTGAAATGTTATTCGTGCGCCAGAATCGTTCTGCGAAACGTACGACTGAAATATATCGCACAGAATTCTTTTTGGCCACCCATTGTATGCTCTCAACGAGATAAAGTGACCCAGATATATCACATAATGAACATTTCCGCGTGGTTTAATTGCAGGGAATTAATAGGATACCCAACACTTTCCCCATCCTTCTTGCACTCCTCACACTCTCTATCGCACCATCTCATTCAGCTCCCTCTCTCTACCAATTCACGTTCAACATCCTCTCGTGTTTTGTCTGAAATTTCGATTAATATGTGCGGTCCACTGCGTCCGAGAGGTTACACGCGCCCCTATGAAATTGGCTAATAACACGAAATATCATAATTTGTATAAGCTCCTCACTAATATAAAGAATGTCTAAATGATTGAATCTGTCGGATGAGGCATATGAAACGAGAGAAATGATGTCACTGCGCCACGTGAATGACAAACGAAAAAACAATTGCCCACACATTTTTGTTCCATTCGTTAATATCAAATCACTGCATTCTTTGCATTTTGTATCTCTCGATGCAGCGTAGTTCGTATTTTGATTTATGTGATTGCGTATTTCGCCGAACTATCGGGCGAGTTTGCTAGAAAAATTGATGAGGAGCGAAAGTTGCATCGAACTATGTTGGATGATAACTTACTGGCAAATTAATTTCGTAACCAACCAAGTGCGATCGAGAAATGATTGAAGAGAAATATGCGTTCGCAGAGAGACCGATAGAATTTTGCTTCCAATCATGTCAAAGGAGAAAATTCAATAGTCTCCGGAAATTATTCAAGCAAGTTTGTAACCCTGCATGAATTCGAGTGTCGAGCACAGGACATCAGGAAAGTTTTAAGGTAGTTCGGAACAAGGTGGAGACTGAGGGAAGTAGCCAACATCAACGACGGCTTCGTGATCTATATAGAGATCTTTTGGGAGCTGCTGATCCTAGTGAAATCACTGGCAGCTACGATTCTGATATAGTTGCGTCTTGAGGACGATATCCGTACAACATTACTTCGTGTATACCTATAATTTGTATGTGGATACATATAGATATGTGTGTAAATGTTGTTTGAGTCTCGCGCTTGCTCCTGCTCAGGTTCTGGCAATTCCCTTGCGCACCCATGTGACCCTTGGCATTTAACCCGGATTGGAGGTAACTGCATGAAATCCCCCTGGAATCCTGGGATGTCAAAGGACCAGTGTTCTATGTGAACAGTAGGTCGTCGACTTGGTACACAAGCCAAGCAAGTGAGAAAGAGGGAAGGCATTTTGGAATGCTGGCAGATACAATGCTGGGTTCTGGGCAGCGATACGTATACGACTACGAGACGCTGCAAGAAGGATCTTGATCTTAATGAATATAGTTCCAGTCAATAGTTACAAACGTGCTTCAAATCCACTGATTTTATAAAAACGTAAGCAAAGTCCATGTCAATTCCGATCAGCCAGAAAATGAACAATTGTTGAGTACATCAGATGCCTGAAAACTTTATGATCTGATCTGCTCCGATAGCGTCAAACGGTTCATCGACTAATTTTGAATATCAGTAGGAAAATCATTTCAGTGCAGGCTGAATCCTCGGGAAAATGCTCAAACATTGGGGTCATAAAGGTCAAAATTTTGACAGTAAACAACGGTTGAAATTTCTCAATCCTCATTCATTTCGATCGACGCGGAAGCTGCGATTGAAACAAGTAAATTTCGACGGCCTGGCAACATTTTGACATGATGTCCTTGGCCTCCAATTCATTTCCGAACACTCAGTCGGGTTGACGCAGTTACGTAGGAAATGTGATGGAATTTTTCTTGGTGTAGTCGACGGAAGCTCTCAGCGGGAATGGTGAGAGAGCTCTCTCGTGGACCAGGAGCTTTCAGGGCAAACGGTTGTAACGGATATACCCAGTAATTGAATCGTCTTAATTTAGTATCAGTATACAATCCACGGCCACTGCTGCATTTGTGCGGATTGTATATATGGTGATGCACGAGACGCGGGGGGTAACTTGGTATTGGTAAACCGCCGAGCGCTACCATTATCATGCAAGCTAGCTGAGAGCTTTTTCGAGCTATTTGAATGTATTGCGTCTAGTTCTGGATATGCGTGACATTGGGCAGAGCTGTAACGCGAAAGGCTAAACCGGAACCCACATCGAGGCACATATGTATACGAACGAAACGACTGTAATCGAGACACCGTGTTGGTTCATCGCTGCGAGTCAGGCAGCTCTTGTTGATGCTGAGCGTCAGTAACGGTGTGCAGAAATTGGGATTATAACGGCTTGTAATAAGCGGAAGGGTAGGTTGCCAACGGCTGGATTGGACCGACGAGTTCATACGATGAGGGAATGTATATCATGACGTATAGTTGTTAGTGCGGGAGCAATGGACGAGCTTGGGTTTTGGTTGGGGTGAAACATGCCTGGGGAACGATTCATTACTACGACATGCTCACCGTCGACTTATTCATAGCTCTATATCGCTTCGTACAAATAAAATAATAACGCAGACCATACATACAAGTTTTTTAGAGGCTTTCCGTACACTCCCACGCAGACATCGTGACTCTCGCACGTTCCCCTATATATATTCGAATTAAATTCTTTTTGCTCTCGGATCCTCGGAATCCTCCACGTTTTCGAGCGTTTTTGCTCGTACTTTTCGCTTGATCCAACATTCCTCTCATTTTCTTGCACACTCTACTTTGCGCAGTCATCGTTTTATGTCCTCCTCTCTTGTTCCCTCTTTATGTCTTCCTGCCTCGAGTAGACAAGAGTCACTCGTCCTCCTCCTCCTCCCCCCACAGAAAAGCTCTTGTATCCTCTTGTAAATTTTCGCATTTCACTGCTTCCCGCTCATCTCTCACGTATCAGTAATTATATAGTTAGGGGACGCAGCAATCTTGATGCCAAGTGCTATAGAAAAAAGTGAAGAATTAAAGGTCTGGGTTTTTCTATACCCAACGATAAGTTGCCTCTGTATTGGAACTTCAATTCGATCCCGTGCAAAAATTCGTCGACTGCATTTCAATATTTTATGTAATTCTGCATAAAAATGTCCTTTGACCTTTTTCTGTTCAAAATTTGTTGGATCCAGAACGATACGAAACCGGCAGGAAAATTCGTAACCAAAATACTAGACAGACCAAATGGAATTTTCCTCAAGGATTGTAACATCCAGTGGAGTTACTTTTTACAGGCACGATAAACACTCGAGTCTGAGCGTACATCTGTTTATCTTAGGAGGATAAACTTGCATGTATTCGTTACAAATCGAAACATGGGTAAGTGCGACAGCGCTCAGACTTGCATTGAATATTGTGATTCTTATACTTGTTCGATACGTGGCATCCAACTTATTTGGCTTTTGTTGACTGCATGTGGACATGTCTGCACTCGTCCCTTCCGAAACATGCAGCGGATTTGCATTTGCATTCTCTTTTCCATATCGTCCAGTTACTTGCTTCCGATTTATTCCGGTCGCAAGCGGATACTTTTGATAACCACATTCGCCCGCCATGTGTTCTACGGGTTGACATTTAATCGTTTCTTTTAAACTGCGTGTACAAAAGGATGTAAGCAAGAGGCTAAAAAAACGGAAGGTTTCCATAGTGATTCGTCGTGTATCGTTCATTTTTCACCATGTTCCGTAGTTTCTGTAAAGGGAAGTGGAATTTTTCGCAAGTACTATGTGGGAGAGGAAAAAAGGTTGCAAAAAATGCTGAATAATGTCGGTCGCGTAGCTGTGAGGGAGGATCTTCGATATTCTTTCTGACTTGGGCATATACGTTGCATTATAATCATAATGAATAGCAAAAGGCTCCAGAATTCCTGGCGCAATGTGGTCACTGGAGTTCACGAGCTTTAACCTCCAGCGCCAATCTGTTTTTAACCTCCTTCCCACTTTCTAGCACTTGCCTTTTTCACTTTCTGCAGAGCAGCGTACTTTTTTGTCGCTATACTGCGAAATTTTAATAAGCAACTTTATCGGTGGGCTCACAGTACTGAGATACAGGCTGCTTTTCTATTCGTTACCACACCGCGACCCGGACACGCGCCTCTCTGGCTATGGGCAAATTCCATCGAAGAAATATGGCTGGCACGCGTCGCTTTTTTTCTCCTTCTTTTCTAGCGATGCAACAATTTTCATAGCCAGCTTGCAAACCTTGGGCTTCCGAGGCTTTTGAGAACAAGCTGAGCTCGTTCCTTTCTCTCTCTCTCTCTCTTTGTCCTCATCTTGCCACTCGCTCTTTTAGTTTGGCATTCTTTCGTCCTGAAACATATATACTTGCACTTTTTATTGCAATACATACTAAAGTTGCTAACCAAACCTGAATAATGTCGATATTTCGTCTGATCAGATGAGATTGACACTTTTTATAAACTTGTTTTTCATTTTTTCAAGCTTAAAGTGGTTTTGATGTGAAGTGACAAATATTGAATATATTCTGCGGAATAACGATTGAAACATTGGCATTTGCCTAATTTCTCTGACCACAAATGAATGCTCGGCGGTGCTTCGAGGCCTATTCTACTTGCCTTCGGTATAGAAATTCAATGGACCCTGAGGGAAAGGCCATTGGTGTGCTTGTCATGATTAGCCGGAAGCCACAAACGGTCTGCCTAACTTGTTCGTTGCAAACATATCGAAAAGCTTTTGATTTGCTTCCTCTCTCATTGGTCGGGTTTGTAGCTCCTCCCCTGAGCCTCCTGCTCTGGAGCTTGAGCCTTGAAAATGGATTCGATTCCGATAAATGAACAATGTTACTGGAGAATCAATAATGCACGTGCCCCTTTCTCTCTCGCAATCGTAATGAAAGTTAACAAATGGTTGCATGCTGCAATTGGTAGCGGCAATTTGTACGGATAGCCCTAGATATAATTTCTACTATTATAGTAACTTGGTGGGCAGATAGTCCTACAAATAACTACCAAATGACCGCTATATACCGAGATATATTCCACTTCGATATTGGCTTAAACATAATTTTGCAAAAGGTGGAAAGGGCCGCGGAATATCGAAACAGATTTGGCCCGTTTCAGCAATAAGAGTCGTGGAGGATGAAGCAATGTGTTAGTGGTTTTGGTATAGATAGATACCGGTAATCGTGTTATTCGCGATAGTCCAAAATCAAACATGCACACGTATTTTACACACAGTGAAAGAAACAGCGAAACGATAGTGGTTAAGTGCTCCAGCAGCGAATCGTTCAAAAGTGAAGCTTACGAGTAGCAGGCCAGGTCTAGACGCGATGGGATGAGGCACTTTGATTCTTCTCCCATGTCGAGGCCCTCCGAAATGCTAAAGGCAATGTGTGGGTGTATCGAACTTGGCCGGCTGCCAGTTTCACTTCCTGTCTGTATCCCCGTTACCGAGCTTAAACTCCCTTGATACATATTTGTAACGTCTATACAGACCCCTTGCAATTCCGTACACTTTTCGTTCGCCCTATAATCCCGGAGGCTTTACACGACCTTCACGATTTACCCTTTACCTTCGGGGATGATGGGGGAGCTCAAATATCTCCAGCTATATCGTCATTGTGTCAAAGAGTTCTAAAACTCAAAACTGCAGTGCGTTATATTTTATATGAACATTTTAGCTGACAAGTTCCGAATTGGATGTGACTCATTCTTCTTTGTACGTCCTCTTCTTGAGATGAATGTTCGAGGTCACGAATAATTCGATATTTTCGGAATTCTGCTGCAGTGTTCGGCTACTTGAGATTTGAATCTAGGAGAATTGGATTTTTGCAGACTTTGAATATGCGCAAATGATAATTCGCACATTATGTTGAATTCGAATGGACTTTTTTTACCTGCGAAATTCTCTTTTGTGGGCAATTTTTCAGGTTCGTTCAATTCTTATATTTACATAAAAGTTATGCGTGTGTTTTAAGATAAGCGTGGATGTGTGATGCCTTCCACTGTTGCCTTCGCCAGCGACCAGGACATTGTCCTCGGTAAAATGACATTCAATGCCGATGCACACGTATTCTCCGAACATTATCACGTATCGCGAGAGTGATACATTTTCCTAAAAACTACGCTCACGTTGCTGAATAGCAGGGCAAAGTATTGCGAACCGGGGCTTGAGCATGCACATTGTTGACTGGCGCTTTTTCGCTCTATCTCACGTTTAGAGGATGTGCTTCTGCATTACTACCGTTCGAATGGACATGCTTGCGGAGTTTTGTAATCGCTAGAGACGTTACGTGGTAAATCGTATTGTCGAGCCTAGACATGAGCTCGGAGCCGCCAACCACCCTGAAACCCCGAGACATAATCACGCAATGCTGACTCCGACTATGCGTCCAACCCTCATGGCACTTCGGGTAACGTGCTTTTCATCAATTTGAGGATCTCGCACGCACGTCCTTCGCACTCACGATTGATGTAACGTCGGATCGATTCCTAAAGTATTGTTGCAGGTCATCGTAGACCAACGAGATTAAATCATCGGAAGATGGTCCGATTGATTTATATCTCGACGTTGACAATTTCAATTTTTCCAACATTCGTAAAAATTGATGGGAGAATTTATTCTTCATAGCAGAAATACCTGATGGACAGAGAATTTCTCCCTCTTACTGCATATTTCTGTTGGTTCATCAGACTCTCGGATACTCCGATATAAATAAATCACGAGTTCATTATCTCCGGACTACATTATTTTCCTTATTATAATTTATCGAGAATCGTTAAACATTGTAAATGGAAAGTTTCTTCCAAAGTCTCGGAAGAACTTTCGGAAATGAGTATCGAAAAATCGCTTTGCGAAACTCCCTGAATGAAATTCGATGTATCTCCCTGAAAGCGCGAGATTTTTGTTAGAATTTCCAGAAGTTTCAGGAAGAACCTTTATTGCAAGACTCTCGGGAAAATCTTTGGAGTCTCGGAAGACTGTCAAAAAAGTTGGAAAGTTTTGACAAGACTAATCCACGTGTGTAGGGGGAACACACCGACGAGAGATTTTTGCCAGAAAATAGATTGAACAAAGACAGGATTGGCTCAAATTTCGAGCAAAGTTATTATGCACACGGAGGCATATTCGAAAAGAAGTTTAAGGTCTTCGTGTTTGTACGTATATGTGCGTTTATGTCGATAAAACTCTTGGTGGATCGCACCTGCCCACCCCGAGGCAACTTTGCGACCAAACCCTTTTTCCCTTAAGAGTATTTCGTGATGGGTATATCTCCCATTCAAAAGAATCTCACGAGGAGCGGAGCATTTAGGAGCATCGATCGGCCTCCCACACAGACCGCGAGATCGAGACGTGATCTGCAACGAGCAGCTGGTGTAAAGAACGAAGAGCATTGAAAGATTCGTCGAATCAAGATTCCGAACGACAGCTGCCACGTTCCTTTTCTCGTCTCGTCTTCGTGAGTTCTCTTCAATCTCGATTTTTTTTCGATCTGCATATCATTTACCAGCGGCCAAGACATTTCCGATCCTTTATTATTATACCTCCAAGAGATCCAGATAGAGCGACAGTCTCATTAAGAATATTCACCGAGTCACTTTGCTTAACAACAAGTTGAGAACTCTCCAGTTGCAATTTATTTCTTCCATCGCAACGATCTTTGCTTATTGCTACTCTATTGTTAATTTCATCCCAAATTAATGCGATTTCAATCACTCTGTCGTTTGTTCTTGTTCCTCTGCCTTGGCGTGCGAATGGATTTTATGCAAATGTCAACAAGAAGAAAAAAAGTCTTTCAAAATTTGTAACGATTCTTAGTTTTCGATAAATCGAGTTGATCGTAGCTGAATTTTTATGTCAAATCACACAAGAAATTGAAATCTTAGTTTAGTCGCTTGTCCGGTGACGAATATTCATGAGCCTCAGTCAATAAAACGGATTTTCTTTTATAAGAGCGAAGATCTCGATCGTTGTAGACTGCAATTTGAAAAAACACGTTGCAAAGGATTCCGTCTGCTCTGCATGTCCACGCGGCGTTCTTGACCCGCGGACATCTCTTTATTTACGAGTTTGCCGGAACTCTCATCTCTTGTGAAAAAAAATCCAGCACAGTTTGACGAGTTGTGCAAGTAATAGTGAAGGAAGAGAGAATCGTATAAGGCTGGCGAGTGTTTGGCGTGCGGAAAAGGGGCAACGACTTTGGTCTTTCAATAAGTATCACCGCCCGAGGTGCGACTCGGTCGAATGTCTGAAAAGTGCGCACGCACGAACCACGCGCGGCTGGTTGTACGGGGAAAAGCTCTTCGCGAAGTAATTGTCGACGAGAGGGCTTGAAGGAATGAAAAAAACCTGCCATCGCGCCAATATATAATAAACTGCGGTTAATGTAGGAGGAGTATCGCTTCCTTTCTCGTCGTACACGAGACGAAGTTGATATCCAAGCACCTCGAGGTTACTCCTGCTCGCGAACAAACCGCGAGACCTTTCGCTGATGTGAGGGAATAACAGATCCGAAGATCTGTACAATCCGATAACGCCTCTTCGAAAGATAACGGATAAATATAGGGACCAAGTATGAGTAACAGATGAGATGGGCTCTTGATTTATATCCCAAACAGGCTTCGGCTCTGTCTCTCCTTTGCGTCTTGCCTTCTCCAGCCTTACCTTTTGTCCTTTCGATTCTTCACATGTTCTTTTATATCGTTCTGTCTTCCTACATATACTTTAAGCTCCGATCTCGCGCTTGCTAATAATCATGCCATGACAACTCGCAAGATCGCAATAAACTGGCATGCGCATATATTATTGTGCGAGTAATTATAATTGTTGTTGCTGCTCTCGTATAATTAATTTTCTGTCGTTCATTAGTACGTCAATTCCATCGAATGCAACGATAAATCGTAACGAAGTTATTCAAAGATGGTACATTTTTGGAAATTCTTGAACAGTAATTTCGCTATCGACATCTTTGCTTCCGGCGAAAAAATGATGCCTTTTTTAGTTGCGAACCCTCACTAAGAATTCCAGTAGCATGGAGACGCTTCTGGCTGCGATCTCTCGAGCCCTGTATCATTATTCGTAATAGCAGGTGCAATTCGTGCCACCTATGGACACGAAAAAGCGAGATTCCTTCGATATTGGTTCCTGATGCGTCTTCAAAATTCTTGGAATGCCTATTGAAACTCTACTCAAAGAGATGCATATTCACGAATACTCACTGATTTGGCGATATTGTGTCGAGGACCTTTATTTCTGGGAATAGATCACGAATCTCATTGCCAATCTTTTAGGCATCGATGAACCGCATTTTAGAACGAAACGTATGAACTTTGTTGTGCAATATTACAAAGTTCGCGGAAGTAACGTTCCGTGCAAGCTCAACAGCTCGATATGAATGCTGGTTCAAGAAAAATGTTACCACCAATAAAATGCCAGCAAAGTGAAGCCGGAGGCTTTTTGATTGTTTGATTGATGCTTCGTGGATCTGGAAATTTTTCCAACACACTTTATATCAATCAATAAGTAGTCTAGAGTTCTATGCTTTGTGACATGACATTTATGCGTTTAAAAAAAATGATAAAGTTTGAATTCAATAATTTTGAAGAAATTTTTATGAATACTAAGATGCATCACGCACGCGAGCGGTTTTCTGGTAGCGCTGCGGCGCTTCTTTGACATATAACTTATCGAGATATGCGATTCAAAGCGCGTCTTGGTCCGAATCTATTCTGGAGCAGTTCGATCAAATAGAAACATTTACTGAGACGGACACGGTGTATGACGCGGTGAGAGATCACTAATGCTTTATCCGTTATTGGATCGTTCTCCGGATTGACCTCGTTTTTGATATTATGTGCACACACGCACGTAAATTTCAATTTTGTGAAGATTACATTATTTTGAGGGTTTGTTGCAAGTTGCAACACTGAAAAAGTCGTTTCCTTTACGTCTATCAAGTTGGAACCAACAATGCGAACAATGAAAATTAATAATGTATCAAATAATTAAAAGTTATTTCAGAAATTATTGAGTGCGCAAAAAAATCGTTCAGAGCTGAACCCTCATCGTGTGAAAACCATGACTCAATTTTTTCAGAGCCAGCGCAAAAAAAAACGTGATCGAATTCGTCTTGGAATTAATTCGTAACGTTCGTTGAACTTTTCCTCGGGATGTAATTTCGAAAAATGATGAAGCACTTGTTATGAAATTTGGTGAATGATTTTGTGTTCGACCTTCCATAATTCGGGTTGGTTAACAGAATTTGGCTATAAATTGAATACGGGTGTTCATTTGTAAATATGAGGAAGCTTTTTGTCGTGTATAATAAAGTAGCTTTGTTCCAATCGGCGTAAAATATATTGGTAATGTTTTCCTCTGTTTTATCGGTAGTAACTGGAAGCTCGTATTCTGAATAATTGATGACATGTGCCGGCGTCCCGTTTCATCCTGAGTATATATTCAGCAACTCTTTTGTACGTGTATACGATATTCCTTCTTTTCCGAGTAAACCTTTGAATTGTTAACATTCTTCGTTAGCCGAAGAGCACAGCGCGCACATTACAAAAGAATAAGAGCCATGGGGAAGGAAGAAAGATTGGTCAATGCGATCAATGACCAATACGCGGTGTAGTTCGTGGCACAGGGACAAAAAGGCCAATGTTCCGCCGCCAAGAAAGACGAATAGCAGCTCGATGGATGGGAACGACCTTATAAATACGTATAGATTCTGGTATATTCTGTGCTAGGATGGATCAGTAGAAATCGTAGAACGAATACGGAAAACGAAGAAAAAAAAACACTCTCTGCCGGGGAGTAAAAAAAAAGGAAGAACGACAACACGAAAAGAACAAATATGAAGACGAGGAATAAAGAACGAAAAATAATGAACGAGAAAACAACGAGATAAAGATGAACGGGCCTCCAACGAGGACGGGGGTGCAACGCACCCAGGGAATTCCCCGTTGAGTACGTGACCTTGGATCGATGCGGCTCCACGACCATTGAAAATGCACAGCTTTGAACGGTGAATTTATGTACCAATATAAATAAAAAATTGAAAGATTTTTGAGGCGAGGTTAAACGCTTCGAGGCTTGCGGAGAATCGCCCGAGCTCTCGATGAATAAACCTGATAAGTAATGGCTGCTGATGTGTATCGACGTGTAATACATTTATGAAGCATCGACGAACCGCACGTTGCAAACTATCCAAAGGTGCATTGGTGGACCGTTGCAATTCCTGATATCAACAACGTCCGAAAACCGTTAAATTCATCTCTTCGAATACAAGTTTTTTAAATATTTTCCTATCTTTTTGAACTTGTTCAAAAAAATATAAAATAAAATTCGTATTTACAGAACAGGAAACACAAAAAATGTCTTGCACTGGCCAATTTTAATAAAAATGCACAACTTCAGCGCTCAGGATTCTCTGAATAAAATTCGCAGCTTTTGGTAGTTCGTTCAGATATCGAGCCCTGCGGCAATCGACAAGAAAAATGTGGACGCGTTGCAGGCTCGTAACGAATGATCTGGTGCACGAACTTTTCCTGCTGCGATGAAGGTCGAACGTGGCATAACTGGCGAACGGGAACCGATCAATCATTTAAAAGGAGAAAAAAAAGAGTCCGTCAGCCCTCAACGGACTCTGGTGTCCGCATATAACGTAATAGCAAAACGAGAAATTATGCGGAACGAGAAAGAAAAAAGGATGATCCGACTCGTACGGCAGCTTCGATATCTGCCGTGGGGCAAATTTTCCAGCGGTGATTTGGCGTCATGCATATGTACACATTTCGCAGTAAAAGTTGAATGCTCGAGCGCGTGTATGCCAGAGGGTTCTAGACTCAAGTCTGTATGGAAAAAGACGGCCGGGGGTTAGCAGCAGGGCAGAAAAGAAGTGCGAGGAATATGTATATGCGCGAGCAAGAGCCGTTCAGTTAAATTGCACGTTCCCATACGGAAGTAGCCGATGCTGAAATGCAATATGTGTAATTTTCCACGGACCATATCTTCTCGCGAGGATCGAGCGCACGAGTCTCGTCGATGCTTTACCTTGCCAGTAGTAGTCGCGGTGTGGCGTAGAATGACCAGGCGGTGAGAGGGCGAGCAGAGAAAAGGCGAGGAGGGAGGGATGCAAGTCGCTCGCCTCGGGACTTTTGCGCTTTTCGCCATTACTCGCCATATAATTTATTCTGAGAAAATCTATCCCACCCCAAGGGCGTAAACGCGTGGATATTCTCGATTCGTATAGCAAAACAGAAAGACCCAGAGCCTGAAGGGTTGTGCCTCGCTTATTTTATCTCCTAAATCCTCTCGGTAAATACTTGCGGTAAATACAACGCGCACACCCTTATTCCAGGATTTTTCGTAAATTTCATCCAGTACGGTTAATTAATAGCAAAATTAATTTTCCAACAAACGAACTTTTCCTCCATCGCGCTCGTAATCTCTATGAAGAGCCGCGACTAAACATACAATCAATGATGAAATACCCATGCAAAAAACGTGTAAAAAAAAAAAAATCAAATTCTGAGCACTATAAAATACACAAAAGTAAAACTGAAAAACTGAGACGAAAGGAACGGATGAAATATCCAGACATTATTTTTTTACTTCGTGAATTTTGTTTCGGCATCCGGTCTCTTTTTTCATTCTCGTTTTCCTGCTATTTGTACTTTTTCTTTGAGCTTGCTCGCTTCGTAAAAGTGAAAGAGAGACGAAATATGTGTGTCGATAAATATATAAATACATGAGAAATATCAAGTACACGGAGGAAGAAAAATGTGAAAGTTTTTCTTGACTTTAGCTCTTTCATGTTTTCCCTTGTCGTTCAGTACCTCGTTAAGTATTGATTTTCGTTCATCTGGCTGGGATGAACGCACGTACGTCCCGCAAACTTCACAGTTTGAATCTCTATTCTATAGATACACATGTGCATACAACTCAGTTCGTACCAGCGAAATACTTGCACGGAATGTATGTGTAGAGATACGGAACTCCACCCCTATTGCAGGACTGAAGGAACGAGGGAAGAAAAACCGTGGCTCTTTCCTTCGAGCATCCATCGCACACGCGTACCTCTTTACCGTTTTTCCTCTTTCTCTAAAGTACGTTGCTCACCCCGTTCAGCACCCTCGCTCTATTATTCCGTCTCCAAGCTTTGCACTGACAAACACATACACACAATGACGCGTTGAAGATTGTATATGCAGGCGGATCTATATATCGCAGCAGCACGTATTTGCAACGGAAAAGACGAATTTCGTAGCGAATAGGGAGACTGTGCTCAAAGTATTACGTGATTCGTATAAACGCGCAGTACGGTCTGCTCCTTGGTCGCGTTGGGGAAAAAAAAGCCATGTACCCTCGTCTTTTTCCCCCTTTCTAAATGAGGGAATGAAGCAGAAAACAAGAAACCGAGAGACAAAGAGTTGGCAGAGAAAAAAGAGGGAAAAACAATGTAGAAAGAGATGGAAAGTTAACGTGGTAGAGACGATAATACCAGGAGCTAGAGCATATTCAATATATGTAGTCTTCTTTTATATACACATACATTCTTGAAACATAAGTCCTTTACTCAGTTTGCACACACCATCGTACCTGCTTGTAGATGCACTCACCCGTGCCCTCTAACTCTCCCTCAGCCCAACCTCGAGAGTTCATGGGGTGCATAAAATATTGAAATCGCGCTTATGGCCTTCTCGCGTATACTCTCATTCTTTCTCTTCCTCCCTTTCTCCCACTTTCTTATTCTCGAACAATTCAACAAAGATAGAGAATAAGAGCACCATCCCAAATGTTAGATTGAAACACATTGCCTACGACATATCGGAGTCGGTCCATTCTTCCGGAGAAAACTCACTGCAAAATTCAACTCTGACCAGCATATACTATACATATACATATATATCTCGACACGCGAACGTATACATAAGTCTGAATGTATAAACTCTACAGTTTTCCTAGAGCACTCAAACTGCTCTGCACTAACGCTCTATTGTATAAGTATCTGCGCCCTTTCGTACTGATGTGCACACTAACGTGGACCTCGTAGAGATCGTCTAGTCTCGAGAACTAAACGGGCTATCGTTTGTTCGAGTGAAATGCATCAGCCCTCCATTTTGCTCGGGAGGGTATTCCACAAGATGTATACGCGTGCATATTATCCGAGGAGCATTTTTCATTGCTCGTTTTTGCGCTCCGCTCCAGAGTTGAAATGACACATCCTCCAACCGTGTATTTCGGTCTTTTACCTCTACATGCTCGCACAAAAGCCTTTGTATACGCGAGTTTGCATTTCATTTGCAATGGCACAAAATTGCATTACTGATTCTGAGTAATTTGTTGATGATTGTAGATCCTAGCTTAATTACCTGTCATTTGAAAACGTCATTAGTCGCGATGAAGGATCTCGTGGCACGGATCAATCACAGTTCCAATCCTTTGCGTGTTTGCTCGAAAAAAAAGGAACGAAGGATATTCTGGATATAATGTATGTTATTATGATAATTGAATCAATTCGTCATTATGCATTTTGTCTATATCTACAGTCCGTTATTCTTGATTTATTATTAATTGTTGCTTGTGGCATAAAACAGATGTAAACTTGTATAGAAAATATAGTCTAATGAATAAGTTGGAAAGGTTTATAGCCTCGGATCGCCCGGAGGATCGAACAGTTGGTGGAAGAGGGTTGAATTCTCCTCCCTGCCTCGTTCCTTCTCTTTCGATCACTCTCTCTCTCTCTTTGATATTCTCTTCCTTTCTCTATCAACATCGAACCACTGTTCCATAAATCTTGCTCCCAATTTTAACCGATCGTGACGTATCCAGCACCAATACGACCTTGCTCCGTAAACGTTATGCAAATGTGAGCGAGCTTGGCTCGCTCAACATGGCACGCTCGCCCTGTATAAAAGAACTATCAGGGAAAGAGGTGAGTCGCGCGCGGCCACCGCGTTTCGTCGTAAATTTCGTTGGCTGGTAACCTCCGAGATTTTAGTCCATCTATATACTCACGTATCGCTCGGTCTTTATTTCTCTCTGTCCTCTTTATTTTCTCCTTCTCTCTCTCTTTTTTTGTCCTGCTACGTTCTTTTTTCACTGTGTCTGTATCTTCTTCGATCTCTCTCCCATTTCGACTCTCCGTCGCACAATTCTCGTTCACCCAATGATGCTTAACTCCATACTGTACGATCAGCAGGTCTTGCTTCCAGATTAAACCACGGGAATACTCTTGATCCTGCTCCCTCCTCCCCTTTTTACCCTCCCGCCCCAGTTTACGTCGATAAAAGTCGAACGGGCTCCATGGACTATCGAATCTTTCTCCCAAAGCATCATGACGTTATTCCAAGCACGTACACCATGAAACGTATCTCTGATTTCAAATCTCTCAAGGTAGATGAGAGCGTGATCACCAGATTTTTATTCTGAATTACGGCGCATTGCTTTTGCAGTAACTGGGATTTTGTGGATACCTCATTACATTTTCGCTCCGTTTTTTTTTATCACTGATTTTCTTATTCCCTTGCTCCTCCCATTAATCCGCAGCTGTCGAACAAACACAAATGAGAAATCTCCGCATAATTTTGTTCACGATTCATGATATTCGACGATAGATCACTCGGGCTGATAAATCACGGCGACAGTTGAAAACAACTTGTGCATGAGAAATATCTGTAAATATAAATATCTGAAAATATCTGTCAATTAATGTTCAGAACGTTAACATGATTAGTGCGCAGACGTTTTCTCCGATCACGGACATGCACGAAGTCATGTCACGAATTTGTTTTATGACTCTGTTGAGTCATATTATTCATCGAAAAGTTTATTGACGGTTTATTATCGAGATAAATTCAGTTTTTATCTGAGTCTTGATAAATCAGAAAATTCAAGATTACCTCATTTCGAGTCTGAATTCCAGCTCGAAAATTCAATGACCTAAAATTCTTTCGTCTCGACGAACTATTTGCCGAAATTATGGACGGGAAATACTGAGAATAGAATTACGTCGATTGCCTTCAATGTATATGCGTGGCGACGAAAGTGACGCATATAAAAAATTTCAATGATGGTAAAAGCCAAGTGTTTGAACTGCGACGAGATTACGCTAATTCCTGGCTCTCATAAAACGGTCCGACAAGTAATCTTAGCCAGAGGGACTGATACGGGGATACAGGCGAAGATCGTAACGTCTATTGGAGAAGCAATAATTGAGTAAACATGTGACAAAAAAAGGAGAAAAGCAGCGTTAGTTGCTGGATAAAACGCTCTTACGTATTCACTGACGACTGTAAATCAATTTATCCACGTGACTTTCCTAAAGGGTATATATGAAACGAGACGGAAGGAAACTCACAATTAGTTTGAAACTTTTGAATACTCAACGTTAAAAATGTTCAACACTCTTTTATTAACAGTGTTTTTCGCTATGGCACATTCCATTGGTAAGCAAAATAACTCCATGGTATTAGCGATGTCATTTCTGATTAATTTATTTCCAAAGATGTGGAACAAGTGCCGGAGTATGTTGAAATACTCAAGAAGCTGCCCTTTCAAGTACGCATCGGATTTTATAATGATCAAACGAAGATTTACTCGCACAAGTGCGGCGGAAGTATAATCGCGGAGAGGTGGGTCCTTACCGTGGCTCAATGCACGCACATCAACGTCGTACTAGCAGGCAGCCATATTGAGTACGAACATGGTGTTTGGTCGCAGCATAAAATCAACAGAACTTTTCCTCATCCATTCTTCAACGACAACGAATGGGGTCCGTTCGATGATAACATCATGTTGATATACGTCAGCGATCCCTTCCGGAGCAGTAACACCGTGAAAAGTGTGCCGTTGTATGCCCAAAATGAGAAAACCCCAGTTCCAACTACTGCAATGGTCGGTTATTGGGGATCCATTGATGAGCTCACCCATCAATGTAAATATGCCAGAATGATTAATCCTACGAATGTGACCGTACTCGAGATCGACGAATGTTATGGATCATCGGAAGATCCTGAGATTTCTAAAGATGGACAAATCTGTACCGAATACCCTGAGGATTATGATCATTTCTGCTTCGGTGATGTTGGTGCACCACTTATTATATACTCTGAGCAAAACAAGCAAAATTCACTCGCCGGCATCTTATCTCATCCCGTTCAAACTAATCCTGAAGTATCTGCGAATCCCGTCATTTTGTATACCCGGGTCGCTCACTACCGCGATTGGATCAGGGCCGTAAGTGGTGTATGAATGTTCACGGATTATTCGCCTCTCATACACAAATCATTATTGGTCCAATCGGATCAATGGTGGTCCAACACCACACCATATGCCATGAACATTTCTATTAAGACTGATGAACCAAAAACGACGAGAGGAAAAAAAAATTCATTTTCCAGTGGCTTCCTTGACAACTTCTGTTTTTCCGTGAATTTTCAAGACTCAGTGTTGGGCCGACTGCATAATGTAGCTTTAGCTCGGACTCATGGATTGTATTTTTATGATAGTTGTCAAATCGTAGGCAAGCTTGTAAATGCGGTAACTAAACCAATCATATCGACGCGTCATTTAAAGTTGTTTCTTCCAAGTCGCAGGTTAAAACAAAGACAACAAAAAATGCTAAGATTCGTACGAAGTTTAAATCAAGAAAATTTGGAATTGAATATCGTTTTTGATCGCATGCATCGGTCGCGAAGCGTTTATCAAAGAGAAATGGAAAACGACGCATGCCTGAAAGAAACTTTGTTTGTTATGGGTTGGAAAAAATATTGCGTCGAATATATGCGCGTTGCTGGATAATCTATAGGAGTTAAATACAAAAACGACCTTGGAGCGTATATCACGTGGATATAATTCATGAGAATTTCGAAAGAACGTAATACACCATAAGTCTCATGTTATCTAGCCTAATAATTCATCAGGCAAAGAATGGCAGCAGCGGGAGGGAGCCGCAAGCATAAAAGTCAAATCTACTTATTTACAGCCAGGTGAGCGAATACAATTTGTTATATTAAAAGAAACATTAGTCTATTTTGAAATGCAATGCACTCATTCACATGGGACAGCCTGTTTGATCGATTAAAAGTTTTTGACCAACTTTGAGGGTATATAAAGAGTGAAGATTGTTTTCATCAACATTGAGTACAAATCGACGTATGATATAACATTAGAAATGTTGAGGTTGCTCTTTGCAAAAGCTGTGTTTGTTGCACTGGTCTGCGGTAAGTTAGAAATTAGATTGAACCTTTTATAATGTTTGCAGTGTGCATTTCGTTAATGGCTCGCTTCTGTCATCTTCAGGCAGTTCATTGGGGCTGCAAGAGGCACAGGGAAATCAAGTGCCCTCGACTCAACCGCCTCCTTATCAGGTCAGTCTGGCATTCTACAACGAACAAAACAACACCTACAAACACTGGTGCAGTGGGAGCATCATTTCAAACAAATGGATCGTGACTGCTGGTTCTTGTTTCGACAAAAGAGAATGGCCTAATAAAAATGCATCCTTGGTCGTTCTTACTGGCACCGATCAACTGGACAGCAGTGTCAAACGGTCGCATCAGACAATTAACGAGCCTAATTACTACTGGTGGTATTATATGAATAAACAATTGAACATTGCCGTCAACGACATCATTCTCGTAAGTGTGGCAAAGCCTTTCGAATTTGGTGCCAATCTCCAACCAGTGCAACTCTTCAACCAGGATGAAGAAACGGTTGCAGAATCTAGCGCCATCTTGAGCGGCCGTCTCTCTAGCGGAGAATCTCAAAATCCGCAAAACTTTGAGCTCACCATTATGTCGAAATACCAATGCAACATTGTGCTTCATGGAGGACTTACGTACACTGGCCAAATCTGCGCTGCGTATCAAGGAAATGAAAGCACTCCTTGTTCCATTCGAGCAGAACCAGGTAGTCCACTCATCGTCGATGGACGTCTTGCAGGCATTTTATCGTGGGGATCCGACCCTTGTGCTTCTGAGGACGAGGCTTCAATCTACACTGAAGTTGGTTATTTCCGGAATTGGATTAAGAACGAGACCGGTGTTTAAATCTTCAACGAGATTTATTTTGTCTCTTGTTGTAAATGTTTTATGGATCAGAACTTTGTAGTACACTCTTTATGGATTTTTCTTCAATTTAAATACAAAGAAATCTTCTCATTAGGTTATTGAGCGCAGAATTCAATTAATTGAGAATATGAAAAAATACGAACGGCGACAAAGGGTCTAAGAGACAGAGACACAAGCAAAACTTGTATAAAGTACAGTGTTCCATGTCTGGAAAGTCTCCTAAGGGTGGCAGCTCAGAGTCTCTCGTGCTCTCGACGTTGTCGCTTAATTCGACAGACTCCCTAAGATCGACAATAATGTACTATATATACTAGCATAATTGTACACGACGCTTTTCGAGTTGGGTATGCGTTATAATGCAAATCCCCATGTTCTCACATAAACTTAAATCTGGTTTTGCAATTTTCTGTGATTAAAAAAATTTGACTATTGATATGAAAATAAAAAGTTAGGAATATTGGATACAAAGTTCGACTTCGCATTGACTGTCTCTAAATATCTCAACCTGTAGATTGCACGAATTATTTCAAAAACAATCATGTTAAATTGGTGTCTCTCGAGATATTCACAAAAAAAAAACGTCGTAGCTCTTAAGCTTTGCTAGGACGCCTCAAAAAGTTACGTATCTCAGGGCTCGCGATCGAGACTGAAATGCCTGGTATACTGGAAAAGGAAAATCCATAGCAGGCAAAGACTCGTGGATACAATTTCGTGCTCGCCAGTCCGCAAGTAACGAGAACAACTTCATCCTTTCATCTTGTATGTATCGTGGGCAAGGTTGCTTTTCATCTGAAGGTGCGATAGGAAAGAGAATGAGAACGCGAACGTTGGAAAGGGCGAGGAAAATTGGAAATAGAGAGAGAGAGAGAGAGGGAAAAGGTTTCAATGCGCATGCACTGGCCAAGAAGGGTGTCAACCTTGGGTAGGTTTAGGGTGAACTATGGCATTGTAATTACCATAAACTTTCTAGAGATGGACTAGTGCAGGTGCTGCGTACGATCTCTTCAGATTTTAACGCTGAGTTTGCGAGGAATCTGGCAACGAGAAACTGAAATATGAAAAGAAAACTTGCACTCATACTTGAAAAATGAAATACATCATTGAACCATCCAACTTTTTTCTCTCCTCGTGTTCAAATTTGAACCGAATAAGCTCAGAGCAGTTGATTTTCGATAACCGATCAGCAGACCAATAATTACTTTTATTACTAAAGCAGTAGACAAAACGCCGGAAAATACTGTAATTGTATTTTTGTTTTTTCACTTCAAAGTCGATTTATTTTTGGGTTTCCAGAGCATATAGCGAACTTATGCTTAACGGAACTGCATCACATGCTCGTTTCCCAGGCGTTGTTCAACGTCTAGCTCATCAACGACTGGAGGGATCCAGGAGTCGTACCGCCTCGCCTTCAACCTTTCTTCTCTCATTTCTAGACCTTAAGTACTTTGTAGCGAGAATTAACAAGAAACAACTAGCAACGTACAACAGCACCGCGGAATGAAGGAACGTATATAAGAGTGCCATCAGAAACACGAATGGACGGAAGAGTAAGCATTGGATGGGGAAGTAGTGGCAACTGGAGAAACTTTACCGTCACCCTTCCTCGGATTGCCCGAATACTCGTTCCTCTGTATCCTCACAGCCCCGCTATATATATGTATATAACAAAATGCCTAAGGTCGCCCTTTCTCTCGTTTGCGTTCTCCTCCACCCTCAGGCGTTAACTATCAAGCTGACGAAGCCTACCATTCCACTTCCGGCACGGTTACTCCAAAATTTCCTCCTAAGTAAATAGTCGAAATTTAAACGGATGCACACATTCAAACGCGACACGTCTATTCAACCGTTCTAACCGTTTGACTAATTTATCGAGTGCTTCGAGAACCCTTAATGTATGACTAGCTCATTCGGATTATCGATTATCGCCAGAGGAAAGACGTCGAGAAATCAAGTGATTAGATAATCTCATTTTCTTCCATGAATTCCGATCTGAATGATTGATTCGTCGTTATCGGGTGAAGAATTTAATTCGTCATTCGATTGCCCTCTGGACCAATTCCCAAAGTTCCACATTTCATGTGAGTTCAGGACAAGAAAAAGTATCCGTTGGATTTTATAGTTCGCCCGTGATACTCTTTTCTTCCTTGCGTTATTTTGTTCAACACGTTTCTTCACGTTTGTAGGAAACAATGTGAAAGGACCCTCCTCGTCAGAGGTACCGTGTACACGTCATGGAAAATGCCCACTGGCAGAACGCGGGACAGGGAAAAAGAGGGTGTTAAGAACAGAGTCGAGAACGCAGAGGAAGTGAGTCTTAAAAGCTGGCGGCAGTAAGGTGGAAACCACTGTGCACGGCAGCGTTACTTCCTAGTTACTCTCGCGGCCGTTTTGTAATTTATATTCAGTCTAGAAACCCCACGAATCAGAAGACTCACAATCTTTACCTTCTTTATATTTATTTCCTTTTTACTCTCTAATACAAACCACCGAAATGCACTTTTCTCTTTTCTCATCGCTCACGTGAATGCCCTTTTACGTCAAACTACCCTGATCGTTAAAATACTTGGGGAGTGATTGGAAAAAAAGTATTCTGTTTTCCTATGGGGTGTGTGAAACAGGGAAAACAAATAATTCGTTGCCTTTGATGAGCTTCGATGAGATCATTGACAATGACGAGAATCTTAACTGGACGCGGTTCTATAGTGTGAACATCCGCCATCGCGTACTGAGAATCACGCAGTGTCGTGCATTTTGTTACGCTGAGAAAATGTTGTTCTTAATTTTTCGTGAGACTTGAGCGGCTTATCCTGGAGAGCAATTTTCTCTCAGGCTGGCGAGAAAAATGAGGTAATCTTGTGTCGCGA
Organism: Diadegma fenestrale; assembly: GCA_037043255.1. Classification (NCBI taxonomy): domain Eukaryota; kingdom Metazoa; phylum Arthropoda; class Insecta; order Hymenoptera; family Ichneumonidae; genus Diadegma; species Diadegma fenestrale. The sequence goes on from CM073309.1 coordinate 25,568,121, forward strand.
AGCTTATCAAGTAGAGAAACAGGGAGGGAGATAGAGAGCAAGATAATTGTAAAGGAGACGGGGAATAACAGGAGCTTGAGAAAAAAAAGAACGAGAGAAAAAAGAAAAAAGGTACGTGGGATGAACAAGGACGGGCGTAACCCACTCGGGCAAGCGGTACCACAAAGAAAAAAAGCTGAAAGATGCGTGATGCGAGTACGTAGCAGGGCCTAAGGCCACAAGGATACGTGCCCGCAAAGCCAAGTGGTATATAGTCGAAGCTTGTGCACCAAACCGCAGGCCGAGTCCCATGGTGGTTTCCATCTCAGTCCAACACTTGTTTCTCTCTCACCACCTTTTGCTACCTACTTCGCCTCGCGGGGTCTCTCCTCGCCGCCTGCTGATGATTCGCGTATAATATTGAATACGACGACCAAGCAACGTCGTACATCTTGCATCGTGTTTATCTCATTGCAGCCGCGAGACCATACGTGGAATCTTTTATATATATCGAAAAGCAACCGCCATTGTGTGATCGAGCCGCATTTGCCTCGATCCCACAACCAAGGACCCGGCGTTACAATTGAAAGAATGCTTGTCCCTTCATTACACACGAAATTGGTTGAATTTATTTCCAGCGAAATTCTCTCCGATAATATAAAAGAGACACAAAAACACACGAGCAATATTTCAACACAATCTATGCCTTCAAAGGCATCGCAGGAATTAATCGTATGCAGGAATAACATTCCTAAATTCAAAGAGACTCGTGCAATTCGTTCCAGCATCGAATACTCTCTTTATGAACAGCATCATGCTCTTGATACTTTACTTCGCTGCTATTATTGCAGCAAACAATCACATACGCAAGAATGGTCTGGAAACGCATGTCCATATATAATTGCGTGCCCATCGTTGATTCCGCGAACTAGTCGCAAAGCATATCTCATTGCAATTTTAGTCTATTTCCCGTTTCATAAACCACCACAACATTTTGAAGAATCCCTTTGCTTTTCCATCAGAATGTTTGTTACTCCATTCCTATTCATCAACAACCAGAAGAATCAACCCATGCAAACATTCCCAACTACTAAAATCCGGAAGCAGAGCAATTTATACGTAATTAGAAAGCACATCTAACTCCCAAATTTCTGCATCTCTGCAATCAAACGCATATGGGTTGTAATATCTCGCTTTTGAGCATCCGATTGTAAACTTCACCACCCAAACTTCCCGCGACCAAGCTATTGTTTGAATTGAATTCCTTTCTCGCACTGATATTCCTTCGGCAAGGATTTTCGTGATTCGCATATTTCCATCTTCAAAACGAAAGGATATTCGGAAATTCTTCGGACAACAGGGTGCAGTTCGATTTTTTCAAACCTGCGACCACCCTCTTCAAAAAAAGAAATATTTCTCGCCCAAAATGGGAGAATCGTCATGAGAATGCTCCACACAACAAGGTGTAGTTCGTTTTTTTACGAAATCCGACCAACCTCCTCCGAGAAAGAGGGAAAAAGTAAGAGCGGAAGGAACCTCGCGAAAATGAGAGAGGTTTGTTGCTGATGTTAGTTCTCGTCACCACGAACTGCTTTTACCGGTTGAAAAAGTCTATGAGGTCCATTGTATACGTAAGTGTATACATATATATGAAGGGAAGAAGTTCTGTGAGGTGGAATGAAGCAAAAACTTTTTCCTCCCCGTCCTACATTTTTTTTCTTCTCGTCCTTCCTTCGTCCTGGTGTTTCCATTTGTCCGAACCAAGAATACCGTTTCCCTAAGATACACTCACGTGGACGTTTATACGTTGTATAAGCTGTCCTGGAAGTCGTTTCCAGGCACCGCGATTGCTGAATTCTAAAATGTTTTGAAGAAAAAATTCTTTTGTCTCTGATGGATTACTGACACGAAATTCACTTTGGAGGTCAGGCGATGCGATGCCTCGACGAAAACTGGGGGTGGAAGGGGCAGACTCTATATTCTTTGCGCCTTGTGTCTAATCTGCGGTTTTTTTCTATAACGTTCTGAATTGACCAAACATTGATAAATTATCCATTGTCCAGACCGACGAATATGAAATTGATAAATGCGACTTTGCTACGCAGAATTCGTCAGATATCAAGTTTATAATGAGAAACGTGACCTGGAGGACACTTTGTATACACGCTGGATTGTTCGAAGCTCCACAGGACTAGGTGCAATAGTTTTTCCACCCGACGCCAGCACGTCGGGAGCACGGGAGAGGAAAATCAAATACCGTCGAGCTGCTGTCACCTTGGCGCCTCCGATGGCCTGCTCTCGCAATTGGAAAATAAAGCAATTGAACATCAGCATCCCAACGGCGACCTAAGTCCAATTTATTCTTTAGCTCTAACGCTTGTCCGGAAAAGACAGTCGTTCTCAGTCCTGGAAAGCTTCATCGGTCAACTGGACTCAATTTTCTCTACAAGCAGTTCTCTATCGGAAATCCAATGATTGGTGAACTGGCAATCTATCGGAAGGTCAGAATACTTTGCAGGCCATCAAACTGGACAAAGTATTTCTTATCATCGCCATCGTTATTATTGGATCTTCTTAGTCCCGTCAGTGAGAAAAGAAATAGAGAAATTCCAGATCATAAAACGGTTTGCGAATAAATAGAAAAGAATTCCAAGAACCTCACGTAGTTGAGTCAACATTTCGCATAGTTGATTACAGTATCACGAGACTTTCAGACAAACCGAATTAAGCCTCCAGTGATTTCATACAAACGTCGGATTTGCAAAACAACTAAAAAAAATCGATATTCTCGCTGGCTGGGTATAAAAAACGCAGAGCATACGTTATAATTACAGCGATCTGTCATATAATTGACGTGGATCGTTTCCCAGCGAGTTTTTTCATTCGACAGGCTCCTGCTTCCCTTGCATAATACGATGATCGTGTTGCTCGACTAGAGTATGTAAGTGCATCATGCATGAGTAGGAAACTCAGTACACAAAGTCTTCAATGTTACGTTCATAATTCTGAAGCAAGTAGATCACAAAATTCTACAATCGACACGCCATATTCGCGATTTTAGTAGAATGTATGGTTCGCATCGTCAGACTTGATGCGCTGGACCTTCTTCTGCCGAAGGGATGCGTTTCGGTATAAGCGTCTTTTGTATTTCGGACCGTTAACATCCCACGACTTTGCCATACATGAGGGAAATATATCTACTAAAATGTTCTCTTTGAAATCAAGAAACCCCAGCAAGCGCTATATAGAGCTTGCGAATGACTTGTGGGACTGCTTATACAACGTCTAACCAAACTCATGAGCTCTAAAGGCTCTTCCACTGAAAACAGTAAAGCCTTCTACTGAAGTAAAAGCCACAAGGGTGCTCGAGCTCCTGGGATCCATGATGCTTGCATGTTCTGCAGGTCTAGCGATAAGTATGAAAGACACACACACACACATGTTCATCAAGTACATACGACAGAAGTAACTGAGAAGACGAAAGGTTCCGTCATCACCATCCTCGACTTGTTGCTGGTTCGGTCATCGAGCCACATTTATGATGCACTAAACACAAGTGGCTCTGATTTATGAAGCACAGCATGTAAACTCTTCCATACGACGATCTCTACTGTATACGTCATCATCATGAACCGCATTCCATGGTGTTCAGCAGGCAGCCAAAAACGTAGCTCTGAATATGTGGTATGGAACAGGAAACTAGCATGATTTCAATTTTGCAAAAAGGTAGTTGCAGGGGGGGGGGGGAGGAGGAAAGAGCAACGCCTGGTGTATCGTTGAGCTGTGCGGAAAGCAGAATGAAAACGTGTGGGAACTGTGACACGTGGTGAGGCAGACGATCGGCGTCGAGACGCGACAATTCTCTACACTATCACTCTCCCCTTTCATCGCGGTCTCATTTCTCCACCCTCGCCGTAAGTTGCACTATGTTTATATATACGCAAGTTCACGTAGCGACTGTACGAAACCACCGGCTAGAGAAATAGCTGTCCTGCTGAGAGGGTGTGTTTATACATTCTCTAGAAACGCTGGAATCGGATACAGTCTTAACAGTGAGTCAAGCGGCAGAGGAACGGATTAATCCACCGACAATCCTGAGTAGATTGTAACACAGGCTTGCCTCAGTTTGCTCGTGAAACAAAGCTGCTTTCATATTCTAAAAGGTGTTAAAGGAACCGCTTGTCCTCGAAACTTATACATGTCAAGCGAATCCATCAATCTTTCCAACAAGTGACAGTTAAAAAAAAATGTGTAGGAAACGACAAACTCGCATGGCTTTTGTGTAACTGATTCATTGCCAACTTCACTTTGCAAATTATTAGGTAAATACAAAAATGCAGCAGTCTCAGTGGCTTGTTCAATTATCCGTAAACGGTGAAGCAGATTTTGGTTGCTGCACAGGGAGAAATGTCAAACGAAGATCCTCTGATTGCAGGATGTATGGGATCCAATTTTTCTCCATGGATGGAAGAAATAAAAGTAATGTGTAATGACAATTATGCGATTGGATTAGATGGGATATCAAGGGATATTAGACGACAAATTGAAATTGCTCGTTTCGTGCTATTGGGGTCACTGATCTTACTGCTCTGTTCCCGATGAGTCATTCGGTGGAATATGGTGTAGTGCGGAACTTACATGGGGACATAATTTAATCCGGTATTCTGGGATGTGACCCCTCGCATAGCCTGCCGATTTAATCCGCTCGCAAGCTCACGCCGTGACTCAATCTTTGATGTTGACGGCGATTTCCTTCCATTTCGGCAACCATCGATCATCCGCCGTTGACAATGAATAATATTTTTTTCTTTTCCCGGGATTCATCGCTTTTATGCACACAATTACAATTAGTACCATTCTCTCGCCCTAATTTTCGACCGCCTTTTTTTTACATTCAAATAAAATCAATTGCGACAAACACATTTTTATGGAGTTTTGTCAAAAGCAAATTCGTATTTTTTATGCCAGCCTCAAAAAACAGCTGCATGGACGATTTTCTCGGGCAGAAACTGATGGAAGGAATGACCGGACAAACAGTTGTACTGTAGATTTTGCTTTGGGCCTCGATCAATTGTCCAAATTTAGCTTTTCGAAGCGAAATTCGACGAAGCATCGATATTAGCCTCAGGGGCGTTTTGCTGCGATAACATTATCGCAGAGGGATCGAAAGGACATCACGAATTTAGATTAGTTATATACTGAGAGGATGGTGGCCCGAGGGTCACGTGGGTGTAAATTGTTCGGACCCGTGGAACGTGTTTGGCAGACTAATATCCAAGCAAGCATTTCCAAATGCGAGCTCTACCATTGCCCCTAAAAAAGTCATGATAATGGTCATTCGAATCCTGTTTTTGTGATCGATCAAAAAGTTCCTTCGTTCTTAAAAATTACATGGATCCAGGCTCGTTTTTTTCGAAGCTATTTTCCTCCAAAATAAATCTATTATCGTTTTATGCTCCCGCGTCAAGGAAACAGTGAAAGACAGTAAATAAAATATCTAAACCGTTTTTTAAAGACAAAAAAACTAGAGCTTCCCTCAGAATCGTAATAGGTTTCAGAAAAAGCTCTCAACCGTCTAATCGATCAATAACGACATAGACCTAAAAGGGAACGAAAGAAATATGCTGTGTTCTCGCCGGATAATCGTTTTTCGATAATTGCGAGCGCCGTGGCAAGTTCCTCGACACATATACTAAGAAAGAAGAAAAGGATCAGGAAATGACTGTGCGACGATCCGCTTGGCTCGTGTTACTAAAATACGAATTCGCACCATTGACCTTCGTAGTGTGAATATATGCTGGAACTAAAGTTATGTAATACGCGTGGGTGCATCTGAGACAAACGAGAAATAAAATCAGCAAGATGTACGGAGACATATGCGTAATTTACAAATATACAATAGAGGAGTTGGAACACCTTGTTCAGAAATGAAACTCAAACTCGGTTATACTCACGTGCGTGCTTAAGATGGAGAGAGTATAGCAGAGAGAAATGTTATACTAATATTTCTTGCATGTATGTACCAAGGCGCATCTCTTAATACGAGCTAGATTCTCCATTCACATTTTGTATGCGACAAAGAGAGACACTCATCCCTCTAGCATGGCTCGAGTAAATTACGGGGATGCGCGTTGTCGTGTCCTCACTAACGAGATGTAGCCCCGCGGTATTATGGCTTACGTACTTATATGCACATGCCTAGCCATAGAGACATGAATATAGTTGTTGCCGTGTGCAACGTTTAACCCTGACTGCTTTTAATCTTATTCATTACTCTTTATATTATTATCATACGCTCGCAAGAAAAAAAAAGATTGTTCTTTCCAGTTTTCACACGCACGCACGGAATTTTTTTTTTATCTCATGAACTGCAGACTGTTTTTTTTGTCGTTAGGGATGTCATTCGTATGGTCCTGACTCTTATGTTTCTGCGGCAGAATAACAGAATTTGTCCAATTAAGACTGTTCCTGGGATTTTCCAGATTTGGACTTTTTTTCTCAATTCATAATTTAGACGTAAATCCACTGCAGTGTGCTCTGATTTTGGAAAAAGGTCGTCTCTGGTTTTCAATGCTTCACGATGAGACGAGACTGAAACAGGGACAATACGAACGAGGATTTTTCTCAATTCATCTGACAAAAGTGGGTTTGAATTTTTATTATTAATAACCACCTGAGGGTAATGAAGGGGAGAAATGCAGCAATGGAATCCAAATTCTCTAGTTCTAGGAAAAAATGAGATTGTCTGACGTCCGTGGGTTTTTTAGTGAGTTGAGCTACTCACGATTAATGAAGTATTTGATCGAATGGATCACATTTTTCATCAATGCTGGAAAGTTGAGATTCTGCAACAACAACGCGGCTCAAGACCCACGAATATGCATATTTGCTCTGTGCACACTGATGCACTCTCACCAAAGTGAAAAAATGTGGTTGTCTATACATTTTGACGTGCAAATAATACCCTTCCGCACTATTGGCGTCGCCACTACACGTTCTCACTTTGGTAACGGTGCATGAGTGTGCACGGCGCGAACAGACCGAAGGGAAAAGATAAGAACATTAAGGGAGCAAGAATCGCGGAGAAATAGCGAGAGTAAAATGAAGAATAACAATAAATAATACGCCGGGAGTGAGGCAAGAGAAAAAAAAACACACAGAAAGTAAAAAAGTTTGTGTGTCCTGTGGACATATGAAGTATTTTTGGTTAAGCCTGTATGAATACAGGCTTAGCCAAAAATACACGAATTACTTGAGTTTGAAAAGTTGGATACCAAGTTTTCCAACTTTTGGTTCGGACAGAAAAAAGAAAAAGTATTCGGATGTCCGATATTTTTGACTGCGACTGTACATGCTCGGTGACCCAGAGTTTAATAAATGTACACGAGCTTCTCATCACAGAACGCTGTGATGTATATATTGAGAAGAGAGAAAGAGAGCACGGCAGGGCGAGAGAAACGAGAGCTCAATTTTATTTTCTCCCTACTCCATATACGAGGATCGCGATGAATTCACTCACATCCACGCTAGCCGATGCTTCTATCTAATGCAAATGCTATCCTTGGCGATCTCTTGATGTCACACATATATGAGTCTACCTGGGTGAGTGAGTAAAGCCGCGGGCACTCGCGAACATACCCTAGTGCCGGATTCAATTAAGCGTACTCCAACCCAAGCCATATAGGCATATTTAAAAATTTTGTGCACTTCCGAAAAGCCGCTCACCAGGTTAAATTTTTATCCACCTCGCTCGTCAAAACGCTCGCGATCTCTCGTTCTCGCACACGTATAGATATTCTCAGTGATTGCACTTGCAAGTGTTATTCTTTCCATATTTCAATGTTTTCTAGGGTTGGAGAGATATTGAGGTCAAAAAATACCGAAAAAATATACATCGCACTGGAGTATCATACATACTTTTTTGCATATTTCAGAATTTTTATTGAGCAAAACATCAGATATAACGGTATGAGCTCGAAGCGAAAAATTCACCAAGAAGGAGGCGTGAGATCTCCATACGTATGTCGGTCTATCTCTCTATCTGCACAATTTTTGTTGGACGGGATGCTCCGCAGGTCAATTTAAATCGTCATTGGTAGCTCCTCGACTCGCCAAAGGGAACGAAGGTCCTTGCAAAGGGTCACGTCTCCGGAGAAAGTGAGAACCAGTATTCATTTTTTTGACCAGTTGTATTCACGAGAAAAAAAAATCGTGCAGATGTGAATAGCAATCAGCCGATGAATTTGATTGAAAAATGAAAAGTTGGGGCAGTATTTTGCGCCATATTTCTTTGCTATTCCACCGACTTTTATTGTCTGAAACGGGATAGTGCCGATGATTCTTCTTATGGAAAAATAATTTTATTTCTTACAGTCACATCTAAACGTTTCATATTTTTTGTATGTTTTAATATCAAATCGACGCGATGTATTTCATTTGAGATGAAATTTCAAGCTCTGCTATCACGTACTTTGGAAAGGAGAGATGGAAAATGCAGAGGAAACTTATTTTTTTTAAACGGAAAGTTAAATTCTAGGGTATTTTTTAACGTTATGCACGTTGGGGTGTAGTTTTTAGGTGACACAAATATTAACATATGGATAGAAAGAAAGTCTCATAAATAGTTGGTATTACGAGAAAGCTCCAGTGTCAAAAATACCATGGAATAGGTTGCCTCGGCTCTTGCTCGCGGAGGTTTTTTCTGCCGGAAAAACCTTGCCCGCGGATGGTGAAAAACTACGCGGAGGTTCTGTCGGCCTGCGTAGTTCTTGGGGAGCTTAACAGAGTCCAGACACTAGCAGCAGCACCATGAAAAATACGGCAGCGACTAAAATATGTCTTCTTTCTGCTTACAATACTTGAATAGTCCCGTTTCCTGTTTTCTCTTGATTCTCGAGTCGACGGATGAGTGGAAAAGCGCTCAAAGAAAACACGAACTCGCTGACCCCATAAAGGACTTTTTTTTAAAACTCTTTTCGTTTTTTCTTAGAGATTTTCGTTGTAATCAGTTGGACGGACTTTTGTGTAGTTCCCAATTTACGTAGAAACCTCAAAACTTTGGAGATCTCGTCCGATTGCTACGTCATACCGGTCTCCGGACCCACACGAAGCGTAAGCCAACATAATAGCCGTTTCAGACAATACTCTCCCATCTCCGTTGTCGGTTATCATCTCCTATGGCATAATTCATACTCGGATTCTCGTGGCGCACGAGAACCTCCGACGTCACATCAATTTACATGCCCCACTTCGAATCCGTGATTCTCCAGCTGTTGCTCCGAGATATTAGCACGAGGCACGCGCTGCATCGGCAAAGGTACAACAACACTGCGAGTGCAGAAGTTCCTAGTTCGGTGTAGCTGCGAGCGAGGTGAAGACGAATCACGACCAATGACCGATCACTCACGACAAAATTGTCTTCGACAATCAAATAGTCATCAACAATGTTTCAGAGAACTAACTCCTAAATATAACGACACGAGGACATAAATTGAATAAAATATGATTCACGCATCAGGGACTGATTTAAAAAAGCCCAAAATTCTACGCGGAACACTTTGAAACACAAATAAACTTTCATCTTATTCAAAACTGTGGACACGATGGAACGTTGCACTACTTTTTTTTTCCTGTACGAACTCTAGGCGTATACGAAAAAATATGTGAACTCCTAATTACAGAAGGATTTTTTCTTTCTCGAATAAATTTGGCCGTTAGTAATTCATTGCTCTCAGAAGGGTAACATTGTCTCTAGGGAGTGTCTTTCCCCCTTTCCGACACAAGACGAGCTGTCAAATGCTTTATCAGCGCTACTCAGGCCCTCAGCTGTGTCGAGCTGGGTAATTAACTTATTAAAGTACACGTTATGAATATCCATGGAAAATGTACATTTAAGATCGCTGTTTTCGTTCGATATTGTAGGCAAATTCCATGCCTTGAGAAAAAGCCTGAGCACATTTATTGATCTCACGTCTGCATTATTTCCTAATTCCGCGTTTAAAAGAAAATAGAGACTCGCAACCAAAAACTTTCCACCGACTTAGTACAGAAGAAAGTTCCGAGTGATTACCAGTGAATCTTTCAGTGTGTTTTTGCGCTTTTTCATAACTTTGCTTGTGCAAAGATTTTTTTCCTCAGCGATAATTGCATCGATCCAGCTGATTCGAGGCTCAGGCGACGAAGCATCGCGTAATCAATTGAAAACGATCCCTCGCTCCACCGAATTTGCTCTATTAAAGGATAATGTAACTCTGGTGAGTGCAGCCAGCGATAGAGCTGTCGAATGTACTTGTCGCAAGACTCTGCCGAGTCTCTAGATTATAAAATACATTCGAGAAGAGAGCGTGAACAGGAGGCGAGAAAATTTGGTGCCTTATCGTCGAGACAATGTCGCAGCAGGATAAACGGGAGAAAGCACTGATTTCATTGTAACGAAAAGCACAAAGTATATATAGCCTTTTACGACGAAGATGACAGCTGCAAGGTTCATTGGGCAAGAAAACATAATTAGGAGTCTTCATGACAGCACTTAAAACAGGGAGAAAAGGGGGAGCGAGAAAAGAGCCGAGGTGACAAGACTGACGCTTCCGTGAATCCCTTTTAGTCTCATTCCTGATGGCGTTTGATGCCGTTCTGATTTCTACAGTAAATATCATTAACTACTGGGCTGTGACGTTGAAATTCAAGTTAAACCGTCTCGAAACTTCATTTTATCCATTCGTGATATTGTCTCATGGAATTTATTCCACCTTGCGATGAAATTCAAGCAGAACAACTTTTTACATTGATCTCTTATCGCAATCATTTACAAATTTAATGTAAACTGTTTTAGTTTCTCAGACTCCCCATCAGTCCGGAGAAAAATCTGATGGTTCAGTTGGCTCAAAAATGGAATGAAATTGTTGAATCGAAATATCCTGCAATATTCGAAAATGATCATTATTTTTGCACTCACTATATTAAGATGGAAAAAATTATATGTACGGGATCGAAGTGCCAAAATGTAAAGTGTCGTGAAGTTCCCACGGACTACACACATATGCAGAATACTGTGTACGTAACAGATGTATCCATTGTCTGTGCAAATGAAGATACATGAGAATCCAGTAGAGAGAAATGGAGAGCGCACAGAATGCTCTGGGTCGTCGAAACGATTAGTGGATTTATTTTAATTTGGATTACATTTCAATCGAGTGGTCTCTGCGTGCTTGCACCCACCAATTTTCAACTCGAGCACGTATTCTGCTGCTGGGCTTTCTCTTTATGTGTCCACTTCCCTCTGATCGTTTCATTCCCAGCAAATCTGATGCGTTCTCTCTTTCTACCATTAAGCAGCGTGTATGAACATTCCTAATACAAGTATTCCTTTGTCTATGTTTATCATTATATATACAAGAATGTGTGTACGGGTGACGAGGTTTTATGTTCGATTCCACACCGAAATAATTGAAAGGGACAACGCGTTATCTGGCCATGCAGGCGGATAAAATATGCATGTTTGCCAATCAGCAGGAAGTGTCGCCGGTTTACCCACACGTTTCCCCGCTTCTATCACTTCTTTCATACACACAAGCGCCCCACGTTTCTCACCCTTTAACACACCCACATACACATCACCTCAACGCCGCCATTCCTTCATTTCAATTCGCATCCATCGTCGACTGGTAAACTCTCCCTCTCTGCTCACAGACTGCAACCCTTCTCATCGCTCTCGCATCACCCTCATCGACATCGATCTTTGACGCCTTCACACCCCCATCCTTCGAACATGTATTCCGCATACATGTGCTCAATTTCTGGGATGAGGGCGCAAAGTGAATATCTCCCGGTTGCTAGTAAACAGAAAGGTCGAGCATCATGCGATTTATCATAAGAATTATCGCTGGTTGAGCTCGTCTGATACGTAGCAAATGTTCATCCCGATAACATTGTATTTTCATAATAATAAATGTACGTTATTACGTGAATTTGTTCGACGCGTACTTTATGATGATTACATCGACTTTTCGAACATTTTCCCGTCGTTGTGTCGAACCTTTTTTATATACAATTTCACTCACACAAATAATGGTTCGGAATATAATTTATTCGAGTATCCTCCAATTGTCACGTTCATGATTGCAATTTTTGACTACACAAATTTAAATATTCCATTTTGTCACGAACTGCCTATTATTCCTGACGTAATAATAATTTTCAAACAGACTTTCGGTGGATATTTTTTTTAATGAAAGTGCAGTTTGAGTCAATTCGATGGTTTTTCAAATAATTAATAAGTGAGAGTGGTTTTTAAGGAACCAATCCAAACAAAATGTGCAGTTTCATCAGCCGAAATTTCCGCAAATTTTCCTCTCGATGTGTCCTCATTTTGTGAACGTGTCATTCGACCAGCGACCATAAAAGTAATTCAACCTGTCAGCTATCGCGCTACGGGGATGCTCCAGTGGTCGCTCATTTTTATTTTGCTGCATTATTTGCGGCTGTTTAATCGTATGATGAGCTCAAAACGAAAAAAGCAACGAATTTTCCCATTAGAAAAAGAAATAATTGTCATTTGGAAGGCTCATTTTGTCTGGATTTTTCATTTTTTTTCATAAATATGCCGTACAATGAATAATTAGCATGGAAATTAAGATAAAACGAAATCTTGGATATGTACGCGAGGAATAATAATAACATTTTCACAAAAAAAAATACTTTTAATCGTTTGTTTGACAGAAATCATCGGGACCATATCGCAATGGCACGTCAAAATAATAAGCGGTTTGCATTTTTTATGCTGGAAGTAACATAATTTTTGGCAACTTGATGATTAGCGAATCCTTTAATTCCGGAGATGAAATTCTGCCACATTATTATGCCGATAAATAAGGAGGTTTATTTATTTCTACACGGAAATGAGCTTAAACGATAAGTGTCTCTTGTTTTCAGTGAAATTTAGCACAAACTCATTCTCGTTTGTGCGCTCGCCGAGAACTCTGTTGGAAATATTCCGTCTCCGGTGTCCGGACCACACGCCACGATGATTCATCGTGTCGAGGGGTCTGGGAAATGAGGGAGGATAGTACTCGCAAAGTAGGCGCCTCGTGGCTCACCGCTAAGAAGCCAGCACTTGAATTATGCCTGCCTTCCCCATTATGCACGCGTGAGTTCCGCCAGCTTCTCTGTTCGCTGCTTGACCATCGTCCGAGAAGCTGCATTCGTGTCCTCTATGACCGGACGACCGGGAAGTCACGTCTGACGCTTGTAAGGTAGTTAATTGCCAACATTTCTGAACGAAACGTTTTCAAGATTTTTCCTGTTCAATGCGCCCATGACGTCATTGATTATTCCGTCAAGCTCTTGACATTTGGAACCGAACGAAACGGTATAAAGCTGATAACAGAAATAATTATCTCGTCGAAATGAGAATGCCCGAACGCGGTTTCTCAGGACATTTTTGCCTGAGGCATTAAGTATGAAAAATCGATCGAATCATATAAAGGTTTAAAGGAATTAAGTTTTTTTTCCTTCTCGTCTCTTTTCGTGTCTTTTTTTCTATAAAGTACATTCCGAACTCAGTCGCTTATTCTTTTTTTTTTATCGAAGCTACGCTTCTGCGGCGAACGTGCTGCTAGTGAGCTCAGGGAATTCTCGTGTCTGAATTTATCCAAGAACAATATTTTATGGCCTTAACAGAAAAAAAATTGAAAACTATGAGTCGTTTTTCGTCCATTATTAATTTCTAATTTTCTAGTATAAAAATTTAGCCCGAATTACAAACAATAATTGGAAGAAATAAAAAAGTAGGCCACTCGCAAACGAGGACAAAATTCATGGAATATTGAACTTCAATAAACATATTTTTCAAATTCAAACCTCAAAGTCTGCAGCTCCTCTCCAGGAGACCAGCGATCAAGGTAAAACGATCGTAGGAAACCTCAAAATCCTTACGAAATGTAAGATTAAGTACTCTGCGAGAGTGAAGAGTTGTGCCGAAAGCTTATGACGATTTTTCCAACTGGCGTTGTCTAAGTCCCTTGTTAATAGCGGAAGAGACACTTGCATACATAAATGTGATAATACACTAGCACATGCACATGGGAATCCCCGTAGGGACCTGAGAGTAAGCTGCAGACACTAATGTCCAGAACAACGTAAAACAGGATAGACCACCTCGCAAGCTTTGATGCCCAGTAATGTATCTTGCTGCTGTACCAAGTTCTACCTGGCGAAGACCCTTACCTATGTACAAGCGTAGCTACATATGTATAATAGTTAGGAACCCACCGCGATGGCTTGGGTTCGATGCAGTTATACACCAATAGGTATTACCGATTCGTCCATTCGTACTTGCAAACACACACTTATTCACTGACATCCACGCATACATAGCGCTGGTCGATCACACATAAACGGGAGGATACACATATATTCTGGCTCGGCTTCTCGTATACATGTGAAGTCGTACGTTAGCATAACCACCGAGCAAAAACAGCACCCGTACTCGTACGGGTATATGAGAGCAGGACGAGGAACAGGAAGATTGAAGTACATGTAAGAGAGGTGCGTATATGTGTGTGTAAAGTATGTAGATGTGGAAATGAAAGAAGGTTATGTTAGTGAGCTCGCACAAGGTAAAGGATCCCCAACCCGTTATGGAGATGAGTGTGGCTGAAGGCGGACTCGCGCTAGCGCCCGCGACATCTCCTGCATCTGTAATATTAGCCTCTCTGTCTTTTGCCTCTTAGCTATGTCGGCCATCTCATTCCTGTGTGGCACATGTGTGCTTATTCCACCCTCTTATTTTATTTTTTCGCTGCTTCTTCCTTTCTCTCTCACTTTTGCTTTCTCATTCGCTCGTTCCCTTTGATTCTTTTTCCTTATTCCGTGTGCAGCACATCTTTCTCTGTTTCTGTACAACCCTTCTCTCTGTACCCTCTTCTTCGCCTTACGGAGCTCAAGCAATGCCACCGTACCACAGCGACCCACTCGATCCCTGTTCTCTACGCGATACACTTAAGAAGCTTCCTGCATAAACAGTGCTCGGGCATGTCGAAGCCGCATCGGGGTTGGACGGGCGATTTATCAGCCGGAGAATGCACGAGAGAAACGCGAACGCGCGTCCACATGCATCCTCGTCGTACTCGCCCGCTCCTATGTGTATACTCCTTGTTCTCTTATACATATATACATAAGTTTAAATATATCTTTGAATGCATGCATTGGTGTATATATATGTATACCGTTTGTCCCTGAAGGACCCAGGGAACGCCAGCTCCGTGTGTTGTTTCTCTCTTCCTCTTTCTCTCTCTCTGTATTTTCTTCTGCCGTTCTCCTTGTCCCCCACTCGCGCTTTAAAAGTCCTCGATCCTTTGGCCGCTACCTGCGCATGCATCGCCGCGTCGCGCGCGTGCACAGAAGCCCGGAATCGAAAGCCCCGGAGACGAAATCCCAATGGCAAATTCGGAATAAGAATCGCCTCATTCTCGATGCAATCCGTGAATCGTTCTTTTATCTTCCCCTTCTCTGTTTTTTCTCTTATATAGCTTGATCCTCCTGCATAACTAGTGGCCAACTTATTATGCCAATCGCCATATATATATACTCTCCTACATACATGCACATTCTACTTACGTTACGGACCAAGCCATGTGTCGCCAGATATAATGGAAGGATAACCCAAAGTAGAAGAATACCCAAATGGTCCAATGAGAACTCACGGATTCACAAAAACCAAAAGTTCGTCACGTGTGTGTATGTGTGTGTGTGTGTGTGTCGCGGACCAGAATTGGCTTTAGCGTTCGTATGGGTCAGCTAATACAAACCTGCACGTCTCCGGAAAGTCAGTAATTACATGGCGCGGAGGATTCTGTCTCGCAATCTCAATTATTGCCGATTCAAAATCGGATCGCTTCAAAAATCGCTTGAATCACTAAGAATTATGCGTTACTTTGTTGATATAGCGACGATCCAGATAATTCGCATGAATGATTTTTTTCAATCGTCTTTCCGAATGTCGCCAAATGCCGCAAGCAATTTTTAGTCATGTTAGTGCTGACGGAGTCACGTACAGGAATGTCGTTATTTTGATGTAACTGTAGAATGTGTCAATATAGTAAAAAAAATATTCAAATGGGAAACAATGAAACTGGAATGGTGAGATTATTGCTTCATTCATCCAATTATGGTGGAATAATAATTGTTCATCTAATCATATAAAGTGAACTGTTTCATCCGAAAATGCAGCCTGTCTCTATTCCACCAAAGCCGAATGAGGAATATGTAGGTATGATGTATCAGGGGACAGGGAAATATAGACGCGTAATATGATGATAACAACTCACAACGGGCCCGCTGGTGATTAATTAGCCTTCGGTAATCACGGTTTGTTGATCGTCACGTATTATGGGCACGCGGGCAATAATTCGTCACTGATGACCCCCGCATCATCCTCCGCATGTGTCTGTACGTTGTATTGTTTCCGGATCTCTGACTACATTTTCTACGTCGTTACGTCAGTATGTGTATTACGATGGAACATAGAATTTACGCGTAAAATCATATGGATTCATACAGTTGTACTATGCGATGTCGTTTGGATTATGGGACCCATGATATTCAGACAACGGTGGGACGAATGAGTCGACATATTCTCTAATCCGCATTGGTATCGTTGAACAAGACGTATGCAATATTTTTGGACGTTAAAAACTGAGAGACTGCGTGTGCAAAGTAGAAAATCATAACGTGCAAATTACTTGATTATATTTTTTCTGCGGTTGGCAATAACCATAACGGAGTAAGCGAAAAAAAAATTCATGGGAGTACGCAACCATAAAAATAATAATGAAATTATGAATTTTTAACAAATAGCCAACGATGATTGGTCTGAAAAGTAAACGCAGAGTTGCGTCCACCATTAAAAATTGAGGGTTTCTTCGCGTAGAGAAAGCAGTTCAGGATATTTCATAACAGCAGTGCAACGTGGCGCAGAGCAAGCTGAGGCAGTCGCAAGTCCCGTTCCGGCATTGGCTCGACCCACTAAGTTACGAGCTCTAATCGCCGTGACTTCGGCATTCAAAGGGAAATGGCGGATTTGCATTTGTGGCTTATCGGAGGGTGGTAGGTGGACCAAAATTTCGGGAAGTTCGCTTCAAGACATCGGAATCGGGGTTTTGTCGGATAGAAGTGAATGAAACGACCGAGAGGAAGCGAGGGAGAGAGAAAGAGCGGGGTCGAGGTAAGAGAGTAACCAAAGAGACCAAGTGATGAAGATCAAGAGAGATGGAACAAGACTTGAAAGGGAAGAGAGCAGATTCAGTTCCTATACTAAAACTCACCGTCAGACAGAATAGGAGAGTACGTGGTTGGGTGAGACAAGATCCTCACAGCTTCTATGCTGATTTTCTCTCACCGGGATTGAACGCGTTGGAAGCAAGTGAGCGAAGGGATTCCCTTAACCTCTTGCAGGCACCTTCATCTTATGCTATTCTCTTAGACTTCCTTGCTCGGTTCACCACGTATTAGCTGTAGAACTCTTGACTTAACAATCCCGTTTTATAAAAACAGAAAGAACTTAAGATTCTCTATCATTGACTTGGAGATTCAGGGAGAATGGAAAAATAGTTGAAGCACGGCAATAAATTACTGAGAGAAAAACATGTTGATAAAAGTTTTATTATCGCAAGAGCCTCGGGAAAAAAGTTGCCAAGAACTTCCTATACTAACAGATTATCGAAGAATCATTTATTTCTTTTTCAACTATAGTCCAATTCACACATTTCTCCCATGTGCTTATTTTTCATTACGTGGTCAATATTTTATTCATTTATTATTTACCATTCTCATCACTCTTATTTCTCATCTCATTCCATATGCCATATCCACGATCTGAATATTTCCGTAGCCAACGGGTCGTTTCGAGGTGCACGTAGCACGAAGTAGCTGCTGTTGAGGGTGGCCCAGCCCCAAAAGAAACCCTCGGAGGGTGAACTAGCCTCAGTATTACCGGTCGTGCTCCTCCATACTACACCGGCAACTGGAGTACGTGTCCAGAATGAGATGCCGAAAGAATCCAGACGATATGGATGTCGCGAAAAATTTTCCACCCACCAAACTTTTCGCAAACGTCGTATGGGTCGCGCCATATCGCGATTCGCCTCCGAGAAAAATTTGTCCAGGCTCGATTTTCTTCAAGTGTACATACGAAAATTGTAATCCATCCCTTCGTCCCTTTCTTTGCGTGTTATTCTCAACTTCAGTCGTCCCTAACGGAATTCTCGTCCCAAGCTAGACTTTCCCTCGAACTCAAAATTACGACGTGATATCCACGAAATTTAGTGAATATTTATGTGATTAAATCTGTAGGAAAATAGTCTCTAGATTAAAATACTTTAACACATGAAAAAATTCTTCAGCGCGAACGCGAGACTAAAGGAATTAACTCGACCCATCAATTTGTCATATTCCACACTCAGTCCACACCATGCCTCGGAATGAAATTAATAAATGTATGTATCAGATGAATAAATAATAAAAACTGTAACACGTATTTCGAAATCTTGACTCGTGATCACAAAAAGCTCTGACGCTATTCGATTGAATCAGTACATACGGCGGGTCATTCTATTAACGACGTTTTCCCTTTTTTTTTTGCCTCTCGATAATCTGTACGAATGTATGTCGCCACTCAGACTCTCGCGGGCTGCAGCATATCGCGATCGCACTCTTGGTTCTCGTATCGCGTGCAAACACCATAAGCTTTTTTTTATGGATACCTACATAGGCATAGTATAAATATATCAAGAGACGATTGATCGTTGGCAAATTACCATCGCGTTGTACAAATTACGTGTACAAGCTCCATATTATATTACACGGTAATACATAATATATTTTTGTGTGTCAACATGCTATCGCTGTCAAGACTATGCGTCTGTTCGTGTAGCAAAGCACATAGATCTCATGTGTATCAAATTATATCAGGATATATTGTACGTTTTCATACGAAAGAAAGAATACGAATGGACTTTCCCGGCTTTCGTGCCAGCGTTTCCGAAACGTGACTGGGAGTTGATAGTCCTGACATTTCGGTCATATTACTTCCTCGTACAGCGTACGCGTCACATGTACAGAAAAGATAAAAGTGTTCATGTGTATATGTTACGTTTAATATATTTATATACTTATTTTCTCGTTTGTATCGTTTTCTGTAATACAAAAAAATAGGACAACGAAAAAAGGATGCGGCACGAAGTCACAGAACCGGACATTCGCGTGTCCGGTAAGCACAAAAGATTTTCTACCGACGTTTCTCAATCGCGTAGATAAGAGAGAATAAGGAAACAAGGAGAGAAAGAAAATATCTCAAAATGGAGCAAATTTGGTCGAGTTGCGCAGAGTCTCGTTAAACTCTCCTCGTATTATTATCCTTATCCTCACAGCATACTCGCTATTCTCGTGTATCCCAGACGCGTTCGGGATGTTTGGTCGCGAGAAATGAAGAAAAAGAATGAAATTTCAGGTCAACGTAAAAATAAGCTGATCTGGCAACAATACGGAACAATGACGATGGCACCAGACACCATTGTTGAGCACACAGATCGAGAACGATTTTGTGAGAACTGCTCGCCGGAAATGACATTTTAGTTGTGAACTTTAAAGAAGGTTGTCGCAGTCGTTCTGTTTGTCGGACATGGAAAGAGACAGAAACATGAGATCAAAACGCAATTGGTGAATCATTTTTGTGCATGGAGAATATATAATCCTGATCCTTATTCGAAAAGGCGACGGAAATGGCGAGAACCCTTATTATCGATCGGTCCAGCCTTATCAATTAAAAGCCTCACGTGAACCAGGATTTTCACTTATTAAAACACGTAAAAGCAAGTGAATTATAAAAAGCGTGACTCTTTGTGCTTGTTGCATGCCAGCCTGCGTTGCGTGAACGATTATTCGCGGGGAGACAGTGAAAAGTGAGGACACTATATCGCTATAAATTCCAATGGCCTTTGAACGACATTCCGGTTGCTGAAAAACTCCGTCCCACGAGCTCAGGACTCTGGCTGGTATGACGAGGAGTGGGTGGCCATTGAAACATGTGTAATCCTGCACTTTTCCAGTTAACGACCTATTTTCTAGGATATGGTGTTACCCTGCCTACGGAGACACGTAAACTGGCATCCAGGCAATAATGAATGAGAATTTCCGCGCCCAGCATCGGGCCCTTTTGGCCCTTCGTCAGCGAAGATTGACTTTGAAATAAAAATGCAGGAACAGAGCTCGCTGGAGTAATAAGTTATGATTTATTTATGCTTTGGCCTAGTGCACGCAGTGATTTTTTCATGAATTTTTTACTCAGTCAATTCGTAACTCGTGACGTCTTAGTTACACAAAAATCTACGAGTCCCTTGATCCAAATAAACCTCGTGTATTATAAATTTTGTCGAATGAGCCGTGTGTCGATTCGAATGAACTTCATCAAGCTCACGCGGCGAACTTGACTGGCGGAGAATCGTTTACATGTCCTATTTAAAGAAGATTTTTCACGGATAGCGATTAGTTTCTCTTCTTCTGGAATTCCGGAACCCAAAGGTATAAAATTCGGCGAAATCTTGATGAAACTTTATTCGGAAGACAAGATAATTTTTCTACTCCGCGCAATACTGTACGGACTTTATTAATTACTCAAAAAGTACGACAAATTATCGCCAAACGTAAAAATACAGACTCACCATATAAAAATATGGAGAAGAGTGAGGCGGACCAGACGACTTATGACCGTCTGATTTACGAGATTCGATGTCGTTAAAAATCCTTCAACTCCTCAAATCTCTTGAAACTGCTACTATTTCGACTTAAAATTAATATTTAATATTGAAAAATGCTTTTTAGTGGCAAAATGAAGTTATTGAGCAAGAATGAATGCCATTATTAGACTTGTACGATGTGTCTTGGAAACGTCGCTGCTGTTCTTACATGGAGAGAATATTACATTAAAAATTACTATGTTATTATAGTTCCCTGGTACCATGTTGTCCCTCTAAGAAATTTTAGCAAACAGATCATCTGAAAAAGGGCGAAAAATGTCATAATTTCCGCGATTTCGGTAGAAAAAGAATGGAACTATGTTTTTGCTAAAATTCCTCAGGGACGACTTGGTGCAAGTCATCCCAATCACATAGTCAATTTTGATGTAATATTTTCGCTGTGTATGAAGTAATATTTTATGTACAATCGGAATGTATACCGCGCAGTCTTGTATATTTTTGTACAAGTCATCAAGGTGGTCGACTATGTATCGAGAGAAAAAATTCTTGGTCGTAATTTGCAAAAGGCTGAAATGGTTCCTGACGAAAGAATTGCTGATGTAATATATTAATGGGAGGAAAAAGTTTGGAAGCTCTCGCGTGTTTCTGGGGAAACAAGAACGGAAGAAAAGGTTTTGCTTTTTCTTGTACACGATACGTATACATCCGCGTATGTACGTATTTATTTCTTTCATCGTACTTGGTTTATCCTCGTCTTCTTCATTCTTTTCATGATGAAACTTGCCAGCTACGTGAGAGAGTAAAACATTTTATTCGTAATGGAAGAAAAAGAGTAGCACCAATGTCGACGCACTCGCTATACGCGAATGAAAAAAGGAGAAAAAGGTGACTATACTCACTAGAAACTCGCGGGAACACTCAATTTCTCCTACGATGCTTTCCCAGCCCGTTTTCACCGGTCGGATTTCTCATTTACCGTCTTATCTTTTACTGTTTTCTTTTACTGTTCCAAGGCAGCAGACACGAAAGGCCAAAAAGGGTAACAAGGTAGCGAGCTTTCTGTAGCATATATAGCATAACATCGTTAGTGACCTCGTATTCTGCGGATATATCTATACAAAATAGCCTTTTTTACGCCGGGACGTCAACGAGAAATATCTCTATTAACCTTGCAAGCAGTAAAAGAATTTAAGAGAATCCTGTTTATTTCAGAAGAAACAAGAATTAAATCGTTGTCTTTCAGAAACGTAAAAAACTCCTTGAGTTTCCAAATCTTTCACCAATTTCGAAGAGATAAAGCGTAAGGAAAATAATTGAAAGGCCAATAATGCATCGATCGGAACGGAGGGTTGGTTCAAAGGTAAAACTCATTGCAAGGTCCAAGTTCATTCCGATGAAAGAATAAATTTTTATTTTATATAGCCTTCGCTCGTAAAGTTTATCAGGAAAAGCGACGGAATTTTTTATATTTTTTTTCAACTGCAAGTTGTTCATTTCGTAACATCGCGGCAATTCGACTCGATTTTACCTTTTGCACTCTCGTAGGTCTCAGTTCCGATATACACAATATTTTAGTACATAAATATATATATGTGTACATATATATTTTTAGGATGTACAGTGGGTGGGTGTGAGAGCAACAGAATCGTGGCACAGCGCCCACAATTGAATTATCGACTATGAATTCATTGTTTACGGCACGAAGCGCACGGCTACGGAAATCCGGGGTGGACAAACGCTCTCGTTCGAATAATTTTCCATTTCGACGGTGTATCGCCAGATAAATCCAAGTACAACGCAATCGAGGGGTATATACGAGGGTTATACACGCATGTACATTTATCTCGGAACAACGGTGCGAAGTTTATCATTCGAATTAACATCGACAAATATACTTTATCGCGTATATCGATTATAATATTATTAATAATAATAATAACAATAATAATAAAGCTATCGTGAATTTGACTAATTATTATTACGGGTGATCAATATTTTCGTATTCAATGTGTAATTACTACAGAATTTAGTGAAACATTCTTTCAAATTATTATTTCGATGATGAATTATTCGGTCAAAGAGCATGATTTACAGAGGCATTCGTGAATTACGACCAATTTTTGATATAGAGCATGAAAATAGTGATTGGAAAAATTGAAAACTAATTGCCTGACAAATAATTTGCTGACTTGCACAATTTCTCTAGCTCTCTGTTACGCTGGTGGAAAAATGAGATAAAAAAATAACATCTTTTTTTTATGCCCTCGTATTGTGAGATAAAAAGCTATGCTAAAATGAACTTTGCCGCTGCTTCGTGTTCGCGGCCAACCGTGTTCCATGTCGTCCTCGTCAAAGGAAACTTGCGGAATAAAAAAGTATTAAAAATGTTCCGTCAGGGACTGGAACGACGCAGCGTTGGACGACAGGAACCACATGCGGACGAAGTCGTCAAGCGTCTAGATAAAAAGGTTGTCACATTATTAGCTGACAACGACGCCTCACACGGGATGCAACATTTGCTTGAGCGTTACTAATTTTGTACAGACCACTTTTAATTAACTTATCCTCTAAATTACCCTGCAATTTTATGGATATACTAATCCGCAGGCTTCAATGTGCAGCGAAACTGCCACAAAGCGCCGGTTTTGTCATTGCACTGCGGAACGTGCGATGGCCTGATTAATTATATTGAGAGTCGATCAATATTTGTGTTTTTATCAAAAATCGATAAATACTCCAATTTAAATGAAAGGGAAGTCTCGCACTCGTGTAGCGATCATTTAATTCGCTTCCTCGAAGAAAAAGAGTTGCCGGACTATCGTGTGTATACATATAATTTGATTCGCTCTGATAGTCAGCCAAAAAGTGCGCGTGCGATGGATACAAGGTAGAAAAGAATGATTTATCAAACGCCGAGTTCCCTGAAAAAGTTTCTGGCGCAGCAGCCACGCTGAATGATCAAACGTACTTTTTTTTCTCGCTTTCACATCGCGTACAGCGAGAAGAGGGAAAAGGACAAGGAATGGGAAGCAGGCAAAATGGCGAGGACGTCGAGGTCCATGATCATCAATCATCAGAAGACGAATCGAATAAGCTTTCAAGTCCATCACCATCGTACCATGTCACATGCAATTTTCTTTATTAAACATTTTGCACTACAAAAAAGTGTAATTTTCATTTAGCGAGTCTACAACCTGCTGTGCAAAGATATGACGTTTCCCGCTTTTGTTTTTTACAGAAAAATGTTGGATCTTGATGTTACAAATAAATGAATAATGATGGACAATTTTATCGAAAAATATAATAAACAGTCCGATGTAATCTCATCGTCATTGTAAACTCTCGAAAAAATGTTTTTATGTTTTTCTTTTTACCAGTGAATTTCGATTGTAACTGGAACAAGAATATTGCATCGTCGAAGATATCGAGTAATTTTTGTCGTGCCGCGTAATTCTACGATTTAATTGGATCAAAAACAAGGTAAACCGTTGGAGAACAGATAAATTTTCACGTAAATCTGAAATCTTATATAAGACGTTACAGATCTGATCCGGCAACGAGATCGTCGATTATTAATCTGTTCTCAATTAGTGATTAAGAAATTCCAGGAAGGACTTGGCTTCATGAGAAGGTTCAGAAATAAAGAGAAAGGCCGGGAGAGAGCAAGGGAGGGAGAATTATCCAGGAGACTCGCTGCAGGGAAGATCACAAGAATGCAGACTCGAACCAGTCCAGTTCTGTAATTAATGTAATCATTTTCTCCTTCGACGCCCACGTTGACGCGTGTAGTGGCTGCTGGCTGTCCGTAGATACGCAGAAACTCGTTGGGATTCCACGTGTAAGGACAGCGTCACGAAGAAGCTTCGCGCTTGTGAATATACGTTTGTATAGAAATGTGTATGTGCGCAATACAAGAGTCGAAAGAAAAAGAGAAAAACGGACGGACCGACGATCGAATAATCGGGTAATGGGGGTCTTGACTACATTTTTTCTTTATTTTCCCTTCATCTTTTGTCCTCGTTGTCGTCGTTACCCGCCATTACCGATCGTTAGCTCTTGATCGTCACCCGAGGCGAGTTTGGCGAGAGAGCTCACATTCGTCGAGTTCGTAACTCGCTCGCCCCTCGACCATTGCAAGCGGAATTCTCGCCACAGAACGCCTTCCTCACTATTATATACAGCCTTACGCAAAAGTATGTGGCATTTTAAATGAATCTGCGACATCAATTCAATACTTTTCCAAAAACACTCTGCACAGGTTGGCGTATCTATACTAGAGGAACTTTTGGAAATGGCTTTGAATATGTATAATCATGATTTTTCAGGGATCATTTTGAAAAGTGTATTGAAAACTTTTAACAAAAAATAAAGTTCATTATTGCGTCGAGCTCAAAGTTCTCAAGACAAGAATTTGTTGATACGATGTTTGAATCGTCCAATATTTTTTATCGCGGCTGTATATTTTGACGCATGTAATTGCTGATAACGTGCAATTCGCATACATAGTAGGCAGGAGGCCTATTACGGTCCCCGAGGAATTTTCGGTGCTCGATAATTCTTGTCTCATCGTAAGGTTGATCGCAAAAGCTTTTATACCAACTTCTATCAGATATCTCGTGACTCTCTCCTGCACCTGCTGATCGGCGATTGCCCTCGTCTCCCAGGCCCAAGCACGCGAATAAAAATTCATCTCAAGTCCTCACTCTCGATTGGGAAAGATCTTTATTAACCGAAAATTACTGATTGCTCCTGGGCATCCGTTCACGTCCCTCGTCTTGTACCTTGTAGCAATTTACATATTCCCGGAGTACCCGAAAATTCTTGCTCTGGCTTATACTCATTTTCGATTATATCGGTTCCGTTTAATTTTCATTGAAAATATTGTCCAACAGCGTATTGAACGTTTGTGAATTACACAAATATTTGCAATAAACATGGACATAATCGTTATTTCATGGGAGAGAAAAATGATCATTGTTAAAAAGAGGAAAAGATTTTTTTGAATTTTTCAAAACAATAAGTTATCCCCGAAAGCAAAGCAAAATCTTTACCGATTGTCCAGTTCGACGAGCGACGCACGAAAAATATCGAAGGGATTATATCAACTGAGTCTCGATCTCTACTCCTGGAATTTATATCGATAAGCGATCATAGAGGAATTTCAATCTTGAAGAATTCGATGCAACAAGCCGCTTTTTCTTTTCTCCTTTCCCTGCTGCTGCCTCACCGCCTTGGTCTTATACCTTGACAAATTCCAAGAGACGAAATTTCAAAGAGTTCTTTGCTACGAAATTGCAATTTAAAAGTTTTCCTTTATCGGCAAGAGGAACCAAGGTCGTAGGGACATCGATGAGACGCCAAAGATTGCTTCCGTGTGCCAGAGACTTTTTTCATACGATAAACATAGTAAAGGTAATAAAGAAATAATGAAAAAAACGAATTAAAAATTGAGGAAATGAAATAAAGGCTTTTTGATAGTCCAGGCGATCGTGGTCGAACCGTAACAGTTTGTATTTTATGACGTACATAATGGAGAAGTTCAATGCCGGAGGCAATATCTTCCAACGCTATTCCCTTCCACTATTATCGAATATGACCTCGCCCCTTCGACTATCGTTTTCTCCCCCGTTTTATCATACAAACGTCTCCAAGAGCCTGGTTATTATTCCTACATCCAATAGTACAGTGGCTTCCGTGAGTTGCATCAAAAAGTTATATTGCACCTTCGCATACAACCCAACGCAAAAGCACCATCACCTTTTGGTCGTGGAAAATGCCCGGAATTTTAAACAGAATTTTCATCATCTACGTCAAATTTTCTTCCCTAAAGAACGCACAAATCGTGTCGATGCCCAGTAGCCATTCCGAGGCTATTCGATCGAGTTCCATTGAGAATTGATTCACTGGAGTACAAGAATTTTAATAAGCCTCGTGCATACAGAAAATCATCAATTTTTCGCAACAATTCAATTTCTTCTTTGCTCCTTCTGCTCTCGAAAATACCTACTTAATTTATGCTTTCTGTAAGTACGCGAGTGCCGATAGAGAGCTCTGAGAGAAAAAAAAACGAGAAAGCTCGTGAAACATAGTGCCTCGTGTGTCAGAACGAATGGGGCCAGAATTTTAGAATACCTCACGTAGACGAAAAACACTCGAATTTATGGTTTTATCGTATACTCCCTTTTCAACTTCACAAGGACACGAAAAGTATGTTAGGATTTTGTGGCTTTGTCAACTGCTTTAGAAAATGTGCGAAGCATTCGTAAAGAACAAGAAGATGCATTTGTTGGTTGCGCACGCTCTCGTATCGGAATGCCGCGACGAAAGACAAAGAGAGCAGGCTAATGTAAAAAAAGCTTTCGTCGAGTGTCTCTGATGCGACGACAAGGAACAGCCGCGAACTTTGACCCGTGAGAACAGAAGCTCGAGTTTCGAGTTAAAAAAGTTGCGGTTTTTGGCAGACACGCGAGACAGCGAGAGCGAAAGTTAAACCGCAAAACAAACGAGACGAGTTGAACGACGAATCGAGAACACACACACGAACTTGAGAAACTGAGAGAGCAATGGCAAGAAATCCAAGAGGTTTCGAAAATCGCGTTCTATCGTCTCGAAGCAAACAGGTCCGAAGAGTTCTTCGTGCTTCTTTATAAAGTAACTAAAACGAAAGAAACAAAATACACTTATTAGAATGTGTGGAGAAAGAAGCGAAGAAAGGACACAGGAATAAAAGACAACGTTTGACAAAGCGCGTTGAAACTATAAAGGAGCAGATGCTTCGAGCGAGAGTGCTTTTACTCAGCTGCTGCACTTTATTGGAACCGATTTTTATTTCGAACGAGTCCAACGATTTCGAGACATTTCCCCAACACGTTAATCTCTTTTGACCCCTTGAACATCGCGTAATAAATTTTCGTCAACGCCTTGGTTTTCCAGCTTTTGCGTAGTTTAAATGTTTTCCAATCCCTCAGAGCTAAACGGCCAAATGAAGTTTCCAACAACTTGTTTCAAATAGACCAAAAAGTTAAGAGCAGCCGAAAACGTTGACTTTCCGAATAATTCAAAACACCGCTCGAGGGCCTTTCATTTCGAAACATTTTCATTAGCAAAAAATAAACTTCTCCTGAGTGCACATTTTGTACTAAAGTTAGTTGTGCGATTCTCACCAAAATGCAAGCGTCCCTCGTGTCATGGAACTTGAGAAAATAGTATTATATCTATGAAATACATGGAAATTCGCTGTAATAATGTTGAAAGCGAAATTCAACTTCATGCAATGTCCGCAGTAACATATTCGGCTGGAGTTGAACGAGTTCCATTGAAATATCCGTCGATGAATGGTGATTATATGGGGAGAAAAAAAAATTTGATCATAAGTAGCGAAACACTCAAAGCTTGCAGTTGCATTTTTCCTCACTGGTGCAGAAAAAACTTCACTAAGGACACGAAACAGAATATTCGATTGTCGACATTTTGTAGAAGGAAAAAAGTTTCTGCATACCACAGATGCATTTCCTTAAGCCATAATTATTGTTATCATTATCCTGCTTTTTCAGATGGTTGGAGGAACTGGAATATTTATGAAATAGTGACGCGGATGATGGCCATAAGGCAACCTGAAAATCATTTCTTTACTGATAAAATATTTACATCACTTTTTCTGCCTTAATTGGAAATATTCACGCCACGAATTATATTTTATACATGGGATTCTGAAAAAGTGCAGCATTAAATCTGCCTAGCCAGTGGTTCATCTACATAACAGAAATAGATCCGTAAAAATACATTTGTATTTTAATATATATCTGGATTTTCTCGAGAACCACGAAATTGATCGCCCCGAGCATAAAATTCATACAGAAGCTGATAACTCTCGCGTGAATAATTCCACGCAGCTGCATTTTACAGTTTCTTCATTTTCCTATTTACATTCATTTATATTTGCGCCTTTTTCCCATTGCCATTGACGTGTAACTCTCGTTTTTTCTCGAGATTTGTTCGAGCTTTAAAGTTTCAAGCATTTTTTCAGTTTCGTCCTATATTTATGTGCACTCTGTCTCTGTTCAGTAGTTATGCATGTGTATGCAATGAAAAGTTCTATACACATGAGTGTTTCGAGCGGGTCTGTATGCTTGAGACAGCGAAGGAAGAGTTTTTTGGCTCTGCCATTCGTCACTTCGTGACTTTCATCGCTTATACATAATCCAAAACTTATTTTCCACGCCCTTAAACTTTATATTTTATTCATGACCGTTATTGTCGCTTTTTTCGACTCTCTACCAATTCCACCCTCTCGCTCGCCTGCCACACGTTTTATTCAGACTTTCTGATGAG
Organism: Diadegma fenestrale; assembly: GCA_037043255.1. Lineage (NCBI taxonomy): Eukaryota > Metazoa > Arthropoda > Insecta > Hymenoptera > Ichneumonidae > Diadegma > Diadegma fenestrale. Next base: position 25,597,181 of record CM073309.1, read on the forward strand.
TTGACGAAGCAGCATCACGAGCTCCAGCGTGTACGATGACAAACTCTCCCATAATATATTTATATCTGTATGTAGGTCGTGGACATACAGAGCCACGATAAGTAGTGCGTCCAGTCTCGCTCAGACAACTTTTGTGTATATGTTACACATATACTAACATGTCCATTTCGTACATAAAGTCTATCGACACAAATGTAGTGGAAAAGTTGAGAGCTAAAAGGTCGCGTGATTTTTCTCAATTCAGCCCTATTTACAGTACAACTTCATTTTCGATGCATTCATTTCACCGAAAAGTCATTTGAGTTGTACAGGTGGAAAGTACTTTCATTAAAAAATCTGTGCATTCGTCGTTTTCATTATTTTAATGAAACTTCACAGGGCGGCGAAGTTTCATATATAAAAAATAAATTAGAATAGTGGTGAATCCGTTTGCTGCAAGATTAATTCAGAAGTCCGACTCATTTCTGGCCTCTGGAGAACACAAATCGTAAATGCAGTGACATAACGTCGTATTTTCTTATCCCATTAAATATTTGAGTAACCCTGACCAAGTTGAAGCAAACGGTATAGTAAATAGACTCGGATATCCATAACTAACCATAACCAACCATAACTACTGACTCAAAGGGTTGTCTGGAATTTAGAGGTCTGCTGGCTGTATCTCCGTAAGATGCGATTCCATGTCACGATTAAAGTGCCACTTGGGCTCACACTGACATCCTCTTCGCCCAATTTCGCCAACAGCAATGGTATTACGTTTCCCAGTGACTAATAAGAGATATCCGAGCTTTCTCTCACTCGCTCTCTCGCACGTCCCAATGGCTGGTCCAATCCACTTGGGCATTTCACGAGATTCTCGCATACGCGAACGGGCACAATGGACCAACGTAATTCGTGAGAGACGGCCCTAAAGTCCTCTCGAACGATATTCATAAACGTACACGTATGTAATGTGCTTGTCGTTGTGTGTAGGCTGACGCGAAGATGCGCTGGGACATGAAAGAATCGATCCACGACCCTGCATGCATTAAAAGCCGCGGGACTTGCGCCCTTTTTTCAAAAGTAGCCATACGTTATATACATATATTCATATTAACATAGGCACACAGCAAAAGCTAGAGATGCACTAAATGCAGCGAGCAACTCCGAGTGACAAGATATCCAGTGCTTATGTTAATGTTGGAGAAATTATGTAACGCCGGAGAAGGAAAATGGACGTGCATGTAGCTCCGAAACATACATAATATGCGCTCACATATGTGTAAATGTATATGCATTTATGTTTGTTCAAACGTGTCAACGTCAGCCGCAACTATCCACGAGATATGCAACGAGACTGGGCCAGTGTCTACGGACTGCCATGTGCGTTTGAATTGTGTTTATTTTGCTGAGTATCACACATCGAGCTGGTAACCGAGTATTCACCTGTCCCTCGAACGCATTCCCCCTCGGACTTTGATTAGTCTTGCTGGCTAACACATATTCTGCTATATTCATTATTTGCATATTTTGCATTCTTTTTCGCATGATTGACGAGTTAATTCACGAGCATCACTGCATGATGAGTTTATAGTCAACGGTTTTCAATCCTGGAGAATTAACATTAACATACAACAAAATGGTATGGAAATTCTTTCTTTTACCATGCGGAAAATTGAAGCTGCATCTAAATTTTGGCTCCCGTGGCAAATGCGCAAATTCGCATTTCTGGAATTTTTTAAAAATGTTACTATGCTGTGAAAAAATTAAGTCTCGTTGCATCGAAGGACAAAGACAAAGCGACGAGTCTTCCGGTGCATCATCTCCTATAAGGAAGGAGCAACGGTTTTACCGGAAATCTCGTTGGTCTTGTGTTTCTCTGAACAAATTTCATCCTTATTTTTCGTAGGTGGTTTTATACTTTTATACACGATGAAAAACGACTTCTGTTGCAACGAGAGATGGACGTGAAATAATGTATTTCTTGGGTATATATCGCGAAGCATGCGCATAATATATCTATGGTGTTTGCCATCCCTCCTGTCGCCGAGAGTGACGTATTTTCTGAGAGGATAAGAAACTCAAGAACAGCGTCGTCTGTCCAACGTCTTCGTGTACCTTGGAGCTACCAGAAAGAAATCTGAAGCTCGGATATGGGGAAAACGGGTCATGGAATGCTAGAGGCACTCGCCAGACAGTTTCCGTTTTCATTTGTACGCGACTCTTTGTTAACAAGATAACTTTTACTCAAGTATAAATTTAAAAACCTTAATGTCTTATAATTTCCAGCATAATCAGATAATACCTTTTTCCAGCTGATTTTCAAATAATTCATTTTCCTCTGAGCTAAGAATGCGACGTTGTGGACAAAAAAAAGCTGCAATACAGTCAAGCTTTGTTGCTTTTAGGACCCATTCTTTTCTTTTGTGATGTTAAAAAACCCAGCAGAATTCTCTCGGAAGTAACAACTCTACCAGACACAATCTGACTAGTTTTTATTTACTTGTCCGTTTAATGAGCTCGAGTCCACCCGCATAATATTTTTCTTTTTCACTGTTGCACGGATTTCTATGGCTATCTTGAGGAAAGTGTACGTACAAGAGAAAATGGAATGAAATCCCTGGACGTCCCTGACGTCGACGGAGTATAATGTGTGGCACGAGGGCAGAGAACGAGGTAGAAGAGTAGAAAGGGATACAAACGGGACACTAAATCTCTCTCTTGTACTCTGTTGCCTTGCTCAACTTCCACTCTATTTGTCGATGTTCCCTTAACGACCGTTTTATGGCTGCGTAAAAGGCCACGCACAATAAACTGTTTGAGATTGAATTAAATACGGCGATTGCACGCGGACCAAACGACACGGCGTAGGGATTTGATAAGGAAGCCCGGATGACAATAAACTCAAAGAAAAATCGACCTTTAACGATATAAAACTGAAGAAAATCTCTTGATACTGATTCCAAGTTTGCTTCCCGTCTTTATCGCCATTCATATAGCAAATACCACAGCAATCAAGTTAATAGCGCTTCGCTCTCCAATCATCTTGGAATTCCGCAAAATCCATTTGCCTCGTAGTACGAGCTTTATTTCAAATAAAATTCTCCTTCTATCGCTTTCTCGTGTGAGCCAAAACTTCTACAAGATTTCGCAACGAAATCATCACAATTTTGCATTAGATTTTTTTCTCTGCATCGCCCGCAACCCTTTATTTTATAAACTCAAAGATATTCCAAATAAATTCTCGTGATTAACCAGTGCAAACAATTTTTTGTCCAGTATAAAAATGAAAACACGTAACGAAAAAATTTCAAAAACTTCGTAGTTCCAAAGGACTTTTGCATCCCTTTGTCAATGCAAAAGCAGACGATGAATGTTGCTTTCCATGATGAAAGTCTAGCGATCTTTTGCGTCAGCCTGTCCATTTGAAATGGGTGGAACTTTTTCGCGCACCTAATAGGAGGATGAAATTTGTTTAATGGCTTCGTAACAAATTGATTCCTCGACAAAAACATTATCTGAAAAGATTCGAGTTCATTCTTGAAGTAAGAAGTCTGGAAAAAAAAAATCAGAGTTTTCCGAACTCCCGACGTGATGTAATAATGCAAAGTGTTACATTCTTCTTGGCACGGGGCGACGAATATAAGTCTGACAAGTAAGGAAAAAAAATGCAAGTAAAAGGGACAATTCCTCGAACGCACCGACTCGGTCGTTCCAAAAAGATTGCTCGCACATAGACGAGGTCGGCGAGTTCAGACTATGGGAAAGCGAAGACGTGCCTCCAAAGGTTTCCCTTCGCGCGGGGGCGAGGAAAAAAATGATTCCCGTGGAGCGCGAAAGACGCGCTCCAAGGGTATTCATAAAGATTGAGTACACAGAACAGTAGCTAAGGAAAGCAGGGAACTTGAAGAATAGCGGCTGACGCGTGATGGCATGACAATAAGTCACGACGCCATTGGCAAATAGTTTTATGGCACTTGGATAGACGCGCCTCGTAGACTAACCACCACCCACGCACATTTCGATCGACCATATATCTTATTTCTTCAATGATATAAACCATGCAGTGCGAACAAAAGCGTATCAAGGAGAAAAATAACGTGCCGGCGACGGAACATGAGACTGTGTACGAAATCACATTATCAACATTTTCAGAAAAAAGATTTTTCCCTGAATAAAAAGTTCATGGGTCCATGGGTCACGATATTTTTCTATAGTGATTGTTGCCATTTTAGTCGTTCTGTGATTGGTTGGTCCGGTTATACATCGTGTTTCGAGTGCCACTGTCAGTTTGACAGCAGTTCAGGCTATCGGTTTGACAGTTGCGTGAACTTTTTTTTATATCCAAATGAAAAGTTTCTGCCGGATCTGTTGCTTACGATGATTTTCGAACGCCTGAGATGAATAACGAAAATGATACTCGGTCTGGAAGCTACAAAATGGCACATTTTTTCACAGGATTCATCTTGGAATTCTGATCGCACTTGAAATCGTTAGAAAACTCTGGAATATTTGATAACGGTCCGTTAATCCGAAATTTGTTCGGTGAGTGCGGATCTTCGTAAACTCGACTTTTCAAAAACTCTGGTCGGTATTTTGAACAATAACTGTTAGCCATACTGATCCAGAATAACTGCCTCGGCGTATAATCAAGTTCAGGCAATCGTTTTTCAGGCTCGTGCTCGTTTGCCCATTTGTCATAAGCGAAGTATGCCGCCTTGATGCCCAAGTTATCCGCTATGTCTTCTTCCCGAGTTGCCAGACTGTTTAGCTGTGTGCAAGAAAATAATTATTATACTGTAACGTCTGCTTTATTGCATCCGACAAATGTTTCGGTACTTCCAAATTCCATGGGAAATAAAAAATAGTCAGCCATAATTCTCATGTGTCGCGATCATGGATTCCCATGCGTACACGAAGAGAATATTACATCAAAATTTACCATGTTATTATAGTTCCCTGGTACCAAGTCGTCCGTCTGAGAAATTTTAGCAAAAACATAGTAATTTTTCATTCTTTTTCTATCGAAATCGCGGAAATTATGACATTTTTTGCCCTTTTTCAGATGAAAATTTACTATGTTTTTGCTCAAATTCCTTAGAGGGACAACATGGTACCAGGAAATTATAATAACATAGTAATTTTTTATGTAATATTCTCTCCGTGTAGAATTAATGAGTATTCTTTGTATTATTGAGAATAATTTGTAGCAGAAATGGGCTCGAACTGTGTAGATCGAAAATGAGTGACGAACTTTTTCGTCCCGAACTAGAATTTTGTAATTTGGCGAGACTACTGAATGCTAATGGGTTCTTATGGGAACGCCATTCGTCCAGGCCATTCTAGATTTGACGGTGTGTCCTAAAGTTTGCAAACTTTTGTAAAGTCTCGAGCATAATTACTGCTGAAACGAATGAGCATGTTTACAAGACTGTATTCGTGTTCATTGAGCTTCATCGATTAGAACATCCATCACAAATAGTTATTTATGAAATCCCGGAACTGGGCATAGACGTTTTTAAGAAAACTTACCGGGATTTGAAACTCGTCGATCTTGTAGTTTTTGTACTGCTCAATAAGACACTCAGTACGTTCGATATACGTTTTATTACTTGCAGCATCCCACCATGGATTGAGATGACCGTTCCTATCATAATGCCTGTTCGTGTCATCAAGACTATGCGCAACTTCATGTCCGATCATAAATCCGAAAGCCCCGTAATTTAGCGCTTTCGGTCGTTGAATGTCGTAAAAAGCGTCGGTATATAATCCAGCACCGATACCTGTACTAGTAAGTAACCAAAAACAGGTTTCTACATGATTGATAATGTTCGTACGAAAACTACTGAGTTGCACGATTAAACATGACTAATAATCGTTCGTAAAAATAAATTCAGTTCGTTATTTTGTTGTTTGAAATTCCGAAATTTCAATAATTTTTATTTTATATATATTAATTAATTAATTAATATTATTATAAATATATATTAAATAAAAATTATTGAAATTCCGGAATTTCAAACAACAAAATAACGAACTGAATATATTTTTAATAATATAATATAATAATATTAATTAATTAATTAATTAGTAATAATATATTATAATAATATTTAATAATAATCAATAATTCAATAATAATAATTATGAAATATTTCTACAATTCAATTAATTACGCATCGTTTGTTGATCTCATAAATCGGTCGCGGAATTCCGAAAAATGGGGATAAATGATTGGGAACTTACCCAAATAATTTTCATTCGCGGCGTACTCTGAAAAAACTTCGCCGAAATCTTGACATTCCCAGACACTTTTCGCTTTCTGCAAATCCTGGTATAATCTCGAATGTATAAAATTCAAGACTTGAGTTAAATTTGCTCTGTTGTTGGATAAGAAACCTTTGGATAATTTCAGCTCATCAAAATGTGTATCATCCAGAATAAATTCACGACAAGCGGCAAGATTGTTTTTTATGTTCGCTATTTTTTCTAGAGCATGTTGTTTTGTGGTACTAGCCAACCATTCAGCCTGGAAAAACAATGTGGAAAATTCATTAAAACGGAACAACAAATGTTCCACGATATCTCGACGGTTTTCGAAGCAACCGAATGAACAATTTTTCTTTTAAATCATTTATAAAAATGATCAGGTTGATGGGTACAACCTTTTCAATAAATCCAGTAAATTGTTGTTTTATATTGGCTAATAACTCAGTCGCATCATTGATCATACTTTCGGTCAAGTATTGCCCGTGATATAAAACGTTCACCAAGAAACGGGACTCTGAATAAACTTTTCTAACACATTTCCTCCATTTAGCCATCGGTTCCACAGGTCCGTCAATGACCGCGTGCATAATTTTCGTTCTTTGAGAAATGTATCCTTTGCATTCCATAGCTACACGTGTCATCCATCGCCATATCGTCCAGTTGGCCAAAGCCTTCTTCGGTTTTCCAATTAACCACCTTGCCATTCGCTTGATGGTGTTCGCATCCATTTCCATTTGAACTACAGCATCATCATCTTTCTTTGAGTATGTCTTGAGCCTCAGTTTCGGATACTTTTTATTCAGTTGTCCGATGGTCGTCTTAGTGTATCTTCGATATAAATCGCGGTCTTTGTCGTCCTGAAATGCAACCTGAGGAAATTTGTTCGGGGTTAGCTGTTTTTCACAGGGAAAAAGATTTTTTCTTCTGGTTTTGTCATTCTTCAGGACTTCGAAACTGTTGAGAGAACATTGGTAAGCCCTTCGTTACTGCAGAAATGTATTTGTACGTACTCTGTAAAGTTCGATGTCAAACGATAAAATTTCCTGAAAATCGGACTTGGCTTTCTCCTTGTCAGCGCCCAGGTAAACAGCAACGTCAGTAATATACGCGAGATAAGCCTGAACAACTTCATTCGATAGACCTTCCTTGAGGTAACTCCACGCAATGGGTGCATGGGATATCGATAACTGGAAAACAAAACTCATTATAGTATCGTCCATGCTCGTCGACCAGGAATTTCATTTTTTCGGCTCAAATTTGCACATACTTCTAATATCTCGTTCGTGGAGTTTGTTTTATCCGATTGTCGAACAAATTCGAATAATTGTGGGATTGAATAAGTATAGGAAAATAGTTTATCATCCCATTGATCTTCGGACAGCAGTGGCCATCCGCCAACAGCTTTCACAGACTCTCGCCACACATCAAGCCCCAACTCATCGTCCTTGGATTCTGATAATTTACATTCACGATATTCAGTCATGACATTTCAGTTATTGAAACCGTGTGAAAAAAAACCGTTTTCAAAACCAAATCTAAGGGAGGGATTGCTTTTCAGATGGTTCATTCGACCTTATTCAACAGATTAACGACATAATTACATTTATTACAATCAACGGGTTCATGCCAATGGCCGAAATCAAGTTCTATCAACTTCACACTCACATGGAACAAAAAAAAAAGTAATAAACGCGCTTTACCATGCGTCATACAACTTTTGTAAGACGTTGTGATTTCTGCAAAGAGCTTGGGAGCTTCTGATTCATCAATGTCTTGCATGATTTGTTGTAACCGGGATTCCACTTCCAACGTGCCTGTCAAAGCTGGCATGGCCCAAGAATCTGAATCTTGTATTGTGGCCGACTTGACATAATTACCGCAAGCGAACTCGTAAAAATCTCCGCACGGATTGACCTGAGGATTCATGTTTTTCAGTATCCTCGACGCTGAAATTTCATTTTTATCATATAATCATTACCGTTCATCTTCATCATCAATAACCACATGGAAATCAACTTTTCCAGAGAGGCAGAGCATTTCCTACTTACCTGCGTGGATGCATTCTGGCGTCAAACATGAGTCAGCCAAAGATTCAGATTTGGTACCGCCGGTCGCAACTGTTTTTGCCTCTAAGTAGAAAATGTCGCATGTATTTTGTTACAACTATCAAGAAAACTCTCAGTAAATGGAATGTCTTTGCTGCGGAAACGTTTTCGATGAATATGTGATAAAAAGTAACAAAAACAATTGATTATTGTTACTTACCATGAAGTCCGCCAGTGATACACGCCACTGTACAAATCGTGGTGACTGTTGCCCGATAAAAAATTTCGATGAATATATTTCTCATTCTAATCAGTCGTAAATATACAGCGCAGAGTATCAGAGAGCTCGCGTATCTTGAAGACAAGTGTGCAGAAAAATATGGCCTTTCTAGGCTTATACGCAAATCATGAATCCACAGCCAAACAAAATTTATTCTGCTCGAAACACCTGTTAAGAGGATGGAGCAGTGGCTATCTCGCCACCGCGAGTGCGAGAGAGATAACCGCAATTTTTGAAATTGAATATCTTTGACACGGTTTGATCAATCAAAAAAAGCCCCCGTCAGCGTATTTTTGCCATTTTTCCGCGTCCGCTGACCTGGCCTTTTTTGATTAGTCAAACGACATCGGAGAATTTTCATTTCGAAAATTCGAGGTGAGGTTAGGTGACTGCTGTATCCTCTTAACAAATATTATTGTGATTTCCTAAAGCGACTATAACCGCTGCCTCAATAGACCTGTTGAATCAATAACAAAGTATATTGGAAATCGAAATTCTTGGCAAATCATGAGCGCGAAATTAGGAAACCAGGTCGCGGTGATGAAACTAGAAAAACGAGTTGTTTCATCCGTTCGTTCAAGTGGCTCCTTTCATTATTTACTACTGATCAAAGAGCTTCAATTTTGAATCGTCATCTAGCGATAGTGTCATTGTACATTGTATCAAATTACTCAATAGCTTCGTAATTATAATCTCACATATTGAACAACTTGAAAATCCGTTAATACAATAAACGTTGAAACGAATTTCCGTACTTTACAATATAAATGAACGTGGATGCTCAAACACGAGTATGAACAGCATGTCTTTAATTTGATATGCTGATCGAATTGGAACATTTTTCACCGATATTCACATGCTTGACTGAAAGGCACGTGCTCTAATGAAAATAATGTACACAAATGGCATTGTGTCAATGACCTTTATTCTGTTGAAATTTCATGATTAAAACACTATCTCCAACTATTCCAGCTCTGTCGTCTGCTGGCCCGAGTCTCACTCGAGTGTATTATTTCTGAATAAAACAATTTGCGTCGGTGGGGGGCGAGAGCTGAAAAAATATCTCCAATTACGGCGGGGTCCAGGAGAAATAAAATGATCTGAAAATTGAACTAAAGACTAATTGGAGCTTTGAAACGATGGTGAATAATTCTTTTTTTTCAATTCTATCGGGAGTTCAGACTATACATCCTGGAGTTGCAAAAAAATGCACGTGAGATTATGAGCTATGTAGGTTGGAATAAAAAGCTGCATCCAGGTAATAACCGGAAACAAGTCAGCGAAGAAAAAGCTAAAGATTAACGATTGCTGATGGCCATATACATGTATGTAAGGACTCGTCGATCTATAAGTTTTTTCTTCGGCTAACTTTTGTCCTCATTTCATTTCCATGGCTCGCATTCGGTTTTTTCTCTCTTTCATCCATCTCTCTGCCTCGTTTCTTTTTGCGACGATCTCTACTTTTCGCACGATGCTGCTCTTCGCGAAAAAGTACTCTAAGCCTTGGCACTCTTTTTCCCCACGTTACGTTTTCTCGCGTACGAAATCCTACTTGATTCGAAGATTCTTATCGGAGTGCCTGAACGATTCCAGCTTTCACAGCACTATACCATTTCCAGGTTCATCGCACCGATCGAAAGTTCAGTAATACGTTCCAAGTCTGCGGGATATATTCCAGGAACTCTTCCGGTTCCGATCCCTTCCTTTCCTCCGCCTATCCGGAATGTTCGCCTGCTGGGCAAGAGCCTCGCGCGGTCCAAAGGATCTAAATGGATAGTTCGGATAGCGATAAGTACGTTTGGAAACCGCTACACCGCACTTTCTTTCTTCCTTCTCACTGCGAGAGATTCGATCGCGATCTGCTTTTATACCAACTGTCTGCTTACTATCCCTTTGGAAGTTCTCACAATCGCTTACATATACGTTTATACGTGAGGATAAAATGGACCGATTGTTCGCGCCCCGTGCTGATGATAGCTGAGCGTATACGGATAGTTCTTTTTGGCATGTCATCTAATTTAGTGTTTCCATTGCTGCGGCGTGACGCATGAACAAATATTTGGAAATGTTGCTAAAACCCGCGCGTTGACTTTTGCCAAACGTCAAGGTGACGTTGTTTTCGCAAACTTCAAAACTATCGAAGATTGATACGAGCCCTAGAGTGGAATGTGCTTGACATTGTAGAGTTGGGCTACTGTACCGACAAATTCTATCGAACCGAACCAATAGACTGTTTTGGACAGAGTTACATGCTTAGTTGAGTTCATTTACTATATCGCGTATATACGTCGAATATTTATATAAACATATAGACAGATATATATCCACTCATATATACATATGCAATACATAGAACTTATAAGCCAAACGCTCGAGGGTTTATCGTTTCATTGTGCCTAGGTTGTGCTGCGGGATTTAGTTGAGCCAGGTCGAGGGAAGTAAGCTGCGCGCACAACTTGGCCGACAGCTTCCTGATTGCTAGTTAGTCTGTGTGTAATCGCGTCCACTCTGTTTCCGACATCCGTTGCATCTCCTTCTGTTCCCCAGTACTCGCTGTCCATTTCTAGATCGAATATACAACGTATACGTTCGTCTTTCTCCTTCAATCGAGCCTTCTTTTCCCATGCTCACAATACCCCCCTCCCCTCTCTCTTTCCCATCCCTATTCGGTCTGTTCGCCTTTCTGAATTGCTTTCCAATGCAATCGTCAGCCATGGATTCATTCCACTTTCTGTTATACCAATCACCATATACACATTCTAATTAAAGTAATTAACCGCCGTTGGAAATACGCGCTGAGTTTGTTCCCAGCAAGCGAATGATGCGAACCGTTAAATGTCATCCTTACACATGGAAGCTCCCGTATACTTCGTTGTTGTTGCAGAACCCTCCTAATACTCACTGGTTTACCTCACCAAGCTTGACTCTACAGCCAAAGTGTTTCACGACTGGTAGCCACAACTGGCATCAACGATGGCAACATCCGGCAAAGTTTAACGACTCTTCTGGACCAACTGTATCCCACAAAGTCCTGATAGACAACATCCAGACGTTCCTGGACTCGCTAATTTCATTTCATTCAATCGTCCTGTCGTCAAATCTCTGATTCCTACGAACCCCCGATCCGTTATATTTGGCTGGTTTCATGAACGCTATCGACTATCAATTGGAAAGTTCTATGAATATCTTCGAAGTTCAGGAGTTATTCAACGAGAGACCAATGGCTACCAGTGGTCTGAACCGCCGTATCGAAATGAACCATGGACTCCAAAGTGATACGCGAATTCAATAAGCATCTCATCGAAAGCGACGTGCTTGTGAGATGTCGGGATTTCGAGTAATAAATCACTGAGGCGAAATAATAGACGAACGCGCTCAAACGTGAGGCTAAACTATTTAAAAGTGGACGTCCAAAAGTGTTCTGTACGTCCGCAAGGGAGTGAGACGGAATGAGGAAGCAGCCGCATGGAGAAGCGGATAAAAGCGCTAAAAAGTGAGAGGAAGCGAAGCTACGAGAGAGCCGAGCAAAAACGAGCATTGTGTACCGGACTGGTACAATGCTGCAGCGACGATGCCGAGAGCTCTTGAGCAGCCCGCTCCGAGAGCCTCCCGCATTGCACTCTTGACTCAGCGCAGAGCCACTGGCATTCACTAGTACCCGGACAATGACAAACGTTGCAAGGTAAATCGTTGAAACGAAGGACGCACGGCAACCCGTGCCGACCCACCTTGTCACTGGAGGAGTTTAAAGAGAACGATTTAATCTCTCTCGCCCTGCCTCTTGTCCTCTGCTGCAACCTTTTATGTATTTTCTCTCTGGGCTTCTTGCTAACGGTAAAGATCGGCCGGCAAATTTGCGATCGCTCTGACCACTACCTTAGACGAGTTTCCGTGCAACTTTTTGTCGCTTGATTCAAATCACATTCGAGATATACCAAGAGGAACATAACTCTGCTACGTGTTCAATTGTCACAGGGTGACAAAACGTTCTGTACGTAGTATTTGCATGACCACATGGAATTGAACTGTGCAAGAACCTTGCAATTGAACTGTGTCAGAGGGCAGAAATCGTGGAAGTATGATACTCAACATAAATCTTCGTAGACGTTACAAGAAAGTACGAGGAGGATCTTAGTGGAGGTCACGTGTATAGTTCAGAGACGAGTCGTATAGACCCGCTGCGGAGATCACCGCTTTGGATGTATTATAAAGAAACGTGGTTAGGGCGTGTGCAGCATATCCACCAGGATGTGGCACAGAATTCAGTACCATTGGAAGCAGTAAAGCTTGAATAATTCGGTGATCGTATAACAGACTTCCTATAAAAACGCTCCAAAGTCAGTCTCGTAGTACACTTGACTCGAGACTGGTGATGCTTCTGATGAGTTCAGAAGGCCCTGACACGTGCGCCTGCAGATTCATGTAATGCAGAATCAAAATTCTATGAAGATTTAGCGACAATGTCGAACGACAAGGTAAAGCAGGACTACGAGGATGATTGTAAATCAAATCTTGTGGATCTCGTTAACGCTTTCTTGGAGTGAAGCAAGCTGTCGAAGGGGAATTTGGAGAAAACCTTGTAGGGTCTTGAGCTCAAGGAATGAGAAGAGAACGTTAGCAACCTGGGTGACATTGGGAGCGCTAGAGATTGTTATGAGTGCTGCAAGGCGGAAGGAACCTGAGGAGCTACAAGAAACTGGTCGAACGTTGAAGTGGCAAGAGTCTCATGAATTTGCATGATCCAAGTCAAACATGATCTTTATGCACCCAGATGAGTCTTATTCTCCCGGATGTTTGGCTCGCGGCATGACGTACCGTCTCCCGTGGAATGGTTTGCCCATTGCCCAATGATGCTTCACCTCAACGCATTTGCAGTGCTGTTGGGCAAGGCTTATCGACCCAATCCCCACTCTTTTTCACCGAGTCGTACCTCATGTACCAAACGTCTGAGGGTCTAAGGCAGTTCGGCAGGGTCTAAGGTTGCCTTGTTTGTATTGGATATAGAGTATAAGACATAGCAAGCTATACATATCGGGTATTGCTTGATGCAGCATCGTTCAGTTGGCGGCGTTGATGGGGAACCCGAGTTTCTATTCAACTCCAGGTACATCTACGTTCACGTTCAATCAGTGCGCTGTATTTGTGAGTATGAATCCATAGTACCACGCCTCAACGGCAATGCACAGTAGTAGCTGCACGAACGGTATACTAGTAGTAATTCCGAAGTGGAGGTGGACTAGGATGAGCACCAGAGTTCTATGTATCCTCTTGCCCCGCATGGCAGGAGATATAGCGAGTGCAGATTGGCCTGTTTAATCACTGGTTAGGGGCGAATGGGGACCTCCAAGGGCAATCAGCCTGTTTGTATTTGCACTTGGGTTTACAGTGGTTCAACTGCAAAGCTAGGTAGCCTCGGGGCCTTCTACGAGAAGTAAGGAAGGGGCAGAGAAGCTGAGACGAACGCATGCACCGTCACCATCCTCAAGACTCCCTCCTGGGGTCGCTTGGCGTCTCGCTCGCACATTCTTGGATTCAACTGGTCTTTTCTAACTTCATCTTTGTCTACTTGTTCTAGAGAATCTAATAAGCTTCAACTCCTACAAAACGAAAACTCATGTTGCGTTAACGCGTAAGACAAACCCCGTCCGCTCTGACTCTTCTCGTTCTAAACTATACTGTCACCCGCCGCATACCTGGATTCCTGTATGGCTCTATAAATTCACTCAGGATGTTGTAGATGTAAAAACATCCGGATCACATCTCCGCTTCCTTGTCCCGAAGGACAAGTTCCGGTCAGGACTCAAGCCAGGGCTACGCCGTTCCTACTATTTTCTCTTTGGAATCATTGAATTTCGCCACAAGACTTCCATTTTGTTGTTTGCAAAACTAAGACTTCCAGTCACTTATTTCCCAGCGTGCCGCATTAGTCTCTCCAAATGGAATCATTCTGAAGCCATTCCTACGATACAGGACCAGTTGATAATCATCAGCAACTTTTTTACTGACTTTTTCTGCATACTAATAAGGTTATTCAATTTTTTCGCCAGTGTTCCTCTTTGCTGTACATGGTAACTCCGTTTCCCTTCCGGGTGCTATAAAATATAATTCGTATGTAAATTTGTTGCACGTCTACTGCTCATACGACTAGAGCGTCCTTCAGGCTATCCCGCAACAAATACCCTGGGGTAGAATGATCGATCTAAAAGCAAATCGTATCTCTCGCGCGTCTCTATCTCGTACACAAAGACCTGTATAAACAGCTATTGTTGTACTATGTTGAATGTGTCTCGCATACATAGCCATCGTTACACGCATAAATGAATAAGTGTATTACATCAGCATTCGGCAATATTCAGCGAACTCGGCTAACCAACTATCCACTCTTCGCTTTCTTTTTCGAACAATGGCGTACTAGTTCGTTCAGTCATATCACGAGAATGCTTAATTCGTCCGACGCGGAAATTAGTTACAACGATGTCAAGAAACTTAAAAAACAAATCTCCAGCTAGGACAAATCTATTCTTCATATCTTTATTCCTCAATAACTCTCTCGTAAAAATCTGGATTCTAGGTCATCGCTATTCGTGGAAAACTCTACTCTTAGCCATCTCTATGCAAAATTATCAACATTCCAAGATATCTCTGCATCTCTGTTTCTAAATATTGTTCCAGACAAGTCTATTCTAAGGTGTCTCCGTTCCGAGACGTCCTCTCGTTGTATAAAAGTAATGAACCGGCATATTATGCAGGTCGAAAAATGTTCCATAGAGATTCTTTGAACTTAAAATGTTCTGGGAAAAAGTGACTTGAAATTACAAGTAAAAATCATTATTGAAGAGAAACGCAACTTACACAAATTTTCCATGGCTTTGGTTACAAATGCGATGGAAATGAATTTCGATGACATTGAAAAGCTTGAACAAAAAAACGTGACTAATCTGAACCGACTTTATAATTTATTGTAAAGACTTCATTAAAATTAGAGGAAAGTAAATGGTTTAATGAAGGAAAACCAAGATGGTCTGGATGGCCTTGAGTGCTGCCAGAACACCAATGCTAATGCTTAATTATTCCATTACGGTCACACGCCACTCTAGCTCAGTTTCACACTATGTGCTGTGCCCAGCGCAACGGAGGTTGCTCTTTAGGGAAATGGCTTCCGCAACCAAATACGAGATTGCGCTCTATTAGGTGAACTAAGGGGTTTCTGTCGCCATCGGTTATATAGTGTATACTCTGCATAAGCTCTTCATGCAGTAATTAAGAAAAACGTTAAAATTAGATAACGGACCACTCAGCTATTTACACAATAATTACATTTTTTTTTACTAGTAATCTGTTTCTCTCGAAATTGGACAGTTTTTCTCCCGCAAAAAAAAATCTTCCGATTTAATGCAGGAACAGTTTCAATTTATTGATAGGTGTCGAGAATACAAGAGAATTGGAAATCTGCAGCAAGAGAGATTTTCCCAGCTAGTCTGTCAAAATACAGAAAGGAGGTGATATTTTATGTGTAATTTTTACAAAAGCTCTGTACTGCAGAACCAGTGCTATGCGAACAGAGTACGGATCTCGTGGCGTTTGCACTCACGGGTACGTTGAAAATTTACGAGTCCGTATCTACATTCTGGGCTACTTGAAAATATAGTACCTGCTACTACCCATCGTTTGCAGAGATTCATGTGCATACACATATAGCTCTGTATGTATTCGTGAGTTGAAAAACAGCTAGATTTTTTTATTTATTCCATGTCAATCTATTTCCACCGAGGTTCAACAACTTTAGCTCAGGTTTACTGTTTATGTATATAGCGAACTTGCAATGCCAGCAGCACCTGTTTCTACCAGCCAGAAATCGGAGGATTATCGATGACATTTGTGCGGCAATACGCTGATCGAATTTACCCAATCCGCTCGGGGCTCGTTTCAAGTTGGCAACCGGTTTAGCCGAACCTCCTTCGATTTGTAATCCAAACATCTCGTTTTTTTGCCTCCTTTTCTTTCACCTTTTTCCAAGTTCCCTTCATCTAACGCTTTTTCCGATATAGTTCAACTCCGAAGCCGATCTAGCTGCAGCGATTCGATGAACCTCGCGATTTCCTCTCGAGCCTGAATCCAGACCTTGCATGGTACAGCTACAAAATACACCGTTCGAAGTCGGAGCAGGCAAGGCTATATAAAGCAGAAATGCACGTGCAAATATTTCCACCAGTCGTAAAAAAAAAAATACAAGTCCACAATCGATCCTTCCAATTTTTTCATTTCTACACACATTCTAGGATAATAAATATTCCGTTTGTTCGTTCGGTTCGTTTGACATAAAGTTAAACGAACCAAGGTCAATGAACCGTGTCCCGAAATCGTTCTGGCAAACAGATATAAAAAAAAACGTTTCAACTAAATTCCCTTCACCACTCGCATATGTCTACCTGCGGAACTTCAAAATCGAATAAGCGCTTGGCCAAAAAATTGAACAAACGGCAATTGCGATCCGGCGAAAACAGTTATCGCGATATCGATAAATATTTGAGTTATGTTCTCGTTTCGTGTAGCGCAATGAGCACGTCAAGAAGAATCCAAAGTAACAAGAACAATTCTCTTCAGCTTTGCGCCCCATCAGGCAAATTTTCGTGCAGTGGCTTACGTATAACGTATCTGTTTATTATGACCATCCCCATAAAGAGAATTTTTAGACACACATCGTACGATAACGTGGAGGATTATCGCGTATGATGAGTGGAAAATACATGGGTGCTATGGTCAGTGAAGCTATAATCAAATCTCATAAACATCAAAGTGGAGCATACTCTTGGGCTGTTTCGTTTTATTGCCGAACCTCTCACTCCCTATCGCGAAACAAATCCTCCTGCTGCTTTTCCATTCACTCACTCGTCCATCGCTACAAAACCCCCGGCAGCTCCCTTGAGCTGTACTGAAATAGAGAGGCCCAGAGCCCACACCATGTCGGCTTCAGCCGATGCTCCACTCGCGTTATATATCCCTTCGCTGTTCGTTCGGGGAGATTGCAAAGCAGGACTTACGCCAATTCATGTTACTTAATCCCATAATGAGATCTAGTTGTTTCTATCTCCCTGTACGATTCGCTACGCTTTGTGTGATCCTCAAAACAACCGACTCTGCTATGCGTTTCATTTTCTCAACAGAATCAATTATAACAATTTATGCGTTAATGTTCACATTAACAATTAGAATCAACATTCTCCTCATCTTCCACTTCGAATTTCACGATCTGCGTCATAAAATTTCTACGGCATTCTAAAGTCAGTTATGGAAAAACTGTTTGTTTTTTTTTTTTAACCGATAATGTCACGCTGGCTTTTTCCAATCAATTGGCTTAGAGTCGGTATGAATTACCGAACCTTTGCCGTTTTGTAATACAAGTGATGATGCTTTGTTGAATGGGAAAATGCAGTTGTTGCATGATTGAAGAAAAAAAAACAGTTGCTTTTATCTTTTACACTCCGGGGACTGTATATTCGTCCGATGGACCCTGATGACATAAATCTTTTGATATGGAGAACAAAGATCAAGTTATGGTACAGTCAGACTCGGATGTATTCTGCCCCATGACCTTTGGCAAACGCGGATGGAACAACAGTGATGACACGCGATACGCATATCGCGAAGGGATAAAGTTGGTCGTGAGTTCAATCATACTAACATGTATAGCTTTTAATACGTAGAAAGCTATTTGGGACCAAATGAGAAAGGGATTTGGGAGCATCGTTGGAACGATCTCTCGTAAAGGAAACTCTTTCTCCGCTTGTCTCTTTCTCGCTAAATTGGCTACCATCCAGTCCTCCTATCTTTATGCCTCTCGATGGACAAAAATTTCTACACACTTTAGAGTTTTGTTTTGGCATGCAATGATAACTGAAACCCGAGTGAAACCTCATTCAGGATGCTCTCGTGAATGTGAATGAAAAAACGGGGCTGGTGGTCATCCAGGAGCTGACTATCATGAGTTAGGTTCTCAATTGTGGTACAACGAAGACTTCCTGTAGCTGAGTGCACTTTTGTGCATCCCAGGAAAGTGATTTTTCCCAAAATGGAATAAACCTTATCGGTAATCCTGAAAAATGATTCGATATTTGTATCGGGAAATGCGCTTTTCGTTTTTTATCATTAATGCTCCGTTCGAAATTCTTATGATTATTTGTGCCCAGTGATTCTCGTGCGGCCGTTCGTATTGAAATTTTTCCGAAGTGAATAAAGTTGGGTCGTATTTGTGTATACCGTTACGACACGATTCGTAAACGCTTGAAGTTTCCCTTTTACCTCTTGGAAGTAATATCCTGCTGATAAATGTGTATACGTAAAGCTTCGATGTACGAATAATTTGCGTAAATATGCGAATGTGCTTGAGCAGAGTCTACGAGTTTGTCTATCCCCGTTCTCGTGTAGCTTTAATTGGATAGGAGTTTACAACGGCAGAGATGCATTATGAGGTGGAGGGTGAAGCGGGGCAGGAAAACGGTGAATGGAGAGGAGAACGTCAAGTGAGAAAGGGACGGAGTTTTGGTGAGCATAGCGCTGCGTATTCCCCGAGGGGTAGTAGACGCACACATGCATACGACTAGAAATGTGTACTTACACACGCGCTCGCCATAAGCAAGAAGGGTTGGCTTAACATTCGTTGTTATCTGGGCAGAAATAACAAACCACACATCTGGGTCTACGAGAGAGTAATCAGACTAACACGAGATGCGGTTGGCTCATCATGCTGCTGTCAACGTGTATAGGTATGCAATAATGCCACTACCCTTGACACTGCATGAATTTCAAACATTTACAGCGTTCGCGAGAGAACCTGGTGGAATTTTTAAAGGTCAGCCTATAGCTATGGCTCGATTGATTGAATAAAGACTGCGGTAATTATACAATTTACTGATTGTATTTTAATATACACTACCATCGCCATTTCCGTACGCTCTATTGCGTAATATCGATCGGTGTGTGCATCGAGTAGTCGAAGCCCCCGGCCCTATCCGATTCGACGAAAGGTGCGCAGTGACGAACAAGACGAAGCATGCGCAACGTCCGAAATCTACAAAAAACGCGATTCCGAACCGGTCTTCTCTCAAATTACGAAAATAGAGGTCCAACTAAATTTAGCGGCCACACGCTCGTCATCATTGGATGTAAATGACATGCATTGTCGATTGAAATCGCGTTCGATCAATTTTCAAAATTTTCATCGTGATTAGTTAATGTTTGACCGACGACGTTTTTTTTTTCTTCGTATATCGACAAAATTTTCACTCATTTTTAAATACTTTTCGGGTATTCATGACCCAAGGGGAACGTCATTGTGCAGAATGTGTTCAGTTTGGTTTCCGTTTTTACATACGAAAGTTATCGTAACGGGAAATATTTCCATTGAAATGCGACCCCATTGATAATCGTATTCTTCGTCCCATATTACGCGTTAATCCACTAAGCAAGAAATATGGAGTCTCATAAAGATACAGGGTATGCTCACTATTCGTGTTAATCGTGTTCTTTGCTATCTGTTATCACGATACGAAACAATAGCGAAGTTTAAATGGAGGACTCTGACGAATGATCTGAAGGGGACTTTCGTAGAGAGCAAATAAATCTTAGAAGCAAGTCGAGAAGTGGAAGTCGCAGCGAGTTGTTGAATCTATACGATAAATACTTTTGTATACTTGGTACGAGATAATGCGAAAAGGATAGACCGAATGTGATATATACACGTACAGATTTGCATGTATTTGTGGAAAAGATCATGAAAGAGAGAGAGAGAAAGACGAAGTTCGAAATGCCAAAACGTCTTCAGATCCCAGTGAGGTTAACCGCTCGAGCGCGATAGCATTCACTCTCGGTGAAACTATGAAGCTCTTATTTTAATTATCCTACCTCTTCAGTCACAAGAGATGAAGGCGAAAGAGAACTCGAAGGAGGACCGCTTTAAGAAAAGCGAAAACCGGAGCCCACGAGTCACTTCGTTCTCTTTCACGACGTCAACTCCAAATCTCTTCCTCTTAGCTCTTTCAGTATCTTCCGCCAACCAAGTTTCTCCAGATCTCACCTCTCATCACCGTCTATCCATGTCCTGGATTTCCTACTTTATCCGAGAAAAGCAGGACTGAGTATCGTCATCTTGAATTTAATTGGCCACGTACTCGAAAAGTAGACACTCATCAACGAGGCAATTGTGCACATCAGTATTGAATACTATTTTTCTGTATCGATTTCCGAAGCCTCGCCATTTTTTTATTAATCGAAAGCAAAAAGTTGGACGAAGTTGACTCCGTGGATTCACGAAATTCTTTTGCCATGCGCTTCAGCACTCGAGCATCATCGAGCCCAATCTGACCAAAATTTTTAGAGCTTCAAAAATGTATTCGAATTTCGTTGATTCATCTGATTTCTAAACAAAAAGAAATGGAAAGAACATTTTCAATTCCCGCTATATATTTCATGTGGGATTTTTCGAGGATACAACACAGACACTCGGGATGCTACGCCACGTTCGTAATCAAGGCAGAATGGCTATTTAACTGAGATTTATCTACAAGCCTGAATAGTTTTCCAATTAGATTGAATAGAAAAAATATATACCAGGGACTTGATAATTGAACGCGGAATTATCGAAGAATTCTCATCACGTAGAATCCAATGGGATTCATTCCCAGGAGAATCCAGTTTCGCGATTTCCATTGCTGCATTTTCTACAGACTCAAATAATTGAACGAACCGAGATTCTTTTCCAGAATAAATCAGGTCTATGGTATCCTTGATGAATGAGTTTGTGTGTATTTACTGATATCCCGAATATAATTATATCGGAATAAATGACTTTGAATAATTCGTGGCAATCGGAACAATATGTTGGTCAGCGTGTCACTTTAACTGATGAGTCGAATTTACGGGAGAGATCGATCGGTGCGGTTTTCGTGAATGAGCAGCCCCATCATCCGGGACTTTGATAGCATATTGAGAACTTGTAGGCCAAGCTCGGAGGCAAAGCTCCGAACAAAGCAGGCAAATACCCGATTATCAATCATCGGTTCAATTTTCAAAGCTTCGTTGATGTGGTTGCGTACTTGACATTCATTGAAATCCTATTTCCGCGAGATACAGCTATTTTGGTCGGGATACATTTTTCGAATGTAACAAATAAGGGCTTTGAAGATATTTGTTCCATAGCCCATGAAGTTTTCGGGTGATCACCTCGGAATTTTACAAAGTCTCATTATTTCCGGAGGCTATTCGCGTTTCCGATCGTTGTCTCTCGAAGAAAGAATAATCGTTCGATGAAGACGAAGAAAATGCGACCCCGTATATCATTAAGGTATTGAAAGCAAGTCGGCTATTTCACTCCTAATTGCGAGAGATCGATGAAGCAAGAAAGCGTTTGCCCTCATTTCTCTTAGACTCTTTCTCATCGTCTTCTCTTTCATTCCACCAGTATTCTAAAGATTCAACATACAAAACCGTTTCCCTACGGGTTACGTAGATATATCCTCTCATTTCTTCCCTTTCATGTTAAACTCACTCTCTTTTTTCTCCTTATTTATACAGGAAGAGAAAGAGATTACTTCCAATAAAACGAAGGTATCAAAGTTCTTTGTCTTCACCGCGAGGAATCTCTTCGTTTCATTTCTCGGGGCTAAGGAGGAAGCCTCCAGGATATCGACGCCCTTTGCAATCACCTTGTGTCGTATCCATTCGTGCATAAAGGTACATAAAAGTACTGTGAACGTTGCTTTCAAGAGAGCTTGCATTTTTTACGATAAAAACCAACCGAAACGAGCACAAGTTCATGTACAAAGAAAAACAGACACGATCGCGAGGGAGTGCAATAGAAATACTTATAAAATGTAACCCTTCGAGCACTTTCTCATGCAGCTTCACTGATAATTTACTGCATTCATTGTAAAGCGTAATTATACGGCGAACTATTGCGATCGAAATCAACAGATTACGACATATAGAAAAATGTATAGTTTCCCAAGTGATCCATTCGTTTTGTTATTGAATTTTTCAACAGATTTTTTGCTGAGGCGATTGCACTTGAATGGCAGGCAGTGCCAACTTCAAGAAACAAAATTTGTCTAGCAATTTGTTAAAATTTCTGTATTGCTCTGGAAAATTGTGATTCATTGAAATTTTGAACGTTTTTCCCTGCAGAGATTTCAAATATAGCAAAATGTAGTGTTTTGTATTAAGAATCTCGAATTTATTAATTTGTATGTTAATTAATTCACGTACTTTCGATTTTGGCACAGGGAGCGTAATACAGATGAGAGAATTGTTCTGTAGATCCTGGCCGTTTTATCGTGTCACGTCTTCAAGAACAGAAGAAATTGCCGAGTACGACAAGGCGGAAAGATCCCTCGAATCTAATTGCTTAAAGGATGCTGGAGAGTGAGTAAAGTGAAACGAAATGCAGGAAGTGTCTTTCGGGCGCTTGGCTCGGTGCTCCCAGTCATCCCTTTGAGAGCCCGGAGAACCCTTGTTGCGCCTCGTTTTTCACGCTTTCAGCCGGCTCCTTTCCGCAGTATCACGATTTGAATTAAACGATGAAAATAAAAAAAATGTCACGTGTATTTTTTATATCCTGCAATTATTATTGGGATCCTTTGAAACTCCGGTATGGAATCATTTTTAAATAAACGTTTAAGAAAAATTCTATGGAATTGTCTGTAAACACTCCTTACTCCTTCTCGATGAATATACCATGAAAATAGTATCTGGGAAATTGCGGAAAATGAGCGAATAGTCCGAGAGAGAACAGAGAAAAATTTCCGTAGGCCATGACACGAATGCGTCCTGCTCTCGAGGCATAAAATAGTGTGGCATGAAAGTTGTGAAGGTGTGTAAAAAGTACCCACGAAAATGGCGAGCTATTGAGGATTCGGGACATCGAAATAGGAAACAGATAGTGTTTTCGTGTGCTCGGTTCGCTTCTCCTCGACGGATATTTCGCAAGGCCTCGTGACCTGCTTGTTAAATATATGCACATGTGTATATACGTATGCTACGAACTCGTGTGTGTACATAACCGTCGCTCTTACCAATCTCTCGTATCTTTGTTAGGCCGAGCGCAATTCCGCGATTGCTATGTGCTCCTGCACACTCTGCGCTACGTTTTTTTTCCTTGTATTTTTTGTTCCTTTCGAAAACAACGATGCACTTCGTCTCGATATATATCCCTCGCGAGTCTCTCAGCGCTTAGTTATGCTACCAGAGCCATTCATTTCGAAACTCGAAGCCGCCCGAGCTTTGTTGTTGCTGATATGCTTCGAGTTTATCGCGGCATAACCCCCACGAGAGACACACCCCGCAATAGACCGTAAAAGCGTAACACGTAAATACATA
Organism: Diadegma fenestrale; assembly: GCA_037043255.1. NCBI lineage: Eukaryota > Metazoa > Arthropoda > Insecta > Hymenoptera > Ichneumonidae > Diadegma > Diadegma fenestrale. The sequence goes on from CM073309.1 coordinate 25,621,124, forward strand.
TACCTGTGCATATTGTATTGACGTTTGCCATATCCACCTATCTACCCTTCCGAGTACTGCTCTTTTCCGCAATCTCTTTACCCGCAGCTCCCCTTTTTAATGAGAAAAAAAGGAGATAACCAAACGAAGCTTGATTCTTTTTCTTTTATCTCCCGCGCGCCCCCAACTTTTTCCTCATTCGCGATCTATCGTGATATTCTCCGTCCTCGCGTAAAACTATTTTTGTAGATACCAGCAAACTTGCCGCATGTTTCATCCTGTCTTTGGTGTTCGGGCCTATATGCTGACTGGCGATAAGTTCGGGAACCGTCTTTCCGAAAGATTAAAATGGGATTCCGGTAAAAAATTATTTTCGAAAATTTCCAACCCTTCAATTATGAAAAACGAATAAACCACTTGATGGTTCATGCCCCAGGCGTACCGGAATTTTTTATATTTCAAAGAGCGAATTTTCGGAGAAAAAAAAAATAAACGAGAATTTTTCAAAAGTAGAATTTTCGTGATAGTTTTTTCAAATACATCGCTAAAGACGCCGCACAGCAAAGAGCTTGCGATTTCCGGGTCAAAGGGGGTATATTTCCTAGTCCTTTCTGAATTCTATATGGTACTTTTGGTATACCGAAGGAGAAATATACGCTAGGAAAAAAGCTTTTGCGAAGAAATTCCTTTGCCATATGAAATGTTGTTAGGGTAGCGGTGTCGACTTTGGTGGCGCGTAACAAATTCTGAGAAGAATTTTACCGCGCACACAGAAGTTGATGTTGGGCACGAACGAAAAAGACTTTGCATACGCGGGTAAAGGTTGATCAGTTGAATGGAATTTGGGATTTTTATTTGATTCATAAATCGTCCATGCACCAGTTTCTTCCAGCTGGTAAGAATGTCGTTGCAGTGTATAGGAAAAATGTGGAGTTGGTCCACGAAAGGAATGTGAACATCGGTGTCGTTGTCAATTCTGTATGCACTTATGAATCCGCATGTACAGATATTTAGGAAACGCGCATGATGGAAATATTAAATGCAAGCGCAGGACTATGCAAACTGCACAGGATGGACGTTAGGCGTGGCAAACGTCCGTGGCACGCTCGAAGGCGCGTGAGACGTGGCTGTTACTACTGCTGATGCTGCGACTGAGTCATTATCATGCGACTCCGAGCTCGTCCAAAGCAACGGGAGCGTCGGTTCTCTCTGGTCTGCAGACACATCTATCTTCTTGTCGCTTGGGTAACTCTATACCAGATCGTATGCCCACGAAGCTCCATCTTTTACCCTCTACACAAACTGTAGTCGTCGCTGCTGCACGACGGAACGACGATTCCCTTTTGCCTCCATTCTCTCTATCATGATCCAAAGCGTTCGACTTGTGCGTGTTAACAAGATATGGATTCTTCGATACGCGAAGCTTTGAAGCAACATTTCTAACGTCCCATCCAAATTCTATATCCACTCGCGAAAAGGGCGTCTCATTAAAAATCCATCTCTTTTCATTTCTTCCCTCAACTCTTTAGAAAATGATTCACTTTGCCATGAAAGGTTGGTGATTTCGAGAAAGGGGAAATCTGCAGACTGTGAAAAGTTGAGTATAATCGCACGTGTACGAAGGGGATGAAAATTATTTTCGAAAAGTCAGAAATCTGCCAATATCGTTGTTACGACGTCATCTCGTTGAAAGAAATTATTACTTCTACATTTTTTCCACTCGTTAACGTATGAACGCAACTCCAAGTTAAAGTTGTTATTATTCCTTCGTGGTTCGGATATTTTTTACGATTATTTCTCTGCATTTCCAATTATATTCTTTTCGTTATCCATTCTCGATACATTCTCATGTCGCTGCAATGTAAAGACCAATTTTAAATTATTTTCTCGTCACCTAAATCAATTTTTTCGTAATGACCTGGTTTTTTCGGTCAAATACGAGGCCCCGGAGGTGGCACGATGATCCCCGATAAATCCGATGTATCGAAAAAAGAAAAACATTTTGTTGGTGCTGATTCCATAGAAAGATAAGAGTTAATCGCATGTGAGAAAAAGAAACAAGTGGCTGCTTGTGTTAACTTGTTGGAATCAGTTTTAGTGGATCTTTGGTCCAGCAGCTGAGACTCGTCAGATGAAGTTTCGTGTAATGTGTCTCGTTTCTGGTATCTCGCCGGACCCGTGACTGGGAAAGGCTTGCTTGCTCACTCTCGTCGCGTATATATAGATGCAAATTCGCTTCATTAGGGTATCGGGGAAGGTTCCACTTGGACGTGGCTCGAATACCGCTGGACAGGGAGATATCCTTAGGCAGTTTCGTACAGAATGCGAAGGACTCGATGTATACAGAGACCGATCTGGCCCTCAACTCAAATCCAAGTTTAGCGATATATCCATATATATATACAAAAAATATACATAGTTAAGAGAAGATACGTCGTGATGGGGACACAGAACCCACCAATTAAGAGAACGTGGTCGCACTTTGCCCGGAGCCACGAGGATCGCGTGCCCGACGGGTTCGTACGAAGAATCGAGAGGAAAAAGTCACAAAGAAAAAAAAGTAGAAGGAGGATACAAATGTATACGTGCGTCAAAGAAACCCTAAAGGTGTCACCGTAAAAAGATCCCGCGACGTGATATTATTAGCATGCACCGAGGCACGTGAACGCCCGGACACACGACAATGCGTCGCCCTAGCTTGCATTTTTTTCTGCACGAGAATCACCAACTTATCCTTCGGATATCGCAGAGTGAACAACAAATTTGTGTACTCGTTGATAGAAAATCTTTATTCGTCTAACTTTGAACGAATGTATTGAAATTTCGTACACTTTCGGATGAACGGCGTATACACAAAATTGATTTGAATGCTTCGACCTCGCTGATATGAAATTTCAAAATTGATGTAAGACTCGATGTGTTTTGCTATTTTTCTTGTGCTCATTTTTCTCTCTGGAAAAACAAACTATTTCCAATACAATATTTGCCAAGCACCAGCAGCTTTATGCCACCCTTGGATCAGACGATGCAAGGAAAGGGTGAAGTGAGAAGAAAAGCAATATATAAACATCGTCGGGTATAGCTACATAAATATATGAGCGTGTGGGCTTGTGTGTATATAAATCATAAGTTTTGTATTTGTATATCCACATGGATGAAGACGAGAGTGTAAAGCGTAAAGCAAGAGCGTCAGTACGTACTTTCCAACGCTCTCACACTTGCTTTTGTCTACGAGGAGCCTCACCCCTCTCGTATATTTTCATCCCCTGCGTCGCCGGCGATCGAACAACTGTGAGAGAATCCCGAGGAGCCACTGTGATTGTCAGCACAAATCAAAACGTCACAGCACATATACAAATACCCACAGGGATTCGTACTATATACATCGCCAAGCCCAAGATCCTCCACGCACTTGGCGCTTTCACCTACAACCCTCTGGCAGAAATGCTGTGCTCTCTCTATTGTGCCACTTCACTACCCCTCGCGTCTGGAAAGGTTTATCCTGTGCTCCCCGTCGCACTCGAAATCTTTCACGATGTCATTTCGTGTTCTCTCACTTCTTCCTCTCCATTCTCCACTCTTTCCCATTGTTCACTGTTTTTCCAACACGCTTGCGTACACACGCATTCCAAGATTTACCCTTCGTGCTCGCATGGGGATAAATATATACAAAATTTCCCTTATATGCAATTTCAAATTCAACATATCCTCTGCAGAAACAAGGCAACACATATTTGAGGAAAAAGTATAAATAAATTTAATAATAAATCCTCAAAACCTCAATCTCGCACGAGATTCACTTTTTTTTAAGAATTAATCACAAACGGGTTCATTTTCATTATAACCAAATTTAACATAAACTAGAGTCGCAAATATTTTTCCTTCCCTTAATTGCTTAATTGTATCTCGGCGCACTGTGTATAATTGTATCACATGCGAGCCTTTTTGAACCTTTTCGGGATGAGAGTTTCTCGTCGTGCCCATTTTACTGCCGTTTTCGTACGCGGATCTCGTCACCCACGATAAAATAAAGTTTCACTTTACTTTTTCCAACTGAATTTTCGAGAGTACCTTCACCTTGGTTCGTTCACTCTACCGATTTAGTGTAGCCAATATATATGTATAGACTCATGCAGCCAAAAGCCAACGTCCATGCACCCTTTTCCTACTTTTTGAGGGTAAAACTGGCAGTGTTTCGCGCACATATACTCGACGAACGCTCGCCCTGGGCGGACAAACCCTCCAGGCTATGTATTATGTTCCAAGTGTAAATAGATTCGACGGTATAACGCCACCAAACAGTACAATTCCATATATAACTGTATATTTATATACAGTATATTATGTGTGTATATATAGAATCGCAGGATGCGTATCCCGCACCCGCTAGTATAATTATTTGAGTTCTCTGTGTATGCTGGTAGTGCAGTGTGGAAATGGTACATTCAGGAAGGAAATTGTGCAACCTAGGGGTCGTGCAAGGACACAAGGGTAAAGAGAGAGAGAGAAACCGGTTGAACCGACGGTCTCTGATATTTACGAATTGCAACGAGAGCTTTGAAACAGTTGAAGCTACAACAGCAATAGCAAAAGTCCTCAAATTTCAATAAATGTCCTTTTCCCCGCGCCTGCCTCTTTACGCCCGCTGGCGGAACATCTCTCTTCTCTGTTATTCCTGTTAACGACAAAAAAGGATATAGAGACGAATCGGCACATGAAGTAAAGTTAATAAAATCGAATGGATCGAGAAAATCCGATTTTTATTGGATTGTAACTTTTTTTCCAATCAGTAGTTTTCAACCCAATATCATGAAAATGCGATAAAGCTTTCGAAGAATTTCGAATACAAATTTTCCATTAAGGCTCTTGCAATTCCTTCAGCCGATTTTTTCATTAGTAATATTTTTCGCTGTAACAGGAATGAACTTTAATCTCAAACCCTTGTGTATCGAATGGAACACTCACCGAACGAGCTTCCAATTATTTGTTACGTGTTAAACAATAATTATTTCAGTGATGCTTACGCCGAGCTTTTTCCTTCAAACCTGCAATTTCTGAGGTTAAAACTTTGACTTGCAATTCGTAAAAACCGGGTTGAAAGGACTCGTCACGAAAACATGTATCAGTGGAAAGTTTTGATGCAAAATGACGTAAAAAAAGCTGGAAAATGGAATAGAAATAGTGAAGCCAGGTTTGCTATGGTTAGGGAAAACTACGAGAGCGCTATACGAGACATGAGAAACCGAACAATGGCAGAGTTTTCGTGTCTCGTTTCGGTAACTCGGTGTCCTCATTCGTTCAACCCTACAACCTTTTTTTTTGTTTGTTACTTGTGGCGATACTGAGAATGAACGAACGCGGCAAAAGTGCAGCCAGAAATAAAGTTTATGTAACTACGTTTGAGCTTTTGCTGGTCCTGCTGAATCACTCACCACTCTTAACAATAGGTATAGAGTGTTGTATAAAATGTATATGTAGTTGAATATATCCTATGACTGCTCCATTGGGGACTGATAGCGCTACATATTACACTGGTATTTATACGTACACGTTGGCAATATGTGTTGGACTCTGCCCCATTGTACCTTTAATCCGTTTAAATACTGCTATCCTCCCACTCTCTCGCTTTCTCCGTTTTTCCCTCTCCTTCACTTATAGAGTTGCGAATGTTGAGGATTATCCTGTTAAAGCTGTTTTTCACTGTATGCATTTCGCATACGGTTCGCTTGTAATCCGTCTCGCACAGTCGGAAGTGAAAGAGAAAACTCTCATCATGCTGAGCGTAAACTTCCTCGACCAACTACCAGCCCCTGCATATCCTATGATAAATACGCAAACGTCCACGATGCATATTCATCAACGATGATTCATGACAATGACGTGGACGAAAAATACAACGATCTAAAGAATTATGTGTTGTTCTTGAATTTTTTTTTTTTTTACCTTATCCAACGCGGTCCACGAAGAGAACCGACAGCATCTCCAGAGATTTCGAATTGTTTGCCACTGAAATTCCGTCAATGTATGCATTTGATCGATAAGAAAAATAAATCATTTTGGGGCATGTGATTGAATGGATTAGTTATGCGATAACGAAATTTTTGATAGAATTGCGACTAAATTAATTGTCTTTCGCGACAAATACAATTCAATGCCGTTGCAGTCTCAGAAACTTGTTAGCCTGTTCTCTTGTCATCTCTTATCGCTACATCATCCGATGATTTGTCAGAGGCTTCCTTCCGGTATTCTGCTCAGTCTCTCTGGCTGCCGCTTCATCGGGTCAACCCAGCCGAACAAATGTGTTCTCGTGATTCTCGTTTATCACTTAATTATGGATTGAAACTCAAGGATTATAGCTACGGGATACAAGTTGTTGAATTCGGTTCTATGCATACAACACAGTCTCTGGGAGATGCTCAAGCTGAGTGCCACTCGAGTTTGATGGGAAACATGTGTGTCGTTCTTGATGAGTTTCGAGATAGCGTATATTCAGGACACACGCACACGAGACGAGGTAGCAAACTGAACCACCCTTGCGGGAAAGTAACGGCTGTCGTTGTGCACCCCTTCGACGAAGAACGATTTCTCCTGACGAGAAGCAAGGATCTCAGAGCTGGCCGAAGGTTAGCGATCCTCGTGTAACAAAAGATCTTTACCCTCCTGCTGGTCTACCCCAGCGTCGCGACTCTTTCGCGAGGGGTGTTTCGTACTTTACTACTTACACTCAGGGGTACATATAGATGCGAGCTCCGCCAGCTGAGGGAAGAAAAGTAGGAAACGAAAGGGAAAAAAGAGGAAAAAAAAACAAGAAACAAGTACTTCACTTCTGCTGATAACGATGTGGGAAAACAGTGTGATCCCGTTGCCCCTTAACTGTATTCACCCTCGCGGCCATGTTCACTCGCTCGGGTAAAATGAACGTCGAGTCTCTGCCCCTTCAACAAGTAAGTTTTTGCGTACGAGAATCACGGCCTGTGCATCTCGATTCGACTTATCCATAGTACAAACCACTCAAATTAATCTCCAGGCTAAAATGGATTACGAATTCACTGAATCCACTCGAACATTATCAACGTCAGAAATCGTCGGCACTGCAGCTCGCACGACGTAAATTTGTCGCTTACTCCATAAAATTCGTGGCAATTTTCTTAAAAGAAATTTTTTCAATCAAGGATTTTTGATACATTCGTAATCGGAATAAAAGTTTCACGCGTGTGCTTAAAAATCCGATTTGATTAACGAGTTAATGGAGTATAATTTGGACAATTCAAAGAGTACGCCTCGCAGGACGATGTGCATGGTGTCGCCATGACTAATCTTAATCCAGAGGGATGAGAATGGCATATGTGAAGTTGGGAAAAGCGAGGACAAAGCAATTTTGGTAAAAGTAAATGAGTAAAAGAGAGGGGAAAATAAAAAGAGAAAAACGTTGTTGACATTTGCTTATTGTTAGGCCGTTTATACGCTTTTGGTGTTGCGTTCTCATGCGCGCGAGGGGGCCAAGGGGCAGAAGCTCAGGCGTAGGAGAGTTTTATACGCTTTTAAACTTTGAAGCGAAAATAAAATGACGTCGGAGGAAAAATTTCGTGCTACGCCGCGAGGCAGTTCCGGTTAATTACTTCACCTCCGGGAAACTTCATGGTCCGTGGAACTATGTCATAGCTGGTATATGAGGATAGAGAAGGAAAGAGTGGCCGAGATACGAAGGGGGTGAAAGTTCTGCAGAATTTCACGGCGTTGCGGGTTTCAAAACCTGCCCAACTAGCCTGAAAAATTCGTTTATTGCAAGCCACTCTCGGAGCTTGCGTGTATAATGGATGTGAGTAAAACGACTATTTCAAGCCGCGACTATACAGCGTCAAGTCCACCTTTGGTACTACATTCAAGTACAAATTCGGACTCCTCAAGTATCCCCGGGTTCTTTTCAAACGTGTGTAAAAACTACCACCATCCGTTAATTATACACTGGGACCCTTGAAACTTCTCCACATTCTGACAAACCCACTTTGGACCTGAACTTTTATTCTAAATTAGTTTTTTTCCCCTCGGTTGACCCAGAATTATCAGTCTGTGCTATATTTCAGGACGATCTTTCGAGAAGCTCTATTACGCTCTCGCTCGTGCCCTCCCTAAACTTGGAAACTCTGCAGATTGTTACTTTTCTATCTCCGGAAATAGCCCCTTCAGTTTTTTACATCACTCCTAGAAATTGAATGTTTTGATATTGCGTGTACGTCCGAGTTATTGAAATCGGTTGACACAAAAAGCTGCTCTGGTGCAGACTCAATCGCATCTTATTCACAGTTGATTTTATTCAAACGTGCGCGATTGTGAAATCCATTTCAACCATTTGAAACTTCGTCTTTCAGGCGGCAAGTAATGCGAGTCTTACGATTTATCTCGTCATTTCTTAACTCATTTTTTCTTTTAGCGGGAGCTGCGTCATCTTTCAAAGTTGGTGTTTATTCAGTTTACCTCTCCCATTTCGTGGCGTCGGATGGCGCAATGATATCCAAGGCGCTTCGTACCGTGAAATTTCCTCAGCAAACATCATTACTCTGTTTCACTTTTATCTCTCATAATCAGGTGTAGTACTTGGTGAAAATTGCTCACGAGTCTGTCTCGCTTTTTGATAGTTCTCGCATCTCGTCAGTTTTCTCATTCCAGTTATTTTATTACTCGCTGCTGTTTTATATACCTGGCACTTTTGTCTTTTTGTATAGTCTCGTTCTTACGCGACTTTTTTACATGCTTTCCATCTCGATGGCTTGGGAAAAAAGCAAAGACAATGCGGCGAAAAAAGTGAAACCCTCGAAGTCGATGATCGTGTCGAATTCATTTCCCGAATACATTTTTCTCTCATTCTCGTTCTTTTTGCTTCTTTCCCCTTTCGCCGTCTGGACAAAATCGACGTTATCGCGCGAAGTAGCCGCAACGATTTACACACAAAGAAGAAAAACTACCGTCCAAGAATTCACGTTTGGTTCATGGTTCTTATTATTTTTCTACCGACTTATATATGTTGCAAAAAGCCACGCAGAATCGCCTCGCGCGGATACATAAGTTTTTTTAGTATATATATGTATACGTGTATGTGGACACACCCGGCATAACGCCGCTAAGATTTATCTCGGGATTTCCTTTTGGCCGTTGCCACGTCCTTCCGGTTTTCCGCTTCGTTCCACGTAAAATGTACCGAAAAATATACTCACTACTTCTTTCTCGACGACCCGACGGAGAGGACGAGAATGCGAAGCCAGAGAGCGTCTCACAGGGTGTGAAAACTTTTCGGTGTATACACAAAACTAACAATTTTATTACTCGCATTTTTCAAGCTTGTTCCACATCGCCTTCGTACTTGATTCGTTATTTTTATACATTTTTTTGACAACCCTTTGGGAACCAGACATTTTTTTTCGTTTGAGCTCCGCCGCCATATCCTGGCTTGGTTTATCATCCCTCCCTACGCAGCAGCTTTATGTTCGCGCGATGTACGAGCCATAAATTATTTCATTCGCTTGAAAACTCGTGATGGGCCAAATCGTTTGAATAAATAAACAGAACGGAAGTTACGAGGATAGGCAACAATTGGAAAATTGAACAAGCGAGTTTAATCCAAGGATGAATGAACATTGTGCATTGTTGAGTGAGCGATAAATTAACCGAATGGAAAAGACTTTTCCATAAAAATCACCTTTTTTTACCAGACTCGCATGCGTCAGATTAATAATCCGCCGAAAATTAATGCTTCGCCTTCGTGGCTTTATTTTGCCAATCCCCCAAGCAAAAACCTCCTCGTTGTTACGTGCCACCGTGAACATCATTAAATTTTATAACTCATCACATTGCAACTCCGCCAAACATCGCACACAACCCCTCCCCACGCACAGCAACGAGTTGAAGTGTATCACTCGAAAAGTCAATTTATCACGAAATGATGCTGAACGTAGATTGTCTGTGAATAATTATTGAGCTTATAAAAATCACCCTAGGGAGCGATGCAGTGGAGCCAAAAAAAAATATCAACTTTCCCATGTAGTAATTGTATTATTTCGATGAAAACTCGATTGAAACTGCGCCAGTACGTTGTGAATTTTTGCAAACTCATTTCATTGCCATGCAAAAAATTTGTCCCCGTACTCGATCCTGACTACAGTTTCACAGCTTTCGTCATAAAAGTGCCAAAAAACTATATTTATCAACATGTGGAAGGGTTAGTCCAAAAGCTTTCGTTATTGACCATCCAACCTACGAGATCGTCCAATAGGAATTCATACTTGCATGCAGTCTCTGTGTTCCACTGCATGTGCTACAGACATAAACTATTTATACTATCCCAATATATATATAGTATTTGATTTGTATGTGAGTTGGTTGAAGTGAAGTTCTGGCTTGTAATATAATGTGCTCTGAATTTCAACCACGTATTTACCCATGTGACATCACTAGTGAAATTACAGACAAGAAATCCACGTGTAGTTTGTGTACTCTTGGCTCAACATCCAAGGGAAAATTTAAGCTCTCGTGCGTGGGTTTCATCTGCTCGATTCTCCGTTTTACCTTGCACGTTTCTCTGTCTATGGTCGAGCTGACTTCCATTCGAAAAGCGGAGGTGAATGAATACCGGCTGAAAGTAATAAACGCTGTCGTTTCCCTCCTGCACACATACTGCCGTTGCCTCATCGTCCCGACGAAAACTTCCATGCCCATAAATTGTCGAAAGTTCACCCTCTCTTCTCTTGCTCTCGCTCTCTTTCTCTCTTTCTCCCTCTCTCCCTCTCTTCCTTATCGCAACCAGGTCGCTGAAGTTTCCAGCCAAGAGTTATGATTCATTGTCCGAGAGCGAAGCACACCCCCGTATTATACAAACGCTTTAGGAAAAAAAGATTTATATATATAATCCCAAATATACTTCGCGAAACGGCCCATTTCTCGCACGTTAAGAAAAGCGAGTTGTATTCATTTATAAATGTCGTGCCAAAAAAATTAGCACCCAGAAAAATCAATGGGCAATCTTCTTTATATGGAAATTCAGCCAAAATCGCGAAAGTATTTTTTCATCTCAGCGGAGCGGATGGTAAAACGAAACGATAAACAAGTTGACTCGGTCAAATTTAATCAACAATCTTAATAATTACTTTATGGCTCGTTTCGAATCGGCGATCATTACCAGGAATTACAACAATTTTGGTGTGTCTATCCGGTGATTTAATGCATTTTTTTTTGTTTAACAGATATTCATAAATTATCGACGATACTAAGAGCACAATATAAACTCAGTGGAGAAGTTTGGGCCGTAATATCATCGCAGCGAATAATTTCTAACTAGATCTTCGCCAAACTACTAATTTTCCCGAATAATTAGATCAGTACAAACACACGGTATGTTCGGTAAGCAGGATAGAATGGTATGACGTGGACGCTCGGCTTGCGCGCGGTTGCAAACTTTCCCCGAGCTCCTCACGCCGAAAGTGTTTTCCGGAAGTGAAATTTCGCCCAAAGTGTGCGACATCCGGAGTTTCCCGCGGCGTTCCGTGTGTTATACATGCGATATTGTTAGCTACAGATATATGCACCAGTATTCCCAGGAATATATATTAACTTTGCCGATATTTAGCTTTGGTATCACTTTTATACGCGAAACTCTCGACAATTATTTGGCCACAATTATCTTGCGATACGAGAGCGAGTCTTTATCAACATTGGTAAATATACCAAAGAGTTATTGATAGAACAAAGTTTCCCATGTACATCGATCGCTCTATTAACATATTTTCCAGAATTAGAAGAAAAAAGTTTTCACGGAAGCTGCAGAATCATAACCGGAAACGTTTTTCTGGTTTTCAATCCTCACATATTTGCTAGAGATCGATGCAAGCACAAATTTCCGAGTCCAAATTATTTTATTCAGTGGTGACTTTTTTTTAAATTGCTTTAGGTGAATGGGAATTTACTCTGTGCGAAAATACACCTGATTCAGAATGCATTTCATACGTATATAAATGCATCCAGGGAATTCATGAAACGTTTGCCTCGCCCGTTTCGTTAACGAACGATTCTGCAAGCTGAACCGGATAGAGAAAGACGGAGTTTGCGTCATTGTTTCTCCCTAAAGAAGCGAGGGGTGGATGTGAATGAAGCAAAAACTCATAGCAGCGTGGACGCGAAACGTATTCAAATATACACATATGTATATGTAGCACGGTGTCATTAACGGTCCACTCCCTGGATGATATAAGCGTGTGACCAAAACTTCAGAAACTCGAAGGTATTATGTGCATGCACTGACTACGAGCTCCGGTGATCGCCTCCAACCCCGTAAGTTGCATCGCCTAGCTGTGATACACGAATGTGCTTGATAATGCGTCCGATGGGACAAGGCAAATTTCATGTAAATTCGATACAAAAGTTGACGTGAATTTGCATGCAGTTCGCATGGCATGGAGTGATGAAATGGTGGAACGACGTAGCCAGTGGACTGCAGTTTTGCAATTCGTTTATGTTGCATTATTTTTCTCACCACCACGGCGCGTCATTAAATTTTGCACTGGGATTCAGTTTTTGGCGTGTCAATGCCAAGTTTTCCGGAATAAATGTCAACTGTGTTGAGGCTCGAGCCAGAATTGAGTGAAAGGATAAAAATAGTTCACCCGAAATTGTCATTAATGTGAGAAAATTCAAATGAATCCGAATGCAAGGGATTTTCATATCAAAAGACGAAAATACTTTTCTCGCAGTGCGGGATTTCGTCGTAGTAGACAATTCGCTTCTCCCGCTCATTCTACTGGATGAAAAAAGTTGCCCAGGAGGATATTGAGGAAAAAAGAGAAACTGCTGAACACCAGGGAAGAAGTAAGATGCCTTCATACCAATTTTTGGCTTATCGTTCGTTCCTGGCAAACTAAGAAGCTTCAACGAGATCGTGCATACCATCGGAAAGATACAGCTTCACGAGAAGGAGTCACGTACCACGTCCAACAAAGATCAGCGATGTGGAGAAGCGTGGACCACGAAATATCCTCTTCGTATACTTCATTCTCAAACCGACCGAGCCCAATATTCTTCGATGATCGAATTCTCCTTCTAGCAATTCATTCTACTCCTCAGGCGTGACGGCAAAATCAGGCTATGCATCTGATTAAGTTTTTCACTCCCTCGATGTAGACATTTTTCTTCAAGAAAACTTTCTTGAATACAACTTTTTGGAAAAACAATGCAGTTCAAGTTTTGCGAAAAGTTTCTTTTAGCCATTTAGTGTCTCTGGTTCAAGAATTCCAGAATGATGATCGATCATTTTGTCAAAAGAAAACATATTCGTGAAAAATGGTCGTTAGATTTTCAGAATACGAGCAGAATTGAAAAAGTACGAAACAGAGAGAGAGAACGACGAGGCATCTTTTGATAATTTTTTTTTGAAAATCTGTACCGCACCACTTGAAGCTCTGAAAAAATGGCTGCGCAGTCAGTTGCATATTTTATGATGAAAATTCGTTGAAAGATTTTGTGCCGAATTCCTAATGAAATTCCTGAACCAGTGTAGTAATCAACTTTTTTATCGTTGCTGCTTTGGTCTCTGTTGCCGAGGGTTATACGAAGAGACTGAATGAAACATAAAGTGGAAACGTTGCATAGGAATGACGAGAGGAAACCGAAAGTCTGTACGCGAAAATGACCTTATCCTTTAGAGTCTTTGAAGCGACCTTTAATTTTTGTACAGCAAATTTCTCTTCATCTCTGGGCAACGCTGCGAGTAGAACAGAACCGAGTGATGTGAAATATTTAAAACCTAATATAACCTCTATTAATAGGAACAAAAAGGATTTTATCGACGATATACCATAATCCATGGCTCTCTGGCGCTCGCCGGATATGCACTTTGATGAGAAGCTCAAATAAATGCAGGTAAAGAAAGGCGAAAAGAGCCGTTTGGAGGAGATTATTTGCGATACGAGAAGCTCGGAAATAGAAACGTGGAAATAGATTAAATGAATCGGATGAGAAAAGCAAGAGAATGAGAAATAATGGGAAAATGGGAATTACGGACAAAGAAACAAAAAGAATATCCTTGTTTCGAGGTTTTGCTTCTACCATTTTATGAATATCCATTGTTCTCCTCTTTTTCATCGTATACAGATAAAATCCAGCAAACTAATGAATATCACACGAAACATTACGACGAAAAAACGGCTGATGTTTCACGTACGATATTTATTTTTAATAAAAGTCTACACATAAAGCAAAGAAAGTATTACGTAGCTCGTACAATAAATTGAGCGTCATATTTGCTTTCTTGGTTTATATCCGCCCAAGCATCGAGTTTCGAACTCTTGCGTGTACCAAAAAAAAATTGTATGTATCAGATAAAAGCACACACACGTACGCACACAAACTGTAATGAATTTCGAACGAATTTGTCTCGATTTTATTGCGTACAATAATACCCGGCGGGGTTTACTCGGCAAAGCTTCTCTTCTGCGAGACAAGAGTTTATAGCACAAAATGTTTTAATTACATCCTGCTGGAGAGAAAACAGGCTTAAGATTTTAAGCTCCCTATGTATTTCAAGGGCAATTAATAGCGGATCCTTCTTCTCTTCTGCTGTCATGAAAATAAGGAAATTGAACGACTGTCTAAAGAAAAAATACTCCATTCGGCTAGTCGCGTTAACGTCAACAACGTTAACTTGTTCGCCATTTACTTTGTATTCCAAGGGCTGATGTTATTTTGTTTTTTTTTGGCAAAATACCTACATCATCAGCATTTTGGGGGAACATGATCTTGACACGGGATGGTTATGTATTTGTACTTTTTGGCGATGGGATTGTTCCAATTTACTACCCGTGCGTCTCTGAGAGAAGTAAAAGCAATGAGAAGGGTGGTTTTCTCTTGGTAGAGAAAACGTGCGGGTCCTCCAACGATGGCGTCTTGAACGAGACACTCTCTCCCTCTCTGGCCTTGTCTCTCTCTTCCTTATTTCCCTCCTCCAGCCACGAGAGACCAACGCGAAACTCGACGAGTGTCCTATCCCATTGTTCTCAAACGGCCCATCTCTGCCTCGTCGTAATGGGTTTGTCTTACTTTCGGGCAAAAGTGGAAAACCCATTTGGCTCGGGGAATTGAAACTTCTCTCGAATGGAAGCTCCAGAATTGGAGATCGAGCAGCGAATCTCGCTTATTTTCACTCTCTCTCTCTCTCTCCCCCCCTCTCCCTCTCTCACTCTCTTTCTCTCTGTCGCTACGTATTCTTACTTGCTTTTTCTTCCATATCTCCTCAATGAGCTATTCATTATACCAAACATATATTATTAATAATAAAATGGATGATTAATCCCCCAGCACCAACTTTGTTACGCAGGCAAATCACATTTAATTATGAATCATTCGAGTGCTTTTCATCATCCATGATTATTAACAGCTTATCGCTTAGAGTTGAATTTAGCAGAGCACTGAGCTACTTTTTCCATTTTCAAATTAAAAAAAAAACAACAGACTCCGCTATTCTGATACAAAATAATGATACTGCATGAAAAAGTGCAGCAAAATGCATTTCTCAGCAGTATTCGTCGAATGAAAGAGCGTTGTGTCAAATAAATATCGATGAAAATTTTCAACGTTTGTCAGGTTTGATCCCGTCCAAACAATTCTGGAGTGAAATGCGAGATTGGAGATGATTGGACTCTCTTTTTTGTGAGCGATGTAAAATCTTCATGGGATCTCGTTAAAATTTTTATTCTAATAGAGCAACTGCATTTCCTTTTTACGCCATTTTGCGTTTACGCTAGCAAACCTTTGTATTAGGGTTCATTGAATGTGGCACGAGCATGCGAGCTGGTTCATAAGCTGCGACGGTTATATTATGAACACCGAGAGTCACGTGCTAGGCCCTCGGGTACCATTACCAATACTCCGGGCATCTCTCGTCGTTCTCAATGTCGTGATCAAGACCCTCAGCCCCCTGTTTCTCCTCACTCGTGTACAATCTCGAGAATAAGGGAGAGAACTAGAACAGCATACAACGGGCTCGATGTTCGAGTTTCGTAACTTGTTCCAACAACTTGTGTTCCCGTATTATTAATTATTATACAGAAATAGGAGGGAGCCGATTTCACGGAGACTCCTACCACCCCCTAAAGCCCGAGTTTACTCCAGCGAAGTGTTTCAAATTACATTAATTGAGTAATCATTAGACGTACTAAGCAACCTTTCAGCCGCGTCATTTTTATATCCAGCGTTCAGTACATAATATTTGTATCGACCTCCCCAACCTGCATAATTGTTTCTTGATTATGGAAATACTTAATTACTAATCAAACGGATGGTAACAAATACACCAAGACAGTTGTCGAATGAAATTAAAAATTGTTGTCAAACAAATTAATTTCACACTTGCCAAAATTGGTGGAATAGTAAAAAATTGATGGATCCCAGAAATTTCCATTCCGATCTATTTCAGAGAATGAGGAAATAAATCAATTCGGCTCGATCTTCAATCTCAATTTGGATATTTTTGTTTACCTGTATGAGTAGAGTGCTTAAAGGAAACGTGTAAAACAAAAAATGTAAAGACTGAAAGAAATCTCGAGACTGAAAATAGTAAAGACTCGATATTCCATGAAAGTTTGTTATCTTGAAATACAGTTTTCTTCTATTATTTCATGACTTCATCGGCTGCTTTTTTGCTATAGACTGACTCCCATCGAATTCACGTATTACCGTGCTTCCCCAGAAATACAATTTACAACGTGAAAGTTGTCCGTGAACGTAAAACAACGCCGAAGTCTATAAATTCTGCGCCAAAGAAGGGAAGAAAGGAAAAGTTTTTTTCGCTCTTTTCACAAAATGTACTTTTTCATCTTCCCTCGATAATAAAGCAGCTTTGCTGGTACATGCACACTGCGATGTCGGGACTTCTAGGAAGTCGGAATATTTTTTATCAAGGAAATTTCCTCAAAGGCCTTTTGATATAGAAAATCTCAAAGTCTAACTTCCAGATTAAAAAAAAAAAATGGCTCGCATTACCTCACGACACCGACTCCCGGGAATCCAAATCTCTGATTCGTAAAATTCTCTCAATAGCGCCCTCGCTTAACTATGATATGAGCTTCATGGAATTGAGCAAAAAAAAAGCAGATTTCTATCCGATTTAGTAAACCAAATATGGAAAAAGTTTGATTGCTTCGAGATTTTTATTAAGTCAACATTGAATACAGCGTTCCAGGAACCAGTTGCGTGGATTAGACTGTGAAAAGAATAAACGACATAAATCGAAAATGGACGTTTCGAAGGCGAAAAAATGGAAAAATTCGTGTAACTATATTTGTTGAATAGAAAAATACGTTTTTCATGTGAAATATGTTATTTGAGTGAATTTACAGGCTCGTCTAAAGAATAAAACGATTTCGTATTTTTATTCCCAAAAATGAGGCATTGAAATTAACCAGACGTGGCCAAAGTTTTTTCTTTCTTCTTTTTAAATTTCTTCAAGGAAGAGTATAATGTTTTGTGATGAAGAAAAGCTGATAGTGGGTATTTGGAATGATTTACAGAGAAAGCGGAAGGGACGGAAACTCATATTTTTACCCTTTTAATTAGAGCCTTCATCATCACTGACAATTACTCTTCATTAAAGCCAACCCTACCCAATTAACCCATATACACTTGGACGTTCTAAATGAACCTCATTTTCCATGCACTCTATATATAACCTTCTCACGTTTCGTTGACTTTACTAATTTCCTTATTTTCATGAATTTTACGGACTGACATTGTCGCGAAAATTCTGATTCTACTGCTTCATTAATGAGGAGGGGCCTCATCGTTTTATTTTAATATATAACATTGCGATGGGGATGCCTATTTTGATCGTTGTATGGTTTGCCGCACAACCTTGGCTTTTGCTCGAATTACTCATGCAGCCTTCCACGAGGCTGATACTCAATTGGCTGACCTTGAGAAAAAAATTGGCTAAATCATTGACGCGCTGAAACTGAGTCAACTTTTCAGATTCTGGACATACGAACTGGCTGAAAGCCTATTGATTTATGGACTGAGTAGTATAAATGCAATACAGGTCATGAGTGCACGGAGTGAATATTACATCAAAATTTACTATGTTAATATAGTTCCCTGGTACCAAGTCCGTCCCTCTGAGAACTTTTAGCAAAAACATAGTAATTTTTCATTCTTTTCCTATCGCAATCGCGGAAATTATGACATTTTTCGCCCTCTTTCAGACGAAAATTTACCATGTTTTTGCTAAAATTTCTTAGAGGAACGACATGGTACCAGAGAACTATCATAACATAGTAATGTTTAATGTAATATTCTCTCCGTGTGACACTATTGAAACTCTCCATATACATATGGAGGTGGCGGGTCCTCTAATGAAATTTTCATGGACTCAATTTATGAAACGAAACAGGAAACGACTTTTTTCAGTCTAGCAACTGGGTATTCCCCCTTAAAATACTGTTATCTTAATAAAATTAAAATTCACGTGTGTGTGCACATAATATCAAACAGCGGTCAATCCGGAGAGTTATCCAATAACGGACAGAGCATGTTGCAAGTGAATGTTGCCATTTGCCTAAATTTGTGTTTGTTGTAATGGAACTTTTCCAGAATAGGTTCGGTTCAAGACGCTTTCGCATTATTTGAAAAACATATGTTCGTCATGAAATTCGCAGCTCTGGATAGAAACCTGCTCGTTAAACGAGACCAGCATTTTTTTTCGTGGCTAGGGTCTCATTAAATCACCGCGAGGAAATAGAATCTATTTATTAAAAATAATGGCCCGGTAGAGAGAACTTTAAATTTCCGTATGCGATATTTTCCTGCTGATAAGTACAGACGAAAACAAACAGCTGCATGATTAACAATCTTCACACATATTATGAAATGGACTGAATGATTCAATATCAAAATGTTACAAAATATTACAAGATTTTCTGTAAGTGGGAGGAAAATCGATTTTTTCTTAATTGGTCAAATTTCCCAAGTCCTTTTTGCGCAATTGATCGAAATAATTTATAGAATTTTTACCGAGACCGATTGGTCGTTGAGTGTGTGATCGTTTAGTCTGCACCCGTGAGCAGATCGAACATACACGTGAAGAAAATTTGCACTGGCTGCTGTGGCTGTGAGTATTGACATTACGCAAACTTGACGGCTGTTAATAATTGCTACAGTCGACCAATGGGCAATTCTTGGAGAATAACCTGTGAAGGTAAAACGCGCGTTCCAATTGTTTTGGAACTATATACACAGAAATACGACGATCAATAATAAAGACCTCACCCCGTGAACAGAGGTGTCGAGTCTTTCGAAAACCGATCAAAGCACGTTCGCGAAAACACGTTTCGCTAACACTGGAGACGATTCCTGGCTCCAGTTTTCTCTCTCTCACTCTCTCCCTCGCGTTTTTGACACAGCACAATACACATGCATACAGTCTCATATAGAACAGCTAACCGGAATATTCCCGGTACACTTCTCCCTCGGAATCTCATCCCCGTATACGCGTAAAATTGAATTGTACAGTTTCAAGTCTTTTGCCCGAGGCTCGTCTCTTCCTACGGAATACTTACGTGTATCTACATTTATGTATAGATGGATGTAAGTGTTGATACAACCCTTTCACGTTATCACGCCACAGCATCCCAGATTCGATAATGCAAAACGCTAACGCGCGCTCCAACACATCGGGCTCGAGTGCCTTGTTTCCTCGTGTTTATGAGTTCGCGAAAATGTTGGCAACTATTTGAATGGCGTTGGAAAACGTATTATTAATAATTTAAACATGCAAATTTTAACTTAGATTTTCTTTAAAAAATAAGAGGAATAGAAAATCCAAAAACTGAATACCAAAAAACTGGCGGGAATGAAATAATGACTTTGTAACGTTGTTACATATCCCGAAAAACGTATCGCATGCCAAAGATGAAATTGGAGAACGTTGAAATATGTGGATCTTTATATAGGAATGAGAGAGCTCATGGGTTTATGAAATAATGGACAAGGTAAAAGTATATACGCACGAGTAAAGGGAGGAAAGTTGTTGACGGTACGGCGGCATAGGCATTTGCCTGTGCACCATAAAAGCAGGAGGACTCATGGAACGATGGAGAGCACGCACTCTCGTGTGGCTTTTTTGCCCATACGTGGACACAAATGGTTAAAATGTTGTATAGAATGGGAAGAAAATAGGGAAAAAGAAAAGCAAGTGCGCGGCGTTGTCTGTCCAACGATAAAGTATGACTACGTACGAGAGGACGAGGCGCAGGGTACGCAGAGGGGAAGAGCAGAGAGAAATAACCAAGAGAAGAGCAACATATACTCGTCGAGCTTGTTTTACATATCGCTCTGTGCGGGGATACAAAATCCACGTGGATTCATGTGGAGCTGTAACTCGACCGCCTCCGCAAGTCCCCTGTGTTCCTTCCTCTTTTCCGCGAGAGAGTGCAGAAGATTGTATATGTATAAACATACGGATGCACTCATGGGACATGAAATAGCGAGATGGAAAGTGAATGAGAAACAGAGAAGCAACAATGAGACAACGAGATCTCGTTGCTGGTCTCGTTGGTACTTGTTACCCTTGTTTTCAACCTTTTTCCACATATAAATATTGTGTACATATGTCTATGTGTGGGTATTTGTGTCTATAGTTTCCATATAAACGTACGAGATATTCTATTCAAACTCATCAAGCCTCCAGCGATCGAAATATATTCTCTTTGATCTACGATTCTTCCTGCTCTCTGCCAGCCAACTATCTTAAATGTATTTCATTTTAATCACGCGCTGCCAATTTTTCCGTAAGAGTTTATGTTTCTCTCTTTCTGCATGCAGAGAAAAAAACGATTCTCTACAATGCTGAACAATGTGCGAAACAATGTGCGGAAAAAGTATGAAACGTCGAAATAGTTCCGAACAATTTAGATTCGGAGAAATCGATTTCACTGAACGTGTGCATTTTTTTTTCTGTTCTCAATCTATAGAAAAGGTGCACGTAATACAAAAATGAAACGGTAAATTGAGTGCTGTCGGCGATAACATATACGTGTGTGAAGAATGTATGAGCTTGAAAGAGAAAAACGCAAAAAAATCACGAGGTACAAGCGCAATCACACATGATTATAAGGAGGAGTTATGTTAATGTCGATGCGCGGCGAGAGGTTCAAAAAGTCAGAACTGCGAGACGGAAGGAGAAAGAGACGGAGAAAAATACGTGTTGGACGTGTGTGCTTTTCTGCGAGAGAATCCAACAACTCATGCTCGTATTTTCCTCTGAACTCGGACGTCTTTTCCTGCTTTTTTTGCTCTGTATACACGGTCGCGTCGAATTCAATGTGCCTTTGCCGATTGGTCTCGTTATAACGCGGCTAAATCTACGCGGCATCGGAAAAGCACAGCGTCCATGAGGATAGCGCGTTGAAATGCAAAAGTCCAGAAAACGAGAGAAGCAGAACGAGAAGCTTTTTCACTCTCAGAATGATGTATCGCGCTGTCTAGTTGAAAACTCTATACATTCGAGCGAAAACTCTGGGGAGACGAAAAAAAAAAAGCAATTGCGAAATCCCGTACGTTCGGTATTAAAATCAGAGATCTATCAGAAAATTTTAACTCCGCTGCGCTAATTATTAAGACTTTTTTTTTTGTAAGCGGATGAATATCATATTCGCCTCACCCATATTATTTTCTTCGTGATGGATTGCGAAACATCATTTAACGAATATCCAATAATTAACTACATCAATGCACGTGCAAAAAGTACGAATTTTTGCGTGCTAAATTAGGTCCATCCATTAAACTCGCATGTAAGGGATTTCAATACAAACTCCCTGTGGAAAAGAATATAATACGAAATAATTATTCCATACGCCTGGGAAATGCATTATTTTGCAGACACGTAATGAGCGACAATTATTCCATCTTTTTCTGTTTCCCAATTAACCACATTTTTTGTTCATCTTTTAATGGATAACGCAAATTAAATATAAAAACCGTGAACAAAAAAGTTCTTCGATGGTTTCAAGTCTTAACCCAAAATATATTAAAATTCAACTATATCGAGCACGTTTTGACAGAAAGCTCGTTTCTACTTTAATGCAAGGAGATAAATCAGGAGGTGCATACGTTGGAGTTTTCTCCAGCAAAATTATGGATTGAATCGTGTCTGAGAGACCTTTTCATTCAATTTTTCATTGGATTGGTTGTGTGTCATCAATCGGGTCTTTCGAAAATGATTTTTTTTTAATTTTCAAGGTATTTTCGACGATCGCATTAAAAATTCGAATTAAATTCAATCGTGAGGACCAACGATTTACCACGTTTTGGAGGATCGCAAAAAAAGTTGTGACCGCGGGCGCAAATCAATAAAGAATTTTGTACAATAATTCATATTCTAGTTTGATAGATATCAGGAAGAAGGTTTTGTACGAAACGTTTGCACATTTCTCATTGCGGACTATATGGATGCATGAAAAACAAAGAAAAAAAGAAAAACCTCTCGCATGGTATCTTTTGAGATAGTATCTGGTATTAAATCTAGTTGAAGAGCGGCACAGTGCGGCGGCGGGAAAATAATCGCGGCGTTCCGTTGAAACGATGTAAATGCACAATGAAGCGACTCATCAGACGGTTACATATCGTGAATCATCTCGCCTACCATACTTTTAGCGCATACACTAGCGATGCACCTTCATATGTATATAAAATGTATCGCAATGAGAGGCTTTTTGCTCGCGCAACTTCTCTTCCTCTGTCTCTCCCTTTTACATAAAATCTCGGACTGCTTTGCCACTGTCCGCAATCCCTTTATGCTCTCACTGAATATGCGAGCAAACATCCTTTTCAACATTCTACATAGACGTGCCATTTGCCAAAATGGAAATCCCACGGCTATAGAAAATTATCCAACGAATAAGGCTAATGCAGAGATTTATCGCGACTCTTTGAGATAAACGCGATCCAATATGAAAGATTAATCCAAATTTGCACGTGCGGTCCCCGCATATATTTGCTTTGTCCCTCAAAGCAAAATGTACGAGAAAAATACTTTTTCGTTCATTCATTCTTTAATATTTTAATTCTTAGTGCAACGAAATGTGCTAAAAATCATTTTTCATCATTCCAGTACCTTAATGGAAAGCTCATTTACTTGTTGCAGTAAATTCATATCGAGCGAACTCTACATGTGTATATTCCCAGCAAAGAAAGAGTCAGAATGATACACCCATTTTTGGCGTAATAAAAATGAAAAAAAAGAAAGAAAAACGTTTGGAGGTCCATCTCATTTACAATATTACGCGATTATAACGAGATTATTAACGCTGTCTGCAATTTCAAGCCTCGAAGAGAGCTCTTTCTCATAATCTCGCGCCCTCCAGCGAACAAGTACTACAATAATTAAAATATTCACGGATTAATTAATGTCAGACACGAGCGAAGTGAATTTTGCCAGCACGCGATTTTTGTCGAGTGTATAAAACGTAATTATGATGCGTTAAGCATTGATGAGCTGCGATGGTAGCTGCAAGAATAAGTTATGAAACTCATACGCCATAAAAATTCCAATGATATCCGTTATACGTAAAAAAAAATTTGTGCTCGTCTCGAATTTCGTTAGGCGAGAGATTTCTACCTAAGCGTTTGTATTCATGGACCCGAGGAACAGGACACCGTCGCAAGAACGCGGTATGCGAAACCGAACAAAAAATAAAAGCAAACGAGAAAAGAAAAAGGTATAAACGATGGCGCGCGGCAAAGAGAAAAGCCGGCAAATGGGACAGTGAATCGAATGCACATGAGAGCGGGGGAGATGGGTAATTGAATAGAAAAGTTACGATGACCGGTCCTCTCCTCCTGAGCTCGAAGCCCACTCGTGAAATCTCTGGTGTAATTACCATGATCCTATAGAAACACATCGCGATTGCAACGAGTATTATACTGTGCAACAGTCCATGGTAAACGATTTTACCTTCATTCTCTCTCTCACTCTTTCAGACTGTCTCTTTTTCTCACTCGTTCTTTCATCCACCCTTTATACGTTTGCCTACGCATTTGCGCCAAACAGATAGCAAGCCAAGATATGCCATATTTATGCCATCTAGATCCCGCCAATTCTAACCTAGCCATACTCTATATGTATATACCATTAAGTGCATTTATCCAGCTGTGGATATACCTATATGTAGGAGAAGATCCCCTCGCAAACATCGCGCGAAACGACCACCCTACCTGGATCAATTTATTTCCACCCGGATTTAGTGTTTATAACATTCGATCCTTACTCGAGACTCAACCACAGCCTTCCTCATCATACTACCTTAAAAACTGTGTTTTAATTTGGGAAATTCAATTTTCTGAAACCCCAGCGATTCGAACTATCTGCGAATGACACGAAAATCCATTTACTCAATTAAATTTCAGCGTAAAAAAATGATACTTATTGAAAAATAATAACAAAATGACTGATTTCTGTTTGTGGTTTTTTTTTTAATGGTTCGCGGAAGATTTGTAAATTAAGATTAAAATTTTTGTTTTTATTCATGCTTTACGAAACGGCATTTAGATCGCAGCCCACTGCGTCAGTGTAGAATGAGCTTTACCATTGTTCCGTTTTAAATAGATCGGGCGGAAGGAGCTATTTATCAGGCGGTAGATGGATTTGGATTATCAATCAAACGTTTCTGGCAGCACCTTCGTTGGTTCCGGACTCCTAATCAACGAGTTAGAAATGTAAGAGACGTCGAGAGTAACGTGATTATAATACGATCCTTCAAATCCTTCGTGGGTGGTACTGAACGAGGCCGAGAGCTTACGATATTCAACGCGCAAGTTTTTCTATATATATACATACAACATACGTTCGTACTCGGTAGAAGCTGCTCGCGTTTCGCTCACCGATTCGCCTTCACACGGAAATGGCACAATTTCAAACGCTCGTCAATCGCTTAAAAAAAAAAATGTATTTTGCATTTACGTTGGCTGCACAATGATATTTTGAAAATTCATTGAGATTTTTCTGACGTTTTCCGGAAACGAATTTCCCTTTAAGGATTGAATAATTCAAGATGTACTTCAGCATAGCCATTGAAAATTCGGAATTACCGGAAGACGACGCGGAAGATCCTCCGAAAACTGCAACACGAACATGCAGCAGCGACAACCCAAAACTAACGAAACTGCGAGGGCATATTAAAACAGTTATTTATTACAATTTAATTATGCTGATCAACAAAATCTCCTCGCAAAGTAAATTGCCTGCAAGCATGCTTCGTCTACTTTAAAAAGAAATTAAATTTTCAAAATACGCCAACGGCACTGACAAAACAGTCACGGAAAATTAGGTGAAAAATATCTTTCGGATCTTCCATAGTTTCAAAGAGCCTCAGAATTTATTGCTGATCGACGGTATTTTGTATGTTTAAACATTTTAATCCATCGATTGCAGTGAATGCAGGTCATGCGGGAATTCTGTTGAACAGTTCACACTCGGCAGGTGATCAAAGCTCGTTAGGATCATGAATTAATTCTCACGACGAAGTAAGCCAAGTGTATTTTTTGTTTTTTTTTCTTCCTAAACGACAAATTCTGATAGTTCGAGCGATTATGTGAATAAATCGAACCAGCACACTCGAAATAATTATACGAAAATAGCACATGAAGAAATAAAGTATAAATAAATAATTAATACTATTTTTATATGATATCAAAGGCTTGAAGCGTTCGCCCGTACATCGAAAGCTGTCGGCTGATGTTCTGCTCCTATGTGAAAAAATGTCGCAGTGACCATCAGATCCAATCCCGAGAGTGCATGTCGCGATGAACTATATGATACTGCGTTCGTTGCAAAAAGAGAGTTTCTTTCGCGACATGACTTCCGACTTAGGAAAGTCAGAGTTTGCCCGAATGTACAAGAAAGCCAGTCATATTATACTTCAGAAATATATAAAAAGAAAACTTAGACAGAATTTCTTCCTCACGGAGTGCATCTACACGTGATGGCCTGAACTTTTCATGTACATCTGCGTATGAAGAATTTTCCTCGAAAAGGAATCGCCGCTTAGTCGTACAATATTAACCCTTCGAGTGCACACATCCTATAAGTGCATATTGGGTCAGTCTGACCCAAGGCGTTTTTCAAACCGTTTTGTATTCCAGTAAATTTTCTTCGTAGTAAATTATCCACATTTTCTGGGCCTGAATTATCATACTGGATCGTTTTGACCCCAACCATTTTGTGTCTCCGATCGTTTGGTATTCAATGGCAACGAATATTTCGGCATTTCATTTTAATTTTCGATAAAAATCATTTTTTAACGAAAATTAAATTAAATGCTAAATTTTTAACTTTAAAAAAAATAATTTTCAACGAAAATTCAAATTAAATGCTGAAGTATCCGTTGCCATTGAGTACCAAACAATCGGAGACATAAAATCGTTCGGGTCAAAAAGACCCAGTATGCACTTGAAGGGTCAAAACGTGTGAAAAACGAATATATTGATATTTTTTTTCATGCTCACTCTTTTGTTATACATTGTTGTAATCTGAATGTTGAATAATTTTTAGTTGAGATGATGATTTTTGTGTTATAAGGTGTAAAAAAAAATCGAACAACTTATTTTCCAAATTGGCGAAAGCATCTGAACGTATTTGAAGTTCGATTATAAGGTGGAATCATTGAAAAGCCTGATATCGACTCCGGTTTTGAAAAGGACAAGATTATCCTTACCTCTTGGAAAACTTTTCCATTTTTCGTCGCGTCTCGTTCGAACTTTTGGTGACACAGGTTCTATGCAAACGGCTGCAGATTATTCACACCCACTGCTTGTAAAAATCTCATCCGAGGAAGCATCAATACGAGTTCCCTCATAGGATTGGCTTGAATTGTCGTTCTATGAACGAATCAGCTGCACCTCCTAGTCGCGGCCCTTTCATGTTTTTTCTCCTCGTTCTTTTCCTCTTTCTAAATTTGACTTATATGTACGTAACCGTGTCCTACAATAATAGTAGCACACTATCATTGAACGGGGTCGAGGGTGTAGGCGGTGTTGAGGAAGTTTCTGAAATAAGGCTGTGTGTGGTTCATTGTGGCAATGCTGCGTTTCCTTTTCATCGTGTATAGCCCGAATTTCTCTCCCCTGAAGCCTTATCCTTTACTTCGATGGACTCCATCACGTCTCCGTCTCATCTCGCAGTGTAAATGGAAATGGATGGAGATTGAATTCGTGAAAGTATAGCGGACCGAATCCCCGAGCGAGAATCTAAGAGAGAACTTTGAAAACGTGTGTGCGACAAAGCTGCAGACGTGGGAAAAGCGACGGAATAATAATGTGCGTAGGAGCAGGAGGGCTGAAATGGCGTGAAGGAACGAGGATAAAAAAAGTGTATGAAGTAAGAAGGTGCGAATTAGGAAAAAAAAAGACATGGGAAGAAAAGAGAAATAGAAAAGTGGAACGATAGGGGAGATGTAAGAATCGGGGATGAAAAGGGTGAGAAAATGAAGAAGAAGAATAAAAGTACCGGAGAAAGTTGGGGAAAAGGGTCAGGAAAATCGGCCTGTGTGAGGAGAAAATTCAACAGTCTCTTAGGGAATGAGGATGCCAAAATATCGTCGAAGAGAAGAAAAGGACGCACGAATCCTCCGGAGGGAAACCTGCGCGACTGTGTCCCAGCTGGTTAAGCATTATCTCCTTTTTCCACCACCGCCGATGTGGTCTCCAATTTGTTCCTATTCACGATTAGAAAGCGTTAGATTGTCGAGAGAGGCCAAGGGGATGAAGAGATAAAGCGAGAATACGGGTTGAATGAATGTAAGTAGAAAAAGAAAAAGGAGAGAGGAACCAAGTGATAGAATTCTAAAGAGAAAAACAGCGATGAAGAGCGAGATGTGGCCGTCGCCATTTTCCCAACAGAACCTGCAAGACTCTACAGTCTCCAGCACTTCGCGTGTCCTTTTTTCACATAAACCTCCTTGTCTAACATATTCAACGAGATTCCTCTCGATCCGCACTCTTTCTCTCAGTCTCTCTCGTCGCAGTGTCCTGTCTTTCGCAAAAGCTTCCATGACCAGCGCGGAGAACCGACTTCCTATCCTTTTTTCGTGTCCTCTCCTTCTCGTCCGCTTTGCTTTTCTGTGCTGCTTCTATAGGGCTGCCCTGGATGCTTACGTGGCACTATTTGCACTTTTCAATCTGCTCGACTGTACCACAAGCAGCAAAATCTCTCTCTCTCTCTCTCTCTCTCGTTCTCTTTATTTCTCTCCATCTTCCTCTGTCCTTTCTTTCTTTCTTACCCAAACTCCAGTGTGCTAGGGAAAAGGACATGCCGTTCGTTTTCCCTCTTTTCACTGCCTCTCTGTTCCCGAGCCAGAAAGCTCTCTGTGTGTTTTTCTGTAGCATTTTTTTTCTTCTATGAACGAAATGAAGTATACAGTCAACACACGGTAAACAGGATATTCGGATGTGCATTTAGAAGAGTCTGGAAGTGGATATATATACATGTACGAACTCTAGTGGGAAAAGGTTTTGGTCGTGCGTCGCTCAGAGTTTTCCTTCGGGTCGACGCGAAGCATTCCCTCTCTTTACATATATGTATATATATATTATGCGTTCTCAACGAATGCACCAATCTTCATATTTTTACATTTTAATACAGCGTACAGCATCGCAAGTTGCTGGTACTATTCCTCTCGCCATTTTTTTTTATTCCCAGAAAGTTGAATCTTCGTGTTGAGCTCTTTCTTCCTCATGTCATTTTTCATCACTCGGTCTGAATACTGTCGAAGTGAATTCTCGTTTACGACGGTGTGCCATCCAGCAAACCCGAGCATCACGACAACCACGACGTCACTTCTTTTTTATGCAAAATTCAAATTTGTACGTCCATGCACCCCGCCATTGTACAAACTGTTAAAAAGATTGGTCTCTCCATGGAATAGTGTAACTTAATCATCATTTTAATAATTTCACTCGCGCAAACCAAGTTTTTTCCGTTCCACCAAGCTCTTCACAGTTCTCAAGTCTCTTGAAAAAGCATATACACGACTTGAATCTGGTCATACAAATTTTTCAGCATTTGCATGGCTGCTTCGTTTATACGATCGCAGAAAAAACTTGTTGCCAAATTCGTCATCCGCGGAACGCTCAATCGTGTGGAAAACGATTTTACCGTTTCCAGAAGATGAAAATGCATCCAATGGGCATTTTGCATTGACTGCGAGTCATTGATTTCGAAAGACTAATATACAGACGCGCTGCATTATGGACTAAATTTGGACGTGATAAATTAGTTATTCCATCGATCTAATAATAGTGAATCGAACCGAGAAATCTATATAAATTTGATTCAATTTTGAGTGATTATGGCGACGACAGGTACACGAGTTTTAAAAATTAACTGACACACGTCTTCACATAAAATCAGAAGTTATTTATCTAAAGAATGTGTACAGGAACCTGAGAATTTTTGTTCAGTATATATAGACGAGTCACGCTTCTGCCTTGTATGATAAAAGTGCATGGTTTCTGATTAAGAATGCAGGCACCGTCACTAGATCTCCATAACTAGTCGCTTGCGAAGCTCTAAGTCACTGGCTCTTCTCTCATATTTTTTGTCCTCCCTTTTTTTTCATTTAATTTTTTTATATTTTTTATTCCACCAGTTCTCTCGCTCAAGCGCCCCTTCCCCATTGCCTGCTGCCTGGTGCACCATCGTCTCTTCCACTTTTCCCTGCCAGTTTGCCGTGTACTATGCGCCATTTTGCTCATGCCCCTTTTTTTCATCATTCAACTTACTCTCGGCGTTTCCATGTACCCTCCACTTTGCCAGCTTTCCGGTTTCCACGTTATGTAACTCACCGAGATCTTCTCATCTCACCTTCGAGACTTTTCCTTGTTTTTTCTTCACTGCCACTCCCTCGTTCACCCTATTCCAAACCACGTCACTACTCTCCTGCTTTTTATTCCATCTTTTTCAACAGAGTTCCCGAAGAAGAGACTCCATCCCCTACTAGAATGGAATTTTAATGTGTTTTTTTGCCGAAAAAAAGAGAAAAACACACACACACACACACACACACACAATTGGTTGACGGAGTGGAGGGTTAAAAAATGAGAAAGATCATTTCTCTGATGGCAAAAACTCTCGAAAATTAGCTCGGCTGTCTTTGTTTTTAGAAGGAAGAGCAAAATAATTATGTATCGGTTTCAAATTGAACAAAAAACAAAAACAGCCCACTTTTTTTTTATCAAAGTGCGACGGCGATATTTTTACTTCGGTTCACGAATAATTATCTCATCGTGAACTCGAAAAAACTCGATCCCATACTAAAAACAAAAGGAAAGTTGATCTTTGCATTTGAAATGTGAAGAACAAACGATACGTAGAGTAAAATCATTCATTCGAGTCAAGCGACAGCGCGATAGGTGACCGATTAGCCATGGATTAGCGATTGTTCAACGGCAAGACTGTTTTTCCTTTCGATACTATTAATAATTGACTCAATCAAGTTTAAATTTCATAATCTTGTATATAATTAAAAGACAAGAAAAATAAGAAATGGAGTACGATTTGAAAGCTTTGTGAGTAATTATCTGATTTTTGTTCACTCATTTGTTTGCAGTCTGCATGTGACATTATTTCTTATACGAGAACGATCATTTGTCAGAATTTTAATTTTATTTTTCCTTCGTCTCGTTCAAATATGCATTCTGTATTCTTGTATTATCCGGTGGATGAGGGAGGAGCAGTGAGAAAATTTGCGAGCAAAAGGATAGAAAGTGCAGGGTAAGAAAGTGAATAGCCTTGGTGAAGGTCTTGTGCGAGGCATTTAAAGAAATCTTAATTAGTCGGTAAAATGGATGAGCTTGCGAGAGAAGAGAGGTTTGGTGAAAGAGGCAGCAGAGAGTGTGAAAGAGTTCTGTTTTCGTACAGGAGAAAGACAAGAAAAAGAGTGAGAAAGAGGCAAAGTGAGGGCGGCAGCAGGGAAAGAGTGATTGTGGAGTCCTTACAATTATAATATTCACTCTTTTCAGCTTTTAATCCGATTCGTTAGCCTGCTGTGTCTCAAGCGCTTTCCTATATACTTTCAAGGTTCACGTCTCGAATGGGTCTCGCACAACGCATATCTATACACTCTAGAAACAACTCTTTACGTATATCTATAGAAATTCATGCTCGCTTTTCTCGTCACGAAAACGAGGGCAATTAAATATAAAGCAAACGCTATATAAACGTCATCTAAGTGGCTTTACCGCGCGCGTAGATTTAGTGAAGGAGCAACGTATCGAGCAAGTTCCTTTCCATTCTCTCTCGTTAATACATCTACAGTTACTATTTTAGGTTCCGTTCCGTATCTATACCTTATGAAGTATACTCAACACAATGCCCCATTGTCCCTCCTAATGGCTTGCACGAAAGGGTGTCGTCATTGCTTGTTCGAAAATCTTGCAATTTTTGGGCTTGAGCTCGAAAAAACGAACACATTAAAAGCGAGAGAGAGAATGAAGTCGCAAGATCCACATAATTGAGCCATTAGTTGTGGCGCAGCTTTGAAACTAAACGCAAATTCCCTCAATTAAATCGTCCCGAATGTTGAGCAGCTCCCGACCTTCGAAGTGAATTTAATCCACACAAATTGCCAATTGCAAGTTCATTAATTACGAAAATAATTCGAAAAAAAAATTTGGCAAATTTCGACGTTTTTTTAAGCATCATTCAGGGAGTGCTGTAGGGGAAAAGAAGCTCGAAATTGTATTGGTTGCCGCGAGTGACACTGCAGGACAACGCTATACATGCTCGAGCTTTATCCTGATGCACGATAGCCCGAACGCTAAACGTGGATTTTGAACGAGAATGTATTAGGGAAGCTCTGCTACATTCCCGCATTCATACATCCATAGGAACCACTTTCAGATCTGTCGTGTTCGTCTATCGAATGAAATATACTCGACACAATGCGCCATTGTCTTTCTTAATGGTTCGTATTAAAGAGAGTCAACGCTGCTTGCTCAAAAATCTCGCGATTTTCGGACAAAAGTTCGAGGAGCACACATATAGGAAACACCATAGAGAGATTGTGAGCGAGAGGACGGCGAGCGAGAAGGACGAAAGAGTGAGCTATAACCTGCAGAGAGTCGACTTTTCAACTGGTGAAATCACTTGGGGAATTGTCGTATTTATTAAATGGAAACATTCTTGAAAGAACAAACGTACGTCACAGTGGCGTGTGCCACGAGGTCTTTCACGACGAATTCCAAAGAATCGAGGACAATGCGAGTTTGTGGCAAAAATCGAAAACCGAAAAAACCATGTGAATGGTTTTATCAGGAAAGGAGGTGGAGGGGAGAGAAAAAAAGAAAAACGGGTCGACAATATCTCGATGGTTGAATGAAAGAAAAGGGTTCGATATAAATGGCCAAACGATACTGGAATGCACGCGAGACGGGGTGCTGGAACGGAGACAGGGAATTCGATAAAAGTTTTTCGTCGCGATCTCCGCTCCCGCGCGACAACAATGGAGCCAACCAAAGAAACTCACGATCCTCAGAAACATACAAATTGCCGGTGATAATTCTCGTTTTTCTTTTGTTTGCTTTGTCGTCTAAACGTTGGCCGATTCCTACAGCGATTTGTTAGAAAAACTTACTAAAATAAGCGAGTTTCAATAGCAGGAGCTTGGAGCATTGAATGCGATACGGATTTCCTATCCAGCCCTGATTGATCGACCTATTATTGTCTCCATTCGGAAAAAGTCCTGGGTGCTTCACCGGAGAAGGTTGTTCGAGGTGTCAAAAAAAATACATTGTTAGAGAACAATTGGCATTGTTTACAAACTTTTCAATCAAAATGACGCACCAGAAACCGATTCGAGTTTCTCCAACTTTGAAATTACAAATTTTACATCTGCGACATGAAAAAAGTTTCGATAAGGGATGAATTTTGGGATTTTTAAAGCTCTCAATTACCGCGAACGACGCTCACCGAAAAAGTCGAATTTGAAAAATCCTCCAACTCGCGCTTTCTCTGCCAGCAGACAGTAATTTAGCAAGACATTATTATTCCAAGTTTCTTTCGGAAAATTCCACGAGTGAAAATTGTCTCTTCGAAATATATTCCAAGTTGACTTTGGATATTCCGGTTCGGGAGCCCAGCTATTATCTGAGAACTCGTGCGATCTCTTTCACTCCGCAAGTGTGAAACTTTAATTAAATTGTCTTTGGGCGTGACGCGAACGGTTCTTAACTCGATTGGCCGAGATAACTTTACGACCCCTTTTGCTCTCCGCAGTATAAATGCTTCATACATATATATCTACAATGATAACGCGTTGGCTATGAGGTCAAGTATTTTCAAGTTTAGAAACTACTTCTAGCCAATTTTCGCTTGAAACGCCGATGAAAAGTGCCATTCGCGGCGATTCGCATTAGCAGTAACCATAATTTTCAAGATTATACGAATTTATTTTTCCACGCGATAAAGAAAGAGTCAAGCGATAAGGGCACGTTTTTGCAAACCTCAACTAAAAAACCGACGCAGCTTCAGTCATCGTCCCAATCTTGTACCGCAAAACTTTCACAAAAATGCAAACTATCAAAAATTCCATAACGTATAAGCAAAAAAAGAAAATATACTGCAGATGGAAAATCGCAGCAAACTTTCCGGCTAATTCGAAAATCTCTCGGAAGCTGAACTGACGAGGGATGCGAATTCTTTTTTTTTCCAAACTCATCTGCACATTCTTGTTCAATTACACGCGGGCATTCGAATTCAAAAGTTGCTGTGAAAGTTCATTTTGGCAACTTTCTGCTTTGTGCCCTTAAATGTTTAATAAAAGCGAAGAGTTCTCGGAGCAAAGAGTAATAATAATAGTAAGGGACATACCATGACGTGACTCTTGTCGACTTTATGGACGCGCATACTACGTACAGGGTCGTGGGGTTGTATGAGTCAGGCGATATCAGATACTTGAGTGAAGAGGGTCTAAAGGTAGGCAAGTTCGAGAGAAATCTTGGTGCATACATAGATAGTCGCGAAAAGGGAGAAAGCCGCAGGATGAGGAAATGAAGGAAGAGAGAGAGAGAGAGAGCGAGAGGGAATCAAGTGGAGCGAGAAGGCCGCAAAGACGTGAGACGGAGTAACTTGATTAAATTTGTTCCCGTCGTCGTTGTAGCTTAATCTCCTCGTAGTAACTTGTGCGAGGCACGCAAGGGACACCGGTTATCCAAGTTTTTACTATCTACTCCATTTGGCGAGAGAAGTCACCCGATTAACGTTAGCCTAGATTCTAAATTCAAATTATGCTCGGATATGGAACCGGATATGCAGTCAGCAAAAGATTTCAGAGAACATTGTGCACACTAAAAGAAATTTCCAATTTGAAAATACCTTGAAATCCTCGAACCGATTAATTGCTATTCATGTATGTTAATTTATTGAGACCTATTGAATTAATTTCGTCTCATTACTCCCGTCGTACATGCGCACGCTCATTATTCTTGTTCGGGAGCCGATCAAATAATCTCTAAACCTGTGCGTCCTTTTTGCAACAATTTTTCATTTCAGCAAACCGCTGATTATTTTCGTAAATCGTGTAAATTGTTGATTCCAAGTCTAAAAGCATCATGAAAAGTTCGTTTTACACGTAATTTTGTTGGGGAATTTGTAAACTTATTATTTTACGAAAAAAAAAAATTGGAGTTTGAACAGGAATGAATTATAATGAGACAGTATCGGTGTCAATATATTTATTTATCATATTTAGCTTCTTATAATCTCTTTGTCTCATTCTCAAGACGCTAATTTGCCTCCATGCCTCGAATATATATATATTACAGTCTTACATCGGCGCCTCACCGTGCTCGAAAACTATATTTACAGGCGATTGCGAAAAAGCAATCGTAATGAGCGCGTTCGAAAAACATTGTATCTTTTTTTTTATTTTCATGGACAAACCTTTCGCTTTGTTTTCCGTACTCTGTTAATGTTTCTTTAATCCAAGACACAGAATTTCATCACAATGAACCTCGACCGAATTGGCATTGCGAAATTTGCAAAACAATCGTCTGATTTCTCGACTTAACCGAAGATTCTTTTTTCTCAAACAACTCATTTGACATGAAAATTAACACGAAAGTGGAATCAGCCTGAATTTACTCCGAAAATCACACGAACAAAAACGATACAATTTTAATTAACCAACGATAGTAAAATTAGTGATTAGTTGAAAAAAAAAATCCACACAATTAATTAAACTCATAGAATTTTCACACGAATTTCATTCACTACCCTTTGCAAATACTTTCTTTTCCTTCTCCGTTATGGAGCTTAATGGTGTTGCCATAAAACATTTCTAGGCATGGGCTTTCGAAATTTCTGTCTGCTGCCGTTGTTTTTTTTTATTAAAAATTCCAGACATGAAAATTGCATCACATAAACCTTTCATTGCACGTAAATGAACGTTCGAAGCACGACGTAATTGACGCAACCTTGCTTACGTGGTCGCAGTATCAATTGTTATCCCTTGATTGTTCACTATGATTAGCAATGGCATCCGACCATCGAGGAACAGCATTTTAAGTATTAAACCTTATATTTTTCTTGTAAGAAAAAAAGGATATTCGCCCGAAGCCGATAATAATCCATCGCGAAAGTTGGAAGGTTATCCCACATAATCCATGTCTCTAAAAAGCTTTCCTCTCATCTTAATCCCGTACACTTATAATTAAAATTCTAACAACTACGAAACTTTCAAGCGAAATTTCTCTTTGTAATCGCCCATTAATACAGAAACTTTTTCCCCTTGTTCTCAGTGAACGAGTGTCATGTCTTTCAGGATTTTGCTGTCTACAAGACGCACACCCACGTTTTTTCTCAAATAATACATTTTTAGGCCCGTTCTCCCATCACGTCTCGATAGATAAATTAAATAATTATCTTACAGCTTAATAATACATGGAAAATTGCGTCGTTTGGATTTTTAACGATGATGCAACTGAGACATTGCGCTCAGTATGAATAAACAAAAACCTCAAACACACGTTCGTCGTGAGGGACGTAGAAAAATTGATTATCGAATGAAACGTTTATACTCTTGAAGCAATTACACGGTTGAGTGTAGAAAATTAAAATAACGCTTGTACTTTTGGACCAGATAAATTGTCCCATCGTTAAAATCATGAAAAAACATTTATGCCAACGCAGTTTCTTCGTTAGATCTTCATTCACACGGACACTATGACCTCTTGAGTGGATTCGAGCTGGGACTCGATGGCGAATAAAGCCCCAGCTTGAGGCCCAGTTCCTTCGGTTTCCTCGAAGAGTTTCTAACAGGAAATGGACTGAAGAGCGATTTAGGACTCGGCGTTGCTTCGAGGCAAGTTGACATTCGGCTTGACGTTCCATCCAAGGGTCCAAGACTCAAGGAAGCTTTGCGATAGTTCAAAGCTTCTCTCGAAATGGTGTTTTCTGGAAATTTGACGAGTTGACTCATGGTCGTTTCCGGGACTTCGGAATGCAGCGCGGGCCTCTTGGAAACTTGGTCAAGATCGTGGGATAATTCTGTGCTGTAAGGATGATTTATCGAGGCGCCGAAATCACGATCGTCGTATTGATAATTCGGGGAATGTGCGTGGGTGTTGTTACGCCTGGAGGTCAGATAAGAACCGGCGGCTTCCACGAGGTCCTCGTTCATTTTGTAAGAAGTCTCATAGTTCGTGGGGTTTTTCAAGTATGAATACTTGTTCGGTGATGAGGATTCGTACTTTTGAGTGTACAAATTCGTTGGGTTGTACGAACAATTGAGCGGTGAGACTATGGATTGTTCAAGATTTCTCTCTGCCTCGAGACGTTTCAGCGAGACCGATGGTTCGTTCGAGTAGTAAGATGCACCGCGATCAAAATCCACCAACGACGAATTGAAAGGCTCCAACGTGAGGTTATCGTTTCTCATAGCTTTGGAGGTTTCGTCCTCGTATCTAACACGAAATTCCAGTGTTTCCTTGGTCAGTAAAGATCGAGAAGTCCCACCGAGCTCGTACAGACGCGAGGGTGAAGTTGGATCGTCGTGAAAGTCGAAATGATCGTCCATCACAGGTTTTTCATAGGAACGTGCCGAGTAAGGATTACTCGGTGTTTTACGGGGTGATATCCGGGATTTGAAATCGTACGGTTTGTAAGTATCGTAGGGACTCTTCATGGGTGATCTTTCGAACGCTTTTTCAGGTTTTATGGAGGAATATTCGATCGAGGATTGATGCACTTCCGGATAAACTTGACACTCGGATGAATACGCCATTGGTGATATTATTTTTTGAGGTATTATCGACGCCGAAGATGGTAAAATTTCTCCAGATGATATTTTGTCGAGTTTCTCGAGTTCTTGGTAAATGTCAATGTCGCTTCTTGGCGACATACTACGAAGACTGTATTTCGATGGTTTGCCAAATTTCATCATCGTATCCTCGCTGTACTGCGAAAATGAATCCGCGCTGATTCCTGTGTCTTGAATAGGATCGATATCCGTTTTCAATTCCATCGACTCGTTCGACGACGGATAAGAGAATACATTGGTGGAAATACTGGAAATGTCGAGAGCTTCGATCTCACTTGGATTCTGACAGGAGGAGACTTCGTCGCGATTACCAGCAGGACAAATTGGTGAATCCTCCTCGTAATTGGCCAGCAGCTTCGAAAGTTCTTCGTTGATTTGACGGTCGATCAAAGCTTCTCGAGTGTCTAAATAATCCCGAGAAATGACATCTTCAACGGCCATATGATCGACGATTTCCGTGTCATCGATCAACGATAACTTGGACAATTCGTCGTTTATCTTGGCGTCAAACTCCGAACCACTAGCTGTCGTCATTTGATCAAAATCTTTGAAATTAATTCTCGCCAATTCCTCGTTTATTTCGTGCTCGTTCAGTCCCATTTTTTCCAGTATCGGGCTGAATATTTTTGATATTTCCTCGTTGATGGGACTTATCGTTATTTCCTTGGATATTTCCTCGAGATCGGGCAATCGTTTCTTTGCTTGACAGGTCAATATTTTGTGCAGTATCGCAGAGTTTTCTTGTATTATTTTCAAAGCGCGATCGCTACTTCTACGACCGTTGTCGCGACCAGCGCGTGGCTTAACTTTCGTCCAGACTCCCAACTTTGACTCGGAATCGTCATCCGGTTCGCCGTTGCTCTTCTTTCTGGCGTAATTCTTCAAAATACTTTCACTGCTCTCTTCAATATTGATCTTGGGCTCTACCATGTAAGATTTACGGGGTTCAGTGAAAACGCTGACTCGGGGAGGATCAGGACGAGCGCGTGAGAATTCACTCGCCGAATCACTGAAATTGTCCTGACGTCGAGCTTCGAGGTTTTTTAAATCCTCCCAAACGTAACCAGTTTTTCTTGTCAACATACTCGTGTCAGCTGCTTTGCCCTCGTTCAGAGTTTTTTCTTCCAAGTGTTTAATATCTTGGAGGATATCGCTGGATCTCTTTTTGTGCGTATCAACCATCAGCTCCTCGAAAGATGGGGACGCTTTGAGTTTATCGAATCGCTTCTCGAGGCTGCTACAACTTCTCTCGAAAGGTTTCAAGTTTTGCCTCGTACCGAGCAAGTATTTGCCATCAGGTTCGCTCAATCCTGGAGCTTTGAAGGAACTGCTTTTGTCCACGAATGCAAGACGATTCGCGTCGTATTTGTCGCGTGGCAGAGGCGAAACCGTATCCGTTTCTGTGTAACGTTCCTCGATCTCGTCAACTTCTTCGATCGTGGTTTTTTTGCTCCTGTAACTAGCAAGTTCAGTTTCTTCTTTGTAAAGACTAGTCGTTATCCTTTCGGTCTTTGCTTTTTCACACGGTAGACTTGACAATGTTTCAGCCAATTCTTTCTCAAAAGGTCTGCACGAATCGTACTCGTCATCGTTTTGCTTTGAACTCTTAATAACGTCGCTGCTTTTTTTAACTTCTAATGAAAAACTCTTGGCATTGTATTTCAAGCAAGTGCCTTCTTCTTTCGAACTCGTTGATTTTTGTTCCGGCGAGGTCTCTTCACTATTTCCGTTTCTACTTTGTTTGCCTGTCGTGCCGTAAGGTGAGGGTGTCTTTTGATTCGGATTCGCAATGGGATAAAAAGGTGACGTAGCCGAACAAATGTCCATCGGTGATTCCGATAAATTGTCCTGTCCATCCGCGTAATTAGTTCGATACTTAATCGAATTGGCACTTACCGGTGACTGCAATTCCGAACTGAACGATCTCTCGGAAGACTTGTTCGCTTTTCCAGGACTACAGGATTCGCTGGAACTGCTAATCACAAACTTTGGACTTATCTCGGACTTGTTTTTCAACGAGTCCGTGCTGATGGGTGTCGAGGGGCTTGACTTGTCGAAAGATGGCCTTGTCACATCCAACTTGCTGTCTAATTTCATGTTGTCATTGGCGCTACCCTCCGACTCCATCGATCGCAGAGTCAACGTTTTCGAATCAGAACTGAACGAAGAATGTTCGGACTTGTCAATAGGAATATTTCGCGAATCCGTTGTTACGCTCCGCGGACTCGTTGCTAGACTCGAGTTTCTTGAATCGGGGCCCATTGTCTCTCCGGAACTGAACGATTTACCACTTTCCGGTGTTTTTGGGCTTTTTTTCTTGTCTTCGTAAAACTCGGTGGATTTCGAATCTTGATAAACGTAATTGGAACTTAAATTCGATGGATTCGATCCACCGGCGATTGAACTCAAACTCGCCGTTGGTTTGACATCGCTTGGCGTGCTCACTGTCTTTTTAATCAACTGCGAGATTGTCGATTCCACAGCAATTGGCTCGACCACCGTCATTCCGAAATCGTAATCTAGCCTCGACTCTCTTTTCTCAGAGCCGCCAATGAGTGATGCATCAGAAACAAATTTCGGAACAGGAACTTTAGGCTCGTTAATCAAATCGCCGATTATTTCTTTGCTGTTATCAAAATAGTTGGTGGCAAAAAGTTGCGAAGTATCAGGAACTCTTTCTTCCATGCTCAACGTCCCCGCGGAGTCAGTGCTTGTTTCTTGACTAAAATCAATTTCATGAGGAAGATGATTGTCAATTTGCGAGTCGTTTTTCATCGACATTTCCGAGGAATTAATAATTTTGCTCAAAGTGTCAGGCTTTGCGATGGATCCACCAAGATTCGTGTCTAAAGTGTTGGTCGTTCGAGCCTCAAAGCTGTTGGTTTCCGGTCTCAGTATCGTGACGTTTTCAACAAAAGGTGAAATTTGGGACGATCTGCTGAGTTTTTCAGTGAGAGTTGCCGGTGATATCGGCAAATGGCCGATGACGAAAGACGTTGGGTAAATTGTTCGTTCCATGGTACTTTTCTCGGTCTGATTATCTACCGGAGACGTTATCGTGCCAGACGAGATTTCGTACTTGGAGCACGTAGGAACGTCCGTCAGAGCAATGCTCGGTTTGTCGTTCCGGTCACGAGGAATCGACGCGGATTCGTAATCGTAAATTTCATCGTTTCCTCGTGATTTGCTCTCCGCGCACGTTTTAATCGTATCGACACTCGGACCATCATTATCTTCTGTCGCGATGGAAGAAACTTGGATCGGTTTAGTCTCGTGATAATCGAGTGCCGATGAAACCTCAAGATTCTTCGTTTTGTTGGATATTTCAGATTTATCAGGGCTAATTAAAAAATCGTACCTATCTAAAGATTCAAAATCCTTTTCGGGAACACGAGCTGTCGAGTCTGCAGCCTCTTTGTCGCCAGAAATGACTGATAACGGAGTAAAGTCTTTCTCGTCCGTTGTCACAATCTCCCGAGTCTTGTCGTCGGTTCCAGGATCGAGGTCGCGAGGGGAATCTTCGCTGGACAATCCGGCACTGTCCAGGTGACTCATCGGTGATGGATTGATTTCGTCGCTGGATGACAACCTCCTAATTTGGTCAGTAATCATCGCAATCGAACAAGAGGATCCCTCGACCGTTAACAATTGTTTGGAATTAGAATGAGCGTCGTTTGCGTAGTTTCCTTCTTGATAGGCTGCTTCGCAATCAGAACTTTTGTCTGCAAGTTGAGACGAAGACGTGATGCCAATAACTGGAGATGGGCCAGGACGTGGACTCTTCTCGTCGTCGGTTGCCATAACGTAACAATCTGACGTCGACGTTGGTTCCTCGCTGTCAATGTCGCTCAACCGATCAGGCTCGTCGCATAATTCGGTGGAGGTGCTGTCACTGTCACTGTCATTGGCACTGCCGCGTTTTTGCGAGGTCAGAATCGAGGACATTGCTTCGGAGGAATCGACCATGCTCGACGATGTTTCAGCCTCATCTCCCGCTATAAAAAGAGAGAGAAAAATGTCTGAGAACCGATCGATAAACACGCGACACACTGTGCTGCATTGCACTCGCTACATGTGCCTCGTGAAGCGATTCAGATCACAATTGAAGGAAAATATAGTTTGTTTGCTTATTTTGAGATAATGAAAATCATTGTTCAGTCTTTTCTGGACTGATCAAGTTCGATAGAGCGAAGGGTGCGCGTTACGGAATGAATTTCATTGCGAGACTGGTAAATGGGGTGGGGTGGAACAGCTGACACTGTAGGTCGGCACGATATCTGGGTCGAAATATACGGAAGCGGATGTTGACCCTTAGTGCCACACCTGCGTCGATACTCGTAACTGTTGGCAACGAACAGGTGGTTCGACCATGGGATCATTCGGTGGATAAACGAACGGAAGAGGGTAAAATAGGGTTGATGATCGACAATGTAGGGTGCTTGGATTTTTTTTACCCATTAAAGATTCCGAAGGTTCCTAAACGTCGCCGGAAACATGCCGAAAACCCAAAAATTCGATTCCATCACGATTTTTCAGTCTTCCATGTTCACCAGTGAGTTTTTCTTCTCCTGACATTCTGCAGGAGTTTTTTTCACTTAAAAACTGTTCAATGCTTGTATGCTCACCATCCGGTTCGTCCTTTGCTTTCTTCGTGTCCTTCCAATGTAACGTCACACCCTGTTTGTCCTTGCGACCACTCTGTACTCTCACATTGTGAATGGCC
This sequence comes from Diadegma fenestrale, assembly GCA_037043255.1. Taxonomy (NCBI): domain Eukaryota; kingdom Metazoa; phylum Arthropoda; class Insecta; order Hymenoptera; family Ichneumonidae; genus Diadegma; species Diadegma fenestrale. Next base: position 25,663,163 of record CM073309.1, read on the forward strand.
GCTGTTACCCGCGGTTTTGGAGGAATAGCTCCAGGCGGTGGCCCAAGCTGACGAGTCTTGGTACTCACCAGAGCACTTTTCCCGACCAAGAGGTGATTCATGGCTTGAGAGGTCGAGCTTGGTACCATCGATTGCCTGGCGCATGCAGCTAAAAAGTGGAATTACCAAAAATGAATACAATTCATTGCGGATATGGCTTTGCCCTATTTTGGCAAGCCTCCAATAAATAGTGGCAGTTCCAAGGCATATAAAAATCTGTAAAAAAAACTTTAAAAACCGAAAGTTTTGGAAATTTTCAATAATTGGTGGCGGGAACCAGTTTATGGCAATTTCTTCACCTATAACCAAGTACTGACTCGAAAATTCTCGACCTGGGAGGCCACAACACACGTCGACGGTGCATCTATCGGTCTCTTCATCGAAGTTCTTCATTTATTCTTATTTACCTGACAGAATTATGTGAGCTTGACGTTGCCGTTCCCGCAATTTAGCGTATTGATGTTTTAGAGTACTTATGTCTAACGCTAGCCTTTCTCTGTCATTTGTAGGGCCAATCGTCTGCAAGGGACTCGACGACACGTTCGATCGATCTATAAAAAGATCAAAAATTCACATGATACATCAAGGGAAAAACCGCCCGATGCTTTTTCAAGAATTATCCAATTTTTTTCTCTAAATTCACTATTTTCTCGTTTATTCAAATTTTACCAAAAGTCTAGATATTTACAAAAAAAACGTACTGTATTGCATCATTTTTTTGTAAAAAAAATTTCGATGTATCGCGAAGAGAAGGAACGATTCATTGCTCAATAAATTTGTGGCTTGGATGGATATTTCAAGAGCCGAGAAAATTTGACGGTGTAATAAATGATTTTCGAACCTTTTTTGAAACGTTGAGAGACTCCGAACATCGCAGCTGCAACTGCCATTCTTTCTTCTTCCTCGGTGTCCGTATCCTCTTCGTCACTTAATCTTCGCGCCCATGGAGTTATGTTGTAACGATGTTTTTCCCGAAGATCCGTAACTCCGTACAACGGTCCCATATTTACAATAGTCTGGCATGTAAAATAAAATCAAGTGAATTCATTAACCGAAACGAAGAATGGCAAAGAATGTGAGTGTCAGGGAAAAAATGTTTCACGAATAAGTTGGAAATTCCCTGAGGCACTAGAGAAGAAAATGAGAGTTTGATTTCTGACCTTGATGAGATTATTAACGTCTGTGAACTCGAGCATTTCTCTTGTCAGAACGCCCATAATACTGTAGAACTCGTCCGCGGACGTCACCGTCATGATACGACTGTACAAAAATAAATTATGCACAAATTATTTCTCAAAGTTTGCTCATGAAAACGCGCCGCGCATCGATCTCAAGTGAATCACTAATTTCTCGAAATATACGTACTCGGATATCCCTTCCCATATGGCAAGGGCGGTTCGGAGCAAAACCTCGTCACCTTCGAGAAAAATCAGATCCCAAACCCGTAAAACAGCTTCTTGAGGCAAACAGTGGCAAAAAAGTGTAAGAAACCACTGCATCGTAAAAACATTAGTTAACGGTGGTTCGTAGCTGCTTCCTGAAATTTCAAAAGCACAATGTTCATCGAATTACTATAATTATTGATTCCAGGCTTAATTCCAGGTTTTTATCGAAATGTGAAACTATTTTCGATTTGGGAACGACTTTATTTGGATCGTTCCAAATTTATTTATCAGGAAAATCAGAAAAAGGAAAAAGTATTTTGGACAAACATCCGCGGGTTGCAGGTAAACGATGATCCGGTCTTTTGTATGGGGAATCAATGAATAATATAATAATAATAATAATAATAATAATAATATAAAATAATAAAGGGATGCGGAATTAATGAAATGTTTAATTGAGGAAAGTGGCCCACCTGTGGCTTTGTCCTTAGCGTCGCTCTGCAACGCTTCGAGATGCCTCGACAATTTGGGCAACCTCATCCTGAGCAAATCACGAAAAACAGCCATGTCTATGGAGAGCCCACGGAGATTGTCGGCAAAATATCCTTCCGGTAATACGCCCTCGATCAGATAGATCATGACCTTGACTGCGGAGGATTCCGCTCGGTCGGTAACCTGGAGTACAAGGGCAGCTAAAACGTTGAGCCCTTGACAGTAACCGACCGATTTGTTCCAACGTGCGAAGCCAAGCAGTACACGACGGAGAACTGCTTGATTGTCTCGCCCAGCTGCACCGCAGAATAAGCTGCAGCCGGTCCTGTGGAGGTCCTGGAACCATTTCCACATCGTGAGCAATTCGGGCAACTCATTCGAGACATTTTTTCACAAAAACCTCACAGTGAAAATATTAACGACTTCTCATCGACTTTGCACCCTGGTAAAACCCTTTAAAAGGTCCAGGAACGGGCTGAAATTTCTTTCAAAATGCACAAAATTTATTCTCCACCGACATTGAATTATAAAAAAAGAAAAAAGCGTTCCACGTGTAAATTATCACGCGAGATAAAAAAAAAAAAACAAAATAGCTCGTGAACTTTTCTCAGCTTGATAATACAAACGTGCCTGGCATGATTCTCTCGTTTTGGAACTCAAAGAACGCTTCACGTAATGTATTCTCACGCAGATGCGATGTCGCATTATCACAGGGTGCATTGTACATTTTGATCACGCCTATTTCATGGATCATATCTCTGTAAAGCTCCCATGTGAAAATAATACGTTATCATATCGTCCCCGTGGGAGTCGCGATAAAAGTCAGTCGGTAGTTTTTTTTTTTTTCATGTCCTTCGTTGGTTCAATTGAAATTTATTCTCGCGCTTTGCCGATCATGTTTTCTCCAATAATCTCTACTAAAGCCCACTCAAAGTTTTTTGGCGTTTGTCATAGAAAATCCCGTCAAAATGAAACACCAAAAAAAAAAAAAAATTGCAAATGATTGGAAAAATGTTATTTGTTCAAAAACTGACGGTGGAGAATAAAATTGGTTTTTGATTTTTTTATTTATTTGAAAATCCACTTCAATTGACTTGGCAAATTTAAAGCTATGAACACAACAGCGTTACATGCTTCAATTGCCAACGAAAATAGGCGGATTTAATGAGCCTGCTACGCTTGGATGCTGCACGAAAAAAACATAAACTATTAATCCATGATAGAGATGGAAATATTGTGAATGTGCGAATGAGATTACAGGCACAAGTTTATCACGTGGATATCGTGACAATGGCGCATAAATTGCTCGACATTGTATATTCTGGAGAAATTACTCGCGAGGGGACTAGAAACCCGAGCAGCATGAATACGGGGATGAGAATGTACGACACGCGTTGTTTCATTTATTTTCATTAATAATTAACGCACCGACGCTTCTCACTCGATCGAGAGAGCCAAATTATATTTTAATCCTGCAAGAATTTTCACGATTCGAAATTCATCGAGTAAATTACAATTTCCAGTCGAACGATTTTTTCACGATGATGATTTTACTTCTTTGACATCGGTCCAAAAAAAATAGAGAGGAAACAGTCTTTTTTGACTTTTGGGAAAATTCACTGGGTCAAAGTTCGAACTTATTTCGACAAAACCGGAACAAAACAGTTTTTAGTGAATTTAATCAGCTTTATAAATTTCAAAATAGTCAAACAGTCGTGAATTTAGCGAGCACGATTAGAAAATCTTGTGCGAATTGGAAGCTTTCGGAAGGAAGGTCGGAAGGTGGCAAATGTTTGCAAATTGACACAGTCTTTACGAGGAAGTCGAAAGCTTTCGAGGTTGAAAACGGTGCATACGAATAAGGCGTATATTCTTTCCTTACCTTGACAATTTGTATACCGAGCTCTTCGTCGTCGGGATTGCTCCACTCGTTGAAACACAATTTCTCTGCCTGTTTCCAATCTATTCCACGTTGATCTAAATGGCGTTCTGCCAGTGTCAGCCACAACTGTTTGCCACGAATAAAAGGACGAAGAATGAATTGAGTATATTAATGTTAAATCCGAGTTGTAAATTTTATACGATTCCTTTATCGTGTAAGACCAAATTTGGAGGCTTATTGACTCACTCTTTTTCGAAACTCCGGAGGTATTCCACCTTGCAATCGAGCAACCATCTTCATGGCATCCAACCATTGTGTAAAGCCACTCTCGCCAGGCTGGGGCGTCAGACTAAATCGCATTCTCGTGTCTTCGCCTGTTAAATTGAACGTTTTGATCATTTTTATCAACAGCAATTTCAATTTTATTCAATTTTTTGTGAAATTCAAATTTCCCTTCCCAATTGTTCAGCTTTCCAGATACACAGATAATTAATAATGTTTGGCGTAGACGAACGAATTTGTTTGTTTATCCGCGAAAAACCTGGAGGTATCGATGAAAATCAATAGGATCGATCGGATGACGATTGAAAAATCGTTTTGGGAAATGTTCCTTTTTTGCTTTGATTAAAAATAAAAAATTGAAGCCGAACTAGATGATACCAAGAGATGCCGTTAAACTGGAATCGATAATCCAGATGGGATATACGCAGAACTTGCACGATAAACTATTCACGGATGCAGCAATGTCTGTCAATGAATCTCGCGTCCGCCCACTTGCTCGTACTTTAGTCAGAAATCCGGAGCCTTACAAATTTACGCTTCGGATTCGCTTCTTGATATATTTTCAAATGTCAATACGCCCACGAGGCAGGAGGAATGAAATGGAAGACTTCACGCACAAATCCTGTTGAAAAATTAATTTACCAATTTTCTGTATACATAGTGAGTACGAACATTGTTTCTATGAAAATTCACAGCGTTCCATGGATAAATAACGGTTTATCGACAATCGAGTTCTCAAGCCTACACTCGTGAACCAATTTCCCTAACCGTTGGAGTCATTCGATCTTTATTGAATCAGTTATTTATGTAATTGAACAGCAATCTCAAGCGATAAGCAATTTTCATCAACATTCATCGAATTTTGTCAATGTTGTGAGAAATCGAAGCATTTTCCAAAATTCCGCGCTATCGTGTCGTCATCGTCAACATTAAATCTCATTTTCTTAAGATGATTCTCGTTAATTCCATGTCCGAATCATTCAGTTCAACGGAACATCATTCAGGATCATAAAAATCGGCTTAGTGGATGGAAAACAAGAAAAATATTTGCAAAAGCCAATTTTACGTAAACCAATTCTCGTAACAAATTCATCGCTAAATAGCAAACGATATTTTTTTCTTCATGGGCATTTCTTAAGATGATTCTCGTTAATTTCATGTCCGAATCATTCAGTTCAACGGAACATGATTCAGGATCATAAAAATCGGCTTAGTGGATGAAAAACAAGGAAAATATTTGCAAAAGCCAATATTACGTAAAGCGATTCTCGTAACGAATTCATCGCTAAATAGCAAACGATATTTTTTTCTTCATGGGCATTTGCGTCAGAGCAGGATATTCTGAGGCTTATTACGTCGTGCAATAAATTGTTTTTCAAGAAGACTAAATATACGTTTTCATTGTAGGCAAAGATTGGTCCTTTATAAAATTTCGAAAGAGACTCTATTGCGTGGAGTAACGTGACAAAACAATGGGAAATCTATAATAATTATTATTGCCAATGTGATGCGAAGATGATTACGACACGTATTTTCGTTGCCTTGTTTATCATGGGTCATTCAATGGCAACTCTATTCGTCTTTGGTAATCCGAAAATAAAACTTTCGGTTGTTTGCCAGGTTGAGACGATTTGTACGAGACGATGGTTATTTCGGTTACGGGAAACAAGTGGCGAGCTAGTGACAATGGGGAAAAGGATGGTGCGAGAGGGTGTGAGGTCAGAGTCTACCACGAGGGTTGTCTATACAAACGCGAGACGGTATTCTCTTAGCTCCACCTTTGACGTAGACACGTCCGGTACACACTTTGCTATAGAGAACTAAGAATACGTGTCTCTGAGAGGCTGGCACACATACTTTTTTCATCCCTTCTGTCCATGGACCGTTACATCTTTGACTAGACGTGCGACCAGCCGATAATACGTCGTGAAACTTGACGCCCCGTCTGCGACTTTTTTCCTAGTCAATTTTCAATTCCATAGAAGGCAAACGCTTCGGGGAGGAAGAGAATTCATGGGATCATTGAGTTTTAATATAAATTTGCAACTAAATAAACTCTCGATCAAATGGGATAGACATTTTGCCATGAGACTCGAATTCAGGCGCGACAACCGACAAATATTTATAACGAAACACTCATGTTTATTTATAAGAAACCTCTGCAGGTCATATTTGAATATTAAGCGTTTTCATCACACAACAAAGTTTTTTTAACTCGGAAAATAAGTCATTTCTAGCGCGGATAGTTTTGTGCATGAATAATAAATTTCAAAGGGAGAATTCCAAGCGTTTGTATCACGCGTTTAATAAAGTGTTAAAATCGTGGTGCACGCCACGCTCCCCAGAATCGAATTAAGCTTTGAGTCAAAACAACGCAGAATCCAAGTGGAATATCGCGCTTTAAATATCGCATTACACACCCCTTACTAGTCTTGTTCATCTCATATGTTACGGACCCATGCGTTTCTGTATTAGGTGTTAAGTGTGCCTGCTATTTGCACGAATAAAGACACTTCTAGTATTTCGCAGTCTGGTGCGTCGAATCCGTATGAAATATTAAATCAATTACGCTCCAGGAGACGATAATCGGATCAAATAATCCTCGAAACACGACGCACTTTTGGTCATGGACAAAATATCTAAAAAATCCAAGCAATCATAACTTTTTTGTAATGCGATCTCCGAAAGAGTTTAAAAGGAACATGGATAAATTCGTATTTACGAGTCAGAAAAATTGACGTGAAGCGCATCATCGTGATTGAGAAAAACTTTTCAATCGATGAGGACAAAAATTTATTAATAAATGTGAACTGTCTTTGGCTTTTTCAAGCCGAATTGCTGATTTCTCTTTTGCTACTTTATTCAATTAACTGGCAGAAAAACACAAAATTGTAGAGGATGAGGAAAAATTTATTCAAAAAATGAATCTCTTATGAAACATTATTCGCGCTGTTGGTAAAAATTCATGTAGCGAAATGAAAAACCGAAACGATCTCGTGCGAATGCGAATAAAATTAATCAAGCGAGACCTTTTCTCGTTTTTGTCGAACCGATAATGCAAACCGCTGCTCGCGGAGTTTTCAATTGTTCGATACAAAAATGAGAACAGTAACGCATAAATACAAAATGATTGTTCTCTCGGATGATTCTCTCGTATTCCCATGACGTATGAATCTGAACATGTAACGCGGATAAAGACAGAAACATAAAGGGAAGTATTTCACGTGACATTTTCGTTTGAAAACCCTGACCCCATTCGATTCATTCTCTTTTTTTTTTTCACCGTATTTCTTTCCATACAAAAATGAACGAACACGTATTCCCGGATTATTGGATTTGGCCGTTACTTCGATTCTTCCGAACGGTTAAACTTTTCTTTTGTCTCCCTCCGATGAAAGCGTGATAATCGACAACAATGATGAGGAATGTCTACAAAATAAGCTGTAATTAATTTTTTAAACAATTCGCGTCAATTTCCACCCCAAATTTTGGGAGAATTTTTTTTTTCTCCTTTCTCAAGCTATTTGAGCTATAATCGACCGCCCACTTGAATCGGAAAAACTCGAATAGCTGTGGCCCCCTTAAAAAACTTGAAACTCGTACCGAATAAAAAGTAAGTGATTGAATTTAAAAATTCAATGAAACGTTGTCGTTGTTGTTTTTGTTTTCAATAGTTGGTTGTTCAATTTAAATAAGTCATACAAAAATGATTGGGAAACAGATGAAATGTTGAAATTTCCTGTTCGTTAGTTTTAGCACGATATTCCCGAGTTGTTGCTGATGAATCCAGGGAGTTTGAGATCAAATGGAAAATTCAACTATCTGCAGGAGTGTACAAATGTAAACATGAGAGCTCATTAAATTCTTGAGTGCTCCAGTTAATATGTGCCATAAATTAAATGTCTCTGAATTCAAATGTTCTCGATATTGTCGGGAATGTTTTACGCCCTTGTAATCGAGAAAGCTCGACAATGGGAAGAGAAAAGTGTCGATAAACCAGAACTCCGGACTCCAGTAGGAAATTCACATCCACAGAGACCAGTTCTGCGAGTATTCAAACTCTCGAGAATGAACTTGGTTGCTCTGGATACTTTCTGAAGACCATATGAATGTCTCCATTGCACATAAACGTTTATATATAAATTTGTGTACATGCAGATTAAGGTCTAGTCGCAATATTCAGAAATTATACGATGAAAAAAAAACATGAAAAAATTGAAGAATTCGAAATTCGACATTTTTACTATTCTCGAATCATGTTGGTGGAAATAATTAACTCGAGCTTGTAAATCAAATTGACGACCAAACTTACGAGCGTGTACGTCAAATATAAAATTTATTTCATGCTTCGACTTTCACATTTCTGTATAAATTCGAAAAATATATGAAAACCACTGACACGAAGTGGCTGCGTTCGTTTTTTAATTTCTTTGTAATTTCATTGGACCAATCGAATTATTTTGTACGTACAAATTGTCATTGGTTTTGGAAAAAAAAGGAAATGATTTTGGAACCGAGTCATGCAGTTATAGCTCATTGGGAAAATACTCGTTAAAACAGCAGTGAGTGAAACACCGAAAGACTAAACGTGTGCAGTTTCATAGTATCCGTTTTTGTGTTGAAACAATTGAGATGAAATTGTGGAAAAAATGTGTAGATTGATTGATCACCTTCCTCCTCTTGATATTTGGCAGAGCTGGCAGCATTCGCGGCTCCTGACGCGAGGCTCTTCAGGGAGTTGAAAAATCCGCTCATTCTCCAATTAGAAACTTCTCGTCTTCTTCTTCATCTTTCACGCTCGGACCTCCACTCTTCTTCGATCTAACTAACCATTCTCACGTCTCATGTTTGGAGTTTTTTGTCGCGTAAGCGCTTTTGATAATAAGTTATCCAACCGCGATCCGTCGTTAAACTTTTTTTCCTTGTGTCTGTGGGCGATTGACCGATCGCGCCTTATTTTTCGTCACGTTTTTTACTTGATTTTCAAATTTTTCCCGAAACATTATACGGTGTTGATCATTCACATTGATGTTGGCAAAATTCAATGATTAATTGTTCTTTTACCGCACAATTATTCCGTTCCGTCGATTTTCGTCGAAGAAAAATGCTCTGAAATAATTTCAATTTACGTTCGAATTCTATAAATTATTTTCTGAAAATTTCCGATTATTTATTTGAAAAAACATTGCGTTAAATTTCGCATGCGAAAAATATTTCTTTCCAGCATTTTTCAATCCCCTTTTCATGTGTTCTCAACATATTTTAAATAATTTTTCAAAGAATGCGACACGTTTTCGAGATCCGAGTAATTCGCACGGCTCCCCGGCATCCGAATCTTGAATTCAACATTTTATCCGAACGTATTCCCGGGCATTGTCGCATTAATGAGAATACCCAAGTAGAAAGGAATTTCGACAAAAGCACGTCTGTGGGGAAGCAACGATATAGGGGGCTCATAAGCAATTTCACGAAGGAATAAATTTCAATTTATCGCGATGCCTTGGTTGATATTCGAACGTGAATTTCCTCCGCCTTGCCCCATCAAGGGTTGATCGGTTTTCATGACAGCAGGGTCTCTTTACCCTTGGGCTTGTTAACGACTCATTAACCAATGGTTCCCGAGTGACCGAGAAGCGACGTAAAGTCACGGGGTAAATGCATCCTGACAATCAACTTTTAAATCTAATTTCTCATCATTGTCAATTTGAAATTCTCGATTTTCGCTTTAATTTTTCGAAAATGTTTTTTTTTTTGTGGAAAATTGGCAAAGAAAACTTGGCAACTGCATTGAATCTATATCCATGCGAAAATAAAAAACGTCTAAAATAAAAAAAACTGCCCTTGGTACGTGAATTTTGATTAGAAGTGAAAAAACAATCAAATTTTTTTTTTAATTATATTTTTCAATATTCCTGCTGAAATTTTCGATGCTTCGGAATGAAAAATCGTTTCACGAATCTATCACGATGCCCTCTTTCCTTCTTGATAAATAACTGTGTAAAAAATGAGATATTTTCAAGCCGTAAGCCTGATGGGCTGCTTGGCTCGTGTACTTATCGCACACGGCTTTCCGGCTGCATAAGGTCGTCCGGGATATTTTTATGTACATATATGTGAATATTACGCATACGACCCTCGCTAGTCTCGTTTCGATAAAGCTCACAGCTGTCGCTCTCGATACACTATCTGGCTGGCCTTCAAAGAGACGGTGCAACCAACATTATCAAAATAATGTACCTCACGTTGAAATCCTAGTCACGTACTAAAATACAAAAGCGTCGCAGCTACGAGGATTGTCTCCAAAGAAACGAAAAATAACTCGACAATTTCCACAAACCGCGATAAATAATGAAAAAAGGACTCCCAAGTTTTCATTTTTCAATTTTCATTCAACGAAATTTCAATCTATTGAGCGCGATAAATAAAACTTAATTTTTTTTTTTATCCGGAAAGCAAAAATTACTGAAAGCTGTTGCAGGTTGAAAAACACACGAAATATTCGTCGTTCTATTAACATTATTCGAAGAGCTTTCTACACGAACTTTTCTACATGATTATTGATGGCAGAATCATGATCCTAATGTAGATTCGGTATATGATATAATTGCGTATGGGAGTACAAAGCAATTTGAGTCCGATTGGTTGCTCGAGGATCCAAAACCCATCAAATCCCCCCCCCCAATGTCAGCGTTAGCTTGATTATTCTCTTTGATGCTCGAGCTCATCGTCTCGACGCTCTAGGGCTTTTCTCTTTACCGCAGGCTCGTTTCTAATATACTAGGAGAGCCTATTTCAATTTTGTCGTATTGTCCGCTATTGCCAAGTGGCAGTGAATGACATAACATGTATTTCATATAACTGCGTGGCTTATGTACACGAATTCACATGCTTCTAATGTGTATATATATATGAAAGCTCTATATACTGATATATACATGAACGAAGACTCAATATATTTATGTGAATGAGAAAAGACACGTATTTATGGGTTTTATATCGATGTGCATACGAACCAACGAAAAGGGGGTTGAAAAACGAGGTTTTTTTTGTGTGACTATAATTTATGACGGGAATGAGACACTACAAACGGAGGTTGAAATCCATGAAGAGTAAGAAATCACGTTTTGTGTGGAAAATGTTGCCACCACGATATTCCGTATCTACTGACTATTTTCACTTCGATCGTTTTTTTCTCTCTTTCTCGCGCGTTCTCTCCCACTTGCTCGGAAGACTCTGGGTCGTCCAGGGCAGCCTCGTGTGTCTTCTCCAGCGCAAATTCCGTCGCTATATCCTTCGGAAATACTGCAGGACTAACATTCTGAACACTCGTCTCACCACTTGCAGTCGCGACACTCGTGGAACGAAAATGTGATCCAAAGGGTAGAAGTGACGGAATTTTTTTTTTTTTTTACTCAAACGCACACACAACTAGGCGAAGTTGGAAGCGAAAGGTTTTCACGTGAATAAATAAAACCGGATAAAAACCGCACCAGCATAGACGCGATGGTTTACGTGATCAAGTATCTCTCGGTCGTCGTTGTCGTCGACGTCGTCGAGTCAGCTGTGCCGAGAAACGAGAACTCAGACCGAAACAACCTGCGCGCGCGCCACGCTACGCCACTTCCATTACCACCCTCATTTCTCTCTCTTTGCTCTCCTTTTCCAACCCCTATTTCCAACTCTCCCTCTCGCTCTCGCTCTCTCACTGTCCCGTTCGTACTCTCCTCTCCTTATTCCTATCGCCGTTTCACGGGTACCTCTAAGTTGGCACCCGTATCAAGAAGGGTATAGTTTCCCTCCCCCAGAATTTTCTCTCTCTCTCTCTCGGTCTTCTTTCGCTCTTTCCTTTCTTCTCTATTCTCTCCTCGCCAAACTACCAGCTCTTCGACCATCCGAGCACAAACTGTATCCAGTCCCACAGACTTTCGACCATCGCGATATGTAACATGTAAACCCCCTGCCTGCGCGACTCTCGCGCTTAAGATTCACTGCATAAGACGCATGCGTTGGAACGTCAATCTGATAGAAGCGCACCCCTCTCGAACCAACGCTCACCGACCTACACGAGCCTCTATCAAAACATGATTCTTTTTCAAACTTTCATTCTCGCTTTTTTCTCATTTTCTCCTACTGTCGCAGGATTCCTTAGACTTTGTGCCCTTCATTTATCTTCCGGAATTATTAAACATCAGTGATGCTTGCCCAAATGGTCAGCTCGGTACGAACCAGCACCGAAATAGTTGCTTCAAAGAAAACCATTTGTTCCGACAATCTTCCATATATTATTTGTGTATCGAACCGAATTTCCGATCCCCGGATTCACTTGAATTAGTCTCGATCATGTTGAAATCAATTCCAACAAATTATGAAAGCTCTCGTGAATAAAAATGTTGTCGGAATCTCAAGGCAATTGTATTTGACGAAAACATGAAATTATAGAAATTTATTTGGTGCTTTTCGGAATGATTTTAACAAGTTTCATTTTGCTCCATCTCTAGAATCAAAGTTGCGAGCAAATCGTAATTTTACAAAATCGTATTCGGACCTTGAGTCAACGCACGAGAAACTTCAATTCATTGTGACTTCCTGTCGCGAGGAGCGCTGTTACGATGATGCGATGTCGGTCTCATGCATTTAATTTGCTCTCTGTTTTCTCGACGTTTTCCCGCGTTCGCTTGTTTTGCGCGGCTGCAAGGCGCCACTGAACAAAGATAAATGATAGAAATTCTAGATCCTCCAACTCGCACGTTACGATCATATGTGAACTCGAGCGAAACGGGGGATGAGATCGCGAGGAAACTTATTCGAGAGCTTCGCAAAGCCCACGCGATCACGTGGCTCCGTGGATCACAAATGAATGAACGAGTAAAATCTGACTTGCTCATTTATAAATAATTACAACAACAATCTCAAAGTTTTTCCGGATTTCTTTAAAATCTGGAAATTTAAAGTGAATCGACGATTCTTCACGATTTATCGAATTTTCATGAAACGTCCAAAATTTCGACGAAACGAAGACTCGGAAACGGTTGTTCTATGTAGAGTCAGTCGCCGGCTATGGCGATCATGCATGACGATGTCGAAGGTGAAATGTTCACAAGCGTATAGACAGAGCAAATTAAACCAACCGACAAAAGTAAACAGCAGGTTGAGCTACGATCCAGAGGCATTTGAAGTTTTGCGAAAGGGCCACGCGCACGAAGCTTTGGGACCACTATTCAAACTTGATTTCCAAAAACATGGATAGATTTGTATTGTGCGTCGAACAAGAAGATGGCCATATGGTATAGGCCGTTCTGACTTTGCAACTCGGGCATGCGCACTCATTCCTCCACATCTTGGCAAGCGGCAAAGCGTAATTATTGATCACTGCAACGTACCGAGACTCTCACTTCATCCCAGTATCGCTACGAGCGAGCTTGGTCGCTTTTGCGCTTGCATTTACGAGACTTTGTCATTGTCGAACGTCCTTTTCCTGATCCTTGCGTTAATCCATGCGAATTTCAATTTTTATGAGACATCGAATGCAATCTCAATAATATAATCAAATTTTAAACTTTTTCTTGGTTTGCGAAACAAACAAGAAATGGCACAATCGAAGTTTGTTTTTCAAACGTCAATCTATGAAGATTTTGTATATTTTATGGGGAAAGACTATCCGAACGATATTTTGAAACTTTGTGTTTCATTTTTGAACCGCAGAATCGATCATATTTTCAAATTTGAACAGAATATTTAAATTGCACTGAACAGGAGTTCGAAAATTTTCAATGACATGATTTCTTGTGGTCAATTGACGGTCCATAAAAAGATTCCCGAATGATAAATCGACTCGATTATGGCCCGAGGCGTCGAGAGCAAATGTAGGAATTGAATTTATCCCTGAAAATTGTTAATAGAATATTCCTCATTTTTTTTCGGCTCCCAATTGAGCGTCATACTGGGACGCGCTGTAAATCGAGGCGATTATTATCGAAAAAGTTATTTCTGGTGATATTATCGGAATTTTGCGAAAAAATAACTCGCGTTTGGCAGAGAAAAATATAAATAATTAATTACGAAAGTGATTCTCGAGTGAGAAACTTTTTCCAAGGATCAGACGACTCTGAGAATATTTTTCCCATGAAGAAAAATTGAGACGCAACGCGGAGAATATCCCGGAGAATGCCGAAACGATGCCGCCTCTAAAATTTTAGCAGCTTCTGCTTTTTTCTAGTAAATCAAGTGTGTGAAATAGAGAAAAAAAAAAATTAACTCGTTGGCGGACGCAGCCAAGAGCCGCAATGCAGAGGCCATTGATCCCCAAAAACACGAATGGAATAGAGAAATATCGTCGTGCTCACGTACCGCGGGAGCAATATATACGAAACGTGGAGGAAAAAAAAGTCCTTGCAACGAAAATTTCATCAACGTGTGTGGCCGTAAAAATGACACGGAATTGCGCTCTGACTGCACTCTTTGTTTGTCATTCCCTTCTTTTTTTCATTCTGACAAAAAAATGACGGGCTCGTCCTTCTATTCAATAAAACTTGAGCCACAGGGTAAATGGCTGCAAATTTCGAAAGTCAAATTGTCGAAAGAACAGTGTGGGAAATTGCGACTTTCGAAAATTAATCAGGGCTGATTAGAAATTACTAATCGATTCCCTTAACAGCGAATCCCGTTGCATATCCATTCATCCCAATTTTTGTCCTTTTCCGCGTGGATCCAACGAATCGATAAATCGATAAGTTTCATGGACGCGAATATCAAGTACGTCCATAAAATTAGAAAAAAAAAAGTAAAAACCTCAATTTTCGAGAATTTCTCGTTCTCCCTGAAAATCTGCGACCGCGGCAACAAGAACTCAATTTGAAAATGGCGCAATAAAGATTTTGTCAGGATTGCGTGGAAAAAAATTGAGTTCATTGAAAATAATTCGCTTCTAACGAAAGAAAACAGGAAATGGAGAATCACTAAGTAAATAAAAATCCCATGGAAAATTTGTATCAAATCTGCCGTCAAATATCGTTTCAGCGAATCGCATTCAGCTCACAGAAGGATTTAATTGTCCTGTCGGTTGTACAGGCTAAAAGTGTGGTTTAAATTGATTCACCTGGGATTCAGTGATCTCCAGCAAGTCAATGAAGTCAACTCTGTGACTCGTGCTTGATAGACAAAAGAGTTTTATTTTCAATATCCTCTCAAGGCTAAAATGTAGTTGAGAGAGGCAATGCGAACGGAGCGTTTAGCATCCAAAGTCCCGATTTACAACTGTACACCACAATAATTCGAGACTGCAAGTTTCTTTCACGTTTTATATCGAGCCTCTCTCAGGTTGAATGATCCTCATCTGAACAACAAGACAAAGCCGATTTTTTTCCATGGAACGTCAGTTCAAACGAGACCCTTAAGAATTCGTGAAAATTCTACTCAATTTTTCTCCCCATTTCCTCGACAACGGTCCGTAAATTTATTATCCTCGCGGAGAAAATCTGTTCAAATCGGTTTTTGCGATTTTATTCATTTCTCGAAGTATAGAAAAAAATAAAATCACCATCGCGTACAACGACGTTTTGAACTCTTCCGTGATTTTGTGATGTCAGTCACAAAAGTGTCTCATTTCTTTCAATACTTGGAATCGTTTGATGATTACAAAAATATAAAAAAACGAATATGCAAAGAAATTCATACAGATTTCATCGTCGACCACGAAGAGCGACATTTTTTCAATGTACGCTCCAATTACATACACGTCATACATGTACCAGTGTTTCTATCAGACTAAAATTGCGCTGCCTCAGTCTCTTGTCATTTCACGCGACCCACTGACCAACAAAACAATATCAAACGGTACTCCAGTTTTCAATCAATGGTTTCAAGTCATTATTTTCCCTCGCCGCAAGAGGAAACCCTTTGAAATCTCTGGCCAATGAAGAATAATGGAAAAAAAACCAAATTGTTCTCGATATCACATGACGAAAAGAAACGTAAAATTTCACCTTTTCGCGAGACGTGAAATTTGAGTTACGATCGGAGTTTGCCTGCTTTTTTTTTATTATTTTCTGTTGCGAAACCTCATCCTCAATTTAAAAATTCCCTTTGCCGCAAATGGTTGCCGGTGCATCACTTCAAAGCGACCGCACCTACTTCGCTATTTTTTTTTTTTTCTGATTGTTCGAAAAATATTCGGAAAATCGTACAGGATCGTGGAAAATTTGAGTTTACTCACTTCGTTTTGCACTGTGAGCTTGCAAGTAGGCGGTAATGACGTCGTACTGTTTGTCCCTCTTGGCCATCAGATAATCCCTTCGTCTTAATTGACGAACGAGCAATCCACCGGTATGATTAACATAATGCCTCAAAGTTTCCAAAACGATTGTGAGCTCTTCCGTGCCTGTGAGGAAAAAGCAAAAGTCATGACAAAACAACGAGACGAGGATACGAACGGGCAAAAGAAAATTTTGAACAAGTTTATCGACCAAAAATAAACTTTTTCTTTTCATCAAATTTGAGGTTCTAATCCCATGAGATCGATTCGCTGATCGGACTCTGAATGTTGAAGAAAAAACTGACATTTTTTAGAAATTTTAATATTTTCCTTGTACGAGGCTCAAGAAGTTTCTGTACCGAGCCTGATTCACTCATTTTTTTTTTTAAGTCCATCGATAAAAGTGTGAAAAGAAAAATGAAAATTTTAGTATCGAGATCGGAATTCGTTCGTAGCGGAACTTGCTCCAAAATCGCTCAACATGCAATGTTTCTGACACGATACATTATTTCACTTGCACCATCCATTTCGATATTCTACAAACTGTCAAAGTAACTTTGTCTGTTGGTAACGCGAGAGGCACGAGTAACAACTCCCTGGTAACAACAACCTTCGTCACTAATCGCAGTTTCCACTGTAAAATAACCCAACAGGATATAATTCATTTGCATGCTAATAATGATAATCAATAAAATGCAGATTGTACAGCAGCGCTGGATGGCTATCAAATTTCCAGACCAGTGACTAAAGTTCGTAAGGGAATGGAGATTCTCGCGTGGGTTTGTATGGACATCTTGAGATGGTTGAAAAAGTGTAAGGGGATGCCGCTGAGTTGAAGTGGTTTCACGTACCTTGATAAAGCAAAAGTGGCTTTCCCTAACAATGATAGGGGACTCGAAGTGAATGACGCGACGAGGCTCGAAGATACTGAAGCTCTTCGTTCAAGATCTTGTGCATAGCATTTCATCAACGCATATATTGAGTCGAGTGAAATTTATGAAAGCTTTGAAGCAGAAAGTCGTATCGCAGTAAATTTATCTGTCTAAATTAACCGAACGAAGCCTTTTTTGTTCGAGCGGTGCAAAATGTCCTATTCATTTTTTTTCTCAGCACCTTTTTCTAGTCAATGGTGTGTGGCTTCGACGTTCTCGAGCCTCGTCAGCTTCTGGCAACCAAAAGGACGCCGCGCTGCCAATTAAAACGACAGCTTTTGATTCTCGCTGAGAAAATTTCCGCGCTTGCAGGCCATTGATAAAAATTCACAGAGAAATGAAGAAAAGCATGAGAAGAAAAACAACTTTTGTCATAATTGAGCGATCACGAACTCCAACGTTGTTCTTGCGGTTTCATTCTTTTTGTATAGGAAAATCGCGAGCACAAATATTTCGCTTACTTTTCTCACCCAAAATCCTGTGCAGACACGTAATGGAATTGAAAAATAATGAAAATTTGGTTGTGGCGTGAAATAAGCTTCAAATTGGTAGGAAAACGATAACTTTTGATTTTCTTCGAATCTGTATATTTAAAATTCTCAACTATCACGAAAACGATGGATTTCAAAGTTTCTTGTGTCGAGTTATTTCAGCGAAGTTGTGGTAACGGTTTTATTTATATGTAAAGTTGAAAATTTAAGAAAATCTGCCTCGTTCGTGATGAGTCTGACCGTTTGTACAAAAACGAGTGTGTAGTATCAATAAAATTATATCATGTACGAAATTCATAAGAAAAAGCAACAAAATTTCGTGAATCTTACTTTTTCTGAACAGGAAAGCCTTGCGGAGAAATGGGTGACGTGGCGGTGGCTTGTAAGACGACACCGTAGAATCGCTTTCCGAACGGCACCTCTCGCTCCTTGGATATCCGTAAATATCCAATAGTAATTGATCGACCAACGATGTGACCACGAGTTCCTGGCTCCCAGACTCTCTCAGCATCGGTAAGGGATAAGGCTTCGTCGATAAAATATGAGATGAAAAATAACAGATATGACAAAATAGAGTGTAAAAGTGTGAAAGAAAAATTGGTTTGAAAATCGATCGAGGAATCAATTGTTTCCACGATTGCACGTACGATCCCGAGTATTTTCTGAAATCTGCAGCAATTTTTCTATTGAAGATTATTGCTAATATGTTACAATGCACAAGTCGAAAAAAACTGCGCGTCATAATTATTTATTACGATTTAACACACAAAACGAAAGCTTTAGAAATCTCCTTATAAAAAGTTCTCGCAGTAATAACGAGATATCGCGAATGTGATTGTTTAGATCGATCGCGAAAGTGTGAAGGCGAAGGGTTAATGTTTTAATTCGGGCGCAGCAGTGCAAATGAAACCTTGAACGCGCTTAACAATCTGTTGTTATCAGTTGATCCAGAATTTATTCTGTTTGAAAAGATTTTTCATTAATACACCATGCTACGATACAAAATCGCTTTTCCCACGGTTGATTCGTCCATCAAAGTTGCCACAAAATTAATTACACTGATCACCGAATTGAAATTTTTTCGATATACCTTTTTTATGCTGCGTTCATTGTTTCCAATAATTTGTCCGTCAGTCTTCGAAGGATTTTTCCATTCTGAATTCGTAGCTTCGTTAGGCAAAGTCTTGATTGGACCATCATGGAATCGTCGGTGCTGTTTGGACTTTGTATTCAAATTCATAAAATCCGGTCCTTCAATAGCCTTTTTTCGTAAATTCGCATAACGATCCTTTCGTTTCGATGAGTTTAAAGATGGAAAATCAACTCCGCGTAATCGTTCATGCGTTTGCCGCGTCACGACGACATCGCCGAACAGTCTTTCGCTCTCAACAATAACGCACTTGACACGGTAACTGAATTCGGGATTCTCACCGCCCGGCATAACGAAAAGTACCATATTTAGCGAGTATCTCACAAATTTTTCAACACTTTGTTAAAAAATCATACAAAATTGAGTTTTTCGTCACGTTTCTTATCCGGTAAAAGTCCAATTATCTTTTTTATATCATTTAATCGATTTTTCATGAGCCTGTTTCATTATTTAGGAAATTCGGGACTTTTATACTCGCAAACTGTTCACTAAATCTTATCCATTGCCGGAGAAATAACCAAAAAACAGTATTTTTCTGCTCCTGCTATTTGATCATGGTCAGCCACTCTCGAACTGAAAATTCGAAAATCCACGTGTTATATGTCATAGAAATCGTTGGGAAAAACTGTCAAAATTCTCGTCCGAGCACGGATTTGCGTTTCCACTTTTTCTGAGACTTTTGACAGTAGATTTTTTGTTCTCCGATAAAATTGTCACATGAACGTGTTCTGTGATATGTCAAATAGGAATTTATGGGGAAAAAATATTAGCGCATGAAGCATTTTGCATATCAGGTGTCGACGATCTTTACCTTGGCATTAGGAAAATACTTGAACGATCTTTCTCATTTGGCCCTTTTTCGAGATGACGTGATTCATAACTGTCAAATTTGGATTCGCGTGTTTCTTCGGAGCTATACGGACATAAATTAAGTCGATATTTTCCTGGCTTGGCTATTTTTCAGAAATTCAATGCAACGATATAAACTTCATTCATAAATATCGGCTGACGCAGCTTCGCAAATACAATAAATGCGAATCGAACAAACTGAGTAAAAATCACGATATGTGTGACGTTTCGAAATATTTTTCTCTCGAGATTCTTGCGTCTGTTGTCGACAAACGAACATGGACGAGAAACAAGAGAAGCAAGATTCTTTCTCGGGGCCGAACAATATTGAATTCGTTTCAGAATTCCTCGGAAAGAATTTTCAAAGATATTCGAGAGTATTCCCCAAAGTCCGACACTGGGGGAGGTGAATGTATCAGCTGAACAGCTACGGGTCAATGTGACCCATTGAAAAAACACTGCCAAAATCCTTTGACACGTGTGCATCGTAAAATTTTTGGAAATGATCGTTTGGAACAATTACTACAAAATAATTTTTAATTAATTTCAATCAATATTTAAAATTAACTAATTTAAATCAATTTTTAATTATAATTAATAATCCCAGCTTTCAATATTATTGTTTAATTAATTTCCGAGGATGTAGTCACCGGAAATTGTTCTTTTTATCTATTGCAAAATGATAATAAAATAAAATATTGTTTTTCATCGATTCCTCAAAATATTCAATGGACCAAAATCAAAGTTTCAAAGTTCATTCGGTTTTAGTTGCGATTCCTGAATTTTCGCAATTTTTTTTTTCAAAAACTTCAAAAATTGAATGCTTTTTGAAAAAATGTTGAGGAAAATGGAAAAAGAAAATATATTACGCAGAAAGTTGCATGCCGCGATGATAGTGTTTATCCGTTTTCGACGCCTCGTAAATACAAGTGCGATTGCTCGATCTGTAGTTGATTAATGAATTCTCGAGGGTTTACTGTAAATAGATTTTACCTCATGGTACTAATAACGAATCCGGCTCCAAGAGTCTGCCTGGTTATCCCTCGCAGCTGTTAATTGAGCCGAGATAATGATGTTTCGCGAAGTAGTTCGCGGTTATAGCGAACCCCGACATTTCAGGCGACGCTATAGAATTAACCTTGGCATTACTTATCGTCGACGGAAAACGTTTTATCGTTGAAAATTGTATCTACGTTCTTCCGTGCAATCATTCGTCAACATTAACGTTTGGAAGCTATTTTCGAATTTCCACACTTAAATTCAACGCGGAAAACGTCAACGACTTACAGACCGATTCATCAACGTAATCACGACGATCGTTCCATGAAATCTCGCAAATATTGCAAATTCATTCACTGTTGTTATTATCATCTAATTATTTATAACCGTCATTCGTCGCTCATTCAAATTGCGCGATTTTCCATCATAGAAATCGTAATTTTGCATGATTCGAAAAATATTTTTCCATCACGAAACTGTCTCTTCTTGATTCAACTACCAAGAGTGCGAAAGAGATGAGCGCAACTTTCCGAAAATGGATATTCATCATGATCACAGGTGATAAGAACTTTCAACCCACTTTTGCCATTTTTCCGCGAGCATTGAACCTATTCCTGTTAGTCCAATTGGTCAGACAGTTTTGAAAAGTATTACCCTAAAAAATTAAAGAGTCTCCGTAACTTATATAAACACCTCTGAGGGCTCGAATGTCCTCGAGTGAATCCGCGCGAAGGAGATGGCAAGAATGGACTCTCGATCTTTTTTATTTCGATCGAAGGAAACGTGTGAAAATATTTGATTCTTGAACAATTTGCCGACCTTTCCGTCCCTTTTCTTCCGGTTGCTTCATTGACTTTTTCAATTATTCCTCAATCTCCTAAATATAAAAATAGTTTGAAGGAGAAAGAGAGAAATGACGTTCGTCTGTTAAAGTGTATGGGGAAAAAAAATTGCACTTGTCACAATTAAGTAATGAAGTGATACTTGCATTTGTTATCTTCGTTCGACTTCGGTGTTGCAAAAGTTGCCTCTATTTTTATACCATTTTACCAGTCCGAACAACCTGAATTTTAATGGAAAGAAACGAACGAGGCTTAAGAAGATCGATGTGTTTATTTTTGCTTAGCGCTCAACGCGAATAAGTTTTTTCTTCACTGTCGTTTACGTCCGAACTAATTCACTAATGATGTCCGGAGCGCAACTGGAAGTCATACGATAATAAGACCGTAGACTGACGCAACGTACTCATGGTGGGGATCATTAAACTTGGGGAGAAATGACAGATAAAAGAATGTCAATTGCTAGCCTTTCGAATGGAAAACCAATCGGAAATAATGGTGACGGTGTCAAAAAAAAAAAAAATTCAGCAAAACGATCAATTTTGCACCGTAATTTTTTTTATTGTTGAGAAACATCGAAAATTGTAGTCATAAAATTTCTTAGTTTCTTCAAACTGAGGGAACCGAATTCTTTTTGTATTCTTTCGTAGGCTCGCAAAAGCTAATCGACTGAGCAAAACGTCTCTGTAGGATTTTTCACACTTTGGGAATAGAAAAAGACAAAAACTCGTGGCAGTAATCGAGAAGAAAAATTCTTGCACTTTGTGTACGATTGCACAGGAGCACAGGTGTGTTGTAAACAGTTAGTTCAACTTGAACAAACTACGAACGAACTAGCGCATTGACCTCACCACTATCGACGAGCAGAACGAAACGAGCAACGAAACAAAAAGAAGAAAAACTCGAAAGGGAACCCGTATCTAATGTTTTGCATTACGCGCGGTGGAGTGAATGATAATTGTTGCTTGAAACACACACTTTGCTCCACTGTGCGGTCACTCCAACACTTTTCGCTACTTGCAGCTCTTTTTTTTTAAGTATTTCTTATCGAAAAGTCTTTCTGAAAGTCACTATCGACATAGTCGACGTAAAAAAAGTTCTCACGATGGGAAAAACACCGAATTCTTGATAAAAAATTACTTCACACCAATTCAGGACGAAAAAAACTCTCTGGCTGACAAAATTGTAGCGAAGAACGAGAAATTCATCGAATTTCCGAATCCTTCGAAAAGTCTTGGGTTGTACGAAGAAATCCTTGATGTAGATCTTTCTTATGAGGATTGGAAAAATGTTTTAGGAAAACTAAACAACGAGAGCTTTTTTCCATTTTTTTAATAAAACGCTCATAGCACATTTTCCACAACTTGAAAACATATTAATCAACGAAGATGGTCGAAAACACTAAACATGTCGACATTATGAATTTGGAGGTTTATGGAACTTTCTCAGTATGAAATTTCTCAAATCTAAACTCTGATAAACTTGCTTTTCAATTCTAGATGTTTTTTTTTTTTTTCTTGAAACGGCATTTTTTCCATTCGGACATTTTTACGAGTGTCCGTTTCACGACAGTCGTTCGAACATATTTCTTTATATTTTTTTTGTTTTTAAATTTTTTCGTTGTCGAATTTCATATTTTTCGAAGAGAAACTCCTGAAATCAATCCTTTCGGACTTTTTATCTGATAAAAGAAGAAAAAACCGAATGCGTTCGCCGTTTTTAGCAAAACAAAAAAGAAATTTTTTAGAATCAAGAATTTTTATTCCTGTTGTACTGAAAAAGTCCCTTAAAAGAACGAATCTATCGATAGCGAGTGACACGTGTGAACATCGATACGAAAATTACGTTTGTACGGTTCACAGCTATTCAAGGACGGAAGGAAAACAATGAAGAATGATAATTACATATTAAATCTACCTGTCAAAAATATTTGCCCAATCAAACAAATAGCCGTCAATTTGATCGATTAAATCTGGAAATAAACTCCGTTAAATTAATATTCCGATCCCATTTTCCTAATTGCACTACATTGCATTTGTTTCGAATTTGCCACTTTCGAGCAAATTGCTTGAACCCTTGAAACTCTTTTTTGGAACTCAAACCCTCTGTCAACGATCTTGACTAAAATTTCACCACGAAACGTCGCGTCCTGTGAACACTCTCGAAATTTATTCATACGCACGTCTCCATAACAGGAAAATCGGTGCACGGAAAAGTGGAGTTTTGTGATGATTCGATAAAAGCGAAAATCGGACGATTTCTGACGAAAAAAATTGAATTTTTCCCTTGCTCGTCGTAGAGATCGATCAACTAACTATAAATCTGGGGTGGGCAAATATTTCGAAGGCATAATGTACTTTGTATCTGAACAACCATAGGCTTCAACGTTTGTACACAAATTTCAACAATTTCAACTGACCGCGATTCCGCGGTATTGACAATATTAAAATTTGCATCGTCCATAAATACGAGGAGTATATTTTTTTATTTTGCAGTTCTGTTGCCTTGGAAATTCTCCCGGTTTTTCTTTAAATGCAGATCGAGGCAACAAAAATTATAGAAACCCAATGAAAACGAAATCGTCGCAGAGTTTAACGTTTTCGAACAAATAGTCGTAAAAAACGGTTCGACTATTTTGTTAAAATCGAAGCTTTCATGAAAAACTGCGAAAAAGCCTGGCATATTGATAAATTTTCGGATAAATGCAATTCTCCACTGCAACCTAATCAGAAAAAAAATCAGACACAATGAATCGACCGATCCTGATGCTAATTTTGTGGTCTAGAAAGAAAATTTCGTTTTTAAATTGTTGAAGAAAAAGTTTTTTCTATCCAATGACTGCAACAGTTTTTTCTGAAAAATATTTTCCAACTCCCTTTTTTACATTTTTCAAATTTACATTGTAATGTCCCCTCGAAACAACGTCAATATTTTACCACGATCATACAAAACTCCCATTAACGACAAGTTTGATTTTCTCGCAACAATAAATTTCGTGAACAAAAAGTATGAAAATAAAATCCGAATTTATTGTAATTGACCGTAAATCTGATTTGGATACAAAAAAAACTCGATGAACATGGCAAGCCGTTTTTTTTATGAAACTTTGACCAACAGTAATAACGAAAACGGTCCCGAAGTTGATTGCTGCAAATAAATATTGAGCCAGAAAAAAAGAAAAACTATTGCGCAAGAATAAATAATTCTGTTGCATTAATTGATTTCGTGGTCCTCAATGTTAAAAATGCAAAATTTAATGTCGTCAACGATAGGCCCTTAATATAGTATTTGTTTTTTATGGGGACGGATTGTGCGGTTCGATTCCAATCATGTAAGCTCGATGTATTCAGTGAAGCCATGATTGGGCGAGCCCAGAAGGAGAACACCAACGGTACGATCTTTGGAAGCCGTAACGATATCTGATTATTGTATCGGTCATTTCTCCACTTTTCAGTCTTAGTATCAATCGTAACGATTCATCATGATATCGTTGCTAAATTATGGATCGTCGGAATAAAACGAAGTGTTTTTTCCTCAAAAACAGCAAATTTTTTCATACACTCGAGCGGTGAAGCTCAATTTTTGGTTTTTGTCTTTTCATCGATCAATTCCAAGCGTAGAAACAAAAATTTCTACAGTTCGATAAAAAATACGAAAGCGTCGTTATTGAAAACATAAAAATTAATTTTTCATATAAATTTTCCATCAGAATATTCAAAACAGCGAGAACGAAAAAAAATGATGAAAATAATGATAATTCGAGCAATATCGAAACAGGAAATTGTAGCAACGTCTGTTTTGAATTATTTGTAGAAAAATAAAACAAGATTTCTTACTCCTCGAAGACCAAAAGGATACATTCGTCGTATGGAGAGACATCGAGATCTTGGATGTCACCTTTATGCCGATATACTTCGCCGAGGTACTCGTGATGATCTGGATATCTCCGGTAACGTCGTAAAACTCCACTATCGCATACAGAATAGAGAGTACTCCCGTTCGAGGTGTATCTTAATTTCCATACCGGGAAATCTTGTTGCTCTTTCAAAAGCTGTTGTATACCGGAATCCGGGACATACGCGGAAACAAGATCTCCACCGCTCATTATTAAGCCTGCAAATCAAAGGCACGAAAGTTCAATTCCCAAGAATTTTGTCACATCGCTGTTCAAAACTAAAGAAAATCACGAGTTTTTTGCAAACAAGAAGTTTTTGTCTTTTATTCGTCCGGGTCAAATTGACCCAGTGTGTTGATGCAGTAACAAGTTCATGGAGAGAATATTACTCTGAGAAATTTTAGCAAAAGTTTCGTAATTTCCGCGATTTCGATAGAAAAAGAATGAAAAATTAGTATGTTTTTGGTCAAATTTCTCAGAAGGACAACTTGGTTCCAGGAAACTATAAAAATATAGTCAATTTTGATGTAATATTTTAATCGGGTTCATAATATAATTCTGGGTCATGTAATTTCCAAAATGAAGCCTGTCTCTGGAAAACTGTAATAAATTGATGGATTAGAGAGTGATTAATTGAACGTACTGTAAAAACCATCTTCGTCAGTTCTACTGAACGGTTCAGGAGTGACGCAAACAGTGTTGACAGTGTGTCCAGTTTGGAAGGCATGCAGGACGCGTCCGTCCAGTGATGAGACTTTACAAGTGCCATCAGAACCTCCGGTTAGGATGGAATTCCGCCAAGGCCATGAAGAACGCAAAAAACATACGTCTCGTATAACTGAACCGTGTAACTAGAAAAATGGATTTTTTCGACGTGTTATTGTCCAGTTCAAATTTGAGATCGTGTAATCTCTTGATTGAGTTTTTTAACAATAATTGATGGGTTGTCAGCGGTGAGAGGCACGAGACTGCACAGAAACAATCAAATTTGAGCGTGCCAACGAAATATGGAACAAGTCGAAATTCTGTTGGCTTATCGAACTTTTAATCGACTATGGAAAATCGAGTTTCGTTCTCATCAACGAAAGAGTGAAAATTGTGAAGCTTTTGTGGTTGAAAACAGCCGAAACATTTGAAATGATCGGTACGAGAAAAAATGCTTCTCTCAATTCATTAAAAATTGGATAAAAAACGAGACACAAACTTTTGAATAATTTATAATTTCGCTGGGAAAGATTATCTCGAGCATGCTGACGTTTTTTCGCTGCGGAGTCAGTTCCATCTTTTACTCACGTCATAAACAAGATCCAGGGGCAAACGCATTCTCAAATCTATGAGAGTCAAGCCTCGACCGTTGGGCGCTACAGAAATCGCCAAATATGGTAAAAATGGATCGGTTGCCAATCCGGTACGATTTCTCCCACTAAATGTGCAATTGTCGTACGCCAACAACTGTTCTCCACGCTCCACATCTATTACGACGAGCCTGCGGGAATTGGTAGCCGCAAGAACCTGCGATCGATGCAAAATGCGAAAAATATTCAAAAATCTTTCCATAACGATCAAATGTCTGATTTCTGGCTAAATTAAAGTTCATGAATTTGAATTCATGTCCAACTTTTCCCGTACCTTCGATCCGTCTGAAGTGAAGCGCACCGCGTTCACATTTTTGGCTTGCGTCAATGGCGTCACCTCGTAACACATAAGGAACTCTGTTCGTAAAGCCGAATAAAAATTGACCTTGCCATCGTATCCACCCGAGCAAAAGAGGTAACGATCCTGCGAGGGAATTGCAATTAATTGGGAACCCAAAAAGTCGTGTTTTTAGTGCTAATTAAATGATTACAGAACAACTCTTCTATTTTCGAAACTCTGGCGTGATAAACTTGAACGGTCCCGAAAATTATTTGTCGAGTTTGCTGGATCTTATGCATTGTCGTCATCAGCAAAAGTGGGTTTAACGAAACACGGAGAATTTTATCGAAAGTGAATTTGATTTTTGAGTATTAATGTTTATTGAAAAAAAAAAAAACTAAACGAGGAACAAGAAAGGGGGAAATTTCTTACTCTTGGACTGAAAGCGACTCCTCGAACGCTGCCTTGATGGCACTTGAGAAATTTCGGCGTGCCTTCCTGTTGCATTTTTCCGTGGATGAATAGCGTGTGTAGGTTACGAAGCTCGGTGCAAATAATAAGTTGAAAAAGATGACGTGAATGGGTAGTGATTGCGACGAAATTTCACAGAAATTTCGAGCAAGTGCAAACCAACTTTCTATTTCTTTTGCTAATTAACCAAAGTCCCATAAACGATCTATCGGGCATTTGACCCGAAAGTCGTAATTGCACGGCACCATCCTGACACTTTTAACCTCCTTTCGACCAATGCCCTTGTCGATGTGGATAAACGTTCCTATATTTACTTTGAAGGGAAATACATGAGAAGAATTTTGGAGTATTTCTCTTTTGTTATTTTGAAAACATTGTGGACAGTGTGAAAACGTTTCGACAGCAACACAATCCAACAATCACAACGATCACAACGCAGAACTACAGAACGCGAAAACATAACAAACAAGGAATTTATCAGCCGCGACATCGATGTAGCAAACAGAAGTTTTCGACGCATCTCGACGCTCCCATTTGTCAACTCGACGAATACAAATTATTGCGTAATCGTTATCATTTCGATCTCTTCTCAGTCTGGCCGCCCAAATTAATTATTACATCAATTAACCTTTTAGAAATCCCTCAGAAATCGTACAGTGGTCCGAGCTGCACGTTACAAAAATGTCATTACCGGTTGAGTTCACATTGATGGCAGATTCTGAGGGTGACATCTGTTGCATTTGCGCCGAAACACTAGACTTCATGTCACGGTCGTTGTCCTCCTCGCAGTCCTTCTTTTTATATGTAAATTTAAATTGGCGGTTTAACTGCCGGATGCAATTTGCTAGGTTAGATTTACTCGGAGTTACATGTCAAAAAAAAGTCGAAGAAATTTTCAATTGTTTGTGTGTAATAAAGAATGAATAATTATCAAATCGTTGGATTGACTGACGAGAAATGAACTCATTAATCCAGAAACCGTTAAACAGCAGAATAACTTTCGTGACAAGAAAAAAATGATCTTCGCTTTTTCAATTGGCACAATAAATTGTTTAAAGCATGACTAATAAAGAGGATAATTTCGAGTGGGCTCGTCGGCTTGAGTGTCCATCTTCAGCTCTTACAAATCCCATTAGAAAATCGTGAGTATTATTCCAATAATAATTCCCTCATTTATTTGTTTACATACGAACATTATACATCGTACCAATACCAACAAGTTTTCCGAAGCTTTTTTAATATAATCCAAACATTAGTTAATCAAAATTTACGATTTCCGGAAAAATGTCTCGACTTTTTCAATATTCTTTCCAACTTGACAAACTTTACTAAATTTTTGAGTGGTGCGTTCTCTCGTTAGAGGTTAGAATGTCTGATACAGACAAAATTGGAGTATCTAGAGAATTCTCTCGAAAATATCGATCGCGCACGATCAAAATCATCAAAAATAAACGTCTTTACCTTTACGTTTAACTGAATCATGACTCGCGGTAGGAAAAGAGAGACTTTTGGAAAAACATTTTGGTTTCCGGTAACGGCATTTTTTTTTGCGATATCGTTTTAGATTGGATCACGGTATATCGAGCTTACTCTGGGACGAATTATCCGGAGTTTTATATCCTGCAGAGGATGTGCTCAAAATTCGGAAGAATATTCTTCTGTTTAAGCTCAAGCACGGCGAAAAAGATGTACCGATTCAGCATATTCAAAATACGCAGAAATTGAAAGCTGCGAGGAGTCTGTTGGATCCTCAGATAGAGAGTCTGGAGAAAAAATGTCAACGGCAAGATTTTCTTGTCCGACAAAAACGTATGTTTGTTGCCGTCAATTTAAAAATATGTATTTTATCAAATTGGAGTTTGCACCGAAAGTTTCTTCGTTACTTGCTTTCAATTTTTGAAACAGCTGAGAAATTTCTGGCTCTTTGGTTTTCAAGATCCGGAATAAAATTTGGGAACGAGGGACCTTGAATTTTGAGCAAATTTCGTTGTGCAGGACGAAATTTTTCATACAGATTTGAGATTTCATTCAAATATTACAAAAATTTACTTTTTCCGACTCAGAAAGTTTTCAAAACTCAAGGTCGTCGCTTAATTCTATACAACAACTGAATATTCTTGATTTTTTTTTGGACGTGACTCTGGAAAAATGGGAAATTCGTTGTAATCGATGACTCTGAAGTTTCCAACATTGAGATGCAACGAAAAATATTGTTTCTACTAAATATTTGTTGAATTTTGAAAATCATGGCCTTTTCGTCTCGATTGAGTTTTTGCAGGACTTAAGAGACGATCGTTTTATTGTCCCGGCCAAATTTGATAATAATTACGAGCTTTGCTGGAGAAAAAACTGAATTTCGTTGCATTACAACGAAAACTTCAATGTGATTGTAATCGAACGATGCAAACGTGAAAATAATTTCGAATTAACGTGAATAGCAAAAGATTTTGGAATAAAAGAAGAAAAATTTTGACCCAAGTATTATTCTGCAGAGCAACAACTCCACAAGCTGAAATCAGAGAGACGTTTGTTAAAAATCAAAGAAGATGTTTTACAAATGAAGTTGAACCAGACAAAAATGCAAGTAGAAGACTGCAAAGAAATGTGTTTGGTTTGTAAGCAGTTGATGCCACCGAGTAATTGCGAAATCGAGCCTAACGTTGTGAACGAATGCTTAGCGCTCGTCAGCACAATTTCTACGAGAGCTGATAGAAAAATGGTTAGAAAAAACGATACAAACGCAACAAAACTACTGATTCTGCAAGCGACGATGAAGTGACGAATAATTTAATCGTTTTTTTTAGGTTTTAAATAAATTATCTGCGGATCTGGATACGATCGACATATCGACACTCTGGAATACTTTGTTATCGAGGCGAACCCGCGATACCGAAGAATTATTAGAACTTGGTACTCGCGAAATAAATGATAAGTATGTTAATTCGGGCGTGAATCTCGATGTTTCGATAAGCCGATCGCGCGGTCAATATATCGCTACGACGGTGCAGGAACAAATACATCGTACCAGGAGCATTCAGCACGAAGAGCGGGTCCTGGAATACATCCGAAAAATCGAGGTATCGACGGTCGAATCGAAAATTTCAATTTTGCCTCCGAATCCGGCATGAAAATGCGAAAAAAAATATTTCCTGGGCATTCTGGTTTTCAATTTTAATGCCCGATCAAATTTCCGCCATATAACTCGTTTTTCTTACAGGCTGCGGAAGCAAAAACAATGTACCTTAGCGAATGGTTGGCGCTGAATCTCGAGGTTCGACAACTCGAAACCAAACAAAAGTGTTTTGAAACGGAAATGGATCATTTGAAAAAACTCCTTGAGGAACGGTGCAGCCTCGACGATGAACTGAATGATTTCGAGACTGAGACACACAGTATTCGCACAGAAATGGTTAATTTTGTTTATTTATAACTTTAACTAATATCGCACCGTCTCGCTGCGATTTATCGTTACGCGAGTAATACTTTTTTCCACTTTTTTTTTTTAAATCACAATTTTGTCATTTTGCTATTTCATTTACAACAGTTTTGGCTCAAGTTCCAAAAAAAAAAAACAATCTTCATTTTCTAAGTCTACGGATTCTTAACGTGAATTTTGACCGGACTAATCCGTTTATGGGAAATTCTGTGGCCAATACCAACGGCGACAAGAACAAATTGATACTTTTTTGCAAAAGCTTTATTATTTCATGTTATTGTTTAAATTTTTTAAATTTATTAATTTAATATTATTATTATTAAAAATAAATGATTCATTAATAATTTACATAAATGAATAAATTAATTAATTATAAATAAATTATTAATAAATAATTTATTTATAATAATTAATGCATTGAATTAATAACCGAATAATTAATAACAAAAAAATTATTTATTAATGATTTATTTATTATTAATTCAATGCATTAATCCATTAACGCATTATTAATAAAAAATGCATTAATTTATTAATGAATTGAATTGATATGCAATTGAATTATTGATGCATTGAATTTGGGCATGAAAAATGCGGAGATGGATTCTTGTGTTGATTGTAATGATGATAAAGTGGCGTTGATATTACAGGAGCATTGTATGCAGGACATCCAAAAATCGTTGGTACTTTTGAAACCTGC
The DNA here is from genome assembly GCA_037043255.1 of Diadegma fenestrale. Lineage (NCBI taxonomy): Eukaryota > Metazoa > Arthropoda > Insecta > Hymenoptera > Ichneumonidae > Diadegma > Diadegma fenestrale. The sequence goes on from CM073309.1 coordinate 25,694,890, forward strand.
CGGCTCGGACATTGCTCAAATCAGGGAGCAGCTGCAAGCGGTTTTGCAGAAGATTGTCGCCCTCCGTGGAGAGAAGGAACGAGCGAGCTTTCTTAATGAAGATTCGGGGACGGAACTGCACTTTTTCAAGGACACATTGCAACTGGAGGCGTTAAGAAAAATCGTACTCAAGAACAAAGTGGGAGCTTACAGGTAAGTCTCCGAAAATACGATAATTATAGAAAAATGCAAGTGAATCGCTCGAAAGAATGAAAATGCGTTGTTCGGGCTATCGTAGGCACAAGAAATTCTGCATAAGTGCAGCTCTCGAAACAATGGCGCCGTTACACGCGGATCATACGTCTCAGTTCCCCATGATTCGAGCTCCCGTATATCAATTGCTAAACTGTTACAAACTCTTGGTAACGGCTTCTTGGCTAACGAAGCTCGAAAGCGAATCGAACACGAACGAACGTTACGATTTGGGCGAATGGATATCGCCGATAGCGCAAGATTCTTCGGATGAGACGATCGAAATTCTCAACGTCACGGATTTAACGTGTGACAGAGTACGCGAAGAAATCGTTCAATTTAATTCGATATTCGACGCGTGGTAAGATCATCGTCCTCACTAATTTCCAGATTATTTAATGAGTCGCGCAATCGAGTAAACTTATCGATTTAATTATCTGGATTTTACAGGAAGTATCAAGCTGTACGAAAGTTGATGTCACTGGACGATAGAATCGTGAATGGTGCGTCATACAAGGAATGGGTGAACCGTTACGACCTCATGCTCCACATGTTCCGAAAACTCAAATGACAATTCACACCACGTGCCATTGTTTGTGTGAAAATCCATGAAAAACTGCCAGTTAGTGAAAACATTTTTATAAATAGATGATCAAACGAGTTGGTTTGAATTCGGTAAATACTCGACCAATGTGCATCGAGACATTGCGATTAATATTCATAGCAACGAGTCACGCGAGTGATGTAAAATACGAGAAATTCATTATTTAACGAATAACTCCGAGCGACCAAGACTTTTTTCTTTCACTGTACATTAAATCGTCGCGATATGGAGCAACAATAATGCCTTGTACAATTTTGATACCGTCGTCTCCTTCGACAATAAAAAATAGTCTGCAAGTTTCCCGATAGAATTGCAGCAATTTCTTTTTTGTTTTAAGAAAAATCACTACAATCTCCGAACAAAGAAAATCACGAGCTAAACACGATGACGATTAGATTTTTCTCGGGCAGCCGATGAGGCTGGACAAAAATTCCCAAAAATCTGACAATTCGTGCTTTTTATTAACTCCCCATTTTCATCGAGCAAACAATCGGAAAAAATTTCGCTGAACGGCTCGAGTTGACATTGGAATCCAGGCGCGTGGCCTTGGAAAAGGTCCAAACAAATACGAGCTCATTGGCAATTTTTTACAAGCATCAAAGTAATGAAATAATTGTTTGGTTAAATATTTGAAATTGGACGTTTGCTCCAACGATAGGCCAGGTCGATTGAGAATGCTGGAGAAAGTTAAATTAGCATCGTAATGAATAAAACTCGTTTGGATTTACATGAATCGTCTCATTCGGTGGTCGAAGCTTCTGATAAGCTGTGAAATTCTTAATTACGATAAACCATTGCACACCAACAAAAAGAGAATCATTGTGAATAAATGGTTCTGGGTCGCAGAGCGCGCACTGTTTTTCAACAGCGTTCTCTTTATCCAACCCAAATAGTGATCGACGCGAGCGTATACACCTGGCGAATTTGGTGCTGCGCAGCCGTACCCCCAAGAGACAATACCCACCACAATATTGTTACACATCAGTGGACCGCCACTGTCGCCCTGCAAAATCGAATATCAACAAAGTTAATTTAGATTCGATGAGATTTATCGTTAGAACTACAAACTGGACTGAATGGCGCGGTCGAGTTTCCAATTACGACGATGCCAAGTTCGTTTTTCGCCACTTTTAGGTATTTCAATCGATTTTTCCCACCAGCCCAATTCAATTTTCTCTTGCTCATGAAAAAACTAAAAATGGTTTCGTAGTTCTAGATCCAGTGAAATGGCGACACTTGAAAGTTGCATTTTTGGCATTTACTCGGTGGTCAACAAAGATCCAAATGCTCAAGTTACACTTTTTTGACGTTGCCATTCAGAGCTTGGTTGAATGAAAATTTATGATCCTGAAGTCTCCATCGTTGGAATGCAACGAAATTCTGTTATTTCTTTAGCAGAGCCAATTATTATTATTGAATATTTGGTCCGGCCAATAAAACGATTCTCTCTCGCGACCAATAAACTCAATCGACTCAAAAAATTGCGACGATTTTCAAAATTCAATAAATAATCAATAGAAAAAATGTTTTTCGTTGAATCTCAACGTTGCAAACTTCAGAGTCATTGAAAATTTTACCTGACAAGCGTCCACGCCACCCTCTTTTCTCCCGGCACATATTTGCGACCGGTGGAGATAAGAACTGAAATACCTGCCGCATTCCTCCGTCGATATTAACGGCACGTTGACGTGTCTCAAGGTGTCGCTGGTCAGCTAACGGATAATTACGTTATTTTAAGGACGTTGGCTACATACGACAATACGATAAGAATTCAATAAAATTTGGCGATAACATTCTTAAGCATGAAATGCAATGGCACAAATTTTTCCACATTTTTTGTCTATATAGTTGGCGAATAATTCGAGTTTAGCCAATTTGAGCCAATTTGAGCTCTATTTTTTAGTAAATATCGCTTTTCAATCGCTTCGAGTTCAATGTAAACCGTGTACCACGGTATTTTAAACTGTTTCTTTCTTTCCGTGTAACTGTGTAGAAGAAAAATCTCAAAAAATTTGAATATTCATATGCAAGACAAAAGAATGTCCTCACGAAATTTCATTAAATTCTAATCATTTCGAACTTTCCTATGCTGCCAAACATGGCAAGATTGTTGTGTGTAGCCAGCCTGCTTAACGTTAATAGACGTGAAAAAGTGTCGAGGATAAAAAAACACGTACGGAACTCGACTCTGAAGTTTTGCCCCATCCGATCACCGTGCACATTTGATTTTTTCTCCTATACAAAGTGTCATCTTCGTACTCCGGCATCGGAGCGTAGCCGACGTATGCCGTGAGTTGCAAAGGTTTAGAAATCTGTCGATAGGAATTCAGTGTCAATGCTCCAAAACACAAAATTGTCTTGAGATCATGGAAAGAACAAGATGATAAAAAAATTGAAAGAAAAAAAAACGAACTTTGAACAATCCTATGTCGTTTGCCATGGTGCTGTAATCGAATCCGGAATGTGGAAATATTCCGGAAACAGTCGTTATCTGCCAAGACGGTGTGTACCAAAGATTCGTTGTCCCGGCGATAATGACGAAAAATCGTGGATTTTCCGCTTGCCAATATCTATTACCGTTTCTGTGGGATTTCGTGTCATTCGAATGAGCAATGGAGATTGCAATTGAAATTTCGTATTTTTTAAATGGCAACTTGATCGATCTGTTTCGTCTGCTCGACTCTGTTCGTTACCTGACCATGCAATGGGCTGCAGACAGCACGAACAGTGGCATGATGTAAGATCCTCCGCAGTGATGCCTGCTACCGATTCGCCATTGCACAGAAACCTGAGAATACGGGCAAAAAGCATTGCCAAATATAAAAATATGCGAGAATGTTGTTAATGACGATTTTTCATTAATTCATTCATGGAATTTTTGAGTAATTCAAACTCACCGCGTAGGGATACGTTTTTATCGATGTCGGAGATCCGCCGATGATTCTCGTTGAAACTGCGACTGCTTTCTGCTTGGCATCGTCCCCTACCCGAATCACCTCGGTCTCATTGTTACCTTCAATGATTACGAAAATTTTGCAAATCATCAGAATACTGATGAACATCATTCGGGCCATTTGGGGGTTATTTTTTAAATTCAGGTTAAACGATGGATTAGCTTCGATACATAGTCAATGAGTGCGCTCTCTCGCGATCGCTTTTCGATTATTTTTTTCTCCTCCCCTCGATCGGTCATCTATGAAAATCCGCATTAAAGTTAATTGGGTCAATTTAGCTTGATGATAACGTATTGACGAAGTTTTCGTACGTGAATTTGTTGAAAATTCATGAGTTTTCACGCACAATAAATTTAGGAACCTGCTGCGAAAACTTGCAATTCAATCTCTTCGTAAAATGAGACGAAAACAAATTTGAAACTCATTTTGTTTCTGAATCGAATTTTAGAAGAAAATTTGTGCTTGAAGTGAATTAATTCTTTCGAAATTCCATCGTCACGCTCTCAGTTCTTTGCTGTGGTTGTGAAAACTCACTTTGGAGCTGAAAAATCTTCGTAATTATATTGAAAGATTTTCGACAATTAAGCGGTCACTAAATTATAGTTATTCAACGTCGAGAAACCCTTTCCAGCATGATTGTTTGGTCTTTTATTCTTCTGCGTCTTACATTATGACAGTATAATACACATTATTTATTCTATAGCAATTGACTTTTTATTAAGGAATGATTGGATGCATAGCATGTAATATGCATCCGATAAACAGCAGAGGAGCAAAATTTCCAACTGCGCCTGACGTAGGAATCGGAACCACTGCAATCTCCACTGAAATAGAAAATAAAATTATGAGAATCTCATTCAAGTTGAAATTCGATTCGTTCATGTTCGTGACGAACGAACGAAATATCTTTATGTTTCAATTGAATAGGGACTCGATTAAATATCGCGAAAATCATTGGACGATCAAAAATTCAAAGGTTTGTGTAAAATTGAAATATATTCGACAATTCCAACGTTCGACCTATGCAAAAGCTTCAAAAAGACGAGAATTCACTACGGAATAAAATGAATGAATGAAAATGGAAAAGATTGAAAAAAAAAAATTTGTATGAGTTGAAAAACGGAAACGAAACGTCTGGCTTTGCGTCGGTTGACAATATTTTCCGAATGGAATCTATCGACGAGAATAAATGTGACGATACCTTCCACAGTCTTTATTCTAATGTCAGCGTACTGTTCGTGATGAGTAACAAAGGCTGGAATAGTTGATTGACAACGAATCTCGAGACGTCCATTGTCACCAGCGTGTAATTCCGAGACTTCGATTAATAACGTCGCAGTAGCTGAACCAAGATTATTGTTATGAAAAAGATGTGGAAACGGTGTGACCAATCCAATATCCACCTGTTATTAAATACTGGTTTTAATGCAACAAACAAATTTTCGGTTTTCATCGCGAAATAAAATAAAATAATTCGTACCTCGTCTCCGTTTATAAACCACGTTAGATGAGGAACAGGATGAGCAGGAGCGGATGTACAATTCGCCTCGAGTGTCTCTCCCGCTTTGTATTCGTGTTGCTTGAAAGTAATGTGCGGATTTTGCGACTGTGGTACTAAAATACCCAACCATTCGAAACGTTTCATATTAATTATACAATCAAATTTTATAATTGTGGGATTATCAGTCTGAATTTCCTTTAATATAGCGATTTCGGCTGCGTTTCCCTTCACGACAATCTAATCACTGCTGTTCTTGTCTACGAGATATGAAATTGGAAATGGATCAGATTAACGGATTCAAAAAATAGTAAACACGGCGGCAAAACCTTTGATTTACAGATTTTTTCATCAAATTTTTCTGGCCAACAGCATTGATCGCTAATCGTAAGAATCGGTGGATAAAGATATCAGTGCTATCGTTTTGTTGGTCTTCCGATTCATTTCCCTCAATTACTTTGAGTATTTGAAGTTATATAATTAATTATCACTGATGAAGACACTTGCAGGGCCTGGCTAATCCGGGTCAATTACTAGAGTGCTCGGTATGAGTGATAATTGAGATTCAAAAATAAAAATGAATCGCCAACATTTCGATATAACGGTGTAAACCTCGGACATTCGGAAAATAATAAATTTTTCTATTTCTATTTCACGTTTCTTGAAAATTCTGATTGCAATCGCAGCACATTCGAATGATTTTTCGTTTCTATCGAACAAAAAATTGTTGCGATGAAAACATTAGAGAAGATTGAAATCGTTTTTGGAATCGAACTCTATTTTTGGCCCTTGAGAATTAAGGAAATTCTAAAATCGGGAAATTCGAAGAGACGATTAAATAATAATAATCATTGCTCAAATTGGGACCTGACTAGTTACGCGCATATTGAGTTGAATCTATGCTTTCTATGGGATATTTGATAAATTTTGAATTTCGTCATGATTTAGATTGAAAATATTTTTTTTTTTTCACTCACCTATAACCTGTAGTTTCATCGCATTGGAACTCTTAGTGAATATCGAAGGGGAGGCCGTAACGACTACGCAGAGATATGAACCCGTCGCTGCGAAGCGAACAGAGTTCAGTGTGATTGTCTGGCCATCCGGGGAAGGCTGAAGGAGAGAACAAAAATGTGTAACTCCGGAAAATTCAATGAAATTTCGCGAGTATTTTACGAAACGAGCCCACAGCATTCTTTTCAACACGTACATTTTATCGAATGCAGTTGTTCCAAAACGAAATATATGGAATGAGCAAATATTACGAACTACAGATTTAAAAAAAAAAACAAAAGGTTCGCATCAATTGTCCCTCTCATTGGCTTGTGAATATGAATACCTTTTTTTTTCAATTGCCTCAGAGCATTCTTTATGCGAAAAACGCTATTTCGGTCGAGTAATTTCTCTCGGAAAATTCAGTTTGATATTTCCCGAAATTCACGTATGCAAACGAGCCATTGGAATTGAAAAAACTTGAACGTGACTAACATTTTCGTAATATTTTCCCCTCGTCCTAAAAATTATTTCATTAGTGCGCACGTTGTTCCGACAAAAAATATACAACTTTCAAATGATACTGATTATTCAAATCAAGTAGTTTTAACGATCCCAAAATCTGTCAAAATGAACAATTTCCGAAGCAAATAAATTAATAAACGACGTGCTTATCGTTGACCTTATTCAGGAGTTAATTATGAATAAAAAGCTTCAAAATTGGGAAAATATTCGACGCGGTTTCATTTTCCATGTATCGCTTAGGACAATGATGCACAATGCTACCATACCAGGATATGAAAAGATTCCCTTTAAAAAACTAGTTTGATTAAAAATGAAGAAAAAAAAGTGTCTAAAAATAGGGTTCATTGGATAGGACTGCGCATGCGGTTGTGCATTTTCGTACTTCTTAACTGTCAAGAATCCCAAACGCCCAAGTATAATTTACGTCTCGATCGTTTGCAAATATATCGAGACGTCCTGACAGCGATGCTGGGGGAGAAATCTGTTAATCTCGAATGACCGGTAATGCCGGACAGCTTAATTTGTGCACACGTCCGAACATTCTGACTTGAGTTGCAAAAAAAAAAAAAAATCGAGCAACGACGTTGATCACATTTTCCGTCATTCTGTATTTTTTTCCCCTCGTGGTTTAATAATAAAAGTGCATGAGTGTGCAATAATTGAGCTGCGTCACATTATCCGCCGTCCGGACTCGCCTTTGCATCCCCGAGTGGCTGTGCAAATATCCCCTTTAAGAATACTGAAAACTTTTCTTTGCCATCACTAACTTTGGACTCTAAACACGCGGAAAACGTCCGGCGAGCCCAAGTGCGCCGAAAAAAAAAATTAATTGCCCCCAAAATAATAGAATAATCCTGATTTGACGACGAACTAAACAACAATTTTGTATTTTGTGCATAAAACATTTTTATCAACTATTTAGAGATAGTGCTTAGTTATCAATTTAGTGCATGCTGTCCCTTGTAATTCGATACTCGCGTTTTATAATATGTTTATATATATTTTTTTAAATAATTGATCTCTTCGTATCTCAAACGCGGGTTAGCTCAGCAGTAAATACAGTAAGCCATTCAGCTTCACCGCACGGAATCGATAATACGTACGTTATATAAATATACATATGTATATATATATATAACACATATAGGGGACAGGACGGGAAAGCAATGAGATTTTGATATACCTCAAAGTCCAACCCGGGAAGGGGCGTTTTCTGCAACGGGTCCTTTCGGCCGCTTACATATTGAAGAATCTTCTTATCGTCCTTTAAAAATTCAATCTTGTGGAGATCATCGGCTGCCACATTGTGCTTGCAAATTAGGGTTGCCGAATCGTTATATTTAACGTAACTCGGTGCAACGAGCTGCACTACGTGTTCCGCATGAGTCGCATCTGTCATTCAAATACAAAGAAACAAACAACTAATATTTGAAACATGATTAATTCGTCTGCGGATAAATCTCGTTTTGGGATTCGACCTTAACGCTAATTCATTTCCGGCCGGAATATTTACGATGATGATGATAAACTATTTGAGAATTCTCCGAAAATATGTTTCATTTGGCCAACTTTATTCAATTTTATGTGCCGATGCGAATTGAATTTAATGGACCAGCTCATCGACGTGTTATGCGGCTTGTCGCGCAATTATCGGATCAATTATTGCATTCGGTAGTCGAGCGTGCATTTATTGTTTATTCATGGTGTGCTTTTATGGAATGGTACGAATAATTCTACCAAAAGCGATACTTTTATGACGTTTCAATATCAAAAAGTTATTTTGATACGATTTTATAGCCACAACGTGAATAATTTGGTGCAGTCGTCTGAAAGTATTGCCAGCTTATAATGCCAAGGCGATGTGTTCGAGACGGTTGTTAATAAATGAGTTCGGGTCCGAGGAACTACGCGGTCGATAATTAATGAACGCGGTCCGACGGCGCAAAATATATCCCGCATCTTCGATACATCTGGTATATGGGGATAAGCTTATTGGCTGCGTGTATCTTAGGTTGAATAGTCGGTTCTGTAGATTGAGGTTCTGGACAGCACTTCTAATGGAAACGTCCGCGACGTGTCCTTTTTCGATCAGGATCACTAGTGATGAGTAATTAATTATTGAAGGAGGCGAATGAATCCACGTTCTCGGGATTAAGAACGAGCAAGAAATTACTGAGCCCGAAATCATAGAGAATTAAAGTCTATCTCTGGAAAATTTCTATCTCCAATGGTTAAATCCCGAGAGCGGTTTGAAAAACAATTCGGCTTGGATGGTTGCGGGCGCGAATCTTAGAAGCGCTGTCAGAGCTTAAGTATTAGAGACAGAAAAATGTTGTCGAGGACTTATTTGTAGGAAATTTGATGCTCTATAAAAAAGGTTCTCTGTATATTTGCTGTATCACGAGCCGTTTCGATGGTATACTCAATGGAAGATTGTGTGCGCTGATAGTGAAAATCTCACCAAGAGGGAGTTGGCAATTGAACAACAATAAGTGGAGAATTTTTAACGCAAAAAATATAGTGTAGAAGTTAAGTTTACAGTATTGACTATCCAACCGGAGCAGCGCGTTATATATACGCACGTACATATACCAAAAATATATACACATATAAATCTCATGCGCGGTATACCCTGTTGCTGTGGGAGGCGTAACTGTATCGATCAGGTAGCGCGTGTCCTTCCGCATGAAAAACAGAAATATTATCGGCGACCCTCACTTGAATTTTATCCCTCCATCAAATTTCGGAATAAAAAAAAAACCAGGGAAAACTTAAACGTACATTTCAGACGTAAAACAGCAATCGTAAAAGTGCTGATAAAATAAAATAAGAAAAAGTTTCGAATGTGTGCAACCCGAAATTACGTAACGAATGGCCTGGATTCTCTATAAAAATAATTCATGACAGGATGCATCGATAATTCAGTGGAAAATACGAGAATATATATTTTTCTTCTTTTTTTTTCAATCCGGAAAAGATGATGGAAAAGAACGAGACGTGAATGACGATGAATATTGAAATCAAACTATTTCAGAGTTGATGAAGATTGTAATAATTAATAAGAGCGATAAAAAGATGGTGAAAATCTTGGAGAGTGCAGAATAAAGTATGTGACGAATTAAATACGAACCCGATAATAATGATAATATTAATCGATTCGAATTTAAATGGGGGTGTTTTTTGTCCTAGAGAATTGTGTCAGTATGTTTCTAGGGCAGAGAAATGTAATAGAGTTCCATTTTTGGTTCCTCCCTTGGTGATAATATGGGACACCATCAGGAAGTATATTCGATCGAATAAAAAGGTCATGTATTTTCTTCCTGGCACCCATTCTCTCTGAAATAGGTAGCGTCGTATAATTATTAAAAACGTTGCGTCGTTGTTCTGGATAAACGATTTCTGGAATATGCATAAAATGACGAGCCTGATGGCAAGTATGGATCAAGGAAATGCACGAGTACGTGTGTGTTCATGGCTCTATAAATATATAAACGAAGGTCTGTCTACGTAGATGGGGATATGTACATATATGCTTGTATGTAATTGTGCGTTTGTGCAGGGGCTCGGTCTTTAGTCTCGAGAAGGGTGGCTCTGGTCAAAGGCAATTATGCACTATACCAAGGCCTATACGTGTTCGAACTGTGTGAGATTTTGATGCATTATAAACTCTCTACTGACACCGAATAAATTCTATAATAATGTGCGAGATAACAGACAGCCATATAAACAGATAATAATCGAGTCCAACTTACATGAAAATAATTGTAAAATATATACGAATATGATCTTTCTCCAGTCGGCTTGTTGACGCGGCATATTTGTTTATAATAGTTTTTCTGCTTTGTTTTTTTCTTCGTATATTCTTATAACGTTTATATTTTCTTGGTTTTTTTTTTTGGTATCTCGTTTTCTTCGGTTATATTTACTTATCGAGGAGAGTCGTATTAAGGGTTCTATATGTACTCTTGTTTAATCCGTAAATGTTTTCGTATTTTTATTTATTTATTCTTTTTCCGTTTTTTTTTGGTTGCTTGGTTTTTTTTGTTGTTTTTTTTTTTGTTGTTTTATTATTTCTTTTACTACGTAAAGTTAATACAAACGTGCGTCTATTTTATACAGTGTGTGCCTTTAAACTACGCAACTTCGTGCCGTGGTCGGCGCTACAACTGGGAAAAGGCTTTCGATCGTCGGTCTATCGCGCGGTGCCTCCGCGAACCATCCCCCCAGGAGACACATTCACCTGAGATAGAGAGAGATGAAAACTCCGGGAAATTTTCGGGGCTTCGCTGGATCGAGAGAGAGCGCCATCAAGCGGATCCAATTCGCGCTTGTGCGCAGAGCTTTCGCTTCCTCTCTCCTGCTCCTACCCCCTTTTCAATACCTACCCTCAAATACATCTCCCAGACTCACGCGCATGCCTTCGTACCTTCTGCTTCCCCACCATCCTTGGAAAAACAACATCCCTCTTAAGGATCCTTCGTGCGTCGTACAGTCGTCATCAAATTTATCAGGCACACTATATGGTGAGCCTTGAGCAAGAGATTTTTATCGGTAACCAGCAAAATCATCGATTCTCCAAATTATATCGGGGTGAAGAATTTTTTTCGAAATTTCACCAGGTCCACGTGTTTTTTATGGCATTCGTGGCTGAAATCATGATCCCAACATTTTTCCGTGGGACTAGGCGAAAAGAAACTTTTCATCGATTTATTCCCTGCCTCGCTTTGATCGTATAAAGGATTTTCATGAATTTCACCATACGACGAGGTATTTTCGAGATTTTTCAACTGTCTGGCACGTGAGTGTTTGCAGTCTTTGAGCATATTGTTCCGACATCGGCTGAGTCTTGTTTCGTTACATGAAACGACATCAAAAAGGACGAAAAAAAAAGTGTGTGAACGGGAAATTCGAAACAAAAAACGTTCATCGATTTATTGGTTTCGTTTCTGTTGACATGATGACCGTTGGCAATAAAGAGTAACAAGGATTTGTCGCTGTTAAAAAATTTATAGCTGGCTCATCATCAAGATACACGAGTCGCTGAACGATTTGAGCGAAACTCGGTCGATTTTTCGGGCTGGATGACCAACAGGATCGCATCAAATCATAAAATTCTGCAGTTACGTTTTCCGGCCTCTCCAGACGACCTTCGTCGCAAAGTACGTGACGTAATAAATGCTCGTCCTGTATCTCGGAATATGGGAAAGCTCCGAGCGTACCGATCTCCCATAATACCACAGCGAACGACCAGACATCGCTCCTCGATGTAAACTCCCGATCGCGAAGCGCTTCCGGTGCCATCCAACGCACCGGAAGTCTTCGCACTCCACCTTCACCGTTGCCAATTATGTAGACACCGTCGTTTCTCGAAAGACCAAAGTCCGATATCTGCGAGTTCGAGTTTTTATTTCTCGTTACCATTTTTTATTTCATTCATTTCAAAAATTGACAACTGTGGCCTTGAAAATTATCGAATCAACTTGTAATCGAAACTTCAATGATTTTCTGTTGATATTTGCTCAAATTAATTTTTTATGTCGTTGTTTTTTCAGTTCTGCAATTTTTCACTTGTTTTTATTAATTTTTGATCGAATTAATGAATTTTCGATTTTTTGAATAGATTTTTACATGCATTCGTTGTTGCTAATTTCCCGAAGTGCATTATCAAGAGCTCTGAGGGAGAAATTGTGAGTTTTTCTGGTTACCTTGAGAGTCATATCTGCAGTGAGTAAAATATTTCGTGCAGCAAGATCCCTGTGAATAATTCCTTTCGCTTCGAGATGTTCCATTCCACGTGCAATGTCTAACGCGAAAGAAGCGAATCGATATCCGTCCATATCGCTATATCCGTCTGAGGATTCGTTAGATTCATCTTCCCCGATATTTGCATATGTTTCCCCTTTTTCTTTGACGCTATTCGGATCCGTTGGGTATTCCGGAAATACTGCTGTACTCGTCGGTGACGAATTATCCAGAGTCGTATACACGGCTGAATTAAATAGAAAATTACACACTTATGCGTTTCGTATAGCGTGCGAGGTCGTTCAAACTTTCGTTGACACATTCAAATCTCATTCAGGCATTTGCGCGAGGGGTCGATCGGACCCAGAGCATCGATCATTATGGCGTCTCGGTGGCTCTAATAGTTTTCGAATCAGGAGGTTGCTTTGAATATTTATACGTCGAAAAATGTGTCTGGGTCAAATTGACCCAATGTGTCAATGAAGGATTGAATATTTTTTTTCTTTAATATTCTTATGAAAATCTTTCGATATTTCGACCTATTTTTATTTTCTTCTCATTGAATCAATTAGTAATTTTTAAATTGTTAGTTATTTGCGTCGAATTGCTGCATCGAGTGTTGCAAAAAAAAATGTTTTAAATATAATTCGTGGCGATGAAACGTCTCGAGATACTAATTTTTTGTGCGAATAATAAAATGTCATACTTTCGGAAAAACTGGGTCGTTGACTTCTGGTCGATGTGCGATTGGAACTGAAAACTGGATCGTATTCGGTTACTCGATCACGGAGACGATGAAGATGCGCCAACAAATCACCGCCTTGGACGTACTCCAGTACGACGCATATCGGATTCTCGGGCAACGTGCAGGTCGCTATTAATTGTACGAGGTGCGAATGATGTCCCGCATTTTTCATCGTTTCTATTTCAGCGAGCAATTGTTGTCGGGCTTCAGGTTCTTTTTTCGGTTCCGAACAATTCGATATTTTAATAGCAACCAAAGATTCACGATATCCGTCAAGTGTACCGAGATAAACTTTGCCGAATTGCCCTTTGCCCAATTCACGTATGAACTTCAATCTCTGGTAAGAAACTTCGAACTCGTCGGCTTGACCTTGATTTCTAGCGCTCTAACAAATTTTTCGCGTCAAAAAACGTCACAACTCAAAATCCTCAAGTTTTTTATTTACTCCATTTTATGCGAGGCTCGTGAAAAATAAAAGTGGCCAACAAATTACCTGAATTTCTTGTTCTACGTAGAGAACGTTACGTTCTCGGAGAGTCGAATCTGCCCATTGTGATCGGAGCCTCGATAAACTAATGAGATCGTAAATTCTACAAATTTAAATGAATAATATAAAAATGAATTAGATTCCTCGAGCGACAGTTGTAAAATGAAATATTTTTCGATTAAGGGTCTAATTTAGTCTGGAAATAGTTGAAAAACAGTGTAAACTGATTAAAAATTTGGTACTTTACCGCGAAGTTCCTTGATAACCCCATAAAAACTCGTACTTTTTACGGCTTTGTCTATAAAGGAAAGAAACCGTGAAACCCAGAATCGTAATCGACATTGAGACGAAAGAGAGCCATACGAACCACTGAAACTTGAAAGCAACATGGAATGCACCATTGACACGCTCAACACGAAGAAATTATTATCAATTTATTCAATTTTTTGTTTCGACAACCTACGTGAGTGTTTCGTCGTTCCGAAACCGATCCCAGGACAGGAATTTCCATCAACGCTGTTCCGGGCTTTCCGGAACATCCGACAACGTCTTCGGCAACGACGTAAAACATTCCTCCTGTCGTAATACTCAAGCCGGTGCTATTCATTGACCAACTATACGACGAAACGGACCAAGGCACGCTGGCTATTTTCGAAATGTTGTAAACCGGAAGACGATTGTTTGATATCAAAAAAGGTAGTCCGAAGCTTCAAAAAAACACATGAACCATAATTTTAAACATCTTTGTTTCCATTGATACAAGAATTCATTTGAACCCTGGAACTACAAACCCATTTTTTTTTTACCTTTTAACTACAAACCGGGTTAAATAGTTATCCCATGGGTTTCGTGATAAAATCGATCTGGAAGCTAATCTAATTTGGAAGTGCATGAATTTTTCGTTTTTTCATGCTAAAGTGAATGGTCAAAATCAAATTGAATTTCATCGAGTTTTAGTTGGTGAAAAATCGATTTAAATACCTAAAAGTGATGCAAAATTCACGTGGAAACGTAATTGAAGATTTTGTGTAGTTCTTGGGTTAAATTTTCCGTGTACAAAGTGGAGAAAATTCATAAGAACGTTTGTGATTTTGTTAGAAAACAAAAAAAAACATTCCAGTGTACAAACCTTATGACGTACGAATGCACTCGAGGATCTGACGATTTTATCGTCCATTCGATTTCTACGAATTCCGAAGTTTGTGTTACAATCTCTACTTCCGGTACTGGTAAATAGTCTTGAGCTTCTTCACAATCGCACCATCCCCCCACACATTTGGGAACTTTCAAGATTATCTGGACAACGAAAATATTAAAATCAAAGTCGTTCACTGAAAAACCGAATTCGCGGAATCGACAAAGAAATATTTATTCATGAAATCAGCGATTTTGGGTATGTGGCCGTAGATCCTATAAATATAATTAAATTAAATAATTCATTTCCCTGCAAATTTAGTTTTTCCGCGTGAAAACGTGGATTTTTCGAAATAAATGTGGGAAAAATTTCAACTGAATTCGATCTTTTGTGCGAAATTTCAGTCACTCAAATCGGAAGATTTATTTGACAAAAAAATGGTTTTTCAAATCAGGAGAAAACTACGAAAATAGCGGGAAACGGATTTCGAAAGATTAGCGTTTTGCGCGGGAAAAATAAAAGCGAAAAATGATGATAACAAAATAGAAACGAACGACAAGGTTTGGGAAATTTCTACGATACAAAATATTAATTTGCACCAATTATTTCGTTGAGTTATGCACTCACCTCTGGTACTTGAATTTTTGGATTGTTTCGTGGATTAGCGGAAACTTGAATAGTGTAAGTACAAGACGGTCGTATACTGAGTTCCGGGGCAGCAGAGAGAAATTGATTTTCTGGCAATATAACTTGACAACGGTCACCATCGCTCGTTGTGTGAAAAAGTGTCTCCTCGGGGCACAAACTCGAATCCTCATGTTTGTTTGACGACGTTATCAGAATACTAGCGAAAATAAGTGTTTGTTATTGACATTTCAGGCTTACGATCAATATTTTTTCTCAAATTTGCATTGATAAGAAAAAAGGATATATGGCTCAAATATTTCACATGCGAATAAGCAAATCAGCTAGTGAATGAAACGCTTTTACTCTGTGTACGCTGAAATTCTTATCACTTCTATGAATTTTTCAGTTCCGAGCCTTCATTCATGCTATTTTTTGCCTTCAAGCCCACACACCCGATTTGTCGCACTATCAGTTTGAAAGTCCACTTCGAATTCAGGATAAAAGGAACAAAAACTCGGAATCATCGTCCATTAACGAGCCCTCACATTTAATTAAAAGTAAA
This sequence comes from Diadegma fenestrale, assembly GCA_037043255.1. Lineage (NCBI taxonomy): Eukaryota > Metazoa > Arthropoda > Insecta > Hymenoptera > Ichneumonidae > Diadegma > Diadegma fenestrale. Next base: position 25,710,993 of record CM073309.1, read on the forward strand.
GCCCGCCAATTAGTCTTGAAGTTTTTTTTCGCATGAAGATAAAGGATGATAAAAAAAAAAGAAGAATTTTCCCTTTACGGATATTCGGTAACGAATCCTGTTCCCCAAAATTGTTTCGAAAAACTTGAAAAAATGTTTAGCCGCATCTGCTAATTTTTGAAATTATTTTGGTAGTCTGATTTATTTATGACATCGTGGATCGAAATTACATTCACCGGTGCTCAGCTTGCCAGAAAATCTGTACTGAAGTAACAGGATTGATAAAAGTACAAGAAATGCCAGCGTCACTAATTGCTTGGTATTAATTGGTACTGATTTGAAATACTTGTAAAGAAATCGATGAATATAATCGAATTTTTCATTCCTGTATCAAAACCCGAATAAATATCGTAATAAAGGATCAAAATCCTCCGTTTTTATGTAGTTTTATGATTGGAGCTTGAAATATCACTCGAGATACAAAAAGCTTGACATACCTGTACGAGGAAGGTTTACGACTGTGGAGCAGGGAAAGCTCCCACGTGATATTGAGCCTCAAAGGACCATGTTCTTCGTAGTTTTCAACATTGGTCGTATCTTCGAAAACCGTGGCTCTCAAGTTGTAAATTATGCTCGATTCATTGACATGTTCCGAGACTGACAATTGCAGATGTCCGAGGGAGAAAAAAATAAACACCAGTGCTTGCATTTTAATGTGCGATTCCATATTGTGGCTACAAACATTTCATTCTTGCATGTCTCTATAAACATGGCATGCACGTTCGTCCCTGCGTCGTCGCACTCTTAATATTACACGTTGCAATAAAGGAAGCTTATCACGGATTCAATCGAAACTTTTGTTATCGTCGTCTTTATTTTTAGTTCAAATATTTGTACGAGTGAATTCACTTTTTTTTTTAACAATTATTACGAACTGTCACCGTTTTCATAGTAATTCGAATAATAATTTGAAATTCAGAGGCGGAACTTCTGGGACTCTAGTGTTATTGACGTTACCCTCGTATACGCGAAGCAGATTCACAACTTACAATATACCATCGTATCTCTACTTCTTAGATTGCCGCGATGCACATATATAGACGAAAAAAATTGTACGTACTCTTACGATAACAAGCAGATAAGAGTGAGATATTTTATGGAGATATATCGTATGCCTCGCGTATGCGTGATGTGTGTACACCGATGTGTATCCAAGTCTCTTAATAATAAATATCTATGGGTATGAATCGCTATAATCAAAAGGGTGTCCTTGACGGATTATGCGATTACCAGAATACGAGAAAAAAACTCGCATTGATCCATGAGGATGTATAAAGTAAATCATACTTCGAAACAACTTCAATTTGCCGCGTCTTGAACTTGGGAGCTTGAGGATTACTCTTAGCCGTTATTTAGGTGGGAAAATGTGACACCAGAGACTGCAAAAAAGAATTTCGAACGTCCTTAGCCCAATTTTTGTTGAAGACTAATTTTGGGCGATCGTGTCGATCGACGTTTTCGTTGTTGCGTTGTTGACAAAAATTACTCAATTCTCAAACAATACAATCGTTTTGATTTGACGCATGCAGTGCGTTGTAATTTAGAGAAATTTCAGGAGCTATAGTAGCGGATAGCTCGGGGAACAGGACTTTTCAGGCTCCCAATAATAATTGCGATTTCATTCAATCTTTCGAGCCTCAAGCTTGAAGCATCCGGGAAAACTGTGTGGAAATTGATTGAAAAGTTACGATGGTGAAAACGAATTCGAAAATGCGGCCGCGCGCTTTGCAGACAAACTTTCGGTGATGGAAACTGCCGCTTGGCGGCGTGCTGGTCGCGCTTTCCCCGTCGCTTGATTCCTAACCTCAAAAATCTTGAACGAAGTGAGTTAAAAGCGTTAAAAGTGACTTTTTGCTTCGATCGACAAGTAATTTCTTATCCATCATTAAAACGCTCGATAAAATGGAAGTTCAGCGTCATTCGGTGCATACGTTAGTGTTTCGTTCATTGAAACGAACGCACGACATGTTTCTAATGGACCAAAATAATCTGCCGCCGATCGACAATTCTTTGGAGCGAATAAAAAAAGCTGTAAAATCGAAAGACTATTACGGGCCGGTGCTTGATCTAGTGAAACAGCATAATAATGCAAGAATACGAAGTCAGAACGACGCCGCGGAGGTAGATTCACACGAGGAAGCTCAACCGACAGAAAACGCGGTGGTTGCGTACAACGCCAGTTCCGCAAGCAGCGTACTCCCAGTATCGACGCCGCAAACAAATGCGACTACGACAAATTCGCTGATAATGGCCCAGAAAAAGTCGCACTCCATTGCCAAACCCAAATGGCACGCGCCGTGGAAACTCTACAGAGTAATTAGCGGACATCTGGGTTGGGTACGCTGTTGCGCGGTGGAGCCCGGCAACGAATGGTTCGCGACTGGTTCCGCGGACAGAGTAATAAAAATCTGGGATATGGCCAGCGGAAAGCTGAAAGTTTCACTCACAGGCCATATCAGTACCGTGCGTGGATTGGCTTTTTCGCACAGGCACCCGTATCTATTCTCCTGCGGGGAAGACCGTCAAGTTAAATGCTGGGATCTCGAGTACAACAAGGTCATAAGACATTATCACGGACACTTGTCGGCCGTTTATTCCATGGCCCTGCACCCGAATATCGACGTTTTGGTAACCGCCGGTCGTGATTCGACCGCGAGAATCTGGGACATGAGAACAAAGGCAAATATACACACTCTGGTAGGCCATACCAACACGGTAGCCAGTGTGATTTGTCAGGAAGCGGAACCGCAAATAATAACCGGCAGTCACGACTGTACGATTAGACTCTGGGACTTGGCGGCTGGAAAATCCAGAGGAACTTTGACCAATCATAAAAAAAGTGTTCGCGCCGTAGTTTTTCATCCCGAGGTCTATATGTTCGCTTCGGCTTCTCCGGACAACATAAAACAGTGGAAAGGCCCGGAGGGAAAATTCATTCAGAACTTGTCCGGACACAACGCCATTGTCAACTGCCTCGGAGTCAACGCGGACGGAGTTCTCGTCTCCGGAGCTGACAACGGTTCCATGCACCTCTGGGACTGGCGGACCGGCTATAATTTCCAACGTCTACAAGCCCCTGTTCAACCCGGCTCCATGGACAGCGAGGCTGGCATTTTCTCCATCACTTTCGACATGTCCGGCACAAGGATGATTACGACAGAGGCGGATAAAACCATCAAAATGTACAAAGAAGACGACCAAGCCAGCGAAGAAACTCATCCCATCAACTGGAAACCGGAAATCATCAAGAGGAGGAAATTCTAAATTAATTAAAAGCATTTTGCATCTCCATTCCTGTACATAAAAGACTGACATCTTCGTGCATACGTTGAATAAACTTTTGCATGATTATTAATTGCAAATTTTTTGTTTTTACGAACTTTATAATTCAATTTGAGTAAAATTTTTTCCCTATAGCAACCTTGCAATTTCCGTCGTTGAAGTGCAACAGAATGCAATTGTCTCGTAACTGAACTAGAAATTTTCAGGCAGTACTGAGAAAAATTGGAAGATTCAAAAAATCATAAAAATTACAATAAAAAACATTTTTTGTTAAATTCATACGATGTAAACTTCAATTTCTTTCACCCTGCAATGAAAATTGTTTTGCTTTTTTTTTTTAACCTTCATCAATTCGAAATGATAGAGAGTGCAAGTGAATCTATTCATAAAGCGAAATGGGGGTTCTGGATTATAAAAAACCTTTTCATTTATGTTTAAAAAACTTTTCAATATCAACATTGTTCATTCTGGTTGATTTTTGATGATTGGTTCTGGTCAAATAATGAGAACCATACAAGTCGAAAAAATTGGAGCAAAGAACGAAATGCAGCGTTTAAATTTCACCTTCTGGAATGAAATTTATACGTGTGTTCATTATTTCCTGAAAGATCATAAATCGACATTTTTCAACAGCGAACGTACTCGATGATTTCAATAATGTATCAACAATAAGTATCCGTAAAAATATAATAGAATGTGGTCTGAATTGGTTGCTGCAGCCGAACCAGCGGGGTCGCGACACTGTATTGGACAGTAGCCACAACAATATGGCCGTCACAACACATTCTTCATGCGACTGAATTCTGTAATTCGTAGAACAGTTGTTTGCGTCGATTATGCATCGTTTTATACGGCGAATACCAGAGAGCAATTAAAAAGTGATCATTTGGAGTAATAAAAAAAACTTGAAAATTTTGCCCACTGTCTGCCAGAAATTGATAAAATTTCAAGGTTATTCTGTGTTTAACCTCTACGAACTCACGTCAATATCATAATATTGATTCGGTGAAATTTCTCGCATAATTCTGCTCACAAAAAAGTGAGTAGGCATTTCATTTTTTTATCGATTATTCTACTTCCCAATTAATTCGGTAGGACATACGGAAAAAACTACTAAATTTTCAATTGTTAGCAAACGTCCTGTCAATTTCAGGTTTGCGTAATAATTTTTGGAAAAAATATTTACTCCATTTGAGGTTATGTACGGGAAAGTCGTCGCTTATTTCCATCAAAACATTGCTTCGCGTTTTTCCCAGTCACGTACAAAACAATTAGATCGGAATAAACTTTCCCAAGTAACTCGAAAATGTTATTAATTTTGTATAATTAAACAGGGACAGTGAAATCTTTAATGTAAAGTGTTGCAAAATCTTGCATTACGGTTTTGAGGGTGCAGGCCACACACAACGATGTTGCAATGTTAAAATCATAGGAAAGTTCCAAATGATTAGAATTTAGGCTGTGGCTACTCGTCCGGCTATTTTCTATACTAAAAGCATGTCCGGACGAATAAGCAACCCTTAATCGTCCGGCGGATAAAGCGGAAATCATTGGATAAAGCGTGTCCGGACGAATATTATTCGTCCGGCTATCCGGACGACTAGCCACTGCGTAGAATTTAATGAAATTTGATGAGGATATTCTTTAGTCTTAAATATGAATATTCAAATTTTTCGTGATTTTTCTTCTCCACAGTTATCGAGTAATCGAACTCTAGAGTTTACATGCATAAGCATAGGATTCAGATATATATATATAGGTATATCTTTTGCATATTGTAAACTCGAGTTTTTCGTAAACTATGTAGACAAAAAATTGAAGCTTAAAGATAAAATTAAGAATGTTATCACCAAATTTTACTGGATTCTTATCATATTGTCGCCAACCTCCTTAGGGTTTTATTTTTCACGAGTTTTGCAATTTGTCTCGAGTTTGTAAATAAAAATTTCGTCATCCCCAATTCCAAGGATGAAAGTATCAACATCTTTATTAAGGAATCAAATACATTAGCAGTACAGAAAAGTTTCCCATGAAAAAAATTCTCTCGAGTCCTGCGGATGAACAAAATGGAGAGGAGGGAAAAAATGCAATATGTACATGAGAATGTTTTCAGGGAAAGAAATGGCATCTGCGGCGATGTCATCGACGGAGGATGACGAGTTGACGCTTCCTCGAGCCTCGGTCACTAAGATGATCAAAGAGATATTGCCTCATGTGCGACTCGCTCACGAATCTCGAGAACTCATTATCAGCTGTTGCACAGAGTTCATACACTTGCTCTCTTCCGAAGCGAATGAAATCTGTAATCAGAAACAGAAAAAAACGATCAACGCGGAACACATATTGCAGGCGTTAGAAAAATTGGGATTCGGCGATTACAGCGCGGAAGCTGAAGCTGTTCTCAGGGATTGTAAAGCGGTCGCAGCCAAACGTCGCCGCCAAAGCACCAGATTGGAAAACTTGGGCATTCCGGAGGAGGAATTGCTGCGGCAACAACAAGAACTCTTTGCAAAAGCTCGAGAAGAACAAGCAGTCGCGGAGCAACAACAGTGGCAACAATTGCAAGCCGTTGCACAAATGGCCTCGATGCAACAGGTCGACAGCGAACAGGAGGATTATTCTTAGATCCTCGCAAAGAAGCAAAAAAAAAAGGATTTTAGTGACCAAACGAATACTGTTCTGAACGTCCAATAATTTTTGTAATGTCGTCAAACTCGACGCTTTCCCGAAGCTGATGTTTCCATCAAATCGCTGGAATTAAACACAATTTCTTTCCGTTTTGCTAATCATCTTTATCCAATTAAATTTCTAGTCTCAATTATTTTAAAGATTCATTACAAAATCTCGAATCAGTACACAAAAAAAACGTCAATTTGAAAAATTGCTTCGAATCGCGCGAGATGACTTTCGGTCATTTTGCCATGCTGCAAATTTGAATCTCTCATTTTGTACATGCAGCTGCGAATGTAAATATCAATGGGACATAAAAATTCGGGCACGCCCCGGGAAACGACGCGTCGATGTGAAAAAGTGGAGAAAAGTATCGCAAGTTATGGAATTTGTCATCGGAATTGGTTCAACGTTTTGAGGGCCAATGGAGAGCCTCTTAAGAACTACTCGCGATATTCATTCGCGATTCATAGAATTCATTAGAGGATCGTCACACCTTGGGCGATGAGTTGATTCGACAGTGACAAAGTTCCAATTGCGTAAATGTAAGATGCCGTTTCATGGCATGAGCCTTCCGTATTCCAGAGAAAGATGACTTTTCTTAATGGCCTCCATGACTTTCGAGACGTAGTGGTACCTGGAAGACGAAGCGATGATGCGTGATGTTATTACAAAGCCGATGTAATTAATGCGAAAGTGATAAAAATTCAATAAATCCATGAATTCTTAAAACTTTTTATTCTGTTCCATTTCAATACGAACCAGTTTTTCTCCGTGAGGGCCGACGGGGTCATGGAATTTCGAGACACACCGTGAATCTTCTTACGCAATTCTTCGATCAATTCGTTTCGTGCTCTTTCGTCGAATTTCAGTTGCTCATTCGCCCACGCTGACGATTCGTCTGCAACGGAATAGAAAAAACTTCGAGTCTCGAAACGTACGGGAAAACAAAACGGGCCTTGATGTGATTTTTTATTACCATCCAAATTTATGTTCGGTATCAAAAATAAATTGAACTGCAAATCGACCGAATTTGAATCCATGTGCAAACCACTTCGAGTTTGTAATCTCGAACTTGCGAATGCTCTGCTGTAAAAATCCTGAAACGAGAATTGATCGAATTTCTATTAATTCGGTCCTTAATTTTCCAATGTATTTGGTCAATTCGTACAAACATTTGGGCGTATCGAGAGACGCGGCAGCGGCTCGACACCAAGTTTTCAAGAAAAAGCGTAGCGCGAGCTCTGCCGCACTCTTGTATACAGTAAAAAAAAAAGACGTTTTGTGACGTCACAGAAATTTCAAATCGTTCTTGCAGAAAATATACGTACTCTCATAATTTCCAATGTGCTTGGCTGGAAATCGTAGATTTCTGCTTTGTTCTGGAGGAACAGAATGTGGGGATAATATTCGACGTAATCTTGGTCCATGCTCGTGGTCGACGAAGGCTTCAACATTTCTGCAGTTTGGAGAAACCTGATGTGGAAAATGAGACGAGGGATTGTCTCAAAATTATCATATCCAACGCGAAATGTTGACGTAGCATTTGAAACACGCGTCGTTAATTTTGTAGGCAATGGACAGGCGCAAAAGTGAAAATTTCACGAAATCATGACCGATTTCCCAAGCTTTTGACGACCGAATGCAAAATTTCATGGAGTTGCATTTACATTTAAATTTTTCAGTGAAATTCACAGATTTCAATGAAAGGCTTGAAACAAATTTTTCCAAATTCGAAAATCATGGGTTTACGTTAATTGAACGTGATAATTACCTCACCAGATTGGGGTCGACGAACCAATCTTGTACGAATATGATAACGTGGCAGACGGAAAAAAGAAATGCGACAAATTGCAACGATTGGAGTTCCAGGTTGCTCTCAATGTTGGCAAAATCGGTTGAATTTTTTTTCTGATCGTACGAGGCGGAGTGATCGATTACGGATGCAGAAAGTATGGGCTGCGTGTCTAAATATATGACTCTGTTTTTAGTTACGTAAAAATCAATACCGCTCGTGCAATTGGCGCCGCTTTCATGATGCGAAAGTTTTTGCGAGGCGAAAATGTCCGATCTGTAAAAATTGACGATTGTTATGAAACAGTTAATTAAAATGAGACTCAAAACTATCGCCTCATTGCTGAAAACGCATTAAAAACATGCTCACGCATAATTTGACGTCAACAGCGAAAGTATCGTCGATTTTCCGACTCCTTGAGCTCCCAAAACTCCCACAACTAAAAAGTCTTGTTGGTCGTATAAATAATCCAATGGATTCTCACAAAGCTGCATACTTTCGTCCATGAATTTGATGCAACTCGTCATCTCGATGCAATTCGATATCAATTTACGGGCTGTAATAATTTAAAAACGCAAATTCATTATCTCACGACAAGAATTCAATTAAATTCAATTACTTTAATTAATAAAATGAATAATTAGTTAATTAAAGAAATTTTAATCAAAGAATCAATCAATTATCCACAAATTCTTTTTCCTTTTTGTTCCTCTCATACTCAATTTTTCAAGATTTGAAAAGTTATTCAAAACGTAACAATTGATAGTCATTAGTTCATTTTATTTATAACGTTTTATAACGTTTTATCCTACGCACGTTCGAGACTTTTTGATGACGTGTTCGCCTGCGTTTCCGATTCTTTCCTAAAATAAAACAAATAAAATTTTAGCCAATCGATACGAATTTGTCCATTGTTTTGATAATTAAGAGAATCATTTCAGAATTATGGAAACAAGTTTGCAAATGTCAGGATATGGCCCGAGCTGTGCAAATTTTGATTTTTTCTGATATTCCAACAGTGGACAAAAATGACTCTGGGAGCTGGATGGAGGTACTAGGAGAGTTGTGACAAAGAATCGAAAATCTATGAAAACTTTATATTGTGCATATTTTGCTGGACAAAAAATGTAAAACTCATTTACTTGGCTCCATTACGCTGACTGGGTGACACCGCGCGACTTTCGCCTTCCCGGGTTTTCAAAATAAAAGTAGGTCTCTCCGCTACTTTTATGGACAATCGTCCATCGTTGTCTTTAGACTCGGAGTCTTTTAAGCTCAAAGAGCTCATTTTTCTTGAACTCATCTTGCTATCTCGTGGGCATAACCTTTTTCAATGAATCTGTAAGGAATTTTGTGTTGTTATTGTCCGTAGCAAACAAAAATCGTAATCAAGTGTTTGGATTTCGGGGCTTCGAATATTTTAATGAGATTGCTGACCTTTTTGTGTTAATTGCACAAATCGTTACAAATGTTATTAACGAATTTTTGAGAGGTTATAAAAACACTAGCTGAATGGACTGAATGGTTGTCATGTTGTCATGGAGACTCGAGTGAAGATAGCAGAACACTTTTCGCTTCGTGACGAACTTCAGACCGAACGATCGATACTTTTCAACAAAAAGATTAAAAAATGCGAAATCTTCGAACGTTACGTCAAAATTTTTCTTAAAACATCGAAACTGCTGGGTATTTTGAAAAAAGAGAACAAATTCTATTTATAAAAGTCAAGAAACTTTATTTTCATTGTTGGGGGGTAAATACAGCCTCCTGCAAACTTGGGTAATGGGAATATCAGACACGGGAGGAATTCCGCCGGGCACTTGTTGGATTTTGTCCAACGAATATTGATCGGTGATTGTCCTGATGTCGTTGAGGTCCGGAGTCATAAGCATATTGATGGCGGGATAGATTATAAAAACAAAGACAGCTCCGGCGGTTAACGCCCATATGGGCAGCGCGACTGCCCAATATTTTAGAGGCCAGTAAGTGAGGCCAAGCTTTTTGTTGAGAAAATCCTCGGGCACTACGGCCCAAACGAGGTAAAGAATAAAAAGCATGTTTGATCCTATGTACAGAGCGTAACCATAGACCGATCTGGGTCTGTACGGCGCCGGGGTGTGCTCCGACATTTAAATTGTAAAAAATCCTGCTAATTTGATTGCGAAACGAGTCTGAGTTGAAAATGTTCGTTCCTCAGTTTTCAGTAGTCGTAAGTAGACGCCGGGGGTCCAAATTTTTCCATGGTTTCTGTGACAAGTATGAGGCTCTCGAAAAACGACGTCAATCCGACTCGAACTTTACGGGCTTCTTGACCACTGAATTGCCTGCAACGAGTTATTTTTTAATTGGAACATCGAAATTTCAACAAAACGAGGAATGTCGTGACGAAAATTTGCCTACGCTTTCAAGAGATTTTCTTCTAACGAGAGAGTTTTCTTGACACCGCTCCTTTTTGGCTCGTTATCGACTCTCAATACTTGATAAGCGATTTCAGCTTCCCGTTGCGTTGGAAATGGAATAGACACGTTTCTATGCTCCAGCTAAGGTTATGTAGATGTAAACAGGATTTCAAAATCATAAAAATTGGCGGATATGTTGATTGAAAAAGGATACACATCGACGTCGCTCATTGCAATTATCGTTTGCTAATTTCACAATATTATTATTCTTTTACATTATCCACTGTAAACACGAGACGCTCTTGACAACAACAAATAAAAAGTTAACAAATATTCGATTAATCGAAAACGAAAACGTCGAAAAACATTTTCTCTGGACCTGGACAAACTTCAGTGGGTTTTGCAGCGCCACTTCCAATCGCGGCGAGCTAGCGAACTACTGGATAACCGCAAAAATTGAGCCGAGCGAAAAGACGCGTTGCATTGTTTACTATTGCCGAGATCGTCGTTGAAATCCATAAATTGTGTTGTTGTAAAATTTTCTCAACAAAATGGGACGTAGAAAGAGTAAGAGGAAGCCCCCGAGTAAAAGAAAGGCGATAATGCCATTGGATACGCAATTCAATTGTCCATTTTGCAATCACGAGAAATCCTGCGAGGTTAACATGTACGTAAATGAATGAAATCGTGCCGGCGTACATTTGCAAAGCAGTTTAATTATCAAAATTTCGTTAAAACTATTTTTAGGGACAAATCTCGAAATACCGCAAGGATAACGTGCAGGGTTTGTAACGAAGATTTTCAAACGACCATTAATCTGTTATCGGAACCCCTGGATGTTTACAACGATTGGATTGACGCCTGTGAAACTGCTAATTAATAATTTCAGTTGTTGACTGAGAATCATCAGAAATTCTCCGGCCACGAAATATTGAAGCAGCTTTAATCTTTGTACATACGCCGTTAGGCAAAAAACTATATTTCAGTCATCAAAAACACTCATAAGCTCCAGTTGTTTCATGGTTTTTTTAAATCTTGTAGAACCGTCTCTTATCACTTGCAGCGTCAAGATGTAACCCTAGCCGGCGATCCATTTTTATATTTCTATACATTCTCATGGGAAACATGTGCATAAACTTTCATCACGGTGATAATTGCTCACAAACGACGTGGATTTATTTATATAATAAAATATATGTGTCAAAATAATGCGTTAACAATTTATTGTCCATTAAAATAAAACATTGTGCGAGAGCTTGGCTAAAGAAACATTTATAGACACTAAAAACAACGTACTCAGTTTATTTTTGCAGCCAATTACGTGGACAATAGAAATTTATAAACAAAAATAAAAACCGGATGTGGAAGGAAATTAAGAAAATATTGATTTTCTTTAAAGTTCGTTTGCAAATGGAAAAGTTGGATGCTAAGAATTTGTTAGTTCGAAGATTTCCCGCGGTAACGAGACGTCGAAAATGTCAACCAAATGTTTATGCATTGGATTTGTAAATAAATGTTTTGCTATCGACTATTTGATGATTTGCTTGGAATTGATGCCGCAACAGTCATGGAGCATAATGGAATGAAAAAAAAAAAAAAAGAGAAAAATAATTCCGGCATTACCAACGGAAGTACGTAGTGAGCGTAGTGAGTTACAAAATGGCGTTTGTCTAGAGTGGTAAGTACAGTCATTGTGAAAAGTAGCGACAGTGCGAAGTTGAGCGATGAGGAAGAGAGAGAGAGTGATGGAAGAAGGAGAAAGAAAAAGGGAGACGGAAAAATGCCGCGATAAGCGAGTAGAACGACGCGTGCAAAAAGTTTGACGAGAAAATTTTGCCTCGGAAGAGATCCTCGCGCGAGTTTCGTCGGAAAAAAGGAAAATAGAGATAAAAGTTCGGTTGTTCTCGAGTCGAGTCGAGTGTGCATCAATTGTGATAATATATCAAACGATGTGGTCTTAGAGGACCGCGAGTGGACAGGCATTTTCGTTGGTAATTTTTCGGAAACATAGCAAACCCACGGTGGAATATATACCGCGAGATTGCCGCGGACTCTAGAGAACAACGACGCTATGGCGTCCATCAAGTGTGTGTGTGTGTCATTATTTTTTATTTCACCCAATTAAACGACTAATTAAGACGACTCGAAACGTCCACGGTTGTATGTGTTCAGATTCATGAACGACGAGGCGATCACACGATTATTCGGCCCGAAAGGTACGTCGTCCTCAAATCGCGTTAATCTTCGTCTGTATATATACACATTATACAGAAGACAAAAAAAAACGTTTATCCGTAAACACAAACATTCGGTCTGTCCCTCTTCGACCACCCTCGTCTCGTTTGACAGCTCCCGCCCTGAGCTTTCTATTCTCCTGGAAATCCGTTACTCCAACAAATATCCTTGCTCAAGAAATTTCCCAGAGACCAAAAAAAAAAAAGCCAATTCCCACAATTATCGTATTTCGTCCACAGACTCTCTGCGATCATTTGCATCGCGTGGGAACGTTAATAAATGTTTTTCTTTGCATTGCCTCAGTGCTTTTTTCTTTAATTATTCCATTATTTTGAGAAACCTTTTTTTTCTATCATTTCCCTCAATCCAATCCTCAAAATCTCTCCCTACCTTTTTTCACAACATTCACGTTTTATAGAGTGTCACTTGTTTTCTTTTTGTCGTTTTGTTGTACGAACCCTCGATCGTTGTGTATCCCAGTCACGCTCCTCAAAAGTATCCGTTTGGCTTTAAACTTTTCCGAGTAATTGTCGAATTAGTAACAAACGTCAAAGTACTGCTCGATGGTTTTACTTGATAATTTTTGTCGGGGAGACAAACGACGACGGATCGTCACGATTCCTTGTTCCCGGACCCAATCGTGACGATATTTCAAGTTTCATGAATTTATTCGATTCGATGCTAAAAAAAATATCACAAATAGATAAATTCGCATTTAAACGCTCTCTCCGCAAACTAGCAACTTTTTTCTTTCTCTTACAAGAGTCGAAATGATAAAAATGTACGAGAAATTGAATGTTTGAACGGACAAACGGTTGCACTGCATTTTGTCGACTTGCTGAATAAACGCTCGATACATAAACTTGAAAATTAATGACTTTGAAGTTCGCAACGTTGAGATTCAACGAAAAATATTTTTTCTATTGATTATTCATTGAATTTTAAAAATTATGGCAACGTTTCCCGTCTATTCAGTTTTTTCGTCGCAAGAGAGAATGCATTTATTGGCCGGACCAAATATCGAAGAATAATCGCAGCACTGCAAACTTCAGGGTCATAAAATATTCACGTGCTATGCAAGCCAGTTTTGGTCCAGAGTTTGTGAAAGTTGGGAAAAATTATTGTTTGGATTTTTTCTCTGAATGTCACTTTCGCGATTCTCTTCAAGTAGCAACATATTTCAAAACAGGAAGCAAAATTTGCCAATGTCTTATGGATCCCAAGTAGTTTTCGTGTGGATTTATTTTCTGGGTTTTCTTACAAAAGGGTGTGAAGAAGATTCACAAAAGTTGTTGTATAATTTTCGGCTGCTCGATTATGACAAACGTACATGTCTCTCCAAAGTTTTGCAAGCTTTGGTACGCTCGTTAAAGATTGCCTCGATGATGTTAAAAATCGATGGGATCGAGGAGAGTTTTTATATGAAAATTCCAATTAGTTCCGCTGTCTCGGTCCCAGAAATTGTTGAATTTCATTTTACAAAGACAAACTACAGATTTAATTATGAATCGAGTTGTTGATGGGAATCGTACGGGTCGAACGGGAATTGAAAGAAACGAGAAGTTGGATTTCGATAATTTTGGCATACGCAAAAATGCTTGGGAGAGAAAAAAACTTGTTTTCTTTGGCGCGGGTTGAAAACGGGTCAACGGTTTTTGAAATAATGTTGCGATTGATAAATGAGACGTTGGGGTTTGTCATATTTTCACACTGGATCTATTTTTCACAGGCATGTTGTTCGCTCGGACCGAAGACCGTTCGAACAACGAAACAACAATGTGAGATTTGAGAATCCTAGAAAAAGCGCTAAAAGAAAAAACAAAGAATAACGAAGAAGATAAAATTTTGCGGGTTTGGAAAAAAATTGCGGCGAGTGTTTTGTTTACAAAAAAAGAAAAAAAACATTTAGTGGTTTGGATTAAGAACCGATGTAGCCAAAAGGCCATAAGTTGAATGGTCGGTTGCAAAACATGTCAAACAGTTTAGATAGTTTCCTAACGAGAATCGGGGACGTGACTATTGAACGTGTTACACCGCGAGGTAGTCCAGGATCGGGAGATCAAAGAATCGAGCGAATAGAGACACTGAATAATGCAACGATCAACGATTTAGGCTCACAAACAGCCAACGATGATAGCTCGGACTTGTCGAGCGTCGAATCGGCGGACGTCGAGCGTGAGAAGAAAATCGAGATTGTCCAACCGGATGATATTGAAGAGGTGCGTTTCGAGGGATCAGGCGACGATATGGATTTGGACGAAACGATAGATACACAAATTGGGGTGAGAATGGAGTCCGAGAGGCAGCATTCGGGACCGTCTTCCCCGGATGACGACGCTGAGCCGGTTAATATATTGGATACGCTACCATTGGAAGGTCAGTATAAAAATGGCGAACCTTTCATAACGATTTATCATGATTCTGAAGTTTGCATCGTTGGGATGCAATGAAATTCGTATTTATATTTGGCAAAAATAGTCATTCGAATGGAGAATGTAATTACGATGATAAAATGATCGGTTTTTGCCATCCGAAAATATATCGGCTCGAAAAATTTAGATGAAATTGATAATTGAACGAATCAACAATAAAATAAAATATTTTTCGTTGCATCCAAACGTTGCAAACTTCAGACTCGTCGATTTATCGCAAAATTTTCATCAATTTAAAATCTTAAAACATCCCCCATTTATTAATTTTTTTCAATGCAATGCATAAACTAACGATTGAATTTTTTGATAAAAAATACACAAAAAAAAGGAGCACCGATCGAGGGGCAAGAGGTGACAGAGGCTGATCTTCTTGGTCAACCGTTGAAGGACGACGACAGTGAGAGCATCGACAATGACAAATCGGAAAGTATGTCCGGAGGTGAGGAAGACGTCGAGGGTAATAAGCGACGTCTCGATCAAGATGCGGAGCCCACGAAGAAGAAACAAAAGAAGGAGGATGGTAATGATGATTCGGAGTGCGAGACAAAAGCGGAAAAAAAATTGGCAAACATGAGACGAAACATACGAGAGGTAATGGACGAGACGCAGTTGGACGAGGCTACGTTGTCGGCACAGAGACAGGAAATGGAGCGTCTACGACGGGTTCAGGAACAGCAGAGAATAATACGTGAGGTACAGCGTCAGATAGCTATTAATCGACAGAATAACAAAACGCAGACGCGGGTAATAAGTCTACTTCAGGGAAAACAGAATCAGGGTAACACGACGATATCTGAAAGTACGTGTACATCTTCGTCGTCGCAGGTACGAGTACCGAGTAGCGTAATGCTAAAGGTGAATGCATCGTCGGGCACGGGAACACAGACGAGTTCAGGAAGTCAAGGTGGTCAGATGGGACGGCGTCCGATGGACGGAATGCGTTGGCAGAAAGGACGAGGAGGTCTGAGTCAGTCGAGTTCGCAGACGTCGATATCGCGCGTCCCAAATCGCGGCACGCCTCAGAACGTTCTACAGCAGAGAATTCGTATGATGACACCCTCCGTGAGTATTTCACCGGTCGTACCAAAAAAAGAGCCGCTTGATCGAGCCGATTATTACTCGGACTCGGAGCTTTCGGACATCGAGGGTGACGAGGCGTTGCTCCACGAGAAGCAAATGCACACGGTTAGGAAAACTTCGGGTATGCCAAAACCGGGCAAACCGGCAAAGGGTAAAGACGTCGTGACGATATCAAGCTCCAGCGAGAGTTCCGACGACGATTGTATAGTGTTGAGTGACCCTAGCGGTGGCGAGGAAACCGACAACGAGGACGATCCTTCCAACTCCGGTATGCATACCAACGATCGTTACAATTTACCCGACGAGCACGGCCGTGTCTTGATAAACGTTGGTCATCCCGACACCGAGCCCGACGTTTATCTCGCTCCGCAAGTAGCTCGTATTATAAAACCCCATCAAATAGGCGGCATAAGATTTCTCTTCGACAACATCGTCGAAAGCATCGAGAGGTACAAAAACAGCTCGGGTTTTGGTTGCATACTCGCCCACAGTATGGGCCTCGGTAAAACCCTCCAAGTAGCCAGTTTTTGCGATATTTTTTTTCGATGCACCACCGCTAAAACGGTGCTTTGTATAATGCCGATAAACACCTTGCAAAATTGGCTCGCCGAGTTCAACATGTGGTTACCGTACGAGGATCCAGCTTTGGCCAGTAACGAGAGCAAAAACAGCGTCAAAACCGAATCGATGGTCGATAGCAAACAGGAGATCAAAGAGGAAATTGGCAGCCAGAGCGACATTTCCAACATGTCCAGGCCGATAAGCACAGAATCGGCCCATCGTTTGGGCCACGAAGCCCAAACGATGCATCCGCATCCGCATATCATTAACGAAGCCAATACTTATGCTCATCAACCGTACGAGAATCATGGAATGATGCCACACTACGGACAGGACGGTATGATTAACAAAAGCTCGATGGATCCGAGTTCTCACGTTCATACCAACTATCATTCGGCAATCCCTCAAAATACTATGTACGGAGCACCGAGGCATGCTTATGATCCCGTTAAACAAGAAATCCAACATCATTCGATGCCCGGAAGATCAATGGCGCAAGAACCGAATTATGGAATGAATAATCAGCCGCAAACCGGTGCCATGTATCCGGGAATGGAGACTCGCCAAGCCCCGGAAGCATCGATTTATCCGGACGTTAATAATCGCGACAACAGTGGACAAATGTATCCGGAAATGCACGGACAGTCATCGGCACCGATGTATCCGGGATATGAAAATCCTCCGACCGGTCAAGTGTACGGAAATTATCCTTCATCGTCGATTCCACCGCCGCCGCCGCCATTGCCGCACCAGCAGATGGAACATGAAATAAAAAAAGAAGAAATTCCGCCTCAGAATTTGCAACCGAAGAGCGAGGACAATGTGAAAAAAGAGGAAACGGGATCAACGACTATCATGACAAAGGGAGAAACTTCGGACGAGAAAAAACCGACGGAAATAATCGAAACGCCCGACAGCGTAGACTCGCCAATTGGAATGACTTTGAGACCTCGACATTTCCGGCTTCACATCTTGAACGATTCGCACAAAACAATGGCCGCTCGAGCCCGAGTCGTAAAGGATTGGCAAAAAAACGGCGGCGTACTGTTGATCGGTTACGAACTCTATCGGCAATTATCCCTCAAAAAACCGAACAAAGCGAAAAGAAAGAGAAATCAGCCGTTCAAGGATACGGTCGATGTCGAGGAGGAAGACAAGAACAAAGGTTTGTTGGACGACATGCACAGTGCTCTCGTGAGTCCAGGACCTGATTTGGTAATCTGCGACGAGGGTCATAGAATAAAAAATTCTCATGCGAGCATAAGCATGGCGCTGAAACAAATGAAAACGAAACGAAGGATCGTCCTGACGGGTTACCCGTTGCAAAATAATCTGCTCGAATATTGGTGCATGGTTGATTTCGTCAGACCCAATTATTTAGGTACAAAAAGTGAATTTTGCAATATGTTCGAGAGACCGATACAAAATGGTCAGTGCATAGATTCGACGCCGCAGGATATTCGGTTGATGCGTTACCGGGCTCACGTGCTCCACGCCCTTCTCGAAGGTTTCGTCCAGAGAAGGTCGCATTCGGTATTGCAAATATCGTTGCCACGTAAAGAGGAGTATATTTTGCTTGTACGAATGACACCTCATCAGCGAAAGCTCTACGATGTTTTTATGAATCAAGTTGTAAAAACACGCGCGGTACCGAATCCTCTAAAGGCGTTTGCAGTTTGTTGCAAAATTTGGAATCATCCGGACATTCTCTATCATTTTTTGCGCAAGAGACAAGCCAACGAAGAGGACGATTTGGATCTGGAAGAACCGATCGGTGAGAAACCGGCGCCTGGTGGCAAACGTGGAAAAACGCGTCAGCCCAAGGGCGAACCTAAAAAAGGAAAAAAAGTAAATGCTACGAATCTCAAAAACAAACCTGCCGCCAGCGTGCCACCGACTTCCTCGTCGTCTTCGAGCAACGACAACGTTAACGAGGCTGACAACTCTCATGGCAACTCCAATAAGCCAGGACAGTTCTCTTCCAATTATCCAGCCCAAATGAACAATTCCGTTTATCCTAATACTCCTCAACAAGCGAATTATCCTCAGGGATATCAAAACTATCGGGCGAACGAACAAAATAATTATTATCGCAACGACTCCAACCACGGCGAATACAGTGAATTTTACAACAATCAACAGGGCCAGCCGCGATACGGTAATCCCTCGCAATCGTTTCCTGCATCGTATCCCCAACAACAAACTCCGGGCTACAACGCATCGCAGAATTATCCGAACCAACAGACTTACGTAGGCAACAACAACGAGGCTTCCGGAAATCCAAGGTTTACCGGACCTGCCCCGCAATCGGTTGATTTTCGGCCAGAAACTGGAGCAAACGGTAACAACTACGAAACGCCAGGAATGTTTCCGCGACCGTACGGTTTTCCGGAGCAGCAGGCACGTGGTTATCCACCGAATATGAATCAATCGACGAATTATCCTCAGACTGCAGCTCAGCAGGGAAATTTTTCGTCCAACATGTCGCAACAATCTCCAAATGTTCCGATAAACGATTACTCAGCTTACGGGACGAATCAGTCACAGAATTATTCAGCCACGAGCGGCGAAGCGAACAATCAGATGTACGGGCGTCCCGATAATCTGCAAATGCAGAATCCGACACTGGGTTATCAGGCGGGAAATCAGCAACAGAATTCCAGCAACCCCGGACAAAATCAGCCGAGCAATTACATGACGAATCAAGCGCAAAATCCTCCGGCAACCGGTGGCAATCAAAACCGTGAGTTTCCCACGAATCAATCGAATCCTGGGCCAATGATGGCTCACGGTTATCCTTCGACGCCACAAAATGCAGCTATGCCCATGCAGAACCAACAGACTCACGGCTATCCGAATAATTCTGGTGGGACGAATCCATCGGCACAGAATTCGACTCATGGCTATAGCGCCAATCAACAACAAGCCAGTGGCACGCCGAATAATCAGTCGGGAGGATACATTCCTAATGCGCCCGGGCCGGGCGCCATCCCGGGACAAAATCCGATACGCGGTTATTTAGCCAATCAACAGAATCAAAATAATGCATCGACCGGAGCAACCAATTATGGTCCGAGTCAAACAGCCTCCGGTACTTTGTCGCAACAGCCACCGACGCAAAACACGATGCACGGTTATAACGGCAGTCATCTTAGACCACCCGGGCCCCAAGCACCGAACCAAACGACCGGATACACGGCCAATTCGACGAACCAATCGGCCGGTCAATCCGGCAATTACTCTGCGAATCAACAACCATCCTCGCAGCCTCAAGCCCACAGATACGGCTCTAACCAGCAAGCACAAACGCAGCAGGCATCGATGCCACAAAACCAACCGATGGGCTACAACAATCCGTCGAACCCGAGCACGGGCATGAATCCTGGAGAACCGATGCAAAATTACTCCACGACTCCAGGCGCACCGCCCCCCAATCACGAATTCTCGATCGAACGCCAAACACGAAATCCCACTCCGAATCCCAACTCTAATTACATGCCCAATTCACACTCTGCTAATCAAGCGCAAAACCAAATTGGCAATTATTCAGCCGATGCTAACAATCCAAATCCATCCGGACAGTACAATAAAAATCCTGATGATCCTTACTGGCAACGCAATTACCCGCAACCTGGCCGGCAAGAACAGTGCTCCAATCAAGATCAATTCTTCCGGGAACCAACGTCCAATCGCTATCCCAACAATTATTATCCTGGTCAGAACTACGCGAATCAAGGCTCTTACGAGGCTTATCCCGGTGCACAAAACGCCGAAGATACCAAAAATCCATCAGGCAACATGATGCCTCGCGGACAACCCCAAGGACCTTATGACAAAAGCCCCAAAGATTCCACGCCCGGAGTTAATGTTCCCAATCAATCTTTGTCCCAAAACAACCCATCGGCCGTCACCGGTTACAATGGCAACGATCCACAATGCACCAATATGCCGAGGCCACAACAACCCCTCACTTCCTGTCAACCTACAAATCCAAGAATCGGCCAAATCGACGCCATCAAGGAAGACGACAAAGAAGACGTTGCGGAAAAAGAAAAAGAGGAGAAATCCGACGATGAGATTATGGCCAAAGACGAAGAAAAGGATTTCAAGTACTCGCCAGGATCGAAGGAGGATCCTGGTATACCGTACGATTGGGTATGTACGACAAACCCTCGTTCAATCGAGTTTATACAATTTCTCAAAAAATTAATACGAAAATCTAGACACAACTCAAAATTAAGGAGTTTCAGCTATGGCGCAAGGGAATAACGAATGAAGTGAGGCACAATTCCCAAAAAAATGACGATCCGCTTTTCGTTTAGCAAGCGATCCGTTGCCAAACTCCTTAAAAATGAGATGTTCCGAGCATCCTGTCGATTTTAACTAGAAATATCTCCTCCAAATATTCGTTGACCCCACTATTTTTTGACTGATTCGGAACCCTTGGAGTTTTTTTTATAAATTGAGATTTTAATACGCGTTTTATCTAATCGGGAAGTATTTTTAATATTTTTCTAATTTCATAAGGGTGAGAAATTTCCGTAAAGCCAATGTTAAATCGAGTGACTTTCGACTTTGAAAATATTCAGTAAAACTTGGTTGACCTAGGATGATTTTGAAAGAGATTAAAGTTTGCTGCCTAAATAACAACATATTTAGTTTTTAGATTTTAATCAAATTATCGCTCTACTAAGGGAACCTCCTTAATAAAATCATCGAAAACGTAATCAAACGGAGATTTAAGTATGTTTTTGTGTGTGTGTTTTTTTTTCAGGCGACTGACCTAATGAAGGGCTATGTTCCGGGTCTGATAGACGCATCAGCAAAAATGACGCTATTTTTTTGCATACTCGAGGAAGCCGTACGTCTGGGCGATCGCGTACTCGCGTTTTCGCAATCGCTATTTACGTTGAATCTCATCGAGGATTTTCTAGCTAGAAACAATTTAAAGTATCCGGATGGCCAGACGGAATGTTGGGTGAAAAATGTAAATTATTATAGATTAGACGGTAGTACGAGCGCGTTGGAGAGAGAAAAATTGATAAACGAGTTTAATAGCAATCCAAAGATACATTTATTTTTGGTGTCGACGAGAGCGGGTTCATTGGGTATCAATTTGGTTGGTGCTAACCGTGCTATAGTGTTTGACGCATCGTGGAATCCTTGCCACGACACCCAAGCGGTATGTCGTGTCTACAGATACGGTCAACGAAAACCGTGCTTCGTTTATCGTCTCGTCACAGACAATTGTCTCGAGAGAAAGATTTACGACAGGCAAATAAGTAAACAGGGAATGGCAGATCGTGTTGTCGATCAATGTAATCCAGACGCTCATCTTTCCCTCAAAGAAGCTACGACCTTGTCCTGGGACTGGGAGGAAGATAGCCAAGTGCAAGATTTCTCCCAGACCAAAGACAATTACACGGACGAAGTGATGCACGTGGTGCTCGAGAGACATTCTTCTTTGTTGACCAAACAACCTTTCCATCACGAGAGCCTTCTCGTCGATCGTAAGGACAAGAAACTCAGCCAAGCGGAAAAACGCCTGGCCAGACGAGGCTACGAGCTCGAAAAAATGGCTGCCAACTCTTCGAGACCGAGTTACAGTTACGTTCCTGGAAATACAGCCACTCGAGGTAAAGATCGTTCAAACTATTTCCACTGAAAAATTAAATGATCATCTTAAACACATACGTCTTTCCCATAAACGACTGTTGCTGGCAAGAAAACTCATAAATGCAAAAATAACTTTATCTTACGCCCACTGCGCATTCCATTTGGCTGTGTGGCTTCGGTATTGCGTGAATTCTATAATTAGGACGATAATTTCTCAAAAATATTGCGTCGATCATTTTTTTTTGTTAATCAGTACAATTCGCGGTCGATATTGCAACATTTTTGTCGTACGAATAACTCATTTGCTTTTTAGCAGGTGGACTACAGATCCGAGCGATCAGAGGTGGGGCAGACGCTGGGACGACTCAAAAGCCAGTGGCATCGGTGCGGCCGATGCAGCAACGAGGTGCTGAGAATTTAAATAACCGTGGCATAGTCGGAAGTCGATGGATTCCCGCTGAAGTTTGGCAGAGGCAAGGCATGAGCGCGCAGGAAATGACTCTTCCATTGGACGTCGTTATACCGACTAACTCGCCTGACAAAGGGAGCATTGTCCTCAAAGCAGGCCAGAGAGTGATGGTGCTCAAGAGTCCGAAAGGGATTTACATGCAGCTCGAATCCGGCAAAATAATAGCCATACGAACGGCCTTGAAATTGAATCAACAGAAACGCGAGGAGGAGCCAAAAAAAGGTTTACTTTTTTGTCATTAATATAAATTCTCGTTTATTCAGCGCTTGCCCAGTGTGACAAGATTTAAAAACTAAAAATCATCAAAATCGTTCGTGATCTAATTGCCACGTTAATTAACCATTTTTTCTCCCGAACAATGTGTGAAATTTTCATATTGTTGAACAAGTCGTGTCTGTCAAATTGACTTTTATTTACATGAGTTATCCCTAGTAGAAATGCATATATATATATATATATGATTGGATATATAATTACATTTTATAATTATATTGATATTGATATATAAATAATTATAATTGATATTTGATATATAAAATAAATAAATATTGATTAAATTAACTAATTAAAATACAATCGTATTTAGGTACTGTATACAATCGTATATACTTATATATACAGTTATATACGATAGATATGAATTTATTAATATTAATAGTTATTTCTATTAAACAATATTTTTTCCTTGGCAACAAGATTATTTATCAATTCATTGAAGTTGGATGTTTTTTGCTCAAGGGGGATTTGAACTGTTATCCACGATTTTCTATTATTATCGAACAAGTTGAAAAGAATGAAAATTTTCAGGCGTTTCGACTGCAGCACCGCGAACTACCAAGCCTGAAGTGAGTTTTCCACTGAGAAACAATTCGGCAATATCGATAATACCGAAAGCAACGTCGGCGACGTCGCCAAGTGGTACGAGGCCGTTGTCGAGGCCGGGAAGTGTTCCAGCTTGCAAGCCGTTCGGGGATAAAGAAATAGGAAAAAATGCAAAAACTGTGGCAACGGGGGCCGCGAAGCCGCGTATCAGTAATATAACGACACTTACGAATCAGGTTTCGTTGCAGCGAATCGGTAAAATGAAACAGGAGCAACAGCAGCAGCAGCAACAACAGCAGCAGCAACAACAACAACAGCAACAACAACCACAGCCGCATCACCAGTCGCACCATCAACAACACCAACACCAACAGCATATGGATCATTCGTCGGTTGGAGAAAATTCAAATTCGTCCGACAGCCAAATGAGAACGGATCAACGGGTGGAGGAAGTTCGTCTCGAAGACGTTGTTGCCGAGGCAAGTTCCAATGCAGCGTACAGTCCTACAAACTCTAATCGTGATTCGAATAATGAAGTCGATAATTCGGTGCAGAAGCATGACGATGAGAAATCCCAGGTCTACAATGCCGAGGTTACGGGGAACGCACAGGTGGTGCGTCGGAATGAGGCCAACATCGAAAACTCATCAAAGCTCGAGAGCAACAGCGTTCCGGGTAAAAAAAACACGAAGGAAAGTACGAAAAGCGAGAATTTGATGAATTACGGTCATAGCTTTGTCAACCAAACTGAAAATCGTGATGCTCGCGGTGACGAGATTATTATTGAGGATGGTACGTCGTCGGGCTCGATGAAAATGTCCTCTGTTCCAGACTCAGTGTCCATGATGCAGCAGCAGCATCAACAACAACAACAACAACAACAACAGATTGCCACGCAACAATCGCAGTTGCATCAAGCACAGCCTTTGCAACCAAATCCTCACAGACCCGGAGAAGTGGCAAAAAATTTAATTGATTCTCCACATCCGGTCAATGCCGCAGCGCCTCTTGTTCCAACAAATCCTGTTAACGCCAAGGAACGAGATACCCGAATCCAAGAATTGCCGCAGGGCGATCCTCATGCTCTTCCGCAAGGTTATCCATACGCTCAATATCCCAGGTACTACGATTACGCGGATCCTCGAGCGAGAAGTTTGCCAAGTCCATATGGAACGTACTTTCCTGGCGTCGCGCCACATCCCAACAATCCACGAGCCGATAACGTCAAAACTGCACAGTCCACGAGCGATCTCAGTCCCAAAAACATTGACGAAAGGACACTAATGACCGGCCCATCCAGTGGCTATCCACAGCCTACCGGTTCATCAACCAAACTACTGTCCGTTGAACCGAACGAAACCAAGACCCCGGACACGTCAACGCCCAGTCTAGTGGCCACGACGAATCCACCACCCAGGGACGACGCTCACGTTCCAACTGCATTCAGTCATCCGGCTAGTAGTCGTTATCCCGGGCCTTATCCACCAACGCCCTACGATCCGTACACGCAGCATTATCCACCCGCTCCGGGTTCCTCTGCGGCTTATCCACCGAGTGGTAAGTTTCGTTTAATTACATTTAAGGAGGTTCCGCTATGGCGCAGGGAATAACGAACGAAGCGAGGCACAATTTCCAAAAAAATGACGATCTGCTTTTCATCTAGCAAACGATCCGTTGCCAAACTCCTAAAAAATCAGATGTTCCGAGCATTCTGTCGATTTTAACTAGAAATATCTCCTCCAAACATTCGTTGACCCCACTATTTTTTGACTGATTCGGAACCCTTGGAGGTTTTTTTATAAATCGAGATTCTAATACGCGTTTCATCTAATCGGGAACTATTTTTAATATTTTTCTGATTCCATAAGGGTAAGAAATTTCCGTAAAGCCAATGTTAAATCGAGTGACTTTCGACTTGGAAAATATTTAGTAAAACTTGGTTGACCTAGGATGATTTTGAAACAGATTAATTAAGGAGGTTCAGCTATGGCGCAGGGAATAACGAACGATGTGAGGCACAATTCCCAAAAAAATGACCATCTGCTTTTCGTTTAGCGAGCGATCCGTTGCCAAACTCCTAAAAAATGAGATGTTCCGAGCATTCTGTCGATTTCAACTAGAAATATCTCCTCCAAATATTCGTTGACCCCAATATTTTTTTACTGATTCGGAACCCTTGGAGTTTTTTTTATAAATTGAGATTCTAATACGCGTTTCATCTATCGGGAACGATTTTTAATATTTTTCTGATTTCACAAGGGTAAGAAATTTCCGTAAAGCCAATGCTAAATCAAGTGACTTTCGACTTTGGAAATATTCAGTAAAACTTCGTTGACCTAGGATGATTTTGAAAGAGATTAAAGTTTGCTGCCTCAATAATAACATATTTCGTTTTCAGATTATAATCTAATTATCGCTCTACTAACGGAACCTCCTTAAAAAAACTACAAATTAGCCAAATTTACAATACTATTGAACGAAACACCTCGCGGTATATTGAATTTTCTGATACTAAATTAGACGATAAATCACAAAATTGAGTAACGTCGTCGGTTATCGACACCATTGAGTTGGAATTCACGTCGCATTTTATTTTTCCATTTGTTCATCACATATTAAAGGTGCCCTCCGAATTTTTCCGATCGTCGTAGAATTTACAAGAAAACACACCCACAAAAACACACTGAAAGTCGTGAGATCGTTTTTTATAGAAATATCCCAACTGCAGAGAAATTAAATTGCTTTGTCAATAAAAGAAAAAAAAACCGAAAGAAATCCGACCCATTGGTCCGCAATGGGACTTGCGCTGTCTTACGTACTTTTTGTGGTTTTTTTTTCTTCAAAATAATAGAACTCCTAATTCAACAACAAATACTGGATTGGTTTGGTTCTGCATAATGCCCGGGAGCTTCCTAAGTATGACAAAAATATGAGCAGTGATTACTTGTTAATTAATCTCGTACTTTTTTTATCAAAATAATCAGCTTTCTACTTAAATATTTTAAGCATCGAAGTGTCAATTTCACCTCGAGAGTCATGTGTTTCGAAGAATTTTATGGAATTGGAAAGAAAAAATGTCTTGCAGTAGATTTTGTTAAAAAAAGAATAATTCGACGTTGAGTTGCCAAAATGATTTTGGAAATTTGGTCGGAATTAGAAAGTCAGATGGATTCAAGATTTGTTTATTTGTAGCCAAAGAATTTATTGATATTTCACAAATATTTGTGACTACAGGAGCCCCTGGTTATGCGGCGTACGGTGGGCCGACGTACAACGCGGATTATGCTCGAATGTACTCGGCGTTCCATGGACCGCCACCAGCAGCAGATCCTTACATGCATCGTGGCTATGGGGCGCCGCCCGCGACGCATCCGACCAATTATTATCCTCCGTTTCCTCATCCCCCACCGCCCCCTTACCCAAACTACACGTTTTTGCCGCCATATCCAAATCCAAATATGCCTGGTGAGCCGCAGCCTCCGACGCAGTAAGTCTCGGTGCAACTAGAATGCGGCATCAACGAGAAAAGAGCAAGAACAGCAAAGAAAAGCGAACAAATGACTGATTGTGGATTGGACTCGGGTCGCGTTGTACGTCCGACAGTTTAAAAGTGTCCCATCGAATCTTGTATGTAAGTGGTATAGACAGAAGAAAGGAGACGAGGAACAAACGAAAAAAGCTCGATAGACTGAACATTACGAAACACATTCGTTGTAAATGATTTTTAGGAGATCACGTTGGATTGCGATGTGAATTATTCGCGTGGACTTTATCGATACGATTTCGAACGCTTGACTGGTCGGCGTTGAAAAAAAAAACAAACGAACAAACAAAAACGAGCTCGTCGGTAATTCCGCAATTGTGCAATGTGTCGAGATGTTTATACAAACACTTACGCGGCAAATATCGTGGTGTTTCAATGTGCGTACGTCTTGACTATATACAATTTAATTATTATTATTATTACTAAGATTATTATTATTATGGTTATTATTAGAAAAGCTGAAAAGGAGGATGCAATTTGTTGTGAGAAAACAAGTTTGGCACAAATTATCCAGTTTTCTTACTCGCTAACACATTTCTCTCCGCCGTTCGTCTATTCGTTCATATTTATCAACTTATTTTCGGCCTTCTCATGCTTCTCAACGTATTTCAACGTAAGCCTGGAAACCGAAATTGTCAAACTCGATATTATTGTCCTGTATCAGAGATTCTTTCAATGCGCCCGCGGTTTACGAGAAACTCCGCTAAGATCTGATACCGAGAAAAAGATTTTCACGATTATGGAAATTGGCGAGGCAATTTTGCCAATGGAATCTTAAGAATTTCACACTTACACACCGCACAAGTACATGACACGAATCGTCATTTTTTTTATACATTTATGGTAGATATTTCAAGTAAAAAGTTGTTCAACACGATTATTCGATTCCAATACGATTTTTGTTTGTTTGACTCGCATGGTCACGGGATTGGTCGGAAGCAACTTTTGCGATCGACGATTCGAAAGCCTTCCTGTACTTTGTATTTTTCATTTGATAGCTTTTTTAATGCATTTTTTTTGTGTCGAGATTCACTTCTCAATCGTTAACCAACATTATTATTGATTATTTCGCATATTTTTGTGGGGAAACATCGTTTGACTTATTTCTACAGAAAAGATTTTTCGTGATGTTTGTTTCGATGGAGAAATGCAAATCCCATCCGATTGAATCAATCGCTAAAATTCTTCTTGCCTTTTGCAATTAATGATGTGGAGAAAACTTGGATATCGGAAAATGATCTTGCTCGAATTAGTATTTATATATTACACAGACGAGTCAATCAACCTTTTTTTTCTTCTCATTAAGTTTTTCAAATTTTCATTCATATTCAATTAGGCAGTAACGACAAATGGCTGATTTTTCGAGAATCCTTCACCAGTTTTCTGTCACATTGACCAAAAGTTTCATCAGCACGAACGTCCTTTTGAGAAATTATTCAAAAATTATGCACATAGAATCATTTTCAGAGTATCCAAAATAATTGCTTGCGTGTGTATATTCCAAAGTGCAATAATATACTTAAGTAAGATTGGAGCAAGATTATGATTGGTTTTCAAGTGGGGCCCAGTGGGGTTTTTTTTAGCACGAGAGCAAATGTTGGGTGACGCTAAGAAAAAGAACCTGAAAGACTTGAAAGGAGGTTGGCTTTGTATCGTCGCATCAAGTCTCGCTCCTGACAATCCTCGTTGCTGTGAAATACGTCGAGAGTAAACGCGGGCGGTGAAAAAATGATGATTTTGTACAGCAAAGTAGCCGAGAATTTTCAACGCGTTATTTCTAAAAGTTGCCAAATTTGGAAGGAAATTGATAGTATTAAAAGGAGAAAAAAAAGAATCCTGAACATTGAAAAATTAGCGAAAGAATTTCACGATTTATTTCTTTCGTCGTATTTTCCTTTGGATCTGATCGATTTAACGTGTTGTGTATTCTCCCCGTTAATTTTACCTCTCGTCGTATCATTGCGTGGAATTATCGAACGAGGAAAATGAAAATAAAAACTCTACATTCGATCGTGTGGCATTAACGACTTTTTACATGCATTATACGT
Organism: Diadegma fenestrale; assembly: GCA_037043255.1. Taxonomy (NCBI): domain Eukaryota; kingdom Metazoa; phylum Arthropoda; class Insecta; order Hymenoptera; family Ichneumonidae; genus Diadegma; species Diadegma fenestrale. The sequence continues at coordinate 25,739,985 of CM073309.1, forward strand.
ACAGTATTCTCTCGAAACATTTAGCAGCCAGTACACAGTTTACAGCATCCTTAGCAAGTTGTATATGACTACGTATTATCTACTAAACGTTGCGATTTCTTAAAAAAATAAAATTACAAAAAAAAACAACAACAACACGTAAGAAAAATAATTAAAATACTGGATAAATAAAAATATTGATAAATAGGTATTCTTACATTAGGGACGTAGGATTGTTGTTGACTAGGGATGTCTCGCAAATTTAATAACTATCAAAGGGACGTAGATAACGAAATGGGGAGTGCTTCGATGGTCTATTGGCGGTTCTTCATTATCAGTACTGTGATATTTCGTCATAGTCTCGCGAACTCCTCTCAAAATGTTGAAAACAAAAAAAAAAGTAAGAAATCCGATCGAAACGTTGATTTTCGTTCTTTCCGTTAAATAAAAGGAACAAAAATACTTGAAATTCTTTATGTTTATGCAGTTGATTGATTCAGCGAGTATATTTGTATCAAATTTCGGTATTTTCACTTCGAGACCCAAGCACGTAATGAAAATAATTTGTGTAACAACCAACAAACGACAAAGATGTATAAATCTTAAATTCTACTGGTGCAAAATTGTAAGAGGCACGGATCCGAGATGTTTGATAATTTTTCGAAATTCTAATGCGGAGCCGCGCACTTTCATCCTGGCTCTCCCCGAGATTATTATAGACGAATTATATTACATAGCAACAGAGAAGAAGAAGAAAAAAATGAAGTAAATACAAGAAAAATGACATCGTTCAGGAAATAAAGAAAAAATTGTCAAATATTCAAGACACAACATTCACGTGGTAACATGCTATTATATAATGCGCGCTGGCAAAAGGCTTCTTGGTGATATCGTTTTGCGAGAATTCGAAATATTTCATTCGATGTCTCGACTACTCCGACTCGTAATTTGTTGTAAAACGAGGGAGAAAGAGAGAGAGAGAGAGAGAGAGAGAGATATTCTCATAGATAATAAGTGTACAGGTATTAGACAACGATAAAATAGTGTTTAATGAGACATCTGGTTCTTCGGTTTTGTTCTCGACGATGATCCAACTGGACAAAAGCACAAGCCCTTGGCCAGGCGTAATGGATAGCGATGAATATATTATCGCTTGATATATGAATTATCAACTTGTCTCTGTTAAAGCCTTTTTTTGCCATTTACATATTTGTAAATACCCATTATTTACATTTCATACTTAATTTATTACGATACATTAACGATAATGAACGGCTTCTTACGTCCTATAGTATCGTTCTAATGTAAAATCAGTTGTTTACATCGACGATATCGTTTTTTTTTATCATATTATTGTTATACAGAGAAATCAAAGCTCATATATATTCTTGTTTCTATAAGTCTTGTTTACTGCCCCTCGCACCTTATGTCTGAATCGCAAAACGACCGAGTCATTTTGCGAAAAGAAATTAAGATTTGAATAAACAAAAATACCGACGCTGATTCAAGAAGAAAACAATATTAATTTGAAACGAAAAAATTACTCACGAAAACTGTGCATGTAAATGCTTAGTGTAAGAAATTGTCAATGGATGTCAAGACCATAGGGCTGTAATTAAACGGGACTTCCCAACTACAAGATTTTGAAAAAAGCGCTCTCGTCTACATAATTTATTTCCTCTTTTCAACCAAGGAGTCGAGGAGGTCTCATTCACGTTTTTCTGGTCACTTTTTGGCTCCGGCCAGAAAACACTCCACGAAAACTGTTATAAAAGCTAAATATTAATTTTGCACAGTCGTTCTGTGTTTATTGAGCTTGACGTGGATTCGAATTTTCTTTGAAAAATTACTCGTTTCACATTATTTCGTATTTGCATTTATCTCGACGATTTTGTGGGTAAAATTTGATTTTTTTACCATTCTTTTAAATGGATAATAATTTATACGTGCGTTACAGAAATATAATTCGATCCTTTTATCGTGTCAAATGAATTTCGGGTTTAAAATGTTTTTAGAAGACTCATGGTTTTTTTTTCATACACGACAAACTAGAAAATTTTTTGATCTGCCGAGATTTTACGGTTGGCGTAATTGGAAAGCTCACAACGGGAGAAATTTTTTGAAAAAACCGCTGGAATTGTGCGGGATATCAATAGAAACGTTGCACGAGTTTCATCATCATATACCCCCGCTTGAATTTCTCCGCGAGGTATGCACGTCAGTTTTGCACGATCTCTCGTGACGCGTAAATACTTACGAGGGCAATTGCCGCGAATGCGTTTTTTACCGTGCACCATTCGTTTAGCTCGCGTGCTCGCGGAACAATCTTCCATTCACTCCCCCGTAAAGAGCCCCAATTTTTCCATAAGCTCGCGGAATTTCGAAACAAGTTGTAGGTTATCCGGCATCGAGAATTGGGGAACTGCCAAAAAGTATAGAAAAGTGAAACTACAATTTCACCTGGACATTATGGACCCTAAAAGCGAAGAAACTCTCGCCCCTTTGCGGGCCAGCGTCAAGGAACAGGTAATTTTTCAACCATATGGTTACACATCCATTGTTTCAACTTCTAACCTCACTTTTATCATTCAATCGAGACCACGCTCTTCCCTGTGACAGCTGATTGTTGATAATGACTTTTTTTCATATTATTTCGACATTTTCCCCAGATACACTTTTTTTTTGTTTATTCAACGACATTTCATTAGCCACGCGATTCCCTCGATGTGATTCTGCTCTCGTGACGAATCGACTGCCTGTTTTCTTCAACATTGAATCGAGTGTCATGAGCTCTTGCCCTTACATTCCCTTAATTTTTGAATAAACCATAAATACTCTTTACTTTACGATATTGAACTATCCCTGAAAGTAACATCGTCGTTCTCTGCTCAAGATCTTCATCACCTTCACTGTTTGGAATCTTGTCCATCAATCAAAAAATCAAACAATTATTATTTTATCAAATACAAAGATTCGAAATTTCATTAACTACAGAAATGCGTAAAATGCACTGGAAATTTTGTTTCTCCCTTTAACTGAATTCTAAATGAAAAAAACCTACGTATTCATTTTCGATAAAGTTCTTTAGCAGAAAAATTAAATTTTTATCAAAACTACGGCTCAAGGTTTCTCAACGATATGAAAATTTCTTATATTTCAAGAAAAATAAGTAACGAACTTGACGTCGAAGTTTGCATCGTTGAGTTAACGTAACGAAAACCAAATTTTTTTTAGCTGAGCACAAAATTTTCATAGTGTTTTCCAACCATAATGGGACAGTCTCCTTTGCCAGTGAGAAACCGACTTTACTAGAGAAATTGCAACAACCGCATTAATTTTCATAGTAATTAATAAAAAATATATTTTTTCTTAATTTTTAACGATACAAACTTGAGTATTTTGTAACGAGGACTATTTTTTAACCAGGGGGTGTAAAGTCGGTTCAATATCTGGATGAGCGACTGTGTAGCCAAGCAAAATCCGGAGCCGGTTGAATAAATATAGAACCGATAAAAAAGCGTACAAAATCTCAGAAAAATTGCGACAACCGCATCAATAATTATTTTGAAATTAATAAAAAATATATTTTTTCTCGTTTTTGAACGATCCAAACTTGAGTATTTTGTACCGAGGAGTATTTTGTAACCAGGAGATCTAAAGTCGGTTTAATATCTGGATAAGCGACTGTGTAGCCAAGCAAAATCTGGAGTCGGTTGAGTAAATATAGATCCGATGAAAAAGTGCGCAAAATCTCAGAAAAATTGCAAAAACCGCATTAATTATCATTAAATTAATAAAAAATATGTTTTTCCTCGTTTTTTAACGATACAAACTTGAACACTCCGTAACCAGGAGATCTAAAGTCGGTTTAATATCTGGATGAGCGACTGTGTAGCCAAGCAAAATCTGGAATGCGTTGAATAAATATAGAAACGCTAAAAAAGTGTGCAAAATTGCAAAGAAAAAGTTTGAACAGTTTTGATATTTTTGATTTCTGAAGCTTTTACAAACACTCGACTGTGCCATTAGGCAGAAAATGAAAATCTCTTGTTTTGCAGGGAGATCTTGTGCGTCAGCTCAAGGCGGATGGAGCCCCTGAATTAGATGTAAAAAAAGCAGTGGCGGAGTTGAAGTTACGCAAGAAAATATTGGAGGACAAAGAATTGTCGTTTATTCCGGATTCTGCGACGTTCGATAGATCGAGAATGGAGGATCTCTTGAAACGTCGTTTTTTCTATGACCAATCGTTCGCCATTTACGGTGGAATAACGGGACAGTATGATTTTGGTCCGATGGGTTGTGCGTTGAAGACGAACATGTTGGATGCTTGGAGAAAATTTTTCATCCTGGAAGAACAAATGCTTGAGGTGGATTGTTCGATATTGACGCCCGAGCCGGTGCTCAAAGCGTCTGGGCATGTCGATAGATTCGCAGATTTGATGGTGAAAGACACGAAAAGCGGGGAATGTTTCAGGCTCGACCACTTGATCAAATCGCATTTGGAAAAACTCGCGTCCGACAAGAAAACGGAGGAGGCGGTGCGGGAAGAGTGTCGCGACATTGTCGTCAAATTGGATGGAATGACGAAGGATGAAATGGCTGCGGTGGTGAAAAAATTCGGGATGCAATCTCCATTATCGGGTAACGATTTGACCGAACCGATGGAGTTTAATTTGATGTTTGGGACTCAAATCGGGCCGACGGGTCTGATAAAAGGTTTCCTGAGGCCGGAAACAGCGCAAGGAATATTTGTAAATTTCAAGCGTTTGTTGGAGTTCAATTCGGAAAAATTGCCCTTTGCAGCAGCTCAGATTGGAAACGCTTTCAGAAACGAGATATCGCCGCGTTCTGGGCTGATACGAGTCCGAGAATTCACGATGGCGGAAATAGAGCATTTTTGCGATCCGAAGGACAAGTCGCATCCGAAGTTCGTAGACGTCAGCGAGACGAAACTGTTGATGTATTCGGCGTGCAATCAAATGGATGGCAAAAGCGCTGAATACTTCAAGATCGGTGACGCGGTAGCGAGCGGTCTTGTTGCCAACGAGACTCTCGGCTATTTCATGGCGAGGATACAACAATTTTTACTCAAGGTCGGCGTCGACCCAATAAAATTGCGTTTCCGTCAACACATGAGCAACGAAATGGCCCATTACGCTTGCGACTGTTGGGACGCGGAATGTCTGACGTCGTACGGTTGGATCGAGTGCGTTGGTTGTGCAGACAGATCGGCGTACGACTTGACCCAACATACCAAAGCGACCGGAGTGCGTTTGGCCGCGGAGAAGCGATTGAGCGAACCAAAAGTGATGGACGTCGTCGAGGCTGCGCCTAATCGCAGCGTCATTGGCAAATCCTTTAGAAAAGACGCCAAAACCGTCCTCGAAGCTTTGAGCGCTCTCGACGAAAAAGCTGTCGATACTTTAGAGAAATCTTTGGAAGCTGCTGACTTTTATTTACTCACCTTGGCCGATGGCAATACCGTCAAAATCACGAAAGACATGGTCGCCGTTAAACGCTACCAAAAAACTCTTCACGTAGAAGAAATCATTCCCTCCGTCATCGAACCTTCTTTTGGCATTGGACGCATCATGTACGCCATTTTCGAGCACAACTTTAAAAAACGCGACGGTGACGAAATGCGAACTTTCTTGAGTTTACCGCCTGTCGTCGCGCCCTTGAAATGCTCCGTCTTGCCACTCAGCAGCAACAACGACTTTGTTCCTTTCGTTAAAAAGTTATGTAAGTCTTGCCACACTGAATTTTAATGTCAAGATTAACTAATTATGCATATCCAAGGATATTATTATTTTTAGCTTCAAATCAACCAAGTTAAATTCACATTTAAAAAATTATTCAAGATCGCAAATAGATCCAGCAAAACCTCAACAATTTCCATTCTGTCCACTTCAAATTTCAATAACAGCTCCAAAATATCATGTTGAAGTTTGCATCATTCGAATGCAACGAAATTGTGTTTTTTCTTCAGCTCAGGCTCATAATTATTATTCAATATTTGTTACGGACAAAAAACGATCGTCTCTTGAGACTCGAAAACTCAATCGAGACGAAAAATCGCCATGATTTTCAAAATTTCAAAATTCAATAAATAATTAATAGAAACATTATTATTCGTTGAATCTCAACGTTGCAAATTTAGAAACTTCTAGATAATTATGAATCCGATAATTCAAGCGATTTTACTTCATTTTTTACTTTTATGAGTTTTTTTCACTCCTCGATGGATCTCACAGTTTTTTTTACTGCTTCTTTCTATCGAATTCTTCTCAGAGCGTTGTCCCTCGTGCAAATAACATTGGGGAATATTTTTGACATTCTTTTACATTATTATGAAGAGAAATTGTGTTGGACGAAGATAATTAATTTCTGTCCACGATTTTCCTGTGTTACGATGAAAATTTTATCGCTTCTTTATTCTCGGATGACTCTAATACGGGAAATCCTTATTTTGTAATGACCCTATTCCAAGATATTTTGGACGCTTGTTAAAAATCGAGTATCGAAAACGGATAATCGATCTTAAACGCAGATTCCGTGGAGTAGAAACGTTTTTGACTACATTTACCGCTAGAGCTTCCGCTCATCCTCAAAATCCTACGACGAACCGTATGAAGCAGCAATTTCACCTCGAGGTTTGATACGCTTAAAAAATAACCTGAAATTCCTTCAAAATATCTTTGTCGACAAATCTCGTACTCTCTTCTCATATTATTGCGATGTCATGTTGCGAAAATGAGAACATAATCGTTCTATTCAATAATTGCAATAATAATGTGAGAAAAAATTGAAAAAATCATTTAAATTCGAACATTCCAATCGTATTCTGATTGAATATTTTATCTGTTTTATTTTCGGATAATTCGATAAAGAATCCGCTACAGTAAATGGCCGCATGCAACTGTCGTAATTTCTATTAATGTGGAAAGAATGAAATTACGCGGGGAAATTGAGTAAATCGAATTGAAAGTTCATTTTTGGAGGAGCGCTCGAGTAATTTGTAATTATTTTCATCTCTGTTATTATGTTGGCTAATGGAATACAAATTATTCTTTTTATCAGCTCAAGATCTGACAAGGGTCGATGTTTCGCACAAAGTGGACGATTCATCGGGGAGCATTGGCCGCAGATACGCTCGAACTGACGAAATTGCTATTCCTTTTGGAATAACGATCGATTTTGACACGTTGAAGGAACCGCATAGCGCTACTCTGCGAGAAAGAGACAGCATGGGACAAGTTCGAATAAATGTACGTACGACATAGAACAAATCGATGTGGAATATCGCCGGGAAAAGCGATTTACTGAACTTTATTGTCATATCGTTTCAGTTGGACGAACTTCCGGGTGTCGTTAGAGATTTGTCCTTTGGCAAAGTCACTTGGGCCGAAGTCGAAGCGAAATATCCGAAATTCGAGCAACAAGAATCCGCCGAGGCTTGAGTAAACAGTTTGTAAATATTAGGCATATTTATTCCGGGAATTTTAAACACCGATCAAACTTTATCAACGAGGTTTACTGCCCCACGGTTTGCATTCATTTGTTACAACATTTTTTCACGAACGCTTCAGCAATAAATGTAGATTGAGATCGATCCCCGAACAATCATTTAACCCTTCGATTTTGGATCGAGATTGTGAAGATTCACGGTTTTGGTTCATCGCCTTCTCACATTATATTTGGGAAATGTTCAATTTCGATCAATTTTTTCGACACTAAAAAAAAAAAAAAAAAAATCGGTTCAGCAGCACAATTTTTTGGGGAAGAAGAATTGAAATATTCCATCGACACAGAAAATGGAAAATACGGTCAGTGGTCGGTATAGTTTTCGTAAAATAGTTTTTTTTTTTTGCAAAATTGCATTTCCGGTGTTGAGGATGGAAATTCTCATGAGAGAATTTCCAACGAAAATAAAAACGTCTCATGGGAACGTGAGATATTTGCGAGGAGAATACAAAACTCAAAAATTAGTAGTTTTTTTTTGTTGGAAACCGAATTTTGACACAAATATTTTGTTCCGTTCGGAGGAATTTAATTCCGTTATTTTGAGCCTTTCGATGTGTGCACAGCAAAGTATTTGGACAAATTTATCAATCCAGCTTTTATATTTGTATAAAAAAAGTGAAAATTACGCTGTTTTCCAAGGTCGAGTGGTCCGAGGCTCTTTCTGATTTATTTCACAGTCGAAAATCGTGTTTCTAACACGGATAATAAGAAATCTGAAATCGAACTCCCATGTCTCTGAAATCTTGTTTAAAGCAGCACAATAAACATTCGATGCTCCTTGTCCAGACTTTACGGTCTTCGGGCTCGTTCAAGATCTCTTGCAATTGAATGTCGACGTGGTTGACTTCTGAAAAAGGAAATGAGGATCGATTAGTTCGGGTCGAGCGGGATCTGATGATCGTTTGATAATTAAATGAAAATTACTGCATCTTTGAGTCTGAATTTGACAACACATTGTGCACAGTGTCCTCAATTTTTGTATTTCTCCGATGAATTCGAACATTCGTAGCTGTGGCAGGTTCGTGAAGAGCTTAGAGAGTAGATGATCGAGATTCTCTCGGTGATGCCACAATTGAAGGTACAAAAAAACTGTGAATTAAACTGTCTGATTGTTCAATTGTTCTCGCGAACGGAGAGATTTAAACGAAATGAAAATAAATGTCGAATAAAATTGTTCCTAAGCTCTAAAATACCTAAAGTATCGGGAAACGAAAACCAGATATTTCTGAGCGTGCAGTCAATGTACCACGGTTGTCGGAAACGCAAATCAATTCCTGACGACAGCATAAACGTGTGGACAGGAGTATTTTTCGTGAAGAAATGCTTGTGACGATCGTATTCAGGAATATCGACTAGAAAATTTCATTGCCATAAATAGTCTTAACGAAATATGGAAAAATCGGTTGTCAGCGATTGTAGAAAATTGAAGTTTCGTCGACATTCAGAATTGTTCAGTTTACGAATTATTCATTCGCTCATACTTTATTCGCGTGTGTGCTAATTTTTCGCGATAATTTTTTTCCAATTTTGTCGGCAAGTTAGTTGAAACGGGAAATGGGATTAGAAATGGAGAATTTAGATCTGTCGAAATTCTGTGAATATTATTAGCGATGCATCGAATGAAAATTGACGCAATTTTCATTCTTATTATTTTCCAATAATTGCACTCATTGAATATCAATTGAATATCCGGAAATTTTCCGTACTTATGACCAACTGAACCTTCAGCGCTGGAGCCAAAATCCGTGCAGCTTGCCAGGCTATATCGGGAATAAAGAAATTTATATTTTTTCCTTCGCTGTTGTAATCCACTGTCGGTGTCTCGGTTTCCTGGCAGAGTAGCTGTAGCCATTGCCATTGTGACCCCAATGTTCTAGATGAGTAAAAGGGATAGAATTAACAGTCGAAATATCTTTTTGTCGAATCTTTTCGAATTTTTCAACACATTGTATTGTCGTGATTCAACTTTCTCAACTTGGGAGATCGCCGAAGTCATAACACTCGCAATACATCCATTCCAGCAGTGAATTTTCAATTTTGCTTCCTCAGCCTTCTTATCATAATAGAAAGTTTGGTATTTGAATTCGGGAAATATCAATTAAACGGTTTGAATTTAATGATTTTCCGAATTTTACGTAAGTCTGAGTTTTTCGAAAAATCATCTAGCGACCTTTATTTTTGAAATTTTTTAAAGATATTGTACACGGAGAGAATATTACATCGAAATTTACTATGTTATTATAGTTTCCTGGCACCAAGTCGTCCCTCTGAGAAATTTGAGCAAGAACATAGTAATTTTTCATTCTTTTTCTATCGAAATCGCGGAAATTATGACATTTTTCGCTCTTTTTCAGATGAAAATTTACTACGTTCTTGCTAAAATTTCTCAGAGAGACATCAAAATTATTCATCATAATTATTTAGATTTCATCACAATTTACTATGTTATTATAGTTTCCTGGTACCAAGTCATCCCTCAGAGAAATTTGAGCAAAAACATAGTAATTTTTCATTTTTTTTCTATCGAAATCGCGAAAATTATGACATTTTTCGCTCTTTTTCAGATGAAAATTTACTACCTTCTTGCTAAAATTTCCCAGAGGGTCATCAAAATTATTCATCATAATTATTTAGATTTCATCACAATTTACTATGTTATTATAGTTTCCTGGTACCAAGTCATCCCTCAGAGAAATTTGAGCAAAAACATAGTAATTTTTCATTTTTTTTCTATCGAAATCGCGAAAATTATGACATTTTTCATCTTTTTGGTACGACGACATGGTACCAGGAAACTATAATAACATAGTAATTTTTGATGTAATATTCTCTCCTTATAAGGATGGGCTTTCCCTTCTTTTTTCATAAATTGAGTGTCATCGTAGCGAGTATGGTATCAAATTGCAAAAACTCTGCAAATTGCTTTCTCAAGACTTAGTACGATGCTCAAATATTGCTCTATGAGTGAGCCAAAATAAAAAATATCCACATAGAGAAATATTTGAGCAACGTGTTGAACTCAGTTCCCGAACGGTTTTTCATTATCGTGGATTAATCCGTATCGGAATTTGCGGTTTTATTGATTTCAAAGTTATTTTGGATGATGGGCGAAATGATTGAGGAGTGTGGTGGTGAAGAATGAGGTCGCGGATGGCTGATCTAACAAATATTGAATGGAGATTATGACGCGAATCGTACTTGGCCATTTTTAGGAGAAGGTCGCCACTGGGTGTTGCGATGTACGAGTAATTTAATGAAATATTGGTAAGAGCCTTCAACGACGTAATTGCGTGCCACCACGTGCCCTCCTGTAAGGGTGAGGGACAGCACGAGATCGGACAGCCTTTACGATTCGAAGGAGATATTGGCCTTTGGTTTTCCTTGAATCCTCGCCAGCAGTAAAAACTTTTGAGACTTGCTCGAGAATTTTTTAAGGCTGACACTAATCGCAGTCCCTCTTCGCGCTTCAACTTCAAACCTTCCATGCAAAATGTTTCCAGAGTACTCTGTCGGCTGCGTTGATCGTTCATTCGGCAGAGAACATAAAAAAATTTCGGCTGGTTCGTAAAAGGAATTCGAATTTTGAAGATGATAAAAATTACCTTAAATATTTGTGCAATCGTTGAATGAGGTCTTTCCTGGCTAAAGGATCGTACGTGCTCACCCGCACGAGCTGCTCGGATATGATGATGTTCTGGGATGTTTTGTAGCTGCGCACGAGTCTGAATAAAAAAGGAAGCGGTAAATGAAGAGACAATATTGTAGTCAAGATGCTGATTATCCCGAGGGAAGGCAAGCTCGTTAATCGTTCGTATTTGTCGCTTTGGTTGTTTTTTTTTTTTTAGTATTATTCTTGTTTTTCTCTTTACTTGTTAAGAGTGGTGAGGAGGGCGAGGTTCATGTTCTTCTGGTAAAGAGGCTCGTGGTTCGCGCTCGCCGAGTAAAGATGCCAGTAGAAACGAGCCTGGGCGTAATAACTTTTTAATTATCGCCCGTGTATTCCGCTGCAGTTGAGCTCTCTCTCCCTCTCCCTTTCTCCCTATTTATCTCTTTCGCTCTTTTTCTTCTTTCTCTCTTTTTGGTCCACCCAGGTAATTGAGTTCGAGCGATTCACTCTCGTCCCTCATATTATACGAGACCCATATGTATGCTTGTCGTATGAATGTGTGGATATTTAGCTATATACATATATTTATACGTATTATACCGCACCTCCCTCGAGGGCAATGCCAGATTCGGCATGGGTCTCGGATACATCGCTCTTTCGCAATGAAGCAACATTTCCCAATGTCTTTGTCCCTCCTCGACTCGCCATGTCCTCAAAGTTTATCAAAAAAATCATCGTTTCTCATTATCGCAGCGCAAATTCATCAAATTCGATGATGAATTAATTACGCTTCGACGTGTTCGTGAAAACTCGAGATTTCCAATTTTTACCATTTTTCCTTCGAATTATCAATTTTATTTTGTTCCTTTCAACCAATCGGATCGCATCAAGTTTTCACGTCGTATTGATCGATCAAATGTCATGAAATTTTCCTAACCTGGGCAATTGATCTATCAGATTCGATAGCAAAGATTCCGCAGATTTGTCATCGCACTTTTCGGAATGTTCCTCTAGTGTCTGCTGATCGGACATTGAAGCCATTATGCTTCGTGCATTCCGGAAGGCGAATTGCTGTGGTAATTACTTTATTAGGGATTGAAAATAAACGGGGATTCAATAAGAACCGTCGCGAATCGGTCGTTAGTGGGTTAGGAAATGGTGAAAAAATACAGAACATCGATAATCAATTTTTACGAAATTTATTTGTTATTAACGTCGAATTATTTTACACGTAGTAACTTGACAAAGTCGTTTCGAACAAATCAAAACATTCGGCGACCGCTAGCTCGATTTGACCCGAAGTTTGACCCAGATTTACGCGGCATCAGCGACCCTTTTGGGTTGTTATTTAAAAAACTTGGAGTACTTGACAAATTTCGATATTTTATGAAATGATAATTTTGACAAAAAATCGTTATTTTTTAATTTTTTTTCTCCTTGAGGAATAAAGTTTGATAAAATGTAGTTTTCGCAATGAAAATTTTGCTCATTTCATTGGAAAAGCGCTGGCACGGGCGCCCGACACAGAAAAGATGGAACAAAAACAACATGGGCTTTAAACTCGACGATTATTTACTTGTTTGTTGAATAAGATTCCCTTCCTTTCTTCTCTTTTATCTGAGGGACACGAGGGCTTGGATTAACATGAACTAATTAAGGATCTTGGAAAATTGAAGCGCAAAAGGATTGTTGGTATTTTTACATCGTCGCTAGGTAAAATCATAGCGAGAAAGGCGATGCTAACACGCATGCCACGGCCTCTTTGGCGTGAATATTATTTATGAGAGCGTCGTGTGAATCTGAGAGCCCGGGCTCAATGCACGCCCACGCGTGGCATCCATGTTCGAGCTTTGGTTAAAAGGCTCCGCAGGAAACGAGCATCTCAGGGCCCCAATACACTCGATGATAAATAAATATAATATACGAAGAAATAATAATAACGAGAGGGTGTCGGGTGTACGAGAGCACGCGAGGCCACCACTCAAATTCTCGTACAGTCATTTGTTAAATTTATACAGGCTGTCGCAAAAATCCGAGCATCGCAGTTTTTTCGCGGCCGTAACGATCCATTTTTTCCACTTTACGTTGGTGGAATTTGGATTCATCAAACCAAATTAACACGTTGTGCATTTTTGAAAATGATCGAAAAACTATACGAGTTTCGTGATCGATTTGCCGTCCAGAGCTGCACGAGAGAATCTCACACTTTTGAATAGTCTCACATCGATAAAGTGGAATCTATTAAAATCTTGGAATTCTAAGAATTTCTCATAAAAACTGAATTCCTCAATATCGATCTCTGGTTCAAGAATTCGTTGTTAAGCTTGCATCCTCGTATTTATTCAAATGTGCTTCATAATCTCACGTCGTTTGGAGCAGGATGCTCATCACCGATCGAATGCCCTTTCCTGTTGCTCCAAAGGAATTACGACGTTTCGTGGCGAATGAGAACTTGTCTGGATTAAGGCTGTGTTTAAGGTACAAATCCTTTTTCCTACACCAATAATTTTCTTGATCCGAGTTTCGTGATCGAGTAATAGACAAGATGGGAATAGTTTACAGTCTCGTATTTCTTTCCAAGCCGTTGAAATTTCACGCGTTCTCCAATGAGCTCCGATTCGGGCAGCCTCGTTCCGGAATTCTTTTAAATATTTGTTGCAAAATGAAAATTAACGTTATCTTTACAATATTTACGGAAAACTTTATAAAATATACTTTGAAAAATGGTAAAATTTCGATTGAAACGTCATTTCCGATAGAAATTCGAGGCCGAATCGTTGGAAAGAAAATTGCAAAGAGTTTAAAAAGTGAAAAGCAGCTAATGGAATTTTGTATGAATGTATCGCGTGATGGTCCAGCCACCCATTGAATCTTGAGACTGAATTTAAGAAAAGAATGAGTGTGGCTGAAATAAGTGGACGAAGGTGAATACGAAATCGCGATCAGAGGTCGCGAGGTCGTGAATTTGCCTATAAAACATGCGATAATATAGGGAGAAAAAAAAAGAAAGCACGAAAAAACTTCTTGATTTTCTTCATCTTCATCATGCTCTTCCAGCGGATTTCTCGCAGTTGGAGAGTTTATTCTCGAGGGGCCTTCGGGAGCGAATATTACATGGCGTCTCTCATAATTCACCGAAAAGTGAGGCCGCGATTGGCGCTCCAAGAGAGAGAGAAACCGTCCTGATTAGGGTGTTTGATTTATTGCCGTTTATATCTGTACCGCACCATCGTAAAGGCCGTCTATAGTGAACGATATTGTACGTTGAAATTATGTGTTATATATAATCCACGTATAAACCCAAATCCCAGCCCATTAACTTACACACGACGATTTAACGTTCTACATCCACTTTTCGCGCTAATACTCCACTAAATTGCACCACCGAGCTTGTTTTTATTTACAGAACCACGACGACAATTATGAGAGAGAAAAAAAATTATTATTAAAGGCAAATATCATTGAGAAGCTAAAAAATCGGGAGTTTTTCGTAAAACGAAACAAGTCGATAAAAATTCGCTAGACCCAAAAATATCTATATGTTTTTTTTCAAAACCAAATTGCCAGTTGCACACTCTCTGATTCAGGAAAATAAGTCGATTAAAAAAGTTTGCACGCACGTCCGAAGTTTTCATTCCCCCAAAAAGACTCTTTCTTAGCAATTGAAATTAAATAATTGCGATTGAAATTAAAAAATTGGGTGAGTTTGTCGAGAAATCGACGCTGATTTTTATTTTCATCGCCGCGATATTGAGTCCTTAAGAATTAGCAGAATTATACAATGCTCGAATTCCCACGGTGAGGTGAAACGGATATTAATTTTTGTCGTGAATTTCAGCGTGTAGTTTACTTTATGACTGTTCCTGTGCAGCCTCGTTAAAGTTTATTCGTGCGCCACTTTAGTAATAGTAACTATATCAACAATAACAAACAGAAAAATAATAATAAGATGTGTAAAAAGGGAGACGTTTTGAACGAGTATTAACCGAGGACACACGCGAGGTAAAACTGGTCGAACTGGTCGTCGTTGTCGTTCAACGATGTCGGACTATTCACAGTACGGGAATTCGGAAGAGATTATATTCTTAAACCCGGCAATATCGTTTTGGGGTGTGACATCGTGGGACCAGGTCGCCCACGAAACCCGTCCTTTTACACCGCCACCATTCTCCCTCAGAGTCAATAATAATTGAGGTTTTAGTACGTGCATTCGGGCCTGCAGTACATGCAGAACTTGGTCAACGAGACAGATCCTTCGAATTCATAAACTGCACACAGCCAACGAGCTCTTTAACCATATTTCTTTTCACATAACAGAGAAATTTGGAGCTGTATAAACGTCTGAACTTTTTATCGACATGAATTTTTAATCGAATTTGAGTCGGGACCCGATATCGATTTAGGGAGCGTGAATTTCGATGGAAAACCGAAGGCATGCAGCGAATTTCCGAGACGATTGAAACGTTTTCATTTATTTCTATAAATTTCATCCAGATGCGTGGCTCTCGGTGTGTTTTCTCTCCATAGTTATTAATTCGAAACTCAACGGCACTGAGTTATTATAAGGCTCAGTTTCATTTATTAAAAGGAGTGAGAAAAAATGTCTGGCGTTATTTCGCCACTTGCAAAGACGAGGGACACGATATTTTGCGCGAATGTGAACACCAGAGATGAGGAAATGACTTGTATTTCTTTATTTTTAGTTTTTTGTTTCTTCGAGCAATTTCAAGTGTGTCCGCAGAGTCGTGTAGCTCTGGCACCTTGTCCAGGCTGTAGGCGGCTGCCGCCTGCCTGTCTTCATGGCTTCAACTTTTGCAATGGGTTACATGGCAGGGAAGCACGTATGCTTTTCTCCCATAAGAGAGAAGAAGCGCGAGCGAGGGAGGTCCCTCTGCATTGCTATTGTTATTACTTTAAATATATATACATTTGTAAGACGAATGCACATGTATGTCGCCCACCACTGAAGCTAATAAGTGTTGTACATATATAACTTGTGAGCATTGTCTCGTTGATGCCCACGTGTATGGGTGGAACCACTACTAATCGTGGATTTACGTACTTTGTCCAAAAGGAGCTGTAATTCGTGCTTATGCTCATGATTTTTAGTATTCAGATTCATGTCACTCGATTAGGACAGAAGAAAATTATTCTCGGGTTGCGATTATTCTTAAATGTTTTTTCCCTTACCAGGTCATTATTTACCGGAAGTAACGAACAATTTTCGTTTCGTGTAAGGTCCCGTGTTCATTGAACGAGTCCTGCATTGCTCGCATTCCAGGGAGCTCACAATTTTTTAACAGATACACAGTTGGAGCCGAGCAGTATTTTTTTTAGGTCGTCCCCGGAGTATGGACAGTGATAACGAGGAAATAAACAAAAGTTTCATCGTGGGTTGGTATAAGTTGTGAATTTCGAAACGAGCTGCACAATTTTGTAGAAATAATGATGAAATGACTGAGGAATTTATAGTGAGCAAATTCGTACTTTTGAAGCACTTAGGAATTTTTTAAAATTCACTGCTCCATTCTAGTCGAATGATGCTCGAATTTCCATAATGTATAGATGTATGGACGGCTCGGATTCCTTCTGAACGATATTTGATGAATTTATAAAAATATATTACGACCGAAAGAATTGTTAACTGTGACGAATGCACAACGCCGGACGTCCCAATTTCATCGTCATTATAAAAAAGTCATAGCGTGATTTTTAAGTGGTTTGGATTTATCGCCGTTTATTTTTATCACAATTGTCCGTTCATGATGATCGATTGCGTTGTAATAATACGAATCCACCGCGTTAATGTAGTGCACATGCCATGATTGCACTCAACTGTGTATGAGACTATTCTTAAAGGCCTCCTCGAGATAAAATAAAGCTGAATTTTTTTTTATTCCTATTACTTCCTTCCGAGAAAGCGAATGTTACAAAAGATGAATAAGAATGTTGTTTCCACGCTTTATTTAATTCTTTTTGCAACGTTGCCAATATACATTTCGGTACTTTATCAGCCAAGTATATTCGTCCCCTTAAAGGAAGATAGATTCTTGGTTGTAATGCGGGGAGTGGAGGTGGTCCCAAAGGAGTTGGTACAACCGCCAAAAGGCAAGGGTGTAGATCATTCTGGGCGCACAGAGGTGCATTGTGTATATATGGGTATGGTCCAGAGTGAAAGATTGCCGAAAATTGATTGGGGAATCGATACGCGATCTCACGAGCTGTGGATCAAATATCTTTTTGCACATATGGGAGTATATGGGAAATTCTACGCTGACTCGATGGTTAAATGGTTTACAGCAAAAAAGTGCGATTTTTCCAATAATGGATCCTTCGGCTGGCCACCAATTTTTATCCTGTCTCTTGGAAGGCTCCTCCTGCGATTTAAATCGTTGAAGTGTTTTTCATTAATTCCCAAATTGCAGAAACATACGTCAAACTCTTTATCCTCGATCGTTATTAATTCGTTCCAACTGTTTCCTCCGGAAGAAGTTACGTGTGTGTGTGTGTGTGTGTGTGCGTGTGTATTAATGTGTGAACATAATACACATTCAGTGTTATAGAGCGTAAATGTAAAGAAAGATTCGCGGTGGCCGGACATAAATTCCCCAGCCATTTGGGCATTGTTTTCGCGATAAATTTCGCCATTGTAAGAAGTTATCGTGCATAAATTGCACTCAGTGTCCGAGCAAACACATATATGCATGTAGTATCCATTCTCATACATGCATGCAAACGTTAACATACATTTATTAACTTGTATACATGTATACGAGTACATCGGCAGTTGTTACAGGCGAACTAATACAAGGAAAATAAATTGGCCTTTATATTAAAGTGAGCCGCAGCATAAATCCTTGCGCTCATTGTATTAGGGATGTGGGTGGACGACACGTGGGTAAGCATGGGCGCTTCCATGCAGCTCGTGTGCATTGCGTTGCACACTGATTTTGCGCGGGCAATATGGCGTCAGGATAATTGTGATGGACTCGACGATATAATGAAACTTTCCGTTCGTTTGTTTCCGCCCGGAAAATCTTTTTTTTTTCTCCTCATTTTCAAAAGAATCAACAAGAATCCTAATACAATTGATATTACAAAAAACTGGCCTGCCCTCGGCTCGCGCTGTCAAACTCGAAGAATTGACAGGCTCTCAGACAAAATATTCTCTTACACGCATACATACATTTCTGATGGAATGTGAGAAATGTTTTGATTCCTGAGAGAGTAAACTGGCCTGGTTTCGGATGCGAAAAAGTATGAAAACTGAGTCAACATCCAAGATCCCATTGGAAAATGGGATTTATCATAGCATATGAATCCGGCGATCTGTATTGTTTGCACATTGAGTATACATGGAACGTGAGAAAAACGGTGTGGATGAGATCGGGAGGAAATGCGTCGGGAAAATAGCGTTCGTATGCTGATAATGGCAGTAACACAAAATCACGAAAATATAACAATAATGTTGATAAATACCAAATGTGCCAAGCGAAAAAACGATTCAACTGGCGCTTTCTCTCTCACACAAACACGCAGGCGTGCATACACACGTACAAATATACTTGACAATGGTGACCGGTCAGAATGATCTATTTTATCGTTACTGGTCGCGTGAGCAGAGGCTCCGCGGTATATATGGAGATGATATAACACTCTGTCTCTGTCTGTGAACTGGTCGGCATTCCGCAACAAAGCCGAGTATACGCGAAACGTTGTCTCTCTGTATATATAGTAAACGCGTGGAAAATTGCGATTTAAAAGGTACCGCGTGCAACATGAACTATATTTATTTTATATTTATATACATGTATGGGTGAATACATATGTACACAGAGTTGGGGGGTAGATAGAGCGTGTACACAGTCGGGTTACCCACACACATTTCATTTGAATTGCAACGGTAGAGTGTGACGGTGGTCATTCAACGTGTGTTATGCGCTGCCATTGTATCCACTGACACTGAATTCGCAATGAATCGTTCGAGCCTGCATGTGAGCGACCATTCTTCTGTCGCGCGATGCCACCGCCGGTGTGTTGATTCGAAACTCGATTTTTTGACTGTTTTTTTGTTGTTTTTCGTTATCATTGTTTTTTTTAGAGAAGTTGATTTCCGCTACGTTTTTTTCGTGCCGTTAAGCTCAAGGGAAAATTTTATAAAAAAATAACTCGGCGTTGCATCATTATTTATACAATTTTCTTGGATTTCGTCCAATAGATTCAACGGAGCGTCGAATGGAGAAAGTTACGGGAAATAATCGATCGGATTTTTTTATTTAGATTTCTGGAAACAGTGTACGGTCGCAATTTGTCTGATTTTTGTGGTCTTTATCGTTGGAGAAATGCTGAAATCTCTCTGTGCACTTTGAAACCGCATATGGAAAATATTTTTTCCTTCTAAAACTGCCTTGTCAATCATTTTGATGTTTTACAAGGCACATTAACTAGACAACCACAAAGGTCCTCAAAAAAGTGCAATGTCTCGCTGCCTTTTTAGGGTCGAAGCTCTTTAAAGCGTTGCGAGTCGAAGCATTAAATGTTACAAGAAATTGCGAACGCTGGTCTGGACTGCATATGGGTATTGAATGGGATTCCCCTGTGCTTTATACAGCGGCTGGTACTCAACGACCAAGTAATTACGCTCATCCCAGCGTCACTCTTCTTGCTCACGTATCTCGTGCGGTCACGTGTGTGGTTATCGTCCGCGAGGCACACGGTGGCACACACCAACTCGCCTTACCGTTGACCATTTCCCCATGCTTTGAAAACGTGAGCGATGACAAGGAGCCGCTCTTCGGCCCCAGTGGGAGGTCCCGACAATGGCGATCCTGACTTCGAGAGACTCAGCCCTCACGTGTGCAGGCTCTCGTACACGACCGCTTATTACTATGTTGTACCCCTTATTCGCAGTACGGCGCAATATGAGTAGAATAATCGGACCTTGTGAGACCAGAAGCATCAGAAATTGCAGTTGACTAAGGTTTACGACTTGCCCGGGCCATTATTAGACAGTAACCTAATTTTTCTCGATGCAAATTTGAGTTTCCCATCGATCCTCGCAGTTGCAGGATTTCCAGCGAAAAAGGCAGAAATAAACTGCATTTTTCGAGATGAAAAAAAAAAAACACGCGAAATGAGAAAATTCGTTTATCGACTTCGATCGAGCTAAAAGTTTATCCGAAAAAAAAAAACGAGTTCGCAATGGATTTAGTTTAATTGCGAGAGTTTGGACTGTAAAGCCTCCAATTGCTGCGGATGTTGTGCTACCTGATGTGCGAGGCCGCCAACTACGTTGTGGCGAAGGTTATACTCCTCGTAACTCGCCGAGTGCTGCTGCTGTTACAAGACACCAAAGGAAACGAGAAGATTGTGTTTTTGTTGTACGCACCAGTGTATGTCTTGGATCTTATCCACACTACGGTTTGTTCTATACGGAGTTTCGCTATATTTTCTGTTTGTATACGATCACGAGCAATCGATCGTGATCTATAGATCTCGTTCGTGCGCCAGGATAGTCTCTTGCGATAGTGGTCATAATGTTTCTTAGCAGGGGTTGTTATTTTCTTTCACATTCTCAAGTTATACACACACGTTGTTGGTACACAGCAGATATGAGTTGTCTTTTGCTCGTAATTTTTAGGAATACCCTGAAGGAAACGACTCTATCGTTGCAAGAATTGCTCGGCCGCGAGACTCGTTTCTATTCCGTAAAAGACAGATTTACTCCTTCGTTCTATTTACGCTTGACAAGGGCGAATCTTCTTTTTCTGATCTGCAATCCATTCCGTAACGTTTCGATATAAAAAGAGCCATCTCGGGATCTCCGTCCCTGGGGGTCTCTATCGGTCTGTCATCGATTCAATAGACGCTGTAAACAGTCACGTGTATAATCGATCATATCTTCATGTGAGATACATCTTGATGACATGAGCGATTGATAGTGGTAATGGTGAGCTTCGCTTCAAAGCCCTCGACAGGCAATAGGATCGATGGGAAGGAAGAGGCGAAATGCGCGTGTTACCGAGTCCCTTGAGAATGCGAGAGGGTGTGCCAAACGCAAGAGCGTAGAGCGAGAAAGCTTCATATACAGATCCCTGAGGACTAATCAACCAAATTGTGAACACAATATTTCTTTTTTACATTCTGATCTGCCATAAGTAATCCCCTCGTATATTTTTTCATCGTCGGGTATCAAGCAACCTCCTCGGACTGTTCTTCCTCCTTCATTTTCGTCAAAGTTCACTTCCCAATTCGCACGTGGTTCTCGGGAAACCATAGAGCATTAATGTGGTCGGTCAAAAATGAGTGAATTTTGATTTTTTATTCACAATCTCGTCCCTTGCAGTTGCAGTCACAATATTTTGATGCATCACTTTTTTTTTATTCTTCCTACAGCTACTTTCGATCTTCGTCTCAGTCTCTGGCTTGTTCTCGCTTTTGCGTCTTCTCGCGGCGCAGCACACTTAGACCGTCCACTTTCTGTATAATAATATTTACGAAGTGAGACGAGAATCGCAGGGTCGAATGGTACGGTTCGTAGGTGGTCTCGCTGTTGGATGTGCAACGATTTTAAATGAAAATTAAAGTCGAGGGTTCTTACGATCTTTTTGGCCGACATCTCGCCACGTTCGCGTCCGAGACCCGCCACCCGCGTAACAATGTTAATGGTCCAGGCGTGTGAGGCCAGTGAGAACACTGAAATTGCAATTCCTTTTCCACACTCATCCCGCCGCCTCTTCATTTCCTTAGAGCCTCATTTTTTCCTTCGCAAGATTAGTAGACGCGAATTTGAACAGCTCAAGTAAACGGTGAGAGATGGCAAAAGAGCAATTTTGCCACGCGACACTGTCCGAAGCGTGTGCGTAATTTTTTGCCACTGTTCATCGCGATTCACTTTAAGGAGCTTCTGTTTCTTCGTTTGTTATGTAGACCAGCAACAAATAATTATTGTGCGTTGATCACGAGTAGATTTGACAAAAATTAGCTCGCAATTCTTACCAAAAAGTAGAGAGAAATATTGAATAACGTTAATTGACAATTCGGGTCAATATTTCTGAGTATATCTGTCGATAATTTCCGTTTCTTTGCAAATAATAAAAACACGCGTTGAAACTGGATTTTCTTTACGTTTGAATTTGAATATCATTTTATCCAGTCGCTTTACACGTAGGGTTGCTATATATACATCGGCGTACAACGTTTGTACGTTCTTTCCTCACGACTATATCGTTTCTTTTTCCTCACCAGGTGGTAGATAATTGGTTGCGTGTTTTTCGGCAACTTTACGATGTTTATACGATCACAGTGCTCGTATAGTCATTTTATAATTAGCCTCGAATTGCATTAACGTACTTGACACGTGTTCTTTACTATATGCACTAAGTGATGCACGTACAGTTGCGGAATAAATAATGAAATATGTGTATATAGATATAATCGATATTCACGTATTAACACGGCGGGGGTGGTTTTGCCTTCTGTCGCACGCATCAGTGTAATTCGCATCGCACGCCATATAACGGAGCGATGAGTCTCTTGGGATATTCTCATTTGCGACTACGTCAAAATAAATGTTATTGCGCTTTTAATTTCTTCGTTAATCGGTTAAGTGGGAAACGCCTTATACACAACCGCTTATAAAACAGGGTGAACGCTTGAGGAAACGAAAAATGAATATTCGCCTGCGAACAATCGTTCGGTTGTATGTCAATTTTTTTTCTACAGCTGCCATGTTGCGAATAACAAATTCTGTTCGATAAAGATTTTCGCCAAAGTGGCGTGCTCCCGGGAATTATATAAAATTATTAGAACAATTTATGCGACCATGATTTTGGTTTGGAATTGGAAGGATTCAACAAATTTTCCATTTTTTTTCTGTTGGCTGTTCAACGATCATTATTTCGGAACTTGAGGTACAGAGGAACGTAACACGAGGTAAAATTTCAAGGTATACACGCGACCACTGCGATCACCCAAAGGCGTGAGTGAATTATCTGGGCGGTTGGTTGGGTTAATTTTATTTTGATGAATTCCGAAAATGCCTCGGAGCCATGAGAGGCTTTAGTCACGGTGTAATTGGCGATTGGGAGGTCCTCGGCGAATTGCGAAGCAGACGAACACAGCGCCTGAACTCTTCAATGGTTCCGGATGGATCATAATTTTGGTTCGATTTCCTTTGGTTGATTCCCTACGAAAAATGATAAACAATTCGACAAGCAGTCGACCACGACCAAGATTATTTTTGCAACATATAAAAAAACTTGGAGAAATAATTTTTTTTCTCACCGTAACGTTTAGGACGAAAACTTGCTATGGGGAAAAAATGCCTATAAAATGTTCGTACTTTTGAACCAAAAATCTCCCTGTGCCTTTTTCCGTCCGTCTCTTTTTCATACTTTATGTCCATAGTGTATTTCGAGCCTTAGGAAAACTTTTTACGTTGGTAATTTTTCGAGCTCGTGCTCCAGCCACTTTCTTGTTTTCATCATAAGCTTTTCTTTCTTTTTTCGTGTCTTTTACGTCGGGTAAAACACACACATAGACCCAAACTCGAGCGTCCTTCTCCTCGTAATCGTCTGTATTTTCTTTTTCCTCCGAACGACGAGTCCTTTTTCCTTCCATCATGCAGTAGCACTTGCGCTCGGATATACTTTCTTTCATAAAAATTTCATGTCAGCTACGAAAGCGGTGGGAGTTTAGCTTTGCCGTTTTGTTCGCTTGTTCACGCAACATAGCCAACTTGGTCTTTTCTCCTTCGCAATCACTAGTCAGTGTCTGTGCATGCGTGTGCGTTTGTGTTCAACCCTCGACACGTGTATCTCGCCCAAATCCCCCTTGTTGCCTCTTATATCGCAGATATTTTTTCGACTATGGAATTTCACCGCGACAACGAGTTCTGCGATGGAACTTTGCACCTCTGCATGTAAGTCACTCATCCACTTTAATAACATCGAGAAGTCAAATATTTACGCAACTTTCATGACATGACAAACGCCCGAGATTAATTATTTGATATTTTTATAAATATTGCAAAGTTCATCGACCGCTTTCAATATTTTTCGCGCAATACAGAGACCGAAAAAAACGAGCTGTGTCAAAGATTATTAAAAAAGTTTGTCTGGAGTTTGACAAAAAGTTTATACATCACAAAAGTTGCAACTTTCGTACCTCGAATACTCTACACATCCTTCGTCAACGAAAAATTAATTTTTTGGCACTGCTGAATCACCATCATTTTTATTCGGGTATTTTGATAAAAAATGTTTCTTAAGTGGTTCAGGTTTTCGTTTGGAAAGCCGAATCTCCCGAGCCATTGCACTGAGAGGAAAAAAACGCTGTAAATTGCTCTCTCAAGATTCCCGAGATGCACGATGCTCAAATCTTCTTCTATGAGGAGCTTTAATTTTGGCTTCCTCTGTCAAGCGTTCCGATTACATTTCCTCCGATTTCGCACGATTCTCCCATTTTTGGCTAGAATTTTTTTTTTTCGGAGGAGCGTAGTCTGATTTCAAAACATATTGGAATTTGCAAATTGCTTCTTCCTCAAGATGCTCAAGATTCACGATGCTATGGGGTAGCCAAAATCAAAGGAACGAAATAAAAACAGAATTTTCCATAAAAATACGGCCCCAGGGTGAATGGAAAGCTGAACGAATGTCCACACGAGAAATGTGTTTCGATGTGTGATTAATAAAACACTTGGAAACCTTTCAAAAAAGAGTAAAAAATATCGTTGATTGAGACCACGAGTTCGAGGATTTGATTAAAAAGAATTAATTTAACATTTTCCCCACTGGCGCAACGTCGAGTTCACATAAATCTTGAGGTTTCAACATATTGGCGTGAGCATACTAAACGAGATTTACCTATAGAATGATTGGCCGTTCGTAATTAAAATATATGTTTTTTTTTTCGGGACTTTTTGTCGGCCTCTTTGACGAAATATATATCAAAGCGTCGCATCGCGCTTATTACAGGCTTATCAGCGATCTCTCGACCCCTTCAACTCTCGTGCGTGCGATGTAACGAGATAAACATTGGCTTGACCGTTTCGGCATGACCTGCAGCACATAAGGTGTATGAATCTCTGATCTTTCTTCCGTTAACAGTCACAAAATTGTGTCATTCACGATAAGCATCTATGAAAAGTTCCGAGACCTTGTTGTGGTCCTAACGAGCTCACGTGATACGACCACGACAAGACGAGATTTCGGAGGTGGATTAAATTCCTGCTGCAAGCGATGTCCATACATTTTGCACATTTCCGTCAATTTTGAAGACGCCTCAATAAGCCGTTGTTTAAATTATCGTACTGTGCATTCGTCATTTTGCACTTTGAGGGGTTCCACTTTGAATTGTCCGAAACAATTTGTTTAGACGGTGCTAAAAAAGTTCCATCCGGAGTCATTTTTTGTAATTGAATGAGTACACGGAGAGAATATTACATCAAAATTTACTATATGTTATTATAGTCCCCTGGTACCAAGTCGTCCCTCTGAAAAATTTCAGCAAAAACAGTGATTTTTCATTCTTTTTCTATCGAAATCGCGGAAATTATGGCATTTTTCGCCCTTTTTCAGATGAAAATTCACTATGTTTTTGTTCAAATTTCTTAGAGGGACGACATGGTACGAGGGAACTATAATGACATAGTAATTATTAATGTAAAATTCTCTCCGTGTATATGACACAATGAAAGAATCGCGAAACAGCTCGCGCGCGTTGATATTTGCAAACACCTGCGATTACATGTGCAAATTAATCGCGCGAACGCTTACTTTTGTTATTTCGCAGGAGTTTAAGCATACAATTAAAAACAGTTTTTATCGCGGTCTTAAAAATGGTGTGGATCGAAAGAGTGGGTGCCGTTTCATAAGACACAAGGATGCACATTTGATTATAGGTTAACGGAATTTAAATGAGGATTGTTGAAAATTATTCGTCCCGCATGCAGGTATAAATTGGTACTGGGATGGTGGCTCGTTAAAAATATATCTCGTATGATGATTGCATATGTTAGTGGTGTGGAAGCGCCATTCAGTTGTGCCCAATGAAAATTATGCTGCAAAAATGTATTGTCGTGATATTCCTTTGATTATTGTCAATTTTTTTAATAACACGACGACGAAGTTCCAAGAGCTCTTCCCACACGTGGATTTCGCATAAAGTTCTATAAGGTTTTCGTAAGCTAATCAGATTTATTCCGATCGTTGTCTTCCCTTTCTTTATTCCCATTTTTTGAGCCTCGCGTCTCCTCGTTTTCCATGGAGCCCTTGAACCTTCGAATCATTGCGATTCTTTTTATCGTATATATTCTCTTACACCCTCGCTCCCTTATCTTGGCATATTAATTCGCGCGCGTGGGTGTGAGCGACATGAGAGGTCCATGCAGGCTCTATCTCTTTTCTTTTTCTTTTTTTTCTTTCTCGCATCTTCTTTCTCACAAGTTTCACTCTGTCCTCTCGTTGTTCTCTCGCGATTTCTCATCCAAATGTTATCTCTTCGTCCCTCTTGAGAATACTTTCCGTCCATCTTGTTCTTTCAACATTTTCTCGGTCCCTCCTTCCAATTTCTCTCCATTGTTCTCGCGCTGCGTGCGATATTCTCACCGAGAATTTTGTGCTTTCTTTGTACACGCTTATCCCCGTAAGGACCTTCAATTTTCGCTTGGACTTTATACCTTTCTCTTCATTCTTGATAAATCAAGAAAAAATCGTCCAGAGGGTCCATTAACGGATGAAGGATTTATGAAAATCCGCTCGTCCCTTTGAGGACGACAACAAAAAAAAAAACACACACACACACGCATAATCAAGGACTCATCAACAGTAAGCCCTTCTATCCGCTTAACATAAAAAATATTCCATAAAATATTAGAGAAAATCTCGAGTACTGCGATGCCACGAGGATTGCTTGCAATTTTTCCCTTATACGCAGAAAATCAGAATGAAAAGAGTTTGGTGATTGCACACGTCATCGCGCGTAGCCGCACGCGAAAGTTGCTTACTGCAAAATGAGGAGCAGGAAGAGGAAGAGAAAGACAGCGAAAGTCTAATGCATTCTCGATCGCTGATTTATGCACTAACCACTTAAAATATATCGGTACTCTGGCCGTGTATAAAATTAATTTTGTACAAGGCCCGGCTGGCCTTGCGGTCGTGTAACTATCAATATCGAGAAGTATCGTACAGAGTTGCAGGGGTTCTGCGGATATTCTCTGCTCTCATGCTTTTCTATACTCGAAATCCTCGTCGTACTTTATACGTATACAAACTCGCGTATTCCGATCTTCTTTCTCCGCTGCACTCGTAAAGTACTTTCTAGCGAACTGTGTACGAAACACACTCTCAAAAAGAATGAATAACTTGATATTCGAATCACTTTTTTCCCTGTATAAAAATCTTTCCTTTATCTTGAAGGATGAAGTGACCATTGGGCGGATGAAGATTTTATTTTGGGTGAGGCGTTCATGAATTCTTCATCAAAGTCTCGATCGCTTTAAATTGTTAACAAAACCAATAATCTTTTCCGCTGGGCTTCCGATTTTTAATATTGAATTGGGAACGTTGGCATCGCGAATTCAGACACGAATAACGTCATGACCTTAATGTGGATCTTACGGTCCATCTAAATGCTACCCCGCTTCATTATTCATGAATTCAAGAACTGGGTTATCCAGGAAAATAAATCAAATAAATCTCCAATGTTTCGCTTTTTGAATGCGCGTTAACGTGTCGAAGTCTCTGATACATCCACTTGATTCGACAATCGGACGGGAATCGCGTGGTACATCCCTCTTTGCTATAATAATTTTCAACATTTCTCTTCTCTTTATCTTTTTTCTGCAATACATCAAGCTCGAGTCTGCGGTTTCACGTACGAGGAGCAAACGTATGAGAATTATATGCGCGCGAACGATGGATCGAGAGTTGCATCTCGTTGCAGCCCGGGTCGCTCTCGATGAGAGCAATTGAACGAGTCCCACGTGCGTATATATATTACATCGAAGGAAAACAAAGGTAGAAAAACCGCTCATGTGTATTATTACAGAGAATATTCTTCATTCGTGTATGAAGACTCGTGGTAAGCTCTAATAATGAAACGCCAGCATATATATAAGCCTGTCCGTTTACGAGGTAGCATCTCTGCGATGTACCGCAATAACCTGCATGTAGGCGTTTCGCTTGAAATTTTATCATTAAATTCACGGAAACGTCAAGCAATCCTTGGACTTCAATAATAAAAAGTTTCTAAAACATTTTCAAATGTCATTTTGTTAATTAGCCAAGTAAATCGTGCACTTTGGTGCACTGCTGATACGATCTCGTGTGACTCGTCGAATAATAACGTCAAGGCTGTCATTCGTTGATCGTTAATTAATAGAAAATTAAATGACACAATGGCAAAAGCGAGTGAAGTCAAATTTGCAACCCGCGACAACATTATTCTCGTTATTTTGTTTTCCTGAACAGAACCTGCGGGAATTCATCGCAACATTTGGCCGTTGGAGATCAAAAAACTTCGATCTGCACGGACGTTCTAATTTCGTGATAAAAATAATTTTGTACTCGCCGAAGAGCAGGCACATTTGGTCATACTCTGCATACACTTTTCGAAGTTAATCTCTCAAGAGCTGATACATGTGTCGCAGGTTATTAATACTGGGCATAATACCCAGACATCAGGAGCTGATGGTGGAAGAAATGCGGCGAAGGTATGTGCATCGCCTGACATGAAATAACTGCACGAATATCTCTCTTGTACATGCAGCATGATCGCTTCTCAGCTGCCACCTCTCGAAACATTTTTACACGGTGCGCAGTTCGTGCAACGTTCCTGTGAAAAATTCTCATCCCGCGGAGTGTATAATCTTGGGAGACGAAACTTTGGGGACACGTCGCTGCGAAAGTGATGCCGCTCGATAATTTGCATACCGATTATGTGTTACATATCTACTTTATACATATACATGCCGTTTCACTATATACAGGTATATAAAACGGTCGACTACCACGGTAGTAAGTTCCGCATGCGATTTCGCGCGGCCGTGACTTCGAGCACTTTTAATTTTCTTGATTTTTAAAAACAATATATAACCCGCGATGCCGGGAAAAATTCGGACCGATTTTCCGATTCTTATGGCACGTTTTTCGGGAATTGCAATTTTTCGAAAGGCTGTGGCTACTCGTCCGGATATTTCCTATACTAAAAGCATGTCCGGACGAATAAGCAACCCTTAATCGTCCGGCGGATAAAGCGGAAATCATTGGATAAAGCGTGTCCGGACGAATATTATTCGTCCGGCTATCCGGACGACTAGCCACTGCGTTTTCGAAAACTTCGGATTCCAGAGCATTTGCAAACTTCGATCCGATTTTAATTTATTCAACGAAAAGTTATCATGGAATAACAAATGAAATGGAAATCCATTTTTGAAAACAAATTGCGCGTATGTGGTTATTTTTTTTTTACCGCGGATGCAAAATTAATTTCGCTCGGACCTCTCTTTAACAATTTTTTATGGAATGTGAGGTGAACATTTTTTTGATTACACATTTGGATTATTTTGTAATTTATTTGGTGGTTTACTGAATTTTCGTGGTTTTGATTTTTGCGAGGTTCTGTACAAGAAAAAAGCAGCCGAACTTTTTATCCGCGAGCGTGACACGCGCGTGGATTACTCGATGGCTCGGCGCGGTGTATAAAATTGCATCTTCGTCGATATATATAACCGCGGGTACTTGATCGACACGACTGAGAGTCCTGTTGTTAAATTGGCCCTAAGTGCCGAGCTCTCGCCCGTGCATCTCACGTATTTTCGCGGAAAGAGTACTTCGAGTACGCTTTTACGTACAAATATGTATGTGTGTACATGAAGCACTCTTGAAAATGTCTGTATATATGTGCAACTCGGTAAACTTTAATCCCCGTTTCAACACCTTCATTTGGCCGCCGCCCTGCGACGCCCGAAGCCGCGATCGCAGTTTATATATTTTTCGCGCCTCTGCTTCCTTTGCCCACATCGGCATATCACCTCCCGATCTTTGGGGCCAAATGAACGGCCCGATTCTCACACCTTCACGCCTTCGATCGTTTCTCTTTTCACCCCTGTGTACGTGTGCAACGCGTTCTGGTACTTTCCTCCACACTTTTTTCTTTTCATCCATGCAGCAGTCTCTCTTTTCCTTCTTTGGATCATGAACTCGTGATAACTGCAAAAAACTCTGCGAAACATTATCGTAATAACGCTAATAAAATGATCGTTCTCTTGATGATTGTCCAATTTATATATCCACACAGGAAATCAGTGTAATGCGGACGAGAAATACTTGCGAGGACACAGACATATTTTCTCAAGATCTTATTCACATCCGCATTCGATCTCGTCATGCAAAGGTCGCTGATGCAAAAATTTCCATAACAAGTGAAGATTCCCCATGAATTAATTGAAAACTTTGTTTTCGGAGAAATTTTCCAGCCTGAAATAAATTTGCGGTCTTGGATTTTGGTTCATTGGTTTTTATTGGTATGGAAAGATTTTTTCCATAAAACGCTCTTTCCGTCAATAACTACGCGTGAATTCGTTAGCCGAATGCGTTGAAAATAAACGATGAAAAATTCAGCACTTGTCCAATTTATTTTTGTGCCTGATTTTGGTACGATCGCGTTCACATCACTGAAGCGAAGACGAAAAAGATCCTCGAGTCTGCTGGTCATCGTTGAGGAACAGTGTTCGACGGGCACGTGGAGTTTTTTTCGGCCTTTTGATGTGATTAATTTAATTGAATGATCATTCGTTAGAAATCTAAGAACAAAGCCTCCATCTGCCTTGAATGCTGAAGGCTCATAATTAATTCGTGTATAATTCATCTTGTCACACATTTCAGAGAGGGAGTCAATGAAACAGCAGCTTTTTCCTTCTCGATGTTGCACGTTGTGACGAGCGAATAGATTGCACTTACCATCCACATATATAATGATTGTGGAACTGTATGGAGGCTGCAGGGATGAGAAGACCTGCTGTATAAGAATGAAAGAAAGAAAAAAGGACGGAGAGATTGGAAGAAATAAAGAAGAAGAGGCAAAGCAGGAGAGAGTGTGGGGAGAGGAAGAAAGAAAAATGAAAATAAGTGGAGGAGAGAGAAAAAAAATGACAGAGGCAGAGGGTGCAAGAGAGTGAGAGAGTAAAGGAGTGATGCCTCACGACGGTAACGGCGTGTGAGCGCTCCGGCCCCACCTAGACGCGTGGGACCGACACCCACGATCGTGCATCTCACGCGTGAGTGCCTGGACCAGTGCATACATGCGTATATGTTCAATCCATATGTAGTTTATATGCAAAGACACAAATACAGGTATAAAATCGTAGCCGCCGTACCCGAAGGGAGCCTCTCATCCAGGCGGCACTCGCGCGAGTCCCTCTTTTCTCTGCATAATATATAGGTGTATTTTCTTTGTAGTTCTCGTGAGCACACGCTTGGCACACGCTTTTACGAGGCTCGCAAAACGCAAAGAGATGCAGAGAGAACGAGAGAAGAGAGTGGACAAGACGTCCCGGTAATAACGAGAGGATCCTTCAAGGCCACGCGCTTCCATGCAGCATTCTCTTTTCTCCTTTGTCTTTATCGCTGTATCATTCTTTTTTTTCATTCCTTATCTTCAGCGTATATCAAAAGTTTCAAAGTTTCGCGCTAAAAGTTGTATTCGGCGATTGAGAATAAATATGCGACGAGGCTCCGCATTTTCGTGATCAAAAGTTCCTCCTAATTGATCCAAAGCCATTGAAAATTTTTTTTTCTCATTCGTTGCGTAAACGAAAGTGTTTTTTACTCCCCGGCGGCCAAATTGGAGAATCCACTTCAAGTTTGCGAACCTCTACTCCGCAGAGTTTCCTCAATTTTCGTACATTTGTTGCTCGGGTTTACCAGACGGTTTTCCAAACTTTTGTTCGATCGTTGAATTCTTTTATAATAGCCAAACCACACGATATCGTTCTGCATTCGGCGTAATTGGACTGCAGGCACAGATCAAATCCTAACATGAGCTTCTTCGACGCAGTAATAAATACAGCAGTGCATAAAAACCCTCCGCGGATTTCTGGGTTGAGTCACTTGCGGCTCACATTCGTACCATCACGAACATTCAACATCTCACGCTTAGATATCGCGCTTGAAGATCGGATGTCGACGCGTATAGATTTCCGCCTCGGCAAAGATACGTTTGTCGTTGTTAAAAAAAAAGACACATATGTATATAAAATCTCGAGAGTGCGGGTAGTTATAACGACATCCGCGAAGGAAACATTGAGCGGCCACGTGCGCGCGTTTAACAGGAGACCGACTCTGAGTGATTTAAAGCCTCTGTTGAATCTCGTTTCGACTTTCGAATCATCCACTACCCGCGTCTATACGCGAGACCAAAAATAAATTCATTTTTTACCGTTAATTTACTTTTTTCGTCATTTTGCACTTTGGAATTTTTATTTTTCCATTTTGTTTGAATAACCAAGTACAAAAACTTACCGATGAATTCGACGAGTTTCCAGTTTGAAAGTTCCCGCAAATTTTAAATCGGAAACCACATCAAGCCGCGTCGACGCGAAACGTCGATGCCCGCGAAATAACGATCATTACAGTAATTATTTGAAAACAAAAGAACAGTTCGGATTGTTCGCTGCATTGGAAATTTCAATCCATAAAAAAATCCCGAGACTGTCATCAGGCTTGTCGACCAAACTCTACATAAAAAATCGAGCTCGGCTGATTTTTACGAGTTTCCGAACATAACTGGCGCTACATTCTGTACTCGTTGCGTTCGTTTGGAACGTACGGACCACCAAAGTTTTCCAGAGGTTCGTTCATGTACAGGTCTGACTTTTATTTCTGATATTTTTTGTCGCGCCCGTGTCGACGAGTATTTCTAAATAGATATAAAAATGTATCGGTCGGAATTGGAATCTTCCTGGAACGTGGGTCACTATCTCGTACTTTTTTTTTGGGTATGCAGTAACTTTTCGATTTTGGCCATTTTATCGAGGATTTTATCATGAGCCTGGACGAAAACGATTCTTATGACCGGATTTGGACTCGAAGCAGGCCATTAAATTATTGAAATAGTCATTTGAATGAGAGAAAAATACGTTGGACACGGAAGAACAAGGCTGTGAGTCTTATGTGCGATGTAGGGGCAACACACGGCATGTCGAACTCACTATAAATCACGATTAAGGGTCGAGGAAGTGCACGTCGCTCTTGTACCACCTGGAACCTTGAATTTTATTGTATTTATGATGACATATAAATACACATACATGTCTTTACCGTTTGGGTGTTGCGTCATCGCCACTGACACCCAAAAGCTCGACGATCGCTGATCAAATCCGTAATCTGTCAGTTTTCTTTGGCAAACCCGTGAATCGTAATTTTTGTTAATGTTTTTCTCAAATTACAAAAAGTAAGGATTTTCGTACGATCGAATAAAAAAGCTTCGACAAAAATGATGATTAATGAAATGATGAAATGATGAAAACATCGATTGTGAGTGGGAAGCGTGATTGGAGTTTCGTATAACGCGCGATTGTCTTGAAAGGGGTCGATAAGAAATCCGAAAAGATTCGAGAAGTTGAATATCCTTGAATCATCGACTTGAAATTCTCGTTTACGATTGTTGCCATATGAAGATCTTTTCTGCAGCCAAAGACAACATTTTCCATCCCATTCTCACCGGATCTCCCTCTCGAACCTCAGGAAAAGTTTCGTCTCATTCTCTCGCTCTGAGGATCCTAGATATCTCGTGTACAAGACGCTATACGCGTTTCTATATATACATATATTAACAGCACAAGTTGTTATGTCAAGGGACTGTGTGGGCGAAACCCTCGCGTTCATTTTTCCGACGCGATCCCTTTTATTCTCGCAGGTCGTTGAAACTCGGACCTTTCATCTTGATTCTGTGACCGATTCTCTGCCCATTTTTCCTTTGTGTGTACTATACGTTAGGAAAGTTGATATTATTCTTCTGAATCCCTTATACGTATATACACGGTTAATCCATTAAATGACTGTCGATAATAAACCGAAAGTTCATTCATCTCAATTAGAACGCCACCGCGATAATCTTTACAGTTAAATTTTTTTCTCCTGTAACCAACTTTTCAATTTTTTTT
This sequence comes from Diadegma fenestrale, assembly GCA_037043255.1. Classification (NCBI taxonomy): domain Eukaryota; kingdom Metazoa; phylum Arthropoda; class Insecta; order Hymenoptera; family Ichneumonidae; genus Diadegma; species Diadegma fenestrale. The sequence goes on from CM073309.1 coordinate 25,774,259, forward strand.
CCCATTGACTAAAAAAATTACTCAAACCCAAAGTTCACGGTTATCGATTAATTAGACGATCGATCCGAGTTGCGAGTGAATCGATTAATTAATCAAGCATTTTTTGTTAATGTTTTTATTTCGTTTTCTTATTCATTGGCACGTGTCGATTGTCTCTGTCAAAATGAAACAATGCCTGACAAAAAAAAAGGTTCATTAGACGGAGCGAGACACGGTTAGAAAATGGCGCGATCGCGCCGTTGTTCAAGATATGATTAATGTGAGCGATCGACGAATGAGTAAAAACCAGTCGGCCCGAGCACTCGAGTACTCGATCTTGAGTGCCGTTCGCTGAATTCGATCTCAAACACTCATAAAAACAAAAGCAACTGAAAAAAATGTGAAAATTTGACGAGCTTACCGCGAATTACGTCACGGTCGCTAATTGTTCGAAAAACCGGAATTGCTCTTGCAATTTTTATCGATGATACACAACAGGATTCTTTGTAAAGTTGCTCCCGAGACAGGATCTTGGCAATCCGAAGAAAAATCGAAGTAAACTTCTCAAGTTTTTGTATTAATGCAGAAATTTCGATGCACACATGCGCGTGCTTATTGTCATCATCGATATTTGACGTTTCAGAGAAGACTTTTTACTGCGAATGATAACGAAAAATTAAAACAAATGCTGCGGCAACTCGCTTAGTTATATTGTTGAATTATGGTTTTTTTTTCTTTCGATATATCGAGTGTTCGAAGTGTATCTTCGAGTTCTTCCGATGAATCATGTGAAGCCCACGTGTGAGTATCGCGTTGGCGACGAGGAAGGCATCGGTCTTGGATATAGCATGGTATAAGGAAAAGTACTCTCCGTTGTATATGATTAATGTGCGGTACATCGAGACGCGAAGCCGACGAATAACCGAACGTTATAGAGAGCTTCGTCGCTTTTTAAAAGATGTTTGCAGTCAAAAAGTATCGGGTTCTTTGAAAACTTTTTTCAAGATTTATTCTCATGCATCAAAAAGGTTCAACCGCGTCACAGCCACCGGGGGTTTCACGTTCTTGATTGTGATGAGCAGAAAACTATTTAAATATGTAGCAAAATGATCAGGATATTTTCCTTTCGTCCCTCTCGGACGTTTATACATGTTTTCAAAAAACATTAACAAATGAGAGCGAAATGCGTGTAGTTAAATTTTCATTCATCAATTGAAAAATTTCAATAAAAATGATTTCAAGCTCATTATCGAATTTCTAGAATTTATATCGGTCAACAAATAATTTTTCTGCGCGATACTCACATGCATCATTTCTTGTAGGCAAAGATGAACAAAAAAAAATAAATCTCTCTTTGCTTTTAGGAATAATCTGCTTTGTACGGCCGTAAACAAAATCCAGTATTTTATTCTGAGAGCCTAAAAGATTTCACGGTACAAGTATTTATTCCAATAAATACTATTCTGCAATTTACTGCCTTCATTTATTTTTAACGTCCTACCGTACTATATATCATTTGTCGCGGACTGAAGCAGTTTCAGTGACAATTTCCCTGCACTAACTTGGAATTTTATCGCCATGCAAGTTCTGTGTCTCTCTTTTACACGACAAGACGTCCTCGTTGTGCTCGTGTAGTTTCTCACTCTTCGACATACGCTCTCACAACCGAGACTCGTCCTGGACGCTTGCTCGTATTCTTGTTCGCGCGCTCTGCATCTCATGATATTCTTCTTTGGTGCTCAAACGCCCGCGACCACTCGCTCGTTTGTTCGCATCATTAGAGACACTCGCGTGCAGCAATTTGCCACGCCCAGGTTACAAGAATTTTCACCTTCGCTGCTTCCATAAATTAAACGCGTGTGCGAATACTCGAATTTTTAGATCATTTTATTCACACTGATTGCTAATTAAACTCTACCAAACCGACCGTTTTTTCCCAAATTATTTTCCGCAGTCAAGTTTAGAGATTTAACGTTCCGAAATATCTCATGAAACGGACCAAAACTCATTCCTTTCATTTTTTTTTTATTGATCGAGCTATCGATAAAAAAAAAGTCCCTAATGAAAGTGACGACGGAAAAACTTCGTTGTTATTAGATTTTGGGTTCTCGCGTGAATAAGACCAGAAGATTCGGTAAATATGTGCGCAATTCTGTCATTATCGAGTTTGCAAAACCGTCGAATGAAAGAGCAAAGTCGGAATCTTTAATGAAGATGAGCAAACTTTGACAAGACACACGAATATCTTGAGTACACATATTTAGCAAATTACACACACATGGGATATAAAAAGTGACGTTTACCGGTTGGGTGTACTGACCCGGGCTACCTCAGTGACTTGTTCGAGTGTTGCTCGCACGAGAGGCTGCACGAGAAAGGTTTTCGTGACACGCAACCATTTTGCCCGATCGCAACACAAAAGGCTTTTTGAGAGCGATGAGAAATGTATTAATTCTTCCTGTTCCATTCGGAATTCTCGATCTCATGAGTTCGTTGCCGGATTATTTGCTGCCTCACGGTTCTTGAGCTTGTTCGTCTCGTGGGGAGACTCGGAGGCTGCTTTCGCAGGCGGAAACGGAAGTCAAAGTGTTATCAATCTGAGGCATTTTTTTGGTCATATTTTGAAAAAATGCAGTCATCAACGACTATGACGAAAAACACATTGTGGTGTAAAAGACTTACGCTCGCTGTAGCGAAAGCGACTCGATTTTTAACTTTGAAGTAGAGTAAATTAGCGTACGCGAAACGTTAAGCCGAATTAATTAATGAACTGGTCCGGTAAATCACCTCAAAGGGAAACCGCCTGAGACTATCATATCGACAAACGTTAATTAACGTTCCGGTCCACGCAAATACGCTTAATAATTATATTTACCCGCTTTTCCGCCCAAGGTGCGTAACTTCAAAAGGAGGGGTGGAATATTGGATCGATATTGAGATTGTGAATTGGTACTGCAGTTTAAGGAGGAGAATTTCGTAAAGTTTATTCAGCTGAGTGGCATTTAAAAAAAAATTATTGTGAATGTGCGACAGGCTCGGCAGAATAATGAAAATTCTCCTGGGAATAAAAATATAGTTGTTGATATAATGATGAAAATCTGCTTTGATTTTACTTGAGGGTTCTCTGTAACAAGGTTGACCTCTCTCATTGCTCTCTAACCGCGTATATTTCCCGGTGGGTTTTAATGAAGGGATCGTTATGGAAAATGTATGACGAGGGGGTATTTGTTGCGGGAGAGAAAGAGGTTGGAAGAAAAAGCCGCAAATTTCCAATAAATCGATGAAAAGAAAAGAAAAATCAAGGCAGACAAACTGTCGTTGAAATAAATTAGCGATGGGTTAGCGCGCGCCGGGCGTTTCACCATTTTTTCTTTCTCTCTGTCGCCTTTTTTTCTATTCTTGTTTTTGTCTTTAACGAAGCACAGCACGACGTCTTCTTGAGTATACTAACGAGTCTTCGAGTTAATAAAAATCGTAGCTTGCCTCTCCGTCGTCGATCTTGCACGGCCTTGCCGCCAGGGATAAGCGTCCTCGTTCAGTAGATCGAAATAATAATAATAATGATAAAACATAAAAGAGAAAGAGGAACGTGAGTCGATGAGACTCATCTTTGCTTCGCCGTGTCTTCGACCATTCGGATCCCACCCTTATTCCCTCTAATTAATTTGTAAGTTTTATCGGACCTTCCAAAGAGACACGTTTGCGATAAGGCGCGTGTTCTCAATGCGCACTTATCGAGACCTAAGATTGAATATTAATTTGGGGGTACAAATATAACTATATTTTCGTAGAGGTAGACATTCACGTGAGGGATAAAGATGAAACTTTGGACCAGCATCGTATCCAGTCCACCATCACGAAGATTAATACGTTTTATTATCAAGAGCTTGGGAAACTGATACGTTGACTACCTTCAAATTCTCCGATGACAACTCATGAGCAATAGAAGATCTAATTAATAGAGATTGATCATTTGTACGAATGTAGATTTGATTTCAGTTGCTCTCTGCTGTGGCTCGTGTATCCTCAGGCTTCGTCCACAAATAATTTCAAACATAGTTCAATCAAGCAAAGTTTTGATGTTTACGAATCCTTAGAGGAGCATAGGATTATTTCCCAATCCATTTACCAGTGCTCCCATGTAGGTGTGTCTATATTGAATAGGGCCAGTGAACGGGTTCTAGATCGACGATATCACATATATATTTCTTTCCAGTACGTAGTCATGATTGATGGCGTACGAAATTCGTCGTAGATAATTCGATCCGAGAACCCAAAGTAGCAATTTTTTTCTTATACAAATTGATTGGAATAATTTATTCCACTATCTATGTTGATAAATTTGAAAAATCATGTCTGTCATCTTCATCTCTTGAAATATTCAATATTTTGTTGGCTTTTCCGGCCTGCAGAGAGTTTTTGGCTGTTTATTTATTATTCCCTTTTTTTTACATCTAAATCTTCTTTACAGAGAGTCAAAATGTTTCCTGCGAACTTGTTTCGTTGATCGGTGAAAATCAAAGTGATTATATGGTCGGAATTATGTCGGGCCTAATAGAAATCATAAATCACACAGAATTCAGAGGCAATTGATTCGAGAAATTTACTCGGTGCGCCCATGAGCTCACAGTAGCCCTTACTCGTAGGTGGATATTCTTCGACCTCTATTGGTCCAGTCATGCCCACTGGCTAAGCCCGATGTTGGCGTTGTTGCTTTTCTACCATCATCTTATTGATTGTTGATCCTTATTTCATCAGCACACAGTCTGCATGCAGCTTCTGAATGTCATTTCTCCCCTGCAACAAAAAAAGAAATCTTCAAATCCAAGATTACGCTAATCAGCTTAAAGAGCCATGTCAGGTCATTACAGCGTCTTATGGTTTTTTGCTGTTCATCTATTTTATGAGCTAAACGAGATACAAGTGATGAAATTTTGCTCCTGCTGATCATTTATTTTCGAGGGTATGGAAAGTCAATGCGATCGCTCCCTTTCGTGAAATGTATTGTTAAAAATTTGTATGATGCCCATTTCTGTTGAGCAAAAGTGTTCCAATTCATATAAAAGTTCTGTCATGCTTACAAAACGCTAGATTCAAATTGTACGATTATTTCTATTCGGTTTTTTGAGGATTCAGGATTTTCTATTTTTTTTTTCGGTTCTGTGTCAGAACAGACAATAAATTTCACTCTCGTTTCGATGGCTGGACCGAAATTTTGGACAACAGATGTTGGAAAGAACGGAGAATTTACGAAGTTCCTGCAGGAGCTCTAGCAGCCCGAGAATCATCGATGGATACAATTACGCGAATGCACAACGGCATGAGAATAAATTAACTTCCCACGCTTGGGAATAATTTGGCTTCGTGCATAAATTCCGGTAGTTCTGCAGCAATCCTGTTTTTACAGTCAGAAAATATTATTTGTGAACGCGCGAAGGTGCCAAGTAAGCCTTTTGAAAAAGGATTTATAATTTTTGTGTCGTCCCTCTCGTCGTGCACAACACTTGAAACCCTGCACTTAAAAACAAAATTACTGACGCACCAACTGCTTCGTTGGGCACAAAAATAAAATGTAGTTTTTATGAGAACGAGCAGAAAATTAAATGAACAAGAGCTACGGGTCTCTCTTTTTTCGTTGAATACCAATTCTTTAACAAGTCCGTCAGAATTCCAGTGAATTTTCGTGCCAATTTGTGGATCTCATTTCTTCGATTTTTTTCTCAGGATGATTGGTTTCTGATACCGAATCGCTTGGTTATTAAAAGTTTTTTCTACATTTCGTGATGGAACAAGCTGAACACGAATCACGGCCATAGTTCTGTTGTTGGAGTATTCAGCAACCAAGGTATTTACAAATGATGCAAATCATTACGTTTCCCTCCATGCAGGTCCGTAATAATGAGTTTCCCTTCAATGATAAAAAAATATATATATTTCCAAATATTCGATTCATTTCCCTCTCGAATGATTAAACATATTGATTCGTTAAGCAGCGTCTTTTCTTGCCGAAAGAGTTTTTTCGGCATATACGAAAAAGATCGTCGAGTGAAACGGAGATATGGCGGGACAAGCGTGAAAGAAAGAGACAAGAGAGGACAGCAAATCTCGTCCTCCGCCTCCATTCCTCATCCATCCTCCTTCTCTTATTCTCCTTTTCTTTCTCTACATTCTTTCTGTATGTTTGTATTTCTCATTTCCTCCCGGTCTCGCCACCCACACCCTTGAATCTTTTCGGGATCTCGCAGTGAAAGCTTATGTATGTATTGTATTGGTTTACGTTTTCCCCTCTCCCATTCTTAGCTGAGCGTAACATCCCTTCACGCCCTCTTGCTCGCTTATACTTTCACACCCCTTATTTTTACAGTGTCAGAATTTTTTAGTTGCATCGTCGTATTGAAAATCATAAGAAGGGCAATTTTTAATTGTACTCGATTATTTTCAATTGTTTCATAAAGTGATTTGTAGATTTTAATTCGTTGGTGATGGAGGAACAGAAAACTAAGCGATTGTACGATTTATTTTTCGCTGAACTCGAAAATATTCGGGATGATTTTGTAATGAGTTTTACAGAGAATGGGAAATGATAAGGAAAAATATGAAGTAGAGTTATGAGCCGATGAATTCACGTTGCTGTATAATCGTGGTCATTTATTTTTCAATCCTTAATAACAGTGTGAGGATGAAGGGTTTGTTCATCATGTCGTTGGTATAATGAGCCTGGAAAGTCTACGCGGCATATGTTCTGCTACCGGTCTTCCGTGTCTAGGGAAACCGATGAGAACAAAACAGCCGCGCTTGAAACAACGAGAGGGCGCGCAAACGCAAAGCACCCCCCATTGCGAGAGAATAACTAATGTCTGCGATTAACAGTCAACAAGGTGTAGTGCTGCAGAGGTTCGGAACTCTCTCAGCCATCTCGTGGCGGCATGGTTATTTGATACGCGAGGAGGCGGCGGCGGCAAATACACGCTGGCAACTAAGGTATATAGTTAAAGTAGAGAAAGAGAGCTCGATAGCGAAAAAGGCAGTTGGGAAGAGAGACAACGCAGTGAAAAAGAGAAGAACGAGACCCTCATCGTAGACTTACGTATCTCTCACGTTTTCGCATTCTTTTTACCAACTTTCATCCCCCCCCCCCTCCCCCTCGAAAGCCTAGTCCAGGAATCTCCGGTTTCTCATTTAATGGCGGGTCGAATGCCCTCTTTCCCCGTTACAACAACTGTATGACTGCTAGTTTTCCAGTCTCCGCCACGCATCGCATTTAGATCGGTACCTTTGTAGAACGCGAAACCAACATGTACCATTTCTTTTGTCCGGACAAATCGCGACGACGAACGTTTCGAAAAAATGTCTTCAAGCGCAACTGCCAGAATTCACCATCAAATCCGAGTCTCTGATTTCAAGGAACCAAATTCGCTGGACAGATCGAACTCATTTCGCGACGTTTTTCGCAATGTCACAGCAAATGATGATTATGAACAGGATGTTGAGACAATTTTAATACCTTTTGAGCCATTCCTGCACTCGAATTCCAAATAAATCAGTCAAGACTGCGTTCGAAGTGGGAGTGGATGTTTCCGTGACTGCAAATTGCATCTCGAGACGACTCATCGTAGCAAAATATTTTACTGGTGATCCTTATTCCGCATAATTACATTTTACTCTTCAATCAAATGATGTTTTATTACACATGATACAATTTCCATCTCTTATCTCTCGCATAAAATTTTGAGCCATGCTTATCTCGCTTCGAATGTCTTTTGCCACTAGGAGAATCAACGTTTCACAAAATAGTTTCTCCAGCATGACGATCCATTAGCAAATTACTACACTCTAAAAAATATTATTATTATTATTAATATAATCCATTAAGCCACCATGTTGAGATACTTCGAATGGGATCTCGTGGAAACTCATATGTATGTATATTTATTATATTTCGTGTTGGCTGGAATATTTTTTATTCTGATTTCGATCATTAACATTGAGAGATGAGAGACGATGACACATCGAGGAACTGTGATATTCAGCTATCGTTCTTGTAGAGTACCATTTGAAATGTAATTAAAAATTTTATTGCTCAGTAAATGTCATGAATTGATAATGGGATATAAATATCAAACGGGCCCACAATTTTTAGGAGTTTCATGGTGTCGTTTCTCCTGAATTTTTCCATATGTCGAAGGTCTGAATATTTGAAAATGGAATTTGACTTACGAGAGTTACTGAATAGTTTTAAAAAGCCAGGAAACAAGTTAAGTTGTCTAGCATTTCAGTACGTGTGAGTCAATGGCTCTGGGGTCCATCAATTGACTGCGAAAAAAAATTAATTTTCACTTGAATTAATTTCGCTCTGTTGTGACTGTAACTGCATTCCAACGTTGCTGAAGATTGCATCGTTGAAATGCAGCGAAAACGGTTCTTCTGATATTTCAATTATTCGGAAAGTCTCAATGAAGTGTTGACCAGATTGTTTAAACTTTGGCAATACGTATGGGTTATGAGGAAGCCCATTTAGAGACTTGTTTTCGCGGTCCTTAAGGACCAACCCGGTTCGAACTCTGGTGCTGCTGCGGTCTGTTCTTTATCATCTTTTTTGGGCAGTGCGCACAAAAGCAAAGTACACAGAGGTCTTGGTCGGGGAAGTTTGAATATTCAGGGGTTTCGGCGAGTTGTTTTGCGCTGGAGAAACGAGCGGAAAAGACTGGTAAGAAGATGCACGCTGGTGAAACAGCCGAAAGATGGAAAAGAAGAAGACGAAGAATATGAAGAAGCGAAGAAGCGAGCGAGTAGAGAAAAAAAATGGAGACGCGGAGAATAAGGAGTAAAAAACGAGGATGAGGAAAAAGTAAAAGCCTCTGGTCGTTTTGTGGCTTGGAGCTTATATGGCAGAGGGTATAACCCAACAGTGAGCGCGGCGTGCCGCGCATCACATTCTGTGAACCTCGTGGTGGGCCTGACAGGAGTACAGAGGGGTATTTGCCGGTATGGAGAGTTCAGGTAGGAAAGAGTGCGAGTGAGAAACGTGGATATAACCCGTTCGGTCGCGTGGCTCGCCCACGCTTTGCGTGCGCGCTCGTTTCGCTGAAAGAGAAGGATGAGACAGAGAATAAAGCTGCGGAGACTTGACTAATACTATATGCATCCTTCATGTGGATTAACGCTGCGTAGATGATGATGATAATGATGATGATCATGATGATGAGGATCATAATAATAATAATGATAATGACGATGATCGCTTTTATCCTGGAGAAGAAACACATACGCCGTCCATGCATTTACATAATTGAAGTCGAACTAAAATCCTGTCAAGTCCAAATAACGAATCAGATCGGCGATTCAATTCGTATCTTGGACATTTTTTTTCCTTTCCCTCATTCCAACTCATCATTTTCAATGCAATCGAGAGTTTCCGATTACACGAAATGTGACGCCAAGTCGAATATAAAAAATCTTTCTGTTTAGCTTAAAGTAAATCCGAGATTCGTATCAGAGGCGCATTCTTGTTGCATATTTTAGGTGATGACTTATCCGCTTATTTCCCTGAACGGCTTCATCTCAATTCTTCGGAGCGATTGAGGTTCAAGGGACGAAAAAGTCGATCACTCTGGCAGCAGAAAAACGGCAGAATACTTGACAAATTTGATTTTTTACTTTGTCTCTTTCGTTGGATCAGTTTCTGATGGAAATCGCGTTTTGTTTGTAGTTCTTTGAGTGTTTTATTTTTTGCCAAGTCTTCTCACGAAGCCTCTAAACGTGAGCTTTGCGTGTTCGAGCAGGAGTTGAAGCGTGCAAAGGAGAACGAAGCGCTGATTTTCGCGGTTTCCGTTTAATTAGCGTTATCTCTTGTTAAATACCTTTCGGATCTTCACCTGTGCTCCGACTCTCGACAGCAACGGGTACGCGACTAGAATAAAGTACGAGCTGCAGACTTTTACATGTGGATCACGCGCTCCTCTGGCTCGTGTAACACGACCCTCGGTCCTGACGTCAACACTTATATATTTATGTACTTTTATACACGTGCATGCATGAACACACTCGTATGCTCTGAAGGTATATTTAAAGATGAAACGTGAAACGTGGCTGACAATTATTTTGCCTCGATTTTGCTATTAGCTTAATGCTTAGTTGCAATAATTCGAATTGCTCTTGTTACGACCATAGCGTCATTACGATAAGGGCTCGAGTTGCGGCTTACATCAAAGTTTTTCCGGTTTTTCGTCATTTCATTTTAATGTCACTGCAAAGTGAACATTAAAAGCTCTTATCTAATAACGTTATTGCGAGGAGTTAAATCAGCCAAGTTTACGCCAACGATAATGACGATATCATATCGCAAAATGATTTTTTCAAGGATTTTGGCTACGATCATAGCGCGGATACAACGATCGAGCAATAAAATTCTTGCTTTCATACGCTATGAGATATTACCCAAAACACGTACTCATTTATACACTTACGTAGAATGAAATATCGCTTGATTATGTAAATTCATTTTTTCTCTTCCTGTTTAATTGCTGCTTGTACCAAACGGCTATATTTTCGAAGATTTATAGAAATTTGATGGAGGAAAAGTCAGGGATATTTTATGTTTCATTTTGTGGACAAATATTTTGGGGAGTGGTACATCATAAAAATTCGCCTAAGAACTGTTTATTATTGTAATAAATTAAATATATTATCAGTCTCGTTCACGACCGGTAAATTCACACTCCATTCATTCATCCCGCATAAATATATTTATAGATTATTATTATGTCTCACAGATTTGATGATTTACTGTTATTTCCATTTCTGGATGACTGAAAAAAATTATTTTAACGTGCATCGGTGAATTACCGCGTCAAAGAAAAGTTCGCAGGCTGAATTTTCCATGAAATTTGAAAAAATTCTTCGAAATTTGCGGTGCACATCAACTTTTTTCTCATACATAGATATTTTTGGAGTTTCTGTGCGTTGTATATGGTGACGAAGTTATAAATGGCACAATTCCAGCTTACATAATTATGGCTTTTATCGATGGTAGCAGAGGAGAGAGGATTCTTGGAGGAAATTGACTTATTGAAATGTAAAAAAATGGAAATGACAATGTGAGCAACTAAATCTCTGGAATGAAAGTCTGAGCGTTTTGGGTGGAACTAAGATACTTTGCTATTTAGATGTCTGGAACGCATTGACTATTTCAATAAATAAAATTAAATGAGCGAGCGGAATTCCGACGGGTTAATACGATCCGGCTGAAATTTATTCAGGGAATAAGTAAATATTCTCGCGTGTGTTTCAGGCATTCGTGGACGGCGAATAACAAAGTTAAGAGTCCCGAGATATGCTTCTGTGATTCTCACACGTGCCTTCTCTCTGTTATATTTGCTGGAAAGATCTCGGAGCACACGCACATCTCGGGTACTGCGAATGATTTATTGGGAGCCTATCGAAACTCGATTGCGCGAGCCGAGAAGACACGACCAAGCACGCGGGCTCCTCTCGTCGTCCCCGGCGGGTCCTAATTGCCTTGACGCAGTTTATCAAACGCTTCACCAAACATCGTGATGACCGTGGAGAATTCGAGTCTTTCTTAAGACTCGTACAACTGTATATAGAAATAAAAATATCTCGAAGGGAAATTTATTTCTAACACGTCCGAACCAAGATTGATGGAAGCAATTCTCGCATTTTTTTCTTTCGCGAGAATTCTCCTTATTATTAAACGCCAAATTTAAAAAAGAGAAATTAGTCACAATGACGATTCATTACGATAATTAGATAATTTTTTTTCTTCTGTCTTTCGTATCGAGCTGAATAAAGTTTCGAGGTGTGTGTAGCCAACGATAAAGCACATTTTCAAATCCTGTATAATCGAGACAAGGCGACTGAGAGCGAAATAAAACTTGGAAAAAAAAGTTAAAGCAATAAAATCTATGCTGTATACATTTTTGCGAGTTCGCTGTAGTTCCCAGTGATCAACTTCCCGATCTACCGTTCTCTTTCCTCGAGCCTGTACCTGTTCGCGATCATTTTCACGCTCCTCGAATATTTACCAGGCCGCAAAACGCCCTTTACTGCCGAGGTAGCAATATTATTAGCTTATAAATTCTCGTACGTGTGCAGATGTGACCACGGAGAGCGCGGGCAACTCTTAGAATCCCTCAGCAATCGCAGCATCGCCGCGTATACGTACGCGTGCACAGCCACACACAAATACATATTCTGATGTGCAAGATATAAATGGGGCACTTAAGTGGGCTGTCGTTCGCACGTAATGACGCCTTCGAAGCTTACCTACCCGAACCTACGTAGCGTGTACGCCGCGGGGTAACCGCGAACGTGTCACTTAGGAAACGACGACACATCGACGAGCGAGTTGAAAAACAGAGCAACGATTTTGACAAAACAAGAACGTAGTTCTCCAATTTTTTAAATTATAGTTATGCAGCCACCGACGAATCATCGTCATCGGGTAATTTTGTCATTTCATGCTCTCCGGACGTGAATCGAATACGCGAAACGCGAAATATGAAAAGATTCATTTTTCCCATGCAATTAACCCTCGATGCAGCTTAGCAGACTTTTTTCACAGTCAGTCTCTCTGGAAAGATGTTGGCACAAACGATACTGGTGTGTATCGTGTGGAAATCGAGCAGCGAGAAGTCGTTGATCATACGAGGATGAAGAAAATGAATGATAGAAAAAAGTATGCGAAAGGACTGAGAGTTTCGACACCCCGGGCGAGAGGAACGATGGAGCATAATCGATGCTGCATCCTTCAAGGTATCCGCGCGTACACTGCAGTCCGTACACACTCTTCTCTCAGCTGCGTACGTGATTACGATTTCCGGGACATAGCGAACCGTCGCAAAGTAAGTACCAGTTATCGCGCTGGATTGGCGAAAAACGCGACTGTCACTAAAGGCAAGAAAAATAAATAACGAAAAAAATGGGACCGCGCGTGTACAGTCGTCGCGGTGGAGAAGGCAAAAGCGAAAAAAAAAAAACGTACCAGGCGAGTGAGCACGCAAAACGATTATTACGACTATATTCGTGTATATGTGCTTACGATCAACGTCGTAAAGTCAAGAGTTATGGCGCCCGAGTTCTAGCTCTTTGACTGCCGTAAGGATTTTTCGATTCCCGATCAACGAGCCTGCTATGCCTTGTGTCTATAGATATTGAATAATCCACGTGCACTAGGATGTTAAAAACGCCGTATTTATTTTTCTTTTTCGCGACTCATCGGGCCTTGTGCCTGTTCAAGAGAATAAACAAGATTTTATACATTTTTTTTCGCTACTGTCACATCAATTTTAAAATTCGACAAAACGACGGAATTCTGTTTCGGGACTTTTTGGAATGTTCGCAAACTTACACATTCATCGCTATTTATTTTGCCAGTGAGGAGCTCAATTTTATATCGCGCACGAATGAGCCGTTACGCGATTTCTTTCACCACAACATATCCATAAAAATAATTGCAAGGATCGTTAAAAATTTTACGAATATTTATTTCCCTTGTTTTTCATTCGATAGAAAATCGTGAGCACGGAAAATTAACAGCAAAAATAACAAAAATGGAAACATTTTTATTCGAGGAACAAGCAGAAAAGGGATAAAACTGAAGAATAATTGAGATGCTGATGTAACGTGCGATGGTGACGTTTCGAGACGTCGTAAGATGCCGCAGCATCTCAACACCGCGAGTGATTAGATATGTGCGTAAACTTGATGTATACGTGAATAATTTCCATACGAAGCCTTTGGGTTTGCCGTCGAGGCCATTGCGGAAAGCCTTTTTCCTCAAAGACTTATCTTTATATCTTCGTCGCTCCATCATTTACGTTTTACCTTGTATATCCCGTTTTTATCTTACTTCATCACAATACAACTGGATTTTCGACTCTATTCCCTTCTCCTTATCGTTTCAATTGATTTCGATGTTCGACCACGTCGATTTTCCAACAAAATTTCCCGCTCTCTTTCTCATTCCCCTTCGCTCTTCGGTCGATCGTCCACCCACGTACGATTTACGATGCGAGCAGGAGACCCACCGCACGGGACCAACGTCCCATCGTCAACATTTCTTCCGAAACGGAAGACCAGATTTCAAATTACTTTGCATTCTAAATGGAATTCCAGATTTTTCGTGCTGTTACGTGTGACTCATAGCGTCAAAGTGTCGTTTAATGTCCAATACAATGTTTATTAACCAATAAATACCGAAATATCGTTTATCACAATTTTTTACGGATTAGAATTTTTCGATAAAAAAAAAAATCTCAACGATTCCGAATTCGGACACTATTATTCCCCGTTCGACAGCCAAGCTAATAATTACAGAGGGAATGACTCAATGCAACAGAATTCCTTACTCCACAGTTTTCCTTCAACTGAAATCCGTAGCAGTGAAATAAGAGTTAAAAATTTTACTATCCGCGGTTCATGAGAGCAGACGAGAGGAATAGAAAAGTTTCACATAATTATTCGTAAATTCTCGAGAAATTTTCTCCATCATTTTTCCGACTTGATTTTCTCTGTCATTTGCGTATCCTCGTTCGGTTATATTGCGTATCGGCATTATAAATCGAAGTATGTAAACGATATAACTGCGTGCGTTTCTTGTATTTATAACACAGACGTGTGCAGGGACTCGTTGAATTTGTAGCGACGATCCAGGCCAATTTGTGCCGCTTTATCGTATACGTATATAAATATGGATATACACATTTTGCTATAGCACGACGAGAATGAGACCGACTCGGACGATACTCCCTCGAGTTTCCTGCTTTCTCATTAACGACAGTGAATCCTCAATGTGATATCGCTTTATATACATATATCGATAAAAAACCGTATACATATATATATGAAATATTTCTCGTGACTCCTACACAGAAAGTTGATCTCGTCGTTGGTTCTCTAGACGTATTTTGCTACTCCTCTTCCTTTTTCATCTCCGCATGCTCACACATGTGCCAAAGCTTTGCCAATGCGAGAGAAAACGCACGGGCAATCTGCATTCTTGTTTGATCCACCAGCAAGAAAATGTGCAATCAAAGAATAAATAAATATATCGTCCGGTCGATTCGAATGATATACGTTATTATGCACAATGGTAGCACGAGAATTATACTATCTTGTGTATACATAGAATATATAGTTGAAATCAGGGGACATGCAGCAACAGATATTACGCAGGTAGAGAATGCTCCACGATCGTATCTGTCGCTCCGACAAAATTTACGAATCGAATATCGCGAGCGATTCGCGCTGCACATTCGCCGATGTCTTTATCGTCCGTAGCCGCGCGTTCTATATATTTGTCTCGCATCCACAAACCTATATCCCGTATCGATGGCCATCTAAGAATATAATCGGCCATGTAGATACTCCATCTCGATCGTGCCCCGGTATTCCGCGTATCTTTTTCAAGTCGTACGCGCAAACGCTCATTTTTGCTCATTTAAAAAAAAAATATGAATATTAAATGGAACTAAAAATCGTTCAGGAAATCGCGTTTGGATTTTTGAGAGATAAGAGATCCAACAATTTGACGCTCCGAAATCACCCGTGGCAAATTTTAATTGATCTATTTCGGCACATTTCGAACAACAGATTTTCCTCAACATTTTCCGCATAGACAATGTTGGATCAATTGGAATATACGATCGATGCAAGAAACGGAATGAAAAATGCGCAAAATATTCGAGTATCGTGTGTCTCGTGCATGGGTAAAAGTCTACAACGAATCAGTAAAAAGAAAGAGCAAAAGTGTTACGAAGAATTGACTGTATGAACACGCGAGTTTGGTTCGTTGTGATTTTATGAGAATAAAGAAATAAATGAAACGACCGACATACATGGAAAACGGAGTGAAGAGGAAGGAGATAATAATGAAGAAGAAAAAAAATGGGATAACGGATGTTTTTATTTTCGTATGTGTACATACCTGCCGGGCTTGATTTCCACGCTTGAGCGCGGGGGACCCACGGGGACCCACGGGGCCCGCTTATACGAGAACTTGGGCCCTGCTGCTGTAAATTCGGTTGAAAAGAGTAAGTATATGCGCGCGCCCGGGCCTGCTTTCTCTGCATGGGTCCATTTCCCTTGCCGTGTGTGGGAGGTAGCACTCGTGACACGCGAATCAAAGTATATCTTTAGATATTTTTTTGCCTGATGCTTGATTCGGTTCGAATTGATCGTGAAATATTTTCTCCTTCGATAATATTCTTAAAAATGTAGAAAATGAAAATTTAAAATCGACTTGTCACGGCGTTAATTTTTATCGTAGAGTTCATTAACTAAAAATGTTTTTTTTTTAATTTTTTTTACTCGTCTTGACATTCATGGGAAACATAAAAAAATGATCTGTCTGTGGTAAAAAATTTGCATACGGACATTGCCAATAATTTTATGAATTACTCATCAAGATATTTTTCTTTTCTTTTCTTTGAATCTGGTAATTTTTTTTTAAACAGAAATGTATTCAACGCACAATTAACATTCCACGATCAATACTTGTCATCATTCGTCAAGCCTGCGACGAAGGAAGCATGCCCGCGCTGATCAGCTGAAAAGATTCTCTATGGAAGGAAAAAAAAAAGTTTTTTGCAACCGGGAGATCGAACGAGATCGGCGGCTGTTTCGCGCCGAGTTTCAACGAGAGAAGCGCACTCGATTCGTTCAGCAAATGTGTGTTGTAGTGGTTGGGTGCTGAAAAGGTGCCCGATGCGCTTCGGGGCGTGTGTGGGTTCGGATCAGATAATTTCACGAGCCAATTACGCTATCGTCTTGCACCTCGTTCCTCTCCTTCTCTCTCTCTCTCCCGCTCCTTCATTTTTTCTTCTCCCTCTTTCTTATACTCACGTACATAAATGCAACAGAAAACATTTGCGCTCTGCAAATTTCATCGAGAGATGCAAATGTGTGCGAGGCATCCACGCGTATACATATATATTTTGTGCTGGCGATACGGTATAAGAGTCGGTGAAAAGTCTCAAAGATCGGATACGCGCAACGAAAGAACGTGAATGAGATAAGTGCGAAGTAATAGAGCCGTGTTTACGTCCGTATTGAGACAGCGAGATGAAGCTGACCCTCTTAACACTCAATTGCTGCGGGAGAGCCTTCAACGGTCGATTCCGATAAAAGCTAGTCAGTTTCACCGTGAGCTTAAGTATGTATACGGGGGAGGAAATAATCTGATGAGAATTTGCATTTCCTCGACGAAGGCTCAAGATTGAGCATAAAGGCAAAAGTTTCTATGAGCATCAACGTAGTAGATGTGCGGCGTTTTATTTACTCTTCGTACATGAGCTACGACATTCTCTTCGTTGCTGCATTCAAAAGCCATGTCGATCTATCGCTCAATTAACTTCCATCTACACATTTCACAATTCATCATACAAGCACATTTTATTTGCTCTATGAACAAACAACTTATTTCAAACCGAATACACACAAATAATGGTGAGGACGGATAATAAAGAGATGGACAAGCAATTGAATTATTCCGTACCAATCTGCCCAAGACCGGAAAGTCACTGTGTTTTTTGCTTTTTGGACGAAATAACGTTTTTTGTTTCAGAATCCGCGACCGCGCGGAACGGCTAACTGTGTTCATTGCAATAACTAGACGGACCGAATATTACATAAAAAATTACTATGTTATTATAGTTCCCTGGTACCATGTCGTCCCTCTAAGAAATGTTAGCAAAAACACAGTAAATTTTTATCTGAAAAAGGGCGAGAAATGTCATAATTTCCACGATTTCGATAGAAAAAGAATGAAAAATTACTATTTTTTGCTGAAATTTCTTAGAGTGACAACTTGGTACCAGGGAACTATAATAAAATAGTAAACTTTGATGTAATCTAAATAATTATGATTATAATAGTTTTTATGTCCCTCTGAGCAATTTGAGCAAAAACATAATGAATTTTCATCTGAAAAAGGGCGAGAAATGTCATAATTTCCGCGATTTCGATCGAAATAGAATGAAAAATTACTATTTTTTGCTAAAATTTCTCAGAGTGACGACTTAGTACCAGGGAACTATAATGACATTGTAAATTTTGATGTAATATTCTCTCCGTGTATAAAACTGAACACAAAGCTAAGATTCCCTAAACGTTTCTATTCCAATATAATTAAAAAAGAAATAAAAGTAAAATTAATAAAAGTGAAAAATGAATGAAATAATGAAATATAGTTTGAAAAATTAAAGTCGCTCGATTTCCACGTTCTCATTGGAAGGGGAAAGAACTTTTATTAATCGCTTTTGAATACAGTGATAGCATATCAGGTAATAAAAAGTATTCGTGTAATGTTCATAAATAAGAAAATATATAAAGTACAATCTAGTGTGTGGACTCGATATCAATCTAGCGATCGTTTTTCATGCACGCATGGAAATGAAAAAGTGAGCGGACACGTGGGTTTCTTAAATCGAGTTTCTATGAGCTAATATCATTGTACTGATCACGTTGGCTCGTATGTTTTCGATACGAGGGTAAGAAAGAGAGAGAGGCGGGCGGTTGAGGAGATAGAATTCTTTCACCACTCTCGGGGAGAATATTACAGGCGTATGAGTTTAAAAACCAGCAAGAATCTCAGCTCGTTGCTGCTGCTGACCGCAAACGACGAATTATGTCGGCTCATTTGCATGTTTGATACGTCGTTACAAGCTCGCGGACGAAACGGGCCTCGGGTTGAGTTACTTTACGACGATACACACGCCGTTACGTACATAAGTCTTTGCAGCGTATTTCTACTGCGTGCCAGAGTTGTGTGCACCCATTTTCAAACCAACATAACAAATCTGTATGTTCATGCACGCGTATCTAAGTATCGCTTCTATATAAAAGACAAAGTTATTCGTCACGCCCTTGGTTATCGCTCATGACCTGATGATGCGCTATATTCGTTCCCTTGGAACGAAAAATCGCACTCGTGTATCGCGTTTTCGAGAGAAACAAATTTTTAATGCATCCGCGGATCCCTTGCATCAGTCGTTACTGTTCGTTTTATTTAGAGCCGTTGTGTAACAATGAAATTAAGCGTTCCTGAAGAATTTTGTTGATTTTCATGTCCTCGAACACTTTTTGGATCCTGCTCTCAGGATTTACGGTACATCGGATGATATTTAATATATCTGTAATGTGTTTATTCGAAGTGATTATGAGCTAAGTAGTTTGCATGGTATGTCAAATGGTCGCGCGCTTTTCGATGACGAACGATTTAGTACTTGCCGGCGTCGTAAGACACGTTATGCATGTAGTAATTGTGCTCTTGGATCTCGTCCGAGACGTACGTGTCTGCCACGCCCCTCATAATTGCTCTACTCGTTACGAATATGTCGTTGATTACTTTGAGCCTCTCGCAGACAAGACGTGTTTTAGCATACGATGAGCTTTATGCTATATGAGCCATTATATATCGTTGAGAAGCCTCGCTTCCTACTTCGATTAGATGGCCACGAAAAGATAAATAAAATAAGAAAATATATTGATTATTTTATTTTCGAAATTCACTAAATTACTAACCACCATATCAAACGAAATTTTTCGAGATTTAATGCAACAGGTTTCCAATTACAGAATAAACACCTTCAGCAGATAAGAAACAGAAAATATTATAATCTATTTGAATTGCTATATTAATGAAATAATTAATGAAAAAGCCATGACAAGTCAAATGGTTTGTGTAATGTGTTAATGTCGATATAATTAGAAAATGTCTTTGCGAGGCTGCAACTTCTTTCAAGTTATTGTTATTACGAATGAATCCGAACGTGTATATTTGCGTCAAACGCTGATATGCAAATGAACCGGACAGCGCTCTAGAATTTCGAAATATTTCACTTTGTTTTCTTTGATAGAAATGAAATTTATTCTGCGGATCAGTCTCACATTTTTGTTTCGCGGATTTGAAATATTTTACACATTTCGCAGAAGGCCAGAACTCGGGCTCGCAGCGAATAGATTTTTATATGCGCTCCTCTATTATTATATTGCGAGGAGCAGAGATTCAAGCTATGGCTGCGCAGTTCCACGAGCTTTCAATGTCGTTGTGTTCGATAATTCACACTAGTACACGTGCGATGCTCCGATACAATACATTAAGCACTATATCAGCCAATTTAATATGAACCTCAGGTTGGGTGCGTTTCGTTAAAATGATTTTTATTAAAAAAAACATTTATGAGAATTTTCACGCAGGAAAAAAGCAGGATATGCGCGTCGCTGTGGTGCATTATATCGCAGTGTACGTTCCAATGATCACCACGTTCCTGTTTATTCGCTTCGGGATCGTATATTATTGTTATACAGTACGTAAACGTACACACGACGCATATATAGTTTTATAAACGGGATGAAGTAAATTGTCGTTCTGGCACACCCATCTGTTGGTATATATATGTTGATATAAATATACATATGTATATCGATAAATTCACATAGAGCCTCATTCTCGTCCGTTACAAAAGCCCGAGATAAAAAATTTCAAAGGCCTCAAGTTACTTGTGAATTTCGCGAAGGACGCGTGAGTCTCTCTTTTCACAAATAATTTAGCTCAAGCTCGAAAATAATTCAAATCCCTTTTCCCCATTCATTATTTTACTCTCACGATAAAAGTCTCTATAATGTGAAAAAATGGGAATGCACATCGAAAACTCTATCTGTTTCAAATACATTTACCCAGAACTCGCTCTATATGTATACGTTAACATGACATTTTTATACACACACAAACACATATTCTTTATACATACAATAAGGATGCAGGTACCTTTTTTTTTCTTTATTAAGAGTGGTGCATTGTGATCTTTATCACGCTGTATGCATCCCAGCTTGTACGACAATATTATTGTGTACTCGGATTTGCATATGCAGTACATATACATAGATTTCTTGGATGGTGTGCGGTTCTCATCTCTCTGAGCCCTGCGACCACAGTAACGACAGAGGCGGAGTATAATACATCGTGTGTGTGCGACTTGTTCATAGTTTAACGGCGCAACACCACGTGTGTGCAGATGCTGCTCTTTCCTCGCGACCTGAGACGCCAAGAGATTTTTTTATCTTTTCTTTTCTTTCTCTTTCATTGCCTTCTGTACGTACCATACGAGATTCAGCATCGAACTCTCCGCGTTGCATGCGCATAAATGCGCATTTCTTCGAACTAGTCAGAAATACGTTTTGAAATCGTGAAAACTTCGTGAAATGCAATATTTTTTATTTTATGTGTTTTTATGTTATTCTCCACGTTCTCGCGTGTATATGGATATGTAATGACGCAGCATTCAAAGGCAAATTCAACAGGTTGTCGCATTGTTGTGGTGTCAGCCTGCTGGAATCACCTTGATAAAAATTGTATTAGCACTATCGGAAAAGGACGTTCATAAAAAATGATTATACACAAGCCAACCCGTCTGCTTTTTTTTCCATGTGATTTCACTATTTTCTCATTTTATAGAGACACGTGACGAGAGCATTGCATTTTTCCCACTATTTATTGCGGATTTTGACGATCCTTCGCATCATTTTTATCTCACTCTACGGTTTCTGCTCCAATTTCTATGAGAACAGCCATTAATAAACTACAATATCGGACGGTTTGCAGGAGGCCAAATACTCTTTACTGAATTTTAGTCATTTGGGATGCTTGCATGAAAATTGGCACAGGCTGCCTCGTACATGGTGAAACGGTCATCCTACCAAGTATTGGAATGCACCGAGCCGAACAAACTTTAGTGATCGCCGGAGCCACACACCAAACGTGCAATAATCCTCGTCCGTAATAAGTTTTCAGGGATTGATGAATTTTCATTTAATTTGATGCTTCGTCAAGATACATTGCCCATTGTTTAGCGGAAGCTCTATGAATTGAATTTGTTACATTGAAGTAAATATGGTATTGTGACCGGCGGATAAATTTAATCCTAGAAAATCGTTAAGAAATCCTACGTACGTTTCGTATCTCGTGGTTCGTCTCATCAGACGCGGGCGGTCCCCATATATACGATTTGTCTGTCGCCGTCGTTACACTGTCTGTGTTCCGCTTGTCTGCATATATGCACGTATATGTGTATTACGCACCCGAGTACGAACAGCAGCAGCAAGATCAGGCGTGGGTGTCGTTAATGGGAAGCGCACATAGAAACAACCGTGCCCATATTTGCTCGCTATTTTTTCACTCTCTTGAAACTTCGCGGTTTCTTCTCTCGTAATATAAACGCTCGTATACATTTTGTCCATGTATATAAATATATAAGCGTATCCTGGTGCTTTCTCTCTACGACGATGTAGTTGCTACATGATACACACTACTGTGTATGTCCATTATACGTTGTTCCTTGCCTCCTTCCGATCTTCATTATTTTTACCTTCACATACTGCTCTCTCAAGACTTGCATCGAATTAAGTCTCTTTACCTAAAAGTCTTAATCGATTCAACCTTTTTCTTCGAGACGACCTCATACGCGTCTCAGGTAACTCACGATTTTTCGTTTCCAACGTTTCAATATTACCTCGTTGTAATTTGAGCAGCAACGAGGGAGCAATCAGCACATTTGAATGAAAGGGATCGTGGAATGACGTTAAACTGACCATTTTGCAATTAACGATTTGCCAAAATCCGTAGTTAAGGTTTTCCATCATTCTAACGAGGAAAAAATCCGGCAGTACACAAATAAAATGGTTCGGGAAATTGAAACGATTAATGAAAAACTTTGGGTTTTGATGCCACGGACCATGGACGAAGTTTGCTTCCACGATCACCAACGCAGCCAACCATCGGAGGGCAGTAAATTTCGTGCTAAGCCGTAGCGCTCGAGAAGGAACTTGCGACGTACGCGCACGAGGTGATTTGATTTACGCGTGTAAGAGGCGCGTACATCGTGCTATATAGCTGTGAGAATTTTGTGGGGTGGCCCCCGCCTCTCGTTGGCAAAGAAAATTATCCGGGATAATGCGATGAGCTCTCTCATCGGCGGTAGGTCCGTATACAACGCGAGAGCCAGATAGATACAGGTACATACTCGTATACACACACATACGTGTCGTGTTACGGCTTTGGGTAAATGTAGCCATGCCCAAAGAGACACACCGACGAACCAAGCGAACGCGAGACACGAGGTAGAAAGAAAGTGCAAGAGAGACTGCATCTTAGTCCCGCAGTTGCTGCGCTCGCTCGTGAAATAAATTAGAAAATGTTTTATAGCTCAATGGACCTTGGCTATGCACATAATATACTGCCATGTATCCATAACATTCTTGTGAGCCTCTGTCGTTTCTCATTGATTGTCTACCGTGTTACTGACGTTGCTCCAAAAGTTAATGAAATCTGGATTGAAGACCGCGAGCATTTCAGAAGTAGGGCACATCAATTTTTCCGATCGCCTGCGGATAACGATTCAGAATTAGTGACGAAGGATCGCGAGACCGAGAAAACAAAAAAAAAAACCGATAAATTAACTCTTACTGGACCATCATTTCGGACTTCCAAAAGTTTCAGTCTTAATTTTCAGCTTAACGTAACGAACTCTCTGCCTCGGTTCACCGTTTTTGAATCTGCCTTTTTTGATGTTTTGGTCAAAACGTAACGAGTGGCGATTCGTTATTCACAGTCCGTTACTTTTCAACGATCGCCATGACGACCAATGTTCCGCTACTGAAGGGGCCCGAATTCTAACTTTTCAAAAAGCATGTCGCTCCGCATAAACGCAGGTTTTCGCCACTGAACTTTTATGCACGAGAAAGTGCATAAAAGTGCTCTTGGAGTATAGCTTCACGGAGAGAATATTACATCGAAATTTACTATGTTATTATAGTTCCCGGCTACCAAGTTGTCCCTCTGAGAAATTTTACCAAAAACATGGTAATTTTTCATTCTTTCCTACAGAAATCGCGGAAATTATGACATTTTTCGCTGTCCTTTTTGAGATTAAAATTTACTATGTTTTTGGTACAATTCCTCAGAGGGACGACTTGCTACCCGGGAACTATAATATCATAGTAAATTTAGATGTAAAATTCTCTCCGTGTTCTTAGTGCGGGAAATTTTTTTTAGTTTGCTGTAAAATTATCAAAGCTGACGCGCCAGTCTTAAAAGTTCTTCATCAGAAGATAAATTTCACGCACGCCAATCGACTTCATTGCGATGATAAATTTTCAAGCACTTCAGGTCGTCCTTTCTGCTCTAAATGAATAAGTCTCGAATGTACTGGTTTTTGATGTTCACTCCCATGAGCTCATGTGTTTTTCTTATTTCTGGTTCTTTTGTTCTGGAGTTTTGTATCAGTTTCAAAGTTTCCGTACGCGCCTAGAAGATCCCGATAAGGAAGCACGTCCCATAGCGAACGTAACGTCTGCAGAGTTGATGGAATATGAGGAGAGGTTCGTAACAATAGGAACTTAAAAAAAACGGCAAGCAGGCAGAAAAAGTTTCGTAAGATAGGATGATCCGATAAGTGAATTTAATATTGGCAATATCGTTGCTTGAGAAAGAAGAGGGCTCGTAAAGTGTAGAGAAGACGGTCTAGGGTAACGAAAATAAAAAAATAAGAGGGACCAATGTTTCTATAAGGATAAACAGCAGCCGTATGCAAGCCTGTGAGGAACAAGAGACTTTTAATGGGGTAAATACGAAGCTTCGTGGAAAGGTCGTTGGTGTTTCACGTAAGCATAGGCTGGAGGAACGTCTTCGTTCGCATATTTCCCTTCGCCCTTGTCCCTATCCTTTTTGCATCACGCGCGGTAATCATATATCTTTGGCGATTCTCTTTTCTTGGTCCTCTCGAAAAGAGGTGCGAGGAGAGCCTGTTGGATATCACCCCTCGCCATTTTTTTATCCTCTTGGTCCGCTGTTTTATTTTTCTGTTTCCCTTTCGCGAATGCAAGTCCAGATATCTCGTTATTTGACCATACGCATTCCACATAAGAGGCCCGAAAATATTCATAGTCTTTGGATGCTATGCGGTGGCGACTGCTGACATTTTTATGTTTCGTCCCAACAGCACTCACCTCTTTTGGCCCACGAAGCATTGACCAAAGTGTGGTCCGGAGCGAGGCGTTAAAGCCTCTCCCGAGGGCCTTCCTTCGAGGCCGCATGTCAAAATGTCCGTTGGCACCAATTTACGATGATTCCTGGCAAACACGATTGATTCTCTTATCGGTCGTGCGCGCCGTCGGTTCGTCTTTTCGCATGCTCCAGGAGAGCAGGATGCCACGACGCTCTACAAGTGTATGTATGTCTACTGTCACGTGAAATATACACACCATAACCTTGCACTTGAGATGCGAAAGAAATACGAGAATAGCCTGCGTTGATTTTTTTCTGCCGGGGTCGTGTCGCAACCGATTGGAATTTCGACGTGGTCCTTTGGAAATAAATGTAGAAGTGAAAAATCCAAGTATTACCCAAGTGTGTGGATTTTTGTTTTGTCGTTGTGTCGTGTATGTGACTGCGGTGAACTTTTCTGAATGGTCTAATTGTCCACCGAAGCGGATGATCGTTCTATACATCGGATGTCATCTCGTTTGACTGTCAGATTCCAAGGACGTTTGATTCAGGAGGACGATCTCTGTCTCGTCTGAATCGAACAGCTCTCGTCGTATAATGTCGTGATGTCGTATCTCCTGGTTGGACACGCCTAGATTCGTCATCAGAATCTCTCTTCTCGGCCGCGAGCGTTGCTCTCTATCTTGGGCATACCGGTTTTGTATCCACGCGTGAAGCTGTCGTCTCTATCGTGGCTGTTCGAGGGACACGCGCTTGTCTTCGTTCAACATTCCTTCATGGATAGCCCAGCGTTCGGCTCCCGCGATTCCTAAACTCGTTGGTAGAACTTTCAACGTCTCTCTGTTTTGACGCCCATCAGACTTGCAAATCCCATGACGATGGCAACGTCGTGATATTGATTTCGCTAATCCTGCTGGGGTGGTCCTCGTTAATCCTGAATACACTCGCTGCAATACTATTGATCGTTTTGATAACTAATCTCCTCCGAGGGATTGAAAGTGGCTGGGAATATGATATTTTTTAAGCCGTTCGAATCTACCCTCTGGAAACGTTGTCTCTGTCAATTCAGCGCGAATTCGCCGCAGTGGCGCACGTTATTTTCGCAAGGTTGTGGTCAATATTCCGTTTTCTTTTTTTCTCTTCATATTTTTTCTAGCTCCCCCATTTACATATTTCCCATTTCAATCATTTTCTTCAATTTTCCTCGCGGCATGCGAAACATATACGCGACGATCCGTGGCCGAACTTAACATTTTAAACAAATGACGTTTTAAGTGCACATAATTGAATTTTGATGGTTCGTTATTTATGTGTTCATCGATATTTTATCAGCACTTCTACGTGCTAATGGAAGTTCCGGTTGCCAGAATATGGATGGATGGATTTGCATACTTCATCGACGACGGATGAGACACAACACGTCGCTTGACGTGTGCACTTTCGCGTTCTTTCGATATATTTTTTGAATCGTCCTTCTGGATTGTGGATTTAAAAAAAAAGGAATTTTGGTGATTTTTTTTTCAATGTAGAAACGTGAGCTGATTTACATATATCAGTGCAAGGTACGAACATGTTTACAGTGGTGCATTGGCACGATCTTCGTTAAGCTTTAGCGCGTCAGTCCAACGAGCGATCGGAAATGCCAGAAGCAAAATGCAAACAGCAATGATGTCGGTACACGAGGAAACTCGACGGCTGAGGTAACGTATGCGTGTTAAAACAACATTGTCTTTTTCATCCTATTGGCTCAACCGCATCAGTGATCTGCACAGTTGCACATATTACTAGTATTCTTGCTAATTGGCTAAACAGTATATATATATAGTCACGGATTTATAGAGCGATTTACATCAGCCGTGTAAGGAATTTGTAGCTCGCGATTTGTTGCACCTGCCATTAAAAGTGGCTATTACTTTGACCAGGAATATGTACACACATCGTTCAAAATTTCTTTTACTTCCTTTACGAGATCGTGCACACATTAGCCGACCGAATTGTTACCGCATCCGAGCTTTCTCTGTTACTTTGTAATACTCATTTCCTGTCTATCATGCCCGAAAAATGGTGGCAGAATTAAGAATTCGGCAATCACGTTCGTGAGTGATTGGAATTATTTTATGGAATGAAAACTTGAAAATTTCGTACAATCCAGTGATACTAATTAGACAAATTGCGCTCAAAATTGACACAAAGTTAACGGCATGATTGTCTTTAGATTTTCATTGAAGTATTTTTGATCCATCAAACTTGCCTCGCGCGATAAACGATTAAGAACCTTCTGGTTCAAAATACTTTGGTTTGTAAACATTGAATTGGATTTTCAATTGTGTCCAGTTCTCCAAACCAACAGTTTTCAGGAGGATTTGGATTATTCAGCTCCACTTTATAGAACTGCTCATTAATTTCCCTCGTGTCTTGAGTCATTGGCGAGAATGATTAGAGGAGATAATTAATGGATAGTTTTCATCGAATATATTTGATGTATAGGTATATACATGGAAAGCTGGTTTGAGCCGCTTTGCGAAGATGAGCTCGGCTCATCAACGAGGCGCTCGCCCGGGACTATCGTGAAGAGGGTGTATTAATTATCCGTGAAAACATTATCCCGCGGCGCGATGAGATGCCGGTTTTCGCTACACTTCATTAAGGAGATCGCCGGTGGAAAGAACGTTGACTCTAGTTGAATCTAATGCTGTGAATAAATCTCTAGTCAAAGTGAGTATAACCAAAGCGTGACGTTATACGAAAGCTTGCACGAGTCTCTCGCGGTTCTGTTCATCCTGTGAGGCCTCGGGCGATATTTATATTCATCCTTTTTTATCTTTTCCTTTGCTTCATCTTATTCGTCTTGTTCGGAGTGTCCTGTGTGAGATCCCACGCGGAAGTGACCGTTCCAATGTGCCAGCAAGTCTCTCTACAGACACAGTGCAACTTCTATGTACTTAAAAACATAACCACGTACCGCGAACACATCATAACTAAATTCTCGGACGTCTAATAATCCTCAATCCACCGCACAGCCGCCCATTCGATTTAACCGAGAGATCGCTTAACCAACGATTTTATACGTACTCACACCTATTCCCGATCTCCTTGCAGCTTATCACTTGTCCAGGCTTAATTGTTGCATCGAAATCAAGAATTTCCATTATCATTTTTGACTCTGATGAAGCGTGTTATCTCTGTGGACACGGATGAATATAGAGAAATGTGTTATTCGTCATAATGCCACGACCCATCAAGACCACCTTCGAGATTTATTCGTGAACGGGGTTAAATTTGTTCATATCGTTTGGAATTCGTCCATTAAACAGCATTCGAACAAATTCGCCGCTGTAGGTGGCCAAAAAGATTCGCTAAAGTTACAAATTGAGGTTTTTAATTTCATGCTGGAAATAAGAAATTCTGAAACCTTAATGTAATGAAAAAAATAATGATCGGTTCGACTCACGATTAATTTCAGTAATTACCCCTTTTCGTACATATTTTTTAATGAGCTTCGTGACAGAAATATTATTTCGGACGCCAGACGAGCGTGATATGAAGTTTGAAAAATAGGAATCCAAGAAACGACGCGCTATTTTGGAAAGGAAATAGTTTTCGCGTAATAAAACTTTGAGTTTTGTGAGTGATTGTCTCGTTCCTGGGTTTTAATGTTACGGTTATTTATCGAATCAAATTCTTTGAATGGAATTTCTAAAAATGATGATTCAGCAACGGAGTTTCTTCGACTGTGACGCAGGCATAAAATGTCCGAGAGTTTACAAATAGGCTTAGAAATAATTGAAGCAGGGAGTCTCCCGCCCTTTTTTTGACTCAGCGGAAGTAACAAAGGTACAGATTGGAGAATTCTATGAGATCGTCGAGGCGAAAAAGAAGGGGAAAGAATGAGGGCCCATAGTAGAGGCCTCTTATCGGATCTGGGGTCGATAAATTAATAAACACCGTTTTGCCCCGCGGGGAGAGATTGCCCGGACGCGATATTAACGTTTATTAATATTATTTTTTCTTTATTAGTCGTAAGGCTTAAGGAGTCGCGCCCACCGAGGGCGAGCGGTAATCAGGGATCTGTAATTAGTCGAACATGCTGTCTGTCCATGGCGATTTATGCCGGCTGCCTCGGGGGGCCACAACAACCCCTTCTCTTTCTCTTTCTTTCTCACTCTCGCTCATTCTCTCCTGAGCTCCCTCACTTCTCGCACATGCACACATTCTCCTTTACTTCTCTTCCGTTTATACCCAAAAGTCGAAAGATCGTTCGTTCTGTGCACCATCGCAGCTACTCTGGGCTGGTTATTTTTCAGATTAGATAATAAAATGGACTTGTTTACAGGCTCAATAAAGGTTAATTGAATAAATCTTGAGTCCATAGTGATTATTCCCTTCTGGAGGGATTTTACAATGTTGAGATTTCAAACAGCTGTGAAAAACTCTTGATTCGATAATTTTTATCGAATTAACCGACTCGATCGATGTTGTTCCAATTATTTTCAATCATATAGCTCAGAAAATGTGATTTTGAGGTTTGCTCATTGTTTCAGCTTCGTGTATACATGGGTTCGTAGAATAATTACAAAGCTCCACAGGGGCTGACCGATAAACACGTTTACTAAGTTAGAAATTATAGGTTCAATGATTTTTTTTTCGTACTGAGATGGTTGGACCACCGTTGAGAGTGAGAGCATTAGCATTCGCATAAATTATACGTGCTATATGTCCACGAAGGTTTTTGTCCGTGCGCGCACCGTGCGCTTATCGTTAAAATGACTTATCGCTCGTGCAGAGTGAAGGAGTGGGAGGAAGGGAGAAAGAACTCTCGGTATATAACAGGAACGAAGGACATGAAAATGTGCGGTGTCCTTCTAACGACCCAAATTAAGTCAGCGCCGGTGATTTCTCCCTCGATCGTATTTTATCTTAGCCAGGACATTTTTCGGACAGCCGTTTATCAGTCTCGTATGGCTCAGCTTTTTATTCGCCCTCTTGCATCCATAATAATGACAAAATTAATATAAAACGAGAAACAATAATAATAATAATAATAATAATAATAATAATAATATAAAGGGAGGACCACCCTAGTGGTGACACTCCTTTGACCTTAGTTCGCGTTATTCACCCACGGAAATTCCCGTCGATTGAGCGGATTATCTTGAGAGCATCGAGAACGAAAGCTCACGCAAGCACCGCAAAACCAACGTGCAAAGTCTCCATAAAATGTTGCCAGATTTATTTTTTTTACTCACCAACCCATACCCATGCTGCCTTGTTTTTTTTTGTAACAAACTCATAACAACGGAATATTGTATGACACGAGAGTGCAGTAATAAAAAACACATTTTCGCGTCTATTATTCTCCCAATTGGAACGTAAACTCGAAACGACGTGAGCTAAAAATCTTTGTAGCAGCAGCTTAAAGGGTTTTGCTGAAATCACAAAACTGAATGAGCAGAGTTGAATTTGTTTCCAATCAAATAATTGCTCACACTGCCTCTCATTCCCACAGGCTGAACTCTCGTCGAGATATTTGCGTTGCTCTTTATATATATGTTGGCATAACACCCCCGCGATATAAAATTTACAGAAAATCCACGTTATACCTGTATCTCTGATCGCGAATATATCCATACGTATATAGACATACCATAGATCTTTATAGTGTCTGAATAAGACGCGGAGTACCAAGTACGAAACGATGCGTGAGTTTACCACCGAGTTTATAACTCGAGCGATACGAGCGTGTTGAAATATTGCTTTCGTCTCCGGTAGAAAAGGCGGTAATACTACTATGTATGTATTTTACTGTAGGCACGTCACGAATAGGCATACAGGCAATGAAGAAGATAGCAGATAGCGTGAGATGAGTTGTCTCTACAGGATCGGTAAATCGAAGACTGCGTGCAAATATCCACGTGTGCATTGAGTTGTTGGATTCTTCTGTAGATCATTCCTCGCGTACTACACAGCAGAGGCAGATGATGAGAAAAGTGTAGACAAGACGTTGAGGTCCATATACGGAATAAAAAACAGCGCGGATCGTACTCGTCGATACAACGCACATACAAATCCCTCAGAATTCCAATACATCCGATGAAAAAGGTTCGTGGTCGTCGTGAACACGTGTTTGAGGATGAATGTCAAATTATTCTTATATCGAGCGATTGTTTCGGCGTCAAATACTTGACAACTTGTTTATTCTTGGGGCTGAATCTCATGCAAATCGCGGGATTCGTTGACGCGAGATCGAGCCGGATTGACATTATTTTAATCCATAAGTTCGATCTGAAGAAATTCAAAAGTGCAGATTACCAAAAAAATTGGTCCAGTCGATTCGACTGCGATCTGAACTCAACTCTACATCAATCTGTAACATTTTGAGAAACGTGTGTGTCCATTGGAATTCAATTACGACGAATATCGAAACGCTGGACTCTCTCCAAACCAAAGATTTTGTATGAAAAACATTTTGTCGTTTCTTCGCACGTAATATATCCGCGTGTGTATATATAAATTTGAGAAAAGAAGAAAAAAAAGCTCGCACGTCGCTGAGAAGTCAAGCGCGTAAACGAACGCATCGTCTTCCGCAAAAGCGATGATGCAGTCGAGGATGAGTGTGCGAAGGACATAATACGCGTAATCCCGCCATATGCTGTAGCAGGACACGTCGCTTCTTATGTGCGCTCCGAGCTATACAACCTATACGGGCTGGTAGCCGGATGAGTGCGAATGAATTACGCTGATAAGCTCGCGTTTGGATATAAAGACTTTATTTCGGCGTTATTACTCCGTTATAAAGTGAGCGGGGAATAAGTACTCAACTCGCGAGTTATGAATTATGAGAAATTGTGCATTAAGATGTTGACGTTTTGTCTGTATCTTTTAAAAATAATAACAAGAATAATAATAACGCCGTTAACGATGAAAATTGTATCACGTGACGTGTGAAAAACGATCGTTCAACACGAAGAACGAATGAAATTGAGACTTTTTGCAATTATTGGTATTTTTGTTCAGCGAATTTCATCGTTTTTCAATTTATCGAGACGCAAGTATTTTAATTTCTCGCTTAATTGGTTCGTGTGCAATTTTGCTGACACGATCCATGACAGATTTTTCCCAGTTCTGATTGATTCAGAAGAGATTCAATGGATAAGTTTTTTCATGACGCGGGATGAAGAAGTTTGCGGTTATGAAAAGTCGGAACGTTCCGCATACTCAGAATTTTCGATGGTCGGAAGATTCAGGATGAAGCGTGAAGGGATACAAGAAGGGAGGAAAAGAACATGCTCACACGAGGCGCACCGCGATCGGTTATACGCGCAGACCAGCGCATGAAATACGATGAGAGAGCGCCTCGGGTCCGAGACTTATGCTAAGTACACGCACACGATTCTCTCACATACGTGCACAAATGTGTAAATGTATAAACGAAATACGTTCATGCAAATTGCGCACCGTGATGGAAGACTATACGTTTATATTAAGTCGCGGCTTCGGCGCGGTACAGTCAGATCAGTCGTGTACTAAAATAAAGCAAAAACAAAGACGAGAGGTTATAACTTTTCAAAACGCACATGACAGTGCCGATGGCGCCGAACTAAAACTGCAAAATGCCTTCAATATTCCATTTTTTCCAAATACCAAAAATTCCTACAAAATTTACATTTTTTTAAATGATACAAAGTTTTCCGAACAAAATTCGACACTGGGCCGTAAAATTTGTCAAAATTCGTTGATATTTGTAGAATTTCGCAGATTTTCAAAAAAACATGATTTTTCATTTAAAATGATTCCGTAAAATGATCTCAGTAGTTTCACGTAATTTGAAACTCAGAATTTTGGTATTGCATTCGAGAATTATTGAGATTTTCCCTCGTTTTTAAGGTTCATCCTGTTTTTAGTGTCGTGAATTTTTGAATGCTTTGCAGAAATGAATTTTCAGAGGTCTAGATCTTCGTAGTCTTGACTGTACCGTAAAACTACCTTGATACGAAAGATCAAAGTATACCCGATCCTATATGAGTTTTGAGAAGATGTTGGCTCGGCTGCTGAGATGTATCAGCGTTCTGACTACAAATTCTCACGGCTACTACCGCCCTGGCGTGATATCACGAAGAGAAGATATTCTGAAGCGCCTGCCGACGTGAATCGAGTTATGCGCGCTTATTTAAGTTGGTACACACGTTCATATGTTGCCCTACTGCAATATTCTCGGTCTCACAAATAGCCTCGAGCATTTTGCACGTCACGGAATTTTTCAATTTACTTCTGCGTCCAGCACCGCGCGGTACAATCAAATTTCAAAATAATTGAAATATACAAATTGGATGAGAAAAACGGATTTTTGTAATAGAATCAGTTGAAAAGTGAATTCTTAAAATTCAATGAAAACGCGAAAATCATCATCTCGTATGAAATAATTGCGCAAGTCGAATAAATTCAGTCTTCTCGCCTCGGTTAAATCATCGACCGCGCGGCTTATGACGAACACGGCCGAGCAGGATGACAAACATCCAACCATGGAAAATATGCGTTTCACCATTTTCATGCTGCTCAGGGTGAAATAATAAAATAAATCGTGGATGCAACAGGAAGATAAATTTATGACGAAAAATTGAAATATACTTAAAGACTTCTATTGCCCGTATTATAAGTCGATCGCTCGCCTGTAATCGCCTTAAGCCTGCTCGCCTTCGTGGATATGCGAAGACTTTGCAGAAGGTAAAAATATTAAGCAGTACGTGATGCGAGTGAGTATACTGTACGCGCTGTCTAAGCGTGGGTGTTTCGAGTTCTAGGCTCGTTGGTACCTGCGAGTCTTTATATGGGTTTCGATGGCTTCGAACTCGTATGAGTGTGTATATAAACCGAAACTAATGTAATGCACGCACATACGTAAATGTATAAATAGATATAGAGATGAAGAGTGGAAATGAACACGGACAATTGGTAAGGCGTGTGTTGGTGGTAGAGAGAAAGAAGACACGCGCCCGCGTTACG
Source organism: Diadegma fenestrale (assembly GCA_037043255.1). Lineage (NCBI taxonomy): Eukaryota > Metazoa > Arthropoda > Insecta > Hymenoptera > Ichneumonidae > Diadegma > Diadegma fenestrale. Next base: position 25,808,259 of record CM073309.1, read on the forward strand.
TGTTGCTCCGCCGTGGGGTCCACAGAAAAGAGAAGGGCGTCAAGGTAAGTGCTACCGTTTTCTCACTCTCATTCTTTCAATCTTGTTATTCTTATTCGAATACTCTTTGGCCTGGTATTCCGAAGGCTTCTTGCTTTTCGATCACTTCTTCAACGATTTATATTCCGGCCTGCGACGACACATACCGACCGTTTTACTCGCTCCAGTTTGACCGGCAAAATCGATTATTAATTTCTCGTCACGCTGTGAATAATGGCCCGGCTCTATGATAAATATTCATTGGACATTCCAAGCCCGAAGGAAACTAAAAGTTATTGCAGTCTGCTTTACACTCGAGGGGAAACATCGTTATAATTGAGAGGGAAGAAACTCTCTTGAGGAAGCTGTTTCTTTATTTCTCATTATACCTTTTTCTCCCTTATTCTCCCTCTTGTTTGCAAGGTTTCGGTATCGATTCCTCATCACATTACAGATCAAAGTTTAAACTGCACTGAAATGTTGCGTGAGGAATATATTTTTCGATGTTTATCGTGCAATTCAAATTTTAAAAAATCATTTCTTCCGGATATATATATATAAAATTAAGCGAACCGGATCAAAATTGCCTCATTGTTTGTTTTTTATTACGTAAAATGCCCGAAATTGCTACTGCGTACATTTATCGTTACAATGTCTATATTGACCCTTCGAAAAATCTGAGAAAGTTTATTCATACATTTTTTCAAGTCAATATTTTACTGGGAACTGTCATGCATTTAAAGTTAGTGCAAAATACTCGCATTTGGTGGCTCTGAGAATGCAAAAAAGTTAGCTTCAGCGGTTGGAATTATTGCGAAGATGACAGAATCATAATGCGATTGCTGAGAGTTCTCCTCGCGAACGTAAGCAACGAAAAAATGAGACTCTGTAGAATGGAATTGCCGTTAGTTGGAATGGTCACCTGAAGTGCGAGACTGGACGCGTGCTCGAATAGTGAAAAGCGAAGGATCGTTGAAAAGAAAAGTGGAAAAAGACGCGTTCGGATGCGTGCGCGAGGAAAAATGAGATGGAGTGAGAAAGCGTCGAGTTCTTGATCTCTTCGTTCCTCGGACATTACTCAAATACTCTTGACAAATATATAAAGGTTTAACGATGTCGGCATTATAAGCGTGCACGCGAACGTTTAAGTCGCTCGGCTTGGTCTGCTCGTATGAACGCAATCGTAAATGGTATTCATTCTTTTCCTCTCTGTATACGCACTCCATATGGGGCATTTCATGTCACATTAACTGTTCTTAATTCCACAGCAATTTAAATGACCCATAAATTAATTTGTACAAAGATGAAAACTCCATGGAATAGTTTTCGAGCGTGAATTCGTGCTTTCTCCAGGAGATCCTGAACACAATTCAAAGAAAACAACTGACGACGACGATTTTGAAGTTACAAATGAGTTTTCCAAATAAATTAATCTCTCCAACTGTAAATTGGAGCACGTTCGTTCCAGCTGAATCTCGAAAATTCTGCTATTCCAGAAGAAAGTTGTTTCGGAGCATGACTCAACTTATTAAATGAAAATGTATGACTAGTTAAAAATCCTGTTGGGGAAAGTCCATTACCACCGAACCTGTCAAGCAAGCAGAACTTGATATTTTGTGAAAATTCACTCCGTAGTATTTGTCGATATTGGCATGGCCAATATCGACAAATCCAAAAATTTGGTTAATTCCAAAGAGCAATTCGCGATGACTACCGGTTTGTTGTTTGAGCCAATGCAACTGCACGTTATTTCGAAGAATCCCCATGATTATTTATTACGTAACAGAAATAATAATCCATAATAATAATATTTTTGTCATTTTCAAAACTTTTTTGTATTTTTTCTGGAAAAACGAAGTTTTCTTTTAGATTAAACCTGCTGACCCTTCAATGTAACGGAGAGTCCGTCGAATGGATTGTTTATTATAAATTTGAGGGAAGAATCGTGAGGGGAAACGTTGACAGTTCGTCAACGTTCACAGCCAATGAAATCTTCGAACGTTGTTCTATTTTCTGTTGATTCATAAAGAAAATTTGAACGCGAGTGACAAATTTGTAAGGCCCGATGATTTGACATGAAATGTCCCATTGAGAGCGGTTCTATGTAATTTATTTAGCTTCCAGAGATGTGTATCCAGGTATTAAAAAGATCTGGGAGCTTGGTCCCACTCAGCATTGTCCGAGATGACTCGCAGAATCCCAGAGGCGCAGCATCTCTCGCCTCGTAATTCTCTCTCGTTCTTCGTGAAACGTCATCGACGACTGTATGGTGTTCTCCCCCATGGCGTCGAACAATGACGCTTCCGGTTCGTGGGGTTTCCGTATCTTTTCGACGAAATGTGCGCTAATAGTTTTTATCTCGGGATATGTTAAGATTACCAAAAGGATTTGACGTTAGACACGCATGAAAACACAAGAAAACGCTCATCCAATTTGTCGATCGATTAATTCCAATTAACTCACTTAATAAAATTCGAATTTGCAGCAATTGTCAATAAAAATTCATCGAGGAGAGAATATTACATTGAAAATTCCCTCTAACAAATTTTAGCAAAAACGTAGTAAATTTTCATCCGAAAAAGGTCGAAAATGTCATAATTTCCGCGATTTTGATAGAAAAAGAATGAAAAATTTCTGTTTTTGCTAAAATTTCTCAGAGGGACGACTTGGTACCAGGGAACTATAATAACACAGTAAATTTTGACGTGATATTCTCTCCTTGATGCGATTGGTCTCGGAAATTAAAAAAAAAAAATTGAAATTGAAAAGATAAAAAATAATAATCTTGGGAATTGCACAGGTCGATCTCAAATTAACAGTGCATGTTCAATGACCAAGAAATCCTTCTAGACGCATATTTAGGCCGATTTGCGTTGTATCAGTTACGAGGGTATAGATCACGTGGGAGCTTATCACAGTGCTCGGAAACGTGGTGCTACCGTAACAAGGTGTAATACGGTATAGAATTGTTGACGGTCCAGCAACCAAGGCAGGGAACACAGTGCAAGGAAATACTTTCTTGAGAGGTTCGACGAATGGCACACGCATGGAAAATAGTTTTAACGGTATTGAATATAAAAACGCATAGAAATTGACACGTGCATGCATGTATCTGCGAATATATTATACGAAAATGCTTAAAAGTATGTTCATGTATCTGTGCGCGCTGATAGACACAATGGCGAAATTCCCATGCCCATGTAGGGTTTTACGAAGGGTCCAAGATCGGCCCAGTGACGGCAGCCGTAGTTTCAATCTTGGCACGTTAAAGGCAGCCAAGCCTGGCGCAGTGACGGCTGAAGAACGGATGATAACTTCGGTCCGTTACTGGGTGTTGTTCTTGGCCCAAGAATGGGAATAGGTCGTCGGCCGATTGGGTCATCGAGTAGTTTATTTATTGTATTTTTATTAAATAATCCTTATTTTCCGTAAAATAAGATTATTTATTGTCAAAATATGGCAGAATATGGGGAAAATTTAAAAAAAAAAACAGATTTATCAATTCATTGAAGATTATTTTTTTCTGCCAGAAGGGGGATTCGAACTGCCTACCTATGTCTTTCCTACCTATCACCTATCTTACTAACCCGGGACGCTAACCATTACACTAAACGCGGTTACTTCCAAGATCAAATTCTTCATCTAAATAAGCTGCATAATACCGAGCACGAAATTGAAAAAGTTTATCACGATACAAATGTGTATCGTATTATTTCTATGTGTATGCATGATTTTAATAAATGATAAATTATTATTATTAACAATCATTATTGGTAATAATAATAAAAATAAAATTATATATTATTGTACTATTATATTATTTTATATAAATTATAAAATAAAATAATTATTATTAACAATTATGATTGGTAATAATAATAATAATAAATTAATAATAATAATAAATTATCAATAATAAATAATTTGTACATACAAAACTTGATTATGCAATCAAAAATTATTTTATTATTAATCAATATTATTATTTATTATTATTATTATTTATTATATTATTATTCTATATACATAGAAATAATGTGGATACACATTTTTATCGAAATGAACGTTTTTTTTTAAATTATTTTCGTGCTCGGTATTCTGCAACCTATATGATCGAAAGGTTGATGTTTATTATAAAAATAGGACCGAAATACTGGCGGCTTACAGAAATCAGCCAAAAATGGTCCAAGACTGGTAAGCTTGCTTTGCCGATCACTGGGTACCATTCATGGGCCAAGTGTCGAACTTTTATCGGCAAATATTGCATTAAAATATCCATGGCATTCAGTCATCGGCCAATAACGGCCCAAGACTGGTAAAGTTTGCTTGGCTGATCATAGGCTGCCATTCATGGGCCAAGTGTCGATTTGATATTGGCAGAAATATTCTGTTTTTATTAACGGCACCCGATGAACGCCCAAGGATGGGCCAGGCTTGGCAGACTACACTCGGCAAGCCATTCGTGGGCCAAGCGTTGGCCCTGTTGTCAAGCTTGGCATTTCCTACATGGGTGGCTCGAAACGCCAAACAACTCGAGTTAAGTCTCTTTGGAAGTTGCAGCTTGATTATATTTATAAATATACATATATATTTTGACGATTGCAATGGATATAGACTCAGACGTCCCACGCCTTATCTCTCTCTGCTGAGATCAGGCGATAGAGGAATCCTTGCTGCGGATCAACCGATAATATTATAGAAATACGCGATACTCGTGACTCTCGGAAATGAGGACTATGCAAAACGCGTATGTACTCTAATAATATATCCTTCATGAAATATTCTTCGCAATGCCTGCGATAAGCGACTTATGATTATGGGAACAAGCTCACTTAACGTCAATCGCTTTCTCACAATCCCTCTTACTCCGTTTCGAATAATAAAAATTTCGCCTCTTCACCGTGAAATTATTTTCATATTGCATGACGATGGTGACTCTTTAGGCGGAAATGGCGCCGGATATAGCTGCGAAGAAATTGTTTAAAACAAAAAGTATTGAATTCGCGAATGTTCGAAGAAAGTTACTCGAAGCAAAATTCAATCTATGTGCCAAATCTTTTAACAATAATTTCATTCTGTGTGCTGAAAATGGATAATTAAATATTTTCGTATCAAAAAAGCTGCTCGAACGCAGTGATGGTGAATGAAATGAAAAAAAAAAAATGAACCTGCAAACAGTTATTTTTATATTTATGTATCGTCATGTGTATCGATAGGATTAATTGAATTTTCTTTGAGTTGTAAATGAGGTTGAGATTCTGGAAAGTGAGGAATGACAAATCGAGACGGTCAAGAAGCAGAAAATGCGAGATAGAGAAAAGACTACGGGGAAGGCAAAAGAGTACGAGAACCGAATCGATAGGCTGCGATCCATTAGGCTTTTTTCGGGTGCGTTTAAATCGTAAATCCCATCAGCGTGTGAGGAGCGTGTTTGTGTACGGCTTTTTCTTGTTGTGTGATGATGTGGGTGTATGGATCTTTCACGGCCTTGTGCCAGCTCGCGCTTCGGTGTTGGCTCGACTCGCAGCTTGTATGAGTAAGAAAAGGGACAAAAGATGCAGAAGGCAAACGGAGATTTAAAGGATTGAAGGGAAATGAGCGCACGAGAGTATGCAGCGCGGACTGTCCAGTGTGCGTGGTAAAAAGGGTCCGAGAATAAAAGCCGTGGAGTGGAAAAGAGTGACAAAAGAATAAAAGAAAAGGGGAGAAGACTGCATAGGCATTCGAGGAAAGACTGATCATAGGTACAAGGAATAACGTGTGTGGCGTTCGCGCAGAAATACAAGCGGCTCGGATCGCAGTCCTTGATTCGACTTGGCTGGATCATTATCGATCGTCATGAATTATAAAGTCGAGTATAGGCCGTTCCTCGTTAAAGACTTATCGATTAGATCGACTTATCGCAACGGCGCCATGCGCGTGTGCGACTCGGCGACCAGTAAAATATGGTTTGAAATTTATTGCCTATCGTACAATCGAGCCGGGCTTTCGGTGCAATGATCGAGATCGCGATCTTTTCGCTTGCATGGAATCTTCAAAGTCAAGTCTGTCCATTGGGATATAATTGAACACTGCGCAAAATCAAATTGAGGTTAAAATATTGTCGTGTATAGGAAGTTAAGAAAAACGCATGTGTGCCACACTGGAAACGTGCACATAACGCGTGTGTCGTCGCGATGCTCGTGGTCTCGTGAGTGTACGCCTAGGGGGCCGTTTCCCCGTGTGTCGCGGTTTATAGTGGGAGTAGCTTCTTGTATTTCCATCTTCGTCAGACTGTTGCCTGCCATCACTCGTACAGATTCATCGGACACACGCATTCTCACACGTACGAGAAAGGGAAAAACACAGAGGAGAAGAGAAAGAGAGAGAGAAAAAGCAATAGCACACTCAGGAGAAAAAAGCATGCTCCTTCTTCACTTGAGTCATCATCAACATCTCATGGTGCTGTCTCGTTCTTTCACCCTGCTACCTTGGACTCCTGCATCTACATATCTTTGCCCCCTTGTCCCCTCTTTCTGTTCGCGTCGAGCCCATCGCTTTCTTTCTCGCTGCTTATGTTGGAGCTTTTTTCTTCGTTGCTCTCCGACTTTAGCTGCAGCCAGTCATTTGCTCTCGCTCTACACGCTGAATACCGTCTCGCTTCCTCATTCGTTCGCTCGGGCATACAGGTCTAAGGAAATATATACATAAATATATATGTATATGTATACACGCCTACACGCTGTGGTTCCAGCCAGCATCCACATTTTGCTGTGTACGGTCCAGCGCGTGCCTCCACGCGACCAACCACCACCATCCAACCACTGACTCCGCTGCCTTTTTCTCTTTCCATCCTTCTCCGCTGGCATCGTTCAAGATCGTTTTGTCTCTGTCAATTCTTAACTGTTGCCCCGGCAGCGCGTTCTCGGGACCACGCGCTCGTACCAATCCCCCCCGAGAGGACAGTGGACGTCGTATGTCCGACAGTAGACAGTGGATAAGCGCGAACGATAGTCGTACCCTAACGCGAGGGGAATCCCTTGATTTTATTTATTCACTGTACGTGTCAATTTCACGCCGCGTTCGACGTGGAGCATCCGATTAGCTTCTTATTGACAGTTTATTGCCTGTGCGGTTGGCCAATATAAGTGCGCGGCCGTACATCTCGCAACCATCGAGAATATAAGCGTGAACACACTTGTTCAACAAAAGATCAGAGTACCTTGACACAGTGAGTGTGCCAACTGGTGGCGATTGCGAAAAAATCGCTCGGAAACTTCGGTCCATGAAGTTGACAGTTTTCCGGTCAACATTCGAATTCCAGTTCTCCCAGTGTGGAACGAGCAGTGTTTTCGCGGATGACAGATCGGCTTCGGCCTTCGGCTACAACAAAAATTAAGTTGACAAATGGATTTATTGACAAGGACAAGGCTGACGCTCCGGACGTGAGATGTTGACATGTTTCAATGCGTTCAAAGTGACTTTTAGTGATGACAGCAGGCGCTCATCGAGATGCACGATTTGGTCACAACATCTGTGCAGAGATTCCTGATTTTGTGGATTTTCCGAACATTCGAGACGGACGTAGTACCACGTTATTTTTTACGTCGTTCGAAAATCTGAGATTTCACCATGGAAGCCTTCAAACAGATGGATTTAAATGATAAACTTTATGTTTTTTCAAGTAATTTTTAAACGCGTTAAGCTTGATGGTTTTTATCCTCGAAATTCGTGACGGAAAATTGTTGTTGATATTTTCAACAGATTAATCAAGTTTTTCTGCTCTCCGGCAGATTCAATAAATTTTTCCTTCACGAAGTCTCTCGCAAACGAAGTGTGCGCTACGCAAGATCTCATTGGATTCTCCTCTTTGCATCTCCATATATGACTGCGCCGTTAGGTGTGCGGTGTGAACGTATGCACTGACACGGGAGCGGGAAAGAGGGGAGAAAAGCGATTGCAATCATCCCCAAGGAATTTTACGACCTGGCTCTGTGGTTGAACGCCGGTACGTCCGCTTTTTCGGTTCGTTTTCGCAACGACATTACGGTGTACATCAACATAGCGTATTACCGAGTAGCTGCGTGCGTAAAAAACCACAACTTGGTTGTTCTGATAGCGACTTTTAAACTCGTTTCAAAGCCTTCGAAAGCTGCGGAGAATAAAAAAGCCCACAAAACTCAAGGTCAGCATTGTGACGTTTGTTGGTGGAATAAAGTTTCATGCATTGTACGCGTCAGAGAGTGAAAAAAGTGCAATTACCCGGATGAGCTTCTGGTACCAGGGGAAAAAAAATCTTATGATAAATGTGCCAAGTGCAGTGAAACTGTCAAAATCTGTAAAAGTTTTACTAAAGTGTCGGGCAGTCGGGTGTACGTTAATAGCCGGAATAATCTCTTGCTAAATTACGTTATTACCTTCTTCCCAATAAAGTTCCTCACGCGCTTATCCTGGGCAGTGAAAGTTAATTATTGTTCGAACAAGTTCTTCTTTCCCTGGCTCCGTGATTTCTTTCTCTTAATCACACGAGCAATAATTCTCGAGGCGCATGTGACTGATGCACGTGAATAAAAAAAAGTGTCCTTCATTAAATTTTCTACGGATGATAATTTCAAATGTGCATCTTACGTCGAGGAGTTTACGGTCTTTCAACAGAGAGTTTTATATTTTGAGGGATGGGCGCGAAGCTGTTGAAAAATTAAGGCTCTCTCGTATAACGATCGGCTTAACGATTCGTCACGATTCGATCGTACGTCTTGTGTTCACCGCATGCATACTACATAATATATACAATATATGTGGAAATACACATGCGAATATAAATTTATATGCAAGTCCTTAACGGTGACAGGACTCGTTCTGGACTTGCTGCAGTAGTCGTCGTTCCCTTGAGTCGTTCCAGTCTTTCAATCTTACACCCGCGAGCAATTTTTTTATTTATTAGTTTTTTTAATATTCTCACGATTTCTCACCGTACGATATCTCGAGTTGGGTAGCGCAGGGGAGGCGAAGACGTCTTATTCGCCCGTGTGACAAGGGAGTGAGTAGATATACAGTCGATAAAAAAGAAGTGACCGATCGAATCGGGGCGTCACGCCGAAGGGATCAACGCCTATTCAGTGCTGTGTGTATTTGTGGGTATATATTTGTGCACGCGAACGCGTGTGTTTGTGTATCGTGTACAAATCAGACTCGCGCGTATGTACTAGGTAAAACGGAGAGGATTGGAAATCGTAGTGCTTCTATGTTGTGCATCTGTCTCTCTTTCTCTCTCTGTAAAAGGAAAGAGAAGAGGCGTGGGTAGAGCTGCGGCGCCAACCTGTTGCCCAAGGATCGGACTCGTTTCCATTTAGAAGACTCTCTCGTGGTCTTGACGCCTTTTGCTTGTTCCATCTATATATTTATATATACCAGCCGCTGGGGCGCACTTTCCCGCGATATCTCTCGATCAGAAGTCCTCTGCACCGAACGAGAAGTGTCCGGGTCCACTGTGACTTGGTCCACCTCGTCATCCTCCCTTTTTTTCATCACGTCAATGCAACACATTCATCAACATATTTAAATTTTTCAATAGATTTATACGCGACATTTAAATTTTGACCATAGGGGCACTTTTTCCTGAATTTAACTCGGACCTCTCTTTTTTTGGCAACGCTCAAAATTTTATTCGAACGAATATCCTTTAGCTGGTGGACAAAGTTGACCAGAATCCACTCCGAATAACGGCCTGAGCCGCCCTCGTAATCGTCGTTCAAGTGCTCGCTGGATACCCACATTCTTGCCCACTTCAACAATCGTTCGACCAATCGACTGTGCACGACGAGCCTCGTACGCACTCGAGAATACGATTTTTTTCCTACCGAGCTATGTGCTCGAGTAAATCCGATGGGAAAAATGTTTTGATACATTTTTTTTATCTCCACTCAAAGTTGACATTGAGAACGACATAATTCTCCAGTAGTTTTGAGCAAAATCCAGTTCCAGTCTTTAAGGAACATGGCAGGCAAGTGACGTCTGTAAAAATTGCAGTATTATCGACAACAGAACTTGGCAGAGATCGTTTTTTTTTTTTTTAATCGCACACTTCGGTCGAATTCTGCAACATTTGATGCTTGTCTCAAAAAATACGTATTTGCTGGTCCTTGCAAAATTTAGCCATGGTGTTCATGACATCGCATGAACGTGACCCAGAGACGAGTCATGACATCGTTTCACTCTGCAGTTTGAGAAATCCGCGTTGTTTGAGAGAACGCAGAAACGACACATTTATAAGGGAGAAATCATCGACCGTGACGGGTGCAATCATGACGAAAACTTTGAGAATAATAACGCCGTTACTCTTGCTGTCGATCCTCGGCGTCCACGCTGTCGCGACGACACCGACGACGCGCGAATTGTTGGAGTGTCGTGCCAATCTTACCGCGGACATTAAAAACGAAACAGTTTTTCTCGATAAAATACATCAGGCTGATTATATATTCACCGGTAAAGTGAAAGAATTGCGGAGAGGACATTCCGTTCGAGTGAGAGTGAAAAGAGCTATAAAAGGTTTTCTGAATACCACCCTTGAACTTGTTCTCAACGACACATGTGCATCGTACGTTCGTCGAAGTTATACTGGAATATTCATGGCCCGTAGAGATTCAGGCTTCGGTGATCTCCGACATGTTGGCAAAATTGTTATGAATTTTGGACCCGTACCTCTAACTTTGGCGAATTTGGATCGACTCAACGCAGCAGTACGAGGTGAGTTTCATTTCAAACAATTAACTCATCGTTACAACGAGCTTCGTTCTCGAATTTTCGGACAGCCACGTGAGTCTTCTCACCGAATGATTCCAGTATTTTTCCTTCCTCATCATAAGGGGCGCGAATAACTTACACGATTCGACGAAAGCGTCAAAGCCATTAATATATTTCTATATCCGAATGATGGGGGTAGTCAACAGACGTAATAAAAAGATCCCGAAAATCGTTCTCAAGATTTTTTCGGATCTGAATCTTTTTTTTACTATAAATGACGTTGAAAAGTAAAAAAAACTTTCAACATACACGTTGAACTATGAAACGTTGATAAGAAAAGGTTAAATCGCTGAAGCTTTTCTCATTAACGCACCTTCATTAATCATGCATTGGTTACACGAAAGCCTCGTGACGTTGTATGTCATTCTTCATAATATTGAGATAGGTATCCCGTACACTGGTTCGAAAAAAGAAAAACACGAACGTTGGGAGCGGAAATCGAGCAACCGTATTGAATTATTATCAGTGGTCGGGAATTAACCTCAGAAAGTAAACCTTCCATCAATATTATAAAGAGGCAGAACGAACGATAGAGAGCGCGTGTAACGAGATTCCGCGTGTGTCGTTCGTTCATTTATTTTGGATCAAGTTACACACAAAACGTGGGCAAAAGAGACCGCCGCGTTGTGTCTTCCCATTTTTTATTTTAATTAACGTGTGATGAGCCAAAATCCACTAACGAACCGAGTAGTCAAGTCAAATCTACGTGCGTATTATTTATATAATCCGCGCGTTGTCCCGGACGCAATAAAAAACTTTTTCCACTTATTTTCATACGCGGGAGAACATTGTTGGATTATTTCGATTGAAATCCATTGTTACACGTTGGTAACTCTGCAATGGCCATTGACTCTATATACGATCGTCCCGAAGTCTTTGCTTCGCCTTCACTGCATCGGACACTGCAATCTCCATCGACGTGTATGCATGTAGACGTGCCGATTACGGAGCTAGAGGCATATAAGATTATCCCAGTGATGCCTTCCGGGTATATCTAAAGGCCTTAAGGAAAAATGACACGAGGACGTCGATCCTGATAATTTGAGCTTCATTGGCTATTACCATTTTTTTTCTTCAATAGATTTTTTATTTCGTTTGGTATAGAGAAGTGGTTACTTGGTCGTTTCGACTCAGCGTTGAAACTCGTTGTCAACGACGAGATGTTCAACAACCGTTTAAAAACATTAATGTACTGTCACCGACCTTTATGGGCATGTATCAGCCGTGTCGTACTTATTTATATATACATATCTACATAAAATGTTATATATATGTAGAAAATATTCCATGCGCTTAATAATTTCCCCTGGAGGCAAAACACTCCCGCGTCAACGTTTAGTTTCAATATCTCATAGCGTTTAGTAACGCCGGCTAATTTCTCTTCTGTTGACCGCGACTGGGAGCGGGCGTGTGAATTATTCACATTAGTATCGGCGGCAGACACTATAAGATGTAGTTTATTGCCGAGATGGATATTGCACTATCGAATCGTTTATTATTCAATGCACGCGATTATAAACTCCGCGACCACAAGATTGATACAGGCATGAGCGTTTCATTGCAACAAGCATTTGAAACCTCCCAGACGATGTGACTGATTATTTTAATAATCATTACGATTTCTCACTGATTAAAATTCTGGGAACCGCTTCTGTTGAATTAAGAAGGATCACAATAGGATATCGTGTTGGCAATTAAAAAAAAAAATGCGTGAGTCATCGATGCACGATTACTTTGAGTACATTGTCAATGTTTTTCATACTCGGTTCGTTCATATCTTGACAACGTACTGTTTGGATGTCTGTACAATCAATGTTGTCAATTTGCGGGGTCGGTAAAGCTTCTGATTGCATTAGAGCAAGTTTTTAATATCTGCATCGAATTCCATGAATGAAGAGGCAACGCAGGAAGTGACTTTTATCAATAGCCAGGACAATGATCACTGTGTGCAAGCGGCTCTTGGTCAGAGCGTCATTCTGACCGAGTTTTGGTTAATTCGTCGCTTATCATTTTGATAATTGCACCAAAGTGAAGAATTCGATAAAAAGTAAATACGTGCACGAGAAGTATGAGGAAATGAAGATAAAGTTGTCGGAGGTCCGAGAAGTTGGATGATTAATAAAAGTTGGACGAAATTAATATTCCCGGTGCATTGGTTTTTGCCGTTTCAACGTCATCCCGTCGCTTTCGACAGTGCTCCATTTGGAGGCATTTTATTCGAGTTACTTTCAAAGTGGAGAGAGATCGCGCTGCAGATATAGGAAAGCGATGAAAAGAGGAGAAGTTACTCGATCTGCAAACACCTGATACCGCCAAACGTGATACTTGTGGATCGTTTATTTGTTTTTGTGTCGAAGATTGCTGTTTTTCGAGGGAAAAAGAAAAACAAATGTGTAAGCGCTGCAAGTATTTTGTTCGAAAACGAGAAAGGAGAGAGCCTACCGCGGTAAGAGGACATATGGTAACACAGAGCACCTGGATTTTACAACATCCACACACGTCTCTTATATTCTCAAATCGCATACTCTTTGGACGGCGCCCACGCGTTTACCTAAACGACCACGTAGCTCTAGCAAAGTGGCGCGTGTTCTAAGGAGAAAGAGAGAGAAAGCAGGCAGAGGCAAACGCGCACACACATAGGCTCAGCTCGCTTACAACGTCCTTTTCAATACCTTCCTTCCTCTCACTCACCCAAGAGAGCTCTCTGTCACAGCCGCTTTCGGACTCTGAAGCATTTCTTGCATGACTCTCGGTGCGTTTGTTCGCTCGATGTAATGGGCGTTCTCTCGACCTGCCAACTTCATTCGTTTCGTCTCAGCACACGACAAAAATTTTCTACCACAGTCCGTACGGATATCCTGTCAAGGGGACAAGAACTATACATATGCATTTGTTTGTCACAGTTCTAGGGACTCCGATTGTTCAGTATAAGCAGTGATTGAACCGTGCTGGAATGTTTCTGGCTGAAAAGTTGTTACATTTCATTGCGATTTGCAAAACGTCATTGAATTTTTAGAAATTTTCCTCGTCTGGATATTTCATTATGATGATCGAGAAAGAATAAAATATCGTTCGATTAGATTCGATGGTATTTCTCCGCTTGAATGGAAAGCTTTTTTGACAGATTTTTTGACGATTGACAGTGAGAAAAATGTGTTGAAATTTAATATCCTGGTGAATTTATTCAGATATCGACGATACGGATGCTTGTCAGATAAGTTTTTTGACAACCTGAAAAATGGAGGTGACTCAAGTCCCCTGGAATGCCACATACATCCTCCTTGCCTTTCATCCGTCGACGAAGTGTTTCGAGTCGCACGCAGAACCGGGCCGCAAGATCTTGGGGCATAATATAGTTCGACCCACGCGACACTGGTGTTGTCGTAGAGTTGTCTCGTGCTGGTGTTATTTCACTTGTATGCATCCACGTCCTGTGTGCGTAGAATCAGAGTATCATAACCCGCGTGTGCAGCGAAACGAGCTCGCTAACACTGACACGCCCAGAAAGCGTGGCAGCAGAAAGCGCGATGAGAGAGACGAAGAAATTGCAAGCGTTAACTGCATAACTGGCTTAGCTCTATCTCGCGACCAGGTGTGTGCCTCAGACGGGCATTTCGTGATGACTTTTTTTTCTTTGTGACACGAGTAAGTCTACGTTTTGTTTTTTTTTTCGTACGTTAGTCGTATTGTCGGCATCAAAAGTCATCCCCACGACTTGGAGAAACGTTCGATAAAGGCGACAATCGCAGTAAATGAAATTCTCAATCGTTTTTCTCGCTTTTGAACCTCTGAGAGTAAAATGCCACACATTGCAGTGCCACAAAAATGCAGTTAGCGTTCTATCGGGCTGAATGACGGTGTATCGTTTCACCCTGGGAATAATTGTCCAACTTTTGGGACACTCTGTAGGTTTGATGCTTCATTACTCCCGTGAAGGCTCGACGGATCAGAGGAGACGGGTTTTTTTAGCTGCCACACGCCTTCTGCAAACTGCGTTGCTTCGGTTTTGTACAATGGCTCGTTGATCCGCGCTGTCTGATTTATTTTCTTTAATTTTCGTGCAATTATGCCAATTCTCTCTCTTTTTTTTCTCCATTCAGTTTCTGTCTATGGTTTGCACTCTGCTTAAGGGAGATTTTCGATCGCCACACGCCGACATCCCGCGTATGCACATTATCGATGTCCCGATGCTTGATTCATAACCGGAAATTATGCTTTAACGCGTTGCATCGTGACCTAAGACCTTCTCATGTAATTCGGGTTGAACATTCTTATCGAAAAAAAAAAACACACGTTTTGAGTGTCGAGAACTTTTCAGGGCAAATTCACAAACCTTTTCCATATTTTCTTTCATTTTCGATAAAATTCTGACTAAAAATTAACAATTGACAATGATAAGATAAATATGTTGTATAGGGCATCGTTTTTTGATTGAAAATCATCACTGGATCGATGTAACGGTGTGTATAGTTTAAAATGCTGTTTGGAGAACTGAAATATTATTGTGTCAGGGTGTTATTGTTCGGCAAGGCAAAGAACTCCGATATTCCGATCAGCGCCGATTTCCAGGTTGTAATTATCGAAGTCTGGAGCGCGTCGGCGGTTCGTTCGATCCGGGCGGCGAGAATTACAAGACGTATTCACGTAGGTAGTATATACTATTGCAGGCCATATGAAAGAAATGAAGATCACGATTCTCTTCGTTTGATAAGTATCGTAACCGGGCAACCCGAGGCCAAAGGAGGTTAACCTACTAGCAGATGTATCGAACACAGTCGAACAAACGATCGCAAGTGACGTCACTCAGTGTAAATCGTGCTGTATTATTGCACCCATTTGAGATTGCTCTCTCGTACAAATCCCACATGATATTAACAAATAAATAACTTATTAGTATTTTATTGTAAAGTATTTCACTCTTCAGACTTTCATTCCATCTCCAGCGATCGGCGCCTACGGAAGATCGATCTCGTTTTCTCGTTTAATCCCCATAGATCTTCTCGATCGTATATGAATCATTTCGAATAAATAATCATTCTTTCCTTCTCTTTCTCCATCTATTTATATTCGTAATGGCTATAAATATACGACTAAATACGCGACTCGCGGTATCTGTTCGCGCGATTCATTTGATTTATTATGATAATTATTCTTTTGCAATCGACTATTTCGAGCGGATAATTTATATTCAACGTATAAATGCATAGTGTAAAAAAAACTACGCGACGAACCACTTTGCTGCGCAAATTCATAACAGTCTTAAAAAAAAAACACGTTCATAAAGAATCAGAACGACAAATTTTCGCTGCGACGCGATGTTTCATGTCATTCTCGATTATTTGCGCGCTACCTCGTCGTGAGCTTCTTCAATTATTCTCCACCGGTTTGTTGAGAGTGTAGCATCAAGATGCTTAAAAAATCAGTGAACTCGAAAAAATCTCTTCGCACGGGACTGGTGATATGACATCAAAATTTACTATGTTATTATAGTTTCCTGATACCAAGTCGTCCCTCTGAGAAATTTTACCAAAAACATAGTAATTTTTCATTCTTTTTCTATCGAAATCGCGGAAATTATGACATTTTTCGCCCTTTTTCGGATGAAAATTTACTATGTTTTTGGTAAAATTTCTTCGAGGGACGACATGGTACCAGCGAACTATAATAACATAGTAATTTGCTATGTAATATTCTCTCCGTGTACACAATCGAAAGTTTTGACGTAGTTCGAAGAAAAACTCATTACATAATCGTTTCAATAACTTAGATAGGATTTTCGAGTTGGAGGTTCGCGAACGATTCAGAGATGGCAAATTATTTGTCGCGAAGACATTCCACATTATGCGAGTGACATAGATGTTTGTATATATTTGATCCACACGTGATATATAGTCTCTCATGTTCTATATACAGGGAAGGGCGCGTCAGGAGATCGAAAGATCGAGAGACGGACCGGGAACATTTTCCTCTAAAGGATTAGTCGGGTGGGTTGCTGTACCCGCGCAATTTACCATCGTAAATATATATATATATACACACCGATACATACATAGTTAATATACAGATATATTTTGTGTTGCTCGAGCGTTGTTTGTTGGCCCTTGAAGCTTGCAGTAACTGGGTAGGCGGCTGATTGCGCGAGACCGCGAGAGCGACTGCGCGACTTGGCATTATGCACGCTTTGTAAGCCGAGCTGCCTGAAAAATTGAACCCGCCAGACTGCACACATGCACAAACTCGGGTCCTCTCTTCAACCTTATACTATATATACGTCTTCCTAACAACGACGAACCACTGCTCGACTTTTTCGAGTTTATTTTTTTCCACCGTGAGCGTCGCGCGGCTGCCAGCCCCGCAGCTGATCGGTTGACTTTCATTAAATCATGCTCGCTACTCTTGACGCGCTCGAAATCTCCGAAATCTGTCATGGAACAGATATCCGTTAAATTCGTTTTCGCCAAGAATCGTTTTTGTATTCCGCCATTAAGTTATTTGTGATTTAGAAAAAAATAATGCTGAATATATACGATTGGAAATTTAATTCTTCCTTTTATGCGATTCTGTGCAATTCGCTTCGGTTTTTATTTTTCGCTTCATCCATTATTGTTATTGCGAGCACTCGATTAATTTATGTATTTATTCATGGTTTCTACTCGTTAAAGTTGACCGCATAACTCAAAGGGAATTAGTTTGCAGAAAAAACTGACTCATATACTTCCTTCGTCTTGGAAAATCGATTGCATATTAAATATTCTCGTATACGTGAGAAATCGCTTTCAGTCTGCGCCATCCTACCAAAAACAGTATAACTGGTTGAAAAAACGATCTATACATGTACACTAAATTCTTCACTTTCGTATTGACTTATAGATTGGATATCGATGCAAAATCAATTTGAAACTAAACGAGAGCAAAAATGGCACAATTATTGAGCCAGCTTTCCCGTTATTCGTTATTGCTGGACGCGTTCTCGAGTTTCTCTGATTGCCATATTTGACGATATTTTAAGACGAAAACCGGATTAAATCGGGACTCATTGGGTGAGATTAAAATCAAGTGAGGCATGACGACGATCCCGACAACGCGAAACAAGACGATAGACCAACTTGAATGTCAAGCTTCGATTAAATCGAGATACGAATCATCTTTAAATAAATCATTGAAAGCAGAATAAAAAATCATGTTTGTTTGGCGTTTTTCATAAAAATTTGAATTGCTCTTCACATTTTAATACAAAATTTAAACTTTTTTTATTCACGCTCAGAAGATTGTTTGTTAAATCCATTTTCGTTGGAATTTCAGTTGAATTTCGCACGCTTTCATCTCGCTAAACTTTTACTGGCTGCTATTTTTGTGGAATTCCAACGAGCCACTGTATTGACCGGATTACATGGTTGTGGAAAAGAAGGCTGTAGTTTTGGGATATTCGAATTTTGCATTGTTTTTGTTTTAACTTGTTTTTTTTCCCTTTCGTTTGGAAAGAAAATAAATGGTTTTAACACACGATCCATTCTGAAAAAGTCTCTGCAATTGTGCTGCACTGAGGCGTCATTCGTGTTGCATGCTGTATACTCTTTTTTTAAGCCACCAAAATCCACAACGGCTATTTCGACTATTCTTGTTACTACGAGCTCTCGTTGCCCACGCAGGAAAAAAGTATGTGAATGAAAAAGGAATTTACACATGCCGTGCATTTGAACGCATGCAGGTGTGTATGTAAAAAAAAATCCCAATCGGCTAAACTTTTCGTCATTTCGACTTTTATGGCTTTTCCAGTAGGGCCCATGGTCAAATCAATTTATACTTTATTTGCTACATTTTTAACTGGTACGAACCGATATCTAAAAAGAAAAATGCACACCCGATTGAATGTTGAATCCGGATTTAGTGAGTGCTTTTTCTTTTCGAATGACGAGAAGCTTAAAAACACCGAAAAGGTTCGAAGTGCGAAAGCCCATCCAATGGATATTTCATTCACGAAATCACTCGTCATATAAATGTGGAAATAATTTACACTCAACATTTTTGTTAAGACTTTTTTTCTTGGTTTAATGAAAATTTCATAACGACATGAAATTTATTCCGTAATTTATTTCCTGGAGACGTTTCCTATTGATATAAGTTTGAAAAAAATGAATTCGTGTAAAAAGCAGGAGATATTTGCATATCAATAAATTATATTTCAACCGATTTAAACTTCCGGTTCATGAGCTTATACATTTCTAATTAATGAGAGCTGATTCGTAGGCAGTTTTTTCCACGACGACGCATCACTAGCTCGTCATTGCTCCAGAATATCGAACATGGCAAAAATATTAGTGTGAGCAGGTCCCCAGAACCTGATTCTTTTTCGAATCTCTCGTCCAATTTGTGTGGACGGGCCTGCACGAGAGGTTTTTTCATTTGGATATAGAGAAGTGATGACAAGGAGGGCGATAGCGAGGAGAGGAAACAAGGAGAGAGTTCCGGTTGACATCGAGCCCTACCTTAACGGAATATTTAACTCAACGTCATTGACACAAGATTTCAACGATTGAAAACTTTTTTTTTCAATTTCGTTCATCAAAATGCTTCAACTCCAGCTCTTTTTCATCACAAACCTCTAGTTTATTAATGGACGAATTTAAAAGGCTCAAATCTAAATTTACGCACGACACAGAAAAAAGTTGAAATATATAGTAAACGAAACACACAGAATTATCCGTCACATTGAAATTTTCGACGAGTGACAGACACTGTTTCCCTTTATAAATCGCCGGGTACCCAAAATGTCAAGCAGCCGTTCGTGGACCATTTCAGCTTTTAATTTATTACCCATCGACCCGTCAGCAGTTGTCTCGCGCTTCGTAAGCTCCAATGTTATTCCTGAACCAGATACGTGTTACGAGTGAGAATGAAAAAAATTTCTATTTTCAATCGCGGATGGTGCAGTATTATGTGTGATAGTGGGAATGAGTCTGAACGAGCGTATACGAAATTTTTCGTATTGTCATTCTATTCTATTTTCGAACATTCCAACAACGAAAAAATTGCAACACTCGAATGAATCATCACAGTCGACTGTGAAGTGCAACCAAACAAATTTTTCCAGTACGCCTAGTTTTTATTTGTTTTTTCAACTGAGCGAGACTCTTTTTCGTAAGTATATGTAAACCCTTGTGTAGGTGTGTAGTGTATGTATAGTACAGATGATGAGGATCCCAATTTATTCGCTCTTGAGGCGTTCGAAAGGCCCCATTAATACTGACCCGTGCCTTGATATTTACGGGGGTGCCTTGTCAGTCAGTTTTTTTCGGGTCTTTTGTGTTTTTTTTCTTTCGTTGTTTCGTTCCAGTCTTGTATTTTTTCCTCGTCCCTTAGTCACTCGGACTGTGTGCTTCAGGCTCTCTTTATCTCCTTTCGTCAATTAGTCTCTCAGCGCTCGTTCGAATCTCTACTGAAAACGCTTCTTCACCTCACTTCGTTTCATTTGATATATTCACCATAGGAATCTTCTCGAGGAACGTTAATTCTCGTGAAATCGATAACGCGGTTTTCCACAATCGTAGCGATATGACTAGAAAAACTCCGATTTTCTAGTCCAGTTTGGTGGACGATGGAATGATTTTTTGACGCACTTTGAGAAAAAAATGGGGGGAAAAAAAAATAAGCACACGGTGAAGACCTGAGTAAGTGAGAAACGATTCTGCCCTTGCCATAACATCAATGACCTCGAGTGTTCACCCGCATCCAGAGCTACTGAGAAACCTCTTTGTGGGATAATCGACGGGCCTCGATTATCCCTTTGACCCTTAAATCGCTTCGATCATGCCTTGCTAACCGCTCGTACGGCTTGATAAAAAATTGGCTACGCCACAGGTGCCAATACAATTTGTAAGCTTTTTTTTCAACACCTTCGTGCACGATATTTTGCACCGAACAAAATTCATGAGATAAACTTTTCGTTCATCAGTTCTGTCGAACTTGTGCGCGGTCAACCATAGTCTGACCTTTTCAAAACGTCAAAAAACGTGACAATTAAAATGTTATTGTTTTTCCCGAATGGTATTTATGCGGATAGGCGAACAATTCATTTTTATTTTACAATCATGGATCATGATTCGAATGACATTTCGGAGTCAGTTTGTCCTCCACAACTGCATATTTTGTGACGTTTCTGAACGATTTTTAATCCCAAGAGGCCCATTAGTGTTATTTTTTCCAACCAACTCTCGTTTGGATAGCGTTTGTTGATAAATTTAGCCTTTTTAATTAGAAGGTTCGTATTTTGGTCGAGTTCTCTCATTACCCCATACCCATTGCCAGCAGTCCATGTGCCTGTCGAGTCGCGAGCGCCAGTCCAGTGTGGTTTTACTTTAAGAATCGAGTTTTGCATGCCTCGAGGACAAACTCATAAAATACCAAGCGTAACAGCTTTCAATTACTGGTCCCTTGGCGTATGAACGGTGTGAGAGACTGCCCGCGCTTGCGGCACAGGAGGAGAAAAAAAACAACAACTTATGCCGCAGAGAGTGAGAAAAAAAAGTGATCGAGACATTTTTTGAAACGGAGTTTGGGTTTCACGCCGCACGACAAGAAAACCATTTCGATTAGCCACATGTACACTTGTCTGTACGCATATTGGCTGAGTACCAGCCAACTATGGTGCACGCTGTAATGTTATTAATAGCCCACCAATGGATTTTCATGCGTCTCAACACTTGTATGTTTTACCGTTTACTTCCTACGCGAGTACTATTTTTATTGATGACAATTTCAAGGCTCCCTAGCTGAGCTCTGCTCTATCTCGATATCTGTACAAGACCCTGTTGCCATAAGTATGGAATGGTGATGACGTTATCGCAGGAACATTTTTCAAATCGCATGTGCTTTATTACGATAATCACAAAAATGTATTAACGTGTGGGTATTCGTAGTCGTGTGAGGTCTCGACGGAAATGCGATGATAAGATCGTGATAAGGGATCGTCGGGGTAAAAAGGATCCATGGAACAATATTGTCTTGCGTATTCGATGGCAAAAGAAAAAAAAAATTAGAATTCCTAGCAAAATTGAGCAAATAAAAAATTTGGGAACGAAATTTTAAATTATACGTCAAATATTTTATTGACAACGTGAAACGTTATGCGAATCAGACCGAGAGTATCTCGACAAAGAATTTGTGACTTTAAAGTGTTTAGAGCCATTGGATTACAACAATTTCATATCAAGACTGCTGTTCGGTGTATTGTTGGACTCACGATCTCAACAGCATTTGAGAAATTCTCATGCAGCTGGGATCGAAAGCTTTAGTAATAATTCCCAAAATCATAACTGCACGCCTCTCGCCACTGGTCCTTCGAGAGCTCACAAATATTTCATACTGTGTGTTACAAATTCAAATTAAAAGCATGTTTCCTGAGGGTAACCCGACTCCACGACAGCTTGAGGGGATTGGGACGCCAGCTGTTGACCGTCGACGATCCGCAGGGTCACCAGTTGCATTCACAGCATGGTTAAGTGTATCGCGCTACGTGCATAGACTGCACTTGGGAGAAAATTCAGCACAGGGTTGAAGGGACTTGCTCAAAACTTTAAGCCACAGATCCGGTGTGGACCGATAATAAAAAATGAATTTTGATTTGTTTCAAAAATCGATGCATGAAGTTACGCGGCTACCGACGTCTCGTCTCCTGAGAAAGTCTAGCACAATCACCGCACGAGCCTGTACATTGCCTTATATGTTGGACATATTTCTTGCGTGTCACTACGATAAGCTAATCGCTGTTCTCTCTAGCACACGACTCACCGTTAGGTGGAAAGTAGTAACGCCGAGAGCTTTAGAGATTACTGTAGCGCAGTGTGTTGCGATATCGAAGAATCAGTCTAGCGTCAAGTTTATCCGATAAACACGCGCGAAAAATCGGTCACTCTCTGCATCGACAGCTTCTATTCCCTTATCAGACAAAATTATGTATATTACTGTGAATTTCACGCTAGATTTCATTTATCCTGAGGGATGAATCTAAACTTTTTTTCATACTTAATTGAATCATTAATAAACATAATTATAGCTCCGGGCAATCGTCCCAACATCGATCGATACTTTTGAAATCATTGGTTTCTTCGAAAACATTCCCCGACGCCAATGTCTTCTGAGAAATCATTCGAATCATTACGAATTGAAGATAATTTTAAAAATGACAATTTTTCTCGTGCTGTTTCAGAAATTTCACATTTTTTCAGTTCCTTCAGATCAGTCGATCGTTTTCAATTAATTACAGGCTAATTTTTAAGATGCCTGCTATGGATATTATTTAAGGACAAAAAGTTGAAAATTGTTAGGCAGTTACGACTCAACGTAGGCGACAGTCGTCGTAGTGGCGACAAGATTTTTTAAAACCTCATTATGACTTAATGTTCCATCATTTTTCAATAAAAATTTCATTGATCGTGAATCCGATGAGACGGGTAGAATCTACGAAGCAGTGTTTTTGTTGGCGATGTATCCAGGATTTAACGAGGCGTCAGATCCGGGCAATAGTTCAATGCGACACGGACTTTTGTCATCGTCCAAGAAAAGGTTCGAATGAGAGGATCGAAGGCTGCAAAGCATGGAGTCTCCCGAAACGATCGTGTGAGATTTCAAGAGATCTTCGAGCCAGATATGGAAGTTGGGGTGTTTGGGTATTTCCTTTTTCATTGACGCTTCGAAAGAGTATATAGGCTTAAAGGATCTCTTCGAAACACTTAAATGCCCCCTAAAAGTCCAATAGGGTGTTGGCTCATTTAAATTTACGTTGCGCTGTGGGTGGACGCCCATCGATATTCATGGTCCAAAAAGTTTTGTTGGAAGTGAAACAGCCTTCGGGACTTGTCGCGCTCCGATAATTTATAGAATATAAATTTGTGTAAAACCGGCGTCCTCGCGGCCGTGAGGATCTTTTTTTATTTATTCACTTTACCCCGTCACGCCTTTTCCAGTCCTCGAAACTCAGTTTTCTTGAGACCATTTTCTTCTTCCTCCCATTAATCAAAAGACGAATGATCAATTTAATTTGTATGATTAAGGTTTGTGCTGCAACGACGCGGATATCAATAAATTTTCTATCAAATCATTTATAGTTGAATTTATCGTAACGTCGTGGGAAGTTTCGTTTTCGGCTCGATTTTTATTATCGTTTTTTCTGACATTTAGTAGAAATATGGTAAGAAAAAACACTTATCGCAGTTGCCGCGGGAGATCACGATGGACAAAGGGTCGGGTTTGACTCTCCGGAGACACATTAGAAATGGACTTTGAGACCCTTTTTTTCTAGAGACGCAGTGTACGCGGGCGGCACATTTGAATTCGTCCGGGGTGTTCCGTTACGACCCAAAGTTTCTGTGTCTGCAATAGCGAGAGAGCGAGCAACAAGAGAAAAAGAGAGAAAGAGAGAGGAAACGAGGCAGTGGAACTCTGTGCCCCGCCATTGCGTGCCACCGCGAGGTCGGGAATATAATTTATGAAATATAAATTCGAGTGAAACCAACCCCTCACAAATTTGACCACACCCCATCCCGCCCTTTCACGGTTTCTCGCCAGCATCATATGGGCTCTAATACTCCCCTGACTTTTTTGTCTTACCATATTCATCTGCCTGGGTGTATTTTTATTTTTATTGCGTCATTCGATGCACTTGTCTTTATAGCGTAAATTTTTTTTCTCCTGCTGTGCAGCTCATTTTACTTCCCTTCTGTTGGTAGGACTTTTTTTCATCTCGACCTTTTTTTCTTCGTAAACGACATCGCCTGTGAGCAAGTCTATTCAAATGCTTTGCCGGAGAAAAAAAACTTTCAGAAATTACACGAGCGGCTGCGAAGAGAGGAAAGGGGTCCCGGATAACTGAGTCATTTGTTTGTCAATGGATGCCAAAGTCCTGAATCGTTCCAACTCAATTGGCAACTTTGCCCGTACTCCGCGTATTCTCTCTTAATTGGTTTGCATCTTGCGTTCTCCCCACCGCGACTCTTAAAGTTTAAATAATTAGATTTCAGCTTTATCCATTTTGTTATAATCAAGTCTCGAGCGGATGGTCCTTTGAAGGCTTTTTTTTCATTTTCTTCCCTCACAAAAGCTTTTCATCGTGAGATCGAAGAAACATTACGGTTTTATAACACACACGGTCTATCTAATTCGGTTTTTTTTTCATAATATACTTCATTATGTGTCCGTCGCGCTTCCCCCTTCGGACTAATATCCCGAACGTAATTATTTCCGGATCCGTTTGATTGTGGTTTTTGAAAAATTATATACCCTGTGTTGATGATTCCCGTCCACGATATCTCGATTATAAGGGCTCGCAGTCACGATTCATCGCTAATTTATTATGTATCCGAGGCTTTTCATAATTTTCGAGATTACAAAAGTGACAATCCCCTTTCGTAATTATATTGATAAAGTCGTCGATCTTTTCAACAGACTGACAATATGAAATTATACAGATTATTGTAGTCGATATATTGGATTGTCTCTATCGATTCGTTCCTTTTGTTAGCGGCTCACGTTTTGTACAACACTTTCGTATACAAGACTTTTCGAAGCTGTCTAAACACAAAGGACTCGTCTAGCAAGCCGCTAATAATGCATAAAATACGTGAGTGTATACTTGTTGGAATAAATGATAATTATTTCTGCGGTTTTGTTGGGCGAGTGTCGACGGACAATCGAGCGATCTGCAGCCGAGGGAATGGACAACGGAGCAGCGAGGTTGCATGCACGCGCGCTGCATGTGAACTCCCCTGAAGATCCATGGGTGGCGGCGTCTTATTCTTTCTCTTTCGTCCAGCAACGCGGTCATTAATTATATCGACCCCGACGAATATTCTCGCGAAGGCTAGCTTTCGTCGGTTGGGTGGGACCGGAATGGACGACAGCTTACGGAAGAGAAATAACGGCGGGGGTGTAGTATAATATGGATACCATTTGTATACAGCCGTGCATGTGTGCATGTGTGTGCATATGAAGATATGGTGTATGGTTTTGGTGGAGAGTGAGTAGCGACAAATTTCGTCGAGACTCTGCTGAAAAGCAACGAAAAAGTAGTGAGAGCTCTGAGAACTCATCGCTCTTACCCTCGCAATAACAGGCTGGAATATATTATTTTTATGAATATTCCGATCAGTTCACTTTTTTCCCTACTCACACGTTCAGAATCATTTTTCAAATTTATTTCAGTCATTCTCGTGCGCCGCACCTTTTCCAAATTATAAATTATGCTAGAGAAACCTTCTCGCGAATAAATCCATGGGAACGAATACGTCATTGTATTTCTCCGAATTCGGCCGAATGACTGAATGGTCCTTGGCTTTGGAATTGCGAGTCATCCGGTTTGTGTTGGGAGAATTTTCAGTGCTCGATCTTCATCGTAACGACTTTGGCATCGGATCATTAGTTTTTAGATCGAAACACTATCATTCTTCGCTTTCTTTGCACAGATTTATTTAAATCTCACTCCGTGAATTAGCTCGAGGCATCTTTGCTGTCCACGCGAATGTTTCTGTATACGATATATAGAAATCAAACTGGCTAAGGACCGATATATTTTGACAGTCAAAATTACACGGTCCACAAACCAGAAGCAGAAAAGGGCTCGAACACAATCGGTATCAATTCATCTTTCCATCGCCGTATCTAATGCCAGCTTCGCTCGTGTTGGTCCAGCCCCCATTTCCAATGTTCGAGTGCTGGGATCCACGATCGTGTGCGAGCAATCTCTCTTTCGCTCTCTCTCTCTCGCTTTTTCTTTCGGCCATTTTTACCTCTTGACAGCAGTTCTTTTTTAACTTCCTTGCGCAGTTGAATAAAAAAGGGGGAATGAAACCTCGGCGAGAAAGAGAGAGGACGAGGGAAGGGGAGAGTGAGAATAAAAAGAAAAACGAGAAAAGATCTCGAGTATCTTCGGTAGGTTGGTGTGGGCGGCTCATCGTCTGATTCTTTTTTCTTTCTCTCTTTCTTCCTCGACATTGCTTTTGCTTCTATAAAGAGTCGCTGGTGGATCCCTCACATCACGAGTCATTACAGATTCCTCGTAAATTTCGTATTAGGAGCCACGCTCGTTTCGATATGAGCCCGCAACAACAAGCAATATACATAATGTGCTCATGAGAGATGCAACACGTATAGCGAACACCCTGGCGTTGTTTCTCGATATATGGCATACCATGTGTAATACGGTCGATCGGTCCAACGACACAACGACACGTCTCGTGTGCCAATGGAACGAGCAGACCAATGAAAATCGTCGTCTCCACCTTGG
Organism: Diadegma fenestrale; assembly: GCA_037043255.1. Classification (NCBI taxonomy): domain Eukaryota; kingdom Metazoa; phylum Arthropoda; class Insecta; order Hymenoptera; family Ichneumonidae; genus Diadegma; species Diadegma fenestrale. The sequence goes on from CM073309.1 coordinate 25,835,335, forward strand.
GTGGTATTTTTGGAAGCTGGAACAGACCGCCTTGTCGTTCTCCTCCAGAACGGAATCATGTAATGGAGGTATATACGCGCCTATTTGGAGAGACCGTTCATTCACGTGTGTAGGTTGGAATGCAGTCGGGGACTCGGGACACTCTTTCTCTCGGAATGTTGTGCTGTATTTTATCATATTACTTTGCCCGTGTGATTGGCTTTTACAATAGAAATATATTTACTCACGAATATAACCGGGAATATGTGGAATTGTTTGATTTCTCGTTTTTTTTATACGAAATGGTCGGAGTTATCAATTTGTTTTTTTTTTTGCCGAGATAAATTTGATGATGCTTATTTCTGAATGCAAAAACCTGATGGACACGAAATTTATCATTTTTTTTTTTTCAATAGATTGTTCAATTTCTTCGGAAACGAAAGTGAGCAGTTTTTTTTTTCAAATTATATTCACAATATATTTCTATCTAATAAACTCCCGTGCTATTTACACGCCACTTTGAATGCGGTTGTCAATTAACCGGTCTCGCCGCTGCAGAGCTCGATACGATCTCTGATACGTCGTCAAAAGCTTTTATCGTTGTACACACGTCGTTTGAGTGGGGCATTGGCGGATTGGAAATGACGTGAAATTTTCGATGGTCTTTCGACCTTTATTCGGCGTGGAATGGAGATGATGAGATAATCGTCCTTGTTCGGATGCTGCAGTTCCTGTCATACCTGAGATACAGTCAGAACTGCAGAGTTTAAAAAAAAAGTTTTTGCTTCATTGGATATTCGACAAGTTGAGTATCAGCGCGTTTCAACTGCTTCATTGTTGTCGTTGTAACGATTCGAAGCACAACTTTGATACCGAGTTGCCATGGCAATCAGAATAAAACCCTATGAATGGCAAAAAAAATCACTTTTGTTTCCAGTCCCTTCGATACCCATTATTCTCTGATTAATACCAGGATCCGGAGGCTCCGTTCAGGTATTTCATTCGTTTCCTTTCGTTTCGCCGCGATATCCAGTCAGTTGTTGTTGAATCGAATGAACAATTATACTCGAGCTTTGCGTGAAATTGCAAGGATTCCCTTTTGTTCGTGGTTTCAATCTGCTGACTGTATAATGAGGTCCGCGAAGATTTTAAGACACCGCCTCTCAAATGAAAAGAACCCGTTCGAAGCATATTCTTCGTATTTGATTGATTTGTATATTTTTCCATACCAAATTAGTGCCATACAAGGCTCACGTCGATTGTCCGATTACGACATTTCTCGTTGATTACTTTGAGATTAATTGGACCGTTTGGATCCCCATTTTAATAATAATTCATACGTTTAGTCTGATGAAATGGAAAAGAGGCAACTTTATAAACATCGTGCACTGGTCGGGGTACAAGCAAGAATGTTTGTGACGCATGCATTTCTGTAGGACGAGGCATATATTTGTCCGTATGCAAATGCAATTTTAGTGTCCTATCCATGGCGGCTCAAGAGGAGCGAGAAAGGAGGCACGCTCGCGGTTGTTGCAGCAGCGGTTTGCACGTTATGATTGGTGATACATTTCGGGTGTGCGGCACAAGAAAAGCCGGGCCGAAGGCAATCTATATGTAAGTAAGAAAGCGGTTGCAACACTGTTGGCAAAAGTTGTTCGGCTGGGACGTCTTTCATCGTCTGCTGCCTGTAATAAAGGGTGCAGAGGATCCTGATGGTGACGATTCGCATCACAGATTCTTATAACACGAGTAAAACGGCGCGGAGAGAACTTGAAAGAGTGAAACGATGGTAAAGAAATGAGGTAGGAAGCAAAGAGAAGGAGAACGAGAAATCGAGGAAGAGCAGATTGCATCTGATGTTGAGACGATCGGTAGTCGCGGGAGCTGGGGCATAGATCATATTAATGGCACTTGGAACGACAGAGCAAAGGAGCGAGAGGGAGGAAAAGAGAAAGAAAGAAAATCTTGTGCAACGACGAACATCGATCGCTATCGATCGGATAGATCCTGCGACTGGAAGTAACGCATGTAGTATGTCTCTCGATCGGAATGTACGTGTGCGTGTGTGGGGCAAATGGAACTGCGTAAAGAATTCCGCTCACGAGTCCTTCACGTTAGTGTGTGTGTTTCGTCTCTTCGAAACCTCCTTTAGGCGTTTCTGAATGAGCAGAGGCGTCGTAGTTATACACAAACGTTGTTGCAAGGATCGCACTACCGCCTTAACGTGAAAGGAACGGGAGGTTCGTTCCATTGTGGAAGAATCAAGCGGTGTATTCGAAAGCATGAGTTCATGTTGACAAGAATTGCCGTATTGTGCATTAGCAGTCAAGGACACGCATTTGCGTTGACGTTATTTATGTAAAAGATTAATTTTGCTAGAGTTATTTGGTGGCTGGGTTCTCCTTGGTCGAAATAAGTGAAGGAGTCTGGACACTCGATCTCGCTCGTTGATCATCTCATATAAAAAATGCATGCGCAAGTGAAAGGCTGACGAGAACTCGGCGTTCACTTCCCATAAGGCTGTCCAGATTGAGTTGCATTCTCCTAAGATTTATTCTCAGATCTGGCTTATTCAGATTCCATCGCGTTTTCGTAAGCAATAAAGACTTCGGTGGCATTAAGATTTCGATGAGTGCATTTTATTTCATGGAGCAGCTCAATATTCCAATCCCAAAAGTAATCTGTTCATCGATGAGTCGTTTATACACGTATTCCTGGAGCTTTGAAAGCCGAACCCTAAAATGTCATAACGTACAAAAGAGTTTTTTCATCTGCTTTATCAACCTCATCGCTTGTATGACAAATCGATCTCAGATACAACTAATACCTGACCAATGTTTTTCGATCATCGCCAAAGATAGAGCGGCGTGTGTTGGGAGCGCAAAAAATCATTAATAATCGCCTGTCGTCGATCACTGCTTCATCTGTTGGACACGCGGTCTTCCTGGGACAAGGGAAGTATAAAAAACATGAAGCGCAAAAGGGAACCGAAAATCAAGAGAGAAGAGTGTTCATGTATGCTAAAGTCGCTTTTACCGAAAATTTTAGCGAAGCTTTCAAACTTGCATCGTCAGTTTGTTTTCTAGCATTTGTTTCTTTGGCGTTTTGAGGTTTTCGTTGCAGTGGTATGCGTAAAATAGTGTCGGGCTCGCTGTTTCATTAGGTTGGCTGCAGTGGATGGCGCTGAATTTCTAAATAAGTCTTAGCGTGCGTCAATGAACCAAAAGGGTTTGCAATGCAAACAAAAAATCGGAGCCATTTAAAATCACAGCATGCGCATTCACAGTTTCGTCCGAAGGGCTCTGTGGGCAATAATTTTAAAGCACGTTAAACGTTTATTTCTCGCAGAGGGTGGCTCGAGGACTCCAGAGACCGGAAACCTGATGAGTGGATCGGAATGCAAGGTACTCATCAAGACCACGTCAAATAGACTATCGACATTTTGGCAGATACAGATGCAGAGATGCAATCGCTTTGGCTCATGCTCTCCTCTATTTTTCCATCTTTTGTCAATATTGAACATAGTCCATCATTTACTTCATTAGCATATTACTTTTGAATGGCAGACAGCAGGGGAACTGGGGATGATGTCAAACCTCAGAAATTCACAGACTTTCAAACTGCCAATCATTATCTTTTCATCTATACTTTTAATTTATGATGCGAGGAATTTTAAGCCTCTGAACTCTGCGAGACTATAATGACAGGCTGCATGACAATGTTCATCTTAATTAGTCGTAAATCACGACATGCATCAAGTTAATCCTCTGGGGTGGAGGATTCTTTGTCCAGGCCTGTTGCATATTCCGAAAGGTAATGCTTGCGGTAATCAAGACCGATAATAACGGAGCATTATTTTATAACAAGTGCCGGGATATTCTGCTTTTTTAAGATCGGAGAATCACGTAACCTGCGATGAGGAATTCTTCATAGATTCTCCTCAGCCAATTATATTGGTCACAGTTCTGACTTGTGTTCATGGAGATTGTCGATATTCAAAGCAAGGGACCAGTACATGCGGATGAAGGTATCGCAAGTCTCGTAGTTAGTCATTAGAGCCAGAACAAACTTGGACGTAACTGTTGAAATCCACGTTGGTTTATACTCACCGTAATTTTCTTCGTTTGCTTTTTCCATTTCCTTGTTTTTTTTTTATTAGTAACACCACACCTGCATTACACGCCATCCATATTCTCATGTCACCTTCTTCCGCTGCAATCTGAGTAAGAGATCGATGTTCATTTTGTCCCGAGTTATATGTTTACTGTTGCAGTGCAGCCTTTTCGCAATTCCTCGCAGTTCCGAGTCATTATTCATGTTTCTCTTCTATCACTTTTCTTAGCTTTTTTCTCTTTGCCTACTGCTCTCTAGATTTCAACTCTTTTCTCAAAAGTCCGGATACCTTATACCGTTTGAGTAACGCTTTGACTTTTGTACCGTCACTCAGGTGCAACATTATTTTTCTACATACGCGATAAGAGGTTCAACGATTCGAGACGCTCGCGCGGTAACCTGCCACTTTATGATAGTATCTTTTTGAGGCGATCGATCGCTCTTCGCACTATGTGCACACGAGTGCATATTCTGCAGTTGTCCACCTAGAGCGATTAAATGCATGCGTTCCAATTTAGCATTTACATACAAACACCTTTGCAATACTGCATGAGTATATGCAGCGAAGAAAATATACACACTCGCTTTTCTTATGTACTATTTTTTGTACATATACCATACCATTATACATTTACGACTGACTGTATGCTTTGCTGCGTTGTGCACTTAAAAATATCCTGGCGCCAGTGAACGATTATGAGTTGTACAAGCGTTTTGTGCCATGATTCGTGTCGCGCGAACGTTGTGGCGGAGAACCTTTCGGAATATGAGCACCCCGGTTCGCCTCATTGCTCTTGTCGTGATTATATATCGCCTCATGCTGTATTACGTGGGACTGCCGCTACTTATTAATGTCTCCGAGCGTCAATAAGAATCGCACTTTAGCGAGAAAAACACGTTCATTCGTAAAATTCTACTGTTTCCAGACAGTTCTGTGTCAACTGGTTTGGAAATGACAAATATACGTCATTCGTTGTGTCATTTTTATTGTCGGTTTCTTGAAACTTCAACGGCAATTGATTATCAGACACTTTTCGTTATAATTACTAAATATGGGCTCGAGGTGGCTGCAGCCCCCATAACCTCAATCGTTGTTTGCTGGACATGGATTCATGAGTGTGGAGTCGAAATCTATCGGGATTCCGGTGAAAGTGATTGGGAAAATTGCCAAATTTTCATCCGCGCTGGCCCGGATTCGAGCCCGGGATCCGGGGATGCGAGCTCGGCTAACATTCATCGAACCAAACCGCTCACCTCGTTTGGAAAAATATTCGCGAATTTTTGTTCGACAGTCCAATTATGTTCCAGAGTTGCGAAGCGTCGTAGAAATTGAGAAGGAAACAATGTGGACGCAGCAACGATATCAGTTTCGAAGCAGAATGAAAAAATTACGCGACCTAAAAGTAATGAGATAAATTGATTTTCATAAAATAAAATCATCTGGATTTCTCAATTAAAAGAGAATTATCCGTTTTGGGTGTAAATGTCAAATAAGAGTCTCATAGCTGATCATTTTCCAATATCAATCCAAGTTATTGCGATCGCGTCGCGACGCCTTAGAGTAGGTAACGACGTCAAGTTAGTTGCGGTTACAGTATTTTGAAAAAAATTTATATTCCTCGCTGTTAATTAGGCAAAAGAGCTGTGCGAGAGGGGGGGGGGGGGTAACAAGGACGATGAGCGAGTCAAAGAGATTCGTCTGACGCGCATGACATTGATACGTTTCGGGCGACCAGTTGCTAATTACTTTGCCTTGCGCGTCTACATCGTCACGAGGCATTAACGAAAAACGAGAAAGTCCAAAGTGGATGGACTAGCCAAAGACTAAGAGACAGATTTGATGGAATTGCTCAGAACTAAAACAGAATTCGCTTCAATTAATCATCGTACGAGTTATTGACAATTTTTTCAACTTAATCTGCAAGAGTCCCTTCGTCATACTGAATTAACAAGTGCCACATGATATACAACCAGTTCGCTCATCATTTTGTCCGAAGAATATACGATCAACCGACACTTTTCCGCATCCAACTGAATTCGATCGGCTTATTCACGCTACGGAATATTTTCTAAAATAACTCGTCAATATTCCAAGCCGGATAATGCCAGTTAATTGAAAAGTTCTTTTTTCTCAATCGTCTTGTACGATGTTCTGCAGTAAGTAGTAGGAGTGCGTGCGACACGTCCAGCAACCGATTCGATGCGCTGCCGTTAATGGGAAAGGACAGAAATGCCATACTGCGATACTAGCGTGCACGTATATAACTCACAAGTATACATTTTACCGCCGCATATTACTAGAGAGTCCTTAATACTAGCGTGTATGGCGAATCCAACGAGTTTACGAGGGCTTAAGTTTGCACTGAACGTCGCAGATGGGAATTAATCGAATAGTTACGGGGGCATCTAACGAATAAAAGAATTTTGAGCACTCCACTTGTGACTTTAACTGCACATGAATCTATATCAACGTATATGAATGAATGCTATAGATTTTGATATAAATTTAAGGACGACGTTATCGCGTTTCCGGTCACAGCCATTATTGCGCATTATGATAAATATGTAACAACTTATTAATTCATTGAATTGCGTCGGTCCTTTTAGCCCTATCTGCTCATGGGACAAGGAAAAATAAACCGAGCTTCGTGCAGTTGACGCTGGATAATATAACGATATCCTTTTCCTCTGGGACCCTTTCGGACGCCTAGTGTCTTAACGTCATTCATTAATCCAGTATAAGCTCACACCGTAGTTACTTCGTTCTGCATCTTATGCCGTGAGTGCACGCCACATACTCGATATTCTTAATAAAATTGAAAGCAATCCAAATCCTGTTATTATTAATTACGTTTCCGTTTACTATGTTGCTTCCATTTTCTGAAACCATTTTTTATGATAATTTTCATGGTTGGCTGATGTCAACGTGTGATGAATTTGAGCATTCGTTCTAAATCTTTGAATCATTGTAAATAAAGTCACTTTGGAAACGTCGTAACGTTGAATTTTGCTTTCAAATATTTATATTTTTGGACTGAATATTAATTCATTTTTATTCCTGGTATAAAAGTTCAGTTTGTAAAAACGAGATTTCTCAAAGTGGTACGACACAGGTGACCCAGTTTCGATCAGTGCTCATCTGATTATGAATTGACACGGATATTTCTGCCTTTTATTCAGTTAATCGATAGTGCTTGTCCCCCATCTGTGCTATTTTTTCAACGTTGACGTTGGACCGTATTGCAGCTTTGCAGAGTGTTCGTTACCGTTTTCCAATGAAGTTGAATTTTTTCTCACGTTCAAATTCCAGATTCCATTATTTTTTAAGAAATTTCATGCACACTTCTATTGAAGATGTCAGGCCTGCTCAATAATTATTGTATCGTGTTCCATCGTTTCAATATCACACCAATGTGTCGAGCAAAGAAAAAAAGTTACAAAGATGGACGACGAGCGTAAAGTCCCCCGACGTCTTGCGTGATTCATATTTTCAATTTATCTCTTCGAGCGATCCGACCCTCTACAGAGTTCAAACACGGTGAAAAGGAAGAATACGGAAATAATTTTTTTGGGAAAAAAAATCGTCAGTATAAAATTTTCATGAATTTGGGAAACTGGGAGCAACAATTTACGATGCAAGATCTTTTTCGATACATTTGTTACGATCTCAACGTCAAAATAGTCTAAAAAAGAGTCATCCATTTCTCTGTAAAACTCTCTGCGCTTATTACAATCGAGTTTATGCCCATATTAATAAGTATTAATTGTTCTAACCGCGCGATGTGCAAAAATGTGCGTCTTCGTTCATAAACAGTAATTTGTCCATTGAAATAACGTACACAGTTACAGTTGCTAAATACGGTTGAGCACCTTGTCTTAACGATCAAGCAATCAGCTAGAGTTTGCTCACGCGTATATCTATGTGTGTCAAATTTAGTATGGGAGCGCCTGTAATCCTAGTAAGCCATAAAATCGGCTTACGTGATCGACCGTTTTGATTTAAGCCCCTTCAGCATGCATGCGGACCAAGCGTACATGTAAAAAATCGATTTTTGTTCGAGCTATTATCCGGTGAAAATCATTGATGTGAGAATCTGTCCAGAGCTCTGGAGATTCAATTTTTATCTGGCCAGAAATCAATATTTTCATTTGTCACGGACGGCGTTTAAAAAAAAGTCAATTTTTTTACATCTCAATTCTAGAGCTCGGGATCTAGTACGCCATGAAGAAATCAACTGAAAGTTAAGATAAAAACAGTAAAAATAAAAAATTTACTCTGCTTGATCTGGTTTGACCAAAATGTGGCCGAAGAGAAGTTCGTCAGGCAGTGTTTCCGGTGTTAATTGTTAATTAACTCGGAAAAAAAGGCAAATCGTTCCGGTAATCGCGCACTGCAGTCTTTTGTCTTTACACGTCAAGGCTCCTTCATCAGACACCTCAAATCGCGTAGAATTGAGGGGAGATCTCCCACCGACGCACGTTCACGATTATCATTAACGGTTATTTGATTAGCACTTACTGGAATAATTAAGACAATTACGCGATGCAAATGACTAGGGTTAGCGGCCGGAGAGGCGTTTGCTGGGAGAAAAGCGTTTAAAAATTATGGCTGCAAAAAGTCGAGAGAAGTACGAATGTCGATTTCAGAGTGCTCTCCGAGTTGGACAGGACACTCTCCAGGTAGGACATTCGAGTCGAATAAAGAAATGTTTGGTGGCACTTTTGGCATGCAACGGATGCGCTAGTGTGCGCGCAAATACGCAGATTTTTTTAATGCCCAAACTTTGTCAGCTGCCGAAGCGAGTTGAGGAATTTCCTTAGCCCCAGCTGATTTAGAGATTTGACGTGTAACTATTATACTAGCGGAATTCGATTGAAATTCGACTGATTTAGCTGGAATAATGCAGTCTACGTAACCGGATCTCTAAGGTGTTTAATGAGAGCTTTCATGTTGAAAGAGTATGCAGAGACGTCACGATGGATACAGTGACGTCGCAAGTTCGAAATCTTATCGGATGGATCGGCTACACGCTCGGCATGGTTAGGAAAAAGGTAAAAATAAATGAACAAATTTGGTAAAATGATTAACCCGTAAAATTAGATCAATTTAGCTCGAACAGCTCTCTTAAATTTTGGACACCAAAATAAATTATTTTAGCCTTTTTTCTTCGTGACTAGCTGATGCTTTTATTTTGGTTACAAATGAGAGTGAACTTTTCTAGTGAGATTTTTTAAAATATACGAGCCTCATGCCCGCCTGCAGACCTTAATTATAGTTTTATCTGATTCTATCTCTCTTATTCGAAAAGCTTCGTGAATTGGAATTCGGCTCGTAAATTCTCGTCGAATAAAATGAACGGATATCCACTTATACCACATCCTTGACTTCTGGTCTCGATCTTTTCACTAATAAGGGCCTATTATATGGATATTAGGAATTCCGCAAAGCTGATCAGATAATGATATACATCGGAAGAAATATTAGCGAGATACTTTAGCAGTCGCGTCTAAAGTTGTTTTAGCCTCGAGCCAATTCGCTAGCTACTTGATTTCGCATCGATCTTGGATCGAACGCGCGCAACACTTTAAGAATGAAATAAGAGAGCGGTGAATAATTTTATTTTTATATTCCACGCCGGCAAGTTCAACGTTTTTCGCAAAAAAAAAAACTCATTTAAATATTTCATGCTTTTTTAAAATCTGGTTTTCAAAACTGAGAATAAAAACAGGCAACCGGACAATTTTCCAGTGGAAATGTACGAAAAATGAATGAGAACTTTGTCAAAAGTTCGTGCAATCCAAAGCAATCAAATGTTTATCACAAAACTCGAGCATATTCGCGACAAGAATTTATGAATAATAAACATATGAAAAGATGCATGAATACCAACCGAAATAATGAATGTTCTTTGTAGACAAAAATTTTCTATATATTTTATTGAAGCCTGTTTAACTGCGTACACGGGATTGCCAGTGGCATCAAGAGCTACCGGCGGCTTCTGGAGAGGATGCCTCTATGTAAATGAGAAGCAGCAATTAAGCGTGTGGTAAACCTCGTTCCGAACGAACGACAGAAGTGTGTTCACGAGAAGAATCGCTCTGCCTGTCTCGAGTGTACGTGATGCGCGCTTTCGCTGCCGAGCCACAAGACACGTCGTATATTGAACATAGCGGTTTCATTCTTACCCGCGTGTTAGTGAACAAAAAGGGAAAAGAAAAAACACAAGTTTCAACGACGAGAGGGTGACGCGCTATTGCGAAAACTATTCGAGTGCGACGATAATGAAAAATATGGAACAGGAATGAGAAAAATATAAATAATAATTGATTCGTGTTTATCGTTTAAAAACAAAACTGCCATAAAATACCATGGGATTGCACCATCAATCACAATTTTCGTAATGGTGGCTTCTACGAAGAATTATTCACGATCCATGAAACTTTATGCCGAAGCACGAGAAATACGCTTTGCGACGTCTGCATATGCAACAAGATCCAACGCTCGAATAAGAAAACTCGGAGGGAGGAAAATTCTACCGTACAATTTATTAATATTTAGTTTCAAAATACTTTTCAGTCATCTATGACTTCACGAAAAAGTAGAAAGATATGGAGGAGAGCAGTAATGAAGATTGTAGAAACAGCAGGAAATAAAACGAGACGGAGGTTTTGGTAACGCCTCGGAAAGAGCTTGTTATCATATCGGAGACGAATTGTTGCGAAAGAGTACACATACTTATGCTAATGCCTTAATATTTCTTCGAGTAATGATAGCGTGCACGCGCGCATCTTCGTATACAATACGCTATTCGAACATATACGCTAGTAACTCAGGTTTGCTTTATACGCGACGAACGTTTAAAGTTGCCAAAAGAAAAGCGAAGGAGAAGAAACCGACACGAACATGTGTGGCTCTGGCTTGCTGTAATTAAGATCTGACTTTGTGCCGTCAAATCGCCAACCGCTCATCCTCGAAGAATCCGAAGAGTAGTAGCTCGACTTGGGGAAAGCAATATATTTGAGTCCATCCACGTGTCACGAGCATGGATTGACTAGAACTTGTAGATACGATCAGAACTGTTTGGAGTTTTACTTTTCAGCCTTTTTCGTCGCACTAATCATTTGCGATCGTTAGCGTCGCCGTTTTGAGTGAAAATGAAAGAATGCATTGCAAAGTTAATGGCTCGATTTTCTCATACACTCAAATAACACGTTGTTAGTATTTCACGAACAAGTTCCGTCGCAGGTTATTCAACTTTAATGTCAATGACAATTACTTTTCAATGCTTTTTGAAAAGTTGTAAAAATAAGTTTGCTAGCGTCGACTCAGAGGTCGAGAGTGCTTGTTTTAGAGGTGAAACAAATTGTCATCCTACACACTAAATTTTTGTATTCGCCTTGTTCATTCACGCTGATTACTTGTTTCATTTTTTTTTTTATTTTACTGAATAAACAAGTGTATTTATATAAACGAGCGTATACTGCCTTTCGAAATTTCATGGACGAGGAGTTTATTTCGCATTTAAATAAGACGTTTGACGCCTCGAGTGGAATTCCTTGCCGCGAATGACATTTGCTGCTGTCTCTGTCACCACCACTGCTGTTAGTTCTATAGCACTGTCTTCATTTCTCCTCATCTCTTGTGTGTGTGTCTCTCTCTCTTTTTTTATCTTCCTCGTTCCTTTGCGTCGTATATACACAAGAGAGACAGGACCTTGGAGAAGAAACGGCATCGGTATTATATTGAGGAGGAAAGCACCGATAATAAGAATGCACTCGAGCACTCTTCGGGACTCTGGCGTTCGCCATGTCGTTCAACAGGATTCTTCCCTGCTCACTCAAGAGCGAGTGGAATATCGTTTCGTGATCGAGTGTCTGTTTACCCAGTTAACTTCAAAGTTGGTTTCAACTTTTAAATCACACGTCTTTCTGGATCAACCGGATCTTTAATGGCTACCGAAAATTTACATATCTATATAGATGTGTAAACGTTACCGCGTGCATTCGTGAGTGCCTCGCTGCTCATAATATTGATACGGCGGCACGGATACTGAGAAAGCTTGATGAATAACTTGGGCTCCTTGCTTTATTATTCAGAAATGTAAACCCGTGTCAATGTGTTAACTGAAGCAGGCCAATTGCTTTGTATATTTTGAAGCATATTGTCGAAGATGTTGGAATGTTACGTGATCGTTCGTTACGTCAATTTTCCTTGCCATTCCCTCGTTCTTTGGTAATTCGAGTGGACTGCCCGCGACAATTGGAATCCCCGGAACCAGCAACGCGTTTAAGAAGTTGGAACAATTCATAAAGTTCGACGATTGAAAAAGCGCATGGAAATGAAAGTTTCGGGAAAAAGCCGATGACACAATAACAATCAATGAAAGGATTAAAATTAAATTGGCGATAAAGTTGGATGAAATAGGGAACAAACGTTGTGTACGACAAATTTATAGTTGCGGGGCTGTATTCGTCGAATCCGAGAACAGTATTTATCGAGCGAACGAGAATATCGTGATTGTCAATATCTCGTTGGTTTGTATTGGATTCTTTTCAATTACGACATTGACAGGCGACTCGGCAACGAAAGATACGAATGAAAAATAAAGAACGAGGATTTATACCGGTGGTATATAGTATAATGGTATAGTTGCGGCAGCGAGGGCACCAACGAATGAAACAGGTTTACGCATATACGCGGTGTCATAAAAATTTACGTATAGCAGGCTCCGCTGTGACGCTGTATAGATACACATGCCCGTTTATGACTAATGGCCCACCGTCGACTCTTGTTTTCTCTTTTGTGCCGTGAACGAAACGCGAGGAACCAACTTAAAAATCGTGTACCAAGGTGGGGATTAAATGTCCCTTATGGGCCCTAATAGCCCTCAATTTAAAGGTCCTATGATCGCGCGGCTCTACCTTGAAAAAAAACCCGAATAAAAACAATTAGAAATAAACGAAAAACCCACGTTCGTCCAGGGTGTTTCGTCGACCGACGTAAGACGTGCGACAGTGAAAAACGTTTCACGAAAATTTCTCGAAATTCTCAAATTCAAAGTAAAAAACTCTGTTCGCCATTCGCTGACGAGTGTTCGCGTACATTCGGGTAAGGAACTTGTCACATTAAACATGAGAATTACCGGACAGATCCATGTACAATCAACAGCCGATCATTTGACCACCCATGCACAATTAAATGTTACCCACCGACGCTTTCCGACAGGTCGATCCCCCATTATTTCGAATCACTCGCCACACAGCGTTATGGATAAGACCGCATTTCCTCTTTCTTCAGCTCATCGGAAACTCAATAGACGCGTGAACTTACTACGCAGAATTATCTTGTGCGGGTCTTATAGACATATAATAAAAAATGTTCGAAAAATCTTCATGACTAAGTCTGGTGAGTCGGGGACGAAACGAGAGATGACTTCACTTTCATCACTGAATATCTTTTTGTTCAAGGAATCGTGTATGGTTCTAGCCGATGGATAACGGTTTGAGATTTTTATTTCTTCTGTCTAGCCGCTCCACACCTACGATCGCGATTTCGTGATTCCGATAAAAAAAAAAGTGGATTCCATTTGAGAATCTGAAAATTAAAGAAATTTGCTTTGTTGCCTCGGAGTCCATGGATATTGATTCGGTCGGGGGGAACAATGTGATTAATCAAGTTTCTTTTTTCGACAGAGAATTAAACGTTTTACGAATCGTTTCATTTGATTAACACTTTGGCGACGTACGGTCGATTCGAAGGATTTACAAGAATCCGATAATAAGATTCTGAATGTTAGGAAACTTCGTTAGTTCGATATGGTTTAATGGAGAAGCGCGGAAACAAGCGATGTGTAGCTACAAATCGGCTGACAGATGTGTTATCCGGGTTCTGCAAACGTGTATGGAGTTTTTGTCGTGACTCACACGTGCGAGGAATCCGACGAGATAAATTGAAATACTAAGAGGATTTAAGAAATGATTAGTTCACTAATGAGCCCATCAAAGCAGCTTTTTTATCGTAGACGGTATACAAACAAATATGGTTGGTCTTTTACCGTCTCCCCTCAATGTTTAGCCTCATACTTCTGTTCATACATCGTTAGTTGGATCGAAACGATTTTACTGAAGGTTTCAAAGGCGTGTAAAAAGATAAAGGAAAAGGAGACACGTGTGTATTCACATGGATGACTGCTCGGCTCTTTGTCGATGACAAATTCTTGACTCTGATTTACAATGAAAGTCCAGCACGAGCTGCTGGTTAGCTTTGATAAAAAATAAGCGAGATGCTGGCATCGTACACATTATTGAATAAGTGATAATATTTCGAGGCGTATTAATGGGGTTTAGACACGAAAACGCAAGATTATAGTTAAGGCGTTCCAAAACTTTGATTTCTTCTTTGCGCTCGTGTTGTGCGACGCCTTCATTAGAATGGAATGTCAGTAAAGAAGGTAGCTGGCACGCTTTTCGGCACTCGTCCTAGCAACTTTGAGTGAAATTTCGTTTTTGGCGAATTTATATTTTATTTTTCTTCGGTACTTCAGCTCGAACATTTTTTTCGGTGGCTTTGCGTGCAGAAGTGATTCGTTAATCTTCTGGGTGCTTTCTTGTGGATGCGGAGAGTGGGTTTTGAGGTGTTTGGACTCTGGAACCACGTCCAGCCTGCTCGTGTGTCGTCGACGATTTCACGCAAATTTTTTCGGCCCGAGCACACGCATCTCGTTCCTTTTTTTTTTCTTCATTTCGTCCCTCTTCCCATGGAGGAGGAATATCGCACACGTTTCTGGGCGTAAAGTGCAAGCACATTATGCGCGTGGAAGAATTCAATGATAAAAGCGGCGCGGCTCACACGAGAAATCAAGAGGCAAAGGAGAGAGGGAGACTTTAAGGGCCTTCTCGAGTGGCAAAGTGTGCGGAGTTCCTCCTGCCATACGACTATGCTCTTCAGGCACTTTTACAAAGCAAGCATTATGTGTGTTTACCCTTCACCTCCTGTTCTCACGATTCTCGTACTAATTTTATGAAAGCCATCAGATAAAATAGCTGGATCTGTCAATATACGATACGAATAATTCTTAAACCTATGAAGGATTTATGGATATTGATAAAATCTCTTTGATTTTATTCGAAAATTCGCAAATCACGTTAAGACACTGTGGATTCCTAATAGAGACTAAATTTTTCTACTCTCCATTCTTAAAGCTTGTTATTACATTTTTTTGAGTTTATTAAATGAACTCGCCGACAAACGCCCGCCCAAATATAACGCTACGGCGATACAGTCTGTAATTGGTCTCCATTAGTCGTTAATGTATGCAAAATATCCTTATTATCAAGAAAGAAGAGAAAGGTGAAGAGACCCCCGAGGGTCGTAAAGCTATGGTTGCAGCGATGTATACTCACGTATGTACGTTTATCCCTTTTGGTCATGGAGAGTGTGATACGAATCTGCAGGTGCTGCAAAAGCTGAAAAAGAGTGTATAATATATATCGATAACTTCATATACCCGGCGCCTTCTTCAGTCGCACGCGGGAGCAGCTTTTAATTATTTTATATGTACAAATATCCTATCGTCATAGGTTTTTTTTTATATTTTTCACTCTTTTACATTTCGTTCTCCGGCTATTTTTCCCGCGAGTCGCGGCAACTTGACCACCTCTGAAATCCTAATTACCGAGAGCCGCTAATGGTCACGCGCGCTTTCGCTCTCTCGTTCACTTATATTTTCCCTTATCAACTTATCCGGCATATCCTTAATTTATCCTCATTTACTTAAAGACTGCTCAATCCGTATCCGTCTGTGAGGCGCGCTTGCCTTCAGATCTAATGGTACGCGATACTTCAAACACGCTTTATAAATAATTTCTTTCTCAAAGCACATACGCTTTCGAGGATGCGCGGAATTCAAGCAAAGTGCATCGATATACCATATCGATAAGGTATCAAGAAATATATCTTATCGCCATCAAGATTATCTCGCGGATTCTTTTCCATTATCGCGCTCTGCCTCTCCCGTACGAGCATGTAGAATTTAATCATTGAGCGCGAGCGTACGACTAAAAAGTTCCTTCGCAACGTCTTTATTAAATAAACGCAACGGAAACTTTAAGTTTTTTTTACTAAATCACCACCCATTGTTAAAGTCTGTTTAAACATTGCTAAATTTCGTAACTGACCGATCACCGGTGACCGCGGTCAAATGTTGAAACTTTTTCGCCAAATTCCAACATCGAAGCAATCTCTTTTGGCATATATCGAGTTAAAAAAACTGATATGGTGTATTATTAAAAATATCGACGACATTGCACGCAAGAATCGATATCTCATATTATGCGATTATTTTATAATATGTATCGATAATGGTGAAGAGACTGCGCGGCGGATTTTGCCGAATATGTTATTAAAAATACCTGAAATATTTTTCATTCGACACAATGTTGGCAAATTTTTGTTCTGCTCTTATGGCGCGGTACGTGATTTCAATAAAAATACATCGATGTGTGCGTTCCGTAGGAATTCTCATCAAAGTCACTCGGTTATATTGGAAGCTCTAGGGAACAGACGAGTTCATAAATCAAAAGCAGAGAGAGAATGCTTCAAGAGCACTGGGTGCGTGTACTTCAAGCAGCAGCAGCAACTGCAGTATAGTTTTACAATAGCCTATGCCGAAGCTACCAACAGTACGGAAGCAATCGCCGGTAGGTACATCTGTAGATACTAGCACGTCCACCCACGGCTACTCATAGAATCGAATATACCTTCGTTCTCTCTGAGAGGACCGATCATTCGGTATTGGCATCCTGGATATCAATCAGTCTGAGAAGCAGTAGCGATCGCTATTCGCCGGGAGCATGAAAGATTCAAACTTATGACTACATCAAGGACATCGCGATTCGTCAGCCATAACGCTTATCGATGTTTCCGTCATTTACGGTCGACGTAATTAATATCTTTTAGTGTCTTTAAGAAAATTGACGGATTGACTGTTTTTGAGGAGATTTACAGACTGCTAGTTACTAAGAATATACCAGTCGTTAGGAAAATTTGAAATTGATCTTTTTGGCCTCGCGTGGAAAAATGAAAGATTTGAAACTCCAAGCGCAACGACACTGCGACAACGACCACGTCAGAAGTTACTTGTACACAAATAACCGGAACGAATGACGAAACGGGTGATTTATACGAATCTTCTAAGCTCCAGGGAAAATATTGCGGTAATTTGCATGCACTGAAGGATATGTGGCCGAACGTTGGTTGGCCACCAGGACACGAGCTGTAAAAAGTTCCCGTACACGTTCGTGGGGTGGTACAACGATAATTAGACGCCCGCTGCCCACCGTTTTATGATTTAGCGTCATGAGACGCGTATATAATAACGTGTACGAATGCGGCGTATGGGGGTGGTTCGCAAATACGAGAAGTATCACCGATGATGAGGGTCGAGAGGTTACTAGAATGTCTCTGTATGTGTATGTGTATTCAGACCTCACACGAAGTTGGTCCACGTGAATAACATATAAAACAATTATATACAAAAATCGCATGTGTTGTTTTTTTTTACTTACGAAAAAGTCGAGCATCTGCCCTAAATAATGAAAAAATTCGGTAACGGAGGGTCAGTTTGATGAATTTTTAATTGCATCTCGGTATATCTCAGTATTTTCATCATGCCATTGTTACGTCGACACTCGAAGAAGGTCTCGCTACAAAACGGATATCTCCTGAGCTATCTATACTACAAGCTTGTACTCGAGTAGCAAAATAAAAGGGAGTGCAAGTGTACGATTACCTGAGCGAGTGGCAATGCCAGCACTTATATTACGTAGTTTGCACGCACATAGAAGATACTCTATCCACTATCTTATCCTAGTTTTTCAACGGTGCGGCTGCCTTTTGGAGTCGGGGCTTCCTGTTTGCCGCAAGTGCTAAAACATTGTGCGCTAAATTCCTCGAGAGTTCGACCGATTATTACTGAGGCCATTTTATGGTTGTGCACCATATACTCTGAGCAGATAAACGATCGCCAAACGCGAGCCTTCCGCTACTTATATAGTTGGTAAAACGGCATGCACAATTCCGTATATACCTGTGTCTGTGTGCACATAAATGTATGAATTACCCTATTGGGTTGGTGCAATCGATTTATGTACTATCTGTGTGAATATCTGTATATACACATACAGGCTGTCCATAGAGTAATACCTAAGCGGAGAATATCGATTGGAAAACTCTAAAGGGGCCCATCCATTTTTCTTCCGATTGCACCGCTAATGAGATATAAATTAATTAGAAATTTCCAATCCAGACTGCTGATGTAAAGAATAAGTGGGAGCAGTGAGCATCCAGCGAAAAGGCTCGACATGGACTGGACGTGTCAGCCCGCTCGAATGCGGCTGTCATCGCTATTTTATATAATTGATAAATATCTCACGATGGATGAACGAGGAATTATCGACAAGGACTTTTTTCGTTTGATTTGAACTTGGCCTGCAACTTTTTGGTACCGTTACGGGGACACTTTGTATACGAAAGATGGTAATGAACGAAAGATACGATAATTCGCATGTGTGTGTGTGTGTGTTTGCCGGAAACTATACGGGCGCACTCCCGCTAGCTTCTGAACGTTCTGTAATGATGAAGCACCGTGCACTTCAAACTTATATACCGTCATTATATAGGATAGCGAAAGAGAAACAGCTGCTGCGGCGCCTCCAGCGAGACTCCGGGGAAGGAAGGACAGGACGGCGATTTTCGTGAATCTAAAAATCAGAGTATAACGTAAAAGAACGTTCTACAATTTAGTTGTGGAATTAAAATCCAGAAATATCTGTTCATATATTTTCACTCGTTCGTTCATATAGAAGTTTCTTTTTAAATTATTCAGGAACCCGACGAACAAATGTATAGTTGGTTCTTCATTTAAGTTGAAATTCTCTATATAGAAACACAAGCAGGCTCTTCTGTGAGTAAAAAAGTTTTTTCGCACTCTCAGTGAATTATCGGATCATAAAGTTCAAACGATAGCGAACGATTTGGCTGGGATGGTGTAAAACATCGTTGCGAATTTCGGCTTCGATCATGTAGGCAAACATATTATGTGCTATGAGCATATACATTATAATGTACACAGTACCGACTGCTTGTTTATAGTGAGTACACTCATTCGAAGCTAGACCGCCTGTTGCGCTCTGGGACGAATTCATGGAGGGTTATAAAACGTCTTGCAGAGAACCGCTATCGCCAGACTCGTTCTAAGAGTTATTTCACTTTTAAGCGACAGAATACATCGCTTTGTAAACGTGCCGGAAGTCTGACAAGTTTCCAATAAAATACTAAATCGTATTTATAACCAAGTTGTCAATCGATTCAACAAAAATAATCGTCAAATATCTGAGAAGGCAATTGGATGGAATTTACAAAATGTCGAAACAAAACTCCAAGTTCGAAAAATCCTCCATATTTTGTCGAAAATTCTTTGTGCACAAAAATGTCTTCGTCAAAAGTAAATAATGAGACAACGTGTTAGTATTTTTTTAGCACGTAATCCGGCGTTCTGAGTAAATTAAAATAATGAGAGTAAGTGGTTACGGAAACGGTACATTCGATCTTCCGCGCGGTAATTTCCAGAGAAAGATCCCTTAGCGATGACGATAAAAGGAGAAAAGTTAGATCCAGAGACGCGGTAGCGATTTGTATACACATACATATATTCATTACCTAATTAGGTAAGCGTCGAAAGAGCGCACGAGTCTGGCAGATAGAACTTGGATTATCGCGTAGCACGCTAAAGATCTTAACGAGATCTTCCAATCTCTCATCACCGAAGGTTCGCGCAATCCGCGGGATACAGCTCGGCGTTTTCGTTTTGTGAAGAATCTTTTAACGAAGCCGCAGCGTAATTATACGATTCCAAAAATATGAGAATTTTATCACCTAGATACCGAAGGCGTGGTGTGGCAGATCGTGCGGCGTATTTGAGTCATCTTCGTCCAGAGACTCGGCAAAGTCTCGGGCCAAGTACATTTGACGGCTCTGTCATCTGCTGGCCCGAGAGTCGATCACTCAAGTAATCTCTGAATAAAGCGATTTTCGCGGTGGGGGTAGACATTTTATTGAATTACGAAGCCCAAGGTTAATGTCTTATGATCTGAAAATTGAACAGGAGACTAATAAAGTTGTCGCCCCTCGATTGAGCCATAAATCAACCCGATTGATACCGTAATTGCTGATAAATGCAATTTCTGATTGGTCGGGACTGACGGTATATCCTTGCATCCCCATTGGACGAAAAGTTTTGGGTACGAGTCACACGATGTTTTCCGGGCAACGAGCTTTCTTCTGTACCGAGCGGGCGAAAAAAACGAAGGGGATTTTGCCATGATAGCAATAAACAAATACATATTACGCATATCCGGGGGATTTGGTCCTCTAAATATCGCAGCAACGTAATCTATAGTTTATACAGATTTACGCACCATAAAACATTTTCGTGAATGGAGGTTCTCCCGTCGATTGGATAATTTATAATTTAACGAGTCGTAAATAAGAATCAGGGATATTTCTTGCGGATATAGGCAGAAAGCGAAACTACTGACGGGTGAGGAAGGTGGAAGCGGCGAGACGTGTGTATAGATGTAAAGTTTTGGGCGAAGACGCCCCCCGTTGAGGAGACGGAATGGTCCTCATTGGTCGCGTTCACCTTGCCTATGGTGGAGATTGCACTTATTGATCGGTACTTAAAATATCTAAAGAATGAATCGACGTACGTTGCGAAAAGGATCAGCGTGGATAGTCGAACTGATCGCTCTGCAGGCGTCGTGGATGGCGCGGAGAAACACAAGACCGGCATCCTAAATCGGAGTTTTTACGGTTGCGGCGTCGCATCGACCGCGGCATAAGTTGATCGAGATCAACACGAAACATCGCCGAGTTGTTTCGTTTTATGCAAGAGTTTTGTTCTCAGTTCGCTGCGACTCGAAAAAATATATGGGCGTCGATAAAAGATTTTTCCAACAGCGATTGCGGGAGTTTATAGTCGGTAAAAAAAGTGCCACTTTTCGGGATCGTAATTCACGACATCGTTCGCCTCGTTTGAAACTCGTAAACTTATTATACTTTCCAATGTAGCCATTTGAATATATGAGATACTTTTACTTCGAAAAACAAACTTTACTGAGATTCTGCATACTTGAGGTGAAGATTGAGCTGCTGTGATCAAATGTATGGATTGCAAGAGACAAATGCAAGGTCCAGTAGTCATGAAAAATGATAACCATTATCATCCACTTGCCGATGGTTATAGACGCAAGCGAGAAAACTGTGATTCACTCGATTTTTCTTACAACTACTAACTCATACAACGTGTAATAAATCTCGTATGCCTTACGATAGTTACGTAAGGCGTAAATCGCCATTTAAAAGCCTCTATGAAAAGCTATCAATAAAGGGATTCTTATCATGGTTGCAATGTGAGATAATGGTGGGATCTACAACGTCTCTTCATGAAAAGATTATACAGTCCTTATTCGAGTGCGATCGTCTTTCAGGATCGTTTTGCTCTCGCATATGGGCAAAAGGCGACTATTTTATTGGTGATTATGGTGAGAGAAGGATAGGAGCAAGGGAGAGCAAGGAAGATTCTTGGAGAGCGGGATGGCCCCTGAACGTGAGAAACGTCATTATACGAAACCAGATCCGCCGGTTATCGTTCAAGAGGTGTGCAGCAGGCCACTCGTTTTATATTTACGAGGCTGGGCCGTAGAATCGTCTCTGGTGAGCCCGCAGAGATCTCCTTGCTCTTTTGCTTCATGGGATTCTCGGAGGCTCGAAGAAACGCGCCGCGCTCCTAGCGAGAAGGCACCTCGTCGCGTTGTTATCGACTTGCGAGGGCGTGTCGAGAGTTCTTCAACGTATACACGCGAGTCTCTCGTTCCTGCTCCGGGCACCCGCGGTATCCGCATACCCACCGGCTTTTGCTTTATGCCATAGGCTATACGTGCTACATAAGATGAGAGCCAGAAAGACTCGACCCGACTCACCCAACTCTCGTGACTTATGTGGGTTATTCACTGCTCGTCGTGTAGTTCTCGCCTCGCGATAATGTAGCTGCCTGCGATACCACTTTGCGGTCTGGTAGAATCGTACACGCGTCACGTAGTTTTATACTGCATACAATATATTATTCGTATATCCACGTACAAAAGTATTATCAACATTTTATCCAGATACCCCATTTTTTCATACTGAACCCATCTCTGGAATTTCCTAAACCAGTCTGGCGCATAACACGAACCATCATTGCTATTTTCTTGCTCCTATCTCCATGATTGGTTGTTACAGAATTCTTTCTTCTCGTTTCGTTGTCGCTACATTTTATGGCACTTGCGTTTATTACGGTTGTATTAATTCTCCAACCGAAGACAGGAACGGATAAGAAAAACCCTCTGCTTTCTCTCTCTTTTGCTCTTTTCTCTGTCCTGCTGGAGTTATTTTCACCCCTCCGAATATATTTTCTCAAGTTCCGAAAATACTGCGATTTAATAAATGCCCTCGAACGATCCATATTTTTTTTTTATTCTGTGGTGACATCTCTCAACATTTTCGTTATTGTTACCGAGCGATTCTTGGATGTTACTCCTGATATGCTCCTTTTGGGATATGTCTGGGTAAACCTCGCCCAAGATTTACGTCCATCGATCATTCCACTCACTCAACCAGCTTTGATATCTTAACCCCTCCGTATTCTACTCGAAGAGGGACCTTCCCCTCTACCTTCTCCAGCGTATCGATATATATCCACGAAACTCAAATTATACAACGAGCGTCATATATTAGCGAATAGACCTTCCGTCGTATATACGGCATGTACGTTTCGCATCGTCTCGTTCCTCTGACCTCATCTATAATGTCATGGTGCCAAACACGTGATCCATCCCCGCGATCATCGATCATTTATTTCGGTGATAGTTTTTCGAATTATTCGCTTTTCCAAAGACTTCCCCGGACAATATTCGAGCCAGTGAGAATGACACACGTCTGTCAGCTTTTCGTACCTCCCTCTTGGCCTAAACTTTTGGACAAAGGGTGACAATTGAAAGCTGGGCAGGCCATTTTATGGCCATCCGCGGGGTTGGGGATGGTTTTTTGTTGCTTTTCCCGAGGAAATGTTCGCCATGGCGATGACGTCAATATTTTTTGGAACGCAAGACACTGCCGTATGGAAATCATTCTGAACATCTTGTTATTGCAGAATACTGGATAAAATTTGAACGGCGAGTGAACTCGACAGTTATACATCGTGTACGCGGTTACGATGACGTTGGAAGGGAGATTAAGAAATTCATCTTTGCTACTGTGTCGTTTGCAGATCTCGCAAAAGCTGCAACAAGACGATTCGCATGACTGAATGCGGAATAATTACGTCAGTAATAATGTTGGAAAAATTACAACGGATGTGGTTGAATCCTATAGAAGCTTTTATTCTTTGGGAAAAATGATGCAAACATTATAATTTGTAATTCATTTGGAAAAATGATGCAAACATTATAATTTTTTACTTATTTTTCGCACATTGGTAAAAGTTTCAGTGGCAGGAATGATTCGCGAAAATGTGAATTGCTGTGCCTTTTAAAATAATGCCGTTGATGTTCAAATCGTGGATATAAGCGAATTTATTAAGCGTAACGCCTTCTTGCTGCGGTAGCCGCAGCCACTGCGTTTCTCGCAACGTTTCTATCAGCCGGCACAACCGCTGCAGCCCTTGGCCTGCCACCCTGCTGCTGGCCACCTGGCTGGTTATTTGGTAAGACGCCCGCAGGAGGAGATGCGGGCCGAGCTCGTCGATAACTAGGATCCAACCTCCTGACTCGCAGATTCAGCTTCTCCGGAATACTTTTCACGATTTCTTCTCCGAAGTTGCTAACACCCTGTAAATTTTTTTTTTTTTTAAATTATACAATATGCTTAAAAACGAATCATTTCGCGATTCGTTTTACGTTTGAGTGTCAAGTGTGTCAAACAAATTCATTAATTTTTTTTAGCGAAATTATCTGATTTTTCAGTTTTTTCCAAGAGCAATGCATACATTCAGAATAAAAATCTTTCTACTGCGGAAAATTGCTTAATTTTTTTCCATTACGTATCCAACAACAAAAAATCACAGTATTTCCATAAAACGTCCATAACAATAGATATGTTTTCGTAGCGAAATTTGTGGCAAAAACGTACCTGAGGAAGTTCAGCAGTCAATGTGTCAGTTTCTGGTTCTTCATGGCGTTGGGCATAAACTCCAACAAGCCCGAAGATGAGAAGCCAAACGGCGAAATTGCGAAGTCCCTCCATTGGTTATAAGAATTCAAGCGCAAACTGAGCTTCAGATCTTGCTGTCTGTTCGTCTTGCAGAAGACTCGTATGGAAAGCACTGATCATGGGCTTTTTATACGATTTCGACGACCATTAAGGATTCTATAATCTCGCGCGCTCGTGTCAAATGAGTTTGTAATGTTTTATTTACACAGTTGCCTTAGTTGCCGCCTAGAACTGCGAATCTATGATTGTTACAGCACGTAACTTAGTGGGAAAAATCATCGACGTGTCACGTGTAATGATTCTTCTCCTATTACTTTGGGGTCCGTGGCATTTGTGCCTTTTGCTATGGCCATCGGAGCTGGACCAATCAGACATCTTCCTTCAATTAAAGGAATTTTGGGGCGGCAAATTGAGAATTTACTAAAATCCGACTTGCAACTTCCACTCGAAAACGAAACATGAATTCGAACAGGAAGCCATGATGAAAAGGAAATTTTTATCTCAATCAATTTGGAATTTTTTGATTTTCCGAAAAATAGGCAACATAGGATGTAAAAAATGAGAAAAATCTATGAAGTCGGAAAAATTGCCTACAAAGAATTCCCTCACCAACAGTTTTGAGTTTTTTTTTCCAAAAGTTGAAAGTTTCGGAGTATGGATGGTTACGACAGAGTTTTAAGGACTTTTCCTTTCGATATAAGTTCGTTGGACGTTAGAGGAACGCTTTGTGAGTTTTTTTTTTTTTTAGAGTTTTTCATTCTTTCATTTATTGAATTGTTCGAATACGTTCGAAACGATCAATGGAATAATTGAAATTATATTCTCGATCGAATGTGAATGATAAAATTTTGGTCTTTTTTTTTTTATCGATTCGATAATGGTCCCGTGAATTCAACTATTGCGACAAGATATTGCCACGAGTTCCATTGTCTGTTTGTACTTCGTAGTAATTTCATTCTATATTTTTCGGGCAATGTGTACACATCGGAATGAAAGAAGAAAGAAACCAACACATCATTTTAATGAGCTCGGAATCTATCAATGTGATCTATTGTCAATTACTGTTGGTATAGTGGTTGATTGCTTTTCGCTCCGTTGCGACATATATTTGTGAATGAATTATTTCGTTTGCATTCATTAACATCGAGAAATAATCTTCGTCACATGTGCGATATGGGAATCACATGGATCATTCTTAGTTTAGGACGTATAATTCTTCAAAAAGAAGCAACGTCGATTTATGTCAATAATTTTTTTCATAGTTTTCCGATTTTCATAATTAACAAAGACCTTTTTGACTGAAAAGATTATCGACGAATGACGAAACTTTCATGAATGTCAGCCAAAAAATTTTAATGATTAGCAAAATTTAACTAAACATTTTATCGTCATCACGAAGCCAAGACTCGTGTAGCTCATCCAATAGTATTATTGACACAATAGTAATACATATGCCATTCGTTTTTATTACACTGCTTTTCCGAACATTACGTTGCCGCACAAAAGTATCTATTATTTCTACAGTTGGTGAGTGTCAAAAAAACGAAGATTGCTGACAAAATTCTGGATCGGGTGTTCCATAGAAAAATAATAATTGAATCTCATTAGAAATATCGACGTGTTATCTATTTGAACAATGACGTGCGCGTGTCTATTGAAAGGTGAAAGAATCGTGCCTTCTTTTCAGTCGTTAACAATACGTAAACTTACGCCATTTTTTTTTCTGTACCTTTTTGAAGAATAATGAAGCAGGAAGAGAAAGAGTTAATCTTTCTAAGTGTCAGAAGATTAGTTGGAACCGTAAAATAATGGAGCAAAAAATTCAAACGTTTGAGCACATCGATTGGGTGGATCGCAGTCAATGCAGCATACGTCGGAATATGACACTAGTATGGCTGTTTCTTTTATATCGAATTGGCGGAATGATTCATTCAAAGTTATAGGATTTTATATGTCTGCCTGGGTCGAGGAAAAATGTGCATATAATTGGAACGGGAATCCCAGCCTGCACTCGTAAAAGCGCACGCGATTATTTATCAGGAAAAAGCTCGTTTTCGCGTCTAGATGCTCGCGGTGAGTCCTGATTTGCGACATACAGATTTCCTTTGAATATAGGGCCGCAGAGAGTCTGTCAGATCTCCGGATATAATTAAGTAATTAGTAGTTTCGAGAGGAACGTCACAATTTGTGTCAACGTTAAAATGGCGCGTCGTGAAACCTGAATAAAGTGGATGTCAACACTGATGTTGGTAAATAGCGCTGTTATAGAGGACAAAGTACAATTCTTGAAACAAATTACGGGAAGAAATTTGCAGTGAAAAAAATGCTGGGTCAGATGCGAAATCACAAAAGTGTCCGGAACACACACGTGGGACGAGTGGACTCGTCGTACTCTCTTTCTCCGTGGGGGGTATTTGAGAGAGTCCATGCACTCGAGCTTCGCGTGATGGCATTCCCCTCCGCACGGTAAATAAATTACTTTGGCTTATCAGGAGTAATAGTATAGTGCGCACGACACAGATTGGTTTGCGTGGGGCACGCGAATTAAAAGTTATACTTTGGCAGCGCAACGGAAAACCTGGCTCTTGCGGATTTATCCTGCTGCGCTCGCTTATGCGGAAGTCCGCGTGACCTCTTTTGCTGCAAGTCTAACCACCCTGCTATGGTGTATCTTTCCAATGTTTATATTTAACGTAATGCTTCCGTTCTTCCCGTACGAAGAAATGAAGACTGATGGACACACGGGGAGGGAAGCAATGTCCTGAACCATGTGGCGCGTTCGAACAAGAACTTGGCAACTTGAATGTTTTTCGTTCGTTATTGTCTCTTTTTATAATTCCGAATCCAATGATTATTCGTAGATGAAAATATCGTTGTTTCCAGTTTGTATTGAGTGAGCGAATTTGTCTAAGGATTAAGTCATTGGTGCAAGACCTTTGTTGGCAGATCTCGGTTTTTGTAAGACATACTTGACGAATATAGTGTCGAAAACGAGAGGTACTAAAAATTCACGGGTCTTTTCGGTGATTGATTGCGTTCCGGTGCAGGCATTCTTCGAGGCGTCTTTCCCCCTTGTCGATTTATCATCGTTCCTTTTTACATTTGATTTATTTCTCGTGTGTATCCTGCGGTAGCTTGAGAAACCGCGGAACGATTGTCATCCTCTCAGCTGTCTTTCTGACAGTTTGCAGTTTACGTTTCCCTAAATCTATTTTCTGTCTTCACTGTTCATATTTTTTTTTTTTAATGGCATTTTCATAGGACGTTATTGCATCTTTATAATGTGTGTGTGTTTTTTTTTGTTCTAGGTGAGTTGAAACGTGCATCTTCCGTGATTGTATCCGCGTCGGTTTATCAATGAGAACGTGGCCGATAACGGCGTGGTAAGATTAATTAAATTCCAATTCACAGTATTCTAGTTCTTCGAGACGGTAAAAATAGATATGTGGGTCACACTTCGATAGATGCTCCAATATAGGCACGCGGAGGCGGAAGAGTTCTATGTATTATGTTATCGCGATCGCACGTACAGTATTCTTCTCAGTCCCTTGGCGTTATGTCAGGAACGGCAGCGCTGTTACAAGGTGGAATCGATACAGCCGAACAGTATATCGACCGTAGCCCCATGATATATCGACAATATTGCATCGAGTGGTTCATCCTAGCATGCACGACGCTCAGACTTTTCCCTGATTCGGTTCTCCCGCAGCTCCTCTGCCAGTTGTTGTGTCGAAAACTTTCAATGATTTTTGCATACTTCGATCTGAACGGTCGGCGGCGACTGCGAGAAGCGGATCTCGAGTTTCTAATGAAATGGACAACTAATCAGCATTGACGTAAACTTGGAAAAATGGGAATCGATTCCTGTAGAAAAACTAGGTCGCGGGAGTTGGACAAACTAAACTGTAAATAAAGTGTTATGAATTTTTTGTAAATCGATGTAAGGTAATTTATCACGGATTGGCTTGAAAAAGCAGGGCCCAGCCGATGCAGCCTTGAATATCGAGAGCACTCTGTTCATACGGTGTGTGATTTTCGTGCCGAAAATTATGCGTCGCACGTGCGCGGTGGAACGAAGCGCGCGGTCGTGAGAGGTGTTAGTAGGAAGGCCAACAGCTTTGGGGAGAAACGTTAGTCGAGTTATCTCAGGCGCAGCACGTAAGGCCGAGAAATAACCAGCTCGAGGCGGGAAGAGAGGTACAATGTTGGAGGGTTGGTGAGTGTACTGCGGGTCACCGTGGGGTCGTTCAGGCTAGTCGCGTCAAGCACAGTAAGAACTGTATCATCATATCTATAGAAGGTCCTGCTGCCCTTACACCGGTGGCCGGAACTGGCTGTTCGAGCGAGTAAGAAGGAAAGAACGAACGAGAGACATATGGGACAAGAGAAGCGAGCGAGAAAGCTGGCGGTACGTGTATATTGGTAGCGAAAGCGGAGACTCGAGTAAAGTTTGGTCTCGGACGGAAGAGCGGGGTGTAACCCTAGCGGTGCTGCTAATACCGGTTGGGTCTCGTCTAACTTAACCCAACGTGGCTTAACCCTAGATTAGAGCAACGAGTTGTATATATTCGCGCGGCCTGGTCCATACTCACCGGCGTGAATGCCGCTGTGTATTCCGTCCTTGGATACTGCGTACTATAACAATCGAAATTACAATATCGTGAGATCCTGTTACAAAATATCATACGCAGTTGATGCACATTTAACTGGAAATTATCGTCAATACTATTTCATTTCTCGCGAAAACAATGACTCGATCCCATTGTTTACGATTTTTCTCGTAAAATTATGGAACATGCGCAATTAAAACGACCTGAATATTCTTTTTATAATCTCCGGAAGAATGGCTCTCCATTTATGGAGAAAAATTATCTGGGAACCTGAGGAAGACTTCGGAATGAGGTACGTAATGCTCATCTCGAAATAGCTTTTGCTATCTGTTCCAACAACATTGTTCAGCAATACGACAAAGAGAACAGTTATTTCCGGTATCAACCTACTGCGGGAAAAGCTTTGTGCATCCAGGGAATTCAGGATTAATAGAATTGCCAGTCACGAGCGTTTGTCGTGGGTGAATGTGACTCGAGGAGTACGGAGGTGGTTTTCTGTTCACGTTCAACTGATAAGTAGAAAAACGCAATTTTTCTTGTATCGCATATGGAATCAGTTGTCAAGGGATTCGATCCAAATGTATTTGACAAATTGATTATTTTTCTATGGAGATGATGAAGATAGAATAGGATGCGGAGAGTCGAGGCATCTCTGTTTGGTTTCACGACGCGGTTATTCACTCACTATCTTCGTCTCAGCATATCCTAGAAGCTACACGCGTATATTAAATTCCTAAGAGCTCGTACAGAAGCTTTCGCTATCGAGCAGCTATACATCTCGTTGCCTCTATCGCCTTTTACCTTATCAGTATAGCAATGCTTCCTGGTGATGCCCTCTGACGTTGGCGTCTGATATCGTAGCGGCCCTAGCACTGTGTGACTTGGTCGAACTTTGCCGGGCCCGCCAACTGCTAAAGTGCCATTTTGTGAACACATCGGTTTGCTTGGGAGAGTTCAGAAAGGATTTCTCCCTTTACCAAAGCGACCTCCCTTCCGCCATTGGACGGAGAGTAGAAAGTGCCGTCTCACAAGACCCAGGGACGCGTGCTTGACTCAAGCGCAATTTAATATGGTTTAAGTTAGCGATGCTCGAAGAAGGCGGGGGTGTGGGACTGCTTCGTCTTCTGTACGATCCACTGGAACTAGTTGCCGCAGCCTAATCAAGCCTCGTTTTAACTCCGTCTACTCGGCCCAGCCCTCCACCCCGTTTCCAACAAACTACACGTTCAACTAATAATCGTAGAGGATTTCATAACTATAAAACTCTGGTGAATTCGTCCAACAACTTGCAAGATGACGACAACGTGAGCTGCTACGTATATAGCAAATATTTCCATCGAGTTTCCAAAGCAGCTGACAATTGCATTGATAAAAATATCCAAAGCTCACTGCATTTATTTAATATCGTAAGAACATTGCTAAATGTATGAGACAATTGATCCAAATATCGCATCGGTATGAAAAAACTAAAAAAATGTCCATGAACTGCGATAAGTCGTTCATTTTCATTGAAACATATTTTCTCTGCATCGATCCAGCATTCGTTAATAATCCATGATAAGAAAGTGTCAAGAAATGATACGATTTAGTACAAAATTTCCAGATCCTTTGGAAACCTTAACTTGACACATGAAAGTTTCATCGTGTCTAGAAATTTCCATCTTTCGCTCGTTTAATCTCACCTGTTTCGTCGCTCAGATTGTCGGTACTGTATTAAATTTTATGCCAAAAAATGAAAGTCGAAAAGTTGCGGAATTGAATCATAATTCGATAATATTGCGAGTATCAAAGCAGCACACGTCCGATGTGGTTAGAAAAAGGAAAAGCGTATGGTGATTTCACGCGAGAAGTTTGAAACCTCCCAAATGCGAATCTTACATGGAATATATCTACGTTCTGTACGAAATACCCGGTGCTGTATGCCGATTGAATCGAGCGGAAGCGGATCCATGAGGGAAGCCCGGAGTAGCGCGACTTCCGACAAATTTATTCGTACCCTTCCGATCTCTCGACTGGGATATCGATCCCTGATGTTTGGCGTGCCATAAATTTTCTATAAGTATACATGTACGCATTTACACACATACTGCAAGATGTCTGGGCTGCCACGAAGTTCCACGTAATCGCGTTATGCCGGAAGCAGCTACGCTGCCACCGTTTCGTTTTCTACTTCGCGACTTGCTCGTCCTCTTATTTTTCGTTTCTTTCACCCATTGTTAAAAAATTCTCAAGGGAATAGGATGCAGGCAATTTTTGAAAATTTGTTGCAAAAGAAATAATATTCGTGTTCATCTCCAGACTTTCAAGATCCTCCGTCACGCTGCTGTTGAGAAATTTATCTTTCGAACATAATTCAGACGAAGAGTGTTTGTTCCTTCGTTGTTCAGATGATTTGGGTCAGATATGTTGGTTGGAAAAATGTTGCTAATTTTTGCATCAGCATGTAGAATTGCTCGGAGGAAGCTCGTTCGATAAGGATATTCGAGGAATCGACGAAAGTCGTCAACCAGAAGGGATAGTTGCGGAAGGTATAGGGATCGAAGCAATCCGTATGAAAAGGGGTTCTTGCGTTACTGTGGAATTTGATATTTTCCGGTATACACCGAGCACGATAAAATAAAGTGGAAAAATTCCATTTGGTCAGACGCGCACCCTCTCATGCGAAGGAAACCGTCCCATCTCCCGTACGTTTTTATCCACGCCACCGACTAAGAACAGACGAAAAAAAATACAAGTATAAGTCTACAGCAACTCAAAAAGATAGCATGACGGGTACGGTGAATGAAAGATGGAAGAAGAAAGGGAACTGCTGGTGGCAAAGGGATGAATAAAGTAAGTAACACAAGGTCCTCAAGGTAGGACCGAGAGATCTATAAAAGGATGAATTGGCATGTATGTCATGGAAGGTAGACAGTCAATTCTTTTAGACCCAGACCATTTTTTTTTTTTAAAGATATATGGAAAATCAAAGCTGCCTCAAAGTATGAACCATGGTATGTTTGTATCGCGGACAAGGGTTATTCGAGGGCAGGGTATAAGGTTTATATTTAAAGTTTAAAAAGGAACCTTTCATCGGTGCTGAAAAAACGATAGGAATGGTCTTTCAGTCCGCACGGACCAGTACTGACATTTCATAGTCCGTAAAAGTCTTAAAAGAAAATAGCGTCACTATACAGCTCGTACTCTCATTGAATTTCTCTTCAGAGACCTCTCTGGTCTTTGAGGATCGATCGTAGACGAAAAAAGAGTACATCTTGTGCGACCTTGAAATTGATGCCTGTGTAGGTCAATGAAACTGATTAGCGAGAACTTTTTCTTCATCATCTGGTAAATGTTCAGCCAAATGTCTGCTGACCAAGACCCGAAATGTGAGCAGTGAGGAGCTTGAAAAAGAAAACCGTGGATGAGACCCTGACGGATTAGAATACGATTTTATGAACCGATGGCAGTACCAAAAGTGGAAACGAGCTTCAACGTTCCCGGGAACATATCGGGTAGTTTCTGTTACATTCTTTCACTCTTTTCTCCTGAGACTCCTTTCCTTTTGGGAATACCATCGTCGCTACGGCCATTCATGACGTATTGTCCTTCAATTTGTCACGCGAAAACGAATCAGTGAGCCGAAGACCACATGAAGCTTTTTCAACGGTCTGAATGATAGTAGTTGTGACTGAGTATTTGGGTACTGATGGTTGGGATGGTTGTAGACAAGCTTCGGAGTGAGACGATGGTCAATTTGAATAAGAAAATTGCCTCGGCCGCTGTGGAAGCAGGAATTGCGAGAGAAAACGTGTAGAGTCGAGAAGAAAAATGTTCTATGTTTAGGTGCCGGAGGAGCGTAGTGACATAGTTATATCAAAGTATTTATAGATCATCGAGAACGTGAATCAAGTTTACAGTGTATGTGTATAAATTCACACCACAAGCGCATTACGAACTACTTAAATCCTGGTTGAATTCTACATGAGATGTCGCGTGCTCCAGTACCATAAACGTGTACGAATCACGTTATCCGTTTTATAATTACGAAATTGAGAAGAACATATTTGCATGAAATCGTATGTTACTCGAATTTATCTTCTAATTGTCGTCTTGATTCTTAATGCCTCTGAAAAATGTCCAGCACTTCGGAACTATTTCTCCATAGTGTTTAATTTCCTGACAGTTATTGTTATCGTTGTCATTACTGTGACCAATTCAACTGAGGAACACTATGAACAAATGGATATAAATCATCGTAATTTCACTGTTGGCAAGGTAAAATGAGATGATCTTCACCACTGATTGGATTTAGATGGAGGAGTAACCGCGATCGCGATTCCAAAAATGAGAGAACGGCAGCGCATGACGAAAAGTTTCCGTCGCAAGGTTGGAAAGTTGTCCCAACGAATGGTGAAGCATAACAAAGCTATTTGTTCAACCGTTACCCATCCATATCCCTGACGATAACCACACAGTGTGACGGAACAGAATCTGAGGCGGCACTGCAC
Organism: Diadegma fenestrale; assembly: GCA_037043255.1. Taxonomy (NCBI): domain Eukaryota; kingdom Metazoa; phylum Arthropoda; class Insecta; order Hymenoptera; family Ichneumonidae; genus Diadegma; species Diadegma fenestrale. The sequence goes on from CM073309.1 coordinate 25,868,835, forward strand.
GGTATCACTGCTTTACGTCGTTGAGTTGTCGCTCGTATGCGGTAGTTCAAGAGAGGGAGAGAGAGGCTTATGGTTCACACTAAGTCCGTTATCAGCACAGTCCAGCCCCCGCCTCTCCCCTGTTCGTACAAACATAGTTTCAAGGATATATATGTCATCTGATGTAATGTGTAACAAGGGGTTGCTTGCAAGGGTGAGCATTGAATCGGTTAACTGCTTGTTATTGCTACAAGCTAGCCTTTGATTGAAATGAAATCCGGTGAAGTTCATGCGAGTGTGGTTCAATTGAGTTTCATTTTATATCGTGGCTTGGACGTGACAATTTCTAAACCTCGTACGTTATCTAGTTTCTAGATCTTTCCTTGAATCGCATACAGCCTGAAATATACGTGCTCGAGAAAATCGAACTTTGGCCAAAGATTGTATCGTCTCCTGCCAGGAGGAGGACTCGTTAGCACTGGCAGGTGTTGGACACAACACAACAACCTCATCGTCGAACTTTAATGTGGATTTTTTTGCCCAGTTAAGGGCGGAGAACCGGCCATAGATTTTCTGTATCTTTCCACAAAGGATCTGGAAGGGAGCCTGTGGGGGCTCGTCAAACCACAATGCGTATAGCCATCGCACTCTGCACATTCTATCAATATCTTTGATAGCACTGACAGTAGGTCAGTTGGCGATGACTATAGTCCTGGACGTTCGATAGTATCTAGTATCAGGAAATATTAAAAATCTATGGACACTAGAATAACATAGTTTGCACATGAACTTTGGTCGACGACGGTCCTTTCATTGGTCGGACTTACTGTAGTTACTGTAGTTACTGAAACTGCCAAATCTACAGACCCGCTATTGCGACGTGCCTCTATCATTGCGAACATTCAAGCGATGCAAATGCATGAAATGCACCTTTGTAATTTGTACTCGGGTGTTACAAAGAGACTGAACTATTGCCAGGTTGGTGGAGAAAAAAAAAAGTTGCAAGTGGTAACCAGGTTCACATGTTGAGTGAGGTTCTCCACATGCTGTGTCTGGCAAAGTTTGCAATTATTTTTCCCCTTGTACGAATTCACGTACGGTTTATGTGTACGCTGTGTTGGCTGTGATACGCCAACTACAGTTTGAGGTGAATGTATGCATAGGATCCGAGAGTTCAACTTTCTACACATCAACGTTTCACATTGTAGGAAACGAAGGGGTGATAGGCGAAGGGTCGGACCTAGGTATATAGTGGGTTTGCCACCGTTACGAGCCTTCTCCACGCGTTACCCAACTCTGTGATCCCTGCACGCAGTCACCGGCAGTAGCGATCCGCTCGTTGCACACTCGCGACAAAGGCTAATTGCGAAGCGCGGACGAACCACGCCGCAAACACGAACAAGCCTATATTGAGATGAAAACACACGGGTATATATTCCGAACGGTTTTCACGAAGAGAATCGGAGAAAGAGAGGCTACATGAGGGAGCGTTGGCAATCCCTGCAGGCTCCTCTGTCGTATACCACACAGGGCTAACCTTATAACGACACATGTTACAGAGGGAGGAACGATGAAGTGGCCTTTGGTAGCTCAGCTGGTACGTGAGGAACGTTGCACCCTGCGGGTTTATCGTGGTTTGTGTACACCTCCACCCCATACATATTCGGAGCGCACATGCACCAACCTCGCGTATGGGTATTGCACAGGCTCAACAATGTTCTCGAGAATGGGGAATGCGGCCGGTCATCATGCCTTTTATCGTGTCCGCAGTACGAAATGTCCACACATACTCTTGGTTTGCGATGGTCAAAGTTACTAACAGATATGCCGCGATAGCAGCGCATATCGTCGCAGGCACCGATGGTACGCGGCAGCATAGAATTCACGAACGTTAACAGCCGAGGTAAGCCTCGCTGACGCACGTAGGTAGCCACATCGCGCATAATTCGCCAACGGTACCAAAACGTTGCCCTCTCGAAGGTCTCTACGACGAATCAATATCCATCGGTGTTCACCTAGCAGCAGGTCACTCGATTTCCATTTCTATGTCTCTATCACCGGCACATGGGTCTGCTATTCCAGGCTTCGCACCCTCACTATATGTTTGTTTGCAATCGTATCAGACCGAGTAATGTCGGCAATTAGGCCTCCTGCTAGAAGGCCCCTCATTGTTGAGTCTACTATCCAGGATGTTGGAGTAATGGACGAGGATAATAAACACATTCTGCAGGTGGTCGTGTGAAGCTCCAGATCGTCTGCACTAACACCAATACGCGTTTCAACCGTCCGTTTTGTATCAAGATTATTGACTTAGGTAACTAGTTTCGTTATCATATTGATTTTTACACAAGAGTCGACCTTGCCATGTTTTGCCAACATCAATTTCCATTATATCATCCAAACTACACACCGGCAACACGATCAAAATGCGGAGAAATGCTAACATCCTGGTAAAAATAGCATTGCGAGAATATTGATCCTTCAAAGTCTGCCAATAAAGTTCATTTTTGATTTTGCACGCTTTTTCGAATTACGATCGATTAACTGCACAGACTCGACGGTGGGATTATAATAGACGAGCTTTTGGTTTAGTTATGATTGTAATATTTATTTAATTTACGTTCCACGTATGTAAAACAATAGGGAGGAGGTTAACGTCTGTATCCAGTATGCATTACACATAATTCTCTGGAATTGGGGCTATGTAGGATAGGTGGTTACTGTGGGAAGGTTTGTTTAGCCCGACAGAACATCATCCAGGCCTCGTCGATTCTCTATTTAGGTTGCCCTTCCTCTATCTCTATCGCATTTCCCTCGTGGCACGGGTTCGATGCATTAGCCACGACTTCGATGAGACACGAGGTGAACCATTTTCCATGTCTAGCGACGGTCTCGTAACTATTCCTCTCTCCCTCTCTCTCTCATGCTTTACGTTGTTTCGAGCCGAGCGAAGTAATTACACAGAATTGCTTCTCGCGCGCTTCTCCCGCCCCCCGTATACTCCAGGAGTGTACACGTGTTTCATCAAGTCATCAACGTGTATACGCATTTCCCGCCCAGACAAACCTCGGCCGCAAGTCATTCGCTGGTATGGATTGGTCCCGTCGAACAAAATGGACCTGTTTTGTGAGACAAAATCCTATTCTATCGATAACACACTCGTTTGAAAACGTCAAATTCACTTCGTAAAGTGGAATTTTATCGAACGACTCGTGTGGGCGTTTGAGTTTGGAAACGCTGTCAAATACGACACCGGATCACGAAACGAACGGTTGTTGACCGGTGAGGTCTAAAACGGTAAAAGAAATAGTCTACAAATTGAAACGAAACCAGGATTAAAATTGATTCGTTTCGAATACAAGTCAAAAGTAATTGAATCGAGTTTTTGCATGCGCCAAAAACTGGTTCAATTTCGTTGAACCATTACTAAACGAAATGTGTAAATATACACGGGTGAAACTTTCCTTGCCACAGCTTCTCGCGCTAGGACTCATTGGCTAAGCTTCTGGAAGGGTTGAACAACGTCACAGCGTAATTCTCCTAGCTACTAGCGGCCAGGGGGTTGTTTGCGGGAATGGGAGTAGTTGTACACAGTAAACTCTCCAAAAACCCTTCTGAACCAGGGTCATCTAACCAGACTCATCTGGAGAAGGGGATAGTGGGGGTCGCGCATCCGCGTAGGCGTGTGAAACAGGGTGGTTGGTGTTACTCTCGTGAGCGGACGCGTGACAAGAGGCTTCGTGTACTCGAGACAGTCAAGTGTCTCTCTCGTTGAGAGACTAGGCAGACTTATACGAACAAAGAGGAACAAACTGAGATCAGGCTGAAAGCTAGTTCGCAATTTGTGTATCAACACACACGGGGGAGGCATCGTTATTGTTGTTTGGATATGATTTACGGTTTATGGTTGCTTTCATTTCGTGATCCTTAGGTATACGAATGTTAGCGGATTGGAATGAGTATTCTGCGAGCCATTACCTTCGCAATACCTGTCACGATCAACGATTTTCTCTAACACCGAGTCGTCTCCGGCGCCGTCAAAGCATCTGCATGATAATTCTGAGAAGGCGCTCACGCATGTTTAATAACGCGATTATTGTTTCTGAATGATCTCTCAGCCTGATAACGTCGTTTTGTGGCTCTCAGGATAAAGCCTGGTTTTCGATTTTCTGTCTACGATTATCTCCGAATACCTCATTGACTTTGTATATATAAAACTTCGATCAACCAAGGTGTCATCTCATTCGCTTTATACGCGCAAGAACCAAATTGGAAGTTGTATTCAATGGCACAGAACGAGATCGAATTCGCGGTACTTCCTCTCATCTCTCGTTTTGTCCGAGTAACTTGGCTTCGTGGCTTTGGCCCATCACGAATCCTCACGCGGGTAATTGAATGGGTAATTGAATCGATCCTTATCTAAGTCCGTACGCCGCGCTTCTTACCCGTCCACCGCCTTGCTACTTTCGCCTCCTCCAATTGCTCTTCCTCTTCCTCTCTCTCTCTCTCTCTCTTATTCGCTCACTCCCTCTTCCGCTTTGTCTTACACGAATGCACACTGTGCAAAGCCTGATCAACGTTTCAAAGTCTTATGGTGCACGGTCACGACAAATGAGAGCTCTCTAAACGGAGTCCTGCATCCTTATCACGTTTGCACTTTCACCACTGCCCTAACGTTTGCTATCTCTTGGCAATTTTGTTAAACGGATATCACGACATCAACAAAAAAATCAATCCAACAGTATATAGCGACGATGATATTTTCACATTTGCAGAGTTATGGATTTCCAATTCGAATGAAATTTGAAACAATTGTCATGGAAAAAGATTGCGGAATTTTTAATTTTTAATTACTGCGCGAACGAAAGTTGATTCGTGCGAGAAGTTGATGATCTGCGATGAGACTCTTTATTTGTAAATCGATCGTGGAAGCATATTTTCCAATCACTATATTGAGTTTGTAGGAATCATTGAAGGTAATTTACTATTTACACTTTTTTCAGGAGAAAGATTTTCATTAAATTCATCACATTTCTCTCTTTCTCTCTCTCTCTCACACACACACCTCCTTTACCACGTCTACTTGTTTACAAAAGCGCTTTTATTTCCTAGTGACAAGTTGGAGATTCCAACGTATCGCAATATCCAACGACAAGCGAGAGATTGTGTCAGGACACCGCATGCAGAAACGTGTCACTGAAGGCGATCGAACAAGGCTCTTCAATGTCAGATACCAAGGGCGTCCTGCACAGACAAAAATGTCATTGACTTTTATGAACATAAATAGAACAGCTTTGAAAATGGAAGCTCGAAAGATTCTACAAACGATCCAGTTCCACGAAAAAGCAGTCGTTTAAAAGAAAATTAAAGTTGGAAAATGCATCCCACGTTAGAAAAAGCGCAAAAGCATTTTTCACAGTAAATTTTTGTTAAAATCACTGCTGTTTCGTGGAACTGGTCCGTATGCAGAAACCAATACTACAACAAAGTAAAGAGGCATTCCGTCAAAGCAAAAATTCTTGGACTTTTTCGTAATTATTAAATTTGTCAACATTCCGACAGTTCGTTTCGTTCAGGATTTTCGTATGTTGTGAAAATGCAGACATTTTCCATGGTATCAAAAAATTTTGAACATTTTTTGGTGCGTGTTATATACTCGGATACTCTCTCTCTCTCTCTCTCTCTCTCTCTCTCTCTCTCTCTCTCTCTCAATTATGTAACATATACATGAGGGCTTGGAAGAGGTCTAAGAAATTTAATCAAGTCTATACGACGACGATAATCAGGGAAGAATATGTACCCATTATGCATACGGAGATGCGGAGTTTCTTGGCTCATCGTCGCTCGTGTATCCGCGCCCTCGAGCGCACGTGATATATTATACCGTTTCGAGGAGCAAAGAGCAGGGGATACGATTGTCAATTATGCGTGCATCAACCTACCCTTTCTTAGCTGTCGCTCCCTTTCTCATTTTAGCCGTATAACGTATATAAAAGCGCTGTACGATATCTCATGTCAGGCTACATCGCACGTACGTACGTCTCGTATATGCGACAAATCCCTCCGCGTCATATACCTCAGGGTCTGTATGGCGCTAAGAGTAGGCTTCAACCCTCACTTTTGCGACTTATATAACGTGTAACAGATGGATAATAAATTTCGTTGTAACAAAGTCCTCATACATGTTTCTGCGTCATTTCCAAACGGTCAAGAATATGTCAAAAATTTAAAGGAATATTCATATTTCATAAACTAACATATTCTTCAATGATTTTATCACCTCTTTTGGAATTAGCTCAAACAATTTCCTGATTAAGCTGAGATGAAAGGGAGAGGAATGAGCGAAAAAATGTCTCTACTTTATGGGCGTATCTATAGTTTGCATCGGCTCAACTCAGGCTGTATAGTTTACTAAGTATATTCAACAAAATTGTCAAACCAAAGATGCTGGAGAAAACGTCAAAGCTTGAGCGTAAAAGTCAAAGTTTCGTGGATGAAAACTCACTTTTCGCTTGTACGTCGTACCGTTTGAAGCATCGTTGTTGGGTTCACCTTTGCGCGAGTCTATGTTCTCGCGATCAGCACATAAAAGTGCAAATTTTAAGCGCCTCACGAAAGACAATCTCTTCATACTTTCTCGGTCGTCCTGTTTTTCCATGGCATAAATATAATATATACGTACTCGCCTATATAAAATTCCAAGGCCGAAGTAATGCCACGAAATTGCGTTGTCACCTGGCTCTGTCGCTCACCAAAACATCCTCTGCTAGTTTGCCTTCTTCTTGAGCTTCTATCTCCTTTTTTTGCTTCCCCACGATGCTCACATAACTTTTTCTCGGTCGCTGTTCAGTCCTCCGCAGAGAGCAGACGAGCGTTCTGCTCGGTCCGGAGTTTCTTTTCCATGGTAAACGCTCAAAGATACGAAGAAAAAAAAGGTGAATTTGAGTGAATCCCTGGCAGATGTATGTAGGTGGCAGTACTAAATGTATAACTATACATACCGAAAGAAGACGAAGAAGAAAGAAAAAAACAAGGCTCAAGACCCTCCAAGGTACTTTAGTTGGGTGGTAAATGAATAGAGAATACCCGCTATTTGTTTTGTTTTTCGTGGGTTGAAAAGTACGCGAAACGAAATAAGAGATTTTACTGGTTTGGAGAAGCTGGCTTTCAATTCCAAAGTCTTCGTCATTGGAAACGTTTTTCCACTGCACGTACCGTGCGGTTCCGTCGTTTTGAGAGCTACTTTGTGCATTTCATTCCCATTTTACTTACTCTGTGAGTTTTCTATCATGGTTCAGAGTAAGCTGACTCCATAAACTAGCAACGAAAATAAAGACGAAAAAATCAAATAAAACGAATATCCGGCACAAAGTTGTGGTGAACGGAAATTTTCTTTCCTGAATTATGTCGTTTCTGATGTTCACGTACAGACGTTGCGTATTAATTTTAAGGATATGCTTCTTCCTAACCATGCTACAACGACAAGAAACAATAAACTTCTCATGCCTCGAGACGAAAAACAGAGTAAGTCAGCAAGAGAGAGAGAGGGGGGGGGGAAGGGAATATCAAACATTTTGATTGTATTTCATGACCCAGAAACCTTCCAGTCAAAAATAATAGGCAACGTTAAAAGTTTGAATTAGTTTCCAGAATATAACGACAAGAGTGAATTATCGACGTCAATAATCTGTGATGTAAGTTCTCAATACTTAAAAGCACAGAATCGGCAATGGATCAAGGAAAACGGAGAGAGAATTAAATGGAATATGTTATTTAAATTCGGTGATGACAAAACGGTGGTGTGGACGGTGAAGATCCAATGGGTTTTCCAAATCTATTGATCAATTTACAGTGAAGCGCTCCTTGTTCTCAAATTTTATTCGAATCTACATAAAGCCCAATGGGAGTTTGTTTTTTTTGTTGTTTTTAATCTACACCGCCATATTTGTGAGCTGCAATTCAAACCCGAAAATCGCAATCAACTATCTGCCGTTTACGGTTGAATAAAAATCGCTGAATGCGAATGACGTCCAATGCAGAGAATGATATTTTCGATGGACAAATTTGTGTTCGGTGGACACGCGAACGATGGGTTGGGCAAGTGGAAAGAAAATTGAATCCATGCATAGATACCGGATGATAGCGCCCTTTGAATCACTCTCTCCGCTGCATAAAGTCCCCGATGAACTGTCCCGCTATATAAATGCCACAGGCATTCATCCGTCGATGGTGAAATTGTCTATAAACTCAACTTTATCAGGTGGTTTTTACGAGGGGTCACTGGTCATTAAGTATACCCGGGCGTTTATTACAATCAATCCAGCTCTCATAGTAGAAATTTATCGCTGATATTCACATATGTAATAAAATTGGTCGGGACCGTTTGACTAACAGAAGTCACAGTACTGATCATATTGTGATTTTGGCTGCAAGATTCCATTCGATAGGATATCGGATGAAGCGGATAATTAAGGGAAATTGTAATCCGTTCGATAAATCCAACACAAGCCAAATATTGCCTTGCGTTTTCATCCGAAATGTCGGAACGGATACGAAGATTCCAGAAATTATTGCATGCAAAAAGACCAAAAAAAGTTCTACATCGCAGATTAATGAATCAAATTAGACTTGTATGTAACTTTTCTTTCCCGGCTTAAAATTATAATTTTTGGGGTTTAACGATGAAAATTGTGCTTAAATGGACACTTTTCACACATTGAAGCAAAAGCATGTCTCGAGTAGGTGGATAAGGAAAGGCAGAGGGTACGGTGAGCCCAGGATCAAGAATTTCACGAATTAATACGACGATCGACCCCGGCGCGCTGCCTCTGCTCATTAATTAACATCGTAAGTGGCTGATTAACATATTATCGCAGTAAGGCAGGCGCTCGCGTCTCCCTCATGTCCTCTTTGCCTTCCCTACGGCATGAACCCTCTTGGGACGCCATGGATGAGCAAGTATAAGGAAATTCAATGTTGTATGTGAATTTCCTCAGTGCCATTCGTTCATGTGTAAGTTGGTTGAGACGCGAAGGCTCAAAACGAGATGACTACAGCGTTAAATCTAATGACAAAGCCTTAAAATTAGTCATGTAGACGGGACTAAAGAATAAGACTGATCGTAAAACGTCCAACACGTCTGGACTATCCTAAAAAATCCCACATCTTGAGGTTCAGTCTGATAATTTCTTCAACGAAAAAATCCACTCGATCATGAGAATTCCATCGAAGAAAAGAAGAAATTTCTGATCCCACTCTGTCATTTTTAAAGCCTCATGTGCATTAAAAAAAAAAAAAAATTGAAACTCCAGCCCAAAGGCGAACAATGTAAAGTTGATTTTTTTTTCTTCTCGAAAGCGGGATTTCATTCGTAGTGTCGTTGACATGTTGATCCCTATGGTTATGGTATGTTATCGGTCAAATAATGAGAAGTTATACTCTGGTATGACACGCCAGACGAGACTGCTGGAAGAAAAAAGAAGCAAGCGCATTATGGACAGACGAGAGAAAACAAGAGAGTGATAGTTGAAAGGTTTGGTTTGCATAGGGCATTGAAGAGGTACCAGGAGTACGGAAAGTCAAGTCGTATCCTCGAGAATACCTCGAGGCACGTTTGACTGTTAACCCTCCGAGATTCGGTGAAAGCTCGACGTCAAAAACCGCCCCTCGTCGGGTCTCGTCGCGCTCTACTTTTGGGTCATCCCTTTGCTTGCATTAACTTCGGCGTCTGTCTGTACTACAGAGTTCCATTTTTCACTCGACTGCTTCTATTCTATTGACATCAGTGACGGATAGTATTGTATGTATGCATAATGCAATTGTACTTTACGTGCACCAACGTGTAGCATATAATAAATGAGTCTCCATGCAGCTGGGATTTCCACGCGTTTTCTTATGTTTTTATGAGCGTCAATTCGAAGATCAGTCTAGCCGCTCAATTTTACGATATGTTATTGTTCATTTTGTACTTTTTTTTTTTTATCGTGCTCATGTTTTCGAAGCAATTTGTCGTTAACGTACACGGATAAATTTGTCATTCCTTACGCGTTTCCGCTGTGATCGTATATTAGCTATATTCCTTGAAGGCTGCATCGAGCCAAGCCTCGACTCTTTTCCATTTTTATCCTCGTAATCACAAATCCGGCTGAATATCGGACATGCTCGAGCTTCCTGAGACTTGGAATAAATGTGCAACCAAAGCGCTGTGTACGTGAGCTCATGCTCTCATGGTACATATTTGCTGCTGATATTGCGAGTACGCGACGGGAATCTTTTCTTTCCATTCTCTCGCGTCTCGTAAATACGGGCATGAAGCCGCCAGAAAATATTTCACAAAATTGTACATACGTATCCTATATATTCTTCAATTTCGATCGATAAAATTGGTAAAATAATAACTAACCCGGAAACGACTATCCTCAAGAATAGCAACTCCTGCTTTATTAAATGTTGGATGAAATTCGGTGAAGAAAAACAACGAACGACATTCTCATAATTCTCAACTGAGACTTTTTCTAATTCGTTGTGGTATTGATGTAAGATTTTTCAAATTTGGTAAGCTTTTGGAGTAAAAACAGAATTTATTCGCATTTTTTTTTAGAAATAAAGTAACCGAATTCATAACAATGCACAGTTTATCTTGATAATTATTGGACTTCACTCATTTTAGCGGAATACACGATACATTTCTCAAGTGTGTTTGCATTCATCAATACCGCGATATATTCGAGTCTTAGCGCATAATGATCCTTGCGGAATGACCTATCTGAAGCGTTAACTTGTACACACATGGTCTTCTCTCTCTTTATTTCTCTCGCTCATCTCGTTCGGGCTCTCCGCCCATCTTAGCCTTTCTCCTTAACAAACGAAAGTGTATAAGCTAGCACGAGACTTTGGTGGAACCTCATCCCAGCTGCATTCGGGTTTCAACGACGGCGAATGCAACGAGGACGGTGTATGAAGTTCGGCTAAGTTGAAATTTAGTGTATGCTTACGGGAATGGTGGCGCACCTGGTCGCTCAACGTTGCTGCTTATATCGAGTCGGCGGAGTAAAAGAGGAACTGTAGGAACAAACCAGCGGAGTGGGTAATGGGCAGCAACGGCGGTAGTTGAGAACGTGTACGATTTTCATCGTATACATGGGTCAGAGGAAAGAACATTTTCTGTAGGTATCGACATGAACAGAATTAAAAGGTGGAAGCAGTATATTTCATGGTTGACATACATATATTGCATGTCACATAGTCGAAGTTTTGTGGGATCGAACTTGATAATTAAGTCAACGAGCCTCGGATTTAGTCGTGCAATATGTTTTTGATGAAATTTCCGGTTGATTGTTGGGGAATTCGAGGAAAACCGCAAAAGACAGAAAGTATGAAGATTATTCTGATATCGCGTAGTTCTCATGGATATAATGGTTCAGACCACAATGATCCATGGCAGCAGACTCTGTAGCGGTGTGACATGACCCACATATATTAATTTATATGCGTTGTTGTACGTGAAAATTGAGCGACCAAATTTGGTGCTGAGCGAACGAGGCGTCGGTGCCGTTTGGAAGCATCCCTTCAAGAGATGTATATATACACAATATATCAAGCTCTGTTCTTGGTAGAGGCAAGCCCCGAACAATTTACGGTAATAATCCGATAACTGATAATATTGGCAATTTGGCCGGAGCTAAACTGATCGTTCGGTCGGTCTCACCTCACCGATTTTCCTCGTTCCATACACTCCCTGTCTGTACTTATACTCGCATGTATATAGATTTATAATACATGTGCGTTTCTGCCTGTATACTTGGTTACGTTAGCCTGTATTTGTGCGTAAGCGTATCTTCTGGAATATTGTTATTGTTCACCAGTAGAATAAGGTCTATGGAGTTCTGGTTGATGTTGTAAAAGATTCGTGCGCGGTTTCGCTAGCTCATGTACATGACCTATAAACTGTCGTTGAGTCCAACAATACACACAGAAGATTGTCAGGTAATTCTGGAGTGCGATGTATCGGTACAAAAAATTTCAAAACGCTCGAATGAGTGGAGTATTATCGAATCCTTCATGTTATTATCGGACGTATAAAAAAAGTTTGAAATTTTTTTCAAAAACGATAAAACCTGCAACAATATTTGTTTTGCTCGAGTGCACTGGGGAAACTGGCACAAACGTAATATGTTGGTATGAAATATAATTGAAAAGTGTCAAATCGGTGGAATAGAAAATTTAAAAACGCGATATTTCGATACGCGTGAAGTAGTTTTGAACTGCATCGTACGTTTTCGAAAATTTGATTTAATATTCATCGACACACGTATAGTAATCACTGTGCATGAGGAAGTAAGAAATTTGCGACAATTCTGGTACGGCGGAACTACCACGCAGGGTAGAAGAATAGAAAGGAATACGCAGGCGCATTTTCCATCCCTCTCGGCGAATTCCGTCGCGGCTAGTCCCACTCCCAACCGACATGTACACGACGAGCTCGCTTCTATGCCTGTATACATTGCTGTATGAGAGGGTGGATGAACGTTAGCAATGGTAGGGTGGAGAGGGAAGAGAAGGGAGGAAGCAGAAACTACCCCCTCGTGACTGACGGAGACAGAGAACCAGTTGAACGAAGACGCGATTCAAGCTTTGCGAGGCCGATGTTGGGCTACCAGTCGGTACCGAGGTTCAGTCGGCCGGCGAACTCGCGTGCCGTGCCTTCGCGCATCTCGCGTACTTTTCGCGAATTCGTATCGTAAACCGGCGTCACGTTATCACGGGTTCACGCGCGCCTTCTTTTTTCTCTCCGTTATAACTCTTTGAACAAAAAGTACACGCAAATAAATAAACACTCGAACTTGAATGTTTACATGTGTCTTTATCAGCACGGTTCACCCATCACGTTCACAATCACGAATGCGCATTTGCATACGGAAAATATTTAATCCAGTGTGATTTCCAACTGGGCAGTACGCGTTTCGATATCGCCGAATCGACTGGTGCTTGAGTTTGTGAAGGAAAATAACGTCTAGATGCGTGTACACGGCGTGTTATAATATCGAAAGAGTATAATATTTATTAAAGCATAATGTGTTCGCGGAAAATCGTACGATTTCTTTGTCGGGAAAGAACTCTAAAAAATTCCATCGTATCTGAGATTAAGAAAAAATGAGTGCATCGATCGTTTTTTGTTTGAGCAACGAGCTGGTACTCTTAGCGACTTTGAACAATGAGCGTGGCCCTGTAAAAACTGCACATCCTCTGGAACTAGCGTAATTGTATTGTTAGCGTTATAAGAAATCCACAAACTGGCTCCTGCTCGAGAAGGTTGCAAAGAAATTTTATGGCTCAATGTGTCCTAATACAACGAACCGTGCGAGGGACGCAAAGACTCTTGTGACGGAAGGAAAAACCAAGATGGCAAAAAGAGAATTCCAAAATATCTCGTGGCTTTGAGCTGATTGGCCGTAGAGAGAAAATTGGCCCCGGTCTATGTGTTTCTCTGAAGGCAATACGCGATAAATTGGAACACCGGTGAAAATTCTCGGGCTTGTTCTCATTTCGTTTCCCTTTTTCTGAGCGTGCCGCCTTTAAAGTGCAAGCTTCCCTATACTAAGAAGGGAATTGGAGGCGTTTGAAATTCCGTTGCGCCCACGCGAACAATGACACTATTGGTTGGAGACTCCAATTGGTCGAGTTAGTTTGAGCCAAGATCGGCAGAGAATTCATCAAACCTGTCGCGTTCGCTCTGTGTTTGTGTGTCCCACGATTTTTTATACTTGTAAATGAAGTTTGCAGCGAAACGTATCGCTGAATGACAATCTTTATAAAAAGAAAGAAGTTACAGTGGAAAAAAAATCCAAAAACACATAAAAAAAATTAATATCAAACTTTGATACTTTATTGACTTGTTCGTGTGTATGTAAGACCAAGAAAAAAAAGCCCTTGGCCTCGAAACTTTGGTTCAAACCGAATGTCGACTCTATCACACTGTGGGTCAAACAATACGCCATATCGATCGTGAGACTTTTGTATCCGTTGGAAATAAGAACGCTGTACAAAAGCAAAGTGCATAAATATGTTAAAACTCTTATGAAACTAAAGGGCAACAAATGAACACATATCTTCTGATACATATTCTGCATTATTTGTGGACACGATAACATATCACCTTTTGTGTTTAATAAAATCCTGTGATTCCTCATCGCCATATCTAAAATTTGTGAGAATAATGTATTTCTGTGCGAAGCAATAAAGTGAACGAAACGCGGCAATGAGTGATTGATGCTTATGACATTGGCTCGTGACTAATAAATTCAGACAAATTTCAAGTTCGACGCAACGACAGTGCGATGGATTTTTAATCGAGACGAGCACATACATACTTTTGGATAAGTGCAACATCGTTAAATGTGAGTATTATCGTTTTATAAGTCGAATTATCTGATTCAATTCGTTGCGCTTTATTCGATAGAAGCTTTTTTGCTGACGCGGGTCGTGTGAAATTAATATAGCGACAAAAAATGTCTCACGTTTCACGATAACGTAATAACCATCCTGTAAAAAATTCATAATTCCCATGCATGTATGCGCGTACGTAAACTTTGATGGATAACCCTGTGGACCTAAAATATATGCGTTAATTCAAAAAGAATGGAAAAACGGAGATAAAGATAGAGAACACGTCGACGGAGGAGAGGATGACAGGTAAATATTTATCGCGACGTCGTTATACAGAATCGCCAAGTTAAGCCATCCCCGAGTACCCTTCCACTGTGTCCACAACAGGCTCTCGCAAACTCCCGAGCTGTTTCGTATCCGAGGGGTCTCTGGACTCTGCAAACTGGCTATACCACTATAATTTTCACTTTCCGAAGAGGGTTTTATCAAGACAGATTCGTAGCTGAGTAATTAAAATTCAACTTGAAGAAAATAGGTTTCAAAATTGTTATTTCGTTGAATTTTTCTTACTTGTGACCAAAAAATTAATTCAACGGTGCACAAAAGTTTTCAGTGTGATTTCTTCTGCATCAAAAAATTGAATAATCCATTAGCACTGAGTTATTCTGAGTACGTTGTTATAATAGTATGATTAACAATCAAATTCGAGAGCTTTTGTTTTTTGAACCTATCAAAAATTGTGGATTATAATTCCCTCTGGAATACACGTCTTCTCGCGGAGTGTAAGCGAATTCGTACACTCGTCCATTTCCAGCCACTTGTTAACCCGAATTTGGTCAGTAGCGATCTGTCAAGGCTTATCTGTCACTAAAGATTCTGCAATCTTTCCTCGTACGTTACTCGAATCTCGGGTCCACCGTTTCTTGCTTATTTGCTTCGCGTAAACGCACTTTGTAGTTTCTAACATAACAGGTCAATCTAACTCGAAAAATTAAGAGTTGCTACTGTAGTTTTGCCTCGCTCGAACGATCGCTTTACCCACTTTCCTTTTCGGTGTCGTTCAACCCCATGAGGGTCAAATAACATATTTAAATAAAATTATATTTAGTATATAGACGAATTCAACAAAATACCAAACTTGTCGTCATTATTATGATTGTTTTTTCGTGCAGACGTTTCATAGAAATGAAATTTCTGAGTTTTCTATTCAAAAACTTCCAGATATTCTGATTAGGAGAAAAAATCATATTTTACCGACACCGAGGGTGAAGTCAAGTTTCAACGTAATCGAAATTCTCAGTGTTCGAGAAATTAAAACGTTCTCATAGTTTCGAATATGATTGTATAGTGGCGACACGAAACGTGGCGAGAAAACAAAAATTTTCATCGTTTTTCGGAAAAGTAACAAAACTGCATAATTTCATAATTTTCTTCCGTGTAGTGTAGGTTTGAAAAAAGCGACGCCATTCGCAAAAAGCTGTATAAAAAGCATCCTATCGCTGCGAAAGGAATATTTTATTTCTCGACAAATAGCGTTTTCCTACGGGAAATTACTTGATTATTTGCTACAAAGGAAAGCGATAAGAGTTTGGAAATTTTTCAAGTTTTTATCAAATAGCTTTTTGAAAGTTAGAGTACAGCATCCGAGACATAATCCAGCGTCAGGAATAACTTTCAATAAGAGCGAATTTACGAGCATAGAATATCGATGGAACGATATGAAATGAGATTTCCGCGAATACTTGGTAATAATTTATACTTGCACAGTCATTCTTAAGCGTTTTTTATGATATGAAGAAGATTGTGACCCACTCTGGTCAATAAGTCAATAAAGAATATTGGAGACCGGTGGTAGACGAGAAAGTAGGGGAGTAAGCGAATCGGCTGATGGGGGAGGGGAGGGGAGATCTTGAGGAAGAAGAATAATAAGAGATAGTAGAAAATGACGTATTTTTATTGGCAATTTTCAGAAAGAAACGGGTGAGGGAGTAAGGCTGAGAGTTGAGATATCAGTGTCGAGATATTTTCGCTTCGATAGTTCGAGACGCGAGAAAATCGAATTTTCAGGGATTGGTGAGATGAAAAAGACAGAGCGCGCGAGAGGGAGAGAAAAAAGGGGCGGTAGGGGGACAGAGTTATCCTCGGGGTGTTGAGTCAAGTCGACGAGCCGACTGGATGCTCCTGATCCCGAGTCAATTTCCCGCGAAACTAACCCACCCCCTCTCCCAGTCCCTTTTCTATCCCCCGCCCCTTGTTCACCGCTTAGAGGCGAAAGTTTGGCTCGATATATCGACAGAATCGATTGGAAAAGCTCCCTGCTTTCTCCTATCACCTTCTCAACCCGTACACCCCCGACTGCCTTCGCCCCATTGCAACGATGACTACGGAGAGATAAAGGTCTGATTGGAGTAGAAACTTTGAGGCAACCAGGCACGCCGTGTTCCAGCTCGTAATGAAGCCCCGTATACGGATTTGTTATATGTCTATGTGTGTGTACAAACCTGGATTCAGGCGTGAATGTCTGCGTCCGTGTACGTGTAACGAGAACTAAAATTGAGTCATTATCATCTTAATCATGCGAGGCTCCAAACTTCCTCGGTAGTTTCTCGATCAATCCGTAATTCATATATATGTACATGTTAATTTAACAATAAATCCCTCGCACTATGAGCGCACGTGAGTGAGCGGTCATAAAATCGACGGGCCATTATGTGTCTATGAAAAAAAAAAAAAATCCACCGAAAGTAATTCGTTGAATGAAGTTCGAATTCGCATTAAGCCAGTACATACTAGAAATTTTTCCATTGGTACAATAAACTCTGTGTGACTGAAATCTCATTAACTATAGAAAAAAGACTTTGCCACATATTCTCTTCATTTTTTCGATTAGTCTATGTCTTTGGACTGAAAAGTTATAGCCGCATGCAGCGCACTGATGTCAATAATATATTTTTCATCGTTTTTTTCACGACAGGCTTATCGCGTGCACACGCTCGAACGAGCTTGAGATTAAAGTCTAAAGCATTGTTCATCAGGGAGAAATATTGAAAACGGCAATAAAAAACGTGGCGAACAGTGGCTTGTAAAAAAGCACGGAAAGGACGGGTCAGCAATACGAAGCTTTCGTAACGGGAAACGCGCTAGTGAGAGCAAGAAGGAAACACTGAAACAAAAAATTCATTTTCTCTGCTACATATAATATAGCAATGTGTGTGTGCGTGTGTTTATATCGCTCAGCTGGGCGTTTCGTCTTTCTCTTTTGACTAACACATGATCGCACATTGTTTCTGCACAGTGCAGTTTTTCTGTCTCCTCTCCATCCAGTAGCACGTGTTTTTGTACTTTTTCACATCGACTCTGATCACGTGCATGTTTCCCCCAAACGGAAATATCCTCAGTCAAATCTGCTGATTTTCTGCTTTGCATCATTTATCGATCGTTAAGGAGAACGGAGCACAAATTGTGCAGAATCTTCGATAAATTTCGCAAAGGGTTACATCAGGATTAGATCGCTAAAAAAAATACAGAGATTGTAAGAATTGAAAAGAAAAAAGAGTATGGAATACCATATAAAACATGGTACAGCAGTGAACAGCAGATAAAGTTTAGAAACTGGCCACTGGTCGGAATTTCGTCGGTGAAAATCCGTCCGGCATGAGCTTTATTCGCACTACTAGTAGATACTGGGACTGCGATAGGCGGAAAACGCTTCGTCCTGCTGGTGGACTTCAGTTTCGCTTGTACAAATCGGTCTATCTCCATGCACCAGGCACAACTAGTTAAATATCAGAGCTCACTTTTTCAAGCCTATTCAGACTGTACCAGTATCGGCGACGGGGATTCTCGGCACTGGTGCTGTATTCCACGGTTCAATTCGATGTAGCTACTATTGGAATAACAGTAGTTTCGAGAAAAAAAAAACACACACACAGAGATGATTGAGTGCCTTCAATAGACAAAGCTACATTCGCATTCGAAAAATCTGGAAACAATGGGGAATCCTTATTCGAATAAAAGCAAAAAAAACGGATTCTAAGTGAATCCGTCTGTTTAATGACCGTTCGCCCAAATTGTATGGAGACTTCAATAAAAGCTCGCGTTGTACGAATTAATGAAAGTTGAGTTTGCGGTAGGATTTGATAAAATTCATTTAACCATGAAACGAATTTTGCAAGTGTGGCGAATTATTTATTCGTTTTTAATGTCTCCGGAATAGCTTTATAAAATGGTAAGCAAATATAAGAGCAAATATCTTATGGCTGAGCCGACCTTACGTAATTTAAATCAAAGGGAAGAACAGACGTAATACTTAAATTTTAATATACACGCGGAGATTATAGCCGGAGTGGAGCTATATCTTTTCCGTGGTTTTAACGTGGTATACAGGGCAAATAGGAAATTTCTACGGTACTCCCGTCCCGACCGTGCTAATATCTTGCTTATGAATTTTGCGAAGTAGAATATCCGCCGTGAGGCGCGAGCAAGCTCGAGAGCTTTTTCATTGGCAATTAGAGTTCGCCTCGGTATAGTGGTCGTGTCGGTCGTGCTGGCGCTAGAGTGAGATGGTGAACGAAATGAGCACAAGCTGGTAGACGCCACCGTTGAGCAATGGAAATGGAGAGACCGGGGGGGAGCAACGAAAAGGGCCCTCCTTGGCCAGAATAAGACGAGAGGGTTAAAGCTCTACGACCATTGCACCAACTATAATTATAAGAGTGTTAACTTCTCCGTGCATACTTATTTCCAACTTTTATTTCAGCCTCGCACATCGCATGTTATACATAAGTTTAACTTGACTCTCTTTCACTTTGGGAGGTTTTTCCATCCCTGCGGCTGCTTCTCGCGTTTACATCTCTCTTTTTTTAGCACCCTCTGTATTTTCTGCTGTGCAGAGCTTTGCATATCCATATATTTTTCGGACGTATAGCGTCGTAAATATATGATTTCACATTTCTTCCACACGATATACTTCCGGCGTTTTTCTCGCGACATATAATTCATGTGAACACGCTCAAATTTTTCACCGGAAACCTACGAGAATCGTGAATTCATTGAATTATGGAATCCTTTATACGAAACGAAAAATAACGAGAACATCAAAATATGAACTAAGATCAAAGATTTTCCCTGAAGACATTGCCATTGAGGAGCAGAGAGTTTGTTGGATTTAAGTCGTTTATTTTGTTTCCTGTTTCGAAAGAAAATACCGTTTCAATCAAGTACTCGTTTGATACTTCTTCTTAAATCTCAATTCGCGAAGCAATTATGAAACAACATTTCATTGGTAATGAGCTGAAAATTGATGATAATCGTAAACACTCGTAATAGCAGCTTTTCATCGTTAGAGAAGTGCGTCACTTGAATACATAGACGGTAATCGCATTGAGTTCTCGTTCTCCTAAAAGTATGAGGATATCTGAGAACTGTAGCTCATTAGGGCGTAGTTAGGTTAATGTAAAACGTGACGTAGCCGACAGTTGCGAGTGTGGAAGCAATATGGGGGGGGGGGGGGGGGTGTTGGTTGTGAGAGTTAAACTCGCGCGTTAAAGGGTCGTCGCAAAATGTAAAGGATTCTTAGTGGTAACATCGCTTCCCCACCGTTTTGTGCTCTTTGCGTCTCACCCTCTCGCACAATCCGCGGATCATAAAGTTGGGCACACTGGAGTCGCGAAATTTAATTAGCCACCAGAGTCGAGTGGCGAGGAAGAGTATGGTCGCGGGTTGGAGAGGGAGAAGGGGGGAGGGGGTGTGTGTATACGATTTTCACGCCGGTTATGGAGAAGAGAACACACATTAGTGCGGTGGATAGTCCTACTATACAGCAGGCCAGGACGAGGAGTACGAGCAGCGGAGGGCTGCAGAGGGATGGCGCGGGAGCAATTTCATTTTCCGTGAGAGGGATCCGTGGGAGGGGTTTTGTAGCTGTATAGGAGCAAAGTAGGCAAGCTGGAATAGGCCACGAGAGTACGACCGCTCACGTGAATTATCGACGCAAGCACCACTGGCTCGTCGAGCGTTTTTTTTGCCTCTCATCCCGGCTCATTTTTTTTCCTTTCGTTTTTCGACCGACCGACAAATCGTCAAAAAAAAGGGACAAAAATGGAGAGAAAAAAAACGACACACGCAGTGGACAGGTCACACACATCCGCTCACGATATTATGTGCGTATATTTATATATATACATGTATTTTGATGTACATCGGAATCCGATTGAAAAAAGGCGTAACCCCGGTCTTTCGGTGGTGAAAAAAAAACTCCGTTTACGACCTTTTGTTTGCCAGAACTGGATCTGTATTTACGGCCACGAGGAGTAGAGTGAGGCGAAACGGCTGGCACGTATGGCGAACGGTGCGGGAGGAAAAAAAACGGTCCAGGAAGCGACGAGGAACCGTTATTTCGGACCCATTTTTCTCGAGTCCCACTGAAAAATGCCGGAAAAAAAAACGAGAACCTTTTCACGTCTACCCTGCTCGCCCTTTCTCGCGCTCCTCCCACACGCTTGATTTTTTTTTCATCCGTGGACCCTGCGGCTGTACCCGCACGCACATATACATTGCCATATCAGCCAGTACTGCACCTGCATATAGACATAGCGTCTACTCCATGCCCTGCTACCCCGTTTCCTCGATTCACATACTACGAGAAAACCCCCGAGAAATCCGTTCGTGGCTGATCGAGCGCTCGGATCAACTACTGCACGCTCTCGAGTGCGATTTTTCTCGCTTTCCGGAGAAACTATCACGTTTGTTAAAAAGTTAACTTTGTTCGAGTCTGTGAATAATGAGTTAATTTAGGTCCACATTAATATCAATACTGATTCATGATTTTTCATTACTCTCCTTTTACTTCTTCATGTTTTTTTACCATTCGCTCAAAGACCGTTCAGTTAGAAACAATTTAAAAAATATTTCAGCATAAAAAAAAAACATCGTAACGGCAAATTTCGTGCGGATATCACATTTTTTGTACCGTGACCACGGAACCATGCGAATCATGAGCCCGCACATATCTTGTCACAAGAATCTCGAAAATCTCGCTCTAATACTTGAAAGACTTCAATGTATAATCGAAATTTCTTGTTCCCTAAAAAAAATCATTTCAATTCAAGGATCACGGGGTAGCACAGTTAATGGGTGTCTAAACAGTTCACGCATTCAAGAGACGCTCGCTAAGTGGAGCTCACAGATGAGACGATGGAAAATACGAGACACGGAAATTCCGAGTTATAGAGAGGCCGGAAACTAATTGGGAAGAAGTTTCCTTCGACCTATTGAAGCTTGACTAGAAATAAACTGAATGTAGATGAAGTTTATATCGTTTTGATATTATTGAGTCATACATAATGTATAAAAAAATGAATACCCATGTATTTTGGAATGTAAACAGCTCTACGATGAACTTTCAAGTGGCTGCATCTTGCTCTAACGATCTTTCCCATTGCTTCTTCATTTACTTAGCAGCAAAGAAATAAAATGAAAAATGTAGAGTAGAGAGTTTATAATCGGTAAAATAACAACTATCTCGTAGCATGTATATGTATTATTGTAGAGCTCCGGTCGTTTCGTTCATCGGAGCAGTGAAAACAAAGAAAAAAAATCCTTGCACTCTCAATTAAAGCGAAACCAGCCATGGAAACTGAGTTTGGACGAGAATTGCCCTCACTATCCTGGTTGGTTTCATTGGGAGGCGACGGGACCGCTCTCAAGATTCACTCGTTTGCTCTCTCGTTCTCTTTCATAGTCTCAATTAAAATGAGGCGCGGAGAGGCTTTTACGCTTTTTTCCCCAGATGCTTTTTGCATCCCCTCTCGCACTGACTACCGTAGGAAAGAGATAACTGAGGCCTCTGGGGTTGGGGTTTGTCTCTTTTCGTTGCGAAAGGAGTCAGCTACCCGACAACGACGAACCTTTTTTGCCAAAAAAAAAAGCCAAGCTGGATCGCGGACAAAATAAAATGAATTTCAAAAGGAGAGGAGGGGAGACTCATGTTCTCAGTCTATACCAGGGACCAGAACTCTTTTGGGCATTTCGCAAGAACATCCGTAGACTGGCTTGTGTGAGAAAAAAAATGGAACTTAAAAAAGAAACAAGCTTGTCCGAGCATCGTTTAAAAGAACGACAAAGTTGCATTCAAAAAGCTAATTAGCTCATCCAATTACCGTCTTTGGTGTGCTGCTGCCGTTCTTTCCTTTGAAAACTGCTCCAATTCTATGACAGATTGTATGCACGTAAACGTCGTGAACGGTGTTAAGTTGATGCACTCGATATATGCAAATTTTGAAACTAATAACGAAAATAAAAATAGAAATTAGAAGAATTGACAGGACGTTAAAATTGAGCTGTCGAAAAATGTCATCGACGATGGTTGAAGTTTTAAAACGCGAAACACGCCTCGGTACACTCCAAACACTGGGCCGACAAAAACCAGTCGAATTGGGTTGTGTTGCAAAAACTTGCGAAATATAAACAAAGGAAGGTTCGGGTTGCTCCAAGTTTTGTAGTGATTCGTTCATAATTTCTACGATTACTAATCGTTTAACTCTCACAAGGATCCCATTTTGCTTCCAAGTGGATGCATCCACCAGAAAATTCAAATAATCAGAATCGAATTTTTTTTACATCAAATTACTTAAGATAAAAAAAGCTTGCAAATGCAAGATCATCGCTGTGCATAAAAAATGCAGCCTCGTACAACATTCAAAATTGTATCTTTATACTTTTCGAAGCACGTACTGCGTAGAGTTTTTTTAATACGTTGATATTTGGTGTGTGGAATAGATTTTCGATTAAGGAATATTTGGTGGTTGCTTGAATTTTGGAAAATACTGCACGAGGTGTACGTGAGTCAGAAATAGGAATAAACGAAGGGCGGAAACCTGCTGTGGAATTCTCATAGCTTTGTCGGATTTCTGCCAGAACCCTCTGAACGCTTTGGACCGCTTATATAGACACACATGGATAAAATATATAGGTATATACTTGTATACTTATACACTCGCAGCCCATATTTTTCTTTCGCATTTTGCGCATAATGCTCATGCAAAACTTATGAGACCAAACGCAAAGCACAGCCAAAGTGGCGTCTCTAACGTATGGTATATATACACCGCGCTTCGGAAACGCCTGTGTGCCTCCTTCCCCATATAGCGCGCTTCATTCCCCCGTACACCGCTCGATCATCTTTTGGCTTGAACGGCTTCGAAAGACCGCGAGAACCCGGCCTGCATAATACACGAAATTCGCGAAGGTATACACCAGATGTATAAGAACGATTCTTCGCTCTCGCGTCTCGTACTCTACATGAATCTATATCTATAAACATAGTCAAGAATATAAGCCATGTAAGTCAAAGAATATGAGAAGGAAACACACACATTTATTATATATATCTTTATCTCTGGAATAAGGCGACTTTTTCGTCGACGCACGTTTCGTCCTTCGCGTCGCGAGGTGAATATTTTTTCCCACGACTTATACACATCGCCTGCTCGATGGATTTAGCAAAGTCGCATCACCAAAAACTTTTTCATCTTGGCCAAAAATATAATTTGAATAATTCACCTGACATTAACATATTTGAAGCTTATACATTGACGTTTTCATACGGTTTGCATTTTCAATACTTTGCCGCCTCATGGTTATTCAGTAGCCAGGTTTTCCGTAAGCTCTGTCGTTGAGTTCGATAGACGAATCAACGCTGACGAGACTCGTTCTTATATTTTCTGACTTTTTATGTATCGACGACGGATGTTTTATTGTAATTATGAGAGAATTCGATCAATAATGAGAGCTGATATTATTCCGCTTTCGACAAATAGACTTATTTGCATGTCACAGCAATAAATTCGTTATTCAGAATCAAGAGAACCACGAAAGGGGATTCACGAAATCTCGGAATAGTGTCCAATTGTACGTATTCATTGTGTAACCACTATTGCCTAGAATCATTACCCGACAGTAAGTTAATCTCCCTTTCTCTGAAGCTCCCCCTCCGATTTTGCACAAATTGCCTTAATGCACGCGCGCACTTCCAGCAAATTGCCTCCTCAGAGCGTACGATAACGTTTCATAGTCCCGAATGATTATTCGGTCGAGTGCATCTTCCCCACGTCTGGAAATCATTCAACAAAACGCCTGAGATCGTAGCTAAACGATCGCTTCAAAGTACGACAAATGTACTTGATGAGCTATCCTGAAATTTATGCGAGCACATAGGGCATTCGATACCCATTGGACGCGAGTTATCATTTACCAAAATTTCATATTAAATGCCTAAAATTCCGTCAGAGCCATGGAAATGTTGAATATGACTATAGTTCGATAAACTGCGGTATATAAATTGTCTAGTCGGCCAAACCGATTCTATAAATGATCTCCAAGAGTTTTTGTACTTTTTGAAACAACAGTGGTTTGAATTGAGAAAGCGTTATCGACTGAATTCTGATGGAATGCAGGAAACGAGTGATTTTTCATTGAATATAAAGCAGAAGATAAATGAAATGTATCTGAATCGATTATACGAGACTGCGTGTGTAGCGTACACCAAGAAGAATGATTTTTCTCGATCCGAGAGTTATGTTAACTGCCGATCCTTGAGTAAGAAAAAGCTCGCTTATGGCGACTTGCCAGCTGATGTGAGAGACTCGCGTTTAAACAAGCTTTGAAGGGGCGAAGCGGGAAAAAAAGAAAGCTCTTCTTGCAGCTGTCGGAGGTGGATATGGTATTGCTTCCGCTTTCCACTGCTATCTTTATCGGTGTCTCTCCCTCTCTCTCTCTCTCGTACCCACACTCATCTCTTTCTCTCATTTGGTTTCCTCATCTCTTTCCACCACCTATAGACAGAATTCTTTGCTTTCCTTTCACGCAGAAGTAAATGGAGAAGCGTTCAAAGAGCAAAAATTCAAATTCGTTCTTCGTTCTTTTTAACCTTTTTTGTGTGTATGCTACTCGTTCGCTCGCGTTCTCTTTTTAACTCTCGATCTCTCTCGTTCTCTCTATATCCTTAGGCATCGTATACAGAGTTATGTGCAAAGGTATATATTTTCCTACGTTGTATATAGTAGCAATGCATACTGAGACGACATTGGCTGCCAACATCTCGTGGATGTTCCTTTCGTGCATACTTTTTTCTTTTCGTTTTGCCGTTAGTACGAGGGTTGCAAATGGACTGTTCGGAGAAAAGTATCCATCGTATATACTTATATCTATTACCTTTCACCTGCTTTTCCGAAGGTGGGACGTTCGCTGGACTCGAGACCGTATTTGCACGTCTCCGTCCGGCGACGACTGCCAACTCTATCCTTCACGGGTTTTCACCGTTTATTTTGGATGCAACTCGAAGAGGTGTGATTTTTTTTCTTCTTTTTTAAGAAGGCAGACTGGACCAGGACTGGCCTGTGGCGTCGCACCCAATATGTACAGAGTTTCGTATATATTTACACAGCCTGCGCCCCATATGAAAAGACTGACACACACGCTAGTACACTTATTTGATGCTCGCAAACACGACGAGTCTACAAAAATGTTTAATTTTGCGTCCACAAATACGGTGAAGCCACGATCGAATTATCAGCTTCATAATTCAGGCTCAACAATGTTCTTCACAGATATTAATTGAAAAAATTTCTCGTGCCTGATAATTTGATCGAAGACTCACAAGATACTTATTAACCCGATCAGTTTATCGCTTTTTCGACAATACTTTTAGGTTTTTCGCAGGTTGCTGAAGACCCAAAGTACAAAGCGGAATTTGCGATTAAAAAATCCGAGAAAGTTCCTGAACACTCTTGAAAACTTCTACTTTCAGAGCACACTACAAAGATTGCAAGAAAAATTTGATAAATATATTATTTTTTGCCGTAAACACACCCACCCCTGAAAATGCAGTCACAAAAGAAAAATGGCTTGGGTCTCGAGCGTTAACCAACGATATCTTGATAACCAATCGTAAAAACATAAATCTTAGGATGTTTATGTTTAAGTTTGACTTTCAAGACTTAGAGTTGTTTGAAACTTGACGGAGTGCAATCGAACGGATGACAGTGTGAAAGTCAAGATACGCGCATCTTTTTCGACGTATTTTTGAGTGAGCAAAAACCTCTGACGGGTTGTGCATGGAATACTCGGAAGATGCGCACAGATTTTCCGCACCGTGCTTTGCGAAACAGGCTCTAGAGCAGTTGGTTTGAAATGACAGGGAGAAGTAGATATTTAACAGGCCCCTATTTTTATTGGGAAGTAAATAAAACCGTTATTGGAGTTCAGGAACCAAGCAATAATATAACCAAATGAGAAATCCAAACGTAAATGTGATTGATTACGAGTAAATAGTGGTTCAATAATCATTGGCGTAGCCAGAACTTTTAATAGATGGCAATGATCAATATTGTTTACTTGTGTCAAATAGGGGCTGATATTGTCGCCAATACGGAATGGGTGTACACGCTGTGGTTGATACTGAAGCAATTCAGTTAATTAATTGCAGTGATTTCATCATCTAATGATAAGGAGAATATTGACTTTCGATTCGCATTGAAGGATATGGAAAATGTGATTCGAACAACGAATACACTGCTCAGGGAAGCAGAAGTGAAAATTATATTTGTTAATTGATTTAATTGCATCAGATGAAAGTGATTTTTTTTAAATTGAAAATGAATTAATCATTTATTGTCGTGATAACTTTTATCCAAGTGACACAGTAATTTGCATCTCTGTCTAGTCGAGATGAGGAATAATTGTGGGATGCATTTGTCAATTTCATTGTACGATAGTGCTGGTTTTTTTCGTGCTAAGCTTTACAGAGTTTCTTGGCAAATTTGATACCGGAAATAGACGGATGTAAGCAGAAGTTGAGTGCATTGACGTGTGTAGAAAGAGGAGAAAGTAAAGAAAAGGCAAGAATCTTGTAGCATCATGATAGAGAGTTTTCATGGTGCACAACCAAGTAAGAAGTCTTTTCAAAGTAGTGGTGGACTTTCTGGTAGGTCATACAATTTTACAACCTAAGAGGACGAACCGATGTTCGCTTTTCGCATTGATGGCGCCATCGGAGTCGCTGAGGTCGTTGTCTTTGTCGCCGTTATAGCTTTGTGTGTCTAGGCACTGTTGGAAATGACAGGATGGTCACTTCGGGGCCCTTTCGTGCACCTAAACGAGCGGTGTAAACCGAAGAGGAACGAAAAGTCCCACCTGGACTCTCGAGTCTCGAACCACACACGGACGCGAATTCCGGGCCTTTGTGATTCCCCTGACTCTACTTTCTACAACGAAGCTTCTGGGTAAGATAGCAAATGAAAGGAACGTACAAAAAATCTTACTGCAACCTTTTCGTGCTGAATGGAGAGACATTTCATCAGAGTCATTTCCAAGCTAATGTATTTGGAGGCACTTAAACTTCGAGTCTTGTTCATTAGTTAGCACAGCAAAAAGAAAAAAATACCACGGAGTTCGAATCCGACGCCCGAAATAAAATTAGGTGACCAAACAGCTTTTATGGGACAGCAGTAAATGAGAGCTTGAATATTGCATGATAAAGTTATTATAAACGTCTAGTTTTTTAAGCACGATTCATTTCCATCAAGTGGACAGAATTCCGGTCTCGAATCCGGTGCCATTGACCTTTGGAAAAAGGGGCGAAACGTGAAAATAAGTGGCGATGATAAAAGACTGTTTTCGAGCCTAGATTCCCGCAATACCAGCCGATCCATTGTCTATAGTTGTAAATTTTGGGTAATAGAAAGCAAACGCGTGGAGACGGGACGTTTATAAGGGGCTTTCGCGCGTCTTTTCCAATTCTATTAGGTTGGCACGCAAACTCACACGGCGCACCCTCCTCGAGAGCGATCTCGTGCTCGACGATGGCCTACACCACCAGTCTCGACAGAGCTACACACCCTCCTTAACAATCGGTTTTACGCTCAAGCTTCGCTACCCTTTTCTATGACCCTTTATTTCGAGCTGAGAGTTCACGAGGCCTTTCTTACAAATTGTGTACATTCGTCTGGCCCGGAACTCCATTATTAAGACTTTGACGTCACTCTCGCACACTCAGGCTATTAAGAAAATCATACAAACTGCATACTACACTACCACAAATCGCTCGCGTTATTCCAACGGATCCCTGGCATCATTCGATGTAACAGGCTAAAAATTTCATCATGATAAATATTGTAAATTAATCATAATTACTGATGAATATATTAAAAACATTTCATTTGATAAATTCGATTGAATATTTTTGCAAACAAAAATTCATTCGCTTACTCGAATTTATTTTATTTCACAATCTGCGTTTATTTTTTTATATCAAATATAAGAACTGAAATTCAATATATGGCTGTGTGTAGGTCAAAAAGTACACTACGTGATTTGTGGCAAACCAGGCCAACAGATATTTTTCTAATCTCGTATCTTTCTCCAGTGTTCGCGATGAGAATCTTCGTGTGTACGGGTCTGTGTCTATATGCATCTCAACGTGTACGTCTGGGTTTGCATGTATGTGTGCATGCGAGTTTATATGGGATCGGGAAAAAGAAAAGCGTGGGACAAGTTGGAAAAAAGTTTTGTGGAAAAGTTGCTTTTCTCTGTATAGCTCCAGAGCGCTGCGCGAACGTTGTCTTGAGGATATTCCCTCGAGGTCAGGCGAGCGTGGAAGCAACGGATGCCAAAAAGGGTGTTCCAAGGGACTTTCCTCGGGGAAAGAGAAAAGGCTGCAAGGATTCTAGACGATGCTACAGCAAAGTAGAGAACGCGCTTACCCAGAGAGAAAAATATATTATTCACACTGTCTTTCTTGTGTATAAAACATACATATACAAATATGGAGCTCTCGGTTCATATGTATATAATTTTCACGAGATTTAAGAGTGGAAAAAAAACAAGTTTTAATCCTATTTTCCGGCCGATCGTTTCGATGGAATATGCAGCCCTTTTCTATTATGTACGCGAAATATTTGTTTTTTTTTCTTTTTCAATTTTGATCGTGTCCACAGTCCACACAGTGCGTCAAATTTTTTTACCATGAAAAGCTGTGGGTGTTGAAAATGATGAAAGTATATCTCAAAACGAAGTTAAAACGAGACTTGAGCCTGTTGAGTGACGTAAAATGAGCAACGGAAATGTTCACTGTATGATAGGAATTAAATTAAAATGAGCCAAAAATTATTGCAATAACAGTATGAACGAAATGATGTGTTTGTATCATCAATCATGATCTAAATTCAGCATATTGTGAGTTTCCTAAATTCTTATCTAATCTTCTTATCTAAATTGTTATCCGTTATATGTTTCTCGGTGAAATTTTGTTTTCGATCTTTCTCATCGCCCAGTGTGGAGCTATTTTTACGGGAGACGAGTCATTCTGATGTAATTAGCGGGAATTAATACGTCGGTGTTGCGTTGACTGGAAGGTTAGTCAATCGACGACTGCAGGACATTTCGATGAATATTCTTCTTACGAGGTGAAAATACATTTTGAGCCTCCACCGGGCTTCGCATTACATTTTCATTTTCAACTCGTCCCATCATTCATTAATTCGGGTCATTGCACTCTATCAGTATTCTACGGCAATTGTTTTTGCACGATACTCTGTTTTCTTGGTCGGGGAAAAAAAACAAATTCGATACGAGTGAAGTTATTTAATGTTTCCGCGTGCTTGCGAATTGAAATTATTTGGATTTATTGTGCTGCACGTACGTTATATCGCATCCAATTGGATTTCCAACGAAAAACTATGCCCGAGCATTTTATTCGTTGTGGAAACGTGGTTAACAAGAATAATCGACGTTTTTTCTCTCGGTTTTAACGTTTTTTTGCTCCCACTCTTGCCACAGTCTTGTTTCTTGCATGTGGGTCACGATCGAACGCCCTCTCACGAAGATGTATATGTAGATCGTAGTTCAACACGCATTCCCGATGTATAAAAACGGTTAATATACTTTTTTACCTCCCCATTGTCGTTCGTCATGTACATGGAAAAAAGAACTCGATTAATTATAAATAATCTCGTAGGATGTTTTATCTGATTGAATGTAAACCTTGTGACAAATAGTATACGTCTGTAAGGCACACCATTGAAACTTTTCACGTGGATAAATTCTTTCCGAGCCTTTCTGATGTCTGACTATTTTAACATCAACTTTATATCACCGATCATAAATTATTTTTATACTATAAATGGGAGGTGATTTATATAGCACGCCTTTTTACTATTTCGGTTCTTTCCCAGCAAATCGATGTGTCCTTTGAGGGTTTGGGGCGCTCAAAAAGCAACGTAAAATAATTGCTGAAAATTTCACCACCCTTATATTTTTATGTTTATACTTTGATTTATTTACAGCAACGAATATTTCACGTTACAATTATTTCAGTGGGATTGCCACTAAAGTCCTCCTTCATCCTTTGATACGAATTTTGACAACAATGAATCTCATGTATTCATCTGTAAATTGGGAATTTTTTTTGAATCACCAATCCCGTTTGTTCGAAGCAGAATCGATGGAGATTTTTCGAGACGACGCCAAGTGACACGCGCCTCGCATACGCTTATTCTTTCGTTATTTCGTCTGGGGGATGTCGTCCTGATCCATGGGCAGAATGTGGGAGATTGTCGGTATACAATGCAAAACTCTGGCTCAATTCTGTGCATCGATTTTTGGAAAAGGATGTGGCTGCATGAACAACTGTTTCGGATCGTAAAAAGGAGAATATTTCGATGACCGTGAAAAGGTTCCTGTCGCGACATTTAAATATCCACAGCGTAGAGTTTTCATCTAACGACCATACGCTGTCGAGCAAGCCATATTGAAAACTGCATTTTTACACTATACGATGACGAAACAGGGATCAAGCCTAAAAGCTCACTTTCAATAGAATTTTGAATGAAACAATGTGCAGTCTCTTTGTGAATAAAGAAAACGTTGTTGAATTTGTATTCATATAGAGAAGATAATGATTCGTATATCAAGATAGCACTTACGGCTCGGAAGTACCCTTTGTATAGACACTATCATAATCGAAGTTCCAAGAACCTGCTAGCCTTTGAGAGCTCTATCGCTCCCGTCGCCGCAATCCGTACGTATATCGTCGCTGTATCTACTATTCCTCCCGCTTTCCCATTATCGCGAAAGCTCCTATTAAACAGACACTAACTAAAGTCCTGAAATCGGCTCTTGGATGCGTTCTATATAGCGTCACCCCCCATATGCGCAGCTCCGTACAACATCGGTGCGTTTATCTCGTTACGGTGTAAAACGTATTGCAATCAACGTTAAAGTGAAGTTTAGATGTAATAGAAAGCGAGAGTCGAGATTCCGAAATCCAATTTGTATACAGGTTAAGGCGTCTCGTCGTTACAGTTACAACTGATGACCTTAATGAAACACTTGATTGAGTGACAAAATACATTTTTTTTCGTGTTCACAAAAAAAAATGAATTTACATAACGTAAAATCAAATCAATCATAAAAAACCATATCGGACCATATTCAAGCCACCGATTTCTCACTCTCTCCTAATCCAGGCAGGTGCCATATGGATTATTTTTACCAACAGCATTGCATAAGCCAAAGTCAGGGTTTACTCTTACGAGCACATGTAGTCATAATCATGAGCATGTACAATGTCTATAAATTATATTAAAATGGCGCACATACAGACTTGCCACGCAAGCGACAAAAACAAGCGGCGACCAACGCTCCCACGATACAACGTGACTGACTGTACGAACTGTACGTATATACGCCGAACGAAGAAAAGACCTTTGCGGAGTCAAGCACTCGACAACATGTATAAGTGTCTGGAAACAATATACAATAGGCGCCATTAATAAATTGTTCTGCTAAGTTGGATAATATGTGTGTATAGACTTTCGAAGGAACGCGGACAGAGTCAGTGAGAGTTCAGGATATGGGAAAGCGAGGGAGGGAGATGAATGAGATCTCGAGAGAATTGTACTTCTCGCCGGTTGGAATCTCATCTCACAGCACGTTGTGAGCGGTAAGATAGAATAAAAAACGATAGGATTTATAAATTCATGTACGTTTAGGGGGAGGAATCGGGGTTGGAGCGAGGGTGTTTAAGAAGTTGGAAAAGGGTTGGGGTGGTAGAGGGTTAGGTGTTTACGAGCCGAGGTACACGACCCGGGCGAGAGTCGTGGCGATGTAGAATAATTTTTTATTTATAATTTAGTGTTGCGCTCGTGAGACCTCTTCTGCTTTATGCCGCGGCTTTTGATAACGCGCACGCGAGCTCGAGCTTTGCGAGCTATACTCGGCAAAGGCCTAAAGGCATGCGGCTATAAGGAACGATGAAAGTGGATGGGGAAAAGGCTTCTGGAATATGGCGGATGTACGTGTATTATACGCGACGTCTCGTCGCGTGGTACGGAAGCTCCTGTACCTTTCTTACTCTCAGAGCCCAAGTTACACCTTCACATACACAGGTATACGAATACACGTCACATAGATTGGCCCGGGTCACCATCAGCCTGCTCGCTCTAGTCTAAGGTTGCGTTAGAATTCTAATTAACGCTGGGGGTAATTGTCGACTCGAGTGTGCACTGACCGTGCATGTGGTCTACTATGAAATATCTTTCCACGTGTACACCCTTCTCCGATTTTCCATACACACTTCCCTAAGACTCGGAATGAAAGAGGAAGGCGAGTTTATTTCCCACTGTATGCGGAAAAATAAACTCTTAACGTTTCGATCCATACATTTTTTCTGACTATTTTGAATCGCAATTTGGTACTCGCAGAATTCGAGATCACTAATCACGTAATCAAACTGTAAACGCGGAATTTCGTAATGGATGGTTTATTAATTTTGTTCCAGATTAAATCCCGTAGAATTCTTTCGTTCGGAATATCAGCTTGTGAAATGAATCAGTTAAGTGATACAGGGTGGGAGCTGATCAGTTTTATTCAATTTGACGTTCCTCAAAACCACTGGAAACGCTTGATTCGACTGATTTTCCATTTCCAAGGCCAGGTATCAAACCGACTGTTTTGGCCCATTCAATAGCGAGTTCTGACATTTGAAAACCTGACCCTCTGAGATTTAACGGTAATTAGAGAAGGGATTCAATTCATTTCGGCGGTAAATAGAGTTGCCCTTGCTTGATTTCTCGGAAGCGTCAAGAGAAGATACAAATCTGAATTTATTCAAACTGAATCGTTTTTCTCACGGTTTAACTCGATGTTTGCAGTGCTACCTTTGAGTTTAAGTCCTCTCGTATCTTTTCATCCGATTGAGAAAAATTCCCATCTCTAAAACTTTGATGAATAAATAAGTTATTTCTTCAAATATTCTTCTTGGTGCGAGAAATCTTACGGGAGAGTGTAAGACCCTTGGAAGAACCCTCGAAATACAAAGCAAAAAGTACGAGAATCGATCTCTACTTCACATCGTACACTGCTCATTGATTCAGAACAATACGAAATTCGTTTTATTACCTCGTAGAGTTTCTTTTATTTTTATTCCGTATTATGAGTCGTTTATGAAATTATCTTCCTCTTTTTCACTAAAGTTTAATGATGTTTCAAAGTTTGAATGGAATTTTTACTTTCCTTATAAAGTTACAGAATCTTTTCTCGTATTTTCATTCAATTTGATGTGAAACAATATCCTAGCAACGTTTGTATGAATGTACGCAATTTCAACGTCTCACGAATGCCAAACGTTACTCATTTACCGTCGTCTTGAAAAAATAAAAATGTCAATTTTCTTTGCTCAACGCTGCGATAGAAAAGCATATGTCTAATTCGTTTTTTTTTCTTCATGTGTTCTGGCCAAGTACATATTGGATGTACTTTTTGTCTCTAAGCTGAGTCTTCGCCTAGTAACATTAAGGTACCATTAAGGAAGGAGTCCAGCTTCAAAGAAGAACCATGATGAACCTTGTTTTCTTTTCTACCTTTCGATTTCCTTCTTTTGTTTCTGCGTTCCATTTATTTTCTCATGTACCTCACCAAGTTCTCTACCTATCGAGCTACCTTTGCTTTTCTGGGTTTTTTGCTCTCCTCCGTTACCAGCCTTTCTCCCCACCTTTGAATATCTTTTTCCATCCTCCCCACATTTCCACCTTGTCTTTATTTTTTCCGCCCCTTCCTCCGTTTTTTAGTCGTCGTTTCGATTGCGCAAAGTTAAAGTTGAGCTACATATGGCTAATGGCAGAGGAAGTACATGCGATCGATTCGGGAATGCCATATCTTGTCAGATCGATACATCGATGTTTGGATGGTTCGATCTTGGGGATGGGCTGCGCCTTATCCTTTGAAAGGCTTCCACTCTTTTCTTCTCTTCTTTCTTTTTTTTCGGTTTTTCTGCACGATAAATAGAACGATACCGACGAATACTACTTTTTTGCTGTCTTAAAAGCTCGAACCTTAACTGAATGTTTCTCCGTCGTGTGTAGAATTTATATGTGAGCGATTTTCAACATTGCAATAGCTTTGAAGGAAAATATTTGAATATATGAAATATTAAGAGTGCTTTGGAATAAATTAAAGTTTCTGAGAGGATGTAACGTAATTACACTTGAATTTCCATCCACATATATTTCATTTTAGAATGAATAAGTTTAATATGCAAGAATGATTCAAAGCAAATCTGCATTCGAATGAAATTTGAACGTAAAGTTTTTTTTTATAACCCTTAACGAGCAGAACACAATAGTAATGAATGTTTCAAAAACTACGATCCACTCGCTAATGGCGCAGTACTTTGTACGTTCGGACTGCCCCAGTTACGTTTCGCATGCACTCGCTAAAGTTCGGATAAAAAGCTGTGTCTATTTTTTTGTTTTTCACGATACAGCTATTCGAGTCTCATTGTTAAACTAAAAAGTGGGCATTGAAAAATTCACATCGAGCCCTTCTTACCATGAAACTCTATGGAGTTTACATCTATACATTCTTTTGTTACATATGTATGCCTCATATATGTCTACTCAACATGATCTACTTTAACAATGCACTTTAGAATCACTCGTGAGCATGATGATGCTCTTTGGCAGGCGTCACGAATTTATGCGTGATGCTAGCTTGAGCGTATCAACATTCACTATTGACGACACCACTGACTCTATTCTTGGTTTGAGAATTCAGCGGAATCTCAATTTAATATATGAAAATGAGAAAGAAAGAGAACGCAATGGATTAGGGCCATGACTTTTATGTTTCTTCCCGGAAAAATAAGGGAAGGTCCTAAAAATTCGTCTTCGAAAGTTGTGGCAGCCATGCACGTTGCTCTCATAATAATAACTCATATGACGTGTTAGATAATTACCGCATTAGAGCTCTCCACATTTGAACCGAAAACAGATTTCTATGATCCAATATTGTATCGTCAAACCTGCTTACAAAAGAAGCATTGCTATGATAGCAAAACGACGTATTTTGGAGAATGGATTAGATGTCATAAGCTCTACGTTACACACTTTATTTGTCACTGTCCCAACACCCGTGTGTTAGAGAATGAAAGATTAGTGAAAATTAATGTCTTTTGATGCAATTCGACGTATTAAGACTGCTTCACAAACCAAAATCAGTAGAAAAGGTATCAAAATGTGGAGGACTTAAGATTTTTTAGAAACGCTGTCGTACGTATTTAGTAAAAACACTTTTTTCTGGGAGGATGCAGGGCTGTTTATCGTAATTTGTTCATACATATATAATATTGTTTGCTAAAATACGTACTCGTAGTACTTTCATATTGTAGACTCAGGCGTACATATCTATACATAATATACAGAGTAGTGAGAGCGCATGTGAACATTGGAGGGTGGAAAGTGGTGTGAGATATACTGGCTGTATGCAGGAGAGTTTCGCGACGCGGCAAAGGAGAAAGAACGTCGAGCTTTGGTAAGAGGGTGAAAGAGGAAATATCCAAATGGAGATGTCTTGTATGCAGAGCCGTCGGTTCCGTCACAGCAAGACGGGTCCATAGTCCATTCGAAGCCACGAGGGAATGGAACGAAGAGAACGATGTAGAGAGGGGAAGAGAGTCAGCTACGTGCTTCCTACAGCTTTGACTCAAAGATAAAAGCCTGCGAAAAGAAAATCCATCGCATCGACCGTGCTGTATAGGTAGCATGAAAAAAGTACGATTTTCTCTCCTCTAAAAAATCGTTTTTAAAGGTTTTTTATTTGTCCTGTTTTGAATATTCACTCATTTTTGACACAATTATTACAACAGGATACGTTCGATTAGTTTGATGACCAGGCACAACATTAATTTCGAAAAAAAACCATATAACCTTCAAGTGGGAGTGAAATTATTAAGTCGTACGGGAATCTCTTACTGAATCGATACAGACGATGGTTTCCTTTGACATCAGGCTTACTAAGATGTTGAATTGATAAAAAGACCTCGGGCAAAGTCGCGGCAAAAGAAAACACCGAGAAATGAATACTTAAAGATGAAGATCTTCTGCCCTTCGCATGCACAACTCTGTTCTCTGGGAAATCCACATTCAGAAAGTATTGTACGATCGCAAAGACTTAAGTGCAACCTGCGATTGTTGATCCACTAAGGAAAGAAGTCACATATGTCGGAAAAGTCAAGTTTTTTCACAATAATTTTTGCATGAGAACTTCGTCTTGGATCGCTCTATGGACGATGGGAAAGATATAAAAAAATAAAATAACACTTTTCTTAGTTGAAAACAGACTACATGAGACTGTTTATTCTCGTCGCTAACTCATCAGTCTCTTCCTCTTGCACGTTGAAAATACATGAGAAGCTGCTATCCAGCAATCGTATGTTGTGCACTAGCACTACAGCATCCTCTTTCACCAAGTACTCGCCTCTGGATGTCCCAAGAGTTCTCCCGAGTTCCTATGTACCCCCTTCCACCATTTCCTCGGCTTTTCCGTGTCTCATCACGACACCCAAGACCAGAAGTATCTCAGCCACCCATAACGCTCCCCCTTTCTCTTTCTCCCTCTCTCTCTCACTCTATCTCTGTACCTCATTAAGCTTGGAGCCTAGTTCACGTTGAGCCGTATAGAGATTCCTTTACGCTCAAGACCACGTCGTCTTCTCTCTGTACTCCCTGATTTGCTTTGCTTCTTCCGTTCGTCTCGTTGGGTCTTTACTGTAGAACGGATGTCTCGGATAATCCTACATTCCCAAAATTATTTTACCTTTATCACATCGTCGTGAATCATGTCACGCGGTTCTCTGTTCCTGTCTGTTGAAAATTTTCATATTTTTTTGCACATAAAATGGCTCCTTCTTACCGTAAATTAATTGCAAACAGAAAATAATTAACGTTGTACAATGAACCAACCACTGAATCTTTCTTGTGACGTTATATTTTCGATTGTTACATTTATGGAAATGGGATTGTAATTTAATGCAACTCATCATTGATCAACGAGTCGAAATACATTTAATATTCGCTTGTCGTGAATTTTTCATTAGATAAGAACGATCGGTGTATTTTTTATCGAACCAACTGGAAATACTGTTGCAAACAAATGAGAAAGAGTTGACGACAGTTTTCGCACGCTGTTTGGCACCGCGTCACGCCATGAAAACTTTCTCTCGGTTCTCGGGATTTGTATTACCTCAACGAACTTTTTTCCCCTTTTTTCTCTTCTCGAGACACGTATCGATCGCTCCCGTTACACATTTGTTTTACAAATTTACCATCACGCTATCCTAGTTTTTTTTTAAACATAATAGATGTTGACTGAAAGATAATAATTAAATAATGCCTAATGACGTCACGTGCTTCGTATACAGCAGAAATGATGCTCCAGAAAAAAAAATATTACGATTCGATATCACGTTTTCTTTTTCATCTCTCCTCCCTCCAACGTTTTCACGACATCGGCAGTCGAAATATCTATAAAAATAATGATCGATTCGATATGGAAATTTGAACTAATTTGATTTCACCGAAATCCCGAATTTACATTTGTGAGAGTGTTTTGCGGTGAAGCTAACCATTCATGAATTCCAACTTTTGACGGTAATATAAACTTCGAGCCCAGGAAACTGCACTGCACCGGATCTTTCGTCTGAACCTTGAACTTTCGGCTGAATTTTCTTGTAAAGTTTGGGAGATGAAATTAAATAATGAGAATTGCCGCCGTGTACGTAGAGGCTGGATAGAGTAAGGTCAGCCGAAATAATTGACTTGGTTGCACCCCACGTATTCCCACGAGAAAGCAGATTTGAATAGTATCGAGGTCATGGCTGATGGCTAGCCCCGATTTAAGCTTTTGACCACGATGAATGTACACTTGTACGTATCTATAGATATAGTATATCACGTAATACACATATATAAACTGTCCAAAGACGGAAAGAGACAAGAAGATCCGAAAAGGCAAACAGCAAACGCGAGTCTGGCACACCTTGGCTTTCCTACAGAGGCAAGTTCCTGTGGGCTGTCCGTTTGCTCTATCTATCGATTTATTTCCGTGTACGTACACCGGATTGAATGTGTAGCGTTATATACATACTTGTCAGGGCGATTTCGACCTACCCATACGAACAATGGTACCTGTTTCATTTCGGGTTATATATAATCTAAATCTATATACACAGAATATGACGAATAGGAATTCGGCGTGCCCCAACTCTCCCATCGTATGACGATACGAATGACCCAGAAACAGAAAAAGAATTTATCAAATGTGTGGAGAACATTTACGAAGATTGCAGATACACTGAAATTTTATCTGGAAAAAAAATGTGTGCGCCAAATCGAGTTTTATCCATTTTTGAAATTCTTTTCAAACGAATATTCACATTCGTATTTTTTATTTAGTCGAATCTCCTAATCAGTGTAAGGCCCATGAAAATTTTGCGCGAAACTTTTATCGCGGATAAAATCGATCATCACGCAAGTTTTGTTGCTCATGAAAATTACGCGATTGGGCAAGTTTTCAGTTCTCTTATGAATTGAGGGATTTTGGTTACTTCTCGAAACTTGGTTTGCCTACGAATGCCTTTTATGTAAATTTGGTGTAACAATAATCGTTGTATAATTCCCTAAAATAATATTTTGATGAATTCATTTTAAAGACGATGAGATTTTTAGAATGATTTCACTAAAACTGTCAATGATGTCAAATTTTTTGATTATTTATGAAAACGTATCGTATGAAGCGAAGTTCGGCCCTTCAAATCAGTACGTTGCTTGTTAGTCGAATCCTGGTTTAAACTGTGATGACACGAATCGTGCGTGCTATTCTTGAGCACCCGCCGGTTGTTTGGAAGCTTTCCGTGTTTCCCACGCTGAGCAGAATTCACAGAGACTCTTGTATTTCGCAGGTTGCGTGTTTCACGATATATACATATGTATGGATTAACCTGACGTGCTTGAAATTCCACAAAGGAGAGAATTCCAAGTACGATCAACGACTGCTCGCAATTACGCTCGCCCCAAGTCGCGATATAATCGGTAAACATTATTTAGTCTGAGAACGTTCGTGAGCTCGGGTGTTGGATGGTTCGAGCGCTTAAAAAAGCAACGACACGGATTCTTAGTCGCTATTTTAGGCGTCTCAATTTCAATTCATTTTCTAACGATATGAAAATCTACAAAATTTGGTGGAAAGATTGAAAATTGACAGAGATACGAAGAAGAATGAAAAATGAATGAAATGCACGATAGAATCATCTTCCCAGTTTGTAACTGCGTATAAAGCTTAGCTAAAAAAATATGCATACACGGATGGAGTCTTTTACCTCTGTGAAAAACAATGTCACCTCATTCTGCTCAGTTTTTGCCATCCTGTTTCGTGTTTGCCGAATAACATCAACATACATTCTCTTCGTATAGGAAGTTTTATACTTGTTCTCCCCAAGTGCTTCGTTCTCGTCATCGTCGTCGTCGTATTTTTAGTAGTAACAGGCAGACAAGAAAGAAAAGAAAGGAGAGAGCGGTTCATTATTGCAGAAGCGTGCCCTTCTCGTCAGACACGACTGACATCGAAGTTTCACCCTCGACCTCTGCTCTCCTTATCTCTCTTACTCTCACATTCTGCCGCCCTTACTCGTTTTTGTTCCTCCATATGTAGCATTTTACTGCGGTATATAAGCATCACAGCGAACCATCCCCGAGCTCTTATCTTCATACTCCTTCGCTTATTTCTTTTTTCACCCTCTCAATGTCGCATTCACCCTTACATCCGTGCCTCTTTCTACTCCTGACACTCGTCGATCCACCCACCCACAACTTATGCAACGTTTTTTTCTTCGTTCCCCTGTACCGCCTTTTTTTATCTCCTTCTCTTCCTTTCCCGTTTCATCCATATTTTTGCAGTGTTTTTTGTACAACACTTTCCTCGCTAACAATTCACCTTCCATTCTCCTTTCATGCGATCTATCCGACCACATTTCGCACGTTGTTGTCGCGCGGAAAATTTATTTCCTTCCTAGTTGAAACACGAATTTTTATTTATAGCACAGTGTGACCTAAACCCGCACTTTACGCACGCTTTTCTGTGACCTAAGTAGCCCTTTTTTACACCGTGCGAAAATGAATTGACTAACTTCACAGATGCAAAATAACCAAGAGAAAATACGTTGAAATGTCTTTTGACACTTCAAAATTAAGAGCAGACAAACGTCAAAAGAGGAGTAGGTTAGCATTTTGACTAAAAACAGTTTCATGCTGTCGAAGAAGTGACAGAAAGGGGGTAGCGGGTTAAGGGGGGTCTGGCGG
This sequence comes from Diadegma fenestrale, assembly GCA_037043255.1. Taxonomy (NCBI): domain Eukaryota; kingdom Metazoa; phylum Arthropoda; class Insecta; order Hymenoptera; family Ichneumonidae; genus Diadegma; species Diadegma fenestrale. Next base: position 25,909,886 of record CM073309.1, read on the forward strand.
CCCCCACCGAATCTGGTAAAATCGTTCCGAAAATCTTAAAGAGGGTCGAAAAATAAGCAGTATAAGCTTTTTACCCACATTACAACCCCTAACGAAAACACAGTAAGGGCGAAAAATATGATTTTTTGTGATTTGTATTTTTTTCAACCAGTTCAATTTATTTTTAAATGGTTTAAACGCCATTAAAAATTCGTTTTGGATGTGTGGAAGTCCCCTGAATTTTTTGAGATTTTTCGATCAAGTAAAAACATGTGAATTTTAGGTTTAAATGCGAAAAAATCGTGAAAAACGCGTCAATTTCAAGATTCAACCCTCTAATTTTTAGGGTTGTTTTCATTTCCCCGAGGGGTGCTGTATAGTATAGATAGCGGCAATCGTCCTCTTTTGAATGCAGGCAACTGGACTCAATTTGGTCAATTCTGGTGAGCGGGGCGATTTTTTGAAAAAAAACTCGAATTTTCAACTTTCGGTAAATTACGTCGCGTACTTGGTATAATGCGTCTTTGCTATAAAAAATACATCTCTATAGGGGTTTTTGAGGTCGCTGATCACGAATTTGATGTCAAAAAAAATTTTTGACGAATTTGATGTCAACAAAATTTCGATGTCATTTTGACGAATTTGATGTCAAAAAATTTTTTTGACGTCAAATTCGTGATCAGCGACCTCAAAAACCCCTATAGAGATGTATTTTTTATAGCAAAGACGCATTATACCAAGTACGCGACGTAATTTACCGAAAGTTGAAAATTCGAGTTTTTTTTCAAAAAATCGCCCCGCTCACCAGAATTGACCAAATTGAGTCCAGTTGCCTGCATTCAAAAGAGGACGATTGCCGCTATCTATACTATACAGCACCCCTCGGGGAAATGAAAACAACCCTAAAAATTAGAGGGTTGAATCTTGAAATTGACGCGTTTTTCACGATTTTTTCGCATTTAAACCTAAAATTCACATGTTTTTACTTGATCGAAAAATCTCAAAAAATTCAGGGGACTTCCACACATCCAAAACGAATTTTTAATGGCGTTTAAACCATTTAAAAATAAATTGAACTGGTTGAAAAAAATACAAATCACAAAAAATCATATTTTTCGCCCTTACTGTGTTTTCGTTAGGGGTTGTAATGTGGGTAAAAAGCTTATACTGCTTATTTTTCGACCCTCTTTAAGATTTTTGGAACGATTTTACCAGATTCGGTGGGGGCCGCCAGACACCCCTTAACCCGCTACCCCCTTTACACGAAACGCTAACCCGCGGTCGGTAATCACTGACTTATGATGTTTATTCGATAATAAAAAGCTCTGAGGGTGAAATTTAACTAGTTTAATTTAAGTAATAAGACAATTCTGCAAATTTAGCAAGTTTTTGTATGAAGTATTTAAGAGGTCGTGTTAAAATTTCACGAAGATCACGGAGCTCGTTATCAAAAAAATGACATTTTGTTGATAGGGATTTTTAAAATAAATACAACAAATATTGAGCAATAAACCTCGTTTCGTTTCCGTCGCTTTGAGTATATTGTAGATATTGAAAAATTCAGAGATCAAAAAAAAAACTTACCGCAAAATTCTACCAGTTTCCATAAGACTACATTTGGCTACATTTAATTTATAAATGTTAATTATTCGATAACGAGCTTTCTAATGGCCGTGAAAATTTCACACGATCTCTTAAATGCTTTATAGACAAACATACCGAATTTTCGCAATTTTCTTATCATTTGCGATTTGGGACTCAACATCCTTAAATAAACGTCCATGGCTGGTTACGACATATCATATTGGTCTGGTGTACCAATTTTTAAATTGTTTTTTCTTAGAGTTTGCCCTGGAGTCTGTATTGGAATTCTTTGTGATTCGAATACATTAATGATACTTTTAAAACACTAATCGCAGCCCTCGGGGGGGGCTCCGCCCCCCCCGAACCCCCCCTCTTTGGTGCGCTCGCCCCCGCCACTCGTCCGGGGCGGGTTTATGTCACAAGTGCTATAAAATAGTATACGATACTTGTGTCCTAAGTTGCCTATTACTGCACGGCGTTTAGCGCCCTCGCTGCGCTCGGGCGCTAACTTCACGCCGTGCAATAATAGGCAACTTAGGTCACACGTATCGTAATGTACTATTTTGTCGATTTTTATTTCCACCCTCTTTGCAACAAACGCTCAGATTTGCATAGTCGTCTCATCGATTTTATAATACTACCTCGCAGTCCTGGGTTCTTGAAATGTATCCCGCTCAATTATTGGCTTTCCTCCTATTAATATGATGGGAGTGTACGAGTGAAGGTGCACGGAGAGAATATGACATCAAAATTTACTATGTTTTTATATTTCCCTCGTACCAAGTCGTCCCTCTGAGAAATTTTAGCAAAAACATAGTAATTTTTCATTCTTTTTTAATCAAAATCGCGAAAATTATGACATTTTTTGGGCTGTTTCAGACGAAAATTTACTATGTTTTTGCTAAAATCTCTTAGAGGGACGTCATGGTAACGGGCAACTATGATAACATAGTAATTTTTTATGTAAATTTGCGATTTTCAACGCAATGGAAATGATAGAAATATGTTACCGAAAAAATCTTCAAGCGACTTGCATGTATTTTCACACGTTTCATACATTTTTAGTATGACGATACCAAAAAATGGATCGATTGGCGACAATTTGCTATCCAGACATGAAAATGGTTCACTACTTATAGCCAAGTGGAAGATAATATACGAATGTGAACGTCAACCTGTCTCGAAGCAACCATTTACATTCATCTGACTCGATGCTAGTTTCCAGCAAAGGAGTGTATTCTCGGCCCTCCAGTTACGAGCTCAGTAAATCCCTCTTCTCTCTGTTCGTTTCGCTCATGCTCTGTTGCTCCTATTTATATAAATATATGCCACATGTGTACGCTTGTATTTGGCTTAGAGTTGCTGCAGGGGTGAGGCGAGCTTGACATTGCTGAGAATTGTGCCAAGATTCTAGAATCCTTCTCGCGAGCGTGGCAACCCGTGATGGCATTGCCTTTGTGAGGAAGCTCCTTCTTCGCCTTTTCTTACAATCCTCACTTCAGCGAATATCTTTACCCGAAATCCTTTGCATTTTCCTTCGAAACGAAACACCTATTTCTTTGATATTTCAACCTTCTCCATTTTGTTTAAACTTTTCTGCGATTTGTATGCCAAGTACTTTTATATAAGGAAAACCCTCAGAAAACTGTTTGTTTATCCGATTTATATTGAAAGTTATAAAAATGTGATGACTTTCCAGCAGTAATTTCCCAATGTAGCTCGAAACTTGCAACTCCTTTCCTTAATTGCCAGACTTTTGACTAAAATTTATTTATATAATGCAACTTCCAGTAGCATCGGAATGCCAATATTTTTTTACCTTTCAGAATGAAAAACATTATTACTATTTTGATAATCTGACGCTAGCCGCGGCGTTTCGTCATGTAGCACAGCGACACCGACTGTCTGGTAATCGATCGCAATGATAAATCGTATTTCGATAAATAATTCGCTATTTAAGCACATCCAAGATAACGTCGGAAGAGGGAGAGGGAGATTGCAAAATTGGCTCTAACGCTCGAGAAAGCTTCCTAGCTAATTCCGAATTGATACTAGGGATCAAGAAAGGAAGGACACGAAATTGGAACAGGCCGTGTACAATCGAATCGGAAATCAGCCAGAGTCGAGAGATGGAGAATCGTGAATTATCTAATCCACAAAATCTCTGTCTCTCTCTCTCTCTCTATCTCGCTTGAGTGTCTCTTCAGCTCTTTCTATATCCAGACTATTCCCACTATTCCATCCCTATCATCCCCTTCCGGTGGTCCTCTCTCGAAATGACCTTAATCTGAGAGATCCCAGGAGGAGCTGCTGGCTGTTATTTCCCATCCTGACATCGTCTTAATACTCAAAATCCTAATTTTAAACAACATCCTGTGTTTCTCACTACCCATTCCCGGTATAATAACTCATAGGCCAAACCGGCTATTTTGTGACAAGTATTATTATAAGAGTGGATGCAACGGAGGATGGTTGAACGATCGCTACGGTCAATGAAGCGGAAGAGCAATTGTTTTCTTATAATATTTTCCATGAACAGCGTTGCTGTACTTTTTTCTACTGCACGCTTCGAATTTTTCCTTCTTGCTATATTTATGAAAATCATTTTCAGGTTCCATTGCTTCTAGAATTCTTTTCAATACTTTCGGGATCATCAGGGTGTTTCAATGAAATTTTGTCACCGGTTCAAATTTTTGTTAACTATTCATGTTTGGAATAATTTTTTTCTTTTATACACTCATCACGCCTACGAAATCGTGTCTCGAGGAAATTAAATATTGAGTCGATAATGAGTCGGATTTATTAATGGAGTTTTCAGTGATTTTCGTTCGAGCTACTTAAATGAAATGTCCTAATGAAATTTAATGTAGTGCGGTGTTTGTTTTCACACGATAATGGTGAAGTTAGGTTACCCGGATGCGTCGTAATACTAACCACGGTAATAACCAAAAGCCATGCATGTACCAGCTTGACCTGAAATCCTCTGCTAACGCTTATTACAAAGCTTCATGCTTTTCAGCGTTGTACTCTTCGACCTCGGCGTGTTCAATTTGTTCCCAGCAGGAAAACCAAATATTGTTCAATGTTAAAATAATATCGATAAATTCGTACGATGGAACCTGCGAATGGTTACCGGATAACGATCCTGATCTTTACATTTTATAGGCTTAACAACTGGATCAACGGGACTTGATACGAACTGGAACGTTATAAATCTGTCGACAAGAACTCCATCATCTGACAGTTGAAAAACGTTGCGCATGAGCGCAACTTGTATTTTATGAAAAAATATTCGCACATGCTTAGTGCAGGTTTAATTGAAATATTAAAAGTGAAACGCAACTTATAAAACAGCAAAAACACTAAATCGATTAGATTTATCTATTACCGATCTGTATTTGGTTTGCATTCAATGCCAAGGCCTGAGCAGATTAAGTAAAGCGGCTCCTGGTGGTTTATCTCATATATCAAATGGGCCGGGGCTATTGATGCTGTCGATGTAGGTTGGTATAGAAACCGCGTTGGGAGGTGAGTTCAAACCTTCACACGATCATGCAGGTCGGTTTGTAGTACGTCTACAATTGGAACACGGCTGCATGAGCGGAGAACAATAAACTTTCATGTACACCGTTTATATGCCCGTTCAATTTTCCGTTTGCATACCGAAAAGTTTTTTCTTACACCATAAACATTCATATGTTGCATAGGGAAAATAATTATGAATTCTAGATTGTCCTCGGCTAAGATGGTTCGTCAAGCATAATATTCCAAGATTAATTTTCTCAGCAATTGCTGCGCAATTAGTTTACTCCGCAGTATGTTTGTCTCATACTTTCCCAGTTCACAATGATTTATGCCACTTGCAATCCTTAACCTCGCATCGAGTCAGAAAGCACAGTCTGTCTTATACACGTATGTGTAGTTTGTACAGAAACGAGAACGAAAAGCTGAGCGTCGGTGTCACGAACAGAAACGTGCGTAGGATGGTTCGGAAAGAGCATCGTCATCTTGGGGAAATAGAACGAACGAAATGAACAGATGATGTGAGTTCTGTACGAACGATGTACCGTACGCACACTTGTGTATGTATGTGCATGGCTGGTCGATTATCCAAACATAGGATAGATCCAACATGTAGAAACTGAAAGTCCTGGGAACTATACCCTCTGAGCATTAGAGGTCATAGTATTGACATATAAAAGTCGAGAAGTTGGACTGAGACAACAGGTTCAGAACATTGGCCACAGTCGTTGAGAGGTCATCTATGCTTTCGGGGTATGTGTCCTACTGGTTTTGTCGTGGTGAACACAGGATTTAACCGCAGTAGTGTGGATTGTTTGGTAACTCGCACACCCTAAACCACGTCTTGGAGCTTATCGCTCCTGCAAACGACTGCTATGTGTGCCTGTTCTAATCTGTACATGGACCATTCTTTTCGAAGCCACGAAGCTTATATTTTGGTTGAAAAAAATCACATTTAAAAACTTTCGAGACGGATCGTTGAGTTCAGAGTTAAACCGTGTGAATTCTTTACAGATTTATGTCATGTTCGTTCGAATTTATTTCATCGTTCGGATGAACTTATCCTGAAGAACTCGAAAAAAAGTTGAGGAAATTCGTTGTTAGGTGAAAATAAAATTCAATGGTGAAATTAACGAGAAATCAATGGGTGCAAAAATTGAATCGAACGAGAGTGTGATGTGGTTAACCCTTTCATCAGGACGGGGCTCCCGTTAAAGTGTTACAAGTCCGATTATCTCGTAGACACGTGCCTTCTTCTTGCTTAGGAGTTGGTTGTAGTGTCTGGGAGGAAGTTTCAGGGACACGTTTGTCTCATGCCCACTCTTCTTTTGTGTGCATTTCCAACACCCACCGAGAATTTCGTTACACGACCAAACAATGGTAACAAAAGTTTTTCCACAATGATGTCTGTTCTTGCAGAGCTCCACGTACGTCGGAGGAACGATGCGATTCCATCCAAGTAAGGATTTCAAAGAGTAGTTGAAATTTCTCCACGAATCTCTAGAGATTTAGGGAATACTCTCCGTTCACATAATTAATAATACAGGAAGTTATCTCTTCGCTTTAATTATGTAAAGGTTGTTTAACAAAAATATTCATCATGAAATTTTTATTGTCAATCATCACGTACTCACAATGGTTTAAACTTTTTTTCCATCCTGACGATCAGTGACGTAGTCTCAAATGGTAATTGTAAATCCACATCAGAAATAGAGGTCACAATCAGCATCATCGTCATTTGACAGCGAAACAGAATACTTTGAATTATTCGTTGATTTTGGTTTTGCTCGGATCCTGTGCTCCCATATTTCAAATGTATACAATTAGGCCGTACATAATATATAGTAGGATCGCCTCTTTCATCTGGTTGCTATTGATCGATATCCGTTTAGCATGAAAGAGCTCGAAACTGCTCGCTGGATAATGAAATCAATGATTCGATTGCAGTACTGATATAACGATTAATACACTCGAATATGTGAACCAAGCGTAAACGTTTATTATTTATTAATCGCGAATAATATATTTAAAGCTCCAATCATTGATTCGCATGAAAGCCGTTGAATGATCAACTTCGTAGTTTTATTTCGAGCCACACATGCATCATTCATTATTCATTGATTTTTCAGCGAATCAAGTTTCACAAACATTCGGAAATCTCGTTTAGTCGTCAAACAATCTCGTGATCGTACATGAATTACGTAAACTCGTGGAAATATAATGCAGCCATTCAACAGAGGAGTTACGTCATCCGGCCAGTTCATATAAACTTGAATTTTCAGCAACCAAAAAATCAGCACCGCGACGTCTAGCAGATGAAAAAAATTTTCTGGTTCTTATTTCGAATCGACCTCGTACCACGTCGACTCTCCATTGAAGATAATGATGATGAGGATGGTTGACCGATTATTTTTCACATTGAAAATCTTCCAGTTCGCTTAACGATGTCGATTATTTACTAATTGCGATGAAAAAAAGTCAAAAACTTGTGGATTCAATGAGTTTCCATTGCGTGACGCTGCGTCTGACATTATTCCTTCGTACTACTGACACGGGAATATTGTCTGTAGAGATATAACTGAATGATCTAAAAGTGTAATACACTGCGATAAATTTTACGACTGAATGTATAGAATTGTGAGATTGCCTGCTCAGTTTGACCGATTTGCCAATTATTGTACGACTTCATTTCTAAGGCGCGGCCACTTCCGAGAATCGGGACAAATTGCGAGCTTCTCCTTTATAGTCGCCGTCCATAAATCCCTCCGGTATCAAGCATGGTCAGTGACGCAATCACACGAAACGTGTGATGCGAATCTATATTCGTGTACAATTAAGATTGTCCGCTATAAGTGGTGGCAGTCAATAGTAGGTCAGACTTTTATCAATCACAGTTTGCTGTGATTGATAAAAATAACGACATGTCTGCGCATTTGGACGCTGTATGAATAAGTTATCACTGAATAGCTATAGCTTCCGTGACACTCGGACATAGTCACTCCATAAAAAAATAAAACTTTTATGCTCGGATACTACATACTGGTGTTCAAAGTACTGAGAAAATCGCGATCATCGTAGAAGAGTCGATACACGGAAAGAATTTTACATCAAAATTTACTATGTTATTATAGTTCCCTGTTGCCAAATCGTCCCTCTGAGAAATTTTAGCAAAAACATAATAATTTTTCATTCTTTTCCTATCGAAATCGCGGAATTTATGACATTTTTCGCCCTTTTTCAGATGTAAATTTACTAGGTTAAGTTGCAGTCTGTATTGAATGAATTTCTACAATTTTCTGGGATCCTCGCGCAGAGGCGTTCGTGGCATCATTTCATTTGGGAAAAAAAATTGCCTCACGTAGAAATTGGTCTCGGGGACTGGGGAGTTTCACAGGACAATGGAAAATGTTCCAGGTTGGATAAAAATTAATTAGTATAACGATGAAAATTTAGAAACGGTGGTAAACTTGATGGAGGGACTTTGTACAATATCAATAAGTTGAACGAGGGATTTTTTCTATTCATAAAATTCATAACTTCAGTCTCTCGGTTGTTGGTTATTTGATAATCAGAGAGACGCTGTTCCGTCTGTAATAAACGCCAAAGTATCGACCACTTTGCAGTAGTGATGGATCGTGAATGGTCAGACAAAATAAAATATTATTGGGTGATATAGGATACGACATTAAAGTGAACGTTATCCGCCAGAATTGCTGTTTATCACGCGTTTTAATCATCAATTTTTCCTTTTCCTGCACGCAATCAACTGATACATCTGAAGCTTTATATTTAATCTTGTAATGACTACCATATCAAAGGGCGATAATAAATTATGACCGTACGGGTGACTGATTGCCAATTAAATCACGCAGTAATGGTTATTGATTTCTTTCTATAAAAAATATATGGGAGCAGAAATGATCTGCGGCGCGTGATAAAATTTGATAGAACTTTCTCAAGCGTTCTTAATCGACGTAGATTCTGGTTGTGTAATGATGATAACATGTCGATTAATGTAATTACAGATACGTTATCCCAGTAGATAGTAAAACACTCATTTATTTATGCATTCGTTTGTACGAGAGATTTACCCGGCTTTATTTTCGTAACCGAAAATAAATTTTACGCACTTCCGTATCCTCAGATTTATCCACACAGCAGCTTTTCCCTTGGTATCAAGAATATATATATATGGATTAAAACTGTGATCAAGCTCCGGTGGGGTGATTCGGGTGTGTTAAGGGTCTGCGTGTTTTGGGCTTATCAGCCCGAACATTTCCCCTTCCTCGCCACTCGATCCACCAGATAACGATCGTACATTTAGTACTGCTGATAGGTAACGCTAATCCAAAGTCAGGGCCAAGTGAGGGTTGCCACAGGGTTTATCAGATTTTCTCGTTCGCGTAATAAAATCAATCACTTTCTATCTCTCTCTCTCTCTCCCTCACTCTCGATATCTCGTTCTCTTTTGCACGCTGTGACTCTATCATACGCTTCAAAAACTTCATTTAACAATAAATTAATGTTCTGTGATGTAAGATCATCCGGGTCCACATGAACCATGCACGAATATCCTTGTGAAATTATGTTACATTTTGTTATCCTTTTATGTTTCCAGGCAGGAAATACAAGAAATTTTAAACGACTCGTTCTTTATATTACCTTTTGGAACAGATTCCGTTGATTATGATTCACAGCAAAGACGAATAAAACATTTACGATGAAAATATGCTCAGAAGCTAGTTCAAGCCAAAAAAATCAAAAACTGTTATGCACGAAACGCATGAAACATTTACTTTTACCACTCGGGGAACAAAGTCATCCTGATCGCGAATACTCATCGCAGTCGATTATTGATCGAGTGCGTCAAAGACGAAACATGACGAGTCTCATGTGGCTGTATGTCACGGGTGTGTACGTAAGTATATGCAGATGAAAATCGATGTATGCATACAATCGGACGCGCGTAATATATGTTCAGATGAAGAATGAAACCATATGTGGCGAGGACAGCGACTATTACAAGTTGCAAATCGATTTGTCTTTATCAGTGACGAGAGGGCATCAAGAGCGATAGGAATCCGAAATTTAGTATTCCCCGATAGTGACAGTAATGTAGTATGACTGAAGAGCCACAAGCCTGTCAGGAGACAGTGGTTTTCGCCCTGCAAATCAAACTATAGAAATTCTCATCGAATCATCGATTTCTCGATACATCGATAGATTCATCGTACTCAAAATCCTTTATTTCAGTGACACTTCGGAGCAGCCCACAGCCCGGAGGAATTTAAACATTGATAAAATAAAATACTATTATTATTATTATCGTTTTTTTTAATTTTACCATGATTGAACCCGAATCTTACGTTGCAAATTCGCTATAATAATGCGTAACGAGTTACCTCTTTGAAAATACTTCTCGGATATCAAACGCCTAGTTTTATGTCGACGAAATGATTGCTGTATAATGAAATAATATATTTAGCGAGTAACTTGGCAGTTAATATTTTCCGGACATAGTGTGCTCAACTGAAAATAGATTCCTGCAGAGTCATTTCTCCATGGCGACTATTTATCTAATAAAATATTCAGTTTATGTGAACGTGTGGAGAGCTCTCGTGAGACGAATTAAGGGTGGGCACATTTCTTCACCAGAATACATGTGTATGCATGTATCTCGTGAAAATCATGGCGTCTATAAAGACGATTCTATAGCGGAATTTTTTTGTTATCCATCGTATGCGGTTAATTGAATTGACGAGAGGTGAGTCAAATGAGTCGCCATGTCAATTTGATCAGGAAGCACTAGCAAATATCGGGAATAGAGAATGTTTGGATGTGAGAGATCGATTGTCGATTTGTCGTTTTCACGTTCTGTTCGCTTTTTTTTTTTTACTTTGCTCCAACGTCCATTGGTTTCAAAAGAAAAACGAAAAGTACTTCTCGACAATCCATCTCAAAAATGATTTCAATCCGTATAAGAGTATTGAATAACTCTCGAACTCACTTTGGTGCGAACATAAATGCGCTACACGAGTCTTTCCGGTCCTGGCGATTGATGTTGCGAGTATTTCCCACCGCTTTTTCCAATTTCACACTCACGAGTATGTGACTCAGCAAAAGTTGAAAAACGAAAATGGAGGAAATTTTTTAAATCAACGAAAAAGATTAATCACGTTTGCACTTGGTTTTTTTTTTGCGCGGCCGAGACGTACGTAGTCAGAGCTTGAGAAACCAGTGCCCTGCGTATGTTACGGAGGAGTGAGATCCTCATAATCCAAAGCAATATAAAAATTCATAATCTATCACAAACGTACGATCGAATGTATTGACATGTAACGTTTTTCCTGTCAAAGCCATAAATATGATAACGGATACAAAAATGGACGAGTCTACACACACTTCAAAGCCTAATATCACGGGATATACGGATTGCGTGAATGGATCGACTTTTAACGAGAGCCAATCGATACGAAAAAACAACATTTCATGTGTAAAGTGACGCCAAGCTTTTGATTAAAATCGAACTATTTGTCCGTGAGAGTGGTTTGAAAAACAAAATACATACATAGTAGGGCAAACTCAGCGTGTGGGTGCAGTGCTGCATCTCACGCCAGCTCTCTTTTAATTACTGGGCGTCGACCCACTGCAACTGCTCTTGATATACAGTGTACAAAGTATAGACATTCATGGACAGGGTTGATTACGAAAAGTTAACGTCCAGGTTTAGCTCGTGCCGTGAGGGAAAATTCCGAACGCGTCGCGAAAAGTGAATCTACTGAAAAACTGACGACGTTTCGATATTTTTTCTAGTATCACAGTATCCAGAATCTGGAATTTTTTATAGTCATCTTTTGATGGACAGGAACAATAACATTTAACAGACTTTTGTTAAAAACTATCAAGCAGTGCATGAAAAGTGTCATTTTCTGCGCACATTTGTGTCAGGCACAAACAACTTGTTGTCCTCACCTGATTACCACTCCTGAAAAAAGTTTAATTGGCGAATAATCTCGCACTGAAAATTTCTACTGTACAAATCGATGGAACCTGAAATCAACTCGTCCAACCAAGAGCTCATGGAAATCATGACGTTGAGGCGATTTCGGAAAACAAAATTTCCACCTTGTGTCGGGCGGTTTTCTGCTTCTCTCGCGTCTTTATTGCAGGCCTCACACACATGTAGATCGGACAAACGACGGTTTTGACAATAAAGGGAAAAAAGGTTTTCAAAGGGCCGGACGACCGAGAGTTCTATTGGTACACGAGCGAGCGACGCGTAGTCGAACGGAGGCAACCATAGTGAATAGGGAGAAAGAGAGCAAGAGAAAATCGCCTTATAGGGAGTGAACACAAGGCACCTTCGAATAATGCCTACTAGTTTCGTATCAGATATAAAGCAGGAAACTCCGCGGTGAAGCGGGACGCGCATACAAAAATCGGAGAAACAAGTTCGCAAAAAAAAAACCAGATGGGATAGCAATGAGAGGAGGAGGATTACTCGCTCATTGAAAATTCTCAATCCTCTGTATCATGGTCGCACCTTTGGCAAAAAAGTGAGCGCGACTAGGGGCATGGCTGGGATAATGCATCAAACAAAAAGATGCAGTTGAACGTTTGGTTGATTCAGAGTGAGCGCTGCATGGCTAGAATCTGAAATGAAAGCCTCGAGAGATTGTCACTGGATGAGGAATATTGGATGAAGCGAGGAATGAAGGGGTTATGAGGGTAAAGGGTGGACAAGGGCCATATGAGATAACGTAATGTCTGCTCGTATTAGCATCAGCAGGCCGATGAAGGGTAATAGGCGTAACCAGAATATATACGTGAAGGGATGCTGAAATCTCGAATCATTTATATACCATTCGTACATGCCTCCAAACGCACGTCGATATGTACAGATATATTCATAGATTTTGGTGTGCACGTAGTTTATGGTAACCTGTTCACTTTCCGCCCTGGAGTTAGCATTCCGATTAACCTATCCCTCGATTACCTATTTAATGTACTTAGAGGAGTGTTTATTCTACCATCGAATCCCTCCGACTGTGCGCGTCCTCGGGATGTGCGTCGATGACCCTCTCGTTATTCCATTCCTAGCTCGTATATTCGATTGGTTCCGGTATAATAATTTTGCTTTGATCACGATAGATTTGATAGCCTATAATTTTTTCCACGTCACTATTCGATCCAGTGGACTAACGAGTTTTAAATAAATGAATACTATTCCGCAACTGTCTATTGACCCGACAGTATTCATATGAAAATCCAAAGCCAAAAGCAAATGCGAACGTTTGTTTCTGGCTCTCCGCCTTTCTCGTAAATACAAAATCAACGCATTAATTCTGCGTAATCTAAAAAAATGCACAATGACCCGAAAAAACCGTCTTTTTTTTCTCGATTCCAGCAATAGCGAGATGAAATGATTATCCATCAACATTTAGTGGTATCGGAACATGATGCGTTCATGCATCAATTCAATCCATGAATGCACACGTTCCATGTTGTTTGTCTTCCACATCAAACAATACATTATAATAGCTTATTAGCTATGAAACGGATGAAGGATATCTGGTATATCGCCGAGGGTTACCAGTCCTTATTAATCAGTTGCCTCTTGCGTAATGCCGCTATGAATTATCACATTGTTCTGGCAATAATTAGGCATAAATAATAAGAATTGCCGAATGAAGAATATTAACAGAATAATTGAATGCGGACGAGTTACTCGATGTGGAGCTCGCAATTTGAGACGAATCATGCATCAATAAAGGAGGTAAACGTGAAAACTCATCGCTCAATTTCTCCTCAAAGCTGGATAACTAAATTTTCAAGAGATTTCATGAACTGAAAATTCAAAGGGTATCACTACGGGAAACAATTTCATCACAACTCCCTGGCCAAACTGCCAGAATATGTAGGTGGTATGATTTATTGGACTTTGATACACTGAATTCATCGTATGGAATTTAATTTCGACAGACACTTTGAAATTATTATCTACATTTTCTACCGTGGAATTTTGTTTCGAAGCAGTCACTCCTGCAATTATTAAACAACTCCCCGGTTAATATATCTCCGTTCCAGAATAGCTTTATACATAATTATGACAAAGAGAACTCTGTACTCGATTACAAGTAACTATAAATGGAAATAATCATCAACTCGGGATTCGAGATTGTTGCTTTTTGAAGATGTTGAGTCCCAAATCGTAAATGCTAAGAAAATTCGGAAAATTTCCTATGTTTTGGTATTTTAAGTATTTGAGAGGTCGTGGCAAAATTTCAGGACGATTATATAGAAAGCTCGTTAATTTACACGTAACATTAATAAACTAATTTTAGGAAAATGTCGTCTTGTGGAAACTGGTTCAACTTTGCAATAAGTCTTGATTTTTGACCTCTCTACTTTTCAAAATCTACTATATACTGAGAGGAACGGGAACACGATCAAGTCTACTGATAAGTATTTTTCGTATTCGTTTTAAAAATTGTTCTGTACAAAATGTTAATCTATTTATAACGAGGTTCCTAATCGTCGTGAAACTTTTACACGACCTCTTTAACACAAACATACTAAATTTTCAGATTTTTCTTACCGTTTTTTATTTCAACCGTTAAGGTAGTTAAAGTAATGATGACAGAGTTATTAAAATTTGGTATGTTTTTACATGAAGTATTCACAAGGTCGTGTACAAATTTCACGACGTAAGCTATTTATCGAACAATTAACAATTTTTATATGTACTTAACATCCTTGATTGCATTCGAACGTTGCGTACGCACACAGGATGATTCAACTTTAAAATGATCGAGCGATTATGTGCATATGATGAGGCTTCCAAGCTAAAGTGTGAAAATCCCAGTTTTTTTTGGCACTCCTCGTTTTCCTATCTCAACCGGAAACGATGGCATTTCCACTTTTCTTGCTTGCTTGGGATTCATATGTGCAGAAGAATGAATGTCTTTCGGTAGAGAAATTATTTGAATTCAAGACAAGAGTCGATAAAACGAAAGAACGAACGAAGAAAATGAGCTCGTTGCCTTTTCTGCTGGGAAAACTGTGATACAGAGTCTAGGAGTGAGTCCAGCCGGCGTGTCTAACTTCCATGGAAATATATCTACCGAACTTGGAGCTCGATATGAGCCTCAAGCTATTCTACATTTCACGCCGTGCGACTAAACCAGTTCGGGCAACGCGACCTTCCGCACTTATCCTATTTCCACTATGAAACAAATTTTCAGGCTAACTTCATCGTTCACTTTTTTATAATCTGCTCTACTCGATATGGCAACTAGGACTTTGACACTATATGAGCGTACCAAACGCGACATCTACTCCAGCTAGAGATTCCATTAACACCGAGTTCATTAAATTATCTCCTCCTGTTCCGCCCTCCCGCTCTCACTATGCCGCTCTTACTTTTGTTTAATAATGTTAACTCTGGGGGCAAGCTATTTCCAGCACATGGGCATATCGTTATGAGCAATTGTTACATATGTATATACATATCCTTTCCGTAGTCCGTGAAAATTTCATCATTCACTTTTAGCAGTTCTATATATTCCGAAATGATCAAAATAATCTAATCGAGACGAAACTTTGTTGAATATTCCAAGTAAATCGTTTGACGAATTCATCGCGGATATAAAATCCGTTTTCAAAAACGACCTGGAAGAAAAAAACACCAAACGGTTACTCGAACAGTTTTAACTACCTGAGGATACTTGTTTCATTTATTTAGAGTGTCGGTAGTTGTACGGAATATTCTGTGCATATCGTATACGTACAGTACGTGAGATCAATTTCTCCTTTACACTCACACGCGGTTACCTTTTGGTATCAATATCGATCCTGCTGATCTCGTACGAGACACCCATATGGTATACATGGAATTTGAGCTTTACATATATATGTCGAGTATATGGATATTATATTCGCTGTGCACGTAGCAACATCCCCAATGGTAGTATAGTTGACTACAGTCACGGTGATTTCGACCCCTTTGTCGCTGCGGGTTCGAGCCCGTGAGAGCCGGAGCTTCCGGTTCGCACGTGTACGCGGTCACCCATTTTTAGAGAGGCGTTTATTGATTGTAAAAATGTTACGAGAGATCTCATCCAAATCTATAGACGATGCTTCCTGTTTCATACACATCTATAGTTCCATTGAACTTTTAATACGTTCGAGTATCACACAAAACCATTTTTGACATCTTTGTCACAATAACACCAAAAACCTTCACTTTCCTACGTCCCTATATACGATTCCAACGACGTATCACATTGCAAGCTGGAATGAATAAATAAATAAAATTGTTTCCTCCACATAACGACTGTACGACAGAGAGCGCATAAAATGAATGATGGATCATAAATGCTTGAAAGCTCATATAAATTTCACTTTACCGTCCCTGTCAAATGCGATGTTTTCATCAAAGTCTGGAAGGAAAATTCGTTGCCCATACGTGTTTTGTTTTGGCGGCCCTGAACGATGATTGTGATCGTTCTCGGTAAAAGTCTCATTACCATTTTCATTGGCACAACTGTTTATTATCATTTGATACCAAAATCGATTAAAAAGCATCCGAGGCAGCGTTATATATTTATATACAGCTCCATCAATGTATACAGTTCGAAAATGGTGTGTAAGAGCCGTCATGAGCCAACTTTTGACCCGATTACAAAAGCTCTTGGTTCGTAAAAGCATATAAGACATTCCTTTTGTCATATTCACCTCACTTGAATATTCTGTCCGAACGTGGTTATCCTATATTTCTGTGTAGCTCAAAAATGTACATACGTTTGGTACTGAATGGAGTAAAGCACGGCGTACATCTCGAGCAAAAGACCAGAAAAGGCACAAAGGTATAGAGAGAAAGAAGGCGTTCGTCCTAAGGGTTATCGTCATTCAGTTTCTGAGTTGAGCGCAGCGGTAGACCTTTCGAGCTTCGGTGACCAAAGCATATAGAAAAATTCTGACGTCGTAGCTGAGACTGTGACGCATATAAGCGCCATCTGCCTTTTGCCTTGTATACCTATACGAACGTAGCATTGGCAAAAGCCTCGTATGAGCGTATCCTGAATTTCTCTTGGCAACTTTGCCAGTCGCTCTTCCTCCCTCACTTATCACCCCCGACTCCCCCTTCTCGCCACTCACGCTCTCCGTTTCTCTTCCTTCCTTCCACTCGGCCGTTCCCCGTTTCCCTTTTTCTCTGTATCTATCATTCTCTTCCCTCACGAAGCTCTCTTCGGACGTAAATTTACGTTCCTCGAGAATGGAAATAAGGCCCCCTAGGAGAAGAGCTGCCTCGCTAAACTGCCGTATACTTTAGGGTTTCGGCAAACGTTAATCACAAACCTCGAGTTTTCAAGGTGCTTGTATATATGGAGAGACGCGAGTTCGCCCGGGAGGATTCAACTCCAACCCCTGCTCTTTTCAGCCTTTATTGTCGCATGTGCGACTATTGGTGTGAACGGAAAAAGAAGAGTAACGAGAGAGCGAGGACAAAAAGCCCTAACGAAATGAAGGGTGAGGAAAATTTCGTCGTGTGCGCACACATCCGAACATTCCAGCGTGTCTATGCATTTACATACAGCAACTCACAGCGACCTCCCATTTGCTGATCAAATTAGTTTGTGTACGATCGGTGAGGGCTTTTTTACGCCGAGCAATTATCGTTACTTGCTCCGCGCTTCCGAGGAAGACAGAAGATCGATTCCGCTCTCTCCGTGCACACTAGTCTCGCTCGTCCTTGTTGCAACTGCTAAGAATCTACGACGGACCGGCTGGGGCCACTAATTCTATGAATTAACGGCATATATAACCCTTTGCTCGCTTACTCGCTTGCTTGATTCTGTAATACAGATTTACAAACTGCACAAATTGACCATTCGTCAGCATACGTTAGACAGAACCAGATATAGTTGGGAGCAAAGTTTTCCTAAAATTTAGTTCTTGTTTTTCGTGATTCAAATAGTGATTTTTTTCCATGATTTTGAATCGATTTTAAAATCCATCAATGATAACTATTCCGTCGCATTTTGATCGCTTCGTCGTCGAACGACAGAAAATTCAACGAAATCGACGAATATTCGAAAAACAGAAATCTACAGTGTCAATAATAATGATAAAAGACTCTCAACTTCTGCATTCAGATATTTGGTTTCGATTTTGAAGCAGAAGATATCGCCACTTTCGATTGCATTGGAACTTTCACGACATTTTTGATGTTCGGAAAAACCGTTGATGTGATGTGATTACGCGGTTATGTAACGTTGTGGATTCACGGTAGCGGAAACGGAAGCTTCCAACAACGGAATCTCACTACTCCTTCCGACATTTTATACAAAAGATATCCCTTATCCTGCGGAACACATTACACCTATCTCGCTAATGGTTCGAAACGACGCTTGTATTCTTTTTTTGTCTAGTCTTTCTGCTCCAATTTTATTCTTTTTCTCGTATTTTTTCAAGAACTGTAAAAGATTCGAGTACGCAGGAGAAAAATAAATAATGCGTGAGTTTTAATCAAATGCTTTTTGCTGTATTAACCGCGTTTCCGTAACTGTATGCTGCAACGAGAGAGATATTTTCAATTTTACAATGCTGCGTCCATGACAATAGAACATTGTCTATTGTCTAGGAATAATCCGATTCAGGTATGCCCTTGAGAATCGATTGATTGGTCAAAACATTGTGGAAAAAATTAGGGAAAATAAACGCGTGTTTTCAGTATATAGTTACTTTTTTTCTAACGAGCCGTTGGAAAAAAGAATCAGCGATTCCCTTGTTGCTCACACAATGCAGACTCAAGCCATCAATTCATGGGAATTCCCGCTGCCTTTCATCACTCGCAGCAGGTTGTAGTGTGCAATCTCATTGTTTGATTCCCGAACGCGTGAGGACCGAACCATCGAAAGGGACTATCTTCCGCGATTTTCTCAACGAGCCGTCGCTCGAGCTTGGCTTGAAAAACTACGTTCTCAAAGCTCGCTAAAAACCTGACAAATTCTATAGGAAAGTGGAACGAAAATAGAAGAGAAAATAAAAGTCGATGATGTAGAAATTTGGGCTTCAATCGTCGAGGTTTCCCTCGCTGTAACATTTCGTACGTTTAAAAACATTATGCGGACCTGTAATTACAGGTCCGCATAATGATAATCCCAATGGTTGAACCTTCCCTAGCTGGAAACCTGCGACGAAATTTCGATTCCTTCGGTGAATCAGAAAAAAAAATGCAAACTTTAAAAAATGCTAAACACAAATCCAAATTTGAATAATTTATCTGACTTTAATTCAGCTTTCCTCGTCACAAGTTGCACGACTTTTGTACCTTTGTCATTTCATTCCGCACTACATCCTACTATTTGTACGATTTTCGCTCTCTTTCTTCTGTGTTTACACTCCCTTTCATTACACTGATTTCTCTCGACTTGTTTTTTTTTTGGCCATCTCCATATTTTTACTGCTTCGCCTTCTTTTGTTCAGTCCGCCTGCGTCTTAACGCTTTTCCGTCTTCTCTTTCCTGCAATTTATTCCGACTCACTCTCTTGGATTCGCTGAAGTGTTTTATTCGGGTGGAAGTCTTTTTTCGAGACGGAAGGAAAAAGAGATAAAAAAAGGGAGAAGAAAGCGATAGGGATGGAAACTCTACAATTGTCACCGAACGGAAGGTGTTCGGTTCGAAAATCTTTCAGATCGCCGTAGTTACGATCCAGAGACTCTTTCGCTTTCACGAAACTTCGGAACCTATGTCTGATTTTTCTTTCGGATCTAGAAGTGGTACTGGATCGAAACCGTCACGATCTTTCGCCAAATCGTAATACTTGTAAAAGAATCAGCTCTGCAACCCTAAAAATCGTACAATCTGATAAAACGAGGGTGAATATCGTAGGGGTGAAAAAAAAACATCCCGTTCACGCGACCCTTCAGTATGTCCTCTATCTTATTGGCTGCTATGCACTATATTCGTTTTTGCAACATCTATACAGTTCTTTTAATGAACGACATTTTTTTCGTTCAACCTACCCTCGTTATTTCCTTACTCTTTTACGCACCAACCCTTATACTTGACGAATCGAGTCGTAAAATTGAGCCCCGTACAAATTTTATCGCAACAGATCTCTCTCCTCGGATTCTCTCCATGTATTTCCCGATCGTATAACTTTTTTTATGACTGTAGACATAGACTCAACCGTTCCATATCGTCAACACCAAGACATGAGTAATTTAAAAAAGTATAGAAAAAAGACAGTGAACGTCCTTGAGGCTAGACTCTTGCACATTTGAGATTGAAAGAAAAAAATATCCCAATTTTCCTGGGACTATCAGTTGCGGACTGGCTGGTTTCAAGTAATTATCGTTCCGATTTTCTATTCATTATATTTATTGGTTAATTGGAGCTTCCCATAAAGCCAGCCGCCCACTATTCGTCTACTCTGCACACTGGCCCGCACTTAATTTTGATCGAAACATCAAATTTATATCCGCGCGGATTTTATCACGATCCCAGCCTCGATTTCCCAATGGACAGTCAGACCCGCTATTATTTTTTTTTACAGGTGAGCCAAGGGTTTTTATCCGATACTTCCCCCTTTTTAATGGCTGTCCGGATGAACAGAATATTGCGTTAGCGTTTTCATTCCAGTGAACAATTTGTCAAGATTGTCAAAGTTATAAAAAAATATTGTTCACCAACGAAACCCACGAACTACGCGGGAATATAAAGAACAGACCGAATTTAAATTTAATATGCAATCACCGTCAGACTCATCGGAGAATTGAATTTCATGGATATTTATTACCAAAACCTTTAATCTGACTAACAGTAAATAGATTGTTTTACATCCAGGAATTGTTATAATTCAACGTCAAATACATTAATGCGCTGACAACCAATTGGCATCAACATATGTGAATGCTTTTATAATTGGAAAATAACCTGCACACTGAATGTATACGTAATTTTAGTAACGTTATTAAAGGCTATCAAAAGCGATGGTGGAATATTCAAATTCAGTGTACCATTCAGAATTAAACTTTGCAGAATCATTTACATGTCTAATAACCACATCACCATCGAACTAAAAGTCCCTTAACAAAAATACGTATGGAAGTTTACGATGATTTTCGTCACATAAAAAAATCATTACGTTTAAAGTGCTCGTACCGTGGGATTTCACTGTCGAGAATTTTTCGACCAATCATCACTTTTGCCAGGCATGCCTGCCCCTTGACCCAAGATTCCCCTGTAAATTTGACAGTATAGTTATCCCTTGAATCATTCAACTGTTAGTAATTCCAGGAGCTGCGAAGAGGATCGTGGAAAATGCTAAATTGGCAGTGCAAATTTGCACCAACGTGTAGCTTGAGGTTAATAATCTGCCGTTGAAATAATACATCCATAGAAGTCAGTCTGCATCAGCGAGATTCATACTAGTTGCATTATTTCCATTGTATTATGCGTATAGCTAAAGGGCTATGCCTCCCATACAATATAGCGAATGCTCCACGACATGTGGCGCTGAGAGCAGTGTCGCATATGTGACCTCAGCAATCCACGGATCGAGGAGAGTACGGTTTCAGTCTATCTACGATCGAGGTTAACGCATATAGCGTACGCTACTCCATCCACCCTCTGGAACGGCTTGTATTGTTCTCTTGACGCATCATTGGAGTTAAATGCTTCAAATTATATACCCAGACAATTACATTAAAGGCAATATACGAGTACACCGTTTCCAAAAATTGCTAAATTCACTTTCAAGTGTTTTACTTAGTAGTTTACGGAGGTTACTCTCAAAATTACAAATCAAGATAGTTTTGTTGTTTTTTTGAATGACGTTTCATTCGAAATGATTCGACAGTGAAAAATTAGAAATTTCAAAGGTATCAAGTCATTTTCATCGTGTCACGAAAGTAATGGACTCAGCGATATACATTTCAAAATTTCACGGGTAATTATTAATTGTATGATGGTAAGGGCGATCGCATGAAATGCAACGTCATTAGTATTATACAACAATTCGATTTCACTGGCGAGTTATTTCAGTACTGGATGAAACATCGCACGAAGGTATGACTTTGCAGTAAACCAGCTAATGGAAGTGATTTCACAGCTCATTTAATAAACTAAAGGAGGAAATTGTTATTTTTAGTAATGGTAAAGTAAATGAATCGGGTCAAACAGAAAATCAATAACTGTTTTGACTAATTTTACAGCTTCATCATTTCGAGATAATTTTTTTGTTGAACAGTTTATTTTCGAATGAAAATAAATGATCATACCATTATAAGTAATGGCGACCATAGCGACACATCGAACTATTAACCGGGACAAGCATCTGAAATATACCTTTCCTCTTACTTTCTTGGGCACGTAATATATAATGATTTTAGTAGGACGAGAATGGTGGAGGGGTTAGTAAGCTCGTGCCACGGAAACGAGGCCATAATTTAACAGTTCCGATGATACTTTACGACTCTCGAAGCCGCAATCTCGCTTCCCAGATCGACTTTTACGTTCCCTCTCGGAAGAAAAACGAACTTTCTTGTTAACGATGCCGTATCATGTGTTGGTCAATTTTTAAGGGATAGGTCTGGACATCCATATATATGTTCCTGTCTCTCAACATACCTTTGTATATAAATATAAACGTGTGAGAACAGACTGTATACACACACGATTGTTTATCTCGGAGACATTTTCGCATTTCATCAACGCTTGCTTAATGATAATTAATTAACAGCTGAATGATCGAGAGTCAGGTGGTCACTGACGTTTAAACGATTACGAGCCGGCATAATATATTTCGCAAACAATTTTAGAAAACATTGCACGTTTTTCGATACCCCGTGTTCATGTTCTCTCCGTATGAGAATGCGCATTAATATATGAAAAATAAAGCAATCTATTCCTGTCTTTTATGCACTCAAAATTTATTTTCCGCATCGTTTAAGATTTCTTGAATTTCCATCAATTTATTTATTCACGGATTTGGGAATTCGTTTGCAATGAATTGTTCGTTATCAGTGTATGAAAAATCACTGATGCTTGAGACCATTTTTTCTTTTCTCCCGAAGAAATTTCTATATTTACGTTACATTCTTATAATACTCGGCGAATTAATACTCATTACAAACTAATTCAATTTAGACTAAAATAACTGAGGCCTGAATTTCTAAGGCGATCATGGAAAATTTCCATTCCCCGATATAAAGTTATGAATAAGCCGTAAGCTGTTGATGGAAACTGTGTCGTTATGCTTGTAAAATAATCATAGCACGAAATATTATGAACAAATCTAATATTTTATAGGAATTTCTCTAAATTGTAGCAGAGAGATTGCGAGTTCTATAAATTCTGGTCTAAATGTTTCAAAATGTATCTCTGATTGGTGAATTTCGAAGGTCCAGGATTACCTGCAAATATACAGATGCGGTAAATAATAAATCGACGGCTGGGAAGCGTAACGTTGCAACAAACTTTATTCAACGTATCTAGTTATGGTCATTACGCCTTTCAGTTAGCGACGCACTCGATATTGGTACGTGAACATCGAGAGACCCGCCGGAGCGGCACGATCAGATAATCATCCCCGTGAATATATTACCTCGATTAGCGGGAACGCAAGAGCGTCCTCGCAGCGCGTCGTGGGAGTTGGAGTCTCGTCGAACTCCCCTCTAAACCCTTGTCACAAAGTCCGTTCCACTGAATCGAGAGATATACAGTTGTCTGCATTATTACTGAATATTCGTCCAATCGGAGACATGTCTCCTCATCATTAATTCCCACCACGACGATACCGTTGCAGTAAATGCGCTTGAAACAATTGCACGTTTCTCGAAATCTGCAGACAGCATTTTTCTCGCCAACGTCTGAACGACGACGTTCCGAATAATTTAAATGCGTCCTTTAAACTTATCCTCAAAACAGATTACTCGATTTATGGAAGCTGCTGTGCTTTGCTTAAAAAAAAGTCAAATTCAAGTCGATAAAGATGGTTTCCAAGAAAGCCAGTGTCCAATTCATTCTTCAATTCAAGGAATTATTTTGGGATGATCGAAGAGAAACGGACTTAGTCTCGAAGTTGCAAAAGTCATCGATATTTTTCGGTCTGATTCTTGTAGCGCTCTCGAACGTTTTTATTGACTTGGTAAATTACAAGGAGTGAAAAGATATTGAAACAAACAGAAGAACCAAAATAGAACAACATTCCGGAGAGAGTGCTGCTGTATATAGAAATATGATCAATACCCGCAACGAGTGTGCGATGCTTGATGATGGAATGTGCGAGTATCTATTCACAAGGTACAATCGGGAACGTGGTTATACACATTGTGCAGCTTGCTTTGATCGTTCTGGTATATATTCCTTCAGTCCAGGTTTTTTTCTCCATTTTCCGTCATTTTTTTTGCTCTATCGGAATATCGTGGGTTCGGGGGTTGGCTGATCGAAATACAAGCAATTGATGAGAGCTCGAGTTGTATTGGAATAGAGATGGAGATAGAGCGTGTTTACAGGCTGGATTGAAGGGGAGTAGAAGCTTTTGCTGGTAGCTTGCAGAGGTCTCTGGTGTACTATACGTAATTGGTGGACACCCTGTACGTGCTTAACGTCGAGCTTTCTAGCAGTGCTACCATCGAGGTATGGGAGAAATGGGTAGAAGGAAAGGGAGAGAGAGAAGGAGAGAACGAGAGTGTGCTTTGTCGCTGCTTTACGAAGGGGTTGAGTGCCCAGCTTGCGAGGGACGCAGGGGAAACATTGCCGGGAAAACATCCGGGTATATATACACTAGAGACGGCAACGTACCGGGATGGCTTATCAGAACACGCGGTGACACACTGTACTGATAGCCGCCCTCCATCCAGCCTTCTCTCGCTCTCTCTTTCTTCTACTTTCCAGCAATCCCTTTACCGTTTCTCTTTCTACATTACTCCTATAATCCCGACTCTCCCATTAACCGACGTTCGCTTGGATTTCCGTATAATCTTACTTCGAAGATTCATCCCTCCCTGAGGTTATAATCGAAGCTGCATTTTCTTTGGAGAAAATGTTTTTCTCATAAAGTGAGTACTTTCCTATTTTTGAACCTGTCATTATTAAAGTGGCTCTTCGTACCTTCGGTTCGTTCAAAATTGAACCAATCAATCGTTCTGCTCCAATATTTTGCCCACTATTTCAGAATACTCGGGAACTCATCAGTCGAAAATTTGTCGCATCGAGTAAAAATACTTTTCAGTGCTTTACTGACAATAATTCCGATCGACGGCGATTTCAATTTTCTATCAGGCTTTATATTTTGCATAGAGTTCAAATGGCCTCACTGGAAAACGGGTCTGCGTTAACTCTAATTCGTGAGTTTCTTGGCGCTAGTGAACTCCCGTGTCCCATTGAGTATATTCTACCTCCAGGTAGAGTCATACCCAATTGTGGTGAGGTCGAGGAATTCGAAGGAATTCAACAAGCAGAGATTTCCTCGTTTCAGGTAGCGATAGTAATTCTCGTACGGAGTTAAACATTCTAGTTCACGCGCACGCCTTTTACCTTATCTCGTTTGGCCCTCCCCGACTCTGCAGAGGAAAATAACTCTCGTGCAATCAATTGTTAAACCAAGTCCGATGTGGTTGAACAATCTCAACTATTGTTCGTTTCTGCATAAACTGTTTCTATATCGACGACACCGTTCGTAAACTCAGCTATCTCATAGTTTCGCAGCTGAGAAATATCAAAGGTGATTCATTGAATTGATAGAGTGTATTGCATCCATAGGAAGTAATTTGATCGAACGAGCGAATTCCGTGACTTAATTCTCACGTGATGGAAAAGTCGAAAAATACAATTATCGCTATTATTTTTCTCTTACGAGTTATCCTTTTTCTCCATGAATTCAAAGGCCCAATTGGAAGCGAAAAGAAATCTCAATTAAGTATTGCTAATGAAGTCTCAAGTTGATTTTCTGGTCCGAATTGTACATGGAAAGTTCGAGGAATATTTTTCCTTAAAAACTGTGACGTTAATGAAAATATTTGTTGTGACAAAAATGAAAAAGTCAGACTGTTTAGCATCCAAATCTGTCTTGACGACACAAAACCATTTACGATCAGACGTGACCTGTGTTAACACGCGCGTTTTTCGCCGATACTGGATGAATAGTAAGAAAGAATAAAAAGAATCGTAGAATTTACAGCTCTTGTACGAAAGTCTACCGTTCGTCGTTCAGGATAAATTTTTCCGATTTCTCGCACCGTGATTTTCTCGGATTTCTTGCTCTCACTGGTGGAACACTCTTTCCTTGCCTGCTTTTGCACCATCCAGACTTGGGACAGTGTCACTCGTGTTCTTCCCGTTAGTTTCTACCGGTATAAACAGCGCCTTCCCCAACCCCCTTACAGTA
Source organism: Diadegma fenestrale (assembly GCA_037043255.1). Classification (NCBI taxonomy): domain Eukaryota; kingdom Metazoa; phylum Arthropoda; class Insecta; order Hymenoptera; family Ichneumonidae; genus Diadegma; species Diadegma fenestrale. Next base: position 25,936,369 of record CM073309.1, read on the forward strand.
CTAGCAGGTTGTCACGTTCTCAGTTAGGGGTGGAGCCGAACCGAAACGGGAGTGGGTGATGGTCATCCCTCCTCCGTTAACATTAAACATTCAAAGGGAGCGTAAAAAAGAAGGTGCATTTGCATCCCGCATTGCGACTGCGGGTCCGCCACACGGAAAAACATAAATAATTCAAAAGTTTTTATGCAGCCCCGAACGAGGCTCTGGCGGAAAGAGGAAGAGAGCTATCGAGCAACAGAAAGAGAGAAAGAAGCTGTTGTTGATGCGGACTCGGAGAGGGACAGACTGAATTGCACAAAGTTGGGCGTTGGATGAGGGTGAGAGCGAAAGAGTGCAAGAGGTGAGAAGACAGCACTGAAAACAACTGACAAGAGTTAGGGGGGAAACGAAATATATCCCATTTCCTCGCTCGCTCTCTCTCTCTCTCGCTCCCATCCCTTAACGTTGTTCTACTCGCGGAAAATGTAATTGTATAAAACGGCTAAAGAGGGAACCGACGAAGCTAGGAGAGCTGCTCGGTGCTTATCCTCGTCCCACTGTGCCAAATCGTCAAACATATAACAGAGAGTCGTAACGCTGATAAATCAGTACACAAAAATATTAAGTTTGTCACGGAAGCCCAGTAAAGGAGTCTCGCTCGTTCTGAACGGTGATTTCTCGAGATAAATTGATTGTAACTTTTGGTTTTTTTTTACTGATTAAATATTTACCGATTCCTTACCCAAAATTCACTCGGCACGAGTCTATAAATAATCGTCTATATATTTTTGAAGCAAAGGGTCGTTCACGGAATTCGGCGAACAATTCGGGGTATTTAATTTCGCCATCAGGAAGATGAAATACATGGAAATATCCGGGATCTCGACGATCGTCGAGAATAATCGATTATCGTCGCAATACCTGCTCTATTATCCTGTTGAAATGTCTGACATAGACCGAAGTATCCGATCTATGTCCGTGGCTCTTCGCCGATATGGTTATGAATCATCAAACTATGGGGATCGTCTTCACGAGGTCCAGGGAGCTTGAGATTTGTTACAATGGAGTGGAAAGCGAAATTGTGGTGGGTTATTGCACACCGAAACACTCGCTCAGCTGTAACTTTTTTTATAATGGAGCATAGTTGCTCAATTTTGAGCATTATGCTCCATTGAAATGAATTGAAATGAACAATTAAAATAATCGGATCACGTATAACGTCAAATTGAATTTCTTGGACTATATAAATTTACATTTTTGTCGATCAGCTTTAGTTTTTTCGAGAGAAAGATGAACATAAAAGTTCTGTTGTACGACCAAATCCAACTTGTTGTTTTTATTTTCTGCAATTTTTTCCAAAACTAAGTAAAAATGTTTCATGCCTGCTTCCTGCGATGTTTGTTCTCGTTGTTATCTGATGCGAGGCCGAGGAACTGAACGATTAATTTGAATTCTTTAATTACCATGAGTCAGTGCAGTTGGAAAAGTTGTCTGAATCGAAACATTGAAAAGCACGGTGCGTTATTTTGTTGTATGGAAAAATGCATAAGGAATTCATACACATCAGTGCAGGTCAGGGTTGGATGATGGAAAAAAAATTCACGGAAAATGCTTGCACAGCGCAAGAGCCCGGATATATGTTCGACATGCCAAAGTGCGATGTCCAGAAGCGAATAGTTATATTCTCGTGGGTTAGCGAGCTAATACGATTCCAACGAGAGTCCGAGTAGTCGGTGAGGGTAGAGGAGGGGATGGTATAAAGGGTAGAGATCGCGATAGGAATTTCTCACTGAAAAGTTTTAACTATTCACGCTCGTACGCTTGACGTCCGCAGAAAATAGTTTCCAACGGTTAGTCGAGTGCGCTGCCCACTGGCATTTCTGTAATAACGGCCAAACATTACTAATTTCGAAGGTTGGAACGGCCGTTGAGCTCGTAGCACCTGTTTAACAGTAGGCCACGTTATTGCTGCATGGCTCGCCATTACCATCAGAAGACATTTTACTGATGAAATTTTACGTAGAGCAGAAAAATTATAAACTTCTATTGGGCGGATGGAAACGAATATTTTATCCCAGATTTTTTTTCCTTCCAAATATAAATAATTATCAAATTTCACATTGTCAAAATGATGATCAAGCGTAAACGAATCAACGTCAGGGTACGTGGAAACGTAATAAAGTATTTATGGACGGAACAATTCAGGAAAAACGGGATGAGTTTAAACTCATGCATGAAATTTTCATGACTATACATTATTCATGGAAATTTATGGCGATTGTCGCGTCGTAAAGATTTTTTGCCAAATATCGTAACGGAATAAGTGACGTTGGGCGTTGGTGACATGGTGTTGGACGGTGATAAATAATAAGTATACGAACATGTTCAACGGCGATCGATGGGGTTTCGTTTGCTTTCGTTTTCCTCACATTGACTCTCAATAATTTCGAACGTTCCTCTTATCGCTCGAATTATGTTTGCGATAAAAACTTCAAAGTACGTTTTTTTGTTTCAACGGAAATGTCATCCGCACTCATGTATGTGTACGGATGTATGTTGACGCACGCGCGCGTTTGCGTGTGTGTGTAGATATCGTGCAAAGTGCACGCAAACACGACACGGTTTTCCATTCAGCTGCGAGGGAGCTTTCGCTCTTTTATACATTTTTGTCTGCACCAAGGATCGAAATAACTTTTCAAGCATCCTGCTATATCCGAGACGACGACTATCCATGTAGATATTTCTACACACACTCGTGACACCCCACGCGCTAACTTACATCCACAAACGCATCTTGAAATTCCCCGAGAAACTCCATGTTATCCAGCTTTTAATATACTCCAATGAAGTTATGCTCCGGAACTAATTAAATTTGCATGCAAAATAGCAATTTTCGTATGAGCTCTGTACCCTGTAATCATTATGACACCGCTTATCCGTCAACGATTTGAAATTTCGAAATTTGAGGCCACAACGTTTTAGATAAAGAGTCATTGTATAGACTTTATAGTTCCATTCCAGGAATGAATCATAAATGATCGTGACACAGATATCAAAAATGCTGAAAGGAAATAGGTTCGCCATAAAAACAGCGAATAGACTGTCCAATTTCTCCGAGAGTTGATTCTATTTTACTCACATCTTTCCTCCGTCGTGTGATGAAAAATTGAAATATGAGTATATGAAATATGAGCTCACAGGCTGCGCTCAGGCCTTAGCCGGAATGAGCTCAGCAAAGAACAAACGGCTATGTAGACTGAATCGATAGGTCATTATAGCACAAGATAGAAGAAGCCACGATGAGATCGCAAGTTTCATGCAATGTCATATAGGTCGATTCAATAATCCTGTTCAAATGATGCGAATGATCAATAAGCCACAACCCGCTCCCTCATGGTTTAGGTCAATTCAGTAGTCAGCTTCATAGTTCAATAGTCCGCGTTTAAGAAATTGTAAATTCTAGCATAGGGACCATCCTTGATGTCAATGTTTAGCACGGTTTCATGCACACCTTAAGGAAACCTGTACATTTTTGTTTATTGAACTTGACCGTACTGCCTCCCACGTCAATGAACAGTGAAATTTTGACCATTTGATTGACTCTGAATTTTTCAATTCCTACTAAAAATACTAACACTATTTTTATCTCTGTTTATTCTGCAGACACGGCATCTGCTGGCGAACGTAAGCAACGTAACACTAACACCTTCTACTAACAAAGCCCCTGCGAGCAAGGAAAGAAGTTGACGAGAGTTGAAGATTGTCGTGAAATTCACTGGCAGCTAGTGATAAATTCAACGTGTACAAGTATTTGTCGACCCGTCGAAACGACTCGCGAGGATTCCGTGTGATCATGCGAATTGGAGAAAATGCGAAGGGCGGTAAACGGACTGAAGCTGGATCTTACGGAGAATACCCCAGGTAGCTCGTCGAGCTTGTCGCGGCTGCCAAATTTGGTTGAGCATGCTGAGATCTGTCATCAGGCAACATCGGCCGTAACAGGCGAAAATTTAAGCAGTAAATTACCGAACGTGGTTGAGGGCTCGATGGACTATGGTAGCGAACGAAGGTCCTCCCGTTACCTGGAATATGAGCCGAAGATCAGCTTCCAGGACGGACAAAATTTATCGAACAATTATTCGAGCTCGGGTGGTGGTGATTATGGCAATGAATCGAGGCAGGCGTACTCGACTCGTAGCTTCGATCGGAAGGCGGCTTCCGCAGGAAACTACGATCGGGACAATCTTGAAAGATATGACAACCCCAGGATATATCCTGAGGAAGGACATTTGAGATACGATAGACGAACCGAAAGGAATTATCAAGAATCGGATCTCGATGCTCCATACGAAAGAACCGATGCTACCAAATTACGAGGTTACACATCTGATATACAGGAGGGTGGCAGAAGATATTCGCGTGATCTTACAGATTACGAGTACGCTGCTCGTTATGCCGAAGAGACGCTCAAATTGGAGCCAAAGAAGCCTGACACGTCGCACCATCAAACCACTTCCAAGATTTACGAGCCAGTCATAACTGGAAAGGGCTACGAGACCTTAGGTACAAAAGGTTACGAATCTGGAATAAAGACGAGAGATTCCTCTTACGAGCTCGGCTCGTTTTCCAACCAACAACAAGACGTTGGTGGAAGCCGAAAATATGACAGCAAGTATCATTCAGTTGGTAAAATGTATGGAACACTGCCACGATACGAATCATCGGGTAGCAAAGCATATGATGCTAATTACGAGACTAATCCAACCTCGGGTTGTCGATCATTTGATCCCAAGTACGACGATTCCACTTACGATACCGGTGCGAAAGGCTCAAAGGGTTTTGAATCATCTAGTTCCAAATATGATCTAACGACATCCAAGAGTTACGAGCGATCCAAGTACGAGCCGGTCGCGCGATATCAAGAACCGCCGTCCTCAAAGTCATACGAGCAAACCTTGAAGATTGGGGAAATGAGTTCAAACTACGGACAGAAACAACAGACCTCGTCCGCTTATCCACGGAAGCAAAATCAAGATGCTCGAGATTTGACATCAGGCACTGCGGCAGCTGGTTCATCGGAAAAAACTAATGGCTACAGAAAAAACAACTTCGAAGCATACGGCGTTTACTCCGACCCGGAAGACGATCATGGCTTTTTGGCTGACAAGAAAACACCGCAGTACTCGTACAAAGGTGTTGTCGTTAATGTCAGCGGCGAATCAACGGTCGTTGATCAGAAGAGAACTAAAGATGGCAGACAGACCGAAGTTCCACGAAGTCCATGGTGTCGACCTACGATTCTTCTACTTTTTCTTGTACTTTTGGTCGTGATATTTGTCTTCGTTGCTGGAGTACTTCTCTCCTTCAATTGTAAGTACAGAACAGATTCCAAAGTATCCAGAATCATAAGCTACAATGTATCATGAGATGAAAGTGTTTTTTCGAAATGTATTCTTAGTCGAACATGGTCCATCACGAGGATGCTGGGAGAGCCACGATCCCACTGTTTTTGGGTCCTGATTTTAAAAAATAATAATCTAAAATCGACATGAAAATAGAGGTTGAAAATGTTGCATACACTGCCTTAGTTACACACTTGGCAACGTCACATAATTCTTTATGGTGTGTGATGCGCTTTTCTGTACCGAGAAGGGTGCCTGAGACTCCTGAGAGCATTTCACAGGAGCAGAGGATGATTAAACTCTACTCGTAATTAGAACAACGTGCAGACTCATTAGGGATCACTCAACAGGGTGTTGGTAATTTCTTCAGTAAATTTGACACAAAGATGAATTTGTCTTCTTCTACAACCTGTCGGTTTTTTGAGCCAACGGGGCATGCTGTCTGTAATTTCTCCGTAGATTGAAGAGGGCACTATACTTCTTTCTTTCGTCCAAGCACGTATTTGCTGGCAGGGTCTTTCATGGGGAAAGCTATTATATAGATATAGCCATGTATGTATATCTGTGTATAGTACAACGTTACGAAACTGATCTTCTGTTAATGAGCCCCGATAGCAATTATTTACGGGTGTACCCCGTGGCCTCGCGCGTCAGCTCACCGACAAGGCTGAGCTTAACCCGTGGAGACAACGAGAGAAAGCTAACAAGCTGGAGAAACCTGTAACAAAACGACGGACATCATGGGCTCTGATGTTATATCGCGGTAGGACGCCGTTGAGACACGTGCGGGCGATACGTTAACCCGTTGCCGTAACTGTCTCTTCTGCAGTTTTATGTGTCGAATTTGACACGCCGGTCACGTAGGGACTTGCTACTAGCAAAACTGTTCGGCTGGAATTACAATGTGTTCCGTAAAGAGAACCAGGGAGTGAGAGAGATGATTCCTCGCGTAGAAGAGCCAAGACAACGGAAGAATAGCTAAGAAAAACGGACCGCCACCAACGACCGAGACTTTGAACAGTCGCAGCTTTATAAGGCGCCCAAGAGTAAGGAAGAAATAGCGGAGTAGAGAGCAAGTATACGTTTAAGAAAAGTGTTGAGAGAGAAAGATTCGTAAAAGGATCTGTCTCGTTCGGAGACCGAAGATATATTGCACCAAGTCGGGATAAGAGGAGAGATGACATCGAAAAAGAAGCCAAATTTCCAACCCTTAATGACGTACCCTTCTATTTATAGTCCATATTTGATGGGATAATATAATAAATTCGCGTTTATTTCGTAACGGATCGCAATAACAAATTTTTCATGCGAATCCCCGGGAACATTAATCACATGGGAAGATTTGTCAACACTGTAACTCTTTCATCCCTTGTGACTCGGTATTACATTTCTCGTACTGTCTGCGCATAGACGCGTAGCTGGAAATAGGAAAACACCAAATGAGATTTTGAACTTCGTCTTTTTTTTGTGCCGTATACACGGAGAATGGTTTTCGCTAATAAAATTTGAAACAAATTTTGTTATACATAAAACTCGAGGTTGCTTCTTCTCAGAAAACTACAGTTAATTTTTTCCTTTGGTAAATGTGCCATTCGCCAGTTCTCAGAATGATGGAAGAGAAAAAAATGCAAGCCGTGTTCCGTGCGAGTTTTTACATCGTGTGAGTATAAAACTCGTACGCACGTCATACTCGAGGAATTGACACAGTAGGAAATTCGAAGACTATATCGAAGATCTACGATCGTGTATTGGAAATTATCTCGATTATTTGCAGCGTCGCGGGAGAACGAAATATTAGGAAAAATGAAAAATCCCAGCCCGTTCCATTCGTAAAAATTCTTTCGCTATTTTCTAAACCTTCCGCCCATTTTGAAAGATTTTTTTTATTTTTTTGCTTTTCTTGGCACGTTACTTGCCTGGAATATAAAACGTCCGATTTTCTCATCCACGAGATTCCCGAAGTATGGAAATCTGCGGTTAAGAAAACTTTGATCTATATCACGTTCGCACGCTCCCATATTATCCTATTGAAGTGATGCAAAAATACAGCTCCTCTCGAAGCCCGGGAGAGTAAAACGTAGCAGGATCTCTTCTCACTCGCTTTCTCGGATTGGCGCCTCTGCTGATGTGATCTGCGGGGGATGGGAACGTGTCGCTGAACGCTATCGAGGTCTTTTCTCTCAAATATACCCACTGAATATATTAGTCCAAGTACGTTTCTGTAATGTGAGGGTGTAACCTGATATGCTTTCTAAAGATATATATTTCTGAGCTGCTTTTGTCGTGGATTCAACAGACTGTAACTGCAGCCGGAGCTGATGATCGGTGAATGGCGAAAAACCAACAACATTCGTTGTTTCTCCTTCTCGAGCGAAACTGAATGCATCAAGGAATAATTAATTATTGAAATATTTGACAATGTGTAAAAAATATGTCAAGTATAATTAATCTCCGAGGACGTTCTCATAAAAACGTGATGGAAAATTGTTAAAACTTGATTGGTCATCACAAGTTTCATAAAAGTATATTTCATGGAGAAAATCGAAAAATGCAGATAGTCTATTCGCATTGGAACTCACATGGATTCCCGATAATTCTCTTCGGATACAATAAAATCTATATCGCTACACATGGCTACCGTGGCGCGTTGCCATATTGAAAAAAAAAGTAATTCGAAGGGTGAGGTTGAAGCGTTTTCGCGCAGTGCTCTACCATTCCCAGCGGCTGAATTTGGCATCGACATCGGCTGGCGCATCCGAGCGTATTCGTCGCTTTATTTTCGGGTAAAGTTTTGCGCCCGCACAGCCAGCAATCAGCTCCGGTATTGTCCATGCGACTGCGAGTCAGGACAACACATTTACTGCGTCGTCCTCGAATCCACCGAACTCTGGTCAGATCAGCTTCACTGTGGTCGGTTTCGAGCTTGCTAGAGAAGTGCTCCGGCACACTCACACCAACCAGCAAAAGGCTAGAGAACCCTCTTTCGATATGTTTCGTGCGTGTGCGGTGACGTCGATGTCCTGCCGTCAGCCATTTCGTTTACTGAATTTTCCGGAAATCCTTTTGGATATCCGCGAACAATATATTTATTTATATGTGTCTGCGTTTCGTCACTGTTGTTCTAATGTTTCTCCCAATATCCGTCTGATCGTGACGTATTTATATTGACAAACTCCCTACGTAAAAGTGTGACACGCGCGGCTTTTTCCGAGTCAAACCATGAAATCAAAGACCAGGATATTCGAAATATCGTGACGGTTCGTATTCGCCACACACGAGTAGATTTGTTCGATCTCCTTATTTGCTAATTTTGATAGAAGCAACTCAGATTCATTACATGAAACAAAAGTAAATAATTTATAATGTAGGGCAATGAGTGCGTGAAGGTTTATGAAGACGTTAGACGTCTATGGCCTTTCACAGGGGCAGAGAGATGGAATATACCATAGCAGACGGCTGAGCTGAAGACTGTGGTCCTGTCAGTTTGCGCCCCAAGGATCGATCCCTTCCTCCTTTGCCATTCCTACGGGAAAGAAAAGAAAAAGGACGAGAGGGAGAAGAAGAGAAAGAGAGTGGGAGTTTCAGGGATTTATCGGTGTTAGACTTATTAACTCTGGAGTGAAGTTAACATTAATCTCGGGGCGGTGAACTCTGCTGGGGAAGGAAGTCTCCGTCGAGCAATCCCAAGCCTTTCACCCCTGTTCGACAGTGTATAGCCACGTCCCCTCACCCCTTTTCATCTCCTGGTCTCAACCTCTTCTCTTCGCTTGTAGACCACGCCAGAACTTCTCATTCCTCTCACTTTCCTTACCCTCAATTTCTAGCTTCTTCGTTCTTTCTGTGCTACTTACACGCGTGTAACCCCTTCACTTTTTTAAGTATCTATACCTTTTTCTTTTACAGCCCCTACGCCCAGCCGTTTGAACTCCCGACCAAATCCTTTTTTTGGTCTTCTCCAATTCTCCCTACTCATACATTCTTTCGACGATGCTATATGTTCATCTCGGCAATTCCATCCGCTACTACCCTGTTTTCTTATCACAAGGCACCACTAAAACTAACCTTACCACTCACTCTCTTTTCCGCAAATGATGTACCTTCGTCTTCACAGACTCACTGCTAGAGATCTCATTCCTCCCAACGATGGTTTAATTAACGGAGAATAATTTATTTGGAAAATTTCACTTTGCCTTTCGTACAAGGCTCGAGTAAAGGATTGAGCGAGCAAGAGAGAGTGAGAGAGACAGATAGAACGACAAACGAATTCTTCGCACCACTGAACTCCGATTAGTCTTTGGCCTTTATCTCCGTCGAACAGCGCAAGGGGCGGAAATTTATACTTTTTGAATCTACATAGAGTTTCTTAAAGATATATGACAAGACTGTGGAGGAAAGTGCATAGGGGAATCATACGATCCTCTTGGCATTAAGTTTCCTTTGAGAAAGTCAAGTTTATTTCCCTTATTTGCACAGAGCATACCAGCAAAGCCTCGTCCGTTTCTAATGTATCTACGTTTATCTTCAATGGACATTAAATATATATAAGTAAAGCAAAATATGATGAAACATAGACGAAAAAGGAATCAGAGCGGCGTCACGGTGCGCTCGGATGGAACCTCCATTACCACTGTGCACTCGACTCAATTCCGAGTGAGTAAGCCTCCCATAGTGTGAATCGTTTGAATTCCGGAAAAAAATAAACCATTAACTTTTGCATTTCTTTCAATCAAACTTTCTGGACTTGTGCAGCTCTTATTCCAAACACATAGCTCATTAATACTTTGATGAATAATTCACGTGCCGTGCATTACACGTTCTTGGAGAATTTTATGATTTTTTGTGGGGAAAATGGCGATCACATTGCTACGATGTAAGAGTGTGAACGCGCGAGACCAAATATTGCAACATTTTCCAGGTTAATGAACAATAAAAACCATTGATTCCGTTATTAGCTTTATAACGCGTCATTTCCGTATTCTTGGGGCTCTTCACATGTGTTTCCGTCAATCTGCATCATCTATATTTTGGTGTCCATGTAAATTCATATATTTTATAGGCGTTGGTTTGCATTCATGACCGAGAAAACGCAGTAAGATTTAGAGGCAGCGTCGATGAGTACGTGAAATCGACTGCAGATGTCGGGAGATGAGGCCTGTGTAGAATCAGCGACGAACTTAGTGAGATGTCATATAGTACACAGATGGAATTGTCGGGTTCGCACTCGAAGGGTTCACCCTATGCAGGAAGGTGAGTGAACGGGCAACAAATTTCGGGGTCACCGTAAGAGTCGTCTACCGTATGTGTTTCCTCGGTATAGTCGAGAGTGCGAAAGCGAATGAACGAGTAAACTGTGAGTGTGTATACACGGAGGTTTCAAAAGTGGGATGGCTGATGTAGGTGCATGAGTGGAGAAAGTGAGAGAGAAGGAGAGTAAGGAAGGGTGAGGAAGAAAAGAAAGTGTGAGAGCATGTTAGGCGCAACTATAAGTGGGAAAACCTAGTTACGTTCGCTTTTCTCGTTTGAGGTGTCAAGTACCTGCTAGCAATTAAACCGTTACCTGAAGATCCAATTTCGCTCGAGCCTCACACCTTGCTAGCCCGTACTTTCTGGCGGCCGTCTTTTACCTCCGCTTTCTTCTTAGTACCTGATCTCTTCTAGCCTCTTTGATTCTCACTTTGATATTTAATTCCGTCGTGCACTCTCATCAACTGGGTTCAATGGTGAAAGAATTCTCACATGAAAGTAACGCTGTTTCAGTAATTTGTTTGTTGACTGAAAATGCATACGTGCGTATGATAATCTCCTCAATTTTCTATATCAGGAAATCTTTTCTTCCGTATACTGTTCGATTTGCGTAATTTTCGAATGCTGATTCGAAACTGTTGTTCCAGAACGTGGCAAAAGTTGGTGCATGGTTCCTCTGTCCATATTTTCCATTTAACAATCCTCTCCAACTAGGACTGCAGATGCTTTGCTATGTGGAGCTCTCTTTTCTACATGAGAATGAGGACGAAAAGGAGAATCGCGGGGAACGTTCATAAAGGCAGATGTGAACACGTGCCTTACATACTAAATTCTCGTTTGTTGCACCAGCAGTATCCTGGTTAGCTTTATATACATATATATTAATATATAAATATATACGTACATATATGCGAATATGTGTATGTGGATTCTGCCGAGACGGTTCTGCTCGGTTACTAGCTTCGCAAGAGTTCCTAATTTTGCGTCTGAACCTACCTGCCAGTTTGCCAGCAGCTATGCCGAGACACCAACGCTATTGCCCTGAATTTTCCGCACCGTCGGCCAGCTCCATCGTTTAGACGGTGAAGAAAATTCTTCGAGGAAACGTTTCTTCCCCGTTTTACTCTGTGTACGGCTTTCGAGGGAATTGCAGCTGGTTACCTTAGGTGCGGTTGCATTATTACGTGCTGCTACTAACACTGATAATAATCTTTTCGTATTTTTCAAATTTACTGCTTGAAATTCGAGTCTCAGCTTGACTATAATTTATCTACAGAAATCAAGTGATGGAACAAGACAAATAAATACGAGCGGCTCCGATACTTCGCAAAAACGAATGGTTTTTTGTTCTTTCACATCGTTCTTCTCATCATTCTATACAAATTCTTTTCTCATTGTCATCGACGCTCTTATACTACTGCTTAAGAATTCGATTTCTTGCCCGACAGAAAAAACTTTTACAGTTCGTCGCTACTAAACGAAATCCTCCACAAGGATTTTTGATAATTCCACTGAAAGCTTCATTCATCGATTAGCAATTGAAGTATAACTTGTCAGGCTTACCAAAAAAGTTTTGAGGGTCATACTCAGTTATGTAGCGAGAAGTTTCGATCGTCTTTGGAATTTCCGAGACAAATAATTATATCTGTTGAATATACGATTATTAGGGCCATGTCGTAATCAGTGCTCAACGTGATTACGTAAGCATTCAACATGTATCTATGAGTGCAAAGCTAATCTGATTCGTGAATATTCTCACTAAGAAACTCCAGTTTAACTCAAGCTGAACCACTGTAATTATTCGATTGTGCAGAGTGAACGAATGCACTTTAGTCGCGTCTCACCCTCGATTACCCAACAGCCATGATTGTATACAGTCGAAACTTTAGACCACAATAATGTGGTGCTTCTATATACTTTTATGCGACTTGTTAGCGGTGCGGGACAAGCCCTCTTTCCATTGCCACTCGTGCAATTTCTCGGGCTGCCAACTTGACGATTCAAGTTTCCACGAGTTTCGAATTACGGAAAAAAAAGACGAAAACGAGACACGAGGTGACAGTAACGAATCTTCTGTCAGAACAAGAAAACATGCACGTCCTTGCTATAGTGTTTTCCAGGCTTTCGAGATCTTCATTCTCGGGACTTCACTTCTGCGCACGCTCCCAGGCTAAAATCCCCTTGCCGATGCGGGCAAATCCGATCCAAGATAAATAATTTGTCTGTTATCAGTGCACTCTTCACTTTTTCTTACAAATGTGAGATATTCTGTGAAAAATTATCGGAATGTGGGGTGACATTTTTATACTGTTTCTTTGTATTTTGTTGACTTTACTCCCAGCTAAAAACGAACTCGGAAATCGATCGGTGAAGTGGTGAATTCTTGACGAATCCATTTCTTGTGGTTTTATGACATTTTTAAAGACTAGTCCGGGCTCGGGTATTCAGGGGCTTGATTGATTTACATGGTTCATTGCACAGTACTTTTCTTTTCGAGTATTTCCTATTAAGGGTCGATTTTAAAGGTAAAAAATTCCGGATTGAGCGCTTCTTCCTCACCCATGACGATGTAAGAGAGATTTGGATCGTCGATGATGATTGATAGGAGACATTGTCAGAGAAATTGCCGTACGTTTCAATTCCCTGTTTTCCACCGAGTCTATTCACTACTCGAAACACGCAACAAAGAAATTGATGTTTCCAATAAGAAACTCGATTTTCTTTACTAGTTCTTGGTATGGGAAAGGAATCTTGCATTCACAGCACGTAGATGTGGTCAGTCTAGTGTGAACGAACTTCAATATAGGATGGAATGGACCGTAACGGTGTGTGAGCGCAGCCACGATAAAACTCTAATGAGAACAAGCTCTCCCTTCGCTATAGTACCGCAACTTTTCCCTTTTCCCAGAAAAATCCTTTTCACCACAGTCCCCACTGCAATATTTTTCCTCTTTGCCGTCTTAAATTCTACTCAAGGTCTATAAAAGAAATCAGAAGGTCTAATCCGGTGCGGAGGATCATCTCATGGGATTCAATAATCCTATTGAATACTCGAACGTGCGAGCTTTGCTTTGCAAGCCTTAGCAATTTTTTATTGGATAGATTTTTGTCAAGTACATTAGGATGTTTCCATCGAGATTTTGCATCAAAGTTTCGAAATTCTTCAACAGTTCAGTTTTCAAATAGGATAGGAAAACGGTTGGACGGATTTTAGAATTATTGGAGCCTGAAGGAAGCTCTTTGTTCAGATACGTTTATGTATTCGGACAGGCACTGTTGTGAATACTTGTATAGACCTTCAGTTTGATATTATGGTTGAGAGATGTGATTTCCAAGTTAATGAAGACTTCGCATTTATTATGCGACTGGAAATGAAAGTGACGGCTCTGAAATACCGAAAGTATTATGGCCTACTGATAAACAACTTTAATTCTGAACTGTTGTTAGCAGAAGTTTTCTCATTTGTCTCGACCCCCTGAGTTAGATGGTTAGCAGAAAGTTTTTTCTGAAATATATCGAGTCGAATGTCTCGGTCAACAAAAAGACCACAAGAATTTTCTCGCCAGCACGTAACGATTGCTTAAGCTTCATTATTTATTGTGATGCTCCGGAAGCCTTTGAAGCACTCGCAATTTCAAATTTTATCGTACCTGGCATTTATAAATGGTGGTAAAAATTTTCTGCTGGCCTCCATTTAGCATCATTTATTCATCTTAAAGCAGACAGTTTCTTCTTTTTGTTTGGAGCCCCACGCTGTCTAGTTTGCCTTCGTTGCGGGCTTGATCATTTTGCTGGATTTTTATAACCAAAGGTCTAGTCTGCAGGTTACCTATCGAATGGTCGAGCGTGCTGAATTCACAATACTCGAGTAGAGGGTTGAAGGGTCGAAGTGACGACACATGTCTGGCACGTGCCATAGATAGTACCAGGATCAAGAGTGCTTCCTAGGTGACCCATGATTCTCCATGGACACAGGTATATCGCTGTCATATCAGCATGTACGAATTTAGCTAGAGAAGTCGACTCGCATACACATCGTTGCTTTGATAGCACCACATGATGCAAACTATCCTGGAAATCCTATGCAGACACACAATGGACCGACGTCCACCCGCTATTCATTCAATTCGTACTATTCAGTAACTGAGCTTTTGTTGAACTTTCGTTCTGTTTACGGTTGCGCACTAAGCGTGTCCGAATGAATATCCACTGAGTAATACTGCAGGTCTAATTATAAACCAGGAAACGTCCTTTTTTTCGTCCAATGACGAGCGATGGACGAAAAGTTGAGATATCCAGAAAGTTTGACGGCAGAGGAAGTGTTGATGGCATGAAAATGACGAAGAGAGTTAAGGGCAAAAAAGGAGATAAAAAAATTGAACGAAGAGAAGTGGCGATTGTGAGTTGCAATTAATCGAGTCTGTCATTAAAAGCGCTCTCCAATAGCCCGGTGAGAGACACAGGGATGCCCCGAAAAAAGGAGGGAGAGGAGTGCCTTCGAGAAGCGAACAGTAACGACCAGATGACGTAAGAGAGAAATACAGAGATACAAGATCAAGAAGGGGTGTAAGATTGAAGAAGTGCGACTTTGTATCGGCGTTAGTGTCGGGCATAAGCCATGTGTATAAAGAACACCAACCATCTATTTCCAAGCATCACTCTTTGGAGCCGTTGATTACGCTGAAACTTCTAGAGCTTACTTCTGAACGGCCTGGGCAAGCGAAAGGCCTCATTTATATACATACATATGGATGCGACAGAGGCTTGCATCTTTGGATTAAGGGTGTGAGGGCAGATGGATGGACGATAGAGTGCGGTATGGCATGGTAAAAGAGCAAGCTGCAGGGACGGCTATTCCTTTCGCCTTTTCCCCCCTTCATGAGTTGTTCAAGAGAAAGAAGGAAAGAAAAAGGGAGAGAGGAAGTGAAGGGATGGAAGAAAAAGCGACCAAAAGCCCGAAGATGCCTGACACTCCAACCCCCTCCTTTTAACTCAATTCTTTTCCACCACTAGCAAGCATCCTCCAACTATAACACTACCTTCATCACCCACCGTTTACTATCCGGCGTCCACCCGAACCCTACAGTTCTTCGACCTCCGAAAACTTCCAATTATTTTCCGCGTCATGCACGCCTGTTCTCATCTCTGCCTTCTACCCTTCGCTTCTTACGAATCCCCACCTTCAACTCTCTTTGCAGGTGAAACGAGTCTCTTCATTAGAGGGAGAATTCGGTCGTAGCTGCACCGACGGCCGTCCTCGGCTCGAGATAATTATTCCAAGTTTCAACGGGTTACATTGGCGTACCTTGATGTCTTATTAATCTTCAACCCACCTCTTTCATTCTTCTATGCTGCTCCCTCCACCCTAGGTGTCTTCAAGTTATTCTGGCTCCTTTATTAATCCGGTGGATTTTGAATTACATGATTGTACTTTCTAAATTTATTTTGAGCGTATGTACATATATTCCAAAGTGCAACCGTCACTTGGCGGTTCATACGATTTTAGGATATCAAAATAGATGGAGAATACCATGGTACCATTTGACAATAATTCTTCTTCTTAAATGCAATTATGGCTTTATGGGTGATGGCGGTTCTCCGGGTATTGTGATAAGAATTTGGATTGGAGCTGTTCGTATACTGAAGCTGAAGAGTGGGAGTTTGGTTAACCGAATTTTTTGTTTTATCGTACGGAAATAATTCTCCTGTATTGTATGAATTCGGGATAATTCATCTTGTCACGAGTCTCAACAACGCCATGGAATTTTATAATGGCAAATGAGATTCGTTCAAATCCTGTCCGCAATTGAAAGGTTAACTCAGTTGATCATGGTCTCAGAGTTCATGATTCCTTTGATATCTGGACGTTGATTAGGATATAAATAAGCATTTTCCTTGTGAACGGAAATATTACTTTCGTAGGTTTGAATGGACGAATGGGATAATGTAATGGTTGGAATAACTCGTATACAATGGTATCCATGAACTAATTATACTAATCACTAATCCTTTTTCTATTCCAGACATGTCCTACAAGCCACGCCATCCCGTAGTCGAGGGTAAGTTCTTTCTCGTTTATTTTCTTCATATCACGCTTCACAATGGGAATCGGCATAAAAAACCAAAAATAGTTATCTCATTTTCTAACCTTAGTACAACACGCTCACAGCTTTACAAGAAAATTACCAAATCATTCTCATACCGCTCCCCAATTATATTTAACCGATCGTATTGCACGTTTCCGGCCGCAGGACATATTTTGATCTACTGGCCACCAAACGTCAGTGTTTTTAGAAACACTTTCGTTTCGGCCGCTATGTCATAGACTTGCCGTTTAAATGATTTGACAAGGACAAATCAATCAGTCGGTATGGACTACCCATGAACGCGAGAGAGGTACCTGTGAATTTTGAAATTGAAAACTTTCAACATGGCTCCCCCGACCGGAAAGTATGATCCCATTTGGTCACTTTTCACGGGGGCTGCAACCTTTTCGTTGACAAAATTTCAGTTTCGAAAATTTGGGTCACGGTAGCTGATCCATACACTTTGACTCATATACGTGGGCAGTCCGTTATAAAGTTTTCATCGTAGCGCGAACGCTTTTTACAATAACGCGAGCAAGTAATTCCATAAAATATTTGCGAAAACGTTGATTATTTCGGTAAATTTACGTTCAATAAAATTATATGGTGGGCCGTTTTGAAATACAGAGCATTCATGAACGTATATTCAATTTAATGATTGATTTCTCTCTTAAATGTGAAGGTAACTAAATTGCGATCAACTTTGAAAGTTTGCCTGATATACTCATGGTCTCCTGAATCTGATACGAATTTTATGTTCGCTCGAAAAAGCGAAGCTCAATCGTGAGTGCGCGCTTCGTGATGTTATTTCCGAACTCGTGTAAACATGTTTGAAAAAAAATGAGGTGCAACTCTGGCACGTTTTGATTGAACGCTAGTCTGATTCCGCATAAATCAGTAGAAAAAATCTATGGATGCTCCTGATCATAACTCGATGGATAGGATTCATTCTTTCCCAGATAATATCTCGAAAGCTTGAGCCCTGTGCTTATAAAAGCTTTATAAAATTGATAGAGAAAGATATCAGTTGGAGGCATCGCGTAATTTTGTGCGAGTATTTTCCATTCACCCGTCTATAAAACGTTTAGTCGACCTGCGACCAGATTTAGAGGTCATGGTTCGGGGACAGTTATTTTTGTGAGTCAACTCAGCAATTGACATGATTCGGAGCGCCATTTCGATTGTTAAAAATATGTAAAAAGTACTGTACTGAAAGGAGCGAGCAATGCAACCGAAGGACTGGTGCACATGGCGCCAATGAATATGTAGTCATCTCTAGTTGCCTCCGTTGTATTTCTACATCGTCGAGACTTTCGAGTTTTCGATAGTGAATTTATATCCCCGGTCATAAATTCAACATCGAGACCGATAGCGGAATCAACCTACCCTTACCTCATGTCGGTGCTCCGACGTGCAACATGGAAACTGAAGGCATAACGAAGGGGTTACTTTGCTGTGAGAACGAGAATATGCGTGAGGCACGAAGAGTCTGTTGGTAAAAACAGGCCAACGGTACGGTCCAACAAATTTGAACATTTCTACTGATTTTGAGCCCAAGGAATGTCCAATTCGAAGGCCTTCTTGATTTCCATTTACAGATGAGCTTCCATGCATGTAAAAACAATGGAATTATCCTTTTGAATATTTATCCAACCATGTTATGCATCGAACTCGATGTTATTAGGAAAATGCAGATTTATTTAGTACTGCAGTAACGAAATTAGCTAGATAGTGTTGGAGAGTTTTAAAAGCGGGATGAAACGTGCCCGCCAGTGCGCAATTCAAAGCGGTAGCTCGGGTTATGGATCGGTGCTCCGATAGGAACGGTTTGTCGTGGCTACCACCTAGCACAATGTCTGGCTCCAAAAGTACCGTAGCATGAGTGAAAGTGCGGTGGTGGTGTGGAAGAGAAGAACTTTTTTTTTCAGTGTGGGACAAAAATGTCGCCAAAAATATGCTACGACAGGGGTGCAGCAATAAATCGTGGAAAAGCATCCTTTACGGTCAAGGGTAGCAATGGCCATGAGAGAGACAGAAAAGAGAGAGTTAAACAAAAAAATTACACATATAGGAAAAGCGCGGTAGTTGACTTCTCCTCGAGGGTTGGCCAGACGGTTTCAGGGCCCTCTCGCCAACGATAAATTATACAGGGTCATGAGTAATCGAGACCGTGGTTCTCTTCCCATAAAGAGAAAAATCTTCGTCCTATATGTTCCTTTTCGTTCAAATCAAAAAGTAGTTTCACACATAATCAAATACTTTTTTTTCTCGATCAACATAGAAGGGTTGCTGGAATTGTTTTCAGAATTGAGTGATTCTGTTTATCATCGAAATCGCCATTTGATTAAATTTACTCATAAGCGTCGAGAGGCACTCTAATCATCTTTTGGAAACATCAACGGGCAGTAAAACCACATTTAGAACGTTGTAGATATTATTCGAACTGTATTCAATGTGAGAGTACAGGACCTTTCCAAAAGTTTTCATCCGATAAGAGATTAGAGATTATTAACGAGAGAGCCGTAGAGGTTTTAGTTTCGATCCTTGTTCAACGACGCTCACTCACGCGAACCCTTTCATTTCCGCTATGCGTTTTGCAAGAATAAAGAGAGGAAGGCAGTGAAGCAGTGAGAGACCAAGTGGAGGAGTACGGTTGAGTTATATTAAAGTCTATTGCAAAGAAAACGTGACAAAAAGCGGACAAAGGCATAGATAACGATCGTTTCTCTCGTCATTCGCGAAAGGATCAATAGTGACTTGGGCAAAACTCCTTTTCCTACACGAAAAAAATAACTCAAAACAACTTGGCTTGACTTGGTCCAAAGTCTCTCGAGCAAACGAACGAAGAAACTATTACGATACAAATAATTTTTTATATATTTGCGATATTGCAAAGAGACATTTTTTTTTATTATTTAAATGTGCACGGGATAATATTCTAGAGGACACGTTCTTCGGTCAATTATGATATTGGAAATCTTAGAATCATCATAAAATGCATCAAATGTCTCGTCATTTGTATTTTTACATCATCAAGAGCAGAGAATAAGGCAAATCGGCGCAGGTTCTACGTAAAATAGCAGGGAAAATGTAGCAACTTGTATTATTTTCCGGATGGGTGGATTCGACTTATCACTTGAGGTAAATGCAGAAAATGTTAAAAGGAAATTACAGAGCAACGGTAGAAGAGGATTATCAGAAAACCCGGACACTGTGATCTGTATCACGTATCTTGGTGTAAAGTAGAAACATTTTGAGAATAAACGCCGATTCAGTGTGTTACTTGTACATTCAAAGCGGAAAAGGGAAATGTAAAAAGACTTGCACGTATACATATCAAAGCAATGCGAGAGAGATACTCGACGAATGTTAAATAACGTCCCAAGCGACTCGCAAGTCACCCTCGACTTGTTTCGTTTCCAAAAACATCCATTTTCGTTCTATCGTGTCCTGTTTTCTCCATTTCTCCCGTTTTTTGAATTTTGCTTCTACTTCCGAATCCAAGTTTTACACACAAGTGTTTAAATTAGTGGATCAGAGAAGCAGTAACTTAGCTCAAAGCTGCAACGAGAGCTGAGAGACGAACGCGGTGAAGAGCACCAACGAGGGTGAAAGAGAGGACGGACGGACGGACGGACAGACGAGTAGTCGAGAGCAGTCCGGGAATAGCTCGAGGGGCAATGGCAAACGGAGGGGTTGTGCCATCCAGGACGCTTTAACTCTTGCCAGCCAGAGGTGGTGTGTGACTGAGACATGGTTCCCCAGAGACCGCAACGCCCAAGATTTACGAACTTCATTCGTGTGTATCACATCTACCAGACTCTATGTACATATCTACGCATATACACTTGGAGTGTATACATATTTATACGGGATAGACTCTGAGATTTCATATAAATGCCTGTGTATATATCGGAATATTCCGTCAGGCATGAGAAGATTCCTTCACGGCCATTTTTATCGGTATCAAAGATGCTGTGATCACCGGATGCACACATTTTTCCATTCACATTTCACGCTCTCTCTTCGTGTACAAAGAAAAATTATTTGAACCTGCGATTACTTCAGGATTTTCGATAAATGTCCCAAAAGCTACTGACATACTGTCGGAAACGAAGGAAATGAGTAACAAAAGGCTTCTGGAACGATTTGTAAAGAAAGATTAGGTAAAAAAGCTTCCACGTCATTTCAAAGCGCGGAAATCAATGATCCAAATCGTTAAACTTCGTTGACGGGTCCGTTGTTCATCGGACATCTATCCGAAATTCCTATTATGAAATATTGGGACCGTGCACACCCATACACTCTTATCAAAGTGAGAATGTGTACTCGTGTATACATACATAAGGTTTTTTCCGAAGAAATGCCTTTCCCGACTATTGGCGTCGCCATCAGTATGCATACACACGCGACTACACATTCTCACTTTGATGAGGGTGTATGGGTGTGCACGGGGCGATTGGGCACAGTCCGAATAACCTCCGTTATGTTCGAATATCGTGAAATAGTCCGTTGATCAAGAATTGCGGTAGTATAGGACGGCTTGAAACCTTTGGGATCTAATGCAGTAAAATAGTCCCTTAATCAAGAGCCTTCGTAAGCAGCGCCAGTTCTGATATCATTAAAATCGGATACAATCGAATTGTCCCTTGATACAGGCATTCGTGGAACGACCATAAACGATATTTCGTCATTATCCCATATATTGCTCAATCGACGCTGCGTTAGAATGTATAATCATACGGGTTTGGAAAATCTACATATAGGGTTGCCGTTTATACGGGAGATCTATACCAGAAATGGCTGTGTAGTACAGTGCACATCCTTCGGAATCTAACAGAGCACATGGCTTCTGTGTATTTCCTCTGTACTGACTAGTAGAGAAGAGGGGAATAGGAGGGAGGTGATCGACTCGGTATCAGTTCATGGCTGGTGTACCCCTGCAACATATCGATAGCTGTAACGGAACAAGTAGAAAAGGGGTACCCCGTTCGCAAGTCTGGGTGCACGCTTGATTGCGACTCAATACCACGATTTCACTTGCATCCCGATATGACCTCTCGCGAATCTATACCTAACCTATCTCTCGTCAGCCTATATCCACCGCTGCACTTCCCTCCAACAATGCCGCATTACGTCCGTTTAATCGATGATAAATCGTTTCGGCCGATATATGTGTAACCAAACTTCCCTTTCTCTGAATTTCCGCACAGCTTTCCTCTTCCACTCGATCGCCATGTACCTCAACGATTTTGTTGCCATTCCCTGTATGATTCCCGTATTCCGTGCGACCCGACTGAACATGCTATATTTATATTCCGTTCGTTACTTCGTTCGCAAATCAGATTTTATTTCGAAAAATCCAATGGTCGAATGTTTCCAAACACACGTAAATTCAAACTATGATTAATTTCTCATTACATCGTTGCTGATTGCTATTCTATGATTTCTGCGTGACACGGCGTCTGACTCGATGTCGTATATTCTCCAAGTTAGGTTAACAATTCGCAGTCTGCGTTGCAATTGGTCGATTACTTAGTTCGGACGAACGTGAACTAGTTCAGTGATGTATTATATGTATACGGGCAGAAAAACGTCGTACGGTTGTGTGGGCAGATTGAGAACCGAGCACACAAGTAAGGGGACCAACAAGAACAAATACTGGCAGCGAGGATAGCTGGAAGAGGACTCGGTGCACTTCCGGTGGTCGTTCCCGCGTAGCGTTTCAAATAGCTTCCAGCGTCCGATTCAGGAAGGTAGGGAGAACTCCATAAAGACTGATTTACGTGCTGGATTTATGAAGACCGTTCGGTTTTCTAGGCCGTATTTCACTCTGGTTGCATTTTTTTTCTTTCATTCCGCAACGTCTACACGATGGGCCTTGCCAGTGGTTTTTGTTTGTTGTTTTTTTATTCCACTCTACTATCCTTTGAAAGCTGGTGTGTTTGGTGTACATCCTGCATAGCTTTCCGAAAACAAGTGTGGCTGCGAGCGTAAAAGGCGTCAATGTCGATTCGTATCCAGGAAGGCGCTCCGTCATCATGAATCTTCCTCGTTGACGCTTCGCGAATCCATGCAAAAATTCTAGCCCGTACTTGAGAATAGAAACCACAACGTGCAGGTTTCGCAGGGTTGCGGGGATGGGATGGATATTGGGAGGAAAAAATAACATGGGAAATGGTCGATCGCTTGAGGAAGAACGGTCAAGATTATATTTATGGCAGTTAGGCAAATGTGGTTTTTACGAGTGCGCATAAAAACTCCGGCTTCTGGATTTAGACGATCCGTACCATTCCGTATACTGCACCAGTCTTGTCACGATTTCGAGTCACCGTTTGAGTGGGTAAAAATACTTTATATGATAACGTACCGTCTCGGATTATTTCAGCCGCACGTCTGGCGATGAATTCCCTGTGGGTATCACAGTGGTTATCCTCGGCGTCGGGTCAGCCTCTAAGTGGAACGTATCGAGCTTACTCTACGTGGTAGTGGAAGTCCCGTGATGGTATGGTCGGAGCAAGAGCCCATACCAATGCCAACAACCACATACCAAATTCTCGGTCCTTTCACCATCCCGTCTCGCGATCTTACTCACAATTCTCCTGTCTCTTTTTGTTCTTTCTGTTTTTTTTCTACTTTTCTATGGCTAAAGCTAGTTTCACTCACTTTCTCGCGCTATAACTTACTTAAAGTGAATTGTACTTCAGTGCGATGGTTTTCGAACGAAGATGCACAGTGAAATAAAAAGTCACGAGGTGATCCGATGTGCGTACATGAGCGAGCGCGAAATATAAATATAATAAAGCAGGACGATAAAAAGTAAGTTTTATTACTCGACGGAGTCGAGTTAATTTCGTAGAGCATTTCTATCGGGAGGATCCCACGTTTTCGTTGACCATATATCGATTGGAGCGTAATTACCATCCGGAATATGACAATCTCGAAAATCTTTTCGCCACCCGTATTTTATGCGAGGTACGAGCTCTCAATCAGATGAAAAAAAAAATATATATCAAGTTCGCTTATCAGCCTGACTGAGGTAATTGAAAAAAAGCAAGCTTTCGAGAGGATATGTCACGGGGACAAGGGTAACCGTGGCGTAGAATGATTTCAGGCTATAAAAGAGCTCATTTGCTGAGTAATCTCCAGGGGCTTCCACTTCGATGGGATCATTGGTAGAACGAGAGAAAGGCTGTGCTTTTTTTAATACCTTTTTGCCTCTTTCAGCTGCGTGCAAAAGCTCTAATGATCGTTCGATGATTAACCACGGAGGTAACATCCAATATTTCAACATTACGAAATTGCTCTAGTCATTTCGTTAAATTACGTTGGTTCGTGGGCCAACTTTTCTCTTTAATAGCTTACGGAAAGATTGATTTTCGCGAATTCCTACAAACGGTGAATTTAGTTAATAATTAATCTTCGTTCGACTGAGAAAAATTTGGAAAATTCACTCATTCTCAATCGAATCAGTAAAAAGTGAATGCTCGGAAAGTAATTATCGATTTTCCTAACGAAGCGGAAGAATGGAATTCACATTCGATTAATAAGGAACGGTCGTTACTCTGTAATAAAAATAAGATTATGGTGAACACGGGTAAGGATATGCTGGATAAAAGTTGCAGTGAGTATTGAGTAAGGAAAACAGGAGGCTTTGTTCGAAAAGTCGCGACAGGATATAACTTTAAAGCGGGGTTTGTGGATGTTTCCGAGTCAAGATCCACTATACGAGAACAGAAAAGTTCCATGTTCGAAATTTCGTATTGTGTGTTTCGCGATTGGACGTGTGCATGTGAGTTGGGTACAGCTACTCAGGTGTAGAAGGACGAAAGCATGAGTGTATGAGAACTATGAGGAAAAGAAAGATGGAAGTAGCGAGTGAAAGGACGAAGAGGGGCAGGCAAAGTTAGTTGAACACTGGGGTTCATGGACAAAACCAGGGTGTCGCGACAGAGTGCTCAACTCGGACAAAGGAAGACCCGAGCGGACTGCTAGACAAAAGGTTAATCTTCGTTTTTTTGCAGAGTTTAACTCCCG
The DNA here is from genome assembly GCA_037043255.1 of Diadegma fenestrale. Classification (NCBI taxonomy): domain Eukaryota; kingdom Metazoa; phylum Arthropoda; class Insecta; order Hymenoptera; family Ichneumonidae; genus Diadegma; species Diadegma fenestrale. The sequence goes on from CM073309.1 coordinate 25,961,117, forward strand.
TTCGTTCCAACTCATCCTCTTGCTGGACCACCTTCATCTACCCATATGTATGTATATACATGAATACACATATATATGTATGCCTTTGTCCTGTCTCGCTCTCATCATGGTCTTCGGTTCGAATATCCTACACCGACTTCAACTCTACTTTCGAGCAAGTTCTGCACTCGCGCGTTAGATATTTTGTCACCGTGGCGAATTCTCCGCAACGAGGTTCCACACAAACTTCATATGTGTAGCTTTCCCCTGACCGACGAAACTTCTGGCCACTACCGATGCCGAAATTTTTCCTCACACGACCTGCTGCACCGAGAGTTTTCTCCTCGTGTTTCTATAACACACAGCTCTCGATTACGGTCCGTCACATACAAACAAGATATCATGTGAATGGCAAAAGTAATCACGTAACCGCTTCGACGCGAGACTATTGCAATCACGAAGTAGATCGTGCGTACGCTACTCGTTCATAGATGCAGTCAATGAAAGCTTTTGTTACGAATGATGAAATGAATCGGAGCATCTGCCTCTCTTATTAATTGTTGAAATGACATGTTCGCATACAGCATTTGTTTCGAATCCAGGACGAAAACCTCGTTCGTCATTCTTAAAAAGAAAAAAATATTGAGTACATGCGCTCACGTTTTTTAAGGGATTATGTAAATTTCGATTCCTTTATTAAGTATGCAAGCGTTCCTGAATTTTGTTGAAGAGGTTCGAGTCTGTTTGTTGAGGCGATCGGTCCTGAAGTTTTTTCGCTGCACAGATTGTTCGCCAGCGTTTGTAGCCAGATAAAAATGTGTCTTTATGTAAATGTAAACACATGTAATACGGGCTCGTTTTTATTTTATGCTTTATGATAATTTTGGTATGAACGAAACCGTACGTCTGTACTGCGAGGAGTCGTTCAAGCCTGCAACATCTTAACTCTGTATTCTACGCATCCTTGACGAGGACAAGGGATAATAAGAGCAAGAGAGATGGGCATTTCGCACAGCAATTAATTTACAACGTGCGGCACGTTTCCGGTGCTCGCTCCGGTGTTAAGTTAAGTTCGCCTGTACCATAAGTACATTGTATTAGACTTTATAATGTACAGCTGGTGTGGCTCTACCTCCTACATCTCTGTGGCCTTCTTCTCCTCTTCACACTTCCGTTCCGCTGTGGAAAACAGAAGACAGCGCCTTACGTATGTTAATACGCGTTAAGCCTGATATGCGAACGCGACTCTCTTACCTTCGTACCCGGTTGTGGTGTGCATTGTGGCGAGAATTACCATACCGCAATGAGCTACGTGTATATATAAGTATACATGCACAAGAATTATCCTTCACGTGTGTACAACACGCTGAAAGAGGATCAACTACCACTGACCAAGTCTGCAATGATAATTATTGTCCAGCAAGGTCTCCCGCCTACTCTTTAATAATCGTAGAGCCTTTTTTTTGTTTTCTATCCGTGTTCATGCCTCACCGGAAGTGATTACGCAACGAGTATGCAATTGTTACCATTTGTTGACGATTTTACTATCACGTCGTACAATGGAAGGGCTCAGGGCTTTCGTGAGTGGTCGTTGATACTGTGTTACATGCGGATTCATCGAACGGAACTGCGTTTAGTCGAGCCATCCCATTCGACATTCACTTGTCAATCCATTTGGGATCATAATGATACTCAAGTTGATGGAGGCATAAGTCTCGGATGATCGTTATCGAGAATACAGTCCATTTCGCAGATCGGGTTCGATCCAATATGAATCGGATCATAACGAAAAAACCGCAAGCAACAGATCGTATATGTTATTCACCTTTCAACAAGGGCATCTATATAGAGGTCGGCGATTCGGATTTCGGATTCAAAACTACTCGAGAGAAACCAAACATGGCCGAGTATACGGGGCATACACAAGTACGCGTATAGGGGCATATGTCACGTGCATATGTTGAGCAGCTTCACAATCGCAAAGTGAACCCGGAATCGGCCATAGTTGTCTTCATATATAGGTCCCCCCCCCCCAGACCACAAGAACGAGTACCACGGCAAATGCCCTGAAGAGAAGGATGTCGGAAATGGCAATATGGATTCCTGGACCGGAAAATCCGGGGAGCACTGGCTAACGACCTAGGGCGACGCTGCGATAGACGCACGACTATTGGCAGAGCGAAATGGGGATGGAAAAGCAAATTGTATCATTTGCAGTTGCATATTATGAGAGGCATGCTACGGAAGTTCACACAGACCGTATTTTTACACGTATTTGGGTATTTTTCTGATTTTCCCAAATGGTGTACAATAAAGAATCCATCTTAGCGTACATTCGTTTTTTTTTTGTTTGTGGAAATGATGCCCCTCTGAGAGGTGAATACTAAGATCATAAAAATTTCAATGATATATTTGTGTTAAATACCTAAATAAGAAATTCTGGCCGGCACCTGTTAATTCACATGTTAATTAATTATCCAGTGAAAAGACTGATAATCGCTAGCAAAGTGGTGGTGTGGGGAGAGCTTGAGAGTAGCAGGATTCGAGATGAGGAAGCAGTGCATCGCTCGACGAGGATCATCTTGCGGATAAGATCGAGAAGATTAATTAACGGTGCTTGGTGGGTATAGACTGTACGAGGAAAAGAGAAAGCGAGGATGAGTAGAGGTAGAGTCCTGCGATTAGGATAATCGTTTAGACCTGGCAAGGGACTCTGAGTTACAGCTTATTTTGATGTAACCCAACTGGTACTTTGTCGAATCTCCGGAATAGCTCTAACAGAATCATCTTGAGCCTTCCAAATTTGTTGGCCTACATAATTTGTTGTTGTGTTCACAAGGTTCGCAAACTTCGCGAAAATCACGCTCATTCGAATTATATAAAATCTTCAGTCACTAAAAACTAGAAAAAAAAAATTTTAATCAAATTTGGAAATACTTCTGAAAGCACTTTTACACGGAAAAGTCAAACAAAATGGGAATTAATTCTGGATTAACGTCGCTGGCCTCAACTGGAGACTCACAATTTCTGTACACGAACCGCTCGGATAATTTGTCGTCAGAAAAGTTAATGATAGATACTCAGTTGATGTCTAAATCATTGGAAATTTAATTTCAGACGAATTTCAAGTTCGGTTCGCTGGTCATGGGAGTATGAAAATTTTTTATTGAAATAATTTACCAAAAATGCTAAAAGTCGCTGCTTTTTCTACATTGTTCGACTATATGTTCGGAAAACCTGGTAGCTGGAGTTATAACATTTTATTTACTGCCACTAATTCTCAGTTTTTTTTTAGGCTCGCTTAGGCAATAAAATTAAATTAACTGGTTGGATGTGACTACACATTTTTGCTTACACGAGAAGCACTAAAGTAAAGTTGGAAGTCCAAAATTAGCAGTGTTGCGGGAAGCATTTAAAAGATAAAAACAAACTTTTCCCATTAATAGGGGTGAGTAGTGGAGTGCGGATGGGTGGTGGTTCAAGTGAGAGAGAAAGAACGTGAGAGACCCGTTCGTTTGAAGCAGCCCCTATTAGACTGAAAAGCTAACCAGTGAGCTACTATCCGACTCAATTGCCGAGAGGTTTCTGTAATTATTTCCGAAGTTTTCGAGTGTGCACAATGCACGAGTTCTAAGGGAGCGTGACAATTCGGGTCTCCCGTAGTTCATCACAATTTATGTGTGAATATAAACATGTATTTGCGAGTATAAAAATTCTGTTCGATGGAGGAAAACAATCCCTGGAAACCTTCCGTCTAATAATTCAAATATAATCAAGATTTTTTATCGTATCTTTGAAATATTTTATTCTATAAATGTTCAAGTGCGCAAATTAATTTTGATTACGATTCCAACATCAATATTAAAATATTATTTCGGCGTATATTCATTATAACAAAATTTGAATAACCAATTTTACGTTCGGGATACCAATACAAAAGTCAGGGCGGCTTGCATCCTGACACGACGTTTTTCCGATTTTCGAAATTAACATGAGGACATTTATTTGGCGAACATTGACTGCGTTTTAACTGTAATTCTACGTGGCACAAATACAATAGCAACAACAACGATGACGACGGACGATCCGCAACCGAATTTTCTCTATTTTCACTCAGTGACAAATCAGAACTGAATGACAATAACTGTTATATTGTATTTACGTAGGAATCGTATACACTTGTGTTGATATATATATGCAATGCAATAGATAACGGTTCGTTTGGTCTAGCGAACGCATTTATAGTATTCGTAATGGTGCATGAACGACCGGAACGGATTCCGGCTATTTTTGGCAATTTCGTGCTATTCAACGTTCACATAATGGGACTCGTCGACGTTGGACAGTCACTGTGTGTTGTAATGTCCAACCGTTCAATGGAGAGCGTACCGTCGTGTTGGATAAAGTCAAGGGTAGGGGTAGCAAAGGGCTCGCGTATAGGGGGGATAAATTATGTATTACCGACTGCGGTACTGGCGGGTGGGTTGTGGCGATCGGCGGGAACGGTAAAATTCGGCGTTTCACGTTCGTTCTGGTATAATTATCGCTCTTGCTCGCATTTCACGACGCCACTGAACTATGTGCACCGAAAACACACTTCGCGTCACGTTTTTAATTAAACTACTTTATAATTATCCGTCAGTCCGACAAGCGCGTCTATATCGTTATAAATATATAGAACTGTTACGCCCACGACGTTTTCGTGCATTTTCGGTCCCGTGTAACCTGTGTTGGTGATTCATTTAAAAGTCATCCGAGTTGGTGACGTGGTCACGTCGAAATTCACTCGTCGGTATAACAAATAATAACGGGAGCAAAAAGAAACTGCTGCGCTCTGTTTTCCGGTTCGTTTCATTCATTTGTCCACTTTGTCGAAAATTCGATATCATTCATCTATATATCGTTTTCGTACTTCCTGCACATTCATATTCTCCGAACTTACCGCCGGTAAACAAAAGCAATGTCCATTGTTTTTTTTTTTTCATATAAACTACATTTTTTTCACATTAGATTCAACGTAACCGTTTCGTTCTAGTTGAACAAGTGATCAGTTTTCGCTATTGCTTCCTCAAAGTCGAATAGTAAATTAATTCGACGTGGGTTCACGTTGAATCACGTTTTATTCGCAAATTCATCACCTTCATTGTTTTAGTTTTCGTCGATTTTTTATCTTCGAGTTCATTATCAAATTACATAAAAATTTCATTATTCTTTTTTCTTCTTGGCTCTTAAACAATCAACTGCAACATTGACACAATAAAAGTCTGCAGAAAAGTGGTTTTTCGTCTGAATAAGTAGATTCCGGAATTTATCAGTTGGGGGTTTTGTCAACCAACAGTTATTAATATTTTTCTTGGTTGTGTTCATCAGGGAGCGTTCGGTAGCTGCAAAATCTGTTTTTCCTTTCCACCGGGACAATAAATATGGAGCCAGTAGCATGGGAAACCTAACATACAGATTTAATATATAAACGAGACCATATAGATTCCTCCGGAACATTCTAGAGTTAAACCGCAATGGGATTTCAAGGAAAACCTACACATGAACATGGCAACCCACAGGCTATTGGACCCAGGACCCCTGAAGATTAGGGGTGCGATAAAGGTATCACTGCTTATATCCCGTACACCGTTTAGCCGGTGTGCGAAAACGAGCACACATATGGAGTCAATCTCTTCTTCACTCTCTTACAGTCCCACACCCCATTTTTTCTCTCTCTCCCTCTTTCTCGCTGCCTCCGAAATCAATTTCCCCGAACTACGGTTCCCCGGCCCTGAGATTCCCATGAGATCACTGAAAATTTGTCGAGCTTCACTCACTTCCACTGTGTGTGTTTGGTCCACAACCTGTTCGTAACTTTAACAAGATGCACGTGAATAAGAGAAAAGTAATGCCGCATTAATATCCATAATTGCAGCTAAAATTACAAAACTTGACTCTAACCAATAATTGCAAAATACTAATTCTCTTATTACCTTTTACTCATGTGCAATGTGACAATTGTCAGAAGGTCGAGATCAATCATCAGATTCAGACCAACAAAAGAAAAGTAAAAAAAAAAAAGATTGCAACAGTTTCTCCGAGAATTTAGAAGGATCGAATAAAATTTCCTGACGTGCGAACCATACGTGTTTTTCCATCTACGCGATACATGATGCAATTGTTCATGTTGTAAGATGGAAATTCGATGAAAATGTGGTAATACGTGAAATGAGTCGAAATTATTACCACAAGTGCATACGACGGCTCGCCGATGTTCATGGAGGTGTATATAACACGCAGATGTAATATGTCCAGGCGATCGGAATAAAATTATTCTTCTGGAAGGGATATTATCGATATGCCATTGAGAGGATGGAGGGAGCGTGAGCTTAACATGTATATAGATATATTTAAATTGCGATGGTGGGTATTAGGATAAGGATTGGTGCGCCTGAGTCGCAGATTTCGCAATATTCAAATGAGCTAATAACCATTGTTTTCTATCTCCATTTATTTTCAATTTAATTTCAATCTATCAGCAGACAGTCCAGAATATTTCATTCTGCGCCCGCGTCAATCTCGATGCATTTTTTTTGTTCTTCTGCCATTATCAACTCCGGAACAGATCCGCCGTTGGGATTAATTTCAAAAAATTTCATTGTCTGATCGGTGAACCATCTTGTAGTTCGACGCATAACAGTTATAATGGGACGTTGGAAAGAATTGAAAAATTTCTGCGCTTTACCATTTCAATTGTTGGAATAACTTTCTCAAGATGATTTTGGATTATCAATTACCGTATGCAGTGGTTTAGATATGTCTTATTTTTTCCGCTGCTTGCGGTCAGTCAAACTTTCTTGGATTTGAGCAATCGAAACCAATTGAAATCCCCACTGCAGGTTGAGAGAGACCGAAAGTTTGTTATTCACGTGATTAACAACAATCCGTTCGTTAGCGTTCTTAAAAATTTGTTCTCGCTTTTTCGCATGGGAAAACCCAATCACGTGTATTCGTTATTTTCGATCTCACTCCCAAAGGGACACTAATTTGTTCTAATACTAACACCCCACTCCACCTCGCCTACATGAACAGGGTCGGATGAAACGTTGAAGTACTGAAATTAATTTTGTTTTCCCGAGGGCATTCCCTTCTGTTTCGGGGAATAAACGACAAAGCTCCACGTATATTAAAAGTAGTGCATAACTGCAATGAACTATCGGCAAGTGAAGCGTATTTCCAATATTTTCAAGCAACGGTTATTACTTTATTCGCAGCAAAGATTGCATGTGTTTCAGAAAAAATTCTATTACATATTTATAATTCAAATTTTAAGGAACTTGTCGCTGCTTCGGCTACTAAGAGTAAATCAAGCACATCATTTAATGTTTAATTAACTTGATAACGTTAAGGGTGCTGGGTTTCTGGGCTCTATACGCGTTGGAATTGTGCGAGTTCTGGTCAAGACCGTTCACAGGCTTCTCGGTTGAATCATAGATTTGCCATGGCACAAAGTATCGAGGAAATCTCGCGTCCACAATTACACTTTCCGGGAAATGATAATAAAAAGGAAAATGAATTATTCCAGGGTCGCTGGATTCGACCAAGACATTGGATTGAATTGAAGTAGCTTTTGGAGTTACATTTATACTGGTGAGGCTCTAGCACGAAATTGTTTCGTCGAACTGGTTTCATTTTTCTCTATTCCATAGAATACAACGCATGCTCAGTTTTACGGTAGAGGATGCTCATCGATATTCGTTATCAGCAGATATTGTATTCAAATATGGTTTTTCAAGTATTGGCGATTGGCGTACACGAGATGGATACGTATGAAAAAAAATGTTGGTCAATGATCGATTGTCTCATGAAATTTAGTCGTGAAGGAATTCTCCTATTGTGAGAAAATCTTTTCGTTTCTTCCTGGAACGAACGGACAGAATATCTAAAGGACATATCTAAGAACTTTTGTTTCATTTTTTGTTTCTTAAATCCGTGCGCGATTACACTGCACACGATAACGGTTTTGCAGCCATTCCTCAGGGAGGATACAAGTTCGTGGTTAAACCGCATACGGAAAACGAGCATGGCCAGAAAAGCTTTTCAGAAGTGTATCCGCCTCTCTGTGTTCAGCTATGGACGTGTATGGACCGGGAAATTTTCAAGTAGTAACGCTCGGGCTGCGGTCAGACGCGGAAAAGACCGCTGGTGCGCGCATTGTTCGTAGGTTAACAAAAGGATCAACCCTTCCAGCGACACCCACTTCTACGGACGATTATTCGCCGTTTACTGGGTCCGGAAAGGGTTTAAAAAGAATAAAAAATACACTCTACAAGCAACCGCGGCGTTAAAGAAAAAGTGTGAGAATCAAGGACTGAAGAATGTCGTTAAAATACTGTCAGGCATTAAATATATAATCTCTCTAGATCTCTCTTACGTACACTGTGAAAAAAACACACTACGAGTCAAAGAATAGGAGAAATGTCAAAAGCGTTAAGGTGAGGAGAAAACATTAGTTCACCAGAAACGGAATAATATAAAAGTTTTTTGCCTTTCTTGACGACAAAGGTGGAATGAAGCAAGTTCTTGAATCAAGAATCACATTTTTCTTTTAGACTAACAATGAGTGAATATATTATTCCATAACGAGACCATTTGGACGATGAACACACACACAGAAACAGGTGAATAATCCATTTGCTGGGAGCTGCTAATAGCTTCATACTTTATTCTGAAGAATCTCATCCATTATTTTCGTCTTGTTCCGTTTCTTGGCTTTACTCAACAAATATACTTGTGGAAACAAACCGCGGGTACAAATTATAAAGTGGCAATATCCGTGAGATATTTTTCAATGACTGTACTGATTTTGAATAAGTGTGCACCATTAAATGCTTCTGAACTGTTGTGGACTGTCTGACGAGGGGCCGCACCGGAGATTTAGTCCACGAGATGGTGGACGTTGAGAAAAGCATTGCGCTTGCAGAATTTATTCGAAAAACTTGCAATCGACTATACTAAGTATTGTGAAAAAATGTCTTCAAATAACGGAGTTCATTCATGATCCAAAGAAAAGTCAAAAATTAACCCCTTAATTAATCCTGACACATTTTACAGTTTTGTGACACAAGAAAAGCGGCGAATTCCTAATAAACATATATTTTTCCAGTACTACACATCATAATAAAAATTCAGACTTTGTCAAATCGGTAATGAAAGTGTGAAGTCTCAAATGGGGCAGTAATTATTTTCGCAATTAAAGTTCCAAACGGCTTCGGGGGTCGATGATATCGCCGTCTATCTATGTTCCAATCTCCGAATGCCTCTCCCATTAGACTCGATAGAGTCGTTAGTCAAATATTCGCAGATACAAACAAATCGATAACGCTCGATTGCTCGTGGATGCTTTCTCACTCGTCTCGATTTGCTATTCAGATGAACAATCCGGGTCCTTCCCTTCCGCTTTCTCACGATATAACAGTTTCAAAGTTTCTCTAACTAGGAAGTTTGCACGGAGGAAATTTTCGTCGAAGAAAACGATTTATCGAAGTGAAACGATTATATGCCGAAACGTGGAAAAAACCGGAGATCTGAGCCAGGATAAAGTGTGTAGCGAAAAGAATAGAAGACATAACATGGAAAGTGTATTAAAGTTCGCGATCAACATCATGTTCGATCTTTTTTGTTTTTTGTTCATTTTTTTTCTCAATATAAAGATATAGGAAAGTATCGAATTGATTTATCTTCATATGGAATATCGATCGTTCATGGAAATTATTCGTAATATTACATTTATGGATGTTACGAGCAAAAAAGAGTCATTTTTCTAATTATCGGTGGGTATTGTATATTTGGACGAATATTTTACGTTTTCTCTTGAATATCCAGAGCCATTTCCTCGGTGTAAAATTTCACCACCCTGGTACGACAAATAATTTGAAGGATGAGTGAAAAAAAAAACAGAAAATAAGGTACAAGAAAAGATATACATATTTCTCCAGAGGCTTGCCATTCGTTCTCCGCTCCATAGCCCGGAGATGAAGAGTCCTGGGAGTCGTAACAATTTTTTATCTAAACGTTTCCACCGGTCGCACTGCGCGCACGACGGCGCTTTTCTCAGCTCAGCATGATGGTGAACTTGCAGGTCCTAGTCCGCTCTGGTGACCGGCAAAAACCGCGAATTATTACCTTCAGCCGAGCACGTACGTATATTTTGCTAGCAGTGGGAGTGTCGGTATTCTCCTTTTGCTTAACCGCGTGAGAGATCGGCGAGGTCGATGACCCTTCCTACTGTTTTCTTTCAACCAACTTCCGGTCAACTTGTTTTCCAGACCCGTACTATTATCTTCACGATCGAACCTCTTCCAAGGTCAAACTTTTCAGCCGTGAATGTTTAGGAGTTTCTGCGTGCGAAACTTTGTTGCTGTTTTTGGTTAGTGCCAATAATAATAAAACATTCCGTAGATTAATCGCGAAAAATGTTTCCTATCTTTTTGCAATTGCGCGGCTTTCGATAAAATTGCCGCGAATTTTTCATTTTATGGAAAAAATAGCGCTATTTCGGGATTTTAAAGTTACAGCCACATTTTTTGCATTCAAATAGCCCTCGTAAGTTAATTTAGGATCGATTTGCATGCGTATAGGATAAGGCAATTTATTCTTTCGGTAGCAAACATACGAAGCCAAAAGACCAAGCAAATTGGGCATGGTGATGGTGAATGGAGGGGCTGCTGGGGGAAAGCTACGAGAGTTTCTCGCGTGTACGGGGAAAATCGACTTTCTTGTTCTATATGGGGTTGGTATTTTTTGCTCGGGCTGGATAGAAAAGTGGATGAAAATCGGCGCGACGAGGAATCTTTCTTTCCCCCAGGGTCGTTTCCGTTCTCCGAAAAGTTGTTCCATTTTTTTTTCCTTTATTTTTATCCATCCATTGACACATATAGAAAACGGACATAACACCGGTGTGGCTGATTTGTTTTCCGTCAGGACCTTTATCGTGGATCGGGCTGCACCGCACCTCTTCCATTTATTAAAGGATGAGAGCAAAAATGAGGAAGAAAAAGGGAGAAAAAACGAGTAGAGAGGAAGCGTGTTCTGTTTACAATGATGAGGCAAAAATAATTACGGCGGTTCGTTATATTTGAGCAAGTCCTTAAAGCAAGATGGAAATTTGTAGCTCCAGATTCAAGAAAAATATTTACACACAATGTTTGCGTACGAATATTAACGGCGTTACCCAACTCTCCAAATAAAACCGTGACGGAAGACGAGAAATGGAAAAATTAGCTAGCAGGGAACGAAACCCGCGGAAGAGTGACAAAAAAGAGCGAACGAGAGAAAGCAGAGAATGAAACTGCTTCGGCATCGAGGAACAGCCAGAGATTCCTCTGAGAATAAAAATAAAATTCATCCACGAAACGAACCAAATACGATTACAAACGAACTGCACAATTCGTTTTTTTCCCCAAGACGGACGGCACTAATACTCATCCATGCTGATATTGCGTTATACAAAGTCATGCATGTGTGTCTGTATCGTTGTCAATACCGAACTGTCTTATTCGCGAGCTCCCAATTCTCCATTGGCGTGGAAACTGCAGGACGACGAAGCTCGGGTCGTATATATATAAGATTTTTTTTTTTTACTCTCCGCGATCGAGATATTCCTTCGTGAGATCCTCGCTCAGAAAATATAAAAGAATAGTAGTCAATCTAATCGAATCTTCATAGAGATTCGAGTATAGCTCAATCAGAGCAAAGCGCGGGATTCCCCGAAGCCTGCACGGGGGAAGTATCGAGATTTTTATTCAATTCTCATTTTTCATTACATTTTGAAAGTCGGAAGAAAAATATTGGATCTTTGCATGAATGTGCACGGTATGCAATCTTCAGGAAAAAGTTTGACAACTCATTAATTTATGTTCTGAATTAAATGAAAAAAAGAGTATCAATTTGGTGAAAATGATGTGAAAATATAAATCGAATGAATAAAGCCAGCACGTACGAAATATTGCAATAGTAGCCTGCCGAAAGTTTATAAATGAGTGGAGAAGATTTTTTATTTTGGAAAGAGCAAGAATCAGAAAAGTGTTCCTTCATCGTCGGAGTTTCACTCAGCCACTTTATCGCACTCTTTTCGACGTCTCCTCATTCTTCGTTTTATCCATCTCGACAGTTTTTTCCCTTAACTTTAACCTTGTTGAACTCCAACAGTCCGTCGATCGATGCCGGGAACAATGGACGCGGAAGACATTCAATTTTTCATCGAGTCGTTCAACTATATTACCGAGTTCTATACTATGCCGTTAATGCATACACGTATATATGTGGACGAACTCAGCGACTCGAAACTGTGAGCAGGAATCTGTACGCGTTTTTACTTGTGTGCACATTCATACAGCTTGACATTCATTTTCCACATTATCAGTTCCTACTGTCCCAGAACATAATATTAATATCTATATGTACATATTTAAATGTGTGCGGGCATTATGTGCCAGGAAAAATCGTACTTAATGATTTCCCGCAGTTATACTACTCAAAAACGTCTGCATATATGCGATGTGTTTATTAACACCTTTATATACTTTTCCGACATTTTAACTCTCCCAGAACATAATACAAAAATACATTTAAACTTTGGGAAATGCATTATGTGCCAGAAAACATCGTACTTAATGATTTCCCGCAGTTATACTACTCAAAATCGTCTGCATGTATTCGATGTGTATGGTAACACCTTCATGTACTTTTCCGACACTTTAACTCTCCCAGAACATAATACAAAAATACATTTAAACTTTGGGAAATGCATTATGTGCCAGAAAAAATCGTACATAATGATTTCCCGCAGTTATACTACTCAAAAACGTCTGCATATATGCGATGTATATATTAGCACCTTTATGTACTTTTCGGAAATTTTAACTGAACATAATATAAATCCCATCCATATATCCCAGAACATAATATAAAAATATATTTATACTTTGGGAAATACATCATCTGCCAGAAAAAATCGTACTTAATGATTTCCCGCAGTACATCGACACCTTTATGACTTTTTAACATTTTAACTGTCCCACAACATAATGCAAAAATATATATATATTTTGCATAATTATTTCCTGCAGTTATGTACGAGTAAAAAACGTTAGCACATATACGACATGGGTATTCGCAATCTTTATGTTACCTGCAGACATTTCAACTTCGCGTCTTTCCGGTCTTACGTTATGCGCTTCTTTTTTTTGTACCTTTACTTTTTTCTGCACAATCACACTTTCTTGTCATCGAGGTTTCGGAGTTTTTTTTACGTTGTCAGATTTGCCTTTATTCCACGTTTGTCCCTATCCCTCGTATTCCGAACCCTCGCCTTTCTCTCCTTCCATTTTTTGTTTCATCCGTTCCTTTTTCATTCTCCCTCGTTCTCCCATCCCTCATTTTCTTCAACTTCTGCACTATAACCTTTGTCGGGTTTTGAAGATCCTGTCGCACACTTGGTGCCGTCAACCACGTCATTCCAAATCTCGAGCCGTCTTACCCATTCGAACAATGAGGTGAAAAATAATAAAATCCATCCTGCCTCACGCTCCACTTCAACAAAACCTCCGTCAAAGATAAAAAAAAAAAATAAAAAAATAAAAAAAAACTGAATGAAATGGGGAAGGAGCAAGCACGAGAAGGAAATGGAAGGGTCAAGCTGATATTGAACGTACGTACCGTGTGTCATCAACTTTTTCCTACCGCGTTTTATTTCTCCTGTTTCTCATGGTACCATTCCTGATATAGAAAAAAAATTGCGCTTTTCTGTCTTGCTTCTGGAAAGGCAGACTTGGCGGAGCTATTAACTCGTCTATTTCAAAACCTAGATAGCAATCACATTATCCAGCTAATCTTCGAACTTCATAAGGCTTTTTTTCAGTGTGATCCAATGTCTTCCTTTTTGCAAATGTCGACTAGACACGAATTATTAAGGGAATAATGGAAAAGTTGAAATCTCGATCCTCCAGAAATATCCCGGATGTTTCTCGAATAAAATATTGAAGGATTTGAATGTTCTAACCTCGAATCGAAATGCTATTCTCGGGGAATTTCCGTAAACTCGAAAATTCGTAAAATTTGACAATTTTTTGACACAAACTCTTTTGTGAAGTAATGTGCTCCGTCAAAGGAACAACAGTTTTTCCGTGTTCTGCAATGTCGTTCAACTATTGCTTCTTCATTTTTCAATCGAATTCAAATGTTCCCAAGGCACATCTTCGAATCGTCTGTCATAGCGTTGAACCGTTTGGTATACATCAAACCAGACACGTATGTATACATATACATGTCAATCGTTCTCATCGATTGAATGATTATTTGGGCAAATTGGCGCCTGAACTCGAGCACGACGGAACGCTCAATTGTTACTGGTTGCACGGTCGAATAAATGGCTAAATTTGTTGACACCTGTCGGAATGGCTATCAGTCACTTGTCGATTCATTTCATCCGTAACGTACACTGTGTTTTAAAATTTTCTGCTTCGCGAGGTCCACACAATAATTCCGTTATGGCTGAATGTTTTTATTCATGTTTCACATCTTTTAAATTGTTACGGAAACCGGATGATCTGAAGATTCAAAGGATTAATGATTATGCATGAAGCAGATGATCACGCCTGCGAGCTAAGGCGTGAAATAAATATCAATTAAACTTGCAGGTTCAATTCACTACAAAGCAATGAAAACTGTTCAATCAGAGATCACTTTTTTTTTTTAATTTATTCATTGCTTTGATCATTTTTGTAATTGATTTTTAATTTGAACGTTTTATAAAATCGTCGCACTTTATGTACTACAGCAGCCCGAAGTCTCTTCCGCGCAATCTAACGAGCAATTTGGCAACGGTATCAAAATAAGAAAGTCGAAAGTTGCGAAGTTGTATTTCTATATCCGATGGGAAGCAACGGAAGGAGCTCCTCGACCGTAAGTGGCGTCAAGTTGGAACCGGCTGGAGTTAAAATCAGCCTGAGAAGACAGCTTGAACTGGTCTCGGGTCGTCGAGTGGTCAGAAGTAGCATGGACGAACGAGAATAAACGGATGGGATGAGAAATAAGAAAAAGAGTCAAAAGGCGTAAAGTAGAAAAGGTAAAGAAGCCTGGTCGTAGAGAATTCGGAAGGACATTCGGAGCCGAGACAATAACGTCGATGCAGAGGAGAATGCCCGACGGCTGTTTATTCTCTTTTCTTCGATTCCTGCAATCTTTTCTCTCGACTTTTCACTTCTAGCTGTTGCTGCTACGCTACCTAGCCTATTGAAAAGGAAAACGTTACTCTTGAAGCCCGCCCGCTCCCCCATTAACTTGGATTATTGTTGAAGGTTCGGTCAATTTTCTTGACTCACGTCTGACTCATATTTCTTCCTCATAGAATGATGACAATCCTTTATTTATAAAGACGTTCCACCCGCCGCACAAAGAAAATCTTCGGCACAATTGATTTTTCGTATAAAATTCTGTTATTACCTCCTTCGTATCGAGAATACCATCTTGTTATGAATTTCCGTTGTAAAATATTTTCAGCTTTTAGCGAGTTCATAATTTCATTTGTTTTCTGGAGGAGACTGCAGAATATTGTGGCGTTAATCAATTTTGATCTTATCGATTGTGTTGGTGAGAAATTATTCCCAGACCTAGACCATTTTTTGCAACGATTTAATATATTTATGCAGCCGAAAGCATCAGCACCGATGAATATCTGACACAAAATTCAATGTGTGATGCTGGAGAAAATGATAAGAGGTATCAGGTGTGTCCTGGAGCTTTGGCTACGTACCGAAATAGAATCAAATGTTTAAAACATAACATGAATTTCCTCGTCGTATATCTTTGTATCGGGAGATTTTTGCCTTGGACTGTGTAGCAAAGCCCCAAACATCTTTACGATGAAATAGTGGGAATACATTATATGTTCTGAAAAAATTATGGCGTGAAATATGAGGTGATCATTTTATTTTATCGATATAAACACTCAGAATCGCTGGGTAAATTTATATTTCGTGGAATCTTGTCTTCGCAATAGTGAAACAATTCCAGGATACCGAATCCTTGCGTTATTTGTTTTACCTCTAAGAAAAATAAATCCTCGTTTTCCGTGACACAGAAAAGTTGCGAACCACTTTTTTCTTTACGTACTTTTTCAGAGTCACTCTTTCATCCCCGTCTCGTTGTGTAAATTCTTTATGCCAAGGAGGAAGATAAAATACAGCGATAGCGAGGGACGCTCGATAAGAGATCCCTGATATGCGTCCTTCGCTGAGGATAGGAGAGCGCTTTTCTAAGATCGGGGGAAACCGATTTGTCGTGTGACGAAATTCAGCCATTTCTTACTGAACGACCTCCTTTTCAACGAACCAAATTTTTGCAAACCAGCACTATGCTTGAAAGATATAAATGTGTGCAAAAGAAAATTAGAGCTGAGAAATTACCGTTGCGGAAAAAAACAATTGAGTAGCTTGAATGATGGATTTTTTTTTTCATGAGAAACATAAATTTTTATATCCCAATAGAACGAAATTTCGGAACGTAACTCACATTTGCTTTCGCAATTACAACACAGATGGCTTTTTATATGATTCACAGCGTAAAAAATTATTCGATATGCAATGGCGTATATTTATCTTTGAATTTTTCTCTCGTTGCAGGTAAGGATCTAAATTTCGCCAGTAACAACGCGGGTGAGTGTTATTTTTTCCACACGTTTTGTATAAATAACTTATTGATTGCTTAATCCAGGGCGGAATTTTGAAGGGCGAAATTGATAACCGATGAAGGAAGGATCAGAGCGAACATGTGAAATACGACTAGGCCACAAATTTCGAAAGTTAAAGTGGATACGGAAAATTGACAGTTGTGCAGATTTATCCTGCACGAGTATTCATATGTCACTCATGGTAAAATTTAGTTAGCTTGGGATAAAGTCTGATGGAAAATACTGAATTCTGAGTTTCGTTATTTTATTTCTACATCTATACATTGGAGAGAAAATAATCGAATTGGTATATGTAAATTAAGGGAAATCTAATTTGAAATAGTTCCACGGTATTGGAACGGATCGCCGTAAATTCAAGAGATTCAGCAGGTCATTTTTCGCGATGGGTAGTGGGTGGAGTTGAAAAGAAAGACTGGTGGTGGTACCCGCTCGTTTCCTTAAGCTCTCGTTCTCAACTAAGGGCAAATGAAGGACATAGATAAGGGTGGCACATCGTAGTCAATCCGGCTGATTAGACTCCGCGGACTTAATCCCAGAATAGTTCGACAGGATATATTCCCTTGGAGAAAACCGATGGTTCTCGAGCGAAACCTCTTGAATTCTTGCCTTCCCGTCGTTTGTTAAAGTTAAAAATATATGTATGTACTATCTACCGAACAAATGGAAAGACACGGTGATGGTAAATCGTAGTAGAAAATCGCGCGCAGTTACAGTTTGAGGGAATAATTACCCAGTTGGGCTCAAACATTTTCTACACCAAGTCAATAGTTCTCTCGATAATTATTATAATTACTTTTTTTCAACGTCTTTTCCCAAGGAATCGCTCATTGAAAACGCCAATTCCTTCATGCAAATAAAAAGTGCATACAAAAAGTATAAAATGAATTTGAGGAAAAAGAATTTCCCAACATTTTTACGGTCATATTCCAAATGCAATATGCATATAAATGAGTAAGTACAGATTCGTGTATATATGGTGAGCAGAAGAATAAGCAGACAGAGGGAGGGAAAAACAGGGCGAGATTAGGACGAAGGAACGAGAGCTTCGACGAAAGCAGATCTCAGGAAGCTATACACGTTTGCTGGAAAGCTAAAAGATTAGGATTCGAGACGATGGGAGCAGGAGAAGAAAGTTCTACCTCATGAGTATACAATACTTCACGCTCTTTCACCCCAAAGGATCCCTCTGGAGTGTGTTTCGCTAGTGTGTAACCTCTTTCATCGACATTCGGTATTTCGTCTCTCGAAGCGCAACTGTAGGTTGTACTCGTAGAAAAGGAAGCTGCTGCATGTATCGGTATTCGCTTCTCGATTGCGTGCGTGTGTGAGGATACTATAACGGGTTCACTGAAAAGTGCGACCCTCGTGCGGGTACTTTCTAATGCACATACGAATGTCCTCATTATAACCCAGCACAAAAGACCATGGAGAGAAAGGTCTGTATAGCACCGCCAATCTATATATATCTACATGTATTTTTATCCACAATCACTTTATCGCAAACGTTCAATCCATTCTCTAGTTTAACATAACGGAGTGTTCGATGTTTTATTTATAGCTTGAATAGACGTCCGGCTTATCGAAAAATTGTATTTTTTTTTTCGTTTTCTTGTCAGAGAAAGGAGGTTTTTCGTTAATTTATTTTTGCCCTCACTGAATGAATTTGGTTGAATGAGTTCCTGAATCAACGATCCTGAATGGAACTAGAACCAGCATTTTCATAAGTTTCAACTCTTGTTTGGCTGTTCGCCTCATTATCCCTGTATCCTGATTGAGTAATTCGTTTAAGGGGGGAGACCACTTTAAGAGGCCGAAATTCCGATGTTTTTCGTGAATTTTTTTAAACAGCCCAGGAATAATCAGAAAATTTTCAAACTTGCACGGTGTTTTATCAATATTTTGAAGTACACTTTAGAATTTTTTCAAAAAATTTTCACCGGAAATAGTGGCGTTCGAACGTACTGTCCATGGACGAATGCCATCCCGAGTATTTTGCTTGCGGGCATTCCTCAAATCGCAATTTTTATCCATAGTGATCACTATTTTTTTTTTTCGTGAACAACATATTTCCTAAGAATATGAACCCAACTGTGATAAAAAAAATTGAAAATTGCATGTTTTAGAGGTGTTTGAACACAATGTAATGCTTTATAAAAAAAAATTCACCTTTTTTGCATATAAAAAATATATTTTTAATAACAATATACTCTCAGAATTAGGTTCATATTCTTGGGAAATGTGTTGTTGACAAAAAAAAAAATGGTGATGATTATAGATGAAAATTGCGACTTCAGGAATTCCCGCAAGCAAAATACTCGGAATGGTAATCGTTCATGGACAGTACGTTCTCACGTCACTATTTCCGTCGGAAATTTTTTGAAAAAATTCTAAAATGTACTTCAAAACCTTGATAAAATACCGTCCCAGTTTGAACATTTTCTGATTATTCCTCCCTTGTTTAAAAAAATTCACGAAAAACACTAAAATTTCAGTCTCCTAAATTGATCTCCCCCCTTAAACCACATGTCAGGCGAGATTACTCGATCATTTTATTTCTCGTGCGTTCGTAAAGCATGTAGAGGAACGAACAAAAATCATCGAAATTGAGGTCAGATCGGAAAGACAGAGTTGAGATGAAAAAAGTGAGATAAGCGAGGTCAAAGGAAACCATGTGTTTGAAATATCCCATGCGACAACATATATATACTATATCTGGCCTGATACCACACCGACGAAACTCTGCACCCGCCGCTCTGTGTGGGTCGCTTGGTTTTTCTTTCTTTTTTTTTTTGTAATCTCTCTGCGGAGTCTAATTGGAACGGGAAATCAATTAGAGCGTGCCCGTCGGGCGATAGAGTATATTCGGGATCCACTGAATCGAATGGACGTTGGGTATTTCGGGTGCCGGGTGTATCAATGATTCAAATAAAATGGGATATGCACAGGGAAAGGGGCATCGATTGCCACGAAAGTTTTTCTGTAGGTTTTATATGAAACAGCTTTGTGAATACGAGAATTATAAACTCTCTGTTCACGCTAATGAGCGAATATTCGATCGCATATTCATAAGCAAAAGTAAGTCGAGGCTTCTACGGGTTACCGATAACCCAACCAATAAATTTTCCATTTTATAATCGATCATTGAACATTACCGCGTGCTTATCGATGCAATATTCTGCGAAAAATCAACGCGCCCAATTGTATGTGACCGAAATGTTCTTTCGGTGGTATTCAATATCAATAAAAAGAAGGAATAAAGCAAAATCAGAACTTTCCCTATATCGACGAGTCAAAGGATTATAGAAATGAATCCAGATGAGTGAGGAATAGGGTGGAAGAGAATAGGGTTTTGGCTTCCGGTGTCTTTGGATTTCGAGTTTCATTCATCTGCTGTCCATCCATGGTCATGTTAACACAAGCTCACTGCCATAGTGTTTACCACCAGACTACATACCTACGCTGCATATCCCTTCAAGAAATATAGAAGCACTTTGCAGGAGCACATTAACATGCGAGCTCTTGGACTCCAGTGACCGCGTTTCATATCAGCGATGGTTGTGCGATCGTGACATGTTCATTCCGTGAACTGGACAAAGATCAATCCGTTGTGACTTGACTTGAAATGTGTATCAAAGTGAGTCAAAATAATCCAACAACATTTATATTCATATCCTTCGCAATTGTTGTCAACAACTTTTGATCGAGCCAAATGCGATTGTTCTGGATCACTATTTGGGGCTGAAGAGCTAAATGCTGTAATAGAGAGTGACGTATGACATCTCGGATTCGCAAATCAGTTGCAATTCGTAAAAAAAACACGATCTGCCGTAGAATCAATCTTAGATAAAGCAAATCCAGAATGGAAGTAACTGAATCTATATGTATAAGATTCTGCTGCTGGGATTTCGTGGGCACTTGAGTCCTCGTTTTTCTTCGGACAACCGGGTGAAGGAAATCCGTTTACATTTAGGTTTCTACTGGTTTTGTTGTATTGTAGATGTAACGCTAGAAAAGGTAGTCGTAGACGTCCACGGTACTCCCGAGTTTTCACACATACAGGTCGCCGGGCATTGAGTGGTTACACGCGGGCCAGAAGGTAAAATTCCATCTTCTATTTAATGCATGCAAATTGGCAGGTGGACCTTGGTGGTCGAGCTTCTTTGTCAACCCGTGCCAACATTTTCTCCACCTTTCCCTACGGGCACGTTTGCATATGTCGTGGTATTGTGCTCCAACTACTGCAATTCAGTTACGTCATTTTTGATCTCAAAATATTCTCGCTAAACTTTTGGTGTATATGATATGTCCATTTATATTCATACACCTGTACGACGCACGTGTTGATTGAACGACAATCGCAGTTAAACTAGTTTGAAGCAAATTCATCTGTACTTCTTAACGAATTGAATTATATTTTATGCGCCCTCTTGGAGTGTTTCAACTGCTTGATATACTTACACGCATCGTTGAGTTGATATTGTGAACCATAACTTGATACGAATGCGTATATACATGCAAATAAAACTCGGAGATTGGATATAGAAAGTAGTGCTCAACTAGTTTGTAGCGTTCTCCCGTTCGCATTCCCAGTAGAGATCCTCCACGAATTTACCTCGTTTTCTGCATTTCATTCGGGTCTATACGTTAACAACATTCTGGTATAGTGTATGGGACATTGTTGTACCGAAGAATGCAGAATAACCGTTGGGGCTGAATAAATTCGTTGTACTCGTGAAGCACAAAATTTGCATAAAAATGAGGCAAAAGAAGGAACGCACGATTGCCTATAAAAGTGTAGAACAAAGTTCTGACTCTCGTTCCAGAAAGCTGCTTTTTTTATTTTCCTTTCAACAATATATAGTGAAGAGAAATGAGAGACGAAGAGAATCGAAAAATTACACTAAAACTGCCATACAAATGAAGCTGAACTCAAACAGAAGCAGATACACCCGCAGACGTGAACCTTAATTAAAGGTCATTTATGAAATTCGGGACGTTGAACGGACACCGAACTCCATCAAGTTTGTCGAAGCAAATCGAGACAATGGTGAACCCCGAGGGATTTTCTACCCAACACTCCTCCAACGAGGATGAGACATGAATCGGGGTGCATCCGAATCATGTATTCAGTTATTTAGCTTGTACTGTGTTCGCAGCCCCACGATTCAATTCATCGATATTAAAAAATTCTTGTAAATCATTAAAGTTTGTTCTCCTGATAATACGTTTTCGAAATCAGGCAACAAATGCGAATATGGCGAAGATGAATGTCCGGTAAATAGTCAGCGTGAAGGAATATTGCAGCAGCCCGGAAGTTGATAGAAAATTTGGTCAATTTTAGCCAATATAATCATATATTTGCGGCACTGATAGGTTAAAGAAGATTAAACTGTTGATTGAATTATAACAAATGATCTCAAGCTCCATGGCAATCTCTTACTTCAGTCTATGTATCCCGATCCACTAAATTCTAGATCTCCTTTGGTGTGTATACAAAGGAACGACGTTCGCTATAACTCGACTAAGGTGAATTCTGAATGTACGCGATGATAAGTTAAGACGACGAAGAGGCGCGGAGAGTCGGAGACATCGGTGATGTCTTGCGCCTGGGTGAGGTGACAACGAACTAAAGCAAACTATCACTGCGGCTTACCCAGTTCTGACGTATACTCTCCGTAAACACACCCTCGCTTCGGAACTGTATACGTTGGCAAGCGAGTAAGACAGAGCTCGCAGTTTCCCGTCGTAACGTCGTTAACTCTCGATGACGAGAAAACGGGCGACAAAATACGATCCTACTATCCACTATTACAGTTCTCCTCCAATATATATTTCTTTGTACGTGTCTCCTCAGAAACCAATTATAAACACTATTATTTCGTCTCTCGGTTGAATTATAGTCTCAGATGGTCATATGCTCTTATTGCACTTCTTCGTAATAAAACCTCAACAGTTTGCGCATTGCAACAGCAATTATAACGTTTGAGCACTGCTGTTTCTCTGACGGTGACCAGAATGCATTTTCCCGCTATTCGAACATTGGAAAATATAGAATTACCCGTTAATAAAATTTTCCACGATAATAATGACGAGATTCAGTTCTCCAGCGAGTGAAAAGCTGCTGCTTTTTGCCTTCGCGGTCCATTCGATTGTTCTCGCTGGTTCCTTTTAATTCTTGTCAATAATCATCAGTGAACAGTTAATTGGCTAAGGGGTCATGTGACAACGAGAGCCGATGCGAAGCTTCAACCTCGTCTAGACTGCTATAATTACCCAAAACATCATGGGCAAAAAATCCTACATTATAAAAAGCTCGCAAGAGGGATCGGCCGTAGCCATTGTTCACGGGAAGATGAGTTTGTATCCGGCGAGACGCTTGGACCCAGGAAGTCGACCACAGCTCTCCAACAGATTTCCGGTACCGGACTAGGCCATACTTGGGCTCGACTGTGAGAGTTTTCAAACTCGTAAAAGTTGAAGAGCTTCAACAAGCTGCCATTGGCGCAGCAGACATATCACACAGACCTCTTTCGTCTTTAACATCGTGACGCCAACTTTTCATAGCTACAAAATCACAACGGGCCAGTTACGTGCACTTTTCTGAATAGGCGGCCCAAGCGAGCAGCATGCGCTTTGCATAATGCGTCATTGGGGCACGACATAGTCTTAAGGAAGCATCGAATCTAAAAAACTTGAAACTTTGTAACTCTGGAAAAATAAGCAGGCATGTTTCTGGCATAATAACCCTTCAGTAGAATTTCACTTAAAATATGGAACTTCGATGACGCAAACTCCCAATAATTAATCGATTGGAAATTTGATACGGCGAAATGTTTATTTTTTCTTGTTCCGAATATTATATAATACACCGTCATTTAATAATTCTCCGTTGCAATAAAAGCAGCAGTTGTTAGTAGCCAATCTAAGGATGGAGCATGTTTCTCTTACTTTTATTGCCCTTGTGATTATTGTCGCAGTGAGATTCTTTTTCAGAAATAGTGTCTACACGAGTTTTCTCTTCTAGCCACTTCCTGAATACTGTACCAGACGTGCTTGCCTTCTATGCTATCTTCCACGCCGCAGAAACAATCTCTAGGGTATCCTCGAGTCTAATAACCCGCAGAAACAAGCACGTATATATATTTGCGTTTCGACGAACAAGTTTCGCGATAAAATTCCCCTCGGTGAACTTCATAACCGAAAGAGAATCGAGAATACTGCGTTGCTTGTTAATTTCATTTCTCCTTCTTTTTTTGTTATCTGCCGAGTCTTTTTTTTCTTCGTGTTTTGTGCGCCTTCTTTGTCGCCTCGCTATCTCACCCTCGAGGGTCAATAGACACGTAGATAAGCAGGAAAATGTTTCGCACAAAATCAACAATATCGTGGCGCAATTTGTTCAAGTACCCGATGACCTTTATTTGACAAAGCTTTGTCGTTATAAGGTAGCGATTCTATAGATAATTCATGCAGGGAATGGTTGATTCAGGTTGCCCAAAAATATAGAACATCACGAGCGGTCAATGCTATTTGGTTATTTATACGATCACGTCAGAAACTGCTGTCCTGAATACATGCCCAAACATGTGACGTTGCTGACGTGATTTTTCAGGAAAAGCCCATTCACCTGGTCCCCTTCAATGTAGGAAAAAAAATATCGAATAACTGTCAGCTTGCGAATTAAACAATGAATGATTGATGACTCACGAAATACTTGTGCCTAAACCGCAAACTCGTCACTCCGTCAATGTCGCGAATCTCATCGTAATTAGCCAAACATGAATCACCAGCACGTCACATGCTTTACAGAGTTTCATAACCACGCTAAGTCGCGGCAGAAAAAAAAAAGCAATGGCTGGCTTGTGCTGTGGAGAAATGCTCGTCCTCGTGCTAACCAAATTCGGTTGTTCTATTTTCGGAAACTATGAAAAAATTATTCGCGTTCATCATAGCTGCTGCTTCGGTAAAAAAAAAATGAATCGCAAATGCAATCAAAAACGGCCTAATTATTGGTAACGATTTTCTGTCAAATTGATATGAAAAAAAAAGTCTTCATTAGTGAGAGCTCGGAAATGGGGCTTCATTTTCGTTACGTTGTCTTCAGTGCTATTGAAATTTCTGACAGTTGCTGCCATAGCCAACAAAAGGTTTCCCGATACTCGGATACTCGCGTTACTCGGAAAGTCTCGTAGATTTCAGGAGCTGGCAACATGCAGCAATCGATCATGGATCAGTAAACAAAAACTCGTAAAATTAATTATGGTTGATTGATGATTTGATAAATTGAATAAACTATAATAAATATATATGAATAGGTCTACGAGTCATTAATTTTGAGATAACTGTCAAACCTTCACCTTTCATAATATGGTTGTTCAGCATTTTTCGACGCCGGCATATCCGTGGCTCGAACGTGTTAAGTTTCAAAATATCTAAAGGCTCGCGTGAATCCGGCTCACCTGTGCGCGAAAAAGGTATAGAAAGGGGCAATATCAGACGCTCACGAATTCTCGGGCTGACACCATGCGATGCAAAGTATATAATGGATAAAGATAGAAGTAGCGATGTAGGCTTCTGGCTGATGTTATAACCAACTACTGAGAGAGACGAAGCATACATATAAATCGAGTAACTTAAGCCGGTATAATGGACTATCGATTTCATGGCAGCGCAGAAACGCCGCCAGCACACGAACAGCTAAAGGCATGGCAAAAGGGGTGGTTCTCTACATCTGTATACAAACATACGTATATATATGTATACATTTTGTAGGTATATGGATCAGCTACGACGTTTACACACTGCCAAAGCTTCTCTCGTGAAAGCGTCGTTCGACTCGCCCCAAGCGTTTATTTACTGGAAAATTAACCGTAAGTCGAGGTTCCGTGCTCGGACGGATTAGAAAGAATTGCTTTTCGTAATAGTGTCGAAGACACTCCCCTTCTTCGGTGCAACGTGTTCTGTAAAGCTTGGATACCACTTCTATAGCTTTATATTGATAGTTAAAAGCTTCTCGTTGTCTGAATGCTATTCCGTAAAACGATCACCGCTTCATGAACTATAAAAATCATGAATCGATTAAATTCTATTCTCAAGATAGTAGAAAGTCTCTGGTTATCGGTATCAAGTCATAGATAAATTAGTTGTCAGGTGAATCATAAATGGCAGTAATTCAATCGATTCATACGACCTGGAGACCGAATAAAAATAGATATTGCACACGGGCATGGTTTCTTCTCTTTTGTGACCGATATTCATCGTAGTTTAAACTTGAGTATACTATTCACACTGCATTGGTCTGATGATATTTCTGAAAAGTCGAAATCCGACTCACTTCGGCACAAAAGTTTCAAAGCGAGTTTAACCTGATCCACGAGCCAATCGAACAGGGCTCTCATGATGGCATAAACATCGCTGATATGTAACGATCAAAGGACAAAGTAGTCCAAGAATTCTCACGTTAATGTGCGCCTAGCAGCTACTGTCATATTTTTCGAAGGAATACATATATCCCAGGAGAAACTTTCGATTCTATGCCTGGAGCGTCGAGGGCACAAAGAAAAAAAAAGAAAAGCGAAAGATAGAAAAATCAAGTTTTCTATTTGATATCTCGTGATATTAAGCCTCAGAAATAAGGGGGAAGGATTCTTCCAAGTTGTTCTGGTGAACATGCTCGCACACGAAGGGTTTCGCAGACAGAAAGGGAAACATTTCAGAAGAGCGAGCTAGCCGAAGGCTTTCACATAGTGAATTTCAAGTAGTTTCGTGGATTCTTGAGCTACCATGCTTGTAGGTGTGTACGTTCGAATGTATGGGAGGGTGTACTACTTTTGTCAGTATAAGTACGGAATGACGTATGGGGGATGCGAAAATGTAATATAGTATGGATATGCGAGGAGCGAGCATGCTAAGGGAATCTCTGGATGAAGTATTCACCCATTCCAGGGGTTAAAGATGTATAGCTAATACATAAGTATATGTAAAGACCATGGTCCGTTGGAAACAGGGAATAAGCTGACGATATTTCTCCATCAACATTTTCAGATTCGAACTGCCAAACCGAATTTGCATGAAACAAGCGTGTCCGTCTGGACCGTACTCGTAATGTGTCATATGTGTTCACATCTAGATGCATATCCTATATCTGTATGTACGTGTGATTGAGAGAAGCTACGGAGAGATATGGAGCGCAGCAGCCGGAACATGGAAGAAGAAAAACAAATTTCACGAAGTTGGACCGATGTGACGTTTCAAAGGGATTGAAGTGCTTCCTGCGGAAGCATGTACTCCGTAATGTATATACATATACGTGAGTAACGAAAGAAGAAGATGTTGTGAAACTGGAAGCTGTAACGCCGGGCAGATTCCAAATATAATCTCACGTCAATGCCAAGGATTGCATCGTACAAATAGGGAAGGATTTGCGTTATTATGACGAACTTTACTATGTCAAAATATAAGCATCCTAGAAAATCCTCCTCGCTGGGGGTTTCCGTCGTTATATTTTATTTAGGAAAATCACTAGGATCTTGTCAAATCAAACATGTTTCTAGTTCCCTCGTAGCCTTAACTACAGAAACCTCAGAACTTTTATTTAACGAAGTAAGAAAATAACGTTATATTGTTATTCGATAATATTCCTTATGAATAGAGAAATTTGCAACTAACCACTCGTTCTTAGACGAAGTAGGTAGTCAGAATAATAAATGCCTTCTAGTTCTGCATGGCAACTTGTGCTCATCCAGTAAAGCGCATTTTCTATACGAAAAATGCTTCGTAGTCGTTTCAACGTGAATCTTCGACGTGTGAACTCAAGTGAACCTCCTTAAATAGCATGAAAAATTCGATCCGAATGAAGCTTTTCGTGTTGAAGCGAAATAGGAAATTGAATCGATTCAAATTTCAAAGAATGGCAGAAATTATGTTTCCAGATTCAATTCAATATTGTTTTTTGGGTGTGTAGAGAGACGAGCTTGTTAAGTTCAGGAATTCCGTGAAATCTCTTCGGGGCTGATTGAATCTTTGTTCACAAGTCCGGCTCCGGGTTGCGGTCAATGGATGAACGTAGAGGAATTTTGTGGATTGTTGGGCGTCATTTTCTATGAGCCTCATCCATTGAACTTATCCTTGGACAGAATATTAAGCAGTATCTCTCAGCGTTTGTTCGTGAGAGCATCAGCCACACATTGAGGGTCCTCGCGCACGTATTGCCAAGAAATAATTATCTTGCGCAGCGTCATCGGAAAATTCCCCCTCAAGAGCATGGGATGGGGAGATACGGAGGTAGATATATAGTTTAAAGTTCTTAGGAGGGTTCGGTGACGATCGCCGACCCCATTTCGACGTCATGCAAAATCTTCGCTCTGTGTCCGATCTTGCGAGACGATGCAAGTTACCAACCGCACGAACCTTCCGCAAAGACGAAGAACACTTAAGGAGTTGCCGAGACTCTCGGCAACCCTATGCTCTTCGACCTATCGCTACTACTACTACTACTACTTTATCGTGTAGGGAAGACGAGAGGAATAGGAGGAAGGAGGCTAGAGAAAGCGAAAGAGAAATTGACCGAGGAAGAACGGCTGAGAAAGCAAGCGATAGAACGAGGAGGGTTTGCGGGCTCGATAGACCCCGGCATATGTATCATGCGCAGAGAGCTTTTTTGTCTCGTTTTCAGAGCAGACAACTACAGCCAAAAGATTCAAGAGACCTCTTGCAGCAGGCTTGGGGTTTATAAATATTGACTACCTAGGACAACGCAAGCAGCAGTCTAGAAAGTACAGCATCTTCCAAGATTCGTTTCGTCAAGATGATCGCGGAGAGAGAGTACAGAATCAGCGCAAATTCATAATATCGGGGTAACAATATTCTCATTCTCAGGTTTACATACTCTTAATAGTGCTTCAGCTCATTGCTTGAGCGACTATATAAAAATTAACATTCTATTTACTGTCGTTTTCTTTTCAACATCAATGGTTCCAGCTCAATCTCAAGGAGATAGTTCCCGTTGATGTCTACATACGCAGGATGATTCTCCTCACATTGCAATTCCTCGCTATGCTATTCTTATTGCCATATCATCGCATATCTCTTAGCTCCGCATAGTACAAATTAGCGCAGCAGTGCACTGCGGGAAGGTATGCCTCATTTAGCCGTTTATTCCAGGCATATCGATCGACCAAACGGCGTTTCTAGTTCATCCAAGCGTTGCGAATGGCAAGAACTTGGGAAATCTGGGAACATCCCTTGCAAGATCTGGCGGGCATCAAAGTCTTTTTAGCAAGGAAGTTAAGACGAATTGGCGTAATGACAGGATTATATGTGTGCTATGGAAAGTGCGAACTCACGAGTGTGCGGATTTGACAAGATCTACGAGTTTCCCGAAGTCGTGGGTTTAATGGCAGAATTAATATGCTGCAAACTTCCGCTCTGCTCGATAGAATCTTTTCCTTTCAACCACTAGCCTCGTGGACAGTGAAATGTGTTCTCGTATATGAGAATGAAAAGTTGAATTGTGTACAGGATAGACTTTTGCAATTTCAAACCAACTGTTCAATAAATTCCGAGAGCTTTGATCTTGAAACGAGTCGTTTGTCCATGCGTGAGTAAAAAAAAGTTCCTGAATCAATGATACTTCTTATAATAGAGAGACTGATTTCGGGGATGCCTTCTCTAGGGGAAGAGATGCTCAAAAAAAACCCTAGTATCGATATTGCGAAGTTGTTGAAATGTCGAAATCCTCAAATGTGTGCACAAAGTGATCCATTCAATAGCCACAACTGTTACCAACTCAAAAAAGTACTTTCAGTCTTTATATTGAAATTCCAAATGGCCTTAGGGTGTAAGGTCAGGCACATAGTTGTATCCTTCCATCTCTCTCTCTCCCAGCCTCTCTGTCAACTACAAGTACGTGGGAGAGAATACAATACCGATCGAGTAAAGAGTGACGGAAAGCGCACTGATAAACTTTTGGTTTCCGCTTCGGGCTACCTCACGCTACATCGGATTCTGCATAGATTCAAACGTTCATTACATTGCAGAGGATTGTTCGACCCAGTTCGCTACTGTTTCCCTCTCCACGCCGAATTGTACCTTCGCTTCTGTATTTTCCTCTCTTCGTCTCTATGGGTGTCTCCGGCTTCAACTTGGCATTAATTTCAGCCTCTCATCGGGTTATTGAAGACGACACTGATCCAATGAGGGATGTAATTCAAGTTGTGCTGCTTAGTTCATCATTATTTCAAGTTGGCATCTCAAAGAAATGAGGAGAAAACAATGCAAAGCGAATAGAAAAGATATGTTGAAAGAGCTCGAGCTATTCTCACCCGTTATATGGCTAAATCGTTTTACGCCTTTGAACGAGCATTATATTTTCTTTGCAGTTTCTCATCTTCCTCTATACCATCCATAGCTTTGCAGCTGATTCGAAAGTAACTTCAACAATACGATATGTACTATGTCAAAGCCGATAAATTGTTTTTCATTGAATCTCAAATCTTGCCTCGCCCTACTGTCTCGCCGATGCTAGTGTTATACGAATTCAATCCACTTTCCGAATCCCAACCATTTACTAGAGAATGAATCAGTACCTTGGAAACGACAGGATTTCCGCCAAATGACTCTTCGTTCAAATTCAGACACACACACACCAGACACACACACACACATACATTGCAAAAATCGAATATTGAAGGCGATGTAGCAGTTCAACGAAACGAGCAGCGCTCAAGTCAGGGCTGCTCATCGTTATCATACAATTCTGTGTCATTATTATTCCGCACACCAGGAGACACACAAAGTTCACTCCAAACGAAAATGACCGAGGTAGACGGAAACGTGAGTTACGAAAAAAGTAGAAATGTATTAACGATCGAAGATTATGTAATTTCTGCTTCGCAGCATGAGAATTTATAATCATGTTGGAAATATTCGAGTTAATTTCCATCGCAATATGGATTCAGTTCGAAATTAATAGGATCGATGTTTCATCTTTGCCTCGTCGTTTTTATGGTATATTTCAATATAACTATAAGTCATGTCTGAAATTATTTACTAATGATCTTGTAAGCGACTTAATTAGACGGGCGGTGCACTCCCGTGACCCATGAAATGTATAAAAAGCTTTCCATAATGGCTCTGAAAAAATGAAAACTTCTTGCCATAAGTATTTTATGCTCAACCCAGCAGCTGCTTATTCGCCTTTTGAAATACTCGGAACACATGTTTTAACCAGACCAAACGTATCCAGCGCGTATAATGGAGTCTCCTGTTGATACATCGATCATTGGAAAGTCATAGAAGAGAAGGAACATGAGTATTCTATTGTCGAATCACAGGGATCGATTCTACAAAAGGCTAATGCTTGAGGGCGATTGAGAACTCCAATATTGATGTTGGAATCCGCGATATTGCGCATGTAATATCTGCTTCATGTACTTAATCACTATAATCGATGTTCTATGCATTTCGAAAAATATCACTGATTGTATACGACAGTTGATGAAAAAATGACAGAACGAACAATGAATCATTCGACATTCCAAAATGAACTAAAGTGAAGCCTTGTTGTGAAGTTGTGGACAACTCGTCCAGATAAAATCAAGTTATCGAGTTTTTTAAATTGTTCAATTATTCCATTTATCACGGAAAAATCTATATCTTTCCTTCTGCGAATTCAACAATTTCAATCTGAAGTTAATTTTTGAAAAAAAAAATCCCGTTAACGCAAAATTTGCTTAATAATTTGTTAAACATTGATATGAAATTGAAATGTTTATATTTCAGGACTCCCGAAAATATTTATTAACTATAAAAATAATAATTCAACTGAAAGACGCGTTTTATGTCCATATTAATTCTGGATTAAATAGAAATTCGTTTTGAATGAATGTTGCAAGAATTCTTGATTATATTTCTCTACCTCTTGCGAAACAGTTGAAAATTATGAAAAAAACATTTAAAACACTAAGTACTCGGCACTTTAATACTTTGATTTCAATTTTTATTATATTAATGAACTTCAATAAGCTTTTTAAGCTCTACCGAAGATAGTTCTGAAATTTAATCTCGACTGTACACTCGAAGTCCATTTAAACTTTATCGCTACAGTCCAGTGTGAATACAATTTAGACGTAGAGAAAAAGTGATCGTGAAAGGAACCATAAGCGATAAAGTTTAATTGGATTATTCTTATGAGGGCCTGGTGTATTCTTATATCTACGGTGCGGGTTGGATCGGGGACGAGTACGCATAGCACGATTAGAACGATAACGATGATGGCAAGAGATACTAGCTCGATAATTATTAGAGTTTTAGCAACCGGTTGAAGACGAAAACGGTCGCCTGTTCGTTCGCAGCTACTTCCCGTATTATGCTGTAGTGCAAGTATAGAGATATGGCAAAGCGCAACAGAGAGAAACGAGGACGAGAAGAGAAGAGAGCGATGAAAGATTTAGGCACTGGAAACGAGCATTGGAGCAGCTTTTCCTTTCCTATTCCATCATCCAAAGGAATAATCTTGGATTATCCTTACGGTCGTTATGCAATGTGATATAGCATATACCAAACGTTAAACCGCTCAGGATATCTCCAGCGGGTTCTGGCTATTTAGGCTATCTTTGTCAGTTTTCGTGCGCTTTCTACAAGCTTTAAACGGCCCTGTAACTCGTCAATCAGTAACATTTGTACACCACGCCGTAGGATATTTGCGCAACGTATGTTGTTGAACTCGCAAATATATAATTCACCTTCAACCCCTTCACCGCCAGACTGTCCACATGGCGGGCAGCAATGCTTGGCAAGCCTGCTATCCAGCCGAATGGCCGAAAAATAAGGTTTCTGCTTTTTAAATAAATGACTAGTGCGAAAACTGCGTTATAGGAAGAATAAAAATGTTTTTTTTTTTTATTGCGTTTGTTTTCAACACGTGGAATTTCACAGAGAAATTTACCCGACATAGAAATATTTTTTCGATAAAAAGTAATTTGCAAGTTAAATTTAATTTGTGGCCAACGAAAATAAAAAGGCTGTCGACATATCGATATTAACGAAAATCCATGATTCCCATAGAGAAAGTTTAACGTTCGTTTATTGTTGTGAAACAAATTTAATTCCTCCATGGTAAAGTAACTTGAGGAAAGGGCAAAAAGGCGACTCTTAGTGGTGAATATATGCTGACGTTAATAAAGAGCGCATTACGCATAGTCTCACTATATTTCCCTCTCTCTCTCTCGCTCTCTCTCGTTCGCTGTTTTTGCTCTGTTATAACGGAACGGACTCTAAGTGGATTATTCACGTTTTATTCGCCCGGGCGCCTAGAGTGTCCTAACCACTCTGCTGGACGCAGTGGCTTAACATCGAAAAGTGTACAGTGCAGTAACGAAGGAACTCACGCTCATCTCCTATTACCTAACAGTCCTTTTGCGAACAACAAGTTTCACGACTGTATAAACTAATACGAATTACCAAACTCGCGGTAACAACAAACTATATTCAGCTATGATGATTGCCCATTCGAGGGATAGTGCACGCAGCCACATTTGCAATTATTACGACGTTCTTTGCTTCCAACCTGGTCTAAATGCAATATTCACTAAATTCAAAGCTTTCAACACAAACAAATTATAGTTATCGTTAAGGCGTTAAGGAGCTTAGGCGGCAGAAGTGGCTGGATGGCCACTCACACAGACACATACACATTCAAATGTTGTGTATTAGGTTAAAATATGAGTAAACGAGAAAATTTCGTTCATAATTTACTAATTAAAAGAATGAATCCAATTAATGTATTTTCCATCAAATAATTGAATAATAAATAATAAACAAAAATCAAATCTGATGATAAGGAAAACGATGTCAACAAGTGGAGGTGTTTGCATTGCCTAGAGCAAATATGAATTCGATTTTTTTTCATGGGTGAAATGCCAATATCAATATCGTCTGAACTGTCAAAGGACTATTTTGAAATTCAGTGGTCGATTGCTCACCGATCGAGCCAGAAAAAATGGCTGCAATGTTAGCCCAAAATTACCATTTTGCGTGCCATACCCGTAATTTTACATACTCTGTGCGGCAATATCTTAAGAATTAACGTCGTTTACAAGCCATTAGTGCTCCCATTAGATTTCTACGGAATTTTCAGTATTTATAGTTATGGAACGAAATAAAATTACTATCGACTCGTTATCGAAAGTAATATTTCCTATTGTCATTAAATTTAATTCACTGAGCTCATATGATATTTGCTAAATGATTATTAATATGGTTGTTACGATAATTGCACGTTGATCGAAAGAGAATTTCGATGTCTCGTCCAGCCTTTGCGGGAGCCTAATCAGATTACACAGCTGGAAGTTTTTGCCCCATACACTTTCATGCACGAGATCATATAAAGATCTCATATACTTGTGCGCGGATTCATATACACAGCGGTATCATAAATGAATATTTTTTTGAGAACCATCACGAGTATGATTTGTCTCATATACTCGAATCCATGCTGCTTCAGATGTTTAACCGATAAGTCCGCAATAAGACCGCAGTAAAAGCAGCGATATGACATATTTTCCTGCAGAATCTTCATTGCAGATATTTTATGGTCTCTCAAGCTCGCTACTGGAGCCGAAGGCTCTAGGCCTTGCGGTATATCCAGAGCCACAAACATTGGAATGTCAAAACAATAAGAAATAGACCAAAAACATGAGGAAAATACTCGGACATTATGAAAGATTGTTGTTGGTCTTGAGAGTCGACGTATGACAATAAATTAATAAACTACGCTTCAAAATTTTTGAAGATACGGTGATGCGAAATGCATTGGATTCATCCAACAGGATTATCCTGAAATACTTTCGAAAAGAAAATTCGTTTGACATGTTGAAAGAAAACTTTGTATCATCAACCAGATTTATGCAAACCATACAGAAGATTGTTTGTTATTGAAGATATATTCATCACATTATGCACGACAATGAAACTCGTTGGTTGGCTTGTTCCATAAAACTAAATCTAGAAAATATTATACAATTAAAATTTGACTCATAAATATTTTATTGTTGGAGTAGAACTGGGTATAGCCGTTTGCATAAAACAAGCAAAATCTTTCGCTGTTGCTGGGACAAGTATCATTGTACTTTTCGTTCTACGTCTCGACTTTTATGACGTTTTCCTAAGGATTCCTCGTTTATAAAGACGACTACAATTTCTGGCTTTCTTGTTTCCGTTTACCAGCTGGCAACGTCAAGAATTTCCCTTCCTCGTAATGTAACAAACAGCCAGTCCGTACCTCGAGAGAAAGATACATAGAAAAGGACAGAGACACTGACAAAAAGGGTCTGAGGAACAGGCAGAGACTGGGATGAGGAGAGAAAGCGAGAGAGGGCGAGTTTCGGAGTACACGTTGGATCATAAGTATCTGCGAATGGTTCCAAACTGCTGCTGGGTTGTTCTCGCGTCGACGAACTCCACAATATAGTTGAAAATCGTAGGATCGTGCATTATATATGTCTACAGTATAACATTACTCGTGAAACACGAGGAGAAAGTCCAAGTGCACGGAGAAGGTATGAAGCATGTTATAGTCTGACTTGTTACCGAATTCTAATAAACACGAGTGTGGGGATACATTGCAACTATAAGCGAGTATTATATCTCGTGTTGCCAGGAATTATCGGCATCGTAAAAACTTCGGTTTATACTGGAGATAAAAGTTGGAAATTTTCTCAACCCAAATTTAATTAAGATGTCAGCATTCCTTAATTAAGATGTCGGAAATATTAAGCTGTAACTTCGTGGATTCATTCGGTAGAATTACTTTTAATAAGTTCTCTGCTTTTCATTAATTCCACTGAGTCAACAGTTGTTATTGAAGTCTGTTTTCTTTCGCAGCAGAATATTTCACGGTGAAAAATTCTTCTAATGAAGACTTTGAATTTTCAATGCAAAAAAAAACCATAAGCTTCTACGCTTTTTACCCTGGGTATAGAATTAACGCAAATTTCTTCCTCATCTTGGCCCTATATGCCTTGTGGACTCTTGTATTTCCCAATGATTTTAAGATTATAAACTTTTTTCAATTTCTGCTTTAACACTGACTTCCAGCAATGTTCAAAAATACGATGTCAAAAAAATGGAATGCATCAATGACAAACAAGTGGACATTTTTTGAGAGGACACGAGAAACACTTGCAGTTTTTCCAACTTTGTGATTTCCATTCCGTATTATCATTAAACCGCCTGCTTGTTAACGGGATATCGAAAAAAATTACATCGCAAAGTGTGTGGCCGTTGAATTGCTGTAATTCATCTGACTCGTTTGGTCGAGTTCGACTTCCGGAATACACTGCAAAAATACAGTGCCCTCAATACGGAAATGAAAAAAAAAAAAAATTGCAGAGATCATTCAGACTGTTGGGAAAGCTAGAAAATGTCATACATACCGAAACCTGCTCGGGGCTGTTTCCGCGATCGTTCTACGGAAGCAATTTTTCCGTCAAAGAATGCTACGTGAAGTGAACGTCAGTATTGTACTTATCGATTGCAATATACTGAGGTGGGTATCAACGAAAGCTTTATATACATCAAGTCCGGAAAATGGACTTGACGATTCCTCTGGGTGCACGCACCTTACTATTCGCTTTTCGCTCAGCATCCCTGAGAGCGTTTAATTCCCAGTATCCACCGATCAATATTATACGCGGGGTCAAAGACGATGAAAGGATATTGCAAATGTTACACGAGGCGTCATAGAAATGCCCGAGAGGTGCTACTTATCAAACGATTTTGCAACACAAGGTTTCTTTCATCATGCAATGAATCCGCGTTCGAATTGTAGCGACCTGCGTGGATGGTCCAGGCTTCAAGCAGAATCATTGAATCGGTAACTAATAGAGGTTTTCACTAAAAGCAATGTGTTTAACGAGTCACATACCCTTTGACCCAAGATCACATGCAGCCTGGTGCTCATGATTCTTGTCCTTTTCTTCCAGGTAATTTTTCGTACGGTTTCTCAAGCTCGACATGTTCTTCTCTTGCCTTTTAACAGCTAAGACTATGTACCCGAGCGTTTGATTCGACAGAGGACACAAAAATGACCTGCCGGAGGGGAGCGAAGCCGAGAGAAGAGAGTAAAAGGGAGTGAACGCATAGAACGTAAAGGAGGGAGCTTTTAAAATGAAATTTTACTGGGCTTAGATATTGTTTTTCAGTTCCAGTCTGTACACGCGCTACAGGTCAACCTGCATGGGCGATAATTTCTACAGTGCTGTATGGTTATTAGGCTCGATTTTTTTCACCATCATTAGACCCTTTTCTACTGATACCAGTAGCTTCTCTGAATTCCATGATCTTTCCACGCTGGGCCGTTGATACGCTGGGTTGTTGATGAGTCTGCATGATGGGATACACGAAAGATCTTGATTCATCATAATGCTTAATCCTATACCATCCTAGTCTTTCACGATCTTACGCAAAGTGGCACAACTGGAAGCTGTTTCTGATGTAGAACAATGGAAGTTTGATATGACCGTGACAACGAAATCGGGATAGGAAGACTGTTTGCTAGGCAAACTTGTTTGATTACGTGATGAGATTCCGAATGCACGCAAACGCGAAGATGATAAATTCATGAATTTATGAAATAATAAAGATCACTTCACAATTGGCACCTGCTCTTTTCTCGTCTCTGCTAATTATCAGGATAGAAATCCGGTCCACAGGATAATTCTCTTTCGTGAAGTCCTATCGTGAGTCGAGAAGTTTCCTGAGCATATATTCGATCAAGGAGCTTCAAAGTAATTAGCGTGAAATACTAGGTCATCGAGATAATCGTGGATTCATGGACACATTATCAAAATGCCGACGATAAAAATATCTTATCAGCCGAGCCTTTCTTGTACCAGTGTCAGCATTAATTTTCAATATTATCTTTTGAAAAAAAAGGAATCTCGCGATTAGGGTGTGCCGCCGTTTCACGAAAAGTTCTCAAAGTTAAGTCGTCGTGTCAAAAAAAAAAAAAAAAATTGGATAATGAATAAGGAAATCATACAAGTTTTTCTTGCGTGCAATGCTCGACATTCTTTTGTAAAACATTTACAGGCCGATAAAAGTTCATCTTGAGGTATGAGAAATTCTGCTGTCACGCTGTTATCCAGCCTGTTGTTAATATTATTACGCCGTGTTTTCCATGTCCCCTTTCTCCACCTCGCGTTTGCTATAATTATGAACGCGGTTGGTGGTGTTTCTTGTCTGGTATAAAACGTGGCAAAGCTACTACAGTGTCGTTCTTCTTACTTGTGGTACGGACGCAGGTATATTCTCAACCTGAACTACCTCCCTCAAATCCCACTGGTGTATGTGTATGTACAGCGAGCCTGAATTACTACGAATGAAGTGCTTAATCTTAATAAACTTCAAGTTCCTGCGTCGCCCTCTCGCACCATGCGACCTTCATTGCGAACAGAGATCCTGACCGAACCACCCAGCCCGAAGCACCACGTTCACTTCCTCGAGAAATGACGCTCCTCTTCCTCTTTGCATTTTTAATACTGCGCTCCACCGGCCAAATTCTCGATGCAATAGAATCTCAACGGACTCGAAGGACAAGAATATTCTCAGAGATTAAACTGTCTGTAAAAACAGTTTTTTCTTTGGTGCCATCCCATTCGTTCTCGAAGGTTTAGGTGAATAACGTGGATCCAGGTCACTTTCAGGTACGAACATTTTCAAGCTCGGAACCGATTGAGCTAGTACCGTGATGACGAGCTTTTATTAGCCGTAAAATTATCAAACGGCAGTTCCGATGACGGGAGCAGCGTGCTTGTGGTGAGAAGAGAGAATGAATTCCTGAAGCGTTTACACAAAAGCCCTACGAACGCAGTACCACAACAAACTACGGAACTAATAATGTTACCTGTAAAGGTTCGCTGCATTGTTCGATGGCAATGGCGAGATGGTATTTTCATATTACACGAAAGTGCATGCCTAGTTCCCCGAAATCTTTAAATATTCGCGTTAAATCTTGAAATGAATTTCACAATGGATGTTTCACAATGTTTACATATTTACGATCTATGCGAATGCACTGTACACAGCTTAGGAAGGGTAGGGCGAGGCTCAAATAAGAAACTCCCTTCCACTCGCTCTGTTATGAACATTCCTGTGTGCTCTCGCAAACTGAGGAGCTGCCGTATATCTGCAACTATGAATACAGCTGAGACGTTGAGAACCTTCATCTATTTGTATGTAAGCAGATGTATAAATATAGTAGAGCTGAGGCAAACACGGTCTTGGGTATAATATCGCATCTCGTGCTGGGCATGAATTGTCATTCCGTGCTTGCAGAGCTCTTTAGAGCTAGATCTGGTTTCACCGAACAAAAGTCCTCCGAAACCCTTCCACCGGGATATACTCACTCCAACGTCGAAAAATTTCGGTCTATCTGCTGAAATCCCTTGATAAATAAACCACGAACATTTGAGGGCGTGAATAAGGAAACGCATCGCCGTTATCGCCACGCGAAATTGACTGAAACACAATTTTTTTCTTCATCCTCCAGGACTTCACGCATGAATCGTTATCCATTCACAGTTTTGAATAGTTTTGAGGCGAATCAGATGAGGTATCTCCACGAAGGAAACGGGTCATTGAGGAGAACGGAATGTGAATGAGATTTTTCGCAAAGCATAGATCGTATCTAACTAGCCGTCGTAGCTGCTGTTTTTTCTTACCATTTTGCATGAAAAACGAGGTGATCGAAAAAGTGGAGAGAAATCGATGAACAAGAATGTTATCCATATGCTATGTCAAAATGAATTGTGCTCTCGGATGTCTGTCGCGATTCCCCAAGACTGGAATGTTGACACAATATCAACGGATCTTTGATTCGAGACTATTTCAAAATATTCTCGTCTTTCCAAGCCTTGAGAATCTAAGGAATTTTTATGATAATTTAATCATAAGATTTTCAGTTATAAATACGCCAGAATTATCTCACAAGGTAGATTTGTTGCATACTGCTGGTACCTACGGGTATTACACTTACAAATTTTCCATTTTGATGGACTCTTAGATAAGAGTTGATAGAGAAACTAGGGGACGAAAATAAATGACGTGCAACAGCTAAATGACGATGCAGGAAGAGCGCACAACGATAAACTGGTGGAGGTTGCACTTTCGAGTACATCTTGGGTTAACCACAGCCGGCCGGGTGCATGTGGTCTTTCCAGATAAACTGTGATACAGTTTGGAAATGCTCCCGACCCCCGAGTGGATGTTCATCACCAAATTCTTATGATGGTGGAACTAATCACGCATCGATAGCCACTCGGCTCGATAAAATTATGTATCGAATGGTTTTCCGGACCAATCACTTTGTCACCTCTTGAAAGTTTCGATTGCGAAACTTCTGGTTTAAATTATTGCGATGAAATCTGGTAGGAGAATTTGCTATTGAGGTAGCCGTTAAGAGAATACTAATAGTATTCCCAGAAGTGGCAATTCTCAGGTATGAATGCTTCATCAGATTCAACCGCAAGGTTGAAACACCAAAGCTGCCGACCAGACCCGCACCCTCGAGGGCTCACTTACAATGGAGGCTGAGCGTGGACATCTAAGGATCAATATACATGCCGCCATTTCGTACGGGTTCTCTGACCCAGTTTCTTTAAGATTATTCGCTCAATAATAATAATTGTACCGATTATCCGTGGGATTGTCTGTGCGGTGACGGTCATGTCGATATGGATTGTGTTATGCCATTCCAATTTCTAAAAGGCATATGTACTCTGGAAATACTTGCTTATTAATTTTATAAAAATCACTATCATGCCAACATGGGAAAGGATAATGCATATCCATTAGGGAATGGATCCAATAATGGTTGAAGTCCATCGACGTCAGGAGAACTACGGAACATGCAAGTGCCCGAGTTAATTGAATTACTGTATATGAATATATCAGGTCCTTTGTGGCAGTATCATCGACAACTCCGCACTCAATGTAGTGAGTTACCATACTTTGCTTGGATCAGTTGTTATTGAGAATATTAAGAGACAAAGAAAATGAAGCATGATCTTGAAGGATCATTGGATGATAGGATTGGTTACGAACAAAGCTGACGATAGGGCAGCTTTGTTCGGAACCAAGAGGTTATAAACCCTGGTCTGCATTGTCTATGTAGTACTTGCGGAACATCGAATCCCACCGCTTCGTCGGTGGTACCTACAAAGAGCTATTTCATTATGGAGATAAGTAATGCTCGCTGGTTGCCTTAGAAGGACAAGGTATGTGTGTTGACGGGCACATACACAACTACATATGGCGATGCAGAATTGACGGACTACAAAGCTGTCTTGGGGGCTGGAAGACGAGTATATGCAATCTTAATGTAAACGCTGACTGCAAATTTTGTTTACGCGTCTTCCTCCATAGAACGAGTGTAGGAGGAAGCTGAAAGAAACTGTGACACAGAATGGTCGCAATTGGATCATTTTTCTCTTCAGTTTTTGTCGTCTCGGATCCAGCTCTAGTCCGTTTGTATTGTCAAAGAAGCAGCAGCTTTATTTATCGGAAACAAAACCATGGTGAAAATGAAAAACTTGGTGAGTGAGAAATGCTGCACAGAACCACCAAAACGTTATAATGACCAGGTCTTTCTAGACCAATTTCTTTTCTCTTTAAGCTGCGTATAGCTCCGTCTTGAAAATCCTCCTAATCCACCTCGAAAAATTCTCAGGTTCTGGTATTTTCTTTCCGCTCAAAGTGGAAGCACGTTGCTTCATGCTGGATGATATTTTAGCCGCGAGAGGGGCAACAGACCGACCTACTCTGCTTGGTATTCGAGTCCGACAATTTGAAATTAAATTTTCTAGAAGTCCTTGCGCCAACCACGTCCACATTTCGCTCCCTAAGGGACAACCTCAGTGGCTCATAGTGGTCGTTCGTGCGTTTTCTTTTTGTGCAATGTAAGTCCTTTCGTGAAAAATCCTTCGACGCTTCAAGCACTGCAAGAACTTCCGAAAAAAATGCAAATGAGGTGGTTGAGCCTCGCGAGATATGTCGACGACGTGAGCCAAAGCAGTCAACTCGCTTCCGTTGCCTATGTTACACTGCCCGTTAAATTTTACGGTTACTGTTAAGTCTCCCGTTCCTATTTTAAGTGCCCAAGTACAAGTAGCAAGTGATGTCGAGTGCAAAACAGTAGATTTGACAAATTGCCCTCGTCGTATATTTCTGCTCCTTGAAATCGCGAAAAAGGATTTCGGTGACGGAACTCATTTAGCGTTGATCGAGATGAAAGATATTTTTGAAAAATAAGAAAATGAGAAAAATCACATCCCATCCGCATCCGATGTCACTTGTTTGGAATTCATGGATTTTTTTCCACCTCATTGAGTTGAATCGGGGGCTGGCTCGATCCTGATAACTGTGGGAATGATTTTTAAAATATTCTCGTTAAAAACTGTCGCTTCTGTGATTTGCATTCCTTATATACTCGAATAACGAAACCTCCGCTGCGATTGGTCTCGAATTTATAGATTTTCTTCCGGAACTCTTGACGGCGACGAGATTATATCGATATCGGCTACTCCCGGCTATCCCTTAATCTAATTAGCTGATTTCCTCGCAGTACTATTTCACAATCCACCGAACTATTATCTCATTTTCTTTCGATTCCTTGATTCGTGTTTCGTTACAGGTATACGTAACAATGGGACACGCGGATTATTTAATTACATCGGCGACTCAACTGTTCGAGCCAACAAATCCGATAATCCGGATCTCTCCGTGTAATTTGCGGAGGATATAATCTTTGCTAGCTCTTGGTATCCAAGGATTGGCTCGTGATACAGTATCAAAGGGTAAAACTGAATTCAGAATTCCGCCAATACAACATTAATCCTTCAAAGAGTTCATTTTAAATTCTCAGTGCGTCTACAATTTTTAAACAATTTTGCCGAGTGGGATGGAAAGAGCTTAACGAAGGCAAAAAAGAAAACTAACACGGGTCGAATCGTATTCCATTCCGGGGATAAAAAATAATTGGGAGTCGTGTGACTTTGTGGTATTTGAAAATTCTTCAGATTCGAAAAGAATTAGTGCGTGATCATGCACCAACACCTAGAAAATTCTACACAGATACTGGGTCAATTAAATATAAATAGACATTTTCTTCGCTATTTCAAATGTCGAAAAAAAAAAGTTTTCTCGATTTACTTCTATCCAAGTTTTATCACATTATTCGATATTGTTATACGCCGACGACGAAAAGTTGCATCAAAGAAGAGTTGACGAATTTTCACTTTTTCTATCAATTCCAACTGCTGCTATAAAAATATTACAGGCGTGTGATATAGATCGTTTGGCCGTATTGTTTTTCTTTTCATACGGATAGAGCGATGGTTGACCGTTATCATTGTAATATACTTGAAGCCAGCTGTTGCAGTTCGCATATCAGGCTGTCAAATAGGGGGCACGATCCGGGAATGTTCTGGCGAGGACAGGCCCATCATCGCATCATCGGTTCTCAAATTTTGACAGGCTTGAATCGTGAACTGCGGACATGTCTGCATGTGTGTATGCACATGTGTATGTACAATGTATGCGGGTGTTTGTGTGTGTATGAAATTGACGATGGAGAGGGGTATTCGAGATCTCTCCATAACTGCAAGCAATGCACAGACCGATGGCGCAGGCATCGGGACTCCTCGGTCTACACTCTCCATCCCACTCGGTCACGATCCCTCTGTTTTGTCGTCCCCTCTCCTATCTCGATAGATAGAACCCGAGTCACTCGACAAAGCGTCGCACGCCGATTGCATGTACACGCAGACGTACACACTAATATACATGCACGAGCGTGGACGTGGACGCACACACTTTCACGCGTACGATCGAAAGCCGAACGCCAGTAAACGTCAGGTGCACGACCCTTCGAATGACGGAGTGCCG
Source organism: Diadegma fenestrale (assembly GCA_037043255.1). Classification (NCBI taxonomy): domain Eukaryota; kingdom Metazoa; phylum Arthropoda; class Insecta; order Hymenoptera; family Ichneumonidae; genus Diadegma; species Diadegma fenestrale. The sequence goes on from CM073309.1 coordinate 26,004,768, forward strand.
GCAATACAATTCAAGAAGGGTCCTTCCTATCGACCCGTCTCACTCGTACGCCCTCGCAAATCCTCCTTCTCTATATATATTCCTATCCCTCGTCTATATAAACCGCGCGGTGCATTCTCCAGATCCTATCGAACAAGCGTCCTCGATTATTTTATACCACCGTGCCCTCGACGCATTCTTCGCAAGCTCTCTGCATTGTGGCACAACAGTGTGCAGGTTATTTGAAAAACATAGAATAAGCAGAGAAATTCGGAAGGGAGATAATACTGATCGAACACTTGGGAACTATTGGCTAAATTCATTGGGCTGTGCAGCTAATCAAGCAATACATCGCAAACGCCAAAGCACTCGTTTCCATAATTTCGTTTCGTTGCTGCACATTGAATCAGTTAAGCAAGAGAATAAAAGCTCGGAAATTGTCCCCGAGGCGCAGACAATCTATTACTTCCGCACATAGGCACCGAGCCTCGAGAAATAACCAATATTCCGTTTCCTGTTTCCTTGGAACTGAATCATCCATAACTTAGTCGATGCTGGCTCGACTCGAGCAGGTCCCCAAAGACGAGACTCAATTTGAAGAGTCTCTAAATTACGAGAACACAAAAGCATCGATGAAACCTGATTTTTACTTCATTTATTTGTTATCAATTTCAATGCTCAACAAAAGTTCTTCACTCAAACGGCCGGTTAACGCCTAATTGAATTTTATTTTTAATTTTCTATAGCGATATCCCAATTTCTGTGATATTTAGACTCGTGCTATCAGCTTCTTCCCCTCTCAGTTGTGGTTGATTGAAAATATCGCTTCGTCAAACTCATAGATACGCGCATTTCTGCCGATGACAGGAACAAGAGCCTCTGAATCTCAATTCCTCACATTTTTTATTCGCAAACAGCGAGTCCTTCATCCAGTGAAGTGTTTTACACAGCATCCTTCTCGTTGGACCGACTGCTTGAGTGTTTTCGATATTCTATGCACACTCGAATGCAATGACGAATTAAACAAGTTTTGTTACAGCCTCGCTGCTGCATTTGAATTTGATCGAAAGTCCTTCATCACTGGCCAATGGCCAGAGCTCTCGATCGCTTAGTTGACAGCTCATAATGAAATTAAATACTCAAATGATTTTATGGCAGCGAGAATATGAATCATAAATTTTGACATTTTTTAGGTATTGCCAGAGTATACCTTGTATGAGAGCTGTTCAATCACCGGACAATTAATTAAACAGTAAACGCTACGATAATATGGAAACGGGTCACGACACGTCAATACGTCATGCACAGAGAATTCCCCCGAGAGAAAATGAGACGTTGGAGAGATATTCAGATACGGGTTCGAGTGCTTAAACCAGAGCTCAAGATCGATTGTCTCGTTCACAATCATACTATTCCAGAAATATAACTATATTGTCTTTGGTCTATGAATTCTCTGATCAACCAATCAGAAGGGGGTTGATCCGTTCCACTGACAGAACGCTCGGTCTCTCGAGTCTCACCGATGTCAATTTCTTCATCGATTTCGTCACTCAAGTACACTTCGCGCTCTCTATTCTCCCCGGTGACAAATTTCGGTCTCTCCTGTGCTTTCGAATGGACTCCCCCCGAGCTCGTCACACTCGTTAGTATGACCCATCGGAATAAACGATACCAGTCCGATCTCATACATTCTCCATACTATAGACTCGATTGGACGACTTTTTTGTTCGTGGCTGTTCTCGAATTTACGTCACCTAACTGACACCTCCTCAGCGTTACTGTATGAATTTTGAATCATTCAGCTTCATGTCAAAGTTCTTTTTCAACATATATGTCTCTAATGTTTTCGTGCTCTATCGGTCTCCTGGCTGCATTCGGTACTGATGAAGCGCGACAATCATCGGATGTGCTTAAATGTTTCATTCCAATTGAAAATGGGAGAATATGATAAAAAATTTATCTTGGCGATGTGAAATGGTACCGTCAAGCCCGCGGGTGATGATTCTAGTGGAGTGAAAGTTGACTGAGAATAATGGTTAAACATAACGGAATCCATGGGTCTTGGATTTTCGCTGCTACGAAAGTATACACTTTGTCTCTGATTCTCTCGATTTTCTCGTATCCAACTGACTGCCTGGAGCCTTTGGCAAACGCGAAAAGATTCTTGTAGCTGGATACGAAAACTGTACACGTTTGATCGCGGCTTTTTTTTCTGTCGTTGGCGGAAACGAAGCATGGCTTCCCGCGTGCATCGTTATTGCCCGATCTCTTTCGTTCTTCAACGCTCTGAATTCCTGGCTGTTGACAGTGATCGATGTCGAATTTAATGGTTGTCCATCCACACAAACCCTGTAGAGATCGACAACGAATCATTCTTCCGCGGTTCAATACCCGAGAGCCAATTCCACCACCCGTCTCCCCCCTCTCTTTGCTTCCACAGACAATCGTTTAGCTTTGCGTTTCGATTGAATGCACAACTATTCAGAGAATGAAAATTCTCCGTTCCTTCATCATCTGTTTTATATTTTTCGCTTGCTTGTGTTGATCAAATTACAGACAAATATTCCAGAATTCAATTAACATGCAATTACAAGAATTTGTAGCTGTTTCGAGACTCGGAGCGTATAGTTGGAGTTTTCATTGAACTCAACGTTGTCAATTTTTTTCGGAGATTACCTGCCAGAAGTTCTTGAAACTTGTCAGAAAAAATCTGTGCAAGTTCATACGCGAAAGACGGTTGAAAGGTTGAATCTAATTCAAGAACTATTCGTGCTGAAAATGTCGGTTTGGGAATGAGAAAGGGATATTCTTACTCAGGCTACTATGATATTTCAAAGTTGAATACCGTTCACTGGATCTTGTGAATTAAATGAGACTCATATCATTGCCCGACACGACGTCGTGCATATGCTTTCATCATACTGTCTATTCAAGACTCAGTAAATAACCAGAACTTGTCAAAGTCAAAGGGTGATGACGTACTCGAGTACAGCCGCGTACATCCAAGAGTAACGTCCAGGAACGTATTATCAAATAAAATCAGGACTTTCTATGACAAATTTGTAAATTCATCGACTCACCAAAGTCTCTCATCGCGACACGCACCACAATTACTCTCTGCAGTACTATCCCACCGGGTGTATTTACTGAGGGAACGTTTTATATCGAGCTGAAATGCTCGAGTTGATTGAATTTACTTCTTTGACTAATGTATATTGAAATTTATGGGCTTTGTTCATGCGACTCAATACCATATGATGCGTCGTTAATTTCACTAGTTTGAATTGACTTCCGTTGCATACTGTAGTATCCAATAGAATTCGTGTCGAACCGATACTTTTTAAAATTATTTCCCAACATGTAATTTTGTTATGAAGTTCGAACCGAGTTTTGAGATTCGTTGAATTTTATTACCGCAGTGTAATGTCGAATTTTAATGCTCCTGAGATACGAAAGTTCCACAGCGAAACAACGGAGTAAGAAAATGAATTGGACGGTTAAGCAGACTGAATATAAACTTCTTGGTATTAAAACCGACGGATCAATCTTGCGTGGAGTAGTTGTCAATTATACGAAACAGGATTCTGTCCGACGCAGGAAACGTCAGTTTGTTTTTTTTTTTTGTAACAAGCTCTTGAAATATCGAAAAAACCGATAGAACGAAGCAACGTTGGAGGAATTGTGTAGACAGACGAATAGTCTTTATGAGTGGCCTGTTCATTATTGAATCGAGATTCGACGCTCGGGTCAAATATCGATAGCATTTTAATTCGGGCGTGCCAATTTCTTCGTGGCGTCTATATTTTTAATGAACTTTTGAACGAATTTATCTTATTCCCCAATTTCTTTGATCTTTACCATTTAAATAGTAGAAAACACCGCAAAAGAGAAGAAGCGTGAAGATTTTTTTCTTATTGAGGAGAGAGTCGGTTTCGAGCTCTCATGAAAACGTCACCGAGGAAGTTGGGTTTCTTCAGACTCGAACGTCATGACGACTTTGTTTGCTCATATCCCGAGTATCGCAGGTATATACGAGGGATGATAGCATGAGCTCAAAGTTTGAAAAAGCAAACTATAGCAACTGCATTCATATGCATACGCTTTAACGCGGTCGTTCCACTCGCGGAGATTTGTAAACAAATTTCAAATGCATCTTGGCAATGGTTGCATGTAAAAATTCGGTGCATCGTACTCCAGAATACGCGTCTGGAGGGAGAGAAAGAAGAAAGATGAATCTCCCAAAAGCATGATCTTTAATTAAGAACGAAACTTGGAACGCGCAACTAGTATGTAATGAATGTTTCTATGTAGCGCTTACGATATTGTAAAGTTTAACGAAACGTTGTCATCGAGAATGATCGAGTGTTTTTCTCAGCATATTCGAGAAATTCCTGTTCATGTAGCAGGTTCCGTTGCATCGAAATTTGAAAGTCTAATGACAAAATGAACAATCAGCGCGTGGGGAAAAGTTCAATAAACTATTTTGCTGAAAATTCAATCTACGTGTTTTTCCGTGGATGGAATAATCATAAATGTCGATGGTAAAGTGGAAAAATGGCTGCGACCTGTAAATACGATGAGGATTTCGTTGATTATCACTCACCCGTTGTATCGAAGACACCTGAGATCTCCCTTGGCAGCACTTTCGGACAGACGAAGAGTTTGACGTTCGTTCGAGACTCTATCCTCATGGTGTTGGGTCGGTGATCATGATGTTACTGCGTCATCCGCAATGGGACACTTTACGGTGGAAAACAGTGGTGTAACGGATCCCCTGACACGATAGAAAAACAGGAAGACAATTCTCGTGAGTAATGGAAAGGCGACACGACAAATTTTGAAATAATGGCTCTCGTTGAGATGCGTGTCTCGAATGTTACCCCTTTACAAGAAAACTTTAATAGACTGTTCATTATCATTAGCTTTTTGGCTCAAATTTGAGCAGAGCATCATTCGTGTAAATAGAACGTTGCGATAATCCTCTTGGAATACCGAAGAAATTCGCGAGAAATATTGGATGCCAATTCATTATTTTTCGCGAATACGAAACGCAAAAATAAGTGAAATATTTTGATGCATGAATGATGTTTTAATGTTCAATTTTTTATCATCCTCATCGAAAACTGCGATAAAAATGCTCAACCCAATATCAGAACAGAAAAGAATGAAAAAATGCTTCATCAATTCGATGCACGGCATTAGTAATTTTAAATCTTATGGAAAGCGTTGAGATATTATGAAATAAAGCCCGTTCATTATCCAGAAAATATCTATGTAGCCATAGCAATCAATGGTCAATGGGACTTGGGTATGTATTATATAGCATACATATATATAAGGAGGGTAACGTACTTGGGTATAATGAAGATCACTCATGAGGTCAGGATTACCTAAAGCGTGACCATGTGTGAAAGGGCGTAACTCCTGGAATTCAGCGCGTAAGCTCGTATGAATTAGGCTTTTCCGTTGGTGATCATTGGATACGTATGTATGCTGCTCTTCACCGTGGCCAAATGCGAAGTGGTATAGACTCGCAGTGTGCATTGTACATGCGTTGGTTAGCCAGGGAATGCAACTGCAAGTGGTACTGGTGCGTTAACCGCATGCCCGTACATCCGTGAGGCGATCACAGGCAGAGATTGCGGCCTAATTATCGTTAATGAGATTTTGCAGATTGATATTTAGGGGTCTGCCTGTGTATGCTACGTGGTAAGCGTTATGGTGGTAAACGCTGGAGGATCCCACTTCGGTATTACTGAAAATAATATTTCAAATCGCCTTTTCACATCTGAATTCTAAATTTACTGTCAAATCGAATGCAGCATTTACGATTTAAGCTCCCTCTCAATTTCAATTGTATTTTGATATTTACGAAAATGTTATTTTTCTCATATTCAAATAGACGGTTTTGCCGTGCGAGCTTCTCGTTTCACCATCGTGAAATCGATCAGATCGTTGGAAAAGAAAACTAAATTATTATTCATTATTCACTCATTCGCTCCTGGATAATTTTAGTTCCATGGACCAAACAGAAAGATGATGGGATTTCGCGTAAGGTATTGATTTTTATGCTAATTACTCATGCATTTAATGAAACCGAAGGACGATGCGGTTTTCAAAATAGCGTGGCTGTTGGCATTACTCGCGAACAGTTCGCGAGTTGTCGAAGTGAGCGGGGCACCCGTTCGAAGCGATGGAATGGGCCAGTAAATAAAGACAGAGGAGGAGGAAACATACAAATTATTCGAAAAATATATATAAATTTGGAAAAAATGATTAAAAAAGATGCTTGAATCGCTGAAAGTGAATTGCCAAGATATGCACAAATTTCAAATGGATTGTAGAAGCTCGAATGGAAAGAGCTTTCACAGACACAGGCACACACTAATAGTCTTGCATACGGGATCGTAGGTACTTAAAAATAATGAGTTCTCCGAGGGATTTGTGGAGCAGTTTCCACCATACGTATCCACCTATGTCCGCATTCATGCGGTTTGATCTTTTCTTCTTTCAGCTGTGAGAAATGTGTGGTCATGATATAGAGAATACAGTGCTTTAGCACCTTGCAAGGAATGAAGGGGCCACGAAGGGAATGAGAGTTGGCGAGGAGAGATTTGCAAAGAGGACGAGAGTATTCGTTAACAAGAGTCAGATGAGTAAAAGGGTTTGAGGGGAGGAGGGATGGCAAGGGGGTTTCGGGAGGCTGTGCGAAAGCGAAGAAAAGGGAGAAATAAAAATCCAGATAGGAAGCATATGTATACAGAGAGACAGTGTAAAAGTGGGCATGGGTGAAAGAAGAGGAGGGATGATCATCCTTTAGTACTTGGCGCTATCACACGGCACAGATCTTTATTCAAAGAAATATCCCAAGTGCTGAGTTAGCTCATGTAACCCCTATACCTCGTGCTTTCTATGGCTCGCACAATTACCAACCAACGGGGTGAATATACCTTACACATTCGCCACCTTTATGTCTTTTCTCGGCTTGAATTTAAGCACGTCCTGCGTCTAGCGCCTGGGCTGCTGCTCCGTGTTTGACGTTATCGAAATTCTTCAGAGCATGTAACATCTTTCACGTCCTACGTGTCTCACTAAGTGTCTGAGTCGATGGCCTTTCATCCCTCTCTATGCATTTTGTTTCGCGACAAGATTATTTACGGGATCATTTTTACATTTTTGGTTCGACAATATGATATTTGCGGTAGTTTTGACATTTTACCGAGACCTTTTGCATACGATTCAGAGTTTTTTTACATTATGGTACACGAAAACCGTAATCGTGAGTGACGAGTATAAAAATCCTCGATTCTTATCATCCGTCTGACGTCCGAATGAAAAATGTTGCGTGTCTACGTTCGCATAATCTTTGGTATATTTTTTTTTGAATTGAGTATTAAAGGGCAAACGTTCACGTGGATATTAATATAAACATCGGAGAGTATTCCTTCCCTGCTTAATCCTACGTGCATCTAGCATTGCAATATAGTGTACGAGAGAATTGGATCAGAGAGAAGCGAAAATAGAGCCTGAGAAAGGATAAATCCAGAGCGGAATCATATATACGGAGTATTTTGTATGGATATAGCAACTCGCGGTATAGCATTGAAAAATATATATCCATATACATTGAACGTAGCCCTGGAGGCACGTGCAAGTTTTACCGTGACTACGTATACTTATATATATCACTGTGCCGTCCGAAACAGGCACTTCGATTATCCGAACGTTAAAATTCAACGCGCGACTGAACGTCGATGCTTGGGGTATTCTGGAATACTTTAATTCTCTTCCTCTTCCAGCCTTTTCACGTACCTTTTTTCTTCATCTAACCTCATCCTTGATCCTATCAGTTTCTGCACCACCGCTATTGCCAAAGTTCAAAATGCCACGTGGCATCGAGATTAGCATGAGAATTGAAGAATAGTCTTGAAATTTAAAGCTTTAATGTAGAAAAATAATCGATCTTACTAATAGGAGTTTTTTTAGAAATAGGAAAACTTTTAGAATTCATATCGGTCGATATTTTTCGAAAGATATTCAGAATTCAGTCGGATTTAGTGACTATCGTTGCGCTCGCACGTTTTAACAATCCTCGTGGATGCGAAGAGATTAATTGAGTGCGAATAGTCAAGTCGTAGTTTGTTCGAAAAGGTTCATCGTGAGAAGGTAACAACAGGGAATTGGCAAAGTGTATTGGAATTTTGAATGTAAATTGAGTGTTCGTCTAGAACCAATATTAACGTTCAACTGGAAATTCGATTTGGAATTTAATGAAGTCTCGTTTGTGTTATATATAAATGGGCTATAGGCGCATGTTGAGACGCTATTTCACGCTGACATTCACTCGTGACAACTCTCACATTTGGCTGATGGTCCTGTCACTCTAACGAATGGATGCGCCTCGTTTTCCCTACTTTTCGCTCTTCCGAGACACCGGGGCTTTAACTCTTCGGGAAAATATAAGCGCGTGGGTGCTCTCGCGTGCACGTCACCGGAGCAAAGCCTCGTGCGGAAGCTGGAAAGTAAACAAAGCGCGAAATAGAATGTGTACACCGGATGTTGCTACTGGTGGTGCTTGCGAGCCGTATAAACTCGAAAGGCAACGCCATCGATTTCGAGAATCGTGGATGCGAGAGTCCGTCTATCCTTTTCCCAAGACTTTGGTGATAAGAGAAGGGAGACGAGAGTGAAAAGAGGAAACGTGCGGTAAGTCTGTCTTCGGAGCTTTGCCATAAGAGGTCGCCTGTTGATGCTTGTACTCGGTGGCTGATGCTCTGCTTTCGCTAGAATGCAAGATAGATATGATCCTGGACTTGCCTCTTTCCGTTTTGTTCCAGGGTTTTTGCCTGAGCCGAGGATCGAGTATTGTCCTTGTCTCTTTTCATACCCTCGCTGGAGCGTCCTTCTTATTTATGTTTGTATATCCATCTTCGTATATAAATCTCAACAATCGTTTTGCCTATTTTTCCTTATGCATTTCTACCGTTCTATATTTCTAGCTTCTTTACAAATCTCAAGCCATCGTGCTGAGTTCACCCACCCCTCTCGCGCGGTATCGCCTTTTCCTCTCTTGCCCGCTTGCCAACGTGTTTTCGTAACTTTTATTCCGCTACTTTTCATGACATTCTAATATTTTTTCAAGTCGATCGTTCAAAATCTTATCGGGACAAAGTGTGTCAGATGTCAAGATTTTTCGAATCAAATCCAATTGAAAAAACGTTCCTGTCTAATCGAAAATATTCAACAGAAAATATGCACGTCGAGCTAACCGTTTTTCTCAAAAATTTCACTAAAATAATTAATATAAAAGGCATAACACGAGAAAAAATTGTCATGATTTACTTTTGTATATTCGCTCGCGATTGCTTGCTGCGCAACCTCGTACACAGATATAGATCGACCAATCGAAATGAAATTCATGGGCAGTATGAAAATGGCAGGCACGTACAATCGCAGTCATAAAGACGTGAAGTGCGGTTGAATAAGAATTCGTAATTTTACGTAAGCAAATAAAAGCGTCGATTGCGGCACTACGGCGAGAAAGCCAGCCACCAGAGATTCAGTGTGAATAGTGTAGCTCGTATAGTCTTGGTTAACAGCAGACGAACGGGTGAAACTCATTGCGTAATCGAAACGAGGGTAAGTACGGAAAGAAAAAAATAAAACGAATGGGATGAAATGAAAGAAAGTATGAAAGAAACCGCGGAATAAAGGAATGAAGAAGCTACTGTTGGTAAAGCGGAACACCTCATCGAGAAAATCGTTCGTTACCTCTACAACGACGAGTTTAAATGAAAAAAAAAATGCCTTTCATGCAGGCCAATGTCTGTATATAAGTCATATCGTAAAACCGGTCTACCTGTAGGAAGCTGCAACACTGATGGTCGAGAGTGAGATGCAAAACGAGTGGAAAAAAGAGCAAACGATATCGTGCAGAGTATTAAAACAGGGATCAAGGAAAAATGGAACAAGCGCTTGAATAAAAGGAGATAAGAAAACGAGGGAGAAAATATTTCTCGTCGTTTATCGGCTCTGGTAGCGCTTCTTTTTACGATGGCTCATATAAGAACATGAAAAAAGAAGAGAAATGGATAGAGTGTAGCAGGCAATCCGACACGTTTTTCATACATAGCGGAAACGACTAAAATTATTTAACTTCAATTCTACAAACAATCGATACCATATATAGCATTTGGGAAAGCGCCTTGTGAAGCAGTCACGTTACGATTGCAAAGCTCGGATACAAACAAAAATTGGAAAGTGCTCTAAATTAATTGTTTCCTCTGATCCAGTACTGATAAAAATTTCTACCACACTCGAAAATTCTGACGTTAGGAAAAATGTCGAAAATTTTTGAAAGCTGAAAAAAATTCGTTGAAACAATTTTTCTTTCATTAAACAAGTCTGAGGAGTAGTGAAAAATTCACTTGAAGAAAGTAACAACAAGTATGGAACGAAGGAGAGAAAGATGTAAATATCCAAGAGGAAACTAATCGTGAGACCGACGTTTCACTCTGTTTGAACACTTGTATCCACTTTGTAGTTTCCTTCACGATATTTTGCATAACCCTTAACCTCTATTCCCGATGAACAAGACAGTATACAATGAAAAAGTTTTTACCACGAAAAGCCTCGAGTATAGGGGATTTAGACATTTACGTGAAATGTGTATGTCTGTATATACGACGTGAGAAATGGAGGCGATCTTTTTACGATTTGTAGAAAGTTTTTTACTTGCTAAACACCATAAATGTTCGGGTGTTTGCTTTTTGACGCCAATATAATTCAGATATTTGTATATAAATATATAAAAAAGTAGGAATAACATTCCCCCCGTTTTTGCGGACGGTACATAATGTATAAGAGAAAGAGGTGAAAGATTTGAGTCAAGGAAAAATATACTTACATCCAACCCATCGAATATAATGGATACTCCGCTTCCGCCTAGCTTGTACGCATTCGCCTTTCTGAAACGACTCACTCCATCGCCTTTTCCGCCTTAATCTCTATATATCTCTCTCTCTCTCCGTTCTCTCACACTCCGTGGCACCCCTTATTTCTCCTTGTATCGCCCTCTTTAACTCCATGAACCTGGGGGTGCAAAAAAAATAAATGGTGTGAAGCTCGTAAAAGATCCATAAAACTTTTTTCCCACAGCCAAGAACATTTCAAGTCCGATGTGAGAATAATAATAAGAAAAATAAAATAAAAATAATAAGCAAAGCGAATCCTTTTCCTTGCTTAAATGAGCAAGAATGCATATACTCAAACCGTTTTACTATGTCACGTATCTGTTGTATATTTTTCGTGGAAAGGAAACTTTTTTTTTCACGCCCCGACTCAATGCAGCCCTGCACACTTGAATGCAGTGAATAAAACGCTGCACTTATTTTTCGAGCCATTTTTTGTGGCGTGATTGTTTTTTTTTCTTCGCCAATCATTCTGCTGCAACGGCGTTTTGTTTAGTGAACGCAACAAACGGCTTTGCTTTGTCGTATACGATTTCGATCAAAGAGATAATAAAATTTCGCAAAAGTATCTACAGGAAATATTCGAGTTAATTATTCTATAATGATTCCATACATATGAGCAAATGATGGTGCAGTCAAGTATTTCGAAAAATGGCAAAGACATTTTTTTCAAAAGATACATATCGTTGGCTACGTGTGTGCATGTGTTTCCACTATGGTAGTAAAAAATTCAATATTTCTTTTCCCTCCCACATTGGGACGTATGTCAAGGGTTTTCTCGTGACGATCGTCTCCGCACGATATGAAGAGGCAACAGTTTTCTCCTCGACATTTATATTATCTCGACAATCTTTTTGCGCGCTCTCGAAAAACTGGAGCTCGTGACTCTTTTTCACTGATGCGTGACTGTTTAGTAGAATACACATGAAGCGATTCCCGTTTGAAAAATAAATGACGAGATTCAAAAGGTGGAAAAGCTTTGCCGCGAATTCTCCCTCGTTCCATTTATCTTGAATAAATCCTTGTAGCGTTTCATATCCCTAGTTCTACTGGGCTTTTTCTCCACTATATTCTCCTTATCGTTTCCAGATCTTACGGTGGAAAACTTACGTGCCCGCGATGTGGTTGCAGTAGCGTTGAGATTTTCTTCCTTTTTTTAAGAAAGTTTTTCGGGTTCCTTTCTTATGACGGAAAGTATTAACGGAACTGATTTTTTCCTGACTTTATTAACGCGAGAAACTGTCGTTTTCAATCAACAATTTACGCACTAATATTTCTTCCAAACGTTGGAAAAAGTTAAAAACACTAAAAACTTTCGTATTTTGAGTTACTTCGTTTTGGTTCAATAAAACTTAGTGAATTTTCATGGGGGCTACGGAATTTGATTCCCGATCTACACGCATGACATTCATGTACAAAAAACTATCACGATGTTTGGAATTTTTCGATAAAAAAGCTTTAAATCAAGCCATTGGATATTGACTTTTGAATGAGTTCACATTCGTCGTAAATTCAGCATTCTTCGAATTATCGTAACATATGGAATTGCATTGAAAAGTGCTGACTGTATAAACGATCGGAATAAAAGTTTTCCTATGCGAATAATGAAGCTTAACTGGCCTTTAATTCGCTGAATTCCATTGTAAATAAATATGTTGGAAGGTTTTATACCGCTATGCCCCTCGACTATATCCGGGGGTTAATGCTGTGCTACGCACGGATCCGTGAATGAACCGATTTTGCATATGCAACAAGAAAAAATACATTCGAAAGCAAATTGCCTTGAATCTAAACAAATAATTTTTCATTGACCGTTCACGTTTGTTTTCCAAAATGTTTTCGGGTTATTGCAGAGAATAAGCACAAAAAATTGTACGACTGATTTCCACAGCTACATTTTTCAACTAAATAACGACGATTCAATTTATTTCCGTCCCTCCAGGATTCTCTGGGAGGAAAGGATCACCTCGGTTTTCGAAGGTTTTTTTTTGGTAGTCTTTGCACAATATTTATAATTGAATGAGATGAAAATAATATTTGGTAAACCGTAACCAAGTGCCCAAAGGGAGTGTATACATAGTCAATCGAAATCAATTTCACGCATATACCTTCTCCCATTAGCTAGAAATCGAAGTGTAGTGCTGGACTATTTTTGCAACAGCATATCCGTCGTAGCTCTGCTGGCAGAGTAAAACACTCTCTTTTCTTCTTTAACCATTGGTGCGTCTCTTTCTGGCCTCTTTTTTCTCTTTCCTATACTATTCTCTATTTCTATCGCGCGGTTCCGCCATTTCTTCATGTCTGTTTCACCCTCTCTCTCAGTGCGCACTCTTGACTACATATAAAGCGGGTGCAGCTTGAGATATAGAACGCGTTCAACGTTCCTCGTGGCTTTCTCGGACACAATAGGCCTTCGTGAATAATAATGGAGAACCTGAGGCTTAGGTTTGGTTCGGGTTTGGTCGAGACGAAGTGAATGGTTGTGGACCTGAAGGCAAGAGAGATGCAGAGAGAGAGAGAGAGAGAAAGAGGAGGGGAGAGAGACAGAAGTATGCGATCCCGGTGATACCGAGACTACTCGCATGACAAGCAACGGCGAATGAGACGCTTAATTACCCTGGCAAATTAAGTGGAAAACGCCTGATTAGTGGTTCCTGTCTGCGCCGTTTGACAGTACTTTCTATGGCTGGAAAATCGAGTTGGAACCGTGTGCATATTAAGTATACAATACGTAATCGAATGCTCGACGAACCGCCGTCGCTAACGCGGCATGTCCTTTCCACGAACGTACACGGAATATGCATATGACGGGCTTTCTGGAATACTTTAGAGATTTCTTTTTCCAATGACATAGGGACTTCAAACGGTAGGATTTTCATTTAAAAAATGTGCATGCATTGTTGGTGAGACAACGACAAATAAAAATCAATCAATTCGATGCTGAACAGCGTAACAAATTCCTCGACTGTCGGTCTCCCTGTGTAAATTTTAATTTGATCCTATACAGTTGATACTTTGGAACGCAGCCTCCATGCTGTGTTTGATTTTATCTCGCATTACATCGTTGCAATAAGTCGAAAAAAACCTGCAAGCTTCGACATGGACAGTGGTCGAACTATTTGCCATAGAATGCGCTGAATGTTTACGTCACGTATCATTTAACACACAGAGAGATCAATGCGTTTCATAGCCGTTCGGTTAATTAAACTCTACGATCGTTTACAATTGAAAGCCAGGGATATAATGATATAGGCACTAGTGGCACGTGAACTTTCTGCCGGACCACGTCGTCACTCTGTTAATGACACCATGTCATCGAGATTGTTAGCAGGAGATCGCGGTATCCATTTCAATATACCTGATACGCGTAAATGCCTGTATTACGGCTTGCCGCTTGTCTGTCAGACTCCGCGAGTATCAACCATCAGTAACTTGGATGACGATTATGCATATAAATGAGTGGAACGTTATATTATGCATCATAATCAGTGATTAGTTTCGCAACCATTCGGTGATTATAATAGACGACAAATCTGCGGTCAAAACAAAAAACATCGCAACACGGAAACGTAATACCAACTAATTGAATAATATAATTGAAAAATACTTTCGCGATCGCTAGAAAATTCATTGAAATCGAACATTAACGGCATTTTTTATAATAAATCTCGCCACTCCAAATAGTTTCCTTTCTTTGTCCGTACATAAAGAATTTGGAGAAAAATAGAGAAAGAAAAGGAGAAAAAATACACAAAACAAAAGTTCGACTTATTTTTTGTTGTTTTACGACCAATTGCCGAGGTGCCTCCTATCAATATCATGCTTTATGCATGTACATAAACGTTTCAAGTACGAGGGTTGAAATAAAGTGCACGCACGATTCTTTGCAAGAAAGCTGAAGTCTCGAGGCAGGAAAGCTTGACGTGATGTTGCTTTTTTTTTGCCTGAATGTGTACACGTATATGAGGAACTCTCAAACGGTATTTTGCTCTATCCGTTACGAGCTCACGCTTCCGTAAAATCGATTTTTGACTCGACTGGGAGGATATAATATGAAGTGTGTGCAATTCGCTCTGTGCACACGCATACGCTCTCACCAAAGTGAGAATGTGTTGTCGTCCACATACGTATACATTTTGACGTTCAATTAATGCCGTTGCTCACTATTGGCGTCGCCACCAGTATGCACATACACGACTACACATTTTCACTTTGGTGAGAGTGTATGAGCGTGCACAGAGCGAATAGCGTGGCGTGTCAGACCATGAAATACAAAGTATATACACCAACTCAGCGCTTATACTTGGTATACGCAAATTCTTGCCAGCACTCACTTTCAAGTTATAACGACTGGAGGTTGTAATTTGCGAATGGACGCTTAATTGCTACTCGTACAATCGCCAATTTTATCGACCAATACTTGCCCATCCCTTCAACTACAAAGTACATCGTGTACCGTGCAGGGCACTCTGACGATGCACTGTTCGCGTCATTCATATTCAATTTTTTTTTTTGTTATATTTGAGTCCAATGGAACCAAATGAAATCAATCATCATGTAGGTGAAAATTTAATTCCAATCCTCAGAAAAAATCGTGTCGCTGAATCGTGAAGATGCGACAATTTTAACACGTGTCGTAGTGCTTTAATTTGAATATTCGAAAAAAAACCTGCGACTGCTCAAAATTCGAAGTTTGAGGATTTCCTGTTTGTTAGCAAATGGTAACTCGTTTGTGCCCATGATTTTCCTGACTGTCATACTGTTTTACCAAAAAAGTTGATTGAGGAAATCGATTATAATAAATTCGTTTTTCCATACCATCTGTGATCAAAATTCACCAAGGGCTGTCTTCTAATCTTCTAAGGTTGATGGGAACCCGATTCATCAACATTTTTTCATAATTAGAACTTGACTTCCGCTACGATGACCTTAACGATACGTCAGAGTGGAACGATCCTTTTATAGACTTAGATGCACTTGCTTTTCTGCTACCTCTCCTCGCAATTTCTCTTTCGCCTTTCGGCTGCTCTTGCGAACGTGTTTGAATTAACGTCTAAGATCCGGGTAATCCGCAGAGCACCTTGTACGCATTACGCATATCCCATCTACAAACACTGCAGTCAATATAAGGGTATAGGGAATTCCGAGTCAAACAAAAATGAACGTTCAACAGGATTGTTGATTGCGAAGTCTTTCAATTTGTTTGAAAATTTAATGAATTTTCTTTTTTATAAAAATGACTTTGTCGTTATTTTTAGTTTTAGAAAAACGGTTCATTTTTGTGGCGTTATCGACAATTCGGTAATGCTTGATTGACAAATATTTATACTCGCAATTGCCTGGTTTTCCCTTTACATAAATAGTCGTGATAATTTTGCAGTGAAAATTAAACCGTCGCTGCAATCGTAATAAAAATTGCATTAACGTTCGTTAGTAATTTTCTGTGAGGGCGTTCTATTACCGTTAGAAATCCCCATAAGTATTTATGCATCTATACAAGTGCATGAAAATACAGACATGAAAATCCTCTCAGTATTAGAGAACGTTTTATTCAGGTGGATGTGCCTTGGCGTCTCCATTTATACAAAGCACCCGCAGCATTCACGAGGCTATCACTAAATGAAAACGAACATCCCTGCCGACGCATGTCTCCTACGGTGAAACGCAATGTTCGGCAAAGTTCTGACGACGGCGTCGTCGACTTGCACGTTTCGGTTAATCCCATCCTAGTGCATAATCCTATATCAAACAGAGGACACGAACGTTCCTTGACGCCTTTCAGAATCAAGTATTTCGCGAAAGAAGGAAACCATGTCTGGCTGGCCGTCATGATACCTCATCATTGAGGGCGCGGTTGCCAAAAATATTATATACGTGACGAATAATCCGTCCAATATGTGTCAATTTCTTTTTAGTATCAGAAACCTTCACTTTACTGGTAACGGGGACCTGAAGAAATTGGGAATTCCTGTGGAATCTTCCACGCGGTAAATAGTCGTAAATATTTTACTATGTTTAACTATAACTTGGTACCGATGTCATCAGTTATAAGCGATGACCTTGATAGTCAATTAAAGTGTCCAAAATTGCGTAATAACTTGAGGAAAACGCGATATACATTGAGGACAGACACCTATAGACTGAAACTAGTGTATAAACGTTTTTTAGTGAAAGCTGCGGACGTTAATTTAGTCGAGTGGGCGATAAGTTCAAGGGGGAAAACTGCCATGAAATTTTAAATGGAGTGCTTCAGATGCTCTCTAGTGATCTCTCCATCTTCTTTTTTTCTAGCACCAAAACAGCACTCGTTATTTTTACGATAAATAATGATAATTGCCTCCTCAATCTCCTCAATCCTAATCATGGCAGAACAAAAATGAACGCGCCGCGTATCAATATTGACCAAAGGAATTCAGCCCTAAAAGCCGTAGCATTTTGTGCACATTCTCGAATGTCAAACTCGTATTCAACCAGCATTCTGTCAAGAATCATCTGAGCAGTTGGTAAACGCGACTGAGATATCTCAATCCTAATCCCAAGTATCGATGTTTATCCACAACATAATTTCCCTCGAGTTGCCGCTCGAATGCGTGTTAATTTCGTTCCTATACGTCACTCAACAACGATGTTCCCTTGTCTTCAACTTATAAGGATTCTGACATATTTTCAACATCCGTACGTCCATGTAGATGACACAGGAACTCATGCAAGCGCGTGTACAAGCGTCGAACTTCGAACAGTGCAAAGTTAGATATCTACTGGTGGTTATCGAAGAGTAGTCTGTCAAGAGCACACTGTTCAGCTCATAAGCAGAAGCGCTTGTACGCTCTTGAGAGATCAGGCTGTCTGCTGAGAACGCCGCTATAACATGGGACTATATGGTAATGGGTTATCTTATCAAAGCTCTTTGATTACGACACAACCGAGGTATCCGGATTGAAAGTTTTGAAAAGTTTGTTTCTAGATATATATATAAATCTGGAATTTAACAGTGAGCGATTTCATGGACACAGGAAAGGTATGAATATCATTCGACTTGGGACGATGGAAAAACAATAACGCTGGTTTTATTTTAAACCTCACAAACGCTTAATAGTCAGTGTCCTGTTGCACGAGGGCAGCTGCTCCCTTTGAAGTACTAAGAGTCGACACTATGTATAATTAAAACTGTTATGGAGCGTTTTGATTAACGATTTAGTTGCTAAATGATTCGTATTTAAGTGGAACACAAAAAAAATGAGAGTTTATACAATTCGATAAGGAAAACTGTGTGGCTAGCGATTTCATGAAATGAGAAGATTTACTCTACGATTTGTCTTCGTTTCGGTCTTGAGATGATTAATTTGGTTAGCGGTGTATTCTTCCGATTTGTTGTTTATTTTCTTATCTCGTTCACCACTTATCTTTGTACTCAGAGTTGTCTGGTTTTGTTAAAATTGTGTAGAACTCGATCGCCCAACCGTCACTAATTGAGTTGTTTCATCCTCTTGCGGACTGTGTGGAGTAACGTCGTACTTTTTCTAGGCGGCTGCGCCGATGTGGGAGAGCGAATGCGTCTTCTCTTGTCTGACTCTAACGGGTCTCTACTACTGTCGATTCGATCGCACCACTCTCGGTTCTGTCTGAAGAGTTCGCCCTCGAGAGACGGCGTACACATACACGCTGTTACAATTAGAAGCCGAGAAAACGCTGGCTGCTCTTGACGTAACGGTGAAAAAAATGTTGAGAAATTGAATTACGCAACTTCCCGGTGGTTTTTTCCAAACGGAAGATTTAACGCCTGAATTAACCCTCAGATTCAGAGATACCAAGAAATACAGAATATGTTCGAATACAAAAGAAATTTCGGACATGGCTGGATTTATTTTCAATCCGCGACCATTTTTTTTACCGTGTACGGATTTTTCTTCACATTCAGCTTTCAGGACGTAACGTACGAGCGGAGATTTGATGGTTTTGGAAATGGTTATAGGCACCAAGCTTTCAGGTTGTCGTAGAGACAACGTAATAGTAATTCCCACGAAACGACTGGCCTGCAGTGAAAGCTTAGCCTAAATGTGGGCAATCGCGTCATATGCTTCGTGACGTCGACCAGAGCATTTTCCACTTTCGGACACGTGGCCAAATATAGCTCTGTACTGTATACAAACAGTGTAGATCTACATCCATGTATTTACTCGTGTACGTTGTACATAAGGACCTTGAACATAGAGAGCGAATAGTAGCAGACTCCTGTAGTTCGCTCCATACGGCTTTAATCAAGTGCTACGCAAAATAATTACATTCTCTGGTTGACGCAATTCTCGTCTGTGTAAAGATCAAGCACATGCACTGGCGTTACAATAGACATGCCAGAAAAGTAAGAAAATTGCTACTCTCTCCTTTATTATCAGTTAACTTTCCATACGCGATTCCTGTTCGAAACAGAACAGATTCGGAGAAGATAAACCTGGAAAGATACAAAAATCTACGACTCTCCGATCAACTCTTGCTCGCACTTTGGTGAATTAAACCGAAAATGTTCGGTCGACGTTGTTGTCGAATTTTTTTTTCCATCTAGTCGTCGAGATTCTTTTCTTGATTGAATGTAATTCGATGAAGGGGAGAAGGACAGTGTGGGTTTTTTTTGTCTTTGACCCAATTTTCAAAGCAAGTGAGTATAACGCGGCGAAAGCTGCTGGTTGCAAGGCTCTCAGTGCTGGTCTGGTGGTCAGTGAGCGGAAGACAACTATACACCTTGATCAGGGACCTCAGCAGACAGGAATTCAAGATCTTGAGGGAGAATGAGACTGTGGAATAGAGGACGACCAAGATCAAATTGTGGAGGAAGGTGAGGAGGGTCGAAAGGGAGATTAAAGGGGTTGTAGAGATGCAGTACTTGTCAGACTACCACAGTAAACTACAGCAGTACTCCTTTGTGTTTACTGTTGGACTACCGGGTGAATTAGAACGCTCGACTACATCTAACCTTCCCAGTCGTGTGCCCTCACGCCTATATCCTTATTCTTGGCTGGCCACAAACTCTCGTACCGACGCGAGCGCAGCACCGACATCTTTCGCTGCCTGTAACGTCCCAACTACATCCCAACATCCTCATTTTCAGAAGCAAAATATTCCTTTGCGTTGGAAAGAGAATACTATCAGAACTTGGACCATTCACTTTCTTATCTGCACACGACTGAACAAATAAATCTTCGAGATCGTTTATGTCGTATTCAATTTTTCAAAACTTTGTTTCTGCCTATTAATCGCAATGAAGATTCCAGAAGCAACGGATCGTTATTTTAATGAGATCAAAATCGGTTCTCATAAAAAAAAGGGAAGAAAGAAACAACTGCGACGACTGCATCTGTTCGAGAGGAATAAAATGAAACCACTTTTATGCAGAAATGAGTTGAGCTGTATGCAGATCAAGCTCTCTATAAATTGTGACGGGTTCGACACAAGCGCAAGAGAAATTGTGGGGGGAAAAATAAATAAACGCTGCGAAAAATGAATTAAAATAATAAAAACAAGTTTCGGATTTATTTAGCGAGTTTATACAATGAAAATAAGGGGCGCCAGCTGGTTAAATCGGTCCAGCAACCGTTACAAAAATGGCCAAAAATTGAACGAAAGAAAACAATAATGAACTACGTTAATTAATCAAAATTAAGGGGACTGGCTCAGGGAGAATCACGATGATCTTAAACGCAAGGACAGAGGGTCCCTGAAACTCAGGCGTCTTATTATACCAGTGACAAAAAGGGGACGACGAGCGAGCGAGCCACGCGATCGAACGAACCACGCGGACGCTCGAACCGGGCCGCGTCGGCGGAACCCGATTGAATGAATCGAGCGAACTCTCACTCGTTTCACACGCGAAAAACACGAAAACGGGGCTACAAATGACGAAAAAGGGGACACGAGGTGGGCGATCGACGATGGGAGTCGAAAAATAGGCAAGAAAATATCGCGCCGGGGCTCGAAAACGCGAAACACTGACTCGAAAAATCACGGGAGGGAATGACGGGCAAAAAGGGGCAAAAACGATTTCACGGGTGATTCACGGGGGCAAACTCGATGGCACAACACTCGTCGCGTCGACTGACCGACGAAATAATCTCTTTCTCGAACGAAAAGTTCGAGAAAGCGAACGAAAATGACGAAAATTTGGGTGTTTGGGGAAGAGTCAACGACAAGGGGAAAATGGCGTCGCACGCCCGGCAAAAATCGAAGGACTTACTTGCTGTCTCGGTTTTGAGAGAAAACACGAGAATACGATGCCGAAGTAATCCAGAAAATGCTCAGAGAGTGGTCCTTCGGGAAGCCGGGTCGTCGTAATAATTTAACTTTGATAATTTGCACACAAAATCTCAAGAGAAACACAAAAAAAACTGGACAGCGATGTTACGCGTGTCGAGTCCGAAGCGGAAGAGAGAGAGCTCGAGCGTCACCTCCAGCCCCTCGGGACGCTCGCGAAGCTTCGCGAACGTTCCGATAGCCAATCGAAACGCGGCTTTAGAGCCGACCAATTATTGATCCGCTTATCGAGCGTCGGCCTCGCGAGATCGCACACAGGTGGCGCCTACGTCGGTCTCGCGACCGGGCGCTGGCGCCACGCTGCCTGCCTCGCGAGACCGAGGCTCGAGCAAGATGGCGGCGCCCACGGCTGTCAAAACAGCCGTGGCAGAGTCGCGGTCGTATTGTCGAAAACGCGCCTGGACGCCGCGGAAACCGTTGAGTTTCCTCCG
Source organism: Diadegma fenestrale (assembly GCA_037043255.1). Classification (NCBI taxonomy): domain Eukaryota; kingdom Metazoa; phylum Arthropoda; class Insecta; order Hymenoptera; family Ichneumonidae; genus Diadegma; species Diadegma fenestrale. The sequence continues at coordinate 26,026,450 of CM073309.1, forward strand.
ACTCGACGGACAAGCCTTGTCGGAGGGACGATGGGTGACACGGTTTCCGCGACTCGACGCTTGTCGCGAAAAACGAGTGTGTGCGGGCTAAAGTGAGTGGGGCTAAGGGGGGAACACGAAAATGGACACGCGGGGGAGGGAGGGAGAAATTCGTAAGTGGGTCAAGTGCGCGAGTTTTAGGGCGAATCAGCCGTTCGCTCGGTCGGTGGGTCGCTCGCTCGCGCTCGCGGGAATGTTCAGGGAAGTTCGTGGTGTTTTCTCCAAGTTCGTCGGCTCGTTCGGTCCTCCTCGATCCTGGGGGGGGCTGAAATCAGATAAAAAAGAAAAGGCCGGTCCCAGACTGGGATCCGGTAGCTCTCGCCGCGGCTCGACAGCTGGCAGCAAAAGTGACAACGTCACAACTCCCCCCGGCTTGACGAAAGTACCATCTCGTACGCATCGTCACACAAGCTGCAGTCATTCGACCATTACCGGGGTAGCGACTCAGAAAATTCAAAATGGGAAAGGAATTATAGGAGAAGGAAAGAACGAACTGGAAATAAAACAAAAATAAACTCAATAACTATGTAACTGACTTGTGCATTTTACTGACTTGTATTGAACTTAACACTTGAAGCTCTTTGGCTTGAAAAATCTTGTATCAAAAATAAAATTAATATTACATCGATGATGCTATCACAAAAAGGGGCTAACAATTATTTTTGGGCTAGGGACTCTGGGGCTAACAATTTGGTTTCATGGGGCTGGGGTTCGTGGTCACTTAATATTATCAGTCTCTTCGTTACAATATCACAATGATTAACGAGTATTAGAGAAGATATCGACTAACATAGGACTAGTTGAGAGTTTCTAGCACTCTGGGCTTTAAAATAACATCTTTGACGTCTCAGGCTTTTGCCCTTGACACTTAAACTGAACTGACTCGGAAATAATACTGAATAACAAGAAGAAAGAAAAATATGAGAGGCTCTCTTCACTCCGCTGGGACTGCGATGAGATGATAGATGGAGTTTTTGGTCACCGGACCACTAGTCTTTTGAGTGTCTTGGAGATTTCTACGATGCCTTGTTCCGCTTCGCGTTGGACTTTAGCCAGGACTACTCTGAGGGCTTCGATGCTCGATTGACTTGATGACGTGGACTCCGAAGTCCAGTTCTACGCTGCTTCTATTTCGCCCTCTTGGGGCTTGTGGCGGGCATCGAGGCTAGGGGCTAGGGTGGGCTGGCAATTAGCGCCGGGGGCTCGAGGGTCCTCCCCGCCGAGGCCGGTTCTCGATCCGGAAACGGCACCTTTCGGTGTCGTGACCGGGCCGATCGCAACCCCAGCAGAAAGGCTCCTCGGGTCCCGGAGGTTGAAGACAGGGCGGAACAGGGACTCGAAGGGACATCAGGGGTGGGATAGGTGTCGGGTTTGGGTGAGGGGGAGATGGTGTTCGGGTTCGTGGCATAAGGGGTGGAATTAGAGCTGGGGCTGGGCGAGGGATACGAGGGGGTGTTGGGTTTTGGGGTGTTAGGGGAGGTGGCATGGGACGAGGAACGTACGAAGACGATGGATTTTGGGGCATCAAGGGAGGAGGGGCGGAACGAGAAACAGGGCTGGGAGCAACGGGGGTATTGAGGGAAGCGGAGGGGTAAACGGGGGGTGTCAGGGCTCGGGGAATAGGGCGCAAGGGCACAGAGGCAGAGGGGGGTTGTAGGGTTCTGGGGAATCGGGAAATCGGGGCGAAACTGGAGGGATTAGGGTAAAAGAGTGAAGGGATGGTCGCGGAGGAGCAGGGGCAAGGGATGGGGTCATCGGGATGGGAGTAGGATCCAAGGATCTCCCCTGGGATGAAGGAAGTGGGGTGGCCGTCCTGAACGACGGTCAGGAGAGCTCGTAGGGGTTGGGGAGCAGGGTTGGAGGAGGAGGAACTCGGGCCAGGTTGGGGGGATGTACAGGGTCGCTGGGGGGGGAAGGATGCTTGAGCGGCCTCAGCCGTGGCCCGGAGCCTCTCCGGCGCCCGCGTCGGACGCGGCAGCGACCCGGACACAGGCTCAGCCTGCGCCCGGGGGAGCAGCAACATCGGGGAAGGCGCCGGAGGTACCACGGTTTCCGCGGACGAGGCCGACTCGTCGGAGTAGGATTCCGAGGATTGGGAAGACGGAAGGGAACGCTGTGATGGGGTTGGGGACGGGGGGCGAGGTTCTGGGATGGTGGCATCGAGGGGGTAAATTTGGCCTTCTGGGGATTCGGGACGCAAATGCATGGAATAAAGGGGGGGGGCCATCGGCTGCGGGTCGTGAGGATCACACTCCTCGCAGCGACAGTCCTCGCCTCGGAACAGCCCGAGGCTGGGGAAGGGCTCAATGGGGGGAAGGGGGAAGACGGACAGGGAGGAAATGTGGCCCGATGTCCGCCACACGCCATATTCATACGGCGTCGCGGTGCCGAGTGGCAACCGATATGGCGGCCGCCCGACCCTACGCCTTGCCATCCACATTAAACTCATTACTCTGAAAGAAAACGCAAAACAACAAAAGAATTAATTCAAGGGCTAATATTCTCAATGGCTAGGGGAGTTACTCAATGACTAATGGGGTTTTCTTGGCCTCAGGCCTGCACGGCGTGGAGCGGAGTTTTCCGGTTCCACGTCAACGGTATCAGGTAACGGGGGTTGTGGGGCGGCAGCTTCGGTCGCCTCATCATTCTCATCATCGTTGGGTTCTTCGGGCGGTCTGTAGGGTTTGAGGTCTTTGATGTGGACTTTGGGATTTTTACGACTTTCTGGGTCTTCGATCTCGTACACGACTGGGGAAAGGATTTTCAAAATTTTATAAGGGCCATTAAATCGGGGGGCTAACTTCGCAGCGAAGTTCTGGACTCCTGACGAGAGTACTCGATGTTTCCTCATCACCAGGTCTCCTACGCTGTAACGGGTGTCCTTACGGTTTTTGTTATAATAATGGGCTTGCCGCTTCGCGGCTTGTTCCAAATTTCGGTGGACCCAATCGTGGATGAGTGGGAGCCGCTTCATGCGATCATTCCACAAATCCGGGTCACCAGGGTCTAAGGGTTGAGGGTTTGGATCTTCGTCTCGGAGGGCTTTGGCAGGACGGGGATTGCGACCTAAATTCAAAAAGGCAGGGGTCATCATTGTGGAGGATTGGACAGCTGTGTTGATCGCGAAGCACAGCTCGGGGAGATGCTTATCCCAATCTCGCTGGTCTTGCGGGATGAAGGTGCAAATCATTGTCTTGATGGTCCTATTGACTCGTTCAACAGGGTTGGCTTGGGCATGGTACGGGGGGACGGTGGTCTGATGGATTCCTAATTGCTTAAGTTGGTTCGTGACGAAGTTATTAACGAACTCCGTTCCGTTGTCCGTCAACAAATACTTCGGACATCCCCAACGGTTCAGAACCAGATTTTCGAATGCCGACATTATTGTCTGTCCTGTGGCAACTCGAACAGCTCTGGCCTCGACGAATTTCGTGAACAAATCTTGAAATACGATCACATAACGATTCTGGGACTTACTGGGGGGGAACGGACCCATGACGTCGGCGGCGACGACTGTCCAAGGACCAGAAGTCGTGCGCTCTCTCATAAGGCCGCTCGGTTGTCCTTGAGAGACCTTATGGAGCTGACACGCCGGACATCGTCCGACATATCTTGCAACGTCTTGAAAAATACCGGGCCAAAAGAAATCTTGTGTGAGCCGATGATACGTTTTGTCGACTCCAAGATGACCGGCTTGAGGGCAATCATGGGCTTGACTGAGGGCTCGTGGTCTGGATTCTAAAGGAAGGACTAATTTCCAAGCATCTAAATCGGAAAGGGCTGGGTCAATTACGGGGTGAGGACGGTGGTAGTAGATCTTATCTTCCACTATTTTCCAATTGGGGTATTTCCAAGGGAACTCACGAATACTATTCTTTTTGTCTTCATACCATGAGTCGACCGCATTCCCTAAAGCACACAGGGCTGCGTCGGTCGACTCGTACATACGGGAGAGGGCATCAGGGACTACATTGAGGGCTCCTTTACGGTGGACAATCGTCATGTCCAGGGCTTGCATGGCGAGCGCCCATCGGGCGAGTCGCCCTGCTGGATCTCGAATACTTCGTAGCCACGTAAGGCTACTGTGATCTGTGATCACGGTGAAGTGCGTGCCCTCGATGTAAGGTCTCAATTTCTTAACTGCCCAGAGAACAGCAAGACACTCACGCTCGGTGACCGTGTACTTGCGCTCTTGGGAGGACAAAAGGCGGCTCGCGAAGACGATCGGGTGCTCGACACCGTCCACCTCCTGGGTTAAGACTGCGCCGATAGCCACGTCGCTTGCGTCCGTCTGAATAGTGAAGGGCTTGTCAAAATTGGGGCGAATCAAAATGGGGGTACGGGTCAGAGCATTACGGAGGGTCTCAAAGGCTTTTTGTTCTTCGTGTCCCCATGTCCAGGGAACGTCTTTCATGGTCAAACGGGTAAGGGGGGCTTTATCACGGGAAATGTCGGGCAAAAATCGGGCGTACCATCCGACCATTCCGAGGAATCGTCGGACTTGCTTGATATTGGTGGGCGGAGGGTAATTCAGAATGGGGGCTATTTTGTCAGGGTCAACTTTAAGTCCTTCGGGTCCAATGACGTATCCAAGATAAGCCACTTCCGCGCAAAAGAACTCACTCTTTTCGCGGTTGATCTCCATCTTGGCGTCCCTAAAAGCCGTCAATACTCGTCGGAGAAAGTCAAAGTGTTCGTCCTCTGTCTCCGTTGCAATAATGACGTCATCCAAATAAGCAAAAACATGGGGCTCCCATGCAGGGTCAATTAGTCTGTCCATTAGTCTTTGAAAAGTCGCAGGGGCGTTCGTCAGTCCAAAGGGCATCCGTTTGAATTGAAACAGTCCGCGTCCTGGGACTGAAAAGGCAGTTATTGGCCTGCTGGCGGGCTCCACGGGAATCTGAAAATAGGCCTGGCTCAAGTCAAGTTTGGAAATGTAACGGGCTCGTCGCAGTCCGTCAAGGATTCTGTCCATGTTTGGGAGGGGGTACGCGTCTTTCCGGGTCACTTTGTTCACGTCTCGAAAGTCGATACAAAACCTGTATTTTCCGTTGGACTTCGTGACGATCACGGGGTTACTGAGCCATGGACTATCGGCTTTCTCAATAACTCCTTCCTCAAACATCTGATCGACCTCTTTCTGAGCGACTTTCAGGAGGTACGGAGAAATTGTTCGGGCCTTTTGTCGAATTGGGGGGTGACCTTGAACATCGATACTGTGTTCTGCTAAATGGGTAACACTGAGGATGGGTGACGTTTTGGGAGGGATTAACTCATCTAAAAGGGCGGTTACTTTCTTAGCAGCCGAGTCTGTTGCAATCGCCAGACCGGCGCACGGGGGATAGGCTCTAATTGGGTGGGCTTCAATGTCTTCGGGGCTGAACGAACGAACTGGACCGTTTCCCACTCGCCACGTATCGCTACCATAATCGACACGTAAGTCGAGTGCGCGAAGGAAATCGATCCCGAGGATACAATCGTATCCTAACGAAGCCAATTGCGTACGAAGGTGTGCTGTTCGTCCACCTATCTCGTACGTGAGATACAATTCACCAAAAACTGGAAGTACATTATTTCCAGGCACTAAAATACCGTCGGGGGATGGAGACAAATGAGATCCAAGGATGCCGGCCAGATCCTTGTCGAGGTATGTTCGACACGAACCTCCATCGACCAAGGCACGACACAGTCGATCCTCGATCTTTAACCAAAGAAAATGTCGGTTATCGACGTTACGACGCTGGAGAGCGGCAAGCATGTCTCCTAGCGTAGCAAAATCCGACGGGGCGATTTCCTGAAGCTGAACAGGGCTCTGAGGGCGTTTTTCTGGGTAAATTGGGGTGGAAAGGGCTGATTCATACTGAGACGGAAGTTCGGGAGAGTTGGGTGGCGAGTGGCTCGGATCTTTTGAACATCCGGGCTGCGGCTCGTCGTTGGGTACGGGTTTCTCGGATTCCTTACCGAGGAATATGTCGAGGGTATCAAAATTGGGACGGCTTAATTTCAGCGCGTTGCCGAAGTTGTCTCTACAAGGGAAGCTGGTGGTTCTGGGTGCGGAATCAGGGTTGCTTGGGAGTTTCTCGTCTTGTGGAGGGGTTTTGAAGGGAATTTTTGGGGGTTGGTTTGTCGAACTGGGATTTTTAAGGGGTTCGGGCGATGGAATGGGAATTTTAAGGGAGTTGGGGTTTTGTTTTCTTAGGAATCGGTCGAGGGTTTCAAAATCAGGAAAACTTAATTTCATTGAGTTTCCAAGGTCGTCTTGATAAGGGAGGCTGATGACTCGGCGCACCGGGCCGAGTTGATTCGGAGATTTTGGGGTGAATATGAGTTGGCTTGACGAATTGGGGTCTTCACTGGGTTCGGGCATCGACACGAACACCTCAAGGGGTTCAGGGTCGTTCTTACAAGGGGAAGATTCTACTGGATTTTTAGGCAAACTGGGAATTTTCAAGGGTTCTGGGAATTTTCGGTCGGAATTTCTTGACTCAAAGGGATTCTGGGCGGGTTTGTTTGGCAAAAAAGGAGTTTGGGAGGGTTTTTCTAACGGAGAATGGGTTTTGGGCCACTGGGGTGTTGGCTCCTGGGGGGGCGAGGACTTTACTGTCCCCCCGGCTGGCCGTTTCCCGCCTGTCCTCTCGAACAGCGCGGACAAGTCCTGACTATCACGTCCGGATAGCCGCAGATTCTACAAAACCTTCCGATCGGTTTGACGCATTCCCGCCAGAAATGGCCAGGGAGGCGACAATTGTAGCAAGGGGGCTGAGGAGTCTGTTGGGGGCAGGTTTTCGGAGCTACTTCACACAAAGGGGGAATTTTCGGGAGGGGTTGCGAGCGAGGAGATTTCTCCGCTCCTGCTACTGACGCGTAGCTGGGTTTTTGGGTCCGAATGGGTTGAGGTTGAGGATTTGTCGGACTGGGTTTTGGTTGGGGAGGATTCGGAGTTTTCAGGGCCGTCTGGGCGTCTTTCGGAGCCTGTAACGCCGCCACTTTGCCTGGTGTGGCTTTTTCGGCCGGCTTGTACGCACTTGAAGGGAAGGACGATTGGCGTGCACTCGGGGGTGGGCGATATGCCTTAGCTCGTTCAACGAGCTCTTCTCTACGCCGACACATACGCTTGAGGTCGAGGTAACTTTGTACCTCGTCTCGTCTGATGTGGGCGGAGAAATCGGGGTGCAAATTGCGATAGCAAATATCCAATTGGGTCTCGAGGGAAAGGGGAGGGTTGAACTGGTCGAAAAGGGCCTTTAACTTGACTAAATATTCGGCGACGGGTTCGCCAGGCCCCTGGGTACGAAGTTCCACCTCGTGCCTCAGACGATCCTGCAAATCACCGTGGCCAAATTGTTCTCTGAAATGAAATACGAAACCTTCGTAATCATGCCAGTTACTTTTCTCAACGCGATGCCACAGACGCGCAGCGCCTGTGAACGCCTCGGGCAACGCGCGCAATAATTCGTCCTCAGACAAATCTTGACCCAGACCGTACTCATGGAGTTCTTGAAGGAACTCCTCCGCGTCTTCTTCGCGTTTTCCGGCAAATTTTGGGCCATATTTCTTCCAGTGGTTGGCGGAGTGATTGTCTCGGCCCAACCGCGTGGAAGAAAGCTCTGTTCGGGTGGTGTTGTGGCTTGTTGTGGGGAGGGCAGATGGTAAACTCCGTCTGGGTGCTGGTGGAAGGACTGGGGGCAGACGGGTGCTGTTGTGTTGGGGTCGGGTCGTTGGAACTGTGTACGTTCTCGTAAAGTCTGTTGGGTCGTCAAAATGGGGTTCCGGGACATCAGGAATCAATAAGCGAGGTCGGTGGGACAGGGGAAGAGGAGGGAGAGATCGTCTGGTCATTTCAGGGGAAGGGGGAAGGGCAAATGTCACGGTTGGACCAGGGGTTCGTCCGGGAAGAGGGATTAAGGGTTCGGGCAAATTTTCGGGCGTTTCTTCTAAACTAAAGTCCGGTTCAAGGGACGGTTGGCTTCTGGGGGGGGCTCTGAATGGGTTGGTTGCCTGGGATGGTCGACTTCGGGGCGAGGGAACCGGAGGAGGGGGAGACGAAGACCGAATAGGCAGGGTTGGTGCTGGCGTTGGCGGAGGCCACAGAACTTCGGCGACATCCGGGACTTCCAACGCATGTATCAGCGTGTACGGAAGACCGACTCGATTGTCGCGATGCTCACGCCAATGGATGGGAATGTAGGGGTAACGAGCTCGGATCTCGTGTCTCAAGAGCCGATCCTTGACTTGTTCGATCGATCCCTCCAGGCTTATGCCTGCTCGATCGCCACGGAAAAGTATCTCGGAAAAATCCGTCAGGCCCTCTATTTCATTAGTTAGGGCCGTTATTGAGGGGCCAGTGGGTGCCGGTCGATACTGAGTGTGACCCAAGCCACTACTCGTTGCTGTTGTGGTCGTAGGGGCTGCACAAATAGGGGTAGTCACCGTTACGGTCGAAACTGGAACGCTAACCGGGGGATCCATCGTGAAAAAGGGGGAAAAATACAGAAAAATACGAAAATAAATTAAATAGAATTTATTGGAAAATTTTTGATCAAAAGGGGATTCGATTGCACTCCACGAAGCGCAATTATGACGAGGGGGAGTGAATTTATCTCAAAAAAGGAATTAAAAATAGTAAAAATGAGAAAAGGGAACGAAATAAAAATTTAGAAAACGGAACGTAATTTATTTGGCCCGAAAACTTGACCAAAATTATGCTAGGGGATGAAAAGAACAAAGGGTCATTTAATTATCGGTTGAAAACCCGAAATTTCAAAGAAAAACGAAAAATTAGTGCCAAAAAGGGAATAATTGACAAAAGGGAATTTTTAATCGTCACGGAATTGACGAAAATTATTTTTAATCACGTTGGGAGGGCGAGAATATTTTTCGGGGAATTTTTACGGCGAATATTGGGCACGGAGCGTTACTGCTGTAGGGGGGGGAAGGGCGATATTCACGTCGAGTAGCGTAATCACGCAAAACTCGGCAAACACACGAAAAACTCAAAAATCGAACAAAATTATTCTTAATTATCACAGAAATATTCCACAAGTCAGCAAAATATCGAAAAACACAAGGAAAATGGGATAGGAAATCTCAAGGTCGTCAAAACAAGAGAATTAACGTTCGGCAGTCTCGCGCCGAAGCGTTGTGCAATCGTCGAACGCGTGGAAGGGGAGGGGGGTCACTGGTGAGCACTATTTTGCACGCTAAAACAATGGGACAACGAAAAAGAATTTTCTCGCACCGATTCACTCGGGCGAGATTCGAAACACGAAAAATCAGGTCAAAAAAAGTCGAAAAATTGTTCAAAATGGCTGAATTTAATTAATTGGAAATTTTTTTGTTTGTTATTGAAGGGTATTATGAGAAAATGGTGAAAAGTTAATAATTAATATGTTTTTCAGGCCCCACGTTGGGCGCCAAAAATTTGTGACGGGTTCGACACAAGCGCAAGAGAAATTGTGGGGGGAAAAATAAATAAACGCTGCGAAAAATGAATTAAAATAATAAAAACAAGTTTCGGATTTATTTAGCGAGTTTATACAATGAAAATAAGGGGCGCCAGCTGGTTAAATCGGTCCAGCAACCGTTACAAAAATGGCCAAAAATTGAACGAAAGAAAACAATAATGAACTACGTTAATTAATCAAAATTAAGGGGACTGGCTCAGGGAGAATCACGATGATCTTAAACGCAAGGACAGAGGGTCCCTGAAACTCAGGCGTCTTATTATACCAGTGACAAAAAGGGGACGACGAGCGAGCGAGCCACGCGATCGAACGAACCACGCGGACGCTCGAACCGGGCCGCGTCGGCGGAACCCGATTGAATGAATCGAGCGAACTCTCACTCGTTTCACACGCGAAAAACACGAAAACGGGGCTACAAATGACGAAAAAGGGGACACGAGGTGGGCGATCGACGATGGGAGTCGAAAAATAGGCAAGAAAATATCGCGCCGGGGCTCGAAAACGCGAAACACTGACTCGAAAAATCACGGGAGGGAATGACGGGCAAAAAGGGGCAAAAACGATTTCACGGGTGATTCACGGGGGCAAACTCGATGGCACAACACTCGTCGCGTCGACTGACCGACGAAATAATCTCTTTCTCGAACGAAAAGTTCGAGAAAGCGAACGAAAATGACGAAAATTTGGGTGTTTGGGGAAGAGTCAACGACAAGGGGAAAATGGCGTCGCACGCCCGGCAAAAATCGAAGGACTTACTTGCTGTCTCGGTTTTGAGAGAAAACACGAGAATACGATGCCGAAGTAATCCAGAAAATGCTCAGAGAGTGGTCCTTCGGGAAGCCGGGTCGTCGTAATAATTTAACTTTGATAATTTGCACACAAAATCTCAAGAGAAACACAAAAAAACTGGACAGCGGTGTTACGCGTGTCGAGTCCGAAGCGGAAGAGAGAGAGCTCGAGCGTCACCTCCAGCCCCTCGGGACGCTCGCGAAGCTTCGCGAACGTTCCGATAGCCAATCGAAACGCGGCTTTAGAGCCGACCAATTATTGATCCGCTTATCGAGCGTCGGCCTCGCGAGATCGCACACAGGTGGCGCCTACGTCGGTCTCGCGACCGGGCGCTGGCGCCACGCTGCCTGCCTCGCGAGACCGAGGCTCGAGCAAGATGGCGGCGCCCACGGCTGTCAAAACAGCCGTGGCAGAGTCGCGGTCGTATTGTCGAAAACGCGCCTGGACGCCGCGGAAACCGTTGAGTTTCCTCCGACTCGACGGACAAGCCTTGTCGGAGGGACGATGGGTGACACGGTTTCCGCGACTCGACGCTTGTCGCGAAAAACGAGTGTGTGCGGGCTAAAGTGAGTGGGGCTAAGGGGGGAACACGAAAATGGACACGCGGGGGAGGGAGGGAGAAATTCGTAAGTGGGTCAAGTGCGCGAGTTTTAGGGCGAATCAGCCGTTCGCTCGGTCGGTGGGTCGCTCGCTCGCGCTCGCGGGAATGTTCAGGGAAGTTCGTGGTGTTTTCTCCAAGTTCGTCGGCTCGTTCGGTCCTCCTCGATCCTGGGGGGGGCTGAAATCAGATAAAAAAGAAAAGGCCGGTCCCAGACTGGGATCCGGTAGCTCTCGCCGCGGCTCGACAGCTGGCAGCAAAAGTGACAACGTCACAAAATTCAAAGCTGCGGAACACCGTTTCACATCTCATCCCAGTCGGCAGATTTCAAAATGTACTGTACGGAATTACTACGGAAAGAATTATATACAATTTTTGTGGAAAAAAAATCGAGTTTTTACCTGCGGTATGTTAATTACTGGAGCTTTAAATCACATGGATTTACAAGTTAGTGAGAGAAAAAATCACACACAGAATAGTGGTTACGGTGGAGAGTTGGTCTCGTTATTTTTACAATTGTACGAAGCGGATTGAACAATATATTTCCTTTTTATAATCATAATTATTATTTATACAAACTATTCAGTTATTTTATCAACGAAAATTCATTCATATTTGGTACCATCTTTACAAAGTTTTTATAATCAGTAACATCTTTGATTGATTCGCAGTCATTTAGAATAGAAACTAATCCATACCAATCTTAATTGACAAAAAGGTTTGATCTCGAAGGATCGAGGTTCATATCACGAGAATGAAAAATCAATTGACTGGTCAGATTTCTGATTGTACGTTTATTGAAAATGAGTGTCTCTTGAATCGAACGTATAACTAAGGTATGAACTAAAGTTGAACTATGCGGTATCTTTGGGAAACAGAGTTCATTGCAAAGACATTGAACTTCGCAACGTTAGGGTCCAACGAAAAATACTTTTCCTATTAATTGTTTGTTTAATTTAAAAAATCATTACAATTTTCTTACCCATTTTGTCTTTCGATCCTAAGAAAAGATCATTTTACCGTCCTGACCAAAAATGGAACGAAAATCTTGAGATCTGCTCTAGAAAAAATGGAATTTCGTTGCATTCCAACGATGCAAATTTCAACATTGTTTCATTGCATTATATTTGCCTCATGAACCGATTTTTTTTTGATCTAGCGATTGAGTTCTCTCTTACGCGATGACGTATAGAATGCAAGAGAAAACATTATGAATGACAACAGCAGTTGAAGCTGAAGAAATTTCAGACTTGATATAGTGAAATAATTAATTTACAAATCCGCGCGTCGAGAGAAGGAAAAACGATGTCTTTGTACACGAACGTTCACATTATCTGTTTTTTCTACAAACATCTCAGAGCTCAACGCGATTTTTCCTTTCACCTCTCCTAATTTTTCTTACTCAAGTGAGATAAGTAATTGCGAACCACCGGACGAGACAGATCATGACGAATGACCGTCCCAAACGGCCCAAGACGAAGCGATGAAACGCTTACCAGTTTAGAAAACTATATTACTATGTAGACACGAACGAAGCATACATGCACGTGCATATGTGTATATTCATGTGCCTCGTTACGTGCGCCCATTACAACGGGTACAATTAGAGAGGTGAAGCAAACAATGTACACTGCAGATTATACACTTTGGGGCTGCCGAAAAAAATCTTGGAAAGTCTCAAAAGAAATCTACACGTCGACGAGCGGAAATATCGCTCATGGTGTCACGTGCGAAGTTCAAAACGCGTGGCTAGTACGTAATAAGTCGGTGAATCGAGTACACAACTGTAACTAAATTAATCACGAACGTACACATCCATTTTCATACGTTCTCGTAGAAACTTGGGCAGTGCAAAAGTTAGACGATGCAATGCAGGTAGAAAGTTCGAAAAAGTAAATTTAGGTCGTAGTCCGACCAATCCCGAACTCTTTCTACTTACAATACTTTTCTCCTGAGAATAAAAAGTCGAGTACGACGGTCGCACAAACGTCCTGGAGGATTTTTCTCTCGTTCACGTCGCTAATTTCAACTTTTTTCCTCCTGCTATAACTACGTTCTTACACTTTATAATATAATTGCGATTATTATGATGTTTAAATTTTTTTTCATGATACTAATTGTCCCTGTAGATGGAAAGAAAAATGTGACGTTCTCATTTGGATAGTAAAAGCGTTGAACATCATGGAATATGCGAAATAATAGAATATGCGAAAATTACAAGATTCAAGAGACCGGATTCCGAGGACTTGAGAGCAAATCCTTTGTAAACGGATTTTTTTTTTTTTTTGAGCTTGAATCTCTTATTTTGCGATTTCAACGCTACGGTTACTAGTTCTTTTCCGTATTATTTCTTTCCAACGCAAATATATATACCAAATTTCATTGGCTGCAATGGTCCGTTCCAACAAACTTGCGCGTGCATACGTAGCCAAGTATATGTGAGTGAGTCGTACTTATCCAGACATAAACGCCAGACGTGCTTTCAAAATGATCGTAAAAGTGAAGAGATACACAAAGTATGAGGGGTTATGACCTCGTTAAACGTTCGTGCGAAATTCACTCCTCTTCTTTTCCTATCTCATGGGAGATCTCGTCCGCGCTCATCCTCGAATCTCATTTTTTGCCTTGCCTCAACGTAGATAGATATATAGAAGAATATTTGAATACCTCGAATTTCACGATTCATTATTACGCGTAGAAGCCCAGTTACCTGAAAACTCCAACCCTCAAGTGAATTGAGAAAAAAAAATATGCTAAAAATTTGTGAATTGGACGTGAACTGCAATGGAGAAAAAAAAACTAATGGAAATTCAAATGAAGCTCGTGCAACTGCATCATTATGCGTTGTTCTTTGTCAATTAGAGTGAAAAATTATACGTAGCCAGAAGTATATAACCATTTATGACCCAAAAATATTAATTTTAAATGCAGTGTACAGAAATTTTTGAAACTGAGATTCATTGGGTTGTTTGAAGAAAAACATAATAATTTTCGGAGTTGAAGATCAACGAACGAAAGTGTATTTCAGCTGGGAATGACCTCAATGCAGCAATGAATACTGAAAAGCAATGAATATTGAAAAGTGTCGGACCACAAACTGACCGTTACTACTTAGACTACTAAGAGCTGACCGAACGTGCACAGAACCCGCGCACAGTAACATACCGTCGATCCACTGCGTGAACACCGTTTGTGTCGTTATATCGTAGCGATGGTGGTTGCACACCCTTGACAGGCTTTACTCAGTGTTGTAAACTACGTGAAATATGGCAGTTGCTTGTACCTACAACACTGATTACATCAGGGCAAGTTTCTTTGCAAGAAGGAAAACTACCCACCCTCGGTAACATACACATCCGGAGTTTAACGTAGACGAGAAAGATAAAAAAAACTCTACGAACTTACGACCACAACCATGTCGGCCGGATTTCCGTTGGATGTTGCGCAGTACGCGTTTATCATTTTTACGCACATGTCTGAACAATTCTGGAAATCGTACGTCGGGACAGCAACTTGAATGAGTGAAAACGAAAAGAGATTTATCTTGACCAGGGAGTGAGGAAAAATAATTCATTTTAACGGTGTGTGGGACTCCCTGATTGATGGATTGACGTTTTCAAATTTTTATTTCCTTCGAGTTTGTTTGTTTTTCTAAATTTAGTCGCTCCTGAATGGAACGAAACAGTCATTGTCTAATTTTGTGCTGCCACTTTCGTATCCAAGGAAAATAACGAGTCACTCATTTCCGAAGTACGAGCAAAACTTTTAAAACCTATACTTAGAGCTTTTGAGTGGCGTTGTCGTTGTGGAAGAAATGTAGAGAATTACCTTTGAGTGAATAAAGAAATCGAACTCTTAAGAACAGCTGTCGTTCATGATGGGTGTGCAGCGATTGGCTTTAACGATCGTATATCTTCGCACACTTCGGAGAAGGTGTACGAGAAAATTAAAAGTCCCTAATTCTGGTTCACTGATCTTACTGAAAGAACCTTCAAGAAATGAATAGAATTGTCGAAAGTAGTCAACGCAAAGAGGAAAAAGAATAGAACGAAGTAAAAGCTTTCGGTGGGATGATGAAAAAAGAAGTTGCTCGAAAAGCAATTGACTCGAACCCGACGAAAGTCACGTGATTTTTTTTCGTTATATATGAAAGATTATGCTGCTGGTGGATTATCCCTGCCAGTCCAGATTCTGTTCCCTTTCTCAAGTAAACTCTGTGGGTCTGTTCACAATCACTCAAGATTATGGCAAAATTGTTCTGATGAGAAGGAGAAAGCGTGAGAAAAGGAGAATGAAAGGGAAACACGGACACGAGACGTAAAGTGGATTAATTGTCTGAAGAGTTCGAAAAAGTTGATCTTTTGGCGTGACCAGAAAAAAATACTGCGTACGCGTTTTGCTCGAAAAGTGCTCGAGCGTTATAAGCGTAAAAAGGTCTCGTGTGTCGGTAGAGTCTCGTGTTTAATTGCATTCATCTAGGAATGAGTCAAAGGTCTTCATCTCGAATGAACTCAGGAAGACTCAAATTTCGAGCGACACGCGAACGTTGTGTATGGATGCGAATATGTTTTTATTGCTGATGATCTAGAAAAGAGACGATATCATCCAATTGGACTAAATGCCGCGTGCAATCACTTGAATAACCGTAACTCAAAGCGTTTTGTTTGTAGGCAAATGGATTTGGTCGTACGATAGAATAAGCGAATTTAGTATAGCGGACTGATGGATATTTATCGATGTTTTTTTGTTAATGTTTCAGAGCCTTGTGAGAAAACGTATTGCGCCTGGGGTGCGATATGCGTGGTGTCGGAAAGCGGACGTGCCCAGTGTCAGTGTCCCGTTGAGTGTCCTCCGACCCCAGCGCCTGTTTGCGGTACGGACGATGTTACGTACACGAACCACTGTCAGCTGCGACAGACGAGCTGTCAAAGGCGGAAGAACACAAGGGTTAAGCATCAGGGTGCTTGCGGTGAGTGCCACGTCACTGTCCTATCTCGTTAAATCCCCCTCTAGCAAAGGCTATCAACTCTGACGCCAACAATCCCCCCGGTGATCTTCGTCTCTCTCCCTTTCTTTCGCTCCGTCTCTCTTATGTGGTGTGTTGCATCGCGAGCTCACATCAAATTCGTCGACATTGGACCATGGACCACTACAGCCTGCCTTTACTTCTCTCAACGTTGATTCTGCAATGACCGCTGTGTTTGTGGATGAGTGCATGGCTATTTCTGAATGTCCGTACGCGTTCGGGTATGTCTTGTGCGGCTCACCGTATTCGTTTCATGTTCAATGGGAAGGTCGATTGACCACTGCCGGTGACACATACCTATCTCATCTGTACTACGAAAACACGAGAGCACTTCCAGAAAACGTAGTTTTCGCCTGTTGGATTTCCATTCACTGCCTAACGCTCGCGATAATCCCTCGTATTTTCTACGCGTGCTTGCAATGCCAGAACATCTAACCAACGGCTTTATAATACTCGAGAATTATTGTACGAGACCGACGGATTAGTCACTTGTCAATATGTCAGTGCTATGATTTACGCTGTCGCTGTACATGAATCTCTATGAAACGTCATTCCTTTCGTTCGTTCCAGCACTTGGAGAAACTTTAATTGAAATTGGAGCGTGTGGATCGATTGAAAACAAGTGACAAAAAAATGCTCTTTCTAATAATCTTTTGATGTCAAATTACCATTAATTTTGAGTTGCTATTATCTCCGAGTAAAATACTCGCTGACAAGAAATGATGGTACAGATTTTTCACACATTCCATCGTTAAGTCCATCAAGCCACCGTGAGGGGGCTTTCGAAATTACTTTTTTTCCATCGAATGTATAAATCGACAATCGTCGATACCATCAAAGGCTTCTGTTCGAATATGAAACTGAGTCCATATTTTAATTCGAAAATCGGTGAAATTTAATAAACCGATGATGTCGGATGCTGTCGAGAAAATATGTTGGACGGCATTTTATAATGATTCTGAAGTTTGCATCGTTGAAATGCAACGAAATTGTTTTTTACATTCGTCAAAAATAATTATTTAAATGGAGAATTTAATTACTTTGATGAAATTATCGATTTTTGCCACCCGAAAACATATGGGCTCGAAAAATTTGGATCACATTGAACATTGAACGATTCAATAATAAAATAAAATATTTTTCGCTGCATTCCAACGTTGCAAACTTCAGCATCATATTTTATATCAATTTTGAAAAAGTGCGAACGTGTATACATGTGTGAAGAGTTTCAATTATTAGGGTCCGTTGGCAAAGTTGATAAAGGTCGAAATACCGACATTGACGAAATGATTGGTGAGATATAATATGAAGGGATGGCTCGTGTCCAGATCCTTTGACAAGACATCATTCGGGGAAACGATTTTTTTTTCTCGTAAAAACATGCACGAGTATGGGACTTCGGGTATGGGACTGGATTTTTATCTTCATCGTGCATGTTTTTGAAACACGTGAGCGTATCGCCTCAATATTCCTCGAGTACCTACTCGATGGACTCGTGTGAACGCGTTTCATTTAAATTGTTGGAAATCACCGCATAATTTCGTTTATCGCAGAATGCGAAGCATTCGGAATATTTATCGTCCTGTAATACAAATTTTGATATTGAGAGATACGAAAAAATGTCGCGGTGCTTATCGGTTGGAAAAATTAATCAACACAGTCGAAAAGTCTTATCGATTATCGAAAAGTCTTGATACTATCCGCGCTAAACATGTTTTTCACGTTCGCGATGTGCTATGGAAAATTACCTTCGCGTTTGCTGGGGCATGTGAAAAAAAATAATTGTCTCTGCTTGAGGTAAACGTGGCTATTGCAAGTTTTGTAAAACATAAAAAACACAAGTGAACAGAGAAGAGAAAAAATGAGGGCGATGAGAAAAAAAAAGGCAGCAGTCAACGGAAAGCCGGAAGGCAATAAACGATAACGGGCAAATTTTACGAGCCGACCCATCTCGGAAGTTGTGATAACTGAGTTGAGGAAAGAGGGCTTGAGAGTGAGTACACACAGCAAAAGTTCACGACACAAAAGTACAAGTTTCGACGGTTCTTTGTAAGAGGTTTCGCGCCACGCAAGGCACCTGTGCTCGAAAGGTTGGTGTGACTTTCAGTATTTTCTAGCAAATAGAGAACTCGTGAGTCACAAGCGGTACCGAATGATGAAAAATTATACTCTCCCACCGCGTAAAAATGGGAGGTAAACAAAATATTATGTCCAATCTTCTCGTACTTGGTAGAAGTAATTTACGTAAAACTCAATTACTGCCAACACTCATAGCAAAACGAAGAAAAAAAAATGTAAATTCGAATTAATCTTCACGCTGCTATCTAACGTTATTTTACTAACGTTCGAATATTCGATAAATCCAGCCAAAAAGAGCTGAATCGTTTTGGGAGCCCAATTTGTATTCAATTGACGTGAAATTCCGAGAGATCGAGATTCGAATTGAGATCATTATTGAACATGGAAAGATGAAAAATGAAGTTGGTCCAGAGACTTTCTCGAAAAAAAAACATGAATCGCATTAAATTCTATATCTGTGATATGAACTTGAACATAAAACCCAAGCTTTTTACCGCTGGATCAAAAAGTAGACAACGTCGCAGAAAAAAAAATAGTTCTATTCGATGCATGTATATATATTGGTGTGTAACGTTCTCGAGTATTGAAGTTAATATCGCCATAAGTCAGTTCTACAGTTTTCATGGCACATAATTCCAGATATACGAGGTAGCTTTTCAAGAAGTGCGAATTGACGACGTTATTAGAACACAGAATATTCGCAGATGCATAAAAAAGTTTGATGGTATATTCTTTATGGTTCCATGAGAATACAACCATTGGTCGAACGATAAAAAATTGCAGAGCGTTGACAAATGTTCGGTGAATTTTTGCAATGAAATTCTGCTGCGAATTTTCCCTGAAGGTTAGAATTTGGCATTTGAAAGATACTCACACATTCAGATCTGCCCCGAAAGGCAATCTAAGTAGGAATTAAAATTTTCATGGAGGGTCAAATGAGAATAAAATTTAATTCAATGACTCCTGAACAGTTAAATTCAGGATGCGAGATTATTTCAGCACGAAAAAAAACTTTGCAGTGAATTTCACCAAGATTTTTCACCAAGTTCAAACATTTCTGCTCGTCCAATTGTTTATTTCGATGTCTTTTATTTTATACCCACAAAGTGCAATGTATCAGGACGAACACGTTTACAGTTCGCAGGCTGCAAGTCACATTGTCGAGAAAAAAATCCAACTCGTTATTGCTACATGGGAGAAAGGGAAAACGTGGAAAAAGTACGGGGATTGGGAGAAAGAAAAAAATGTTGAACGGAATTAGGTACACGATATATTTTTTGGATGTTTCAAAATACATATACCGACATGATCGTCCCTTGTATATTTTTATTTTGTCATCAATATGTACAACGTGCATTGGAGGCACTGCATGGGTTTATGCCACGCGTGTCTCATCCTCCGACGTGCATAGGGGAAATAAAAAGGAAGAAAAGGCGAAAAACCTCTGATGTTGCTTCTGCAGTAGAGGGTGAGGGGTGGGGAAAAAAATTCTCTGGGATTAGCTTGTGGCATGGGGAAGGGGCAAAGGACGCTTGGTGCAACGTAATTCGAAAATGAATGCTCTGTACGTTTGCTGTACGTTATTTACTCATATTATATGTAATACGGAACGTATCTATAGAGACCCACATGTGAAACACATTTGTTCGTTTTATTTCACGTTCCTTCAGTACACGCTTATGTATACATATATTTATATGTATTCCTCTGTAGGATTGAAAGAAATATAGAGGGGAGAGCGAGAGAGAGAGAGGCGGAGGAGGAAACGAGAGAAAACATACGGGAATCCGTGGCTAGAAAGCAGAAAATACGAAATTTGCTCGGCTGTCGTTTCTGTTTTTCTTCAATATATATGAGAAAAAGCAAGAAAGAAGAAAGGCTTTATATATCGTGATGTATAAGTGAAACGGAAACACTCGAAAGAGTAACCTGATATGTAAAGCTACACAGTAGAGTGGAAAACATACGAGGATTAGCATTGAGTTGATGCTCCGATGTGTTCAGTCGCAGAATCGAAGAGGACAATGAATAAGTGTGAGCTATTTTTTTTTTATAAGACAAATAATTGACAGATCCTAATTATATGTCGAATGATTTCATGGAGTCGATGAATATTTGTTTTACAGCTGTTCAATTGCCAGAGATCGTTGATATTGAAATTCGATTAATTCAGTAAAAAAAACTATCCGAGAGAGACAACGAATGATGGGACATTTCAATTAACGCTATAGAGCAGAGAATACATAGAACATGGAACGCGATGTGACGTTGCGGGCAATTATAAACTATGCATGTGATATGTGAACATTAATTTAATGAATTTGAGGGACGAAACAGTAATTTAATGAATTTGAAGGAGGAAATGTATCAAAACGAATGTACCTCCGAAAAGTGCAACCCAAATTGCACCAAATTGCAACTAAAATAGAACTTTGCGTATTGTTTTTACACGCGCCTTATTTTTGTTGTTCCTGAAAAGTAATCGGTGTCACATGAATATGCACAGAGAGGACCGATGATCTGTAAACCGAACTATATTCTAGGGTGGTCCAATTTCCAAGATCGCCGAACTGCAACCCCGGACTAACTTAATTATCGTACTACAGTGCGGCTTTGATGTGAATTTCAGTTTCTTATATTGCTCACTCACTTATCGGTCCAATACGGATATGGCTGTTGGAGGCATTTCCGCCTTAAGAGCCCTTCATAACTATAGAAGCGTTCACGGCAAACTAGCTTCCGAATTGCTTTAATTAATGAAGAGCTTCTAGTTAATTTCCATTAGAGCGGAAAAGACTGCCCATCCGAGTGACATCAAAGTTACGTATTCGGATAGAATGTAAATATATATATGTACGTATCAAAATATAATAGAGCAATACAAATGTGGAGGAATGAACAGGGGCACGGGAAGGTAATGAGAAGCATCCTAAGAATATCGACAGCTTCCAATTCTGGTAAAGTAACGATCGGGAGAGGGAGATACTGCTGCTGTATAACGACGGAGAGCTCCGCATCTTCATTACGGTGGCACTTACATTAGGGACCGACGTATTGGCGGATTCTACGGAAAGTCTCTATGGTACCGAATCGATGGACAACGTAACCGTACAAAACCAGATTGAATTCCATTCAACCATAGAAATCGAGATGAGTCACGATAATTTGATCCTATAACAATGAAGTCATCTCTATTAGTGCCACGATATCGATTCGATTAATCATGAATCCATTCGAATTAAGCACATCGATGCAGGGACCCGCCCTCGCCTTCGTTCCTTGCGGATACATTCCTGAATATCATATCGAAATCAATATCAATAAATGGGGAGTATTCTTCAGTGGATACACGAAAGTTCCCAATCGGCTGTCTCGGGATTTCTCTGTTCGACTGTGACATTGAAGTCCCTTTCGCATCGGCGGACGCTTAATCATCGAATCGCTTTGAAATAGTGGAGATTTTTGAATTTTGAACGAAAATGTAAAGTTTCGTCACGAATGTCGTGCCAAAACGGGGTAGTCAGGACAATTAGGGCGAAGAATATAGAAGGAAAAGAGGCATTGAACTATAATTCAAATATTTCACGAAGAATATTCAAAAAGTGTCTCCTAAAGCTTTGCATACCGACGAATGGGAAATGTATTCAATCGTTATATCCATATCAGCAGAAATATATATAGACGTACACATGCACATCCATAAAACTAACATGGTATACTGCACGAAAAGTCTCGAGCCGTCGTTCTCGGGCGCTATATACTTAACGGCTACGTTCAGCACCTTCGTCGTCGTCATAAGTTTCGTACCGAATCCTCTACGTCGGCCAATTTTGTGCACGTCGTACTTAGACGACGTTTCCATTTCGCACACCTGAATTATGGAGGACAGACTTTCCGATTCTTTCACTAAGGGGTAAGGAATGGGCCACTCGGTTTTTCACATTACCAGACGGTATAAGTTCACTTCTCTTTTTGCCATGGTGTCTCTTTCATTCCTCTTTCGTTCTCAGATACGACACATCTCACTCATCGTCGTGGGCTTTTGTTTCGAACACTCCGCTCGGATAATATGTTTACACAGAATTAAAAAAAGAAAAAAAATTAACAGCGCGAATCCAGACGGTGAAGTTGGAGGAAGTCTCATTCGCCGTCTGCCAACCCTGTCTAGAAACATTAACAGGGTGCCCGAAAAGTAGAATTTTCAGTCTGAAGAATAACTGAACGGGAAAATCCTAAAATAAATCATTCTTCATCTATTTTTCTTTTGCCTTGTTAGTTATCGGATATATAGCGATCCACAATTCCGATAGCAGAGTAGCGTCGATCTTGCGTGCGATTTCTCGGACACAGTATACGAAATACAAGTACGTGTACATCGTGTATATGCAAAGAATGAAGACGAAGGTTGAAAAGGCTGAAAGACCAGCCGCGCGTGTGGGTGTTATTTCTCGTACCTGTAGAAATAGAAAAAAGCTGTAGATCATCCCGGAAATAGCACCTCTTATCGCAAAGAGCTTTTCACCGGGTGAGACAGCAACGGCAACGCAAACTTAGCATACTCCATTCATTTCTCGTGTACGTGTGTACATTCCAGGGCGTTTGTAATAAACGAGAACGAGGGCCCTACCAAATGACGGCTTCATGTATGCGTACATTTACTGCACTTTCCGTGGACTTTGTTCCGCGGTAAATAGTTGGCGCGTCTATAAAAACATATTTGCCTGCGATATTTCAAAGTACAACACTGGATTTTCATACCATCAATACGATTTTATTTTGGTCTTTTCGGACGAATTTTTAATTGTAACTTTTTATATTCACGACTAAATGAAAAGTCGCGCTTGTGTTGTATCGGTGTATTTAAGTATTTGGAACAATTGGAATCACTTGTCGAACGTTTGAACATTATTCTACGTAACCAAAGTGTGAGAAAAAGTGTTGAAAGTTATTCGATAGCTCTTCCTACTACCGTTTTCCGTGAGTTGTCTCTTTTTTTTTTTTTTTGAACTATGCAGAGGGTGACAATGTCGCGAGAAAGCGTGGACGGAAAGAAATCCGTGTGTATCAATGCTCGTGTCATGCGTCCTGAATTTTTTGTCCCCCCCGTGAGATTAAAACCGTCCACGTGCGATGGACATACGAGGCTTTTCCCAGGGTCAGAAAGATAAACGCCGTCGGCTTCGTCGCAAGCTCTGGATCTGTCTGTTCCGAGAGCAACAGCCAAAATACACAAGCATACGTACGTCGTATAGCCGTGCACAAGAATACAGTTATACGTATACACAAACGGATCGTCAGACACAGTGAACGAAGCATTTTCGTGTTCTTCCATTTCAACGAGAGAAGCAAAGCTTCTCGAGGCTCTGTCCATGACACACCAGCATAGACGAAGGAAACCCCTGCCTAATACTTTTACTTCCTTTTCCTTCGTGATTCTTCGTATACATCTTCATCCCGTAGATGGGAGAGAACGAAGGAAAGCGATGTCGTTTCCTCTTCCTCTTCGCGTCCTCGACGTCGCTTCGTCGTCTCGAGGAAAGCGGCAAACATTCCGACCATCTCTCAGGATGACACACATGCACAAAGACACATATACAACACACGAAAAATAAGAACATTTACAGACCCAGCCACACACACACACGCGCAAACGCATAAACGAATTTTCTTCCAGTCATACACCATGCACCATCCAATTTTCAGGTTTGTCGCGAATACGGACTTTCCAGTCGCGAAAATATTTCGCAAAACGTATAAATTCGTCCGTGGAAACATCCAAGTCGTTTTCGTACGAGAAAACGACTCGCGTACACCTCCGGAAAGATGCTAAATATACACCCCTTTTACTATAAGCAAACCAAGAACACATAATGCATCGTACACTTCACGAAAGGACGTTTCACCCTGCCGTTGAGATTGCCAGCTCCTACGTTGTGAATTAATCCCGAAATTCTCTTTCTCTCTTCCCAATTCGAGAAATAATATTGCTCCTCGTGAACGTTTCAAGAATGCTTAGATTTGGACATGAAAACTTCTATGCAGATGATGCTAAGGCGAAACCCAACAGAACTGCATATACGAACACTTGAAAATTCGGTAATGACACATTAATTGTACCGAAAAGAGAGAGAAGGCATCACTTTCCACGACGTGGTTATTGGAACGAACAACGTCGATCGGTTGTATGGTTTTTCATTGTTTTTATGGAACGAGACGAACGTTTTTCATTTTGAGGTCCTTGATGAATATTATCTTTAACAGTTTATTCTCCAAGGGTTGTTCGCGTGATTTTTCGTGATTTACTTGCAGACGCGTGCATCATCACCGAGCCACGCGCTTCGGCAGAGTTTTAGTTAGAAAAAGTAACCAGCAATTATCATGCTCCGTCGAGTCGAATGGAAACAGAGATCTTGAATGTTTTCAGTGGGGTTTGCGGACTGATACTTATGCGGATTAAAAAAAGTCTCATAGGATTAAGCACATTCGAGCTTGTTAACATGGCAGGATTTTTATACCAAGACCCGGTCGTTCGAAACGGAATTAACTGTTAATTAAGTCGAATGAATACGCATATATGTGAAGGGGTTTGACTTACTGTCCAATGGTTGACAAGCCGTTGCTCGAGTTATTCTATACCACGAACAGAAACACATTTTCGGTAAAAAAAATTCAAGAAAATCTTATTTTCCAATATAATTGTGAAGGGAAGTTGAATTCACGAAACATTTTTTTTCAGCTACAATCGTTTCATGGAAAATATTGATTTGATAGAAAATTTGGAGCAAGATTACCAGTGACGATTTGTATGAAGTAGCAGGGATAGGGTTGAGAATCAAAATCGGCCTTAGGGGTTGATGTATACGTTCGAAATACGTATATCCATCATACATGGGTATACAAATGGAAGAGACAATTAATCCAACGATCAACGCACGACACCGGTGCGACCGGAAGTGATACATCCCACACGACTTCCTGTAACAGACACGGCGTGAGGCACGTAAGCATTACAAATGCTGGCAACTTAACGTGATACGGTGTCGTGTGGAGAACCGTACGTCAATTCACGACACGAGGTGCATTGTGAACATTCAGTGCGGGGAGCATTTAGTCATGTAACACAGTGATTTCAACTCAGTCTTGATGTTCTCCGTTAAACGCGATCTTCACAGGACGATAAATCGACGTATCGATCTTCCTAATCGATTGAAAAATCATCGAAATTATTAAACTATCAAAATATCGCATTCCATGCGTAAGCGTTTTTGGAAAGACCACACGGAGAGAATATTAAATCAAAATTTACTGTGTTATTATAGTTTTCTGGTACCAAGTCGTCACTCTGAGAAATTTTATCAAAAACATAGCAATTTTCCATTCTTTTTCTATCGAAATCGCGGAAATTATGACATTTTTCGCCCTTTTTCAGATGAAAATTTACTATGTTTTTGCTCAAATTTCTTAGAGAGACGACATGGTACCAGGGAACTATAATAACATGGTAATTTTTTATCTAATATTCTCTCCGTACATGATTGATCATTACGATTAATTTGAAAAAAAAAATATGGATGCAGGTATAGTAAAATATCACTCAACGGGATCAACATTGTTGGTGCGCTCGATACAAAGTACACACGAACCACACTGTTTTCACATGCATTTGTAAATGTTAATTAGGTCGTGTTTAATAATCACAAAAACGGCATTCAGGTTGCTTAATTAACAGGGGAAAATGATGTCAGAGGGAGAGAAAGAGAGAAAGTTGTAAATCGGGCATATGGAACTTGACGGAACTTTGCTTTTCGTTATGGAATACATGGAATTTTAGTATAAACGAAACAATTATTCTATCAATTATTAAATAGGCGAATAAATTGCCCAGCAGCGACGAAGTGTATGGATGACATAATGTGCGTGTGGTTATGAGTACTCCCGTTTTTCGTTTTCAATGCTACCGATTCTATTAATTACGTAATTTTTTTACATTGCAAAATTCCGCCGTTAATTCGTTTTCCGATAATCAGCTCCGGTAAACTTTCCAGTAAAAAGCTCTTGGAAAAAAGTGATTCTCTGCATCAGAAGGACGACCTGACGAGTGCATCAGGAAAACTGCGCTACGCAGCTTTTGAAAAGTAAATCGCTGTTTACTGCGAAAGCTTATTCATTCCACCGGAACGTCATTTTTATAATAACCATGAAAACCAAGAACATTTCATAGGACTTTGTAAACAGGCAAAACGCATTGTTCGAACGGACAATTGGATGCGAGATGCGGTTGTGTTAATTAAATATCCCAAACAAATTCGGTGAAACTGTTGATTAAGGGCCGGATTGCGTAATACATGCTGCATACCAACGTTACTCATTGTTTGAATAAAACGTCATATTCCCCCTAATACTCGTGAATCCCGTATCTATGGTATGCTATGGATGGTGAAGTAATATTAATGGTTGAAAAATTCCACGATTTCAAAAAAACTTAACTACGACCTGCACTGTCCAACAAAGAAATAAAGCGTTTCAAAGTTATATCTTATTTATCTGAACCCTCAACGGTTATATTATTCATTTCTCTCAATCTTGCGGTGAGAAATATAATATGTCGAGGTGAACCCGAGAGAAGGAGGAGAGGATCGACGGGAGTTATTCGCCGTTATAAACTTTATCTTTATTCAATAAATTGAATTTACCAACAAATTTAATTAAAGATATCCGCGTGATGATCGCGACGTGTTGAGCTGACAATCTCTCAGCCACGACTGTCAATTTCATCCAAGCGTTATTTTCTATTTGATCTCTTGTTGCTTAGCAACCAGAGTTGATCTTTATTTCTTGAGACAACGCTTGACGCAAGGAATCTCGTTTGATCCGTTTCCTATACTTTAAGTCATCTCGTACTTGAATCTTTTGTATCGATCTCCGACAAATACATATATACGCGGTCATTTCCAATCGTATTTAGCTGATCATGCTGGAAGGTTCTAGAAATGACTATATACTTCCGGTCAGGAAAGAGAGGAAGGGGTGGGTTCGAGAGCAACGCCAGCTAGAAGAAAATACTATATGTGTTCCCGGAGTTTTCCTTGCAGTGCAGCCGGAAAATGGAGAGAGGGAGAGAGAGAGAGCGCCAGTGCGCGAAAAGAAAAAACTTGAGCATGTAAAAAGAAGAAAGAAAAGTCTGAGGAAGAAAGTGAATAACTCCTTTCACGGTAAAATTTCAACAAATTTCGGTGAAAGAGTCTTTTAATCCATTCTTCAGGGCGAGGAAGTTTCAATAAGCCACGTGAGTTATGCGTCCTCGTAACGACTTTTGCTCTTTGCGATTTTTCTTCGCCTCCGTCGTAAACTCGAATCCATCCCTGTGTACTTGACTTTTTCATGTGCGCACACTTAATACTTATTGCACGGCTATGGACACCAATTTATGGAGGAAATCTCAACAAGAATCTCCAACTTTTCTATGTGCACTTTTTCCACTGATCAATTAACAGGGATTCGTGCGATGATTTATAACGGCCTCGAGTCTTTTGTCATTTAATAAAAGGAACTAATAATTTTGCTTTATACAAAAGTAACGTGATACGTCTTGAATTTGGCCTAAATCGAGAGAAAATAGAAAAAAAAACAGGAGAACGAAATATTTTTGAAATTTCAGAACAATAATTGTCTCCCAACTTTCCGCGTTGCATTATGTCAAAATGTTTCTTAGTTTTTGGGAAATCGTTAGTCTGCTTTAAACTTGATTATTTATTTTTTTCAAACTAAACTGAACTAAACTTTCAAAAAGGGTTGTAAAAATCGTTGAGAAAAGGAGAAAAGTTCCTTGGGATGAATGGAAGTCGACGATTATCTCTGGGTCAGTTATACGGGTACGATACATGGAAGCACCGGAAAGTATAAAGGACGTAATAAAGTTATCTCTCTAGCGATACGATTTTCTGTCGATAATAACTTTCGTATACGATTTTTCCTCGTTACGGGATCTCCAGGTTCCATCGGGATTCTTGTAGGGTCATCGGTCGAGTTTCGAACAGGAAATGAAGACGTTCAGGCACACGTACGCTTCTTTACTATCCGCATGTATCAAAATACCTGTATACATAGAAATATATATAACCACTGAAAGCAGGAGCTATAGTATTGCCCCAACCCACAATTCTTCATCGCTTTTTATTTCGTTTTCTTTCTTTCATTCTCGCTGTACTTATTGCACAAGATTTTCAACTACCGGCAAGTTTTTCGTAACAAGCGACAGAGGGGAAACGACAGGGTGAGGATGAGTGTAGTTGATGGAAAGCGGAAAATGTACTGGCGATGAAAGTGTTTTTTGTGTTGTTTTTATCATTATATTTTTTCACTCGGACTTGAGCATTAGTTCTCAACTTCCGGTACGAAAGAAAAATTCATTAGCACTTGACTCTGCATACTTTCTTTAATCACAGATCCTTAATCGTGATCAGGCGATGATTGGACTGTAAAATTTCGGTCCATTATCCTTTTTTTCTATAGTTATGGCGTGGAATGAAAATTAATCTGTATTTTTATGTTGTTCAAGTCCGTAAATTCCAGATGCCATTTAGCTCGATAGTGTTTGATTTTGTTAGATGCTCGTCTGTAACGCTAGGATTACGTTAAAATCGTAGAACGATACCGCGAGCCCGCATACGCTGGAACTTACTTATTAATTAATGATGCAACAACACCGAAATCCTATGCGCGGCAGAATACGCGTTGGAATAGAAGATGGTGCGATAATATTTCGCGAAATCCATGCAGAAAAATCCAATGAAAAAACGAAAAACTTTAGCAAATATCTCCATAAATTTTTCGAGATTTGCATCGATGCTTTTTCGAACTACCAAAGCACGAATACAAATCTATGGAATGTTTTTTTCGTAAAACCCACTGCAATGTATAAATCGTTGGCGTTTATTCATTCCCGAGCCCGGTTCCACAAGCTGTGGCGATTTTTTCGATTCTGCTATGCGGGCAACGACTGACACAAGCGGTTTTTCAAATTGGAATAAAAGTGCTGTTACCCTCTTTAATCTGAATACGAAAGATCTGGTCGCTTCGATACCCGCGTACACACACATGCATATTGCAAATGAAAAAAATGCTGAAACGCTAATAATAGTTCGTAATGGAAGTCTCGAATCCTATATAGTTTTGACAACTATCGCGAATCTCTCCTCAGATTGCGATTGCGAAAATAGTCGGCGTATATAACCGTTTATGTGGGCTTCAATAATCTGGCAAGTTTGGTGGTGGAGCAGTAGACAATGATAATATTTCATTGTCCGTCATATTTAATGCGGTTTAAAACTGTACGAGAATGGCAACTTCTAATTATAGCCAATATGGCGGAAAATATAGGATTTGAGAAATAGTATAATTGTAGAGGTGAAAGTTGCGAAGAGAGCTGGAAAAGCTCGGCATTGGCGATGGCAGGTATTAAAGCATTTGTCAGCCAGAGGAATATTAGCCTGCCGTTGGAAATGTCAGTGATGTGGAGGGAGTCGAGAAGGGAAAGGTGTACACTTATTAGCGCGAGCCCTCTCTATATGCATGGCGTTTGGCCAACTTAGTTACGAAGCGGTGAGGTTCAAGTCGGAACGTTCTGTGCGCACGACCCCCGAAAGCTCAGCTATGCATACTTAGTACTCGGAAAACAAGCCAAAGCATCTAACGGATTCTCGTAATACTATAATATCGTCTCTGAATGTGGGTGGAATATCTATTGGCTCTGTCGAAGGCATGCTCGAAAAAAAAAACAACAAAAATCATTTCTTTAATTAACTACAAGAATTCCAATTTCTGTGATGACTTCCGTAAGAATTAAAATAATTCCGAAATGCGACAAGGAAACACGTTGCAGTCAACGGTCGCAATCTCATTCGACGTTGCATCGTTTTTAATTTCGGTGAGTTTCACTGTCGCGAATATTTAACAAAAAATCATTAGCAATGAGAGAGGAATTGTGAAGGTAAGGAATTTATTCGCAGAAAAGGGCGAGATTGCTCGAAATCTCTCGACATTTTAGACGCACGCATATTTGAAGCAATGATAAAAATATTTCACTCTTAATTGAAACATTTCTACGTGTGTATGCTCGGCGTGTACGAAAATGAAACATTGAAGCTATGTGGCTCTAGTCGCGGGTAAGGAATGAACGAGGAACGAATGCGAGGAGAACCATTAAGGGAGAGAGGCTGTTGGGATGGTGCGTCGTTGGAGACCTTGGCGCACGGTATCTGGCAATTGCCTTCTCGGCAAGACGTGAAATTAATGTTAACGTAGATCTTAAATTGTAGACTCTTGCGGAAATCCCGCGGTGCATCTAACGGTGCGAGCTAAAATTCCATGAGGCGAAGGGTGAAAGGAAACGATCCATCAAGAGTCACAGCCCTACGGCTAAAATTTCGTGCTTCCAAAGGGACAAACGGAATTTTTTATGCGCAGGCCTCCCGCAAAACTGCTTTACTTGTTTTTAGGTAATCAAATATGAATCAAATTTCATTCTATTTACATTGATAACGATTCCACCGCGATAGAAATTTTTTCTCACCTGGCCACGCTCCGCTTAATGCCTACACCAGTTTCAAGTGGAAAAAATTGTGACAGATTTGATCGGTCCATACAAAATGATGTGTCAAACTTGCAAGGAAAGAAGATTTCTCTATGGGGATTCTTTACAACTTTGGGATGGAACTGCCATTGTAACGATGGAATTGCGTATAGAAATAATATTTGCTCGTCTCGTTTACGATTGTATGTCTATAATACGTCGGTAGCGGGGTACACTTTATGCAGCCCGACGACGTCAATGTGGTGTGCGCTTGTCCATAGTTCCGTAGTCTTTGTATCTTCAGGCTCTGTTAAAAACTTTCCGTTCGCAGCCCTCAACTCGCGCACATTCGAGAGAACTATACGTATAAAAGTGTGTGGGTGTGTGTCAGTGGTTGCACAGGGGACGTAGAAAACCCATCGAGAGGATCATACCAGGCCACTCTCGGAACTTCGACTTGGCATGAACCAACGCAAAAAGCCTTATCTCCCGTGACCCGTGCTTTTTTTCACCTCACTTTTTTTCTTTTTTTTTTTTAAGCGTTTTTTTCATCCCCAAGTAGTTGATACTCCTTCCCCCTCCCTCTCTCTCCTTCTTTCGTTCTTCTTCGCCGTACTCTTCGTTCTTCTCCTGCGCGCAACCTCTTCCCTTCCTTCTCGACCTCGAACAGAAACCCTGGCCACTTTAACTCGGAAACTAATTACAGTCGAGGCGTAAGAGAGTTTTTGCACCTCCTGCGGAGAGTGGAGAGTCTCGCCAGGAGGTCTCGATGAATTCTTTTTTTTTTCTCTTCTCCTTTTTCGCCCTTCCTTTTAACTCCCGCACTTTTTTTTCTACTTTTTATACCAGTTTTGAGACTCACCCGGGCCCTCTCTTTATCGGCGATTCGATCCTTCGCTTCATCCGAAGCATCGATCTCTCGAGACTTCTAAATCAACTTTGCCACGTCGCCGTTATCTCCAGTTTATCCGGTATAAACCAGAGGCTCATTAATAACATCCTGATGAACCATGAAAAACAAATTGAGTGGATTTTAAATAAATTTCAATACTAACCGATCTCGTATTTATATAAATTTTTATCGATCTCGTGCCTGTCGTTACTCAATCGCAAAATATCATTCAATCGTCCTATCTTTTGATTATTCTTATTGCTTACTCAACATTTGCATGAAATTCATCAACGTCATGCACTGAAAAAATCGTAAGTTTTTTTTTCAATGGAATGTTTTTTCAACCTTTGTTCGTCCCAACGCGATCGGGGTCAAGTATACCGAGTATTATGTGGCAGCTGGCGCGACGTTTACGTCATATCGTCATCTCGTCCGAACGCGAGAGCTCCAGAAAACCTCACGGCTGTCCCAACAACAACACCCTGCTGCCTTAACTCTGGCGCAAATTTTTATTTGTTCATTTTCACACTAAACATTTCTCTTCATTGATACCCAAACAAGGCCCACATTACTGAGTACTGGAACGCCTCTACAAACGGGACTTGAGCCTGCCAGAATCAAACTTCCCTTGTCTTGTGTTTTCCCATTGGGATAAAAACTTGAAAATTTTTTCGCATGGACTAAAAGGGAGAAAACTCTATATTTGTCGATAAAAAATCAGGATCACGGAAACAATTTCGTATCAGAAGAAGGAAAGAAGAAAAGGTTTTACATTAGATCGTCACGAGCCCAAAGAGACGTTTGTATTCGCTTCAAAACCATCACAATTCAAACTTCAAAGCAGAGATTCTTGAGCCTGTGGCAATGCATAGGAAAAAAAATCCTTATCACGAGGGATTTTAATCGCACAAACGTTTATGTAGAGCGCCCTCATGCAGCTGCGCCACCTGCTCTTGCATCCGTGGTCCAGTTTCCAATATCCCACTTTAGCTTTTTATTTCCCGTTTGTTAATATAGATTTTCTCACTGATTTTCTTCTTTCTTGCTTTATTTGACGCTGGTTGTAGGAGTACATATTGGATTTGTATATGTTTGATACACACTGTGTGGTATGTGTGTTCCATAGGAAATTGGGTTTCTGCTGCAGAGAATGCATCACGACACGTCGATTGTCTGATGCACTTTTTTCATTCACTACGAGTTCATGCAGTGCCGTGTTTTTTCTTTTCCTCCCTTTCTCCACATATTTGTGCATATATCCGTTCACGTTTATTTGAGCGGTTAAAAAGGTCGTGCAACTTTTGGTTCTATATAGAAACACGATCGACAAAAATGAAATTTTATTCCAATTCTAATATTAATGACGAAGTGAAAGCTGCTTTAGCAACAAGAAAGGATTATCCAGAAACTTTTAGGGATCAGTTCACATTGTTGAATGTTTATGGACTTGGGGTATTGAGGATAAATTTAAGGAGCTTTCTATCGAAAATTTCCTGGCATTACGATGCTCAACTTCATTTGCTAATTCATCAAAGCAACGTAACTACCGAAAAGATTTACATAATTCAAGTAAAACTCTGTAGGATCAACGACGATGAACACTTTGGGATTGAAGTTTTCTGCCGAGTATTACCTGAAACTACTATACCGCAGTATGTACTACAAGCATATACACGCGCGGCGAATAGTCAGAAAATTGGTTTGGCGCTTTCTTCATCTTTTCCCTCGCCTCGGCTATAATTTTTGTTTCTGGGAATTTTGTGATGAGACAAGAACCTTCAACAGTTACAACTACTTCGATTTACAGACTTATATCCACAAGACTTTTTTTTTTGCCTCCAATTGAATTCCTCGGTTCAATCTGATCCATATGATTATATATCTACGATTTAAAAAACTGTTTTCGGTTTATGGAGAGAATTTTACATCAAAATTTACTATGTAATTATAGTTCCCTGGTACCGAGTCGTCCCTCTGAGAAATTTTACCAAAACCATAGTAATTTTTCATTCTTTTTCTATCGAAATTGCAGAAATTATGACATTTTATGCCCTTTTCCAGATGAAAATTCACTATGTTTTTGCCGGAATTTCTCACGGGGACGACACGGTACCAGGGAACTGTAATTACATAGTAATTTTTTATGTAATATTCTCACCGTGTTTGAACAACCGAACCAGTGCCTTTCACGCGAATGTGCGTTTCACCGATTCATCGAGGTGAAACTTTATCAGCGCTCGTCAATTTCAATCGTTGACACAAGTGGAGGCATGGCATTCTACATTCCACTCTAATTAGTAATCGGATAAGGATTATCCATTTTTAATCGTAGACCAGCTTGCAATTAAAATCGAATTGTTAAGAAAGGGTGTTGATTTTTGGTCAATTGTATTCAATGTCATTTCTTATCTGAACATCCATGATGTAAACTTTCATTCGTAAACGTGCATTCAAAATCTAGTTAGGCAAAATTGACAAAAATGGAGGGAGCAGCATCTGGACGATCCGTATAATGTAATAAAGTGTCGAATGAAAATGATATTCTGAAGAATACGAAAATAGAGGTTTCTTGTGTAGATTATATTTCGTTAAGTTGTGAACGGAATAGTAAATTTATTCTATTATCTTGAGATCTGCGGAAAGAGGCAAAGCGATGTGGGAGTGATAAGGTTGAGGGAGGGTGTTATCTTCGCGTTTTCTCTTGTCTCGAAATACTCGAGTATTTTCTCGAGATCTTCAATTTTCTCCGAGTGTATACACGTACATAGAGTTGGTTGGTTGGTCGTACGGGAGAAAATGCAGATATGCTTTTCTTACTCTCACCCCCTCACCCCTTCTGTCGCCCTTCTATTCCTGCGTCTTTTATTTCGGTCTGAGCCACGTGGGAAAAGAAAAACTATCGCCTGGGATGTCCCTGAAGATGTTACCAGACGCGTTATCTCAAACTCGTTAAAATCCCTTCGGGGCTCATGAGGATATCTTTTTATTTTGATTTGACGTCTCTATATTCGCCAGAGCTTTTTCACAACTTTTAAAATTCGCTTTAAACGAAATCTATACCGAAGTGGTTTCATGAGAACGTAATAATGATTGATCAAGTTTCTCAATAGTAAATATACATATGGTTTTTCATGATCATAACTCCCAGCACCAAACGACTTGAACTCTGCGTTTTGACGTATTCCATTTCAAAAAAGTATCCACTGCGTTGTTAAAGTTCAATGAGACAAGTTTTGTTCAGTTTCTACAAACCTTCGAGTTTCGAAACAGTCCTTGTCACATGATTGCTCTAGAAAAAAAACTCTGCAAGACTGATTTGAGCAATAAAACAACCCTGAAGATGTGCGGATACATAGTTTATGAATTTTTGTTCTGTTTCAATTATTTCGAGCAATATTGACGGTACCCATATACGAGCAACCTGCCCAATTTGTTTTCTACGTT
Source organism: Diadegma fenestrale (assembly GCA_037043255.1). Taxonomy (NCBI): domain Eukaryota; kingdom Metazoa; phylum Arthropoda; class Insecta; order Hymenoptera; family Ichneumonidae; genus Diadegma; species Diadegma fenestrale. The sequence continues at coordinate 26,061,352 of CM073309.1, forward strand.
GTAACTTTCATTAGGAAAATGTTTTTCGTGCGACAAGGTCCGTTTTTCTGCCATCAAAATTAGGTTCGAGCGCATATTGATGGATTTTTTATGCGGCATTAACTGAGTTTTCAGACGCGAAACAACAGTGACTTTTCGACTTTCGTATCGTTCATTATTACTGGTCGGACAGCCGAGGGATTACAATGAAGTGGGTCGATAAAAGAGAGAAAAAGAAAGTGGGAGAGGATAAAAGAAATCTTTCTATTAACTTGTCGTCGAAGCTTCAGGAGTTGTTGGCCGACAGTTTTCACAAGGGAAAAGGGCGTAGCGAGGCAAGGGACGGAATTGGAGATGGTGAAAGGAATGAAAAAACCGACAAGAAAAATTGTTAACGGCACAAGGAGGAAGCCCGCGCAAACTATGGAAGAGTGTGAAAGAATTGCAAGAACAAAAAAAAACAAAGTCCTCGAGAGGAGGACGGAGATGAAACAGTTGGGCAGGGAATTTATATATACGCACGTTGCAAGAAATCTCTCAAGGAACATTTGATGGAGGGGAAAACAAAGGGTCTGTAATTTCAAAAGAACAAAAAGTGCCACGTCACCCTTTCCTTTTTCCATCGCTTTCTCCCGCGTTCTTTGACACGTAATTATTCTAGCCCTTGTACTTTTCCACGAAGGAACCGGAATTGCCAACGACGTGGCAACTCAGAAATCTTACGACTCGAAACTACTAGTTCGGATCAATTATTAATAGTGTATATACGGAAATGAGTTTTTCTCCTATCTACCACAAGGTTGGCACACAATACTGAGATGGAAACATATTTTCACCGATTCCCTCAGTCTGATGAACGCCAAGTGTTTGTCAATCGTTACAGCAGAGTCGTTTGAAGAGTTAAATAGGATCGTTTCGTGTCGATTGTGACGCGTTGACAGGTCTTGAAGCATTGTCAACGAGCTTTCGAAAGATAATCTTTGAAATTTATGAAAATTCTATAATAAAGTTGTATTTTTCTTAATGAATCTTGTCAAAAGAATTGAGTAAAAATTGGAATGACGAACTGAAAAATTTTCGATCATCGCATTTATCATTGGGCAAATGTATCGATGATGTTTTCATGAAAATAATCAAAGGTTTCCGCGTCCTGATTAAGACAATTGTTCTGGAGAAAATCTTGGAGCTATCTGTTACAGTCAAGTTTCTGCTGATGCTGAAAGGAAGAAAAAAGCATCGTTATCCGGAGGGAATGTTCGGACACAATTCTCTTGCTCTCTTCGTCTCTGTCAACAGGGTCAGAATTGCTATCAAGTTTGAAAAATTTCGTCCATTTTCTTGGGTCGAAATGGCAGGGTATGGAATGTGATCCAATCGATATTGAGTTTTTTTGTGTGTACGAAGTTCTGGTGTGTAGAAAAGTGGTGCAGTAGTGGCATACCAGAGATTCACGGAGGTTTCCGCGAGTGTACTACGAACACCGATCACGAAAATGAGCTGGCATTGGACGGAGGAGCCCTGTAGTCGATTGGTCCAATTCGTCAGAAACGATGCGGAATAGAGGGTTCAAGTTAACGGATGCCAGAAACGAAGAACATCGACCTAGCTATGAGACCCTTCCGGTCCGTGGTTTACCTCTAACCATTGGCTTTTTCATCCGGTCTCTGACTCGTCGCTAACGTTCGCGAACAATGAGATCTAACCTCGTCGGTAACTGTTCGTCTCTCTTGATCCTTCCTTTTCCGGTTTTATACGTCCCGTCTCGTTACTAAAATGTACATTATATCTATATACACGTATATATACATGCACTGATGACAAAGACTTGTGCGGAGCCGTTGTATAGCTCCATTACTGAAAAAGAGAGAGGGAGCGAGAGGGAGTCTCCGTTAAGTTTTCTTCCGGCTTTATGCAAGATAGTTGGGAATTGTAAGAGTTGAAAAAATTTGCAGCAGCGGGCTTTGCTGCACAGAGAAGAATAAGCCCGGGCACTTGAGAACACACTTGCTGGATAATTACGTCTGTTGCTCTGCAAGTAAAGTCAGTTGACATACTGCGTTGACTTCGACATTCTTATTCGCTCATAGTCGTTTTCAGGAGTTGAATGATTCATCGGAACGAAAATGGCAAACTGAGACACAGAGAGGACGTTTGCGTAAGAAAGCTTTTGTCCCTCCTTGACAATTTATGATTTTTTTTTTTTATGCTTTCTTTGCTACTAAAAAGTCAGAGTTTAACTTGGAATAGCAAGAATCTGATGAAGAACGGAGGTTCACTGTAGAGAAACGAGACACATAGTGAAGTTCTATTTGCAATGGACTTTAAAGTTGAATCAGTCGGAAGAACATCTGTTGTCTGAAATGGTCAGAAAGACAAGATTTCGTTGTCAGCCAGATTAAATGTTGATTGAACGTTTCAACGTGTTTCATATACTTTATAGTTTTATTAAGAGAGAGTCATACTATGACAAGAGAGGATCTTTCCAAGTATTCAGCAGCTGCATGTTCGCAAAAAGAATGGAAATCGGGTCGGAAGGATTTGGGAGAATTTTCGTGCAATGTATCCTGGTCGCTTTAACGGGAGCGTCACAGTGACAAACGGAGCTTGCAAGCTTCGAGGGCACGAGGGATATTCCCAGAGGCCGAAATAGAATTTCCCTGGGAATTCTCCCATACGATCGGTAGCGTCGTCACAACAGAGGATGTTTAGCAGGACGACCGGATGCGTTCAATGTTCCGAAAGGCTATTCGTCTCGATAGCCCTGTCCCGTGTAGCCTTCCCTACACTTCGCCTACACCTCGCAATCTCTCCGTACTCGTCGCTAACGTTTACCTCTACACAACGACCCGCATAATACTGAAATTGAGTAAACCCTTTATGGTTGCGACACCCTCCAACGTGTTCGTGTACAATCGTTTACCAAGTCTGATCCACCAGTCATGCGTTCTCTCATGTGCTCCGTCCAACTTCTCTTTTACTCCTCTCTCATTCTTTTCATTTACATCCATTTATTACGAGCGAATGTGAAATTCTATCTGGGATCCTTATTCACATGATACGCATGCTGCATGACAGCTCACATACGTACTGTGTGCGCTTTGTAGAACAACGATTGCGCAGAAATATGTCATTTATAACGAAAATTGTGTTTACGTTCATCTCCAAATTACGGCCATATCAAAAACAACATGCGAACTTTGACCCTCATCATTACTCAAATAACCAGAGACTGCAAAAAAAAAAACGTATGAGCACTAAAAATACGTTTTGAGAAAACGCCCTCACGAAAATTCTATTCAGAAGTTAACTGAGTGTGGTGTATTTTTGAAGTCTTTTTGGTATCATTTGCGAAATAATCTTATCAAGTTAGTTGTCAAACGTAATTGGATCGTAGAGATCGTAAAACTTTCATGAAAAAATATCTCATATGAAGTCTAGACTTCCAGAAATAACCACCGAAATTTTCCCATATTTGAGACTTTTTTACTTTCCATTCCTATATTTTTCCGAAACTAAACGTCAAAACTGTTCATTTTCTTGGAGAAACTTCGTCATGTGTTCCTCCGTAATCAAAAAGAAAAAAAATACGTAGAAAAGTTTGAGAATTATACGTGAATTTTGAAACTGCTGTTCTTAAGAACGTGCGGAAAGTATTTTCATAATACATGCCTTGAAAGTGTACTCCAAATTGCAAAAAAAAAAAGTTCGAAAATCGCTGTGGCGCGAGACTACAATCCCGAGCTTGAGAAATTCAATTAGTTAGGATCGAAAGATGTGGAAATCGCAAACCTGCAAACTACTTCGAAATATCGTACTTGAACAAATGTTCCGGAAACGAACTTCAAGAGTTTCTGGAAATGAAAGAAAAAGTATCTCAGACTGTCGTAAATTCACTCGTTTCGGGCCAATACCGCAACTGTGTGTGTATTCATCATTATCAATGCGCTTTTGAGGTACGGTATCGCATGATTGGTCGCACACGAGAGAAAAGTTACGGACACATGTTAAGTGTCTGTTATCGAGAAAATGTTGACTAAAGAATTTTCGTAAATTTTGGTGGAATCGTCGAAACTCGTGCCGAATTTTCCAGATGAATGAAACCTGCACTTGCGAAATAATTAGCATCATTCCAATTAAGTATTGACTCGAAGCCACCGAAACCGCTGTCTAAAACGAATATCGTTTACTATCGCGATGGTCGATTGATGAATTTCATTTCTTCCGCCACATTTTGTTGGCTTGGCGTATTTACTTTCGCCGTGTCTAGAGAGGTGTTAATTGCTATACCGCGCCATACGCATTCCCCACTTTTCATCATCGAATTAACCTTTAATCCGTCTGATAAATCGCACGTGTTTGCCTGTCTGTCTATGACACCGTTTTGCTCGACTGATGGGCCACTTTTAGATAAGCAGACTGTTTTTTTTTTTAATTCACGGTAGAGTTGTTTGAATCAAAACGGCGACTGTCAACGCTCGAGGAATTTCGACTATAAATACCTCGATATTGCAGTTGGAATACAAAGTAGCGTGAACCATTGCCGTTGCACTCTGCATTAATTCAAGAAAGTCAAAAATCAACGATACAAACTCATTGTAAGTGTGCACAGTGAGGTCCAAATGAATCGAATAAAACTGCTTGAATTTCTCCTACTTTTCATAAAATTTGGAGATCAAACCTATTGAACTTTGCTGACTCGGCTCACCTGCACGTGACACGGGCATTATAATTCTTTCCGTCAGTATCGTCTGCTTTTTTACCTTCTCAATTTTTTCGTTGCCGCACAGGAAACTTCGATATATTTTTTTGTTCCCAAGATTTACTTTTTCTAGAGATTTCATAATTGCCGAGGTATTTGCCCGTGAATAATTGGCGATTTTCTATTCATAAAAATGAATGCCTTTAATTTTGCGGAGGCAGATTTTTATTTCTTTCAATTCCATGCCCGTTGCCTTCAACGATTACAAAAAAAAAGTCGAGCGTCACTTATTGTTGCAATTGGAAATCTCGACTGGACTTTTCGAGTTGTTTTGATTGATGAAAATTTATAATTAATCGTATATTTTCTTAATCCGCGTCAGGATAATAAATTTTGATGAAGATGATTCCCACCGTATTATTCGGACTTTTGTGCTTGGGCCCATTAACCGTGATGGCGGTTTACCCCTCAAATGAGATCGTAAGTTGAATCTACATATAGCAATACTATGAATATTGTAAAGGGAGCTTAGTTCGTTGTCACACGTCGTTTGATTGTTTGTCCAACTTTTTTAGCCGGACACAGTAGCGACGCCTGCGCAGCAATGCGTGGATTTCAACGAAGGTTTTGTTGGAGAGTGTGTCGTGAGTATTCATGACCGCGTTTCGTAATGAGTGCGCTGTGACGTCGATGATATTTTTGTCCATTTTTAGATAACCCAAAAAAAAAGACACCGTGAGAATCCTCATTATTTTTTGAACACCAACCCGTGCCACAGCTTGAAATGTGCTAAGCCGAGAGAGGACGGTGGCTATTCGCTTTTCAGGCGGAGACGGCCTAAGAACGGTACGATCTGTGGATTGTTCAAAGTGAGTTTTCCCCGACGAATCATTTGATAAAATTAAATGACTTTTGTCGCTTGAGAAAAAACGACTGAGAGATTATTAAAAAATCATAGGCCTGTCGAGGAGGAATGTGTTTTGACGTCGAACCAGGAGATATTCCGAGGACATATGGTACGCGAAACACTTTCGAGTGCACGCCACCGCTAAACGCCGGGCCAGAAACATCGGAGAATAAAAAATATAGAAAATTGAAAGGTCCGTCTGGTTGAAGGGCTCAAATGAGAAGTCACTAAGCATGCAACACATGTCGATATAAAGAAAATATAAGCCACTCTACTTTCCATCTTCAATATTATGTATCGATAACTCAAAAATCCTCGAGTAATTCCGGAATTGAATTGAACTTGTCACTGAAAAGTTTTCCTGTCGGTCCTAAACTCTCACCGTGATAGCGGGACTATCCAAATGACGATGACAGTCCGAACGAGTTGATAACGAGTCGAGAACAGAGAAGGAAACCGTGCACAAAGATTATTCTCATTTCATCTCAAAAAGGTAGCTCGAGTATTATTTTCCAACAGTTAGCTAATAAATTAATAAGCGTGTAATTCGCCGATGCTGGTAAAAACGTTGAACTGTATCTCAATCCGACAACTTTTTTGATTCCTTGTTATGTCAGGCTTGAACTACGGGAGGAATTTTCTATAGGAACTCTTTATCAGTGAAATCTCTGCCTGGAATTCGTAGGAGAACTTGGAAAGTATGTTATGAAGGTCTTATCCGCCCCAAATCGACTTCTAGTAGGACAGATTTATAGAGATCGTAAAGAAGTCGCTAGAAATATCACTGAGCATTGATAATCCACTCAGACTTACCTGACACACGGTGTGTTTATTAATCACTCACTCGACATTTCTTCGAATGTGATAACACTTTTGACTTTTTCCCATCCTTAAGATCCTCGCTTGTGTACTTAATACGACAGTAGAGAGATGTAGGAAATATAAAATATACGCACTCGAAAAATCAGTGGTTTGGTAAAAACCAAGTGGAATCATAGTACGACAAAGAAGCGAACAAATTTAGCAGATTAAAGGGAAATTGAACATTCATTTTGAAGGAGAAGACTGCGGTTCAAAAAATTGAATCAATTCAGCAACAGATATTGGATCAATCAATGCGAATAAATCGATCTTCGTGTAGGACCCAGTGTCTGTTGCCTGAAGCTGTGTGATACTTTGTACACGAAATCAACTTTCTGCGATCGCTCATGCACTACTTGTTTGCATCTCGATTTGTATCTCTTAGTTCCTTTGTCTCTCAATTCACCTTTCAGTAATTACGAAAATATACGAAAAGACTGGCAAAGTGGGGGGGGCAAACTGGCAAGTTTTAGGCCTACTTAAGTTTGTATTAGTAAAAAATTATGGCGATTTGGGCGAAAAAAATGGTTGAGCTCGGTTTTCTAGTAGAACGCGATGCCATGAAAACACATCCGCAAAATGTCTGTCTCTATCGCCAGAGTTCGAATGGATTTTTTCGTCAATTTCCATGCATGTTTGAGGTGAGTCGCGAGTCTCTCGTATGCGCTGTAGTCCGTATGACTGTGTAACGTATATATATGCGTGCATGGATATCGACTTCTGCTCGCAACGTCCTGGGAGAAATGTATGTGGGTTTGCCCACCTGAATAAATTACGTGGTACAGACCGAGAGAGTTCAGTGAGAAATCTGTTTGCAATACCTAAGCTGCCTTCCATCCGATTTCCCCGCATCTGACTCATGCAACGATCGATCAGATTAATGAATTAAATAAACCTGGTCGAGATGACGCAAATACTCGTGACTATACGCGAATCCGCATCAATTGTGTATTATTCTGGAAATAACCTTTTGCAAAATTCTCCAAACGGAACCATCGTTCCGTATATAACACCAATAATAAAATTGTATGAGTTAATCGAATTTCATGACGAATAAAATCTCATATTTCGTTTCCATTTTTTTCGACTTTAATCTAGGCTTTTTTTCATTTGATTGACTCGTGGCATGTTTGCTACGAGAAAAGAAGTTTGTACGGCCTGACGAAGTATTTGATTTGTCCTCGTGGTTTATTAGCAGAGAAAAGTGCTATTCGGTATAAAAGTTGAAACTTTTACGTTCTGCAAATACCGGATGTAGATTTAATTACTACGTTTATGTCGTATTATCTTTATGAAGTCTCGTTCTGTGAAACATACACAGTACGATACGCAGCGATCGACGGGAGGTCAAGCTACAAACCTGAAGTAATTTCGCGTAACCCGATCTCCGTTCTGTCGACAGCCATTTGGTCGTGGAACCGTAACCAGGGCATGTATGGGTATTACGCGTCTCAAATGATGGTCGTAAATTCAGCTGAAGTTTCTTTCCAGCAGTATCCACCGGTTTTACTTGAAACTGGCCAACGGAAGGAGCATGTGCACGTTTTAGCGGTCATTCGATTTGTAAAGAGGTTTAGGAGAGCAAGCTTCGTCGGTAGATGAGGGAACGAGGAAAATAAGAAAGAATGGCGAACGAATAACTCACCAAAGAGTCACGGGTGCTTTGACTTTCATATCTCCAACTATATATGTATTCCTGCACTTATATGAGACTTTTAGTAGCGTAGTACAGTAGGGTGAAATAGCCAGCTGAGTATCTGTGCAACTCGCAAAGAGTCTATACCGTTTCGAGAAGCGAAGCCAGCCACCCTCCTTCATCGTTCCAACCCGTTTTTCAAGCTTGCGGAAAGCTTTCGGACATCCAGGGAGAAGCCTTGCGAGTCAAGAGGGAAAGAGTCACGAAGAGACTGAATGCGCGAGAGAAAAAGTATATGGCAACCTGATCCAGTGACATTATCAGAAACGAGCAGCGACATATCAAAGACTGTGATGATTCCTCTCGCAAAAGTAACCAAGAGGAATACAAATCTCCGTTTATCATTCATTTTTCTGAATACGTCATGAATTTAACTGGCTTTTCGTGAAAATTTGTCTCGAGTCATACATTTCAGTTGTATACATGTTTTTCGTCATTTTTCACGGTTGCATCGGAGGATTCTGAACTGTGCAATATTTTCAACTATTGAAATGGTCCTATTTCTGATAAAAGCAATAACTCCAACAATACGCATTCGTGAGCTAATAGATCGCTGTCGTTTTTTGGTGTGTGTGTGTGTGTGTGTGTCTATGTGACACGCGTGCATCCGATGTACACCCAGTTTACAGGCATTCTGTATCCTTGGCACACACTCCGCTCTCGTATTTCTTCGTGAGATAAATTGAGAGCAGGCCAAAGGCCGCGTGAGGGCTTTACACTTTACGAGCAGAAAGATTACCGACATATAGCCTCGGTACTTATACAATACTCGAATGGCTGCACTTTCGTAGCTATAGATGTATTTTTTAGTTGGAGCGACATATTTTTTTTTTTTCTAGTGTCCCTTTTATCCCGAACATTGAATCTCGTGCGATCAAACGACAAAACTTACGCCGTGTGCGATGTACGTTGAGATATTTTTAATGATCGAAAAATAATGTTTATTGAGATATTCATGAATACACTGAAACTTAAATTTTGTCAAAAAACGTCGATATTTTGTTGAACACGGTGAACGAAATATTTTCGGATAATTTCAAAATTTTCGTACTTTTGACAATCTACGATTTTTAGAGGAAACTGTCAGCAAGAGTTAAGATTGGAATGACAAAAATTGACTTTTCAAAGAGACTTCCGAGAATATTTCTTCCTGCAATGACAACATTGTTGTGTCTATTCGAAAAAAGTATTGTCGAACGTATCCAACAAAATTCTCAATTGATAATTGCGAAATGATTCGTAGAGAATGTAAAAAAACTATTTATTCCGAGCTGAAAAGTAAAGAAAGGTTTCCTCTCAAAAGTAAAAAATAAAAATCACTGTGAAGATGATGGACAAATCACTCCCAGAATCCAGCAGAAAAAAAAACATGGTAGACGGAACCTAAATGATTGTCGTCGAGGGTTGAAACAATGACGTGAAAAATAATGGACGGATTCCCAGGGGGCGAGAGGGCCGGACGTTGGTAGAGTTGGTGAGGAATGCCAAATGTGTGTATCACCATACCTTTCGTAATTCCTTCTGCACACGTATTCGTTCATGGCCTCTGCCAAAGAACGCGAAAACGTGCGAAAGGACGACGTGATACTGCAGCGCTGCACTGGCGCGTAGCCCGCTACCGAGGAGGTGGGACGGATGAGGTGCTGCTGGAGCCGGAAGAGACATTTATAGCACAGAAAGAGAGAGATGGCTAAAAAAAATAAAGAGCGAGGGAAGAAGCTAGCGAGATGCGAGGGAATCCCCGAGATTCGTGCAGGAGGGATGAACGAGCGAGCGAGAGAGAGAGAGAGAGAGAGAGAGAGCACGCTATCGCTACGAACACTAAATTTCCCGTCCAATTTCGATGTACACGACTCGAGCTGTGTTTCGAGAAAGGGGAGCTGCTTCACGTAGAGCAGTAACGTAGGCGTGCTGCAGTTTACCGAGCGATGGATCCGCTTCTGTCCTGGTATCTCGCACTATGTATTTTATACTAAACGGTACCATACAAAATACATACGTAATACACAGACTCACACACCAATATTATGTTAATGTATAAATTTCTACGTGTTTGTTTCAATAGAGATACCCGATACTGTTATATTACCGTATGCGGTTTACATCAGTTCCAAAATTAAGCAAACCCACTGAATTCGTTGGCAGAGAATATATACCAGAGTTACCAATACATAGACTCGACAGTAGTCAATTTTGAATGGTGATTTTCGATATCTGGTTCCCCATCTTTTTTTCAACTCTCATCAATCGTTAGACAATGATTTTATCGATGAAACAATCAACAATTCTTGGTATCGACGAGAATAATAATAATCTTAATTTATTTACGAGATTCTAGAATATTAATTGACTCACTTGCACAACCATACAACGTCGAATTCACGATAATATTCAAGTATTCCGTGACATAACGTGAACCACAACGTTTCAGGATATTGTATCTTGCTGCATTGGATTCAGCCAACATTTCAAGTGAGTTGTCTACGCTAAACGACAGGCATATGAATACATTCGGCCATGCAGTTGTGTGTTGAAGGGATAAATGAATATACATACAACTGCCAGCAGTAAATATGAGAGATCTTAGCACAGCTTCGGAGTGCCGATGACACATTATATGAGCCACGTAGGTCTTGTTTGACATTCATGTGTACATCGACAAATGTGTGCGCAACGAGATTTAAAACGCTGCACTACGGTATTTACGTCCACAGAGCCGCGAAAAGTGGTTCAGAAATTTCAACAGCACTGAGCCATCGCGATAGATCGTGAATGACATCCATCACTAACAAATGAGTGGACGATAATCTGCGCAGCTCGAGAATTGCATCGTCAAAGTTGACAATTATGGGAAATGAATTTTAAAAAATGCTGAATGAAAAATGGTCTCAGACGAATTTATTGCAGTGAAATAAGCAGTTTACCTATTTTTCTCTGGTTATGATAAACGACCGTTCGAATGTCGGAGTGAATATCAATATTAATATATAGATCAGTGAATCCAAGCCTGACGGCCATTTTTATCACCAGCGTGTGGTCCAACAGGGTTCACAGCGGTTGAGTTTTAATTGCACTTGTGTTAGACCAGGCTTACGTCGGTTCAAGGTCCATGTGAGTACACGAAGAGAATATTACATCAAAATTTACTATGTTATTAGAGTTCCCTGGTACCAAGTCGTTGCTCTGAGAAATTTTACCCAAGACATAGTAATTTTTCATTGTTTTTCTATCGAAATCGCGGAAATCATGACATTTTTCGCCCTTTTCAGATGAAAATTTACTACGTTTCTGCTCAAATTTCTTAGAGGGACGACATGGTACCAGGGAAATGATGCTGAAGTTTGCAACCTTGGAATGCATCGAAAAATATTGAACTTTATTGGAGATTCGTTCAATTTTCAATGTCAGCCAAATTTTTCGAGCCGATATGCTTTTTGAATGACAAAAATGGATCATTTTCTCATCGTAATTACAATCTGCATTTGAATAAGTATTTTTGTCCAAGATAAAAATGAATTTCGTTGCATTCCAACGATGCGAACTTCAGAGTCATCCAGGGAACTATAATAACATAATAATTTTCAATGTAATATTCTCTCCGTGTATGAGATATCGAAAGAACAAATCTCTACAGCAGCGTAAGCTAGGATAGATTTCGGTAGTTTTGAGATCAAGAAGGTGGCTGAGAATTGATTAAAAAATTGGATACGCACAGATGATTGCTAAGTGGACCTTCGTTCATTGCTGCTTTATTCTAGTTCCATGGCATAAAGCTTCAATTTTACCCAAGACAAATGATTGAAACAGGATATTTTGGTGTCTGTCCAAAGGCTGGATATTGGCTTTTGTAATGTATCCAATTCGCCGGTGAGAGTGAAATGATAAAAGTGACGCTATGAATGAAAAAAAAAATCAAGAGGTCTTGTGAACGACATCGTGACTGATATTGATTTTGCGTTGTATAAGTTGTATTCGCTGTAATCCCTTGATCCCTTGATCAAGTATGTCTCAGCCTGAAGGGAGCGCTGGCACATAAATTGACAATTCTGTTGACTTTGCGCCTGTGTGTTTACCAAGCTTGGATGCACACACCAAAATCATCAGCGCACATTAAGTGATAATTCATGGGCTATCGCATGACCATCTCACGTATACGAAATCTGACGTTGAGGCTTTATAAAGGTCAATGATCGAACTATCGAATAAATCGATATAAGTTTTTGAATAGTTTGGGACGTGATCAGAAAAAAAATTAACGAATTTAGAGGAAAATTCTCAATTCATTGAATTTCTGCGGGCAACTTTTCGTAACTTTGGAATTTCGATATCGAAACAATGGAGTGTGTAAATTTTTACTTCCTTTTCAATACTTGGCGCCCGGCCGCTGCCACGTCTCTCGATTTATATTATTTCTGAATAGCATAATCAATGCATTCATTTTTGAGGTTTTGTTGCGATAGAAATACAATTTTTATTTATCAAACACAAATCAAGGGAGCTTGTTATTTTCAATTTTCGTAGTTTTTTATCATCGTAAAAGAAACAAGTGGAAAAAAGCCACCGTCCGCAAAGGGATGCCAAAGACGTAGTTATAGTTCATGCCCTGATTGAAAACATCTTTCAGCAAAGTTTCAACGTCGCGTATCTTCGTCATGCCTTCCGCGAGCGACGTCCCACCGTCGTCTCTACATTTCTCTTTCCATGAGCGTTGACGGGCAAATAAAGTACGTGAATAATTCGTATTTGAACGGCTGGCTGAACGGAAAGTTGAGCTTAGCGAAAAGGAAGAAGAGTGTTTTTACACCCGAGAAAACGGTAATTTTCCAGAAGCTAAAGGAGACACACACGACAAAACTTTTGCTCCAGCATGCTGGCAACTCCGCGTTTACATTATGCATAATGTTTGAATGGAGCATTAATGGTTTAGCGATGTTAAAACTGTTTTAGATACGATGGACAGTCGCGCGAAAAATTCAAACTGTGCATTCCCAGTGTCGAATGATCGACCGCCGGCTTAAGTGACAATATAATGATTGGCATAAAAGTTGAATATAAAGCTTTGCCCATTTGGGCTTTGGCCAAGCTGCTCCTTTGATTATCGAAGCGACCATGGAAACGCTGTGTATACAGAAACGAGGGTTAATCACTTCATTATCACTGTCGACTTTGCCAAATGAATGTGCAATACTGCGCGAGCGAAGACGTCAGAAATTGTAGAAACTTTGGGCAGCCTACTTCATGGAAGTAATTTGACGTGTGCATGCGAGCTCGATCTATCCAACGTGTACACATGAATTTTGATATCGATCGTGGAGGAAAAGTCATGGAGCTTTAACCGCGATGGGAATATGTTTTTTATACATAATGCATATGTGAACGGACGATTAGTCTGTGTGGCAAAAATCTACAATAGAGGAGAATCTATTTCATAAAAATGTGATCGAGTTCTTAAAAAACCGGATTATCGATCTTTGCTGAGTACACGTGAAGGAGCGTCGCTAATAAATACAGAAAAAAAATTTTTTAATAAATAAATAACCGGCAAAAATTTGCCACAAAATTCCATAAGCGCGAGTATGAAATTATGGCTTTGTTACTCGCATGAAAATATATTTACGAGCTTCTAGAATTTATTTCAGTCCCTCCCCGCAGACTCTCTCGGGAAGGTACATCTTTGGAGAGCAACATATTTTATTCATGCCGGAGAGGCCGGAATATTGTCTCGTGACATAAATGCGCTGACCTGTAAGCTAGTACGCGCGTATGTATATTCTTCTTGAAAGCGGCAACGATTCTAATGAAAAAGTGACGAGACAAAAATCGGTGAATGCTGAAGCAGTTTTTAAAAGCAACGCTTAAAATAAAAATGTTCTAGGGGTAGAAAATAATTGTGTCTCTGCGACGCACCTGGATTTCTCCTGATCTCAAATATCTCGCCTCTCCCAGCTCAATAAGAAGAAAAAAAAAACAAAAATTTCTCTGCCTCATGCTACGAAACACTAAAAAATTCGCGGGTTTGTTTTCTGAGACTTTTGCAGTTTTTCTACTATAGTGACGTTCGTGCATTCAAGACTCGAATTGTATATGAAGAAACTGACGAAGGACTAGGGAAGCGTATAATAAGAAAAAAAAATGAATTCGCTGGTAAAAGATTATCGCAGGAAAGAGCCAGAGATCAAAAGTGTAAATAAAATAATGCACATGAATACGCGAACGTGCAATGTGCATGGTGTAATCGTGAATACCCAATGCGCGCCTAATTTATATACCTCATTAAATAATATGATAATATACAAACGAATTTGCATGAGTATTTAAGAAACGAGAAAAGTTGTTGTACTAGCTAAAAATGATGTGCTCTCGTGGTGGTCATGTGTTTAAGCTGCGAGGGACTTAACGTTATTCGTAATGAAGTTCTCGAGCAGTGATAAAAAGAGGGTGCAGAAAATTTTGGTAGAACTGTAGAGAGTGTCTTTAATGTCATTAGGCAATGGCGTGTGTCCCTTTTACGTTGGCAGTCCTACAGTCGTGCATCCCCGTGCGACAAAAGTTGTAATCCGTCTCGGTAAGAGAACGCGCGACGACGATTCAGGGATTTTGCTCTGCGGCAACTTTCTCACCGAACTTCCGCTTGCCAGAACTCTGCTCTGACAAAAAGCGTCGTGAGGGAGACGAAGGCGAAAGAATGAAGAGGGATGGGGTCGAGCACGAAGGGTGAAAAGAGGAGTAAGCCGCAAGGTAGTTACTTAAAATAGCCAAGGGCTTTTGTCTTCGTCTCGGTAAAAACCGCTTCCGATCTTTTCCAGAGGGTGTCGAACTGGCGGAGAAATACAGAAATATATATATATCTATAAAAATCAACTAATTTTGTTATTTTCAATAAAAACGGCAAACATTCAGAAGGCTTAAGAGACTTTCAGATCGTTAGTTGACCTCTATATACCGTGTAGAAGTCAACGCCGTGGTGTAAGGAACGAAAAGTTTATTAATTAATGAACTTTTCGATGATTTTTCTGATCGTTTTATTCCCAACACGTATATTACACGGATACGCCGATAAAGGGATGAAAAAAAGATATTTCAATTCAGGACAGAGCTTATTGCTGGATATTGCCTTTTTATCGAAAATAAACACGTATCAATCTCGAATAAATATATTTCCGTCGATCTCGGGTAGCAGCCGGAGGCGAAGACGCGCGGTCTTTAGAAAGAAAAGTACATGGGAAAGGGGAAGAAAGGGAGCACCGAAACGTTTCCTAGATTATTATTGGTTTGAAAAGCTCGACAGAAAAAAAACTCAACCGAGATAGAGAGCACGTTTTTTTTCTTCTTTCTGTGGTCGAAAAGAATTTTCTGTATTTTCTCCAGCCAGTTCGTCCCACACACTCCTTCTTCGTTACCCCCTCGCACGCTTACAGGACTGACGCATATACTCTGACCGTGCAATTTTTCCATGATGCTGTGGGCTTGGAAAAATTTCGCGAATGCGAAAGGAACGAGGCTGGATATTCGCCTGGAGGCTGCATGTTGAGAGCAGAAGTTGTGGCCTATGGTTTGAGAACGGTCGAGCAATGGGTGGAAAAGAGGTGGATCGAGTTGTCGGCTTGACCTTTTATATGTATACAGCGCGCTATAAGTATGTATATACATATTTCTCTCCATATACCAAAACATGTTTATTCATACGACTGAAATCTCATATTGAACTAATACCATTTGCTGCACACAAATTTTGCCCCAAGTCACCAAGTCATCGTCGCAGCATGATCAACCCCTTTGCAGTTCGAAATTATTCTCTTCGATGACGTGAAACTGTTTAACAACGATCAACGCGTCTCACACACGACGAACTGAACTCCACGTCACGAAGTTATGAGTTTTCAGTGAATTATACAGCACGATCGATCTCAATCTTGAGATAATAATATTAAGGAAAAGTATCTTACCGATTGAGCTCCTTCCTGTGCAATTCGCGACCACATGGTTCGAATTCTGGGAAGAAAATTATCCTTGGGGAGACCGGGATTGCTAGGCCATCGTCCTGGACTTTCCTGCTATAAAACACAATGTGATAATCAATTATTCTGGCGAAAAAAAAACACTATTACAAACAGAGAGTTGATTGTTTCTGTATCGCAGATGGTTATTCAATTTTTTCCATAGACTACTGAGGATGGCGAAATTTTTGTGTCTTGCTCTAATCGTAAATAAATTCAGATCCAACAGCAGAAATGTGGGTTCAAGGATGAGCGATTAATGTGCGAGTTGCGATGAACTTTTCCTTCAACGTTTTTATAAACATTAGTGTTATTAAATATTTATTGTTATTCTGA
This sequence comes from Diadegma fenestrale, assembly GCA_037043255.1. Lineage (NCBI taxonomy): Eukaryota > Metazoa > Arthropoda > Insecta > Hymenoptera > Ichneumonidae > Diadegma > Diadegma fenestrale. The sequence continues at coordinate 26,077,827 of CM073309.1, forward strand.
TAGGATCGGCGAATACGGTTATCATTCACACACATCAATTGTTTTAATTGGTGAAATGCTATCGTGCAAGATGAAATCTGCCATACAGTTGGCCTTGGCTTTTTTATTTGCATGCTACAAACTTTCGTTCCATTAAAAACTAAATGACTTATTGTTCCTGTTGAGTTTAACGATCGCGATATACTATACAGAGCGAAAGAGCATCAACGAGTTTAAAATATGAAGAGTAAAAAAAAATTTTGTGTGTGCGATTTTTTTCGAAAAATTTCATCATCTCAATACGAATGCGACTGATGATTTATGAGTCTCCATATCGTTCTTGCCAATTTATTTTCATTCATGACAGCAGGAAAAGCATTTTATTGAACGTACAAGTGAATGGCTGCGAGACAAGCGAAATACTTTTCCATAGAATACGCAAAGCGTTTTGAACGAAAAAACAAAATACCTACGATCGCCCCTCATATTGATTTTTTAATTGAAAATAGTGATTGCCGAAAAGAATTTCAAAACCAGTGAATTTTTGTGGCTATTTAGAGTGAATTTTTCTTTTCAACAATGTTTGTGAATCTTGTACTGTCAAAAATCTATTACGAAACGAATTTTGCTGTGGAATTATTCATTTTTGCATCGAGGGATAAATCGATCGATCGATAAGTTGCGAGTTACGATCAAATGTAACTGGAGAAAAGTGCAAGTGGAATTGAGCAAACTTTGAATGGCGAATACACATTAGGGAGGTATAAGGGCGCAATTATGATGAAGATAATGACAGCAATGACGTCATGCTAGTACGCTGGCAGTGTCGGGATATCATGTGAGGAACATAGCAGCGGCAGATACCGCAGCATCACACCGCGTGAGAGCAGCATCCGTACAGCAGCAGGGAGCGAGAAGAGGCCGATAGGAGTGGAGCCGCAGCAGCTATACCGGCATAGAGTTGTCTCTCTTTATAATTCTCTGTCTCGCTCGCTCTCTGTTTTCCACATCGTCGAAAAATCAATATTGGAGGGTCGCAGCGCCTCTCGGGGGCAGCTCGCCAAAGACGACGAATCTCAGTGCCACGAAAATACGTGAAGCGAAAACCCCCCGTTGGCTACGAGGGACGACGCGAGCGCGGTATCAAAAGATCCACGAGCTAGGAACTTGCGAGAGAAGAGAGATATAGAGATATAAGGAGACTGAAAGAAGGAAAAAGGGCGAAAGGAGGAAGGAGTGGAAGAGAAAGAGTGAGTGGTGGGACAAAACCCGTCGTCGACACTCGGAAAAATCGCGGGTGACTCTCTCGCCTTGCTTCTTTCGCCTTCCATTCGTTTCTTTATACTTTTCTCTTTTCTGTTTTTATTTTTCATTTCTGTTTGACTTCCTGTACACGAGTTTCAATACGTCACGTGTGCCTCGTGTTTGTGTGTGCACGCCGATCTCTACCCGTACACGAACGACGCAGAAAAGGTTTGAAGAAGCCGGACGACACTCAATATATAGTAACGGGGGTGGTTTTCAACCCCCCCCCCTCTGCCCCTGTCAACCGCGCCCTTCCCCAAGCCCCAAAACCGTCTCTCTATTGGACCATTGTTATATATTACTTGGAGTAAGAATCCTGCCAGCATAAACCGATATGTTGTATTCAACTCTCGTCCCAGTGCCGTAACACACCTCTTTTCTCTTCTCACCTCGTGCAACGAGCTTTCGCCATTTTGAAACACCGCCATGACCTCTCCCGGTGAATATCCCAATCCCCTCGTCACGTGTTTACTATTAGCTGGGTTACTCTTGAATTCCCAAACTCCCATCAAACCCACTGGGAGTTTTGAACTTTTTATGCTGCGGTCACTGCCAAATGAAAACAATTTCAAAATTACGGAAAAATGTAATTTCCACATTGAAAATTGATCGCGTTCGATGTTCCTGAGACGAACACTCGCGCGTCCTAGGGTTGCAATAATTCTTCCATCAAAACCTCACGTTCATTTCTTCCAATATGTTCTGCTAATTGACATAAAAGTGATTGGCGTCATATAAAACAAACAAAAAATCATTTATTGCCATCGTTTTCTGCATTTTTGCAAAATCTTGTGTCTAATTCCGTCCAACAAACTATAGAGATGTTGAAATTAGTGTAACACGATTCGTTAATCGCCTACATGATCGTTAGCTGACTACTGGATTTATAACATTATAGCCGGGATTATAGCAGTGTTGATTTTTCTATTTGTTTCGCGCGTTCGAACGCAATTCGTGAATATTGAATGTGTTATTACACTTGAATGACTTCACACGCAGTTCAATATGATTACCGATCGGACTGTTCGCATAAGGCTATATAAAAATTTAACATCAATTGCGGTTCATTTGACAAGCTGCATCGATCATAGCATGTTATTTCGATGGATCATATTTCGTTTAATTTTCGTAATTCCGTATATCCAGTGACACGCAATGGAGCATAAAATAATAATTTCATGCAGGATCAAGAGCCGGATAATTTTCGTCGTTTATGCCAATATTCTCAACTTAATCGGATGCAGAGTGCATTTGTACTGTTTGAAATTTGATACCTTCAATTTATTCCACCATAAATTGTCTGTTTCTCAACGGTAAATTCTCTATTTACAATATTCATCCCCTGCGCCTGGACTTCTGTGAATTCGTGCATAGGGCATTCGATAACAATTCCATCCTCTCACGCTTGCCCTCGAGAACTTGATTCAACAATTATAAATCTTTTAACGTAATGATTACCGAATGCTTCGAGAAATTTCAAGCTTTTTTCATCCTAAAAACACGTTTGCATGTCGATGTGATGGAATAGGAAAATAATTGTGAGTTTTCCAAAATTTATCCACGCTGCTAATATTTTTTATTGCCCAAAGACTTCAGGCTTGGTCTAATTAATCTGGAAAGAAAAAGCTTTTACTAAAATTGATCCAAAGAATATGAATGTTATTTCAGAAAAATTACTCGTGAATGGAATATTTACATGCGAGCCCGTATACATTTGTTAGCTTGTAACAAAAGAATGAAAACCGATCAAAAAGTGATCACATGTCGGTAAAGTCGAAATATAATTTCTCACTGTAGAGTGTGCGACTCGTGCGTTGTCTACATATCCGCCATATTAATTAATACCACGCGAAATATTGGCCTGACCCTTGTATAGCAGTGAATTTGCAGGTATGGATATGATTCAGTGGGAGAAAAAGCGATTCGCGTGTATGTTAAATATTTGAACAATGAAAATTCCGATTAATGCAAATCCTCGATCGCGCCACCTACATCCCTTGACGGTGGCACGAAAATCGTGGTATAATTGTGACAATTTTTCACCCCCAAATACAACGTTTCAATCACCTCTGTTTCTCATCGCCCTGGACAAGCAACGTGCGGAAGCATGTGGGTGAGCAAGAGAACGAAAAAGCGAAAAAAAGTGACCGTAACAATCCGAGCGTACTCGCTCGCGTGAACGAATGGTTATGCGCGATGTCGTTTCATCGTTCATCACGATAAAATATTTACACGAGTCAAAAAAATCTTTTGATTCTCGGATCAGATGAAATGCTCAAACATAAATAATTGTAGGAAAAGCTTATAGATAACAAATTTCGACACTGCTATTCAATTAACGTTTTTAAGTAAAATATCGTGGAATATCTGCGAACACGACAATCATTCGATACAGCAAATTTCTCTATACGTTCTTTAATAATTTTCGATAACCCCGAGCCAAGCTTACTTTAACGACTTCATCTCCGAAAGGCTGAAGAGTAAAGAGGGAGCGTTCAGCAAAAGGTGAAACGTATACGTATTCAAGAATGCTGTCTCGCATTATATGAAAGTGTGGTCAAAGCTTTGAGTCACCCAGTGAGCTCAAAGTGTTCCAGCAGCAGAATACTCGTACCGCAGGCGAAAGACTTCTGCGACCAAGTATGTACTCCGACAATTTCTAATGAGTCGACTATAAAGCACAATTCAACACTATCTCAACATTTGTATCCGCATATGCTCGTAGGAAAATATGTGTCTTCATACTTATATACCGCATAGGGCAGAATCATATTTCCTTTTTGCTTTTAGTCTTGAAGCTGCGTCGATTTTCTCCAACGATTCTTTTTTCACCTTTCACTTTTCGACCCAAGAGCTCCGAAGCCCCGAGGTCTTTGAAGCTTGAAATATCGCCTCGACCGCGGCGTCACAGAATTTCGTCTTTCACGTTTATTGATTATTATAAAATTTGTGGTGGAAAGGAGGTCACGTTCCTACTATTTTGGACACATAAATATCCAATCAGAATTAAAAAATTATCACAACTTCCGATCAAACGAGTCCAGGTCATACTTACAGATCTTTACAAAAACTGTACACAAGTGAAATTCTAATTTTTTCGAAAAAATGCTTTCTAATCTCGAAGAGATGTGGAAGTTCATGAGAGAAAAAAATTATGAATGAAAAATCATTGTTACGGAGAAAAAAAACGAGGGAAAGTCTCAAATTTACAGGATTTTTCAGTCGATGGCAAGTTTCCATGAACTGGAATGCCCCATCATAAAAATAATACCCATAGTCGAGGCAATAATGATCTTCCAAATATCATTTCCTCCTCGTAAATTGATAGAAAGAAATTTTACAAACGGAATTGGATAAAATATTTAGTCTCATTAAGATATTCTACTGGCACGAAGCCAACAGACACATGTTTGAGGAATATTTTCTATATGGGAACAATTTTCTTGATAGCAGTTTTACTAAAAAATAATCGGTAGACTAATTGACGAGTATCTGTGCAAGACTTCGGACTTGAATTTTTACAGGCTGCGCCCTTTTGTTCATGAGCTTGCAATTTCAACGATGAACAATTATTAACATGCAAGCCAAGCAAATGAGGTGAGGACAATTGAATCATTGCCTCTGACCACTGAGCCAAAAATCCCGGGAAATAATGTTATCACATTTATGGATGAATAATTGAGCGAAAATTCTGGAGCCCATGTATTTTCTCATCAGTTAAAAATAAATATATAAACAAACATGATTACATTATTCTTTTCTGATTGCTGAAAAGAAAATAACGGAGTAACGGGAAAAAATCGTTAATATAATCAAAATTGACTTTTAACTTTTATATTTGCATATGCAAATTTACAATATTTTATTATCCACGGTGGAAATGCAATTGCAACGACGCGCTAACTGATTATCGATGTGGCAAAAATTATTCATTGGTAATGAAATTTCACTTTTCACGAAAAAATTAATTTCCCCTCATTGTTTAACGATTAACGTACGACTCGATTGTGCGCAAAATTATAACCAGAATTTTTGCGATTTTCGAACATTTCGGAACTCGTGGGAAACATTTGCTTCATATTTTCGAATGAAGAGCTCGACACATCTGAGTTTGTGTTTCGCTGACAACGATCGACGCAAAATCGCGTCCGGAAAACCCGAGGAAAGTCAAGTAAACAGCAGGTAGGATGCAAACACGCGAAGCTCAACGATGTTTATAATCGGGGAGTAATTCGATGGTAACGATCGTATCTCGCTTGTTCTCTGGCACAAGAGTTTTTTCTTCATTTGCCGGTGAAAAAAATGAGAAGCTAAAATAATCAAGTACATTTTCTTCGTCGGGCGTACGACGACGAAAATTAAGGAAAAACACGCGAGAACTCCTTGCTGTTGCTCGCCTTTATTACACGTATTATAAACTCCACACATTGCAGTCGATGTCGAGGAGAGAAACGATTTATCGTGACGCGAATGCCGCAAAAAAAAATAAAAAATCGACCCCCGCATACGGAAAATACAGTGTGTGGGAAAACGAAGATTGAGATTGTGCTTCATCCCTCGCGAGTGCGGAAAACTGTACCGAGTCACGCGAGTCGATCGACACGTCGTCGTGTTTTCAGCGCTAGCTTGCACCACCATTGAATTAATTACACAATCATTCAACTCGTATCTCGAAATTACTCTGTTAAAATCAAGAGGAAAAAAATGCGTCGGCTTCCGCTTTCATCGTATTTTATAAAATACATGACCTTAAAAGAAAAAAAAACCAAAATATTTTACAGGGCATGAAGGTTTAAAGAGTCCAATAATGAAAACTAATTGCAAATATTTCGTAGTCCTCATGTGTGGAAAGATAATATTCTAAATTGTAAAAAATGAATTGGCATCTTTCCCCGAAAAGATCTATTACTCGCGTTAGCACCTGGAACACTTAATCCAGTCAAGATTTTTGGTCAATCACTGTGGAAAACTGATAAAAGCGGTGAATTCCAATTAGTGGTAATCTAGTTAAACACGCGCGTTGGTGGACGTTCGAAATAACCGCAAAAATTTCGACCAAGATAAGCCAAACGTATTTATGGTCTGTATAGAGCGGGCATGGTGTGGGTAACGGAGTACATTGAAGCGAATCACTGCTTCCCAGTGAAAGCTTCAATTTAGCCAGCAGAAGCTCCGCCATACCTTTCTGTGTAGCGCAACCGTTAATTCATAGATTGATGCTAAATCGGAAGAGGAATAAAACAGTTTTCGAGCATTCACACAGCACGTGCGAGGATATATGTAAGCCGTATACAAGCACCGTTGATTATATTTCGCGAGGTTCCAGCTTTAGACTGCAAGCTCACATTTCATTTCGGGCAAAATACGGAGATCTCATCGGATAACAAGTACAAAGTGAAAAATAAAAGATGAAGCTATGAAAAAGGATCATACGAGATGGCACCGAAATGTCGGATTTCAATTAGTTAAATTCATGAATTGCCAGTCCTATACTTGAAGATTAGAGACACAGAGAAATTGAACTTTCGTTCGTGTTACGAACAGCCTGGATGACTCTGAAGTTTGCATCGTTGGAATGCAACGAAATTCTTTTTTATCTTTAGCAAAAATAATGATTATTCAAGCGCAGAAGGTAATTATGACGGATAAGTTGATCGATTATTGCCACCCGAAAAAGCATATTGGTTTGAAAATTTTTGATGACATTGAAAATTGAACGAATTATCAATAAATTCAAATATTTTTCGTTGCATTCCAACGTTGTAACCTTCAGCATCATACAACTCGAACCATTTCGATTTTTTTTTCTTGAATTTTCATCATTTTACCAAAAACTCCAAGACGCTCAGCAAAGATTTGTGACATTGAATCATTTCTTAAAAAAAAACATAATCCACTCCACAGTTTCGGCGATTACCCAAAGAGATAATCGTATGCAATGCTCTATACAACGGGTACAAGTAGAAAAGTCGACGTGTAGTCAGTCGTCGTTCCGTATCCTGTGACATCTCCCAAAATGTGAACTTTCGCACCGTGAACAATTACTTTCAGATCAATTGCTGAATACATATTTACATTAAACTTCATGTGTACAGTTTGACGAAACACTCTAAGGGATTGTTGGTATACTTTTGAAAACGATCTTGGAGTTGAATGAGGAAGCTCGCGAAATGCTATTTCAACAATCAAATCGAATACGATGCCGAGTTCGTGATTGCTTCGATACCAATCCAACGACTCATTTCTACATACACATGGAAGAGATATAGGCGATAGTAATTCAGGATATATGTTGGAAAAAAGATAGCTGAGAGACGATTGCGCTTAGCATGCAGATGAAAAATGCAACCGCTCGTTCTGTTTCTCTTACTTTCTCATTCCTGCCGTTTGTATTCTCTGCTCCCCCCTTCGCGCATTCCCCTTTCTTCTTCTATCTTTCATTGTGGGATTACGTTGGTACATGCTAGGGACTGCTATTTTCTCACGTCTGACCTAGCACCCGGACGAATCACTGTCTGACGAAATAAACGAGTTCAACATTATTTTCCAACAGCCGGTCCAACCGGTGCGGAACTATACTAATAAAGAGGAAGAACGAGAGAGAAAAGAGTTGGAATGAACAACAGATAAAAAAATACGCATATTTCCCTATGGATCGTTCCACATCCTGAAAACACTAGAAGATGTTGACGAACACATTGCACATCCAGAAAAACTCGAAAATATGTGTCCCAGCTACGCAATGACGCGTTCATCTTCCCTTCTACAAAACATGTACAATTACGTTGTTTCCACCATTAAAAAACAGCAAAGGTCTAGTGGGGTTCGTTCCACCTACTTAGGGATAAAATACATTATTATCGGCAAGGCATAATTTACAATTATGACCCTTGCGGTTAATATTCAAAATTGACCAATAATTCTAATCGCATTCAAGATTAAATTTGCAGAGCAATAACAGGACATTTAATGTCTTCTGGCCTCGACAGTTTTTTCGCTAAAGAATCAATGTGTACGAGCTCAAGTGAAACGATATTCTGGCTACTAACATATCTCTGTTTATAACATATAACGAAGGCACTAGTTATACTTTGAAGCCGACCATTCGAGTGTAACCGCTCCGACGTGAATCTTGGTCGACTTGGTCCGGAAGTTGCAGGCAGTGTGCTTGAACCTATTAACTCGGTTGGTTCCCGTCCTGTTCTTCCTGGGAAGCCCCAGCTCCTGTCTCTTTCTGTGCCTCTCCTACACTTCGCTAACTGCAACCGGTGCATCAAGAATCTGGCAACGTTCAGCTTGCACGCGCGCTACGCCGATTAGCATAGATAATACGGAAGGGATTTTGAGGCAAGCTATGAGAACTGCACCCACTAAATGGTGTTCAACGCCCATCGCTACGAGACGTGTGTTCGGCCAGAGCAGGCTCACGAGCTCGAGCAAAAAAGTGAGACGGAACAGAGACAAGAGCTGAGGAGAACGGAAAAGTGAGCGGGGAAAAAGAAGACGGACGGACGCGAGTTTGCGATAAGTAAAACGAGCACCAATGCTGTCAAACGCGACAAGTCCCGTGCAGCCGTCTCAACGAGTCTCCTCGCGGTGAAGATGACCAATTCTCGGGCCGAACTTGTAGGAGCTCGGGAAGAAAATTCATTGAACTTGAACTGTGTATTAAAAAAGGAAGGTTTAGAAAGCACAAATTTGCATGTAATCGAATTCCAAAGATAGTTAAAGGAAAATAAGACAAATTTGAGTGAATTTAATTGTTGGAGAAAAATAATAAACAGCACGATAGAAGAAAGAAGTCGAAATAGTCGACGACACGAGGATCACGTAGATAAACTGATACGATCGTTTCCCTTGCCCCTCTCTCTCTGTGTGAACCATTCGTTCGATTCATACGCACAATTTCTACCTTTTCCACAACTGGTTGAGTGGAAGCACACAGTTATGACGTCATATTCATTGTTCTCACGTGATACGTGTCCTAGTGGACATTTCATGGTCACATTCTTTTCTATTCATTTCCAACAAGTCTCTGGCACTTACGAAAACATGGGACACAGTCTTTCGTGTTTGCATTAAACGGTACGTGTGCCACAAAAAGCTTTGCCATTCAAATGCACGTTTTGTCATTCCTTTGTAAGTGAGTTCTCAGTGTATTACAACACAACGGCGGAGCTTGTTACACGGCACGTCCATTCGTTAAGTATTTATGCAACAATGCTGTTTGGTGGTAGGGAATTTTCCGAGAAACATGGAAACGCGTTTCAAAAGAAACTGTGTTAATTAATAGACAAAGAGTGGGAAAGAGAATGTGTGAAAAAACTGACAACCTCGATCTCACAACTATGTGACCTCAATTCTGCACTCGCATGAAGTACTCAAAAATGACGATGCTGAATTTTACAACGTTGGAATGCATCGAAAAATATTAAAATGTATTGAAGATTCGTTCAGTTTTCAATGTCATCTAAATTTTTCGAGCCGATATGCTTTTCGAAAGGCAAAGATGGATCATTTCATCATCGTAATTACATTCTGTAGTTGAATAATTATTTTTTGCGAAGATAAAAATGAATTTCGTTGCATTCCAACGATGCAAACTTCAGAGTCATTCAAAAATGGGTGTTCCTGAAGGTCAATTTTGGCACTCGATATGACACTATTACATCAATTTTTCCATGAGTTTCGCTTGTACAAATGAGACTCTTTACTTTTGATTCCATAAACGGAATAATCATCGAGTTACCTCAATCGAACTGTTCGTTGCTATAAAATTAGATGTCGCAGAGTGCTCTTTATCGTGGAAGACAAAAAACTTATTTCCGCTGGGAGATTGAAATTTTTTGAAAAGAAAAATCATAATGGAGGCTTGTGTAGAAGGATTTAATTGATTCTTTTGAGAATGCATTGGAATTGTGTCGTTAAAGAGAAATGACGTATCATTTTGACTTTGTATCTGTCAAGTGCAATTTTTTCGTATTAATATTTGGCTAATGTTTTCCTTCCTAATATTGATGGCAATTGAAGTTTTAGACGAAAATGATCACGATTCGTCATGAGTATGAGTTTCAAAGCAGGGCGAGTCGAAGTTTCTGGTGGATGACGGGCGATCAAGAGTGGAAAAATTATGAGGGAAGGAAAAGAGGTTGAAGAGTGGTCAAAATAGAGCCAGAGATGTCGCGCCTAAAAAAGTGAAAAGAGAGGAAAAAGGGAGAAAGAATGGAAGGCCTGGCGGCATGATGGGCGATTGTCGGTGGTCTGTGAAGCATTGAATAAAATCGATATCCCCCGCACCTTGACGGGCTTTCATGCATTTTCGCGTTGAACAATATGTGAATTGAGGCGATGTGTGTACATGTAGGGCAGCGAGCAAAAGCAGAAAGAGAAAAAGCACGAGACAAAGAGAGCGAGAAAGAGAGAAATCTATATAGGAGGTTCGCAAGCGGTCATCGAGAACGAACGATTGCGCGTTTTCACGATCAGACTCGTTCATCATCTACTCTTCTGACACCCGAGACTCTGCAAGCACATCGGTGGCATTTTCATCGAAATGTTCTTTTTTTTCACCTACGCTCTTCCTTCTCTTTCTGTATTGACTAATATCTCTCTTTTTTTTAAATTCCTTCGTTCATATTGAAAAAACGAATCGAGTCATTATTCAAAAATCTTCGTTTGCCCCTTTGTTTCTTTTCAATTGGCTGAATTATTAGTTCTGACAGGCATTACGATTCCTTTGAAAAGAGAACCATGTTTACATATTGCGGCCATCGAATAAAACATAAGAAAGTTTGCACAAATGAATAATAATACAATTTTCAATAAGAATGCAGCTACAAAAACGTCAAGTCCGATCTACCGTTGTATCGTTTTTAATCCGGAAAATCCTCGTCGGTGCACATGCAGAACAAGCTGAAAAAATTTTGTTCTTGGCCGCTTTTTTTTCTCTCATTATTATACACGCGCGAATATACTTCAACGCTACGTCAAAGGCTGACTGCTAGTACAAAAATTTCTCCGTTAGGTTGCATTAATAATATCTCTTTTATACGGAAATTTGGAATGAGGAGGGCTGAAAAAAAAATTGCACCACAGGATAAAAAAAGGCGTTCTCATCTTCTACGTGGTACGGTGAACTGCGTGTCAGCGAATACAAAAATGTTCGTTTGTGGGGAATTTTTCCCTGCTCCTCGGCATCGGCTTTGTACTTGGTAGATCATCAAATGTATACGGCTACAAAGTACAGTGTTGAGATCGAAAATCAAATTCATGTCGCAGAGCTGCAAACTGTATAAGCGAATTGTGAAGCATTTTCTCATGTGCGTTCGCTCGCAGCCTTTGACGATAATTCTGAAAATAAAAGGACGTCGTACATCCACCCCATTTTCATCGATCCCATTCCAAGAACATTACAGCTCAAAACAAAGACAAATCTTCATATTCCATTAATATTAAAATGACACGTAGATATTTGTCGATCGTCTGGAATGCGAGTTCCTCATAAATATTCAGGCCCCAGTTTTTCCTTATATTTCAAAACACCTGACGTCTTTTCGTTTATTTAATGTTTCGCTTAAAAAAAAATAAACATTTTTGTCAGCTCCATTTTGGTTGACAAATTAATCGTTTTTTTTTTTTTATAAAACTTATTTTCCATTTTAACATTATGAAATTCAGGGATTGAGACACAAAAAGTTGTAACTTGTTGTAAAAAAAAATGAGAGTATTCTCAATGGTGTCGTGACATGTTCGATTTTCGAAACGGGATCTCCTGTCTCGTCTCTTTGCTCATAACCCAGGAACGGAAGAACCCTCGTCAAAGTCGGACCATGCCAGTAAAATACTAGATTTATAGATATATATATACTTATGGAGATAGAGACGTACGAGGCTCCATTACCGGTGCGCACAAGTTTCTCACTGGCCTGCACTTTCCAATAATGCCACAGATGCATTATAGATCTTATGCATATACATGCACGTCTGTGCCAGAGAATATATACGGATATGCAGGAAGCTGGGTTCAAAGTTTACTTCTAATGAGACTAATTTGACACGTCTTGGTGGGTAGTAGAACCTCCGGGTACTTACACGACAAAACACAGACAAGCTTGAACCCTGCTACACGCTTTAATCGTTCCCACGGCCCATCCGCACTGGGAAAAGAGTTTTATTGAGCCAACTAAATTCCACGTGAAATACGTAAATTGTAATGCTTAATTGCACCAATAAATTTATTCAGTACTTGGAGAGCTTCGCTCGCGTGAATTCAACAAAATCCAAGGCAATAATATTCTGAAATGTCATCGATTGAACTTTTTTTCTAAATTTTCGATGCCTTCATTATTCTCTTGCAACATGTTCCGTCTGGGAAGTCGAGAAGCCACTGTATTGTCGGCCCGTATGTATCATCCGTTATAAATATAATCTGCAACGTTCGGAAAACTCGAAACTCTTTCGAATTAATTGTTTTTTGTCGAGCAGATCAAGAGATCGCTGCAAGCCTCGTTATCTTTAATAATTAATCATCTTTTTCTTATATTATCGGTCTTCGACTTAGCTAGGCGTTTGAATCATTTCGAGTTCCCCATGAAGTTTTATTGCGGCGATAATCCCAGCAGGCAACTTTAGCCTAAAATGCCTTCTCTGGATGTGCGCTATGTGTGTACACTAGTTGGGCATTAGCCGTAGCCGTGGGCAATGAACTAATCCTTTGAATATATTCATAAAATCAATATCGATAGCCACCGATTCAAATTAATGATAATCTCAGCCAAGTTTACGCGATCGTCGTTGAGTTCCGGCCTAATTATCATATGTCCTGTACATGAATTATCCCCGAATAATATATAATTCTTATAAAATAAATTACCATAGAGAATGGTCGTTAATATGAAATTTGTCGTGGCCTGTGAGCGGTTCGCTCTGAGTTGGGTTAACAATCGATTTTCAATCAAACTGTTTTCCTATTCTCAGCACACTCGGACCGATTGTTTCCGCTGTCGCTCATTTGGCGTTGCATACGCACAATCGCATGCATTGATTTTCTCACACTCTGCCACGGAGAATCGCGCAATAAAACGTTGCCAATAGCGAAAAATCTCAATGGAAAGACGACAAGAAAAGATGATCCGAAAAAAATTGCACCATGGCAGAATTAGTGATGTATGTGGACAGTGATGTATGAGCCACATGCATAGTGTTTTGTTGTGGCACGGAATGTAAATATTCCGAAATGGATAATTAATTACCATACCGTATACATCCCCATCAAGTGTGAATGTTTGTTTTTAAATCGATGCCATGTTCCTGTAGTATTTCGAATAACGTTCAGGACCATGCATCAATTTTGGCTGAATAACAAAATATTAAATCGGAAATTCTATTGGCTAATTTTCTGTGAACGCTTCTGATTCTCTCCATCATTAATTATACCGCGTCGCATGATGAACGAACAAAACTACATTCGATGATGAATTTAATTTTAAATAAATTAAAAATAAAACAAAATACACAGCCTGAGGCTGTGTCGAATGGCGGACGTAAAACTCAACCAGAGATAGTGAAGTGAAAAAAGTTGTTGTTTTTATTTTTGTGATGATATAATTTTTCACGTGGAAAGCTCGAGGGTAGTCTCCATCGGATATCCAATGAGATCGCTCCTCCCTGACATACTGTATGCCTGTAGTTTTTGGTAGAACGCTGCCTGCCACTTAATGGTTACGTCCAACCGCTAATCTACCTTACCACTGGCTTCAGCCCTCAAGGGTGGTTAAACCCCTGCCCATCTCAACCCGGCGAGCCACCAGCCCGACAACTACTAATTATTCTTTCGCCTGACCTCTGCTGGACATGTCATGTACACACGTACACACACAAACATAGAAACAGGCACACATGATTGCTATACGAGCCTCCAGGTAATAAACAAATCAGCTGAAACTCTCTCTGCTCCTCGTTTTTGTTTATGTTTTTTTTTAATTGGATTTCCTGCGCAAAAATTTTGTCTGGATTCGAATACTGATTATAAAAAAATCATTGCAAAATCGTGTGAAGATGATCACGCGATTAAGGATTTTTTGTTTTCCAAAGACGTTGCATCGCACGCCGACGTTCTAATTCGTTGGTTCAGGCAATGACACCCTGCCAATGTCTTCGGGAAACTGCATGTGTTTATTCGTTCTAATCATGCCGATGACCCGATCTCGATGAAAATACTCGTTTATTTTGGTGAATGGAGTCGACTAAATATTCTTTGATACAAAGTCTTTTTAATTTCAACAGAATGTTCGGTTTTCCCAGAGACTGTCGTGCAAGACAAATATCGACCTTTTTCAACCAAGTGCATGGAGTTTCCAGTGCACAAAGTCGCCTTGGCTAATCCATTAATTTGACAAACTATTAATTCCGGATGAGTGCCTTACTTTTATTGCCGTCTTAATTACTGCAGGCCGTATATTGTCAATCATATTGAAAAACAATTGAAAAAAAAGCAATAGCAGAATTGCTTTTAAAAATTGAAAATTGCTCAGTGAATTCATTTTCGAAGTGAACTTCGGAGTTCGAAAGTTCGTTTTTCTATAAATTCGTTCCAACTTTGTGGATAATGTATTTATAGATTTTTCAATCGCGCTGAATAATAATCTTCATTAATACGGAACTGAGATCGGCTGGACGAGAAATATGTCTAGAAGTTCTCGTGAATTCGGTTCAATTTATGCAACTTATTTTAGTAACTATTTCCATATAATTTCGTGGTATCAGTTCAAAAGAATTAATTCATACAAAAATAATACGAAACGACAGTATCTAATCTCGACCAAATTTTCTGCTACGGAACTTCGAGAAACCCTCGTATTGATTTTTTAAAAATATTTTGCATTTATTTTTTGGTTATGCGTTCTCACATTCGTTATTTACTGTCAAAAGCACGGCGTATTTTTAAAACTTTATTGCTGAATAATTTTCAGGATTGTTTACAGTTTTGTTGAAAATTTAACATAAAAACCAAGAACATGTTCGCTCTACTGGTCCTTACTGCGACCCTGTCAGTGTCACAGGGATGTTACGTATATCCAAAAGGTATATCTACGATTAAATGTCACTCAATGTAAAACCATGGTAAGACGAGTGCCCTGATCGATGGCTATTGTATGATGATTTTTAAATTCATTGGAATTGACTGATTTCTCGATATATTTAATGTTAAATAAAAAAATTCAGCATCTTAAGTTTGAATTATCCTTCCGAACGTAACGAGAGAATAATGAGGGTGGGATGACTGATTAAAAAACCTGATTAGTCGGATTTGGAGCATTGACGGAGCACGTAATTCGAAAAGTTTATGAAACCGTTGGAATGAACAGTTTTTTTTGTTCCTTTCTCATTACAGAGCTCAAGGATCCGTGCAACAAGCTCAACTGTTCCCAGGGGTCGCAATGCGTCCGAAGCAGAGACGGAACCGAAGCAAAGTGCGAGTGTCTTGAGAGCTGTCCAAGTCTCGGAGATCACGAGGGATCAGGACCAGTTTGTGGCACGGATGGGATCGATTATCCTACAGTCTGTGACCTGAACAGGTCCGCCTGTGCCCGCGAGGTCAACGTCACCGTCGCTTTTCGTGGAAAATGCGGTGAGATACTTTGTTAATTATTTAAACTCAGTTAAAAGTAATAATTGAGTATGACAAACATGTCAAGTTATTCTGATTCTTGGAAACGAAATAATGCAAAATTCATTCACTTCGTAAGTGAATATAGCAACGAATTTTCGCGAAATTAAAATATTCGATCATCGTATTTACTCGTGACAATTATCACTTCGTCCGAGCAATACACTTTGTCATCTCAAAATGGCCATTTCGCCGTCAAGCCAGAAGACACCCTTCAACTGAAACGTCGTTTAATGTAATTAGCCAAAACTGACATATACTTCGCGCATTCTAAATATCTCTATTAGTTTTTTACAACTGACCTATTAATTTAGACACACGAAGCGAAAATTCAAACAATATTAGACTCCGGGTCGTAGATCGACGGAACGATTAGAATTCAGTTCATCTTCCGCTACGATAAAAAAAAAAAATCTGTTTCTATGCAAGAAATGCACTAATTATCGTAAAGAATTACGGAGAGCTGCTGAATCTTTAAAAATATGGAACACATTCGATTTTCGTTGCGTTCTTTATCGAATTACATAATTAAGCTTAAAAGCAGATTAAGAAAAAAAAAGTTTTTTTGCCTATTAAACCGATATGTCCATTAATTGACCCATTTCCAAACGAATCTTTCCATCTTTCAATCTAAACGAATGAATCAGCAATGAATTGTAAAATTCACCATTCTATTGGAATTTCATTTCGCTCTTTTTTTATTAATTGATTTTTCGGTATCTGCAGCGCTCCAAGCCGTGAATATCGAAGACAATTTTCAAACTCCCTATGTCGTTGGGTGGAAAAACTGATTCTTATTAAAGCAAAACAAATAAGTATGTGCAACTCCAATTGAAAACGTGAAACAATCGATAACAGTTTACAAAAAAATATTTGCCAACAATGTCACAAGTTTTTCAAAACTCATGGCATTTCATGAGCGTAAACGAAGTGTCAAATTGCAACGGCCAGTAATAATGAAATATAGCGAAGTATATAATTAGGGAGGCTGAGATTGTATCACAATGGATGGGAATTTCAGCCGAACGATTCGCAATTGAAATGGAATTTGTTCTTCAAGTAGCGTCATTAACTGACAATAACAAATCAACGAGTAGCACTCATTGTTTTTACAAAGTCCACATATTCGTCTCTGATGTCAGGCACAAACGTCCGAAATACTTTGTCGTTATTTTATCACTGATGCCGCGTACATTCGTTCGAATATCCGACGAGCTATGTTAAATTTCGTCGTATTTGACGGCTAATCGACGGGCTCATTGTGAACTTTTTTTGCGGATTTCGTTCGTTCGTTGTTTCGGGATAAATCGAAATTTACACGCGTCCACTATCTGTCAAAACTGCGATTTCCATCGTTGTGCAATATTCGGTGTCGGTGCGAGATGATGGAATAATGAATACGTGATAATGCTCGGTATACATATTACAGTGCCAAAAGTTATATGTTTGTTTTTCCTTTCCCCTGTCGTTTGTATTTTCAAAAAAAAGTGAAAGAATCTGCTGGTGCAAACGAATATAAACTGGAGCGTTTTAATGAAAACTTTTTTCCGTTCCTCCAGACGGGAAATGATAAATATAATAATTTTGTGTTTGAAAACGCAACAATTGGTCATACATTTTTCTAATTTCTATATACAGTGACTTTGTCGTGCTAACCAACCTCAATGGTATTAAAATTGCATGAACTGGCATGCGATTGCGAAGATGAAAAGCCGCGATATCGCGTGGCATAGTGCAGAACGATACAAGTGTGACGTATCGGTAAAATACAAGAAAAAAGTGCGCGATCATAATGAAATAGGTTTGGAAGCGGGTTGAGTCGAGTAGACTATGGAAATCTGTTCGCTGTGTCGATGTTTTAGAGCAATTGACATCCCAGCTGCACGTAATCCAATCGGCCAATTTACTTCCATATGATTAGTCTTGTAATTAATCACCATCGAAAATGATGCTTATTTTGTCAAGCCTCAGGGGTAAAAGAAACGATCGTACTACGTCGCCTGCAAAGGACAGTCCATTAGTTGATTATACTTTTTATCTCTGCATCGTCGCCAGGTACTTTTACCTCCGACGTCGTAACATAAACGCCCTTCGCATGAAAATCGATATTTAAGATTTTCTACGGCCATCGAGAACACGTTCAATCGTTTAATTTATTGAGTTGATGGGATAGCTTCAGAAATATATACACAAACTTTTACCGGTATAGGAGAAGTTAATACCCACAATTTTACCGCGTGCTACGATAAAAAGGCTCTCTATATACAACCTCAGGCAACAAAGCACGTATTTTAGTATTTCAAGCAATGATTCCAAGTTGGGCTTGAAAAAATGTTTGACATACAATTTCGCATGGTTTCTTCATTTATTAGTGATGGTCCCACCCCTTTTTCAAGTTTCATTAATCACTAAACTAGTTTTATGAAAACAATTTTTGAGTTTTCGGCTCCCATTGGGACCCTGACACAATGCTAAATCGAAGAAAAGCTAATCGCACGTTGAACAAATTTTCGAAAAACGATTGAGAATTGCGTAAGCGGAAAATTGCGAAAGTCGTCAATAACTTTACGACTCGTTTGATGGAAAATGAAAAAATCCAAACAGCGCGGTCCTCACGTCTCGCAGGCTTTTCGTAATTTCGTAACCGTATAAACATTCGTGGTACAAAATTTGACATTCTGAAATTGTCGGAACAGCCGCTATGAATTAAAAACTCAAACGCAATGGATGAGAAGCTTCGAGTACGAAAAAATGATTTTTCGCTTTCCCGAATCTCAATCCGAAAATGAACGGATCCTTGTTCGTAGTGAAATGCTGTTTAAAGCCGTGAACGGTACAACGAGGGACGATAACACGTTGAAATCGGCGATAGCGTGTCCCGCGCTCCTCCTTTCGTTCGCATATAGGCGGACAATGATAAATTAGCGGTACGAATAGCGTGGCAAGGTCCGGTGGGACGGGAAAGAAGCGAGAGAGAGAGAGAGAGAGAGAGAAAGGGGTGGTTTTAGATAGAGGGTACGCAAGAGTTAGTGCAGTGGTACCTTCGTATTAGTAGTGAACCGAAACGTAGAGTACCAACACGTACGCGTAAA
Organism: Diadegma fenestrale; assembly: GCA_037043255.1. Classification (NCBI taxonomy): domain Eukaryota; kingdom Metazoa; phylum Arthropoda; class Insecta; order Hymenoptera; family Ichneumonidae; genus Diadegma; species Diadegma fenestrale. Next base: position 26,096,871 of record CM073309.1, read on the forward strand.
CCGTAGCACAGGTTTACTTGGACTAGCATACACCGTCCATTCAATACGTCTATATATATTTACAGCAATGTACTTTAGTATATGCATATAGAAACAGCGTGAATAAGTGGAGTTTCGTTGGTGCTCGGAGATGTTAGAACACGATCGGAACTATAATTAAATGAAAATACAGGTATATCGTAGTCATGAAGATCGATTCACTAATTATACAGGGATTCGTTTGGCGACCGTAACACAAGCACCTGACCAGTGTCTGACTATACCCGGCCTCATACTACTTACAGTCGCATCGAGTCTTCGAGCTGCTGGTAGCTCTCTCTCGCTCTTCCACTCGATCAGAATTATCACAGAAATCCATTATTCCGATTTTCCATTCCCTCGTGCTTTTGCGTGGCAAAAACTAGACCAGCAATGTATATCGATATTTCCACGTGTTTTATGTTTTTAATTCGTTTTCGTAGCTACTTTTTCAATCCTTCATACGACTTTGAGGATTTTCGGGACTTTGATTGGAGTGGCAAAAATAGATTCCTTTCAATATTTTTCCGGCTACTTTTTTTTACTACGCAGGCATATGCTTCACTGAATGAGACTGCACGCCTTCGGATTAATAAGAAAATAATTATGGTCACTCGTTTTTTGCGCGGTCGGGAAATACCAGACGAACTTTAAAACTGAAAATACTTCTTGCTGCTGAATCCTTCATGTTGGAGGTGTCGTGTTTGTGTAGATTTTGTGGTGCAGTATTTAACGGAGGTGTCAGGACGTATAGTTTGATGCATAACAGTCTGTGTATCTGTATCGAATAACCGCAAGCCCAGTTTCGAGCGACGCGTTTATAGTAACAGAACCTGCAGGCAAGTCTTGGAATCCTTGTGGATCGCACGTTTTCACTCGGTAGACTATGTGGTACAACGCCGTCTAGTAAGCAGGATAAATTATCAGAGAAATCAGACCGCCTTTGTAACCTTGGAAAATCCAAGAGACTAAGGAACGTCAATATATGGTTCAAATTTCCAGATGCTTAGGAATAGCAAATGAGCACGCACACTCAACATTCTTCACTTCGCCATAGGCTAGTCTGGTAACAAAAGAATTTACTGTCTAACTCTCCAAGTGCATCTTCTTCTACTACCGCCCGAATTGGGATGCAAGAATGTGTAAGTCAGCATCCGCATTATCGTCGTTCCGCGTCGTCAAAATCATCCGCAACTTCTCTTATTCCGGAGTTTCTATGTTCGCATCAACGTTCATTCGTTGCTACGGTCTTTGATGTAATACATATAGTGCCGCGTGAAAGGACGATAGAAAAACGAGCGTGCGCTCACTTCGTCTGGGAACGCAGTACAAACTCCCGAGGTGTTTAATCAACCGAGTAGTAAAGACAAATGTTTGATCAGAGACAGCCAGTGTTAGGTGAGGTGGGGACTCGGTACCGTAAGGAGGAAAGAGCCCGGTTTACTTAGGATTAAGAAGGTCCGAGAAGTATGACAAAGAGTGAGTACGGATGAGGAGGGATGAACAGGGCCAAGAAGAAGATGAAGAAGCGACTGGCTGCGAGCGTAATCGCAATTGTAAGTGACGACTGAAATAAGGATATTGTTGAATGTGTCGATCTAACCGCTTCTTCGTTGACGCTCGTGATGTTTTAGATCGGATTCGTAATATTGTCCACAAAATTTACGTCGTACTCGAGCCGATTTGTAGCTCCAATCCCGTTAGAAATTTGAGGCGAAACTATAGCCATTTCAGAATCTAAATGCCATTCTACAATCTACGACGACTATCTTTACACTCGTTGGAATCTTCAAGTACTCTTCGTATATAGTTATCTTCGATTGTTCGATCGAAAAACGTAGTCATGAAATTGTCATAAACCGACGATCAGGAAGTTTGCCAATGGCGTATCTTTGCCGTCGTTCCACGCTCGATCCACGTCGTTTAATCGACGAAAAAGACCTCGTTCATTTCTCGTCAAACGTACAACCTATTTTTTTACACCGTCCCGAGAATTCTAATGATTGACTTTTTTAACAATCGTGTATGAGTTCACCGCGCGATACTCTTGAAAAAAACGAGAACTGTCGCATTTCTTTTGATCTCGTCTGCTTTCAAATAGCGCTTTGACAGCTGCCTCATTATTGTCGGAACAATGGAACGTAATATCCTGGTTAAAGCAAAGTTTATCGTTGGTCAAAGTTCGTTATTGCAGGATTGGCTGTAAGGTTTCGCAGGCCAGTAAAGTCTTGACGAAAATCTCCCGGATAGCAACAAGACGGCCACGTGTTATATCGATGAAATGAAATTTGATGCCGTTGCTTTATTTTTTGTTGGCATAACGATTCGTGCTGACCGTGCGAGCGCGTTACCGATCAATCTCCTTCTCTAACTTTTCGTCTTACGAACCATTTATTTTCGGGGCTCGGAATCCATGTAGAAAAAAATGTTTAGTCCGCAAATTAAACTTCTGAGCAGGCCGAAGGAGAGACGATTGTGTTTGTGTCTCTTGTTATTTGAAGGCTATGACGAGAGCACGAGCAAAATCAATGATCCGGGAAGAGCGGGAAATCGTTGAAGAAAAGTTTTCATGCTTGGAAACTTGTGGTACACTGTAGGGAAAAGGTGTGAGCTTTTTCCGAAACGTTCGATTAATATTTATCAGTGAAAACAAAGCCGATCCACTATGCTCAGGTTTCATACTTTGACCATAAATTCATGCTGAAGAACGAGAAATGTAAGGTGGAAAAAATGAGCGTGCTAGCAGCATCTCTGGCCTTTGCCCGGGCCAACGAGACATGATTCTTGAGTGGCGATGCCAAGATAAATCAAATTGGCTTCAGCAGAGAGCAAAGTCAAAAGTTCTTGGGCTGGATGAGCTGCCTGCTCCCGCGAACGAGTCTCCACGAGCATCTTGACTCTGAGACTTTTTATGTAACGCCCTGCTATTTTCACGACTTTCTGCAGATACTAATTTCGGAGGAGTACACACTTTTTCTAGTCTTGGGAAAATCTTCAAGTGCAATCGCACCAGGCACTTTTGCCGAGCACGAACTAAAGCAAAAATTAGCGTTTCCGCTCGATGACACAAGCAACACTTTTACTATCTCTTCAAGAAAATCACATCAACAAAGATTTGGATTGTGGAAACTTTAATCAAATTCTATCGTCCGTTCCATTCTTTCTTGTAATTGGGAAAAATGCATCCAGATTTGATGACTTATCGCCTTTTTGCGTCTCATACCCATTTATGAAACAAGAAAAAAAAGAATTTATAATAATTTGTTAAGACCTTCCGGAGGGAAATGGCAAGAAAGAATGTTCAAAAAGTCGTTTGTATTGCGCAAAGAAAAATTCGACTGCGGAGAAATGATCAAGGTCAATTAATTTCCAAAGAAGCAAAATAATTGGATTGAAGTAAAATGAAATGAAAACGACCAAAGCATACATAATTGCATAGTGCATTGTTATAGTTTTGCGAACAATGCGAAGGAGGATTGCTAAATCATTGCATTCCCAAATTTCCCACATCCTTTTTTATGAAACTCAAGTTCGCAACGTTGGCCTTCAACGAAAATAACTTTTCCTATTAATTGTTTGTTCAGTTTCAAAAACCATGACAGTTTTCATACCATTTTCCCCTTTGGAGCCTAAAAAACATATCGTTTTATTGTCCTGATAATATATTCAATAAGAATTTTGAAATTTGCCCAAAAAAAAACAGGATTTCGTTGCATTCCAACGATGCAAACTTCAACATCGTCTTTTTTTAACGTATTATTTCATAAATTTTTTTATTTCTCGTATCCCTACGAAGTGAACGAGGCAATATTTTGATCGTCTTTCTTACAATTTAACAAAAGAAACTGCAATTTTCCGCTTCCCAAATTTTTTTACTTTTTTTCTCCTTTCTTCCGTGCATCTTATATTCTCATTCAACGAACTATCCCTGTGAATCGTATATACGAGTCTGAGCTCGAAAAAAAATGAGTTGACGCATGCCATAGACGAAAGCCGAAGCAGCTTACATTGAGGGCGCTTTACGCTCGAGTGTCTCGAAATAAGGGTCGAAGAAAAAAAATAGAGAATATATAACGCCCCGAAAAATTAGATGTGCTCGAGTGAATTTTTACACCTGTCTCTGACTCAAAAGCCGAACAACTTTAGATCTGCTATTCTGCTCCGCTACCCTGAGTTTCTAGTAGTATATGAACAAGAGCAACAGAACAGTGAGAAAACGTTAATCGTTTTAAATTGTCAACAAAATCATGTTTTTTTAGATTTCCATATTCGATATTTTGTTTATCAACCGGGTCGTCAAATTTTACTTTACAACCAATTTTGTTTTCGCACGAGTATTCCATGGCGATAATGTTTCGTGCCTCCAGCTACTCGCCATCCTCGCTGCTACGAACTACGAATCCGAGTTATCCCAGTATTAAAAGTGCTAAGGAGAGGAGTCTCTGCGGAGTCGAGATGGGGATGTAACTAAGGCAGAAATGCACGAAGTCGTCTGTTGAAATTTAGTAACTTGTTGAAAAAACATTAAATTCTCTTTTCCGCATCATTCAACTCCCATCGAAGCTCATCGAAAGTGTAAAGTATGCAAGCTCGTCGTATATAACGAGAAAGCTGCAATATTTAACATATTCGAAGAAGTCAACTTTCGAACGAACGTAAGTCTCGAGTGTTGCTGGCGCCGGCAGTTTGAATTTAGACTTCCGTGACCGTGCGATATTGGATTATGGCAAAAACTTTTTAAACACCATTATTTATGTATCCAATATATTATTATGTGTATAAACTCTTTACAATGATCATTCGAACACGAATGCATCATATAAAGTTTCCTCGTTTCGTCCGTTCTTACGTAGCCCGGGTAAGTAATATGTATTGAGGAAATAGCGAGGTTTCGAAGACTCAACTTCTCCGATGCTCGAACTGAGCTTTTCGCCAATTGATTATTATTAATTTCCCTTCATACAAGTCCATATAGCGCTTTTACATTCGCTCGACTTTCATTCCCGACTGAGGAAAATTTCTACAAAGACGATGCATCCTTCAAAATGAAGAAAAAGTTATTTCGGTGTGTACAGTACGCCACAAAAGTGATTCTCTCTTGCAATAAATGTACTACAGCAAGTTTAGCTGCAGCATAATATCAATTTTCTCTGAATAATGAGCACCCGTAATTTTGGTACCGAGTACCGGTGTGCATTCAGAACTTGTGAATGGGATTTTTGGATGTAAAATACCTCTAAGATTGAACAAGTGCTACGATCCTCTGGAGCCTACAGCTCCCCATAGCAAATACGATAATGAGCGTAACTCAGCCAAATCCCTGAAACTTTCCTACATGCAACTGTTTCAGCACAGCGGAACACGAATAATGTTATACGATTAATTTGAAGATGCTCAGCTCCAGATTATAATTCCGGAATATCCACGGGGCAACTTTATAAGCTCGACGCATATGTCGAGTGGGATGATAAATTCATTTTTCAAAACGGAAATACAACGAAATTGAGATGTCATGTTGGCGATAAGAATACTCGGGTACCTGAAGAGAGAAAAAAACTGAAAAAAAAAGCTCGAGTTTCCAACTTATATAGTCAAAAACTGAAGATGCGCCTTGGATCGTAATAAACGTTGAAAAACTACATTTGAGACACTTTGCGAAGGTTTTGGTGTATAAAAAATGAGCTAGAAAATGAGGTTTCAAAGAGACAAGGCTGCAGGCAAAATTAATTTCTCCAATGATTCATCCCGGAGACTAGAGAGTATGGAATGTTCGTATCCGCACTATTGTATTCGACGCGCAGATTGACTCAGATTCGGAATTCACCCTCTTGCCACGCATTAATAGGAGCAGAGCGAGTAGACGTATAGAACGTTACATGCTTGAGTGTCGCGAGTAGACACACGTTCTTCTATATACAGATATATGTACGCAACGTGGTTATGGATATAGTTGGAATAGAGGAGGTGGATCGAACGGATGTGGGTTAGTGCGAACATAGCTCAGCCGGAAGCATCCGAGCTCCTGTTAACATCAAACCAGTCACACCTCTAACCGGATGCGTCCTTCATTCGTCTAGGACATACGCGCACGTTCATACAGACACGTAAAGGTACCTAAATAGAAAGCTAACTCTCCCTCCTACTCATTCGGTGTCCTCTTCCTCTCCATATCCACCTTACACTCCTCCGATCCGTATTTTCTCAAACCAGTGACGCGTCTCACCGTTCCGGAAGTGGAAATATCCCCTCGAGGGACAACCCGATGCATTACTCCGTTGATTTGGAAGCTGTGCCATCTTGGATCTCTCACAAATTTTACCCTTTCCATATGTTCGAGCAGACGTGCTACCCAAATGCCTCACTCGAAGAAACCAACACATGAACTTACTCACAGACTCGAATTCCGTGCAGATTTTTCCAGTATTTCTTCTTTTTAATGTGGAATATTTCCCCCAATTTGAGATTTTATTTCTTTCTTAATAACATGACTTTTGATTCGATAAATCTCATTCATAATTGAATGAAATCTTTTCAGTGGGACATACGCAAATCGATCATTTACTCGTCAGTGATTTCATTCATTTTTTGACTCGTTCAACAATAATCGTGTGACCGGATGATATTTTGATCGTCGACTGATAATTAATAGTCTCCGCCACATATTTTCATTGGATTACATGCAGCTCTAACTAGAACTTGCAGTCCTGGATTGGGCGAGCAGGGACTTTCGATAGATGGTAAAAGGTTTATAGGGCGCATATAGCTGATCCCGAAAACAGCCGAAGCCTCGGCTACCCTTGGATGAGAGAGTTTAGTCGCTCCAGTAGACCGTAACTTAAACTAACCCAAGAAACATCGCAGGCATCACCACCGACACAACTGTGAGAGACTTGTACTGCCTCTGACGGCAATAGGGCCTCCCAGTACGAAGCGACGCTACCAAAGCTGTATTTTCCCAACCAAAAGTTGCCGCGTCAGCCAGGCAAACCACAGCAAACCCCATAGCAAACTATACACTTCAGCGGATATGTGGATAACAGAATTAAACTTTTTTCCTCGCAAGGGCGTCGATTACTCCTTATCTCTCGATGCTTTCCGAGCGATAATTTCGACCCTCGCCACGATAGACTCCTGTACCAACCTCAATCCATCAGAATAACCTAATTTTCAATCTTTTTTTAAATGAGATTCAAACTACCGTTGATGTGACCTTGAAAAATTATACGAGCCCAAACTTTCAGGACTGTTTCAGGCACGTTGACATGAAAAGTTCCCATTACAACATGAGGGAACTCAAATTGAGTAAATGCTCGTTGAAACTATCTACTCAACTAGAGAAATATATGTTTGGGTTTCAAGACAAATATTGTTTATGTTTTACTTAGACATCCAACAAGATCTCTAGTTGATATTGCTTATAGTTTTGAGTTGCCACATACAGGTTTTCATTAGTATTAATTACGAGGGTTTGCTTCGGGTGCTTGATGTCTGTAGATCCTTGCGGGAACGTCGAGTGCTCGGAGCCGGAAGTTTGCCAGCTGGACTCATCTCGACAGCCCGCCTGTCGTTGCGGCGAGCAGTGCAGCCTCGAGTTTTCCCCGGTTTGCGGAAGCGACGGTAAAACTTACTCGAACGAGTGCAGCCTCCGGCAGGAAGCTTGCAGATCACGATTGCCCCTCAGAAAAATTTATCCCGGAGCTTGCAAATCCGGTGAGTATTTTACAACTAATTGTATACGATTTACCCCTTTTTTTCAAACACGTTGCTCCGACACAGCAAAGAATTTGCTCTTCAAACGATTGAATCGTAAATGTGTCGTCAAAATGGTTCTACGCGAGTTTTCATCAAGACTGACCAAAAAATAAAAAGAAACGAGTTGCAAATTCGAGTGAAAACTTTGAAAAATCTTGGGATAAATAAATATTCTCGATAAGTTTCAAAGATACGGAAAAATTAAGAGTGTACGATGTATTTTTATCACATCACGATCGATTATTGCAGGTACGAATCCCTGTGACAGAGCACAGTGCAGCATAGTCCAGCAGTGCGCCATAGATCGTTATGGGATCGCTAAATGCGAATGCGGTTCAGAATGCGAACCAGTAATGAGGCCTGTGTGCGCAAAAGGTGGTAAGACTTATCCCTCACTGTGCGATCTCAAGAGAGAGGCGTGTTCAACCAACACGACCATTGAATTAGCCTACACCGGAACCTGCGGATCCAGGGGGCCCTGCTCCGAAAAAGTAAGACTTTTCGAGTATGCTTTAAACCGTTTCTACCCAACATTCTGTTTCTATACCTCCCAAGAATCAAAGGGCGTTTTTTTCTCATTCGATTTATTCGTTCGTCGACTCAACACTATGAAGATTGCAGTTTTTCGAAAGATTTTATCCTAACGATGTATTTTTGAATGCAATTAATTTTTAATCGTTGGTTCCAAAACGCGTTCCAGTACGAAAGGATTTCTGCGCAAGTTTTGTAGAAAACAATTGGATTTTGTCTTCAGCTGAGAATAAGAAAATCGAAATTTTTAAACAGATACGTGAGCCGAACGCGTTAAATTCTTAATGATCAATTGACCCAAATTTTGAACCAGTTGTCAGATGCGATAGATCCTTGTATATCTGATTTATATCTCAATCTCAATTAACGGTTATCCTGGTCGCTCAAGACCACTTCATAGCCAATGGTTGTTGAAAATTTTTGCACAGAGTATCGTTCTAGGACTTGTTATAATTAATTGGATTCAGCATATACTTCGGTGTCGAAACCTGCGCCCTCTTGAGCTTGAGCCACGTCCTCTTTTATTTGATTAAATGAAATAACGATCAATATGAATGTCTCCACTTTTATCATTACGGCTCATCGTGTATACTTAACAGTTTCGTGACCCGATGAATGTTCAAAAGTGCATTGAAAACTCGAGTAACAAGAGTCAAGAGACAGTGACGATCGGTTTTACTCTGAATTCATTGCAATATTTTTTTCACCCGAACGTCATTCGAGTTTAACCTCGAAAATAACGTCATAATATTATTGCAAAGTGCAGTAGCCTCGCGAAACAGATTTTATTTTGAATTTATTTTTATCCCGGTGACCACCACTGTCCTCCCTCCCTCTCAAGTGGGTATATCGATAAGCAAACGTTTTTTTTTTACGATCTTCGCTGTAGCTCGATTCAATAGATGCTGCTTTCGCTAAATGGGAGTTCTCAATGGCCCCTGCTCCTCTTCTCTTCGGTGTACTCATTTATTTTTAGCTTCTCCTCGAGTTCTATAACGATGAGAGCTTTCTACAACCGAAAATCATCTTCATTCTTCTTGCCATAATGAAGGTTTTTATTCCCGAACCGGCAATGAGATGATGAGACTTGGATAATATAGTTACGAACGAATGCAAAATAAGAATCAGTTGATCGATAAATTTTCAACTCCTTCGCGTACGCAATTGATCGGCTCGTATTTAATAAACTGAAACGTATCGCTAATTTACAGGGAAATCACGAAAAGTATTTAATTGAAATTTAATGGAATCGGGTAAATATTACTTTGATATAATTTTTCATAAATTGATTCAACACGCGAATCCTTGCTCCGTGCAGCCATAAACCAAAATATAATTTTCAAAATATTGAAGCTCTCGTATACGAAATATTTCTTCGCGTTATTTTCCATTGTCGTTAGATTTGTCAAGACGATGGGCCTGAAGGCGCTCATCGTGGCATAAATATATTCAAGATGTATAACGTATAGATTGCTCGACAATGACGGCGTCGACATAATTTAGCAGACTCGAGTATTTCGATGGATGCATCGAAGTGGAACGCCTGTGAAAACGTGTATTACGGAAACACGGCAAAGAAGAGAGTTCGGTGAGAGTAAATGCATACTCGTAACGAAAAACGTCAAGAGCAAAAGTGAGAGAGAAGAGAGAATGATAGAACGTCATATTAATTATAGTGCGACGCAACGCATCGATGGTACGTATGTACCGACGTATCGGAATACGCCAGAGAAATCACGGTTTCATTTCAAGAGTCCTCGATCTACGAATGAAAAAATATCGTTTATATTTGATGTATCGAAGCGTTTTTCCAATAATCCAACGTACGTCGCACAGTATATGTTGCGAAATGTATAAAATATGTCCTTCACGGATGATTTAAACATGATTATTTTTGTAGAAACGAAAAAAAAAAATAACAAGCTGCATTAACGATTTACCTCGAACTTCTTTTGAAATTTACTGGAGTATGCAAATCACCGATGCAAACACGAACCGTGTCAACTGCAAACTTTGACGTCAGATTCGAAAACAGAAACGTTGATATTGGGACGGGAAATCGGTTCCTATTATCGCTATATCGACGTGTTTCAATATGTCGTTAAAACAGACGGTGTAGAAAAATTGAACTGTCCTGGTAACATTGCCTTTTGCTAAGAAAAGTGCTTCGTGCATGATTTTTCAATTACTCATTTCCAAATGTCTATTATTTTTATGGAGCGCGAGTCTTTTTCTGAAAAATGAAGTTTGTTTTGTTTTGTTTTTTTTTTTTTTTAAATTAGAAACCCATTCTTTGTACGCAGGGATAAGTAGAAAATTGGAATAACGAGGAATCTGTGAGCGAATAGAGAAAAATCTGTAAAATTAAATTATCCAGCTTATTTTGTTTTTTTTTTTGTTGAAACGTTGACGGCAGCCGTTAGCACGTACTGACCGCGCACTGTGAATTTCAGTCAGGTATAAGATTCATAGTGCAAACGGTCTAAAGACATTCGTGTCCGATCTTGATGTTCTTCGCAGATCTGCCAATGGGGAGCAATTTGCGCTGAAAACGGTGACACAGCTACCTGCGAGTGCCCTACGTGCTCAGTGGAGTTTCATCCGGTTTGCGGTGACGACGGTATCAGTTACGGAAACGAGTGCAAGCTCAGGCTGGAAGCTTGTCAGCATCGTCGCGAGATACGAGTTTTATACCAAGGGCTTTGCAGTGAGTATAAAACTTGATATCCGTGTTTCTCGGAAAAATGAAAAACAAATTTAATCAATTTAATATAAAACTTGTTACGGTGTATTTATCGAATGGTGAATACTCGTTGCAAACTCCCGAAACATCACTGTTTATGGATGGTATAGAAAAATTCAATGGCAATTCACATAGAAATTGGCACTTAGAGTTCGATGGTACGGAATAATCAATCAAGTACATAACTAACCAAATATGTACATCAGGGTGTTTGCTAAGTTCAACAAGACTTTTGTTTTTCATACCCTATCGCCCAATGCTTTTTTCGAACGACTTTTCCATCCCCGCATCTCCGTCTATTTCTCTATGTCTCTTTCTCACTTTCATCCCCGCGCTGGCATGGCGCGGCGGTTCATTCCCCGACGATTTCCATAACAGAATTTCAATTGGGCATAGCCACTCGTTCGAGTCTATACGCATAGGTGAGAATAAATTTCTCGCAAATATCAATGTGCATGTACGTTTGGGCTGGCCGGGGAGGAAAGAAGAGAAACATCGAGCTGTATATATACCAGGTCAAACGAAAGACTCGAGAGTACTCGTCATACAAAGTACACACACCACCCACATACAAGCGCAACCATCCGAAGGGAAAAAACCGCGATGTAGATTTCAACGTGCGCAAGGGAGAAAAAAAAAGTTGAGATTTCCACTTCTGCAAAACTCCGCCTCATTCGCAGTCGTTAACGACCAGCTACAAACGCGGGAAGAGTAAATTCTATTGTGTACACTGCGTACAATTATTGGTCTACTTCATTTTGCTACAAAAATGATATTACTTTTCCTCTAAAGGGTTTCATATATAATTCACAATCTCGCGTTATGGATATATATTCTTGGTCGTGGTTATTATTATTTTATCGTTACTATATTCTCGTCAGATTAAAAGGCACGTTGCCATTCCATTGATAACAAAATCTGTAATTTTTTCCCCTTTTTTCTGTGCTTTATTTCATCTCAGAGCGAACCCACTTAGTGGGGACTAACGACGCAATTCTACAATAATTACATGCATTGATATTGCATTTATTGTCACTGCGAAAAAGCGGAACAAGGTGATTCCAAACATTGATATAAAAAGCGTTGATTTGATACCAGGAAGGACATGACACTTATTGTTTAGTCTCTCGAAACTGGAATAAATGAAAAAGTACCAAGAGCACGCCCGTGGCACATGTAACTTTAGTGGGCAAATAGATTTCCAGCATTGCGGATGATGCGTGAATGATCGGATGTCATTAGCTAAAAGCTTGGAGCAAAATAATAATTGTTCATCGCGAATATCCGACGATGAACCGTTGAGACGTTTGCGACATTTCAAGTAAATTACTCTGTCAATTAAAACGTGGATTCATGCGTATAACGACATATGGAGACTTTCCCTCGTTCGTTCGTTTGCGGCAGCAGCAGCAGCAGCAGCAGCGATAGCGAGACACACAGTTCTATGAAACTCAGAGAGTGCGCGTTCGGCCGCCACTGTGAGTTGTTACCTCAAGGCATGCATGCTCTGCATATGCATGTGATGCAGACCAGACCACGGGCTTACAAACCCGGAGCAGCGCGTCGGAACGACGTTCAACTACATACCAGCGAAAAGCAGTGGCGGCATCGCGAGTATGCCACCCTTGTGGCTCGACACCCCTCGGCAACAGTGCAACCATGCCGTCTGCTTTTGGGAATCACACAACCAACCGTATATTCTCATGTATAAAGGCTATTAATTGCAGAGGTTCTCTCTCCGGATTCGGTGGATCAAGGAGATTGTGACATTTCGAGAAAATCAGTTTTTTTTTTTACATAATCGTTTTGTACCATTAATGGGATCCGGATTTATTGGGAAGGGACAATCTTCGCCGTATGCAAACCGTGTGCCCTACTTGTTTTTCTCGGAGCAGGACCATCAGTCTTCGGTTGAAATCTCATCAACGATTCATCAGAGATAAAAATGATTCGGTTCCTTCTCCTTAGGATTTCACAATCTAACGATCCTTCACAGTAAGCTTTGGGGCGTGATTTTTGGGACACTTCGTAGATAGACTTTGAATATATATACATATATAAAGACTTGGTACACTGAATTCACCCTCCGGAGATTTCCGTCGGATTTCAATGAATTCTAAAGATAACTTCTCGACTTCCATTCCACCTGTCTACCACCCGCTGCTCCTGTCTCGTTCTAGTCTCAAATCTCCACGTTTCTTCGTCATTCTCGCACAAACTCTTCCTCTCGCGGTCTTTCCTCTCTCTCTCTCTCTCTCTGCTTCTTACACAAATACATCCTTTCTATCCCCACCGCTCACGTACTCTTGCGTTGTCAGTTATTTCCCACTGCTTCCCACTTCAGGTTGCATTCTCAACCTTCAGTGCACTTCCTATTCTCTTATCAACAGATCTCTCTTCCCATTCTTTCCGTCTCGCGCTTCATACTCGAATGCCCTATTAAAGGGGCAGGTCGACAAGCAAAAATTTCTGAATGAAATTCAACAATTTTTATTGTTACATGTTGGTCCGATGATTTTGCCTTAAAATCGATACTAAATCAAATAAAATCGTTTTTTTTCCACGTTTCAGACGGCTGCGAGAACAAAAAATGCGAGTACTACGGCGAGTGTGAAAGCGACAGTATGGGCGAAGCAAAGTGCGTTTGTCCGACCAAGTGCGACGAACCGGTAAGTTTTTCAACACCTCTCCAACTATATACTTTGTATGGTAACTTTAGACAAATGTATGGATACACATATATATAAAATATTACAAAGTGTTGTTTCACAACAACAATGCCTCGTTATCATATATTTCTACTAGCCCGAAAATGACCTGCGTATGCATGGAAATGCAAATTTGAAACTTTCCAAAATTTCGACTGTTTCAAACTCATTTACATACTGTGTATTGCAACTTTGCACACTCTGATGATACCAAGCACTGCCCCATTTCCATCATTCATTTCCAAGCGAACAATCCTCTACAAATCACGATTTTTTTCCCCGCCCATACTATCATTTACTTATTGATTGTGACTGATAGTATTTTCGCAACAAGCCGATTTCAGGCGATAATTACACGGAGAGAATATTACATCAAAATTTACTGTGTTATTATAGTTCCCTGGTACCAAGTCGTCCTTCTGAGAAATTTCAGCAAAAACATAGTAATTTTCCATTTTTTTTTTTTCTATAAAAATCGCGGCAATTTTGAAATTTCTCGCCCTTTTTCAGATGAAAAATTACTATGTTTTTGTTCAAATTTCTTAGAGGCACGACAGCGTACCAGGGAACTATAATAACATAGTAATTTTTTATGTAATATTTTCTCCGTGTAAATTAGACAGTCTCGATTTTGGACAAGCAAGCCTTTGCATGGTTCCCCGATAAAAAAAAAGATACATGAAGGTAAAACAAGATTGGAAGTCAGAGACCAATTGTGTGCGCGTGTGTTTGGCACTTGCAGCTGGGAAAGGAGCTGGATTGAAAGAATCGCCAATTCACCTCGAGTGGAACGTTATTTGCGAAGCAGTGCAATCACTATCGTTGTCGATGAATAATTCAGTACATACGATTTATAATCAAAACCACTCTAGGAAAATAAAATGCTCACTTCAATTTAGGATCATTTCGTCTGTCCAACCAAGGAAGTTACACAGCGATACACAAGTTTGAAAAAATCCTGATCGTCGTCTTTTTTGTTTCGTTGTTTCGATTTGTGCGACGTCAGTTTTGCTGCAACGAAAATACAGTTTTCTAGATACGATCGCCTCTTTTATATAGACTGCAAATTGTATACAAGTATCCATATCGCCCTCTGTATTCAGTCAGTGTGTAGCTGAGTCAGCTGACTTACAACGAATGCTTATCGGGTGGAAAATAATCGAAAACTAAACCCTCAAGAATATGCAGGAACTTCACGTTTTCACTGGATGTGTTGTAAAAAATAGTATGTGATTTTTATTCGTAATCGAGAATAACAAAAAACTTGACACAGCGACTGAAATTGAACCCAAATTTCTAAAGATGTCTCTACTATCGTTGGAGCTCAACTAAAAACATTCTGTGCGCTGACCATTTTTTTGAATTCTGGAGTAGCCCAAATTTTTCTTCGACATTCGCAGTTTTTTTAAGATTATAGATTATTGATCCAAGTCAGATTTTATAACACGTGGTTAAGCAATATCCTGACTCAGCTACACTTCATCCGTTGCGGTTTACTCTTTTGAAATATATACGATGTAAAATCGTAAAAAAAATGTTTGCTCGATAACTTTCAAAGCGTTTTTTTCTCGTGAGGGTGAAGCAGTGAGAATACAGCAGCTGACTACATTTTTCGCTCGCTGAATTCACCGATCCTTATAGATTTTCAATACCAAGTACGCTCGTCGTTGTCAGCGATTTTCATCGAATTCCTTCAACATTGTTAAGGGGGAAAAAACGTTGTTTGATCTCTTTTCGGTGATCTTTCTACACAGTATAACCGTGAAGAGTCATATGCCTGTACTTTTGTAATTTCGGCAGTAGAGAATTGATGATCCAAGCATCCGGGCGAACAAACAACATTTTTTTTCGTTTATATATTCTTACGAGCCTAATTTGTTTGCTGGGGATATTTTCATTGCGTGTGTCAAAAAATATCTAATTGCGGAGAATAGACAGATTTATCGCTCGACGAAAAAAAATGGCCCTGAAGTTGGCATCGTTGGAATGCAACAGAATTCATTTTTATCCTTGACAAAAATAATTATTTATAAGAATGTAATTACGATGATAAAATGATCCATTTTTTTCATTCGAAAAGCATATTGGCTCGAGAAATTTCAATGACATTGAAAATTGAACGAATCTTCAATAAAATTAAATATTTTTCGATGCATTCCAACGTTGCAAACTTCAGCATGATAAAGAAAAAGATTGTTTCTTTTTATTTTCTTAGGACCGATCGGCATACAGTTTCCCTGATTTTTCATTGCCGTGTTTCAGACAACGGACAACGAGGCCGATACAAAAGTCTGCGGTACCGATGGCGTCACTTACGTCAGTGAGTGTGCTTTGAAAAAAGCCGCCTGCGCTTCCCAAACTCATATCGCCGTTAATTACAGAGGTGACTGCGGTGAGTAGAATAAAAAGGATAAATAAATAAAAAATTGTCTCATTTAGAGAGCCTCGGTCAGCTGCGGGACCGATTTATCAGAATTAGCAACAACGAGATTGGAACTTGATCGATTTTTCTTATGATAGAATTGTGCTCGAACGTCGATTGCGAAAACGGTGCACGTTGCGTAGCAGGCAACTGTATATGCCCGGAGAGTTGTCCGGAATCCACAACGGAGATGGCGTGTGGAAGCGACGCGAAAACTTATCGATCAGAGTGTGAATTACAGCGAGCAGCTTGCGAAAGAGATCCAAAACTTGCGCCACTCCACGTTATTTTCTACGGCGAGTGTGGAGAGAAAATAGCTGTCGCTGCAATGAGTAAGTTTCATGTGGATCTGCTGCTTTTCTTCCTTTCGGTTTATCGAATTTGCAAAGTATATTCTTCCACGTGGAAATTTTACTTTCGAGTGCTATTGGTTCAGCAAAATTATGTTGGTTTTTGATACACAATGAAATTTAATAACGCAGCGTTGCTCGAACCTTAATAAATGTTTTTCAATCATACTGTAAATAATCATTTCTAACAAGGTTTATGAACTCAAAATACAATATATTTCGTAACAAGCTGAATTTGTCCGTGAAACTTTCGTGCGCTTAGTATCTTGTATCAAAAGACCGACTGGAAGATATAGAGTCTAGCGCGTGAACAATAAAGTCAAGATCCAGATCCATATGGTGTTTTCATGGTCTCTTGGCTCTCGTCAAGCTCAATGCCTCGTTAAGTTCGAGACACGGGCCAAAGCTTAGCACTAACTTGTGATCATCACGGAAGCACTAACCCATTAACAACCGGCACATTTCGCTCCATCACAGCGACCATGTCTACACCGACGATAACACGACTGGCAACAACCATTGCCGAGGTTACAGTTACGCAGGAGCGTGAAGCCTGCAAGGACATACATTGTGACTTTGAAGCAACCTGTGAGCTAGGACCGGACAAATTTCCGAGATGTAGCTGCAAGTTTGATTGTGCCTCGGTCGCACCAGAGAACGCTATACCCGTTTGTGGAAGTGATCTCAAGACATATCCATCGATATGCGCCATGAAGATGGAAGCCTGTCAGAGACAGCAAGAACTCCGTCTGAGGCCTTTGGACCTTTGTCAAGGTTCGATGGACATTGCAGAATATCAAATACTTTTATCATCCGAACAACAGAGAGGAAAACTTGCTGCGAAAGTTGCAGCAAGATTTCTCACAGAAAATACAATTCTTTGAGATGACTATTCAGCACTTAATTGTCAAGGAGAATAATTATTTTCGCTAATTAATCAAAACATTTGAATTGTTTGTATGAAAACGAAATAACGAAATCAACATTCTTCGACATTCAAGTCCTGATGGCATCAGCAGAGACCTTAAAATACTTCCAGATCAAGTATTCGCTTACTTCCCTCTCACGCTTATCGCTAATTTACACTGCATGACAACTTGGCCCGTGATTCACTATATTCTGCATTATCTCTCTGGCTCAGTCAGTCATTCACCACGTAGCCACCATACTGTGCACATTGTGAATAAATATCATTGTAATAGGCATGGAAGTTAAGCCGTGTAACGGGGATACGCCGTTAACGGATGCCGATGGCAAGGAATACGATTGCGGAAGTGGGCCCAACAGGAAAGATTGTCCTAGCAACTCTTATTGTCATCAGACACCGCGGTTTGCTCGATGCTGCAAAAAAGGTTGGTGAACGAAGAAACGGCCTAAAATCTAATGAACCGAATCAAGGTCGTGCTTCGTGGTTAGACGAACTTGGTCGAGTAAATTTGCGCCACCGAGCACGTATTGTTGAAAAAAAAAAAAAATGAGACTGTTTTGGACTTTAGATTGTCTTAGCTTATGGATGAATTTTGTTCCTTGCAGTTCAAGGAATCCAAGTGGTCAAGTGTATCGATTCTTGGCACGGTTGTTGTCCAGACGGCAAGTCTCCTGCTCTGGGACCAGACGGTGCAGGTTGCCCAAGTGTGTGCAACTGCAACCGTTTGGGCAGCGTATCGGACACTTGCAATCCCGAGACAGGACAATGCGAGTGTAAACCGGGGGTTGGCGGTCTCAAGTGTAATCACTGCATGTTTGGATATTGGGGTCTTCCGAAAATTGGCAAAGGACACCAAGGATGCATACGTGAGTCCATATGCCATAAGAAGAGTCCGACGCCATGCAATCTGATAAATTCATGAAATATCCACCGAGTTATCCGGTTGATCCGGTGACACGAAATTTCGAAGGATCACTCATACGGTTACTATAATATTTTTTTCCAGCCTGTGGATGTTCCCTGTTCGGCTCAGTCAGGGAGGATTGCGAACAGATGACTGGACGATGTGTCTGCAAGCCCGAGATAAAAGGCCACAAATGCACCATTTGCAAGGATCACAATAAAATGTTGACACCTACAGGATGCTATTCAGGTATTAGGCTGAGAATCAGCAACGCAAATTTTCTCAACAGATATGCGAGCATTGATGTTACATGAAAATTCTTATTTATTCCTACGGTTACGCGAAATTCAACGATTTATGCATAAATGCTCGTTTTCCATTGATTCGTATAGAGAAACTCCACCAGTAGAGGCTTCAGGAAAAAATTTCAATATGGCACATTGTGAAAAATAATTGTGCACACTTAATGAAAAAAATTTTCTCCAGATTCTATTCCACAGCATTGTGCCCAAAAATAATCGCTCCCGAAGAGCCACTTTTTCCGAAGCAGATGTGAAAAAAATCGTAACGTATCGTTCTGTTTTCAGCCGATACGAGTCCGACGATACCGGCAACTTGTAACGATTTGGAATGTTACTCGGGTGGTAATTGCTCGGAGATCGGTGGTCCTCACTGCGTCTGTCCATCAGCTTGTCCATTAGATTTGCCGTCGGTGCCAGTCTGTGGCAGCGATGGACAGACGTACGACAACGAATGCGAGCTACGTCTGTACGCCTGTCGTCATCAAACTGACGTCGTTACACAGGCCTTTGGTCATTGCATAGGTGGGTTTACCGAACGTCCGCCTTACATGCCACCTTATATTGTGCATTATTAAAACCGACTAAAAAGTGAGAACTCTTTCGGAATAGAATAAATCGGAAGCAACTGTTCTCATTGACACACTCAGAGCCAATAATGAAAAACGAAACAGACTTATCTGACCATTTTATCAGCGATCGCTTTCGGAGCGTGTGCCAAAAAACTCAACGTAATCAATCCTAACGTACTAATGGGACTGACCTTGTGTAGATAAAATCTCAGGCCTACGTACAAATATTAAGAAAATGTATATAATCTCCATCGATCGTACAGGTATTTAATGTTCTCTAGTCTCTTGTAGCTTGTCCTTGAAAAACGATATTGTTAATGAGAACGTTGTAAGCGACAATTTAGAGAAACGCTACAACGACGTAATATTGGTAGAGGTTGACAATCGGGGCCTTTGAAAAAATAATGAGGTCTACGACGTTACTGTATGGAATCGAATAATGCAATAAAACTCTTAAAGTTTTTACCTGATATCACACACGTATATTTTTCCATGTGATGTACTTTTTTTTATGTGTTTCACTTCCCCTCGTAGAGTGCACATTATTGGGCACAGCGAATCTGTTGCGGTAATTTGAAGGATCTTCGCTAACAACATTTTCCCGATTAAAAGTGGAATCAATATCGGAATAAAAAAGGTCGAGAGGAACGTTGTCGAAAATTGTCGATATTTGCTTTTCATTTTCGACTAAATGATGAGTCGAATCAATCGCGAATGACTCTCGATGAGGTGAAACGAGGTCAGGGTAAATTTTGTCCGTCAAAGTATTGAGAGCGATAGGATAAAGGGAGAGCTGGCGTGGTCTTTGGGCATGGCGCATAAGGTTGTAGGTAAATCGTTGAAAATTCACGACATTAACTCACAGAACTGGGACTTTTCAAAGGAAGAAGCTCTAAGTAAATTATCAAGGCTTTATATGCCGCTATGTTGCTTCTCAGTGATGGCGAGCCTGCTCTTTTGCATTGGCTTCTGACGTCAGCACGTCGCAACTTTGTCGATAAAAAAAGGAAGCAACAAAATTGGAGACTTTGACAAGCCCGTCGTCCTTTGAGGAGAAGCTTCCTTATTTCGGAAGCATTTCCTCAAAGCTTTCGCAGAGCTGGAGGTCTTCGCTGGACGCTGAATCATTTATTTTCTTCAGAGTAACCAGAACGTCCACCTTTGATTGGACATTGAGTATAAAAGTGTCAAACGCGATCTCTAATTTATAAAGTTGAGAATTGTTGCGACTTCGTGAAATGGGGAGCTAAAAAAAAAAACACAACCGATGAATCTCAATATGCATGATGAATGGATGCCCAACAAAGTAGCATCCTTCGGTTCGATAGGAAAAAGCACAATGAAGGGAGGGAGCAGAGGACATCAATTACTTTTCAGAAGAGAAAAGTGGGTCCACAATGAATTCTCGAGTAAAATTACGTCGTGTCGTGACTTTAGTGTACGTTGACCGATTAACCAATCGGCGTTCAGCAAAGTTTACTCTTTTTTCGTTAACTTGGTCGAAGCTACAAAACGGCAGCGGCTAAGAAAGAATAAGAAAAAGAAACAACACACCAAGACGTAGAAAATCACTTTGGTTCGTCGTCTCATTGGAAGTGCAGTAGAGCGAGGGTAAGAAGAGAAAAGGAGGTGGATGATCGTCGAGTCTATGCTATACGTACGAAACATCGCCTCCGATGGAATCTATTAAACTCCACGAATGTACGCTCCACGCGGCTATCTCGTATTTTCGATTGCAGAGGCGACAGGGGGTTGAACAGCCGCTCCTGCTTTTAGTTTTTTTTTCTTTCTTCTCTCTCTCTCTCTCTCTCTCTTTTGCTCTATCTCTCTGCGCTCGCTCGAGGACCCACAGGGGCTTCAAGTCAATCTTTTAAAAACTTTTGCCTACGAAAGACTTTTCGACCGAGCCACGTCCTTCTGCAAGTTAATCGCAAATTACATTACCCCGAGGGCAGTTTTCCCAGAGGGTTGGGGGAAAGACGGAAAATCTGGCACTGGCGACACGAAACTATACCGGAGTTTATGGGGAAATCTCAGCTCTGCCGAGAGACACGCGAAATAGCTTGATTCGAGTTTAAAGTTTCGTATTTTTCTTGACTTCGAACCGGAAGGCATTCGACGCTGGACTTTTGCCCCTTCGGTCGTGTTGACCGCAAAGAAAAATTGATAGAACCAGACAAAATGCAAATATCTCCACCAACTTATTACACGCGCAACCACGCGTTTTCCTATTCATCTTATTTTCGTGCTTTGATTTACGGTTTTAAAAACGTTCATGTGCTGTGACAATTCAGTGCTCCAGCAATGAGTCAAGAGTTGGTACACAATGGCCATCAGCTAATAAACGGAGTCTACACGAAGAGAATATTACATAAAAAATTACAATGTTATTAAAGTTCCCTGGTATCATGTCGTCCCTCTGAGAAATTTTACCAAAAACATAGTAAATTTTTATCTGAAAACGGGCGAAAAATGTCATAATTTCCGCGATTTCGATAGAAAAAGAATGAAAAATTACTGTTTTTGGTGAAATTTCTCAGAGGGACGACTTTGTGCCAGGGAATTATAATAACATAGTAAATTTTGATGTTATATTTTCTCCGTGTATCGGGTCTGGGAGACAAAAACCCTGATTGAGGGACATGTTGGCATTTCTAGAACAGTATGAAACCGAATAAAATATGCGAGTCCTTTGTTGATGCACGTGTCTAGACTAGAGGCAATTTCTTTGATAGTCAAAAAACACTCAATCTCCAAAGACACTTTTTTCCCGACCAAGGGGAAGCCCAAAAAGGGTTTTAATCGGTTTTTTTCCTTATCAATATGACGACTGGCATCCATCATGTCGATTTTGACGAATATCCCAACATGAATAATGGAATAAATCAGTTTTGTATTGCTCGATGGATTTGAAATCAGAGTTGAAGCTCCTGGAAAGTTTTCTAGACTTTGGCAAAGAATCAAATATTATAAAAATAATTTATAAACAAATTCAAACAACTCCGAGCTGAAAAACACTCGAACTTGACTTAAGGGATGGAAAAAGAAAATTCAATTACAAGCACAGAGTTGAGAAACAGGGAGTAAGTAAAAACGATGAAAACTAGTAGATAAAATTGAATGAACTCGGATGAAAAAATGATAAAATTGTATGATAAGAAGGGAAAAACTTTCTTCGACTTTGGCAAAGTTTGTATCTCTTCGCTTAGCTTATTTCACCAACTCCGTTAAAATTAGAATCTTTTTGTTTGGTCAGCCTCGTAGGCTGTAGGGATTTCAAATCTTGAACTATTATGTAACAATTGGGAAAAAAGGCCATGGCGAAGGTGAGTAAAATCGGAAACATTTGTAGAAGAAATGGCTAAAATGCGATATTGGGGGGGATATCAAATACAGTGTTCCAGGACGGTTTCCGACTTGTTAAACAATTAGTTAAACAATTAGCAGCGTAAATCAAGCAGAGATGAGAAATGGTAGCGATAATTTCACTTAATCAGATTTCCATCGAATTTTTCTTGCTCAATATTCTGCAGAGTATCCGCAGAGCGTTTATATAGAAAAATGGCCAAGGACTGGGGGGAGTAGCCGGAAAGTGATAGAGCTAGAGGTGTACGAGCGGTCGAATTAGAACGAGCAAAGCCGACGCTGACTTATCACGAGATTTTGGCCATTCTTCAGCACTTCGCCGTGTGTAAATAATGCATGGCGTAATTTGTGAAGGAGAGATGAGAAAAATAGGGTAGGAACAGTTTGGGGTGAGAACAAAAACCCTCCAGAGGCGCAGGTCCGTTGTGGTTCGTTGGGTTGCTGTATATATATATATATATTTACAGTATCCGTTTTGTCGCGAAGAAAAGAGAGCTTGAGGGAAAAAACGTTTTTTTTTTTCGCCAAAAGAAAAAAACACATTTTGTGTACTCCCAAAATCGTTTGATCTCGTGACGACCAAGCAAGTAATAATGACTGTACGATGAACCACAGAAATAGAGTCTGAAACGTCAGCATCAAACGTATCACTGGGATAGCGAAAAAAGTGAGAATTTGTGTTCACCCTCAAGGAAATGACAGAAATGTCGAGATCAATTTCCTTAAGAATCTTTCTTTGAACTTCCGTCCTTCTGATCTCGACATTTTCTCTCATTTTCGAATCCCTGTCCAATCCGGTTGGGAACTATCTTTTCAAAACTCTGCTAAGGGTTCCTCTGGTGTAGACCGTAAAAAGTCTCTTCTTTAGCCAGCTGCATACACTCAAGTAGATTACTTCGAATCTCATAGCCCAACCTGCATTCCATTGATCCATCTATCTTTCTGTACGCTTTTCCCCGAAGGAGGCATAAACCAATATATCAAATGAAACATTTGAATTCGAGAAAACTTCTATTCAACCAATGTCGACAAAAAAGTATTCAGACGCGATCGATTGTCTTTTGCACTTTATCTAGAGTCTAGACTATATTTTCACACAATAAACCCAACTTTTCCTCAATTTAATCCAAAATTTATGAATTCATTCATTCAAAACGTTTACTATTTGGATGGGTCGTCGAGTCAACGAGCAAACGACTTAACGAACTAACGTACTGCGCGACACCGTCCAATTTTTCCTTTTTCTCTCTATAAATCACTCCAACAACAACAGACGCTCAACAGAATCGTCAACATCACAAGACTATTATAATTTTCTTCAAATATCAAAAATAGAGCTGTGAATTTTTTGTGGATGGACACACTGGCCATGGTAATTCTTCATTGTTACTCCTTCGACAAAAAGTTTATCGAAATACGGTCCAGTCTGAAAATATTGTTCCCATAATCATGAGCTTGATTCCCATGAGCTTACGAGTGTCGAGTGAGAAGTCGCCGAGAGCATTGTTCCATTCCGAAAACTCACTTTCCGACGTGCAATGAAATTTTTTATAACCATGAGTAGATGGAAAAATAAATGACATCAAAAAGCTCAAGTTGATTCGATATCGACCAGAGATTATGGACAAAACTAATAAAAATATGTGTCTATTAATATTTCGTAACAGTCATTTAACAATTATACGGCTATAAACAATGAATAAAACGCTTACAGACGATTCTACGGTTAACACGGATTTCCCAGTTAAGAGATTCACCGCGGTTCAGTATACTCAGCCAGCCGCAGCTATATCTCCATTGTCGAAATCAACGAGGCATCTTTTAGGCCCTGAGCCCGATCCACGCTACTATTACACTCATCGTGCCCAGCAAGAGACCATTACCATCGATCGTGATAATCTCAAGCACGGTAATAACATCATTGAACATAATCAATGTCATTAAATCGATTAATTCATCAATTAATTTCATATTCGACAAAAAAGCACTATATAATTTTTATTTTGTTACGGAAGTTCGAAATTTTCCTGGTACTCTCGAGGTCCAATTGAAATTCAAAACAATCACTGATTTCAGAACTCATACATCGCATTTGATTGGTCAACGTCATTTCTCATGCATACTGTGCTTATTATTTCAATCTAACGAACGTTTTGGTAGTCAAAGTTTTCATTTTAAATCAAGTTCTTAGTAATAAACAAAAAAATCGAGATTTTATTGATTCGATTGAAAAAAATAGGTTAATTAAGTACTCGGAAATAATTGGGGAGAAAAAATTTCGAAAAATCAAATAGTCGCTGAATTAAGAATCTCGAACGACGAATCGAGTGGCATAATTTGATTTTTATTATTCATTGCGATCAGAGCTTGATATCGACTAATTTGCAAACAGTGTTTATGACGGAAAGGGACTTGTTATTGAATTTATTATTAGTGAAATGTGCATCGATCGATAAAGCAGGTATTTTTATTAAGGAAAATCGTTTCATTGTATCTCCTGCATCGCAGGAATAGCAGCAGCGTCGCGACCAACCCCCGCAACCATAAGGGTCGTCACAGCACTGCTCGGTGATTTGTGCAACGAGCACAAAGATTGCACAATACTAAACAGCGAATGTATCAACGGCGGATGTATATGTTCCGACGGTTTTGCTGAGACAAGTGACAGACAAGAATGTTTCGGTAAATATTTGCACGAAATTTTTGCCTCCATCAAGCGATGTATTAAGGATGATTGAAAATCGCAGTCTCGAATATATTTTAAGTCCATCACGCAAATTGACTGGGAGTAAAGAAATATTGACATTCTGAGATTCAGAATTTAATATTCCATGACAAAGCTATGTATACGATCAACAACGAGCCCCAGAATCACCGCGATTTCTCATTCGAGCTTGAAAAAGGAAAAAACAGCTCATAAAAAGTTTTCGCGATAAAGAGCTTTCTCATATTGCACAATGTGGAATATTTATCATTTTTTAAGTCTCTCGTCTCTCCGCGTACTCGAGTCTGTTTTTTTCTGCTAAGAATTATGTATTTTATTTCAGCAAATTACGATTCAGTGACCCCGATCGAGGAATTTAAAGCGTGTCTCTCTTACCCGTGTCACATGTCGTCGACCTGCATCGATTTGCCTAGTTCGACTTTCGCATGCATCTGTCGACCGAATTACACGGGTCTCCTTTGCGACGAGGAAATAAACAAGAGAGACTACGAGATACCCTCTTTCGATGGAAAGAGTTACGTCCGTATGTCACGACTCAAAGCTTATCACAAATTCAACATAGAAGTTGAATTCAAAACGTACGCAGACAACGGAATCATTCTGTATAATCAGCAAAAAAACGATGGAACCGGAGACTTTGTATCGTTAGCGATAATCGATGGGTGAGTCTTGAGGGAGCTCAATTTTCATTAAAAAAAAAAAAGAGGAAAAAGTCAACAACTATATTGCTCGACTCGCATCATTATTTTTCGTTTCTCATACAAGATTCGTCCAATTCCGATACAATCTTGGCAACGGTCCGGTCATTCTAACCTCGCCGGAGAAAGTGACCATGAAGGATTATCATCGTATCGTTGCGAAAAGATACCACAAAGATGGAGTTTTAATATTCAACGACGGCGACGACATCGCCGGACAAAGCCAGGGAATGCTCAAATCTTTGGATCTCAACCAGGACACATACATCGGGAGTGTTCCAACTAATTACACCAGGTTGGTTGACCATGCTCACCGAGAATAATACAAATCTTTCGAAAGAGTTTTTAATATTTAATTATTCGAACGAAGAAAACACGTCCCATCGACAGAGAATTTCCCCTGAACCAGGAAAACTATTCCTGTTGGACGAAATTTATCAAAAACTCTATAAAAACAGGAAAACTTTAATGACCCGACCCCATATCAAGTTTCAAAATGTGTTTTGTTTATTTTCATTTTTTATTTATTTGTTATTATTTATTATTATTTAATTGTCATTATTTATTATTATTTATTAAAATTGGTATGTTTTTTTTTATTAGGGAAAAATGTTTAAAAAATCGAAAAACTGCCAATATTGAATGAATCTGTAGGCGATTCACTAGAACTGAACGATACGACGATTGATGACTAAAAATTTGTTTTCAGGCTGTACGAAAACATTGGGACTAATCACGGTCTTCTGGGCTGCATCCGAAAGTTGAAGATCGATCGAGTCACAGTGGATCTTCATATGGGAAAACACAAAGAAATCCTGGAGACGTACAGAGTGAAAGAATGTCATGAAAACGCATGCGCAGCTATGCCCTGTCAAAACGGCGCGACGTGTTCGCCGATATTCGAAGAGGATTTGTGCAATGGTCGCGAATGTAAAAGCAGCCCTTTGAAAGTCAAGGCCAAGAGAAAAGGGAATAACAATCATAACAATGGTAAAAATAAAAACGGAGGGATGAATATCGTGAGATGCAAGGGTTCGCATTGCACGACGTTCGAGCAAAAACAAAAAAGATCGAAGAAGAGAAACACGACGAGGTCGTCGAAGAAACGGTGCACCGGATCGAACTGCGACTACGAATACGAACTCGATTACGAGGCAGCCTATGACAATGACAATTACGCCGTTGCCAAGTACGAACCACCGGAATACAAGTGTATTTGTCCGCCTCAATACACAGGCAAAAACTGTGAGGAATCGTTGGATCCTTGCATGGACAATGCCTGTCAGGGTGGTGCAACCTGCGACATATTGCCACAGGGTGGCTATGTCTGCAAGTGTCCACCTGGCAGAGCAGGTGAACATTGTGAAATTTGTAAGTTTTTCCGCTTCCTTATACCAAACATTGCTCAAAAATCGAAATTCCAACCAAAGCCGACACCCAACCTTGTATAACATTTTGGCTCTCCCGTTCATCCATTCATAACAAATCTGAACTCGAGAGATTCAAATTTAAAAAAAGAAAAGAAAGTCGTCCCGTTTTTTGTTGAATAAAAAGTTACGTACGAAAAATTTTGAAAAAATTCTGTACTATTTTTCGGAAACTATAGCGTTCGAGGAAAAATTAACATTCCGATCTGCTTATCGTAAAATTGAAGAACAATTGAATATTTTCAAGAAACTGTATGAAAATCGATGCTCCTTTTTTTTGAGGGTCTAATTGGCACATTTCGACCGTTTATACTTGTTTATTTTTTTTTAAATAAAATTGTTTTATTGATAAAACATCGATGTTTGCAATTTTGTTTTGCAGTGGATTCCGAGTTGACCGAGTTACTGATTCCTGAATTAACGGGTGATGGATTTCTTGAACTACCGTGCCTCGAAGGCGTAGCAAAAGCCTTTTCCATCGAGTTATGGTTTCTGACCCGTTCGAATGACGGGCTACTCCTATATAACGGACAATTGAGCAGCGGCCGAGGTGATTTCATAAGCCTGAATATGGTCCGAGGGAAATTGGAATTTCGATTCAACCTGGGCAGTGGCATCGCTAATATAACATCCCCTGACACTGTTACGCTCGACACGTGGCATTGCGTCAGAATAAGCAGATTGGGGAGAGAGGGTTTATTACAATTGGACGACGGTACAATTGCCCGAGGATTCTCAGGAAATCCACTCACGGAACTCAATCTCGAAATGCCACTCTACATCGGAGGTGTCAAGTGAGTTTTTCCCTTTTGTTTGCTTTCCTATTTCCCTTGAAATATTTCGACATCGTAATATTATTTGAAGAAAAAAAAAATGCAGTCCGGAATGATTTTAAAAAGTGTACGTCACATTAATTTGAATAAAATTCAACCAAAGAGCCACGAACTACGCAGACGGACGCAATTGACCCAGTGTGTCAATGTGGTAGCCAAATTTGCGTGTGTCAACGAAACCTTCAACTGCACAGCAATAAATTAATCACCTCGTCATCTTATCACTTTCTTGGCATTTAGATTTGCTTGTTTCCGGGTCCCGAAGTATCTGGTCGAATTCCGGACTTACTGACGTTTGAAATTCACGTAAACGACGATAATTCATGGGAACGTTTTGTTTTTTCGCAAACAGACACTGGCGAGAAGTTCATACTTTAGCTGGTGCCCCGACCGGACTGGTTGGGGCGGTGCAACGATTGATGGTCAACGGGAAGACATATCAAAATCTTGCTGTTAACGTGACGCAACACAATACCGAAATTTACGATGGTCTGCCATGCCCTAGCAATGAGAATCCATGCCACAATGGAGGCGTTTGTCTGCCATTGTTGAACAGCTATCTTTGCAAATGCGCCAGCAGCTACAACGGTCTTCATTGCGAATTCTGTAAGAATTTCACCAAAAGCACTTTCTTGTCGTACGTTTGAACTTGTTCGGATCTTCGCAAAGTTACTGACCACAATTCGTTTCCTTTTTTTTTTCATAAATATTCAGTTATGGGCTACGATGTTTCCGGTGGCGAAATATCCGAGAGGCCAGTTCGATTCGATGGTGACAATTATTTACAGTTCAAACACCGATTTGGCAGAAGGTGCGTTCTCTTTGAATATTTAAAATCCCCTCTCGTTTAGCATTACATTTAACGGTTTATAGCGAATTAACCAGATTGCACTCCCAAGATTAATCGAAACGTAGGAATAGTATTTAATCATTCGATTCAACCGAGTTTGAGGCTCGGCAAACCTTCAACTTTGTGTGACCGAATGAAACTATTTTTATTTCTCACTCCATGAAAAAAGATGATGCTGAAGTTTGCGCCGTTGGAATGCAACGAAAAATATTTCATTTTATTTATGATTCGTTCAATTTTCAATTCCAACAAAATTTCTCGAAACGATATATGCTTTTCGGGTGGCAAAATTCGATTATTTCATCATCGTGATTACATTCTGCATGTAAATAATTATTTTTCGAAAAGATTCAAAAGAATTTCGTTGCATTCCAACGATGCAAACTTCAGAGTCATTGAAAAAAGGAAAAAAAAATAAGAAAATTAAAAAATGCCATGAATTTTGTGTCCCATAATTTATCCTCGTAAAAATTAGCGACTAATTAATATCACTCAATTCTAATTATCTCTTTAGTTCTAACACTACCCTTGCTACTACTAACACTACCCTTTCTGAGTACATTGACGAAACCTACCCCGACTACGACTTCGAGGAAGATGTTGACATCGAGTATGAAAATTACGACTACGCTCAGTAAGTTTACTAACAAAACTCGTGACTGTTTCTCTACGTTTCAATAGTAACTCAGAGTCTAGCTGATTCCTCATTCCCTTAGACAATCATCGTTGCGTGAAATGTTTCATACAGACTCGTATATAAATTATAATCCTGAAGTTTGCATCGTTGGAATGCAACGAAATTCTGTTAATTCTTCAGCAGAGTCAATAATAATTATTGGATATTTGGTCCGGCCAATGAAACGATTCTCTCTTGCGACCAAAAAACTCAATGGACTCAAAAAATTGCCACGATTTTCAAAATTTAATAAATAATCAATAGAAACAATTTTTTTCGTTGAATCTCAACGTTGCAAACTTCAGAGTCATTATAAATTCTTACCCATGTGTTGAGATATGAGAAAATTCATTTTAACAATTCTCTTATACAGGCGGCGAGGACAACAATCGAACAAATTTGAACTTAGAATACGAACGACTCATCCCGAAGGCATGATTGCTTGGATGGGCAGGGGGAAAATCGAGCATCTCATGCTGTCCTTGCACGAGGGTCATGTCGTTCTCACTTATAAAAGTAAAAGTGAACAAATCTCATTGAAAAGCAGGGTGAGTTCGAGCTGCTCTACGCTTCTCTTTGGAATCTTTGGAATTTTAATCATCTTAACCCTTCAAGGGCACACACTGGGTCGTTTTGACCCCGACAATTTCCTGTCCCCATTTTTTTCCCATTTAACGGCAACTCAATAAATTCGTTTTCGTCGAAAAATAAATTCAAACGAAGCGAAAACGCCGTGGGTCAGATTGACCCAAAATTGCACTCAAAAGGTTAATTAGCGTTTAAGAAAAAAATGCCAAATCATCAGAAAGGCAAAGAGCTTTAATGTCGAACGACGTTCTGTTTACCAGGAAAAAATAGACGACGGTGTGTTTCATCACGTGAAAGCATTCCGAAGGAGACGAGCAACGATCGTGCAAATCGATGACGAGCCACCGGTGAAAATAGCGACAGAAACAACGCTTCTGATGACCAATGGGAAATTATTTGTAGGTGGAAAGCCTGGTCACCGTGGAATCAAGGCTTGTGTGACCGATTTCATTGTCGACAAGCGTCGTTTACCACTTACAAGACGAAAGATAGATTTCTGTCACGACAACGACGTATGATACCAAGTAGTAAACCCGACGTTATCGACACCGATAATGCCGTCGTTTTTGACTTCGTTGACGAGATCGCTGAGCACTCCGACTTCTTTAACAACGAGACGAGCCTATGACGTAACTAGTTAACGAAACCTAATGACATCGTCAAACGAACTAATTTATTGACTCTTTTGGACCCCGCAAGTGAAACCAGTGATGCGTATCATGATATATTTATATACGTATATATACCAACACATAATCATTCGTACATATCACTGGTAATTGAGATAATAATTATTATTATCATTATAAAGTAAAATAGGCAACAAAATTGCAAAGAAAAAGATGGTACCGTTGCTGATAATTATCTCGACGAGTGAACGATAAAGAAAATATAATTATCGACCCCGATGTTACCTTGCCTAAAAATCATTCATCGATTGAGAAAAGTCTCGTCGTTCTCGCGTGGATAAAAAACGAAAAAGCGTCTGCTACGGCTTCCAAAGCTCAGGACAACGATTAGAAAAAAACTAAATGGCTCTCTGTCTTGAATTCTGCAACCGAGCGACAAATCTCGACGATTTCATCGAGAGTGGATCGAAGACGAACGAAAATGTTGAATTTTCTTGCCTATAAGGACGAAAACGAAGAAACAAAGAACAATGTACAGGAAAGCTTGTGTATATGAACTGAGTTTTCCCTCGAAGGACAATAATATATTTTTAAGTGAAAAATCTCCGCGACAATAGAATGTCGGATTCATGTACGAACTTTAAAAGTTCGAAGGAATCCCCGAAGAAGAAAGTGTCGAGATCGGTATAAATAAGGAGAAAAAGTGGACAGGAAAACCCGAGGAAAGAGCCTCGAGGCTCGAACGCGTAAAAGACGAGCTAAAAACGCACCTGAATGTTATTTAATGTAATATACCAAGACTGACTAATACGGACAAAGTTCAGTTATGATAATAATATTGAAAATAATAATAACAATGATAATATTTACTTTAACAATAAACAAAACGAAAAAAAAAATTATTACGAACTTGAGGAACGAAGCAACCAGTATAAAAATCATTAAAAACGAAGAAGATATTAAATTGGTGTTATGTTTGCGTGTACGGTAGTTAGAGCAAATAACGATCGAAAAAACAAGAAGAAGGGCAAGAGAGCGAGGGTGTGAGCGAGAGAGAAACAGAGATAAATTTAACGTTGTGAATTTTATGATCTATAGATATGTATTTTAATGGACCGTTGATTTATGCCAGTAGAAAACATTGTATAAGGTAGGAGAAGCTTTTTATAAATTGCGCAAAGATTATAGAGAATATTATACATACGATATCACGATATAACAATAACTATTATTATTACGTCATAAAAAAAAATATATATATATATAGATATATGGATATATGGCAAAATATGACATTCCATGTAATGGAAAACCTCGAAGGATTCGTTTTACCCAAGTCCTCGAGAACTATACATAAATGATGATTTTTAGCTATAAAAGATACAGGAGAAATAATAATCGTCAAATCCGATGAATGTCCAATTCCTACCCTGAATTTTCGAGGAAGCAAATTAACTTGGAAGCGAATTTATTGCTCGCGGTTATTCATTGTTTTTGATTCACCATTGTGTACATAATTATAATGATAATAATAATAATAACGATAATATGCAATTAGCGAATAATACATCGTAACTATCGCGTTGTATTTAAGATTTATGAATATATGAATTTACTGCGAAACTCAAGAATTAACGGTACAACTTTTCATCTTTTTGACTATTTACATTTTTTGTTTTTTTATTATTCTAAGCAAATTTTAACATTTCTGGGAACAAGTATTCAGAATCGTTTCAGTCAGGAATTTAGTTCAATGATTTTCATAATCAAAGTCTCCTCAATTTTGTGAATAAAAACGTGATGACTGCTTTTTTTTTTGAATTTTTCGAGACACTTTTTTGGGCGCTTGTCACTTCGATTTCACGGTACTAACGAATTTTGCTTCAACGTGAGCGTTTATACACGATGAGGACTTTGAGATTAACATTTCATCGGAATATCCTTAAGAAAAAAATAATTATTTTCATATTTTTCGTTTTATATTTGCTCCAATCGTGCAAATTAATTCCAAAATTATTTCTTCATCTTTTCACGTAGAACATGCTCCGTGGAGTCGCAGATCCAGGTAGTTGTCAACTACCCACCACAACGAAAATGTTTCGGATATTCCATACCAACTGCCAAACTATTTGAGTATTTTTTTGTCTTTTCAGAGAAAAATTTTGAAACATTATTCAATTTCTCAAAACCAAAAACAAAATCCAAATTTTTCGACTCTACGAATTGCTCACACGGTGCTCGAATGATTTTTTCTTTCTCTGGCGCCAAAAACGAGCCTAATAATAATGAAAAATACAACATTTTATGAGACTTTGTGCGTAAAATTTTGATGTCGCGATTTATTTAAAACGCGGCGCAAAATCCGGCAGCTCCAAAATTCCCACCCCTCGGGCATGGAATACCCGAAATGAAAAGAAAATAAGTGGATTCGTAAATAGGGTAGAAACGAGACTTGTATAATTATCGAATAGAATCTGCGAGCGCATTTCACGATGTATAGATAATTTATCACGGTTTAGAAGTTACGAGAAGAAAAACTCTACTGTCCTGCGTCGAATAAATAAGACTTGTCTCATGCGAGAAACGTGTTTCGACCCCGCACTAATACCAAATCGAAAACGTACACCACACGATAAAAAAAATAAAGTAAAAAAAAAAACCCCCGGAAAAAAGATAAAAACAAAAAGAGAGATTATCCCGAACGAAAATAAGTTACATAAATAATTTGATTAATTCGAGCAACGAATTATGAAACTGTACGATTTCGTTCTTGTCACACTGAACCTCGTTGACTCTTACGGGGATTAACCATTCTTCACGACCAACATGGCCTGAATGACGAGAAGGAAAGCGAATATTGAAAAAAAAAAAAAATCAATTTTTATTCTGTACACCGAAACTTGGACGTGTTTTTGTTTTTAATATCGAGTGAGCAACGATAATTCATCGTAATTCCATTGACTTTCTATTAATTGATCGAAAAATCCAAAAAGTTGCGGAACAATGAAATCGTTTAAATTGTAATAAATAAAAAAGTCGATATCATTGCGAGTCGTGCTTGCAATCGCGTGGACCGAAATGATTATTTAATAAAATATTGTGGAAAATAAAATTTTTTATTTCGTCC
This sequence comes from Diadegma fenestrale, assembly GCA_037043255.1. NCBI lineage: Eukaryota > Metazoa > Arthropoda > Insecta > Hymenoptera > Ichneumonidae > Diadegma > Diadegma fenestrale. Next base: position 26,131,017 of record CM073309.1, read on the forward strand.
CATACTCGTGACATGTCCACGTGTCCGTTCAAAGAAAATAATTGATCGTAACGAAGAAACGGACTACGACTACTGCCAACTAAGATTATCTTGAGAAAAAAAAACTACAAAAGCGAGCTTTGAAAATCTACGAGATTGGCGAAGCAATCGATCGTTAAATTTTATATCACTCGATCACATATATTAATCCTCCACGATCCCATTATCTCGCGATTCCGTGAGCAAAAATGAATAATGAAAAAATTTAATCAACATTTTTCGTTTCGACACGGCTTACCGATAATCTTGGTTGCGTAAAATACAAACAATCATGCGCGAAGAAATTTTTCTCTGCCATGCTCCTAATTAGTTTTTTACTTTGATACTGTCATGATATGCTGTGACTGTTGAAACTTTTCAAACCTAACGGAGCTACTATAATGTGTAAACTAAAAATCTGCGTTGTAAAGTTAATGTGTATATAAATATATATAAATAAATATATATATATATATACATATATATATATAAACTATGCGATTATCTTGAAACTGTGTTGGTGTGTTTAATTATTTTTCATCCTACGTCGTATTAATTATCCCCCGTCGCATAAATTATTATTCATTTTCCGTATTGTGACACGATACAGACGAAAAACAGAAAAATATTTGATCATTATCATAATTTTTCAAAAATAAAATGAAAAAAAGAAGATTTGAAAATTTTTAAATAGTTAAAAAATATTAAAAATATATTTAACAATTGTAGAATTTTTTAGAAACGAGTGAAAAAAATCAATTTTGAAGAAAACTGGTAAGGAGAATCGAAAATAGGCCAAGCGTTCAGAAAGTCAATTGACCTTGGGTTGCGTGTACGTCGGCTACGATGTAGCGATTCCGCGAACGCAGCCCCGCGCGCCGGTTCATTTTTATATGGAACAAACGAACCAAAACATTGTCGGCTGATTTCAATCAACGTACTATTGAACGGCAAGGAACGAACGGTTTCGAAAGGATGACAAGGTCATTTGAATGACAAAGTTTTCCGCAGTGACCAAAGCGCCAAAATTCGGGGACTCGAATTATTCCGAGCCCGGAATATAATATTTCTTGCTTTAATTTTTTTTTTGCAAATATTTTTAACTTAATTGTTAATGCAGGAATTCGAAAATTATTTAAAACTGTATGAAAACGAAAATTATTCGCCATGATGGCGGCTCGAAAGCCTGTCAACACGATGTAGAAAAAAAATGGCGCTTGGATACTTCGACTCGCGCGCTATATCAAAGGACGCGAGAGGAGCAGTCGTTGATTTGCTCAAAAAGCTCCAAAACTGCGGCGATTTTTTCAAAATCCGATAAATGCTAAAAATATTATAAGGCTTCACCAGAAATCACTTTTGCAATGTTGGACGGGATTGAATTGAAATTATTAGAAATTTTGAAACATCAAAAAGCTGGAAAACTTTGCGAAGTTTCGCGAAGTTTGAGCAACACGCTTGGCCGAATGGAAGCCTGAAATAATGGCGGAATGCGCTGCAGGGTGAAGTGACGCTACTTCGTTTTCGCGATACATCACTCGTCCCCACCACCTCATCAAATGTACTCGCGATGAATAATTTCTCCCAAACAGTTATGGCTCAAATTTGAAAGTCGAAATAACGTTTTGGAGTAAAAACTGATAACAAAAAGGAGTGAATCCACCGTACGATTGCGGGGGGCCAACGGGAAGGACGCGCAGAGTCGAATCGCGCGAATAATAAAAAGTAGGCGATAAAAAAACTCACTTTTACGGTGCAGAATCTTCGAAAATCTATCCTGCCGGATCCGTCACGTATATCACCGATCCCGTACAGATCCTCCCGAAAGCCAAGTCGTAGATGTGCTCCGAACTTTTTAACAACAACTGTTACGCGGTAACGAGAGCACGCAATAGTCGCAATACGTATTGCGTGAGCGAAGTCGCGGGTCGAACTAAAGATGAAACAAAGAACAAAGGCCCTCTCGCGGACGTGGCTCTGTCTGGGGTCTCGCAACGGACGCGGGGATTGGCGGACCAATCACAGCATCCTGATTTTCAAGCGTTCAAAAAGTCCGTTGTGTCGAGGTTTGCTTTGAACACTCTGTGAACTGAGGGGGCGCTGGTGTCCCACCTGTTGCTGAAAAGCTATAATGCGACTCTCGCATTGTTTTCATGGCGTCGCGCTGGGCCGGGCAACTTTTGAAGATACTGAAGTACATTCGAAGGACAAAGTTTTCCGCAGTGACCAAAGCGCCAAAACTCCGGGACTCGAATTATTCCGCGCCCGGAATATAATATTTCTTGCTTTAATTTTCTTTTAAATATTTTGAGCTTAATTGTTAATGCAGAAATTCGAAAATTATTTGAAACTCTATGAAAACGAAAATTATTCGCCATGACGGCAGCTCGAAAGCCTGTCAACACGATGGAAAAAAAAAATGGCGCTCGGATACTTCGACTCGCGCGCTATATCAAAGGACGCGGGAGGAGCAGCGGTTGATTTGCTCCAAAAGCTTCAAAACTGCGTCGATTTTTTCAAAGCCGATAAATGCTTAATATACTATAAGGCTTCACCAGTAATCACTCTGTTAATGTTGGACGGGATTGAATTGAAATTATTAGAAATTTTGAAACATCAAAAAGCTGAAATATGCAAATATGCGAAATTGGCGAAGTTTCGCGAAGTTTGAGCAACACGCTTGGCCGAATCGAAGTCTGTAATGATGGCGGAATGCGCTGCATGTTGAAGCGACGCCACTTAATTTTCGCGATCTATTACTCGTTCCTACCACCTCAAATCTACTTGCGATGAATAATTTCTCCCAAACAGTTATGGCTTAAATTTGAAAGTTGAAAGTCGAAATTTGGAGTAAAAACTGATAACAAAAAGGAGTAAATCAAACGTACGATTGCGGGGGGCCAACGGGAAGGACGCGCAGAGTCGAATCGCGCGAATAATAAGAAGCAGGCGATAAAAAAACTCACTTTCACGGTGTAGAATCTCCGAAAATCTATCCGCTCGGATCCGTCACGTATATCACCGACCCCGTACAGATCCTCCCGAAAGCCAAGTCGTAGATGTGCTCCGAATTTTTTAACAACAACTGTTACGCGGTAACGAGGGCACGCAATACGTATTGCGTGCGCGAAGTCGCGAGTCGAACTGAAGGCCGCGTCCGCGCCCTCTCGCGGACGCGGGACGCGGCTCTGTGAGGGGTTCTCTCAACGGACGCGGGGATTGGCGGACCAATCACAGCCTCCTGATTTTTAAACGTTCAAAAAGTCCGTTGTGTCGAGGTTTGCTTTGAACACTCCGCGAACTCAGGGGGCGCTGGTGTCCCACCTGTTGCTATAAGCTATAGCGACTCTCGCATTGTTTTCATGGCGTCGCGCTGGGCCGGGTAACTTTTGAAAATACTGAAGTTCCGAACGAATATTGTCGACCGCGCGTCGTTGCAGAGAAAATACCTCGGGACCGTTTCACCTCTAATTCATCTCCGGGCAGTGCAATTCGACATTAATTTCCATTATTCCGCCAGCCTCGAAGCACCGAAGATGTTATTACAAGGTTATGTCCGTACGCGATTTGACATTTCAGCCAATTCTTTCCGAACTTTGCTGATATTTTTCACGTTCTCCTCTTATTTGAAAGTTCGAAATTCCCTAAAAAGTTTTGAAATGCGGGTCATTCATGACGTTCCAGTGCGCATCATTCGTACGCGGATAAATTTTTTACAAAATTTACAACAGCTTCATTTTTTTCGCTCGTTACCGATCTCCCCTGGAGATTCAGTTTCACGACGTAAGTGAAGATTGACAGTGAATCGTGGCCTTGAAAAAAAACCTGCAAATTTCATTCGAACTAAAAATTCGCTTGCTTCCCAAAAACGAAACTTTGGCATGATTTCACTCGGGGTAAAAATTCTTTAGGGCGCGAATAATTGTTCATTTTCATTGTCCGCGTTGATAAGGGCATTTTCTACTGTTTTCTGCGTTGAGAAATGTCTGCTACGTTTGCACAATGCTTTTAGAGGAAGGCCAATTGCAATAATATAAAAAAGAATCGTGGAAAGATTTCAAAAGTTGAATCGAACCAAAAATTGTACATTCGAGCAACGTTGTTGCATTTCAAGGCCGTAAATCGCAAGTGTTTGGTAACTATTTCATGAATTGCAATTTTAAATATTCCTTTGAGTTTCCGCAAGTTACTAAGGGATCTGGACGGGAGAATAAGCAAGAAAAAGCTTTTTGTAAAAATTTCTTTACTGCTGCGCTCGATGAATTACGAAACTCGTATCACGATATTTACATCAAATAATTTTGGTTTTTTTTTTTCACCTCGATCTAAACATTTTCATCATTCGCTCGCACTTTCGCTCGACATCGGTCACGACGCACTCACACATGTTTTCAGGGTTTTTATCAAACTCTAGAAATTCTATTCATTGGTGTGTCCTTCGTACGTAACATTATTGCGAATTTGCACGTGTTTGTTTAATGTTATTTTTTGATTGGAAGAGAGAACTCGATGATTTTGTACACGAAATGGATAAAATCCCTATAATCGTCACAGGTCATCATTCGGTTGTCCCGGCACACGGAGAAATTGTTGCGGTGCGAAACGTCAATGGTGAACTGGAAGACTCGCATAAGTTGCCCTTTCGTTTGATTTGACGCTGGGTCAATATTTGGGTAAGTCCTTTTGCAATTCTTGCAACCGCTCTTTGAAGTCTTTCCGGATTTCGCCTATTGGTTTGATGAGAAATATCGGCACGTCGTCGTCCCTCCGCTGCAAATAATTGAGAATCAAGGAATTAGCATCAAAGGCACCAAAGATAAACGACTATTGGTCGTTTCTAGTGATTTTCATCCGTACACGGGGAGAATATTATGTCAAAATTTACTGTTATTATGGTTCCCTGGTACCAAGTCCCTCTGAGAAATTTGAGCAAAAACATAGTAATTTTTCATTCTTTTTCTATCGAAATCGCGGAAGTTATGATATTTTTCGGCCTTTTTCAGATGAAAATTTACTATTTTTTTGCTCAAATTTCTCAGGGGGATATCAAAATTATTCATCATAATTATTGAGATTATATCAAAATTTACTATGTTATTGCAGTTTCCTGGTACCAAGTCGTCCCTCTGAGAAATTTTACCAAAAATAGTAATTTTTCATTGTTTTTCTATCGAAATCGCGGAAATTATGAAATTTTTCGCCTTTTTTCAGATGAAAATTTAGTATGTTTTTGCTCAAATTTCTTGGAGGAACATCAAAATTATTCATCATAATTAATTATTTGGATTACATCAAAATTTACTGTGTTATTAGAGTTTCCTAGTACCAAGTCGTTCCTCTGAGAAATTTTACCAAAAACAGTTTTTTTTCATTGTTTTTCTATCGAAATCGCGGAAATTATGACATTTTTCGCCCTTTTTCGGATAAAAATTTACTATGTTTTTGCTCGAATTTCTTAGAGGGACGACATGGTACCAGGGAACTATAATAACACAATAATTTTGGATGAAATATTCTCTCCGTGTAGCAAAGACCGCCTTGTACTTGTAAGCGAATCTTAAGGAAAACAGATTTTTTACCTGGAACAAACATTCGCCTTCAAAGTCGAGAAGCTTTTGCCTTCTGGCTCGTAGCAACAGGCCGACGCATTTGTCACTGATGGCAACGTAAATATTGAAAAGGTCACCAAATCTTATGCCTGTTATTTCCGGTTGGTCCTTGCAGGGCGTACCGTTTTGATGAATTATGTCGCACAGTTCAAGAATTTCTTTCAGAACGTGAGCAGTTGCTTTGCGACCGCGAATATCTGACAACGATCCAGCTGCGGGCCTAGGAGAGAATGAAAATTTATGAAAAATTTCTCTTTTAAACCAAACATTTCTTAATTTTGTATGGACGTCGACTTTTCGTTTTTTTCTATAAAAAAAACGAAGACAATCGCCTGTGAAGCCTGTAAAAACTCACTTTCCATATTCCTCTTTAGAGAATTTCGGTCTGTCGAGATTGAGCCCACTGGTGAAAGGATTTTTCGATTGGCCGTCCATGTGCTTGCTGGCGTGTTGATTGAACATCGCGACTTTGTCACCCAAGGAACACTGAAAAACAATTTTCACTGCGTTAATCAACACGGTCGTTCTCCTGCAAGTATTTCTCCACAAATTGCGAATCAGAAACCGAGAAAAGTATCGTGAACAAGGGAACTCAACTTTTACGCGATGCACTGATTCGCTGGAAGCGGTTGAACACAAACATCGTAACAATGAGTATGAGGCAAATATGCGAGGCAAAGAAAAATATTACGACAAGATTTCTCATTCGTCGTCGCAGTAATTTCCACATTCGAACGAGTCGCGAAATCCATTTCTCGGTAAGAAAATTGTCAATTCTATTTCCTCCATAAGTGATGATCGCTTTGGAAGCCAAGACTATCAAAAGTTTGCACTGAACCGTGAGATATAACCGAATGAAATGAAAATTTCGGTGCCCATTTCAATGCCCACGTGTGGACGGACTCACGACGTTTCCGATCGAACTAAGAACGCAGCAAAAAATGTGACGATAGCAGCAGAACCACGTTATGACAACTCGAGCGCAAGCTGTGCTTACGAGTATAAAAAACGTCGCAACCGGGAAACCTCGTCAGGGCTTCTATAATCCCTGTGATATAAGTTTGTCGATAATTTCACCTTTCTGGTTTCACGCAGAGACAGAGTAAGAAGTTAACAAAAAAAAAAAAAAGTAGCGGAACGCGATAAAATTATAGTTCCGTAACGACAGCTGATTGGATTTTCCAATTAATCAATAATTATTCAGCTGGACACTGCAATCGGTGGCGAATTCTCAAAGTCTCGTAGAAAAAGAAACTTTTTCATGATAAAGGGGAGAAAAAACAAAAACTAACAAAACTAATAACGATCTGAATTGAATGATGAACCGGAAATCATGTCGACAATGATTCACTGTCAGTTTTGCACAATCAATTTTATAAGCGCGGAGGGAATAGAAAAAATGAATCAACTGAATTTCTGGTCATTCGAACGATGCACGGGGAGGAAAATAAATTGAAAAATGCACACATCGCTGTCAAAGTTATAACTGAGAACGTTTTTTTGTTTCTAAAGAGAAAAATAATCACCGAGTCTGCAGTTCAATTTGAAAAAAATGAACGAAAAATTAAACAAACACGTTCGATGTTCTGTATCCGATCGATAGTGCCGGACTGCGAAATTGCGAAAACGACAATGACAACTACGTTTATCAGACAGACCGACAGTTCGCGATCAGTTAAAACAAACAAGCTCGTGGTCAACGGGTCTAGCTTGCTCGGAGTCGATCTACGACGCACTCGGATAAAAGTACGAGTTTAAAAAAGAGATAAAAAGATTAAGAGTGAGAGCGAGAGGGAAGGAGAGAAAAGGAGCTTTTGAAAGTTGTCGAGTAGTTATTGGACCTGGCGAAAAAGAACGTGGAATGCTTTGGAGAGTGTCCAATGTTTGTGGCGGGACATCGGACTGTGGCCCTGACCATAAAAGCCACCGCGATGGCAGAGTGACAAAAAGTAACGAGCTTTTCATCTGAGGACGTAACTCATTTCGCGGCGATGCTTACAGACATTTCTGCGTCACGTGCTGACGATCCGACAAAAAAAAAAACACAAAACAAAAAATCTCGAAACAAAACGTTTTTTTCTGTACCGACAGTTGATGCGACCAGGCATGAGAAACTAAACGATGCACGGATCGAACATTTTCTACGGTTGTAACAAAAATTTTACGAATGACGTCGAATCGGGTCTCAGAGAAACATTCGATTTTCAATCAACTCAAACTAAACGGTCTAATTTACACGAATATTAATTAATTATTCGCCAGATAAACTTTACTTACGAACATTGCCGAAGACATGTTTGCACTGTGTTTAGAGTTTGATTATAACAAGATTAAATTCGTTGAAGCTCTTTCTGATAAAAGTTAATAGAGAACGAAAAGTGTAGAAATACTGTTTCGGTTTGTATACAAAATGGAATAAATCACGATTTAATTGCAACGCACGGACCGGCAAAGATTTATTGATTGACGGATGCTTTCCGTTAATCTTTATTATTAGCGCGTCTTGTGTGTGTTTTCCACAATCTTGCGAAAATAATGTGGCGCGTTAACGGCGCGCGTCTCGTGAATAAGGCATCTTTCGAAGATGATCGTCTTTTTATATGAAAGCTCCGTCAAAAAGTTTTCCCCTTCTCTCGGACTCGCAGCCGGTCCGGTAAATTTGCCGCGTTGAAAAGATCGCAAAGTCCGGGGCACCCACAAACACAAAATATCTTAACCGCCTGCGCCACGTGTCGGAAGGTGGGAGAGAAACAGAAAGACGCTGTAAGCGAGCGGAACAGAGAGCGAGTGAGAGAGAGAGAAAGAAAAGTGGCAAGAAAAAAGAGGAAAGAGATAAGAGGTACGCTTTTTCGGAGCCAATTTTGAACGAAATTCTCTCATGTCGTTTGATAAGCTGCCAACGGACAAAGATTCGCAGTCATTCCGGAAGCCGTTCGTCACAATTCACAAGACAGAGACAACGGCGCCTCGGCGAAAGCACGAATTATGGTGCTTCTGTAATTGCCAAAATCGAAAAACCTCTGAACCTTATAAATCACGCTGCGTGTCTTTGTGACGGATCAACGAATTTGTCACTCGTGGTTTCGCACGTTTTACAGTTACTCTACAAAGAGACTCTCACTTCGTAACAAAATCGAGACAAGCCACCGAGTCTCGGAATATTTGTTACTCATTCCAACCCAAATGACTCACGAAGTAATTATAAATTCCATTACGTTTCAATGATTTCAAGCTGAAACGCTACACTCGGCTCTCGAATTCCATTTTTAAACAATGCCCTGAATATTTATTAAAATTCCAGATTCATCGATTCGCGAAGCATCAACACAATCCTAATGAATTGGATCATCGCACCTGGAATTTCCGGACATCCATCGTGGGATCGACGCATTCCAAAAATTCTACAAACTCCAAGTTTTACAGCAAATTGAACGCCATGCATCATCCACAGGTGAGTTAATAATTCAAATGAAATTAACAAATTTGAACACGAAGAGAATATTACATCAAAATTTACTATGTTATTGCAGTTTCCTGGTACCAAGTCGTTCCTCTGAGAAATTTTACCAAAAACATAGTAATTTTTCATTCTTTTTCTATCGAAATCGCGGAAGTTATGACATTTTTCGGCCTTTTTCAGATGGAAATTTACTATTTTTTTGCTCAAATTTCTCAGGGGGATATCAAAATTATTCATCATAATTATTGAGATTACATCAAAATTTACTATGTTATTGCAGTTTCCTGGTACCAAGTCGTCCCTCTGAGAAATTTTACCAAAAATAGTAATTTTTCATTGTTTTTCTATCGAAATCGCGGAAATTATGAAATTTTTCGCCTTTTTTCAGATGAAAATTTAGTATGTTTTCGCTCAAATTTCTTAGAGGGACATCAAATTATTCATCATAATTAAGTATTTGGATCACATCAAAATTTACTGTGTTATTAGAGTTTCCTAGTACCAAGTCGTTCCTCTGAGAAATTTCACCGAAAACAGTTTTTTTCATTGTTTTTCTATCGAAATCGCGGAAATTATGACATTTTTCGCCCTTTTTCAGATGAAAATTTACTATGTTTTTGCTCGAATTTCTTAGAGGGACGACATGGTACCAGGGAACTATAATAACACAATAATTTTTAATGTAATATTTTCTCCGTGAATATACGAATTCATGAAATCCACACATGCAGCGTAATTTCGCAAAATATTTGAGTGTCGAATCACTTATAAGTATCTAGATAACGTGTTATACGAAGACACGTGTTCCCGATTGGTCATAGATCCCTCTGGCAGAAGCTCAAAAAGACTCTCAAAAAGACTCACTTCTTCTAAGAGTCACGTGACCATTGCGTGTCTGTCAGTTTTCAAAAGATCTGACACGAGACTGTCTCTTTCTCGAGTGTGGCGAATCTCTTAAGCCACGAAACATAATCATTGCTCTCTTTGCAATCCAAGATTTTGGAAACATATTTACACGAAAGTATGATCGCGGAGATTCAGCCTGCATACCGCACAGAATTGCTGCACTCAATCACGTGACCTAGTCAACGTATAAAAGCTTGGCTAGATTTCGCAAACATGCGAGACTTTCAAGTGCTCTTGAAATTCCCATCGCACTCGATCTTACTCTAGCTTTATCTCTCTCAAGTGCGAACGAACGACATATTTCACGTTTTCGTTCATGATTTTCGATCGTGAAATTCTCACATTCTCTGAAAATATATTTTCGTAGTTTCTTGACACGATTTCAAACCCAAAGCTGCAAAACGTTTGAGCGATTTGCTACTCAACATCTGTTAATACTAAAACTTCTGCTCCTCGATCAATTATCTCAACCTGGTCACTTTATCGTGGAACAGAGTGTAGAAATTCCGCAAATCGACCATTTTTCATGAGCAAAACTTTGGCGTCTTTTTGGTTGGATCGAAAAAATTTGTGCATAAAAGGGATAAAATATCAATCTCAAAACAGGAAATTACGATTCATCGATGCCCTTAAAAGGAGCGCAGAAGCCTCATTCGCATTCCCATTCTTGTTTTGAGAAACAAAACGTACGAAGATACTCGGCTGAAACGTCATCGATGCGTGGAAGTCTGGCCGGAAGTCCTGAATTAGATCTTGTTTTTCCGTCGTCTGCGTCTGAATGAACGTGACGTCATAGTGATCGCGAAAGCACAAGCCAAGCGTGTACTATAATAGTAAATGCAAATTCCTCGAGTGCGTGTTTATCCGCTAATACCCAACGGCGTAATAGTAAATTAAGATATTCCGCTCGTACTAACGAGTCTATCCACGTCATTCGTAACAGCTAAACCCATTTTTTTGGCTATGGAGTTTTTTTTTCATCCCACTGAAAATTCGGGTAACTCTTATGGATGTTTTAGCGAATCGTCAAATTACTACGCGTCCAAAGTTGATTAGTCGAATCTTTTCATTTCGGAACTAAACCATATTTGCCTAATGATCGCTGAAACGATCACGTTACGTAGAGCATATTGCGCTGCGGCCAATAATCTACAGATATTTTCAAACATTTCTTGATTGACGATAGTCGGGAGCTTGCAAATAATATCTAACATCAAAGAATACTTTCTCAAGGTCAGCCATGAAAGTACGTAGAATATAAATCAAGTGCAAGGCGCGTTTAGAAATGCGGTTGCATGGAACGGTTTCCAGCAATCGTGATTGCATTGGATCGTCATAAAACGATTCCCTTTTACCGAGCTCTCGATCGACCCTGGCTCGTGGCATTTTTCTCCACTAGAGTTTGACGAATTATTCGACACTTTGTCAAAGACGTTCCTCATTTTCGTCATATACGTAGCAACTTTTGGTGATATGGCAAAAAAAAAAAATAACGAAGAAAAATTTGCTGTTAATTGTGGAATTCCAACTCTCGAGTACGATTACAGCGAGTCGTGTGTCTGACCAATTACGTTGTTTTCTACTTGAGAAAGCAACGAGGACTTTAAATTCCGTTGGGTTCTGAAATTTTTATTTTTTCGTTATAACTCACGTGTATACTCGATGCAACTGCGAATAGGAATGTTGATAATAAAAGATAAATCGCGTTAAAGCTCGAGAGATGCAAGCTCCGAGCATCTCAAGTTCGTGGTACAAGAGAGATCTTCTATTAGCACGGGATTGGATCGTTAACATAGCTCATGCAACACGTGTTCAACGCGCGCGTCTCGAGTCTATTAATAATTCCAGAGCGCGATCCCAAGAGCATTTTATACGCTCCCGTGGTAAATTCCACATAATACTTTATTCGTACAATATGATTCAGATGGGACGATGCATTCAACATTGCATAATATCAAAATGTCAATAATAAATGAGACGTGATAAACTATTATAGCTCGAGGATCAATTCTTGGGGCGGAAAATCTCTAGACACTCGGGAATGGGAACCGAATTTTTCCGAGAGATGAACTTTCATCGCTTCGATCGAACCACATTGTCATCTGCGCTTACAAATCATTTAATTATAACAACCAAATTTGGCACGACATGCTTTTGCATAGTTCAAGGAAATAACAACTCTTGAGCATTTCTGTGTGTGCATTCCGGAAACATACGTTGTTTCTATTGCCACCAGTCACTTCCCAGCAGTGAGATTCTCGATGAATCGTAGAAACATATTTTTTTGCAGCTTCCGGTTAGTATATTCGACCAATGACTCACATCGAGATCATTTTGTTGAACTAGATCGCGTAGTTGTGCGTTTCATTGAGAGACTCGTGTTGTTATGTTGAAAATACGACGCGACGAACTCCGGTCGCCAGCGATTCGAGCTTCCGCGATCAATGTCAACATCAACAAGTTTTTTCAAACGTTTTGAAAATTTTTCTTCCACTCAAATAGAACAAAAAGTAAAAAATGAACATTTTGAGAATAAATTATTCCCGTCGAAAAACCGACTCAGGCTCCTTTGTACAAACTTTAAAAAATATGTTTTAACACCCAAGAGCACTTTATGAACATCGTAGATACGAAAAATGACGTGACACTTGAAATACTAACCGAAAAACGTTTGAAGTCACTCAAAGATGGGAACGTGCTTGCTCAGCCACACAAAACACTCAATTACCCTCTTCCTCGTAATTTATCAACGCAAACAAATTTGCTTTCTTTGAGTACGAAGCTACTAAGGTTTTTTTACTTCTGTGGGAAGAAAAATATTGAAAGAGCCAGTGAAAAGTTTCCACACGAAATATGATTGCCCAATATTGATTGTTTCAGCCATTAGACGCGACACGCTGAATAAAACAACTATTGAGATTTGAGATTGAAAGGGCTCCGAAAATATTCATTTATCTTGGTAGCCAAAGAAAATATTGCGACTTTGAAATTGAAGCAAAAAGCATAAATATAATGTTTGAATCGCGTTACAAAATGCCTTGCAGTCGCATGAAAAAAAACCCAGGGATCGAGTTGTGTGCTGGCAATTTTTCACACTCGGCATAAAAGATCTTACGTGCATATTCATCCGCATTACTCACATGGCTCTGACTATATATCAAGTTAATTCAGAAAATTCAGTTACATCATTGATGAAATCAAGATTGCCTTTGCCAAAACGTTCTATAACATCTTGACGAAAATTAATGGTTTAATACCACACAATATAATTGACGTCTGTTGATTACAGAGTGCCTCGAAATATGGCAATCGGTAAATCGTCATTGATATTCATTTATTGCTCAGCTGTTCGATACGCTAATAACGAACAAGTAGGTCGAGCTGCCCGAGAAAAATGTCATGTTAGGTTCAAAAATTTCGTGCACTGAAAATCGGGTGTTTGGCTTTGTTGTAGAATAAATTGCGTAAGAACGTATTTTTGTGGACATCAGACAAACTCGATGCCAGGTCCCATGTCACTCTTTTTTTAATTTTTATACAAAATCCAACTGACGACAGAAGATTTGTTGGAAATATAAATTAATTTCCAGTTCTGTCCGTGCATAACTCACGTTTATCGAGAAACAATGCAATTAATATGCAAGTAGAAATACTTGCCTTAATAAATATGTTTTTAGAATTATTATATATTTTCTCTCGGTGAATCAAGTGCCAGAGGAGATGGCGTGAAATTTCACGAAAAGTGCAGCTACGTTCTCGTTCAGCGTAATAAAATGCGCAGCCACAATTCTCCGATTTGCGGCTGGCACAGTACTCGCGAAAAATATGTATATGAGTAATCAGGCGAATCCGCGTGTATGGACACTGCACCTCGTCTCGTCGAATTCTTCTTCTTCTTCTTTCCGCTCTTGCTCAATATCGGCTCAGCGATGCCCAGTGCTTCCAAAAATACGAAAGGAATAGAAATTTTTCCAAGTTTATGGTTTTTTTCTCCTCACCATTTTGCATCTTGAATTTTCAGATGATTGAGAAGAGAAAAAAATACAAATTGCTCGTTTTTGTTCTTAATTGAAGGTAAATTTTGAAAACTCGGTAATGGTGTCTTGATCACATCGATGCATTATGTTCGAAGAAACATTTTCTGCTCGTAGAATGACTCCAAAGTGGTCGAGTTTAAAATACTCGAAAATGAACGATAAACAAAGAAATCGTAAGAATTTCAAGGAGAGCGTGGCCGTGGAGATCGAGCGAGGCACTGCTGCAAGATTTCGAGGGGGAAATATTCACTTTATGTGTTCGATGACCCTTGGAGCACATTCGTGGCTCAACCTTGAAATAAAATTGTTGGAATTTTCAACATTTCTCATTTATCTACGAAATAAAAGTGGATTTTTACGTAATTTCTTGAAAAACGATGGCTCGTACAAATTCCATTATCGATTGAACAAAGTCAAACATAAAACTCGGGCAAGAAACATTTTAGGATCGAGGAAGGCACAAATTTTTCTAAAATTATTTAAAATTTTCATTTTAATCGTGATTGATTCCCGTAACAATGTTTTTGGAATCACAAGATCGATTCCAACCGGTACTCAAAAAAAAATTTCCAACATGTGTGTCCAACATCTTTGCAGGGCAGATGCAATAGAAAATGCACAGAATGTCGACGGATTTGTCCGAAATTCAATATTTTCCTTGACATTGAAATAGTGGCTCGTTTCCAGGTGACAATAATCCGAGGAATTGCGTTGGACACACAAAGATCATCATTCTTGGCCCCTCCCCTTTTCACATTTTGGTATTCTCGTTGTTGGTTTCGTATGTTGTATATCGAGCACTTGACGAAGCAGCGGTGAGTAATAACTCTAGCGAGAGTTGCACAAACCGAAAAGAAGACTGCCAAAAAATCTCGGAAAACGGAGATTCGTGATGTGTGTGTGTGTGTGTGAGCGTCAAGTTATTCGTACGGCAATAAACTCAAACCTTAGGAATGTCATTGACACGCGTTCGAATTTTGTACGTTTGAAACGAAAGTACGAAAAAGACAAAAATTGGGTGATTTTATGGAGCCCGATTTATATAGAACGCGGAATGACGTATACGCGATAGGAAATTTCATAGTCGAAAAGTCCGAGTGTGTGGGCCGTTTCCAAAAATATAATTTCGATTCTAGAAATAAATTTTATAACGTCACGTTAAATAAATGTCCCGGCTGCATGGATGTTTTTGGTCGTGTGGGAAGCTTCGAAATGTCTAAAATCACAGGAAGCTCCTCCATTTATTTACGTCGACGAATTTAGACATCGCATTAATAATCATTGGTATTTTGTCAGGCAACCTGCGGATATTTTGACTGTGCAGACGCACGACGCTCAAATTTATATCTCAATGACGACGTTTGTAGGGTGAATTTATTAGAGCTTTTGTAAGGACCCGATGTACTTGGAATAGTTGTTGTAAAGTAGGTCAAACATGACCATTGATTCATTGCATTGAAATTAGAAAAAAAAAACAAACCAACAAACGTCACGGTCACGGAAAATTCCAAATAGATTCGAAAAATGGCAGAGTTATTGCTTTTGAGTAAAAATAGAAAAACTCGGCGAGCAAAGATTTGCCCTCTGATTACTGAAAAAAATTTGAATTATTATTCACTCCGTGGTTAAAAATCTCCGATCCCTATACGCCTCTGTGTAAACATTTATAGTGAAGAAATAATTGTTTATCGAGTGTATACTAAACCGTAGGGATTGCTTAATGAACCGGAGTTTTTGAACGAGGTGGAAAAAAAACCTGTCGCACGACGTTGCCTTTTTGCTCGCTCGCGGAGAGCAAATCTGTGACAAAATAAAGTATCCGATCGAGCCTGAAGCACGCGAGTGAGAGCTTTCACTTCTTTTCTTGTCGATAAACAGTTTTGCAATTGTTTCTCGATGTTCGAGGAAGAAACGTTTTCTTTGCCACCCGTACAATTTTATTTTGATGAAGATTTAAAAGAATTTCATTTTTTTTTTTCAACATTCAAAAATACGCAGGTCATGAAAATGATAAATTCCATTCTTACGTTTCAGCAGTATATTCGTTCTC